>OX422208.1:101804568-103077693 GCA_949130495.1 Sambucus nigra
ACAATTATCTATGTGCCCTAAGTGAGAGATTGTAGTAATTTCCTTGGATAGTAGACCTACACAGATCATGTCGTTATATGTTGTGAAATAATAAGCCAACCAACTCTAGGACACACGAGATAAATAGTTTCTAAATTTATTCACACATTTACAAAATTATGATGTTCCAAAATTTGGATGCAAAATCTTTTAATGTATATGATTAAAAGCGTGTTTTATAAATTCTATTTTACCTAAAATGAAACCCCGCATGATTAGGGTTGTCCAGCAGATGCAAGGAAGAAACCATTAAAAGAGTGGGCTTTTACAATTATCTTTCCACACTTTAAAGAGAGTACATTATTTATTATTAAAACTAAAAATATCAAATTCTTTAAATAATGATGAAATTAATGGGAGTATCAAATCATAGAAAGTAATAATATGTGAAATTAAGGTACTTGTACCATTCCTTATAACTTCTAAAATAATTTTTCTTTTAGTTGGTGGATTGTTTGACTAATAAAGAACAAATAAATTATCAACCACCATATGATGGAATTACCACCATAAAACCAGTGCAAATAAAATCACAAGGAATAGTTTTAAGAAGATCTTAAAAGGAGTTTGTTATCCTACATGCTTATGTGATTTATTTACAAAAATGTGAATTTGACATAAGAATAAGAAAAGATTCGATTTCTTTTCAAAAGTTATTAAAAGTTATAATTATGTGAAATGACACTAATGGACCAAAATAAAATTCAATATCACGTCAAATTACCTAATTTATACACTAGAGTCTAGTTTAAATTGGTTATTAAGATAAAAAATGACCTCAGTGGTAATTAACGATATAAATCTAGATTTACGATCAAAGGTTTCATTACAAATAAAGAGAGGGTTATATATAAATCTTTTTACCCATATCTTAGAATGTGAAATTATTATGGCCTTAGTAGATCCTTTTGATTGGGAGTTACATTTAGTGTAAAACCTTATGAAAATCCAACAAAAGAAGTGCATGGGTTGATAAATCATTATATAAACTCATGTAAATTTCCCACATATGGTATTTTAAGAATACTATTATGTTTTTTATTAGTGTGTGTGTGCGTGTGTGTCTATATATATATATATATATATATATATATATATATATATATATATATATATATATATGTGTGTGTGTGTGTGTGTGTGAGTAAGTTTATATATTTTGGGTTTCTCTATACACTAAGTAACAAATGGTGAATTATAAATAAAAGTTCTTTAGTGCCCTAGGGTTTTATAAGGATTGTAAACAAACACTAATTTTTATTTTTATTTTCAATTTTATCTTTGAACCAATTAAACCATAGTGTTGTCTAAATAGATTACCAATTTTAATCTTGGCCTAAGAAAAAATCTAGGTGAATATAAACAAGAATAAAATAGCAAACCACAACATGAAGATGTACGAGAAAATCCACAATAGAAAAAATCTCGGATGGCCCAGCCACACAAGTCCACTTACGATATAGGTCATTGTATAAGAAAAACTTAGACTTACTCAAAGACTCAACATTTTAAAGCCTTGACGTGCTTCCTTATTCCTTATCACCTTTTTAAAAACCACTATTGAACGTCTTCTCATAGACAAAACAACGCAGACGCTTTCTCACATCTTAACAACCCACTTACCTTACTTGTCTTATGACTGGTTCAACCATCTCACAATACAAAAATGGTCTCCACCGTTCAAACCACTCTCCAATATGTAGATCAAACCAACTTAGTGCGGCACACAAGAGATCTCTAACTAACATATGTATGTGAAACTTGGATCTCAAACTTTGAGTGTAAACTAGGGTTTGGGAGGCATAATTTATTCTTCGAAATGGTTTTTGCAAAGACCTCTAAATTGTTTCCAGCACTCCTATTTATAGAGAACACAAAAAATGAGGTGGAATAAAAATCGAGAAATCTCATTCAAATGAAATACATAGTATCGTTCTAACAAAGTCTACATTCTCGTTTGAATGAAATTACATCTCATTTGAACGAACCTATAGAACTAGCTTAAACGGACTTCAAGCGACCTTTGAATGAAATATTTCTATTAAAAGAAACTTTCATTTGAAGCTCGTTTGAATGAAAAACCATTTCTCGCTTGACCAATAAAAACACTTGTTCGAATGAATAGAGTGAAGTCGTTTGAAAGACTAAGGAAATATCGTTCTAAGGACACAGTTAAAAATATTTTTCTTTTGAAAATTCCTTTTACGGAAATTGTCCTCAAACAATTTAAAATCTAGACACCAAAAACTCGTATCCAAGGATTAAACATACATATGCATTCATACCTCATCGAGATCCCTCGGATGTTGAACGGATGTTTAAGATGAAACTCGGTATGAAACTCGATGTGTACTTAATGTCGCTTTAATTTGGCCACTAAGGTCTTCAATCAGACATCATAGGCTTGAAGGACAAATAACATACATCCTAACCTATCCTTCAGATAACTTTTGTCCGAACGGAAAAAAGTCAATATATATACAAATTGACTTGATTAGAAATTTTCCCTTACAAATATCACCCTTTGTCTATTCCTGGACAAAATTCAAAAACAAAAACCTACATGTCCATCAAAATCACTAAGACTTAATACCAACCCCAAAAGGAAAAGTATAGATCCTTGACCGACATAAACTTGAGTAGCTTTGCATAGCTTTATATAATACCTTGTTTTTATCTGGGAATTATTATATTGAATAAAAGTTAATTATATGTGTTTGTTATAACTAGAGATGTCAGTGTTAATATTTTTGTGTTATTGGAATTATATTTAAGATATGATGATTAATTAATTAAATTAAATACTATTTGAACTTGTACCGAGAAATTATTAAAAACTGAGTTATTAGATATTTATTTAGGTAATTTTGGTAGTTGATAGTAGGATTTTGGGATGCGTAGAATGTTTGTTTTAGTTTCAAATGATTGTTTAAAGGCTGATTGGGTTATTATAAGGCTCGGTCAACGTTTTAAGTCATTTGGAGTTGTTTTGAGCTCTTTTAGGAGAGGCCCATTTGGGTCGGCCCCAACCCCAATTTCATGATTTAAGGGGTTTGGAGGTAATTAATATCTCATTTATCATAAAACACATTTACTACTAGCTTTGAGGAGCTAGAGAGTAGGAGCAAGAAGAGAAGATGAGAAATTGGGAGATTTGGCTTGGGGGGTTTTCCACAAATCATGAGGCAAGTTGATATAGAATATGATCATGATTATATGTGTGACAAAATTGTATTTATTCATTGCAAACCTAAATCAAATAATTTTATAAATCTGATTTTAGATAATTAATTTGTAAGGACACAAATTTCCAATTGAGTCCTTTGTAGTTTTGGCTCAATTCCGGACAAAAACGTTCGATTCATAGGATAGAGTTAATTAATCATCCTTCAATCCTATGACGTGTTTGTTGAAGACGTAGCGGCCAAGAGTATAAAGCTTCATCAAATTGCCAAGTTTAATGTGCCTCGTTTCTACGTCATCAACATGGTTCCATTGCTCCTAAGGTATGAAAGCATTTTAATATATATATATATATATATATATATATATATATATATATATATAGGAGCTTGGAACATTTTATATTGGGTGTACATTTATTTCAAACTGTTGTATAATTTCAGAAAGATTTTATTAAAACTTTAAAAACAAAGTATATAAAGTTTATGGGAAAAAAATAGAATTTTCAAACTTTCTGGAAGTTCGTTCGAAATGTCGTTCGAACGAGTTTGTCATTCGAACAATAATTCGTTCGAACGAGTTTGCCAACGAGTTCCCCAAAAGGCCACTGGAATGTCGTTTGAAGTGTCGTTCGAACAAACATGATGTTCAAACGAGATTTCCAACGAGATTTCTAACGAGTTCACACTGGAACTTCGTTAGAAGCCTCGTTCGAATGAGACTTCGTTCGAACGAAAATGTCGTTCGAACTAGTTTTGGGGGGAACCGTTATTTAGCAGTTTTGAGCAGTTTTTGACCCACTTTCCCACTTCTTTTCCCACTATCTTTTGACATAACTTCTTAAGTACGGAAGTGAACTTTTTCTAATTAACTTTTTCACTATCCTACATCTCCTAGAGAGAGTTTTAAGAGTTCATCTTTCCTAAGAAAAATTTTCAAGTTTGAGTGTTCATTTTTCAAAGAAAAATTGTTTAAAACACTTTGTTTACACCCATATTGTTTATTTCAAGTTCCATATATATATATATATATATATATATATATATATATATATATATCATTGCTTGGAGTTTGGCACCGGTTTTCATCTCTACCGTTTGAAGAGAAATTTGGGTTTACTTCTAAATCCCACAAAGAAGAAGAAGTTTGCGTTGATTTACCCACTTGGAGAAAGGCTCCTTGTTCGAGTGGTGGTGACCATATAAAGTCCGATCGGTGGATTCCGAGACCGCAGTGGAGCTCCGTGGTTATTCACTAGGCATAGGTGTATACAAGAAGACGCGTCGGGGCTTGAGAGAGATCGAGTCGAGTGTTGTAAGTCATCTTACTTGTATTTATAAATTCCGTACTTAGTGGATTTGATGCTAGGGCCGTCCGAGGTTTTTTCCCGTTGTGGGTTTTTCCTCGTACATCGTTGCATAGTGATTCATTGTTTAATTTTATCTTGCTATATCACCTAGATCATGCTTAGGTAAAAAGACAAAATTGGTTTTAAAATCACTACTTATGTAATTTAGTGCCAATTAAATATTGGGTAATGTGTAGTTAATTCAAGTCGTTAATTTAATTTGATAAAATTGGTTTGGCCTAATTTGATAAAATTGAGAAATATGACTTAGGCAAAATTCTAGGACTTGGGTTAATTAATTGTGTTTAAGTGAAATTTTAAATTGTGTGTGTCTTGTCATCATATTTCACTTCGTCTAATTTTAATTTGAATAGAAATTAAAATTTGTGAATTTGTTTTTTGAATTTGAACCATCACCTTCGCTTCCGCATATTTAACAAGGATATAAGAATTTAAAATTTGGGGGGGCTACGCCTTTTCAAATTGGTATCAGAGACAGAGCGTTAATTTATCGCGTCAAAGATCCGTTTGTTTTCGGCTTTTATAATTTTTGTGCCCCTGACATTTTTCCTAGGTGGTTCAGTTTTTTTACTCACTCTCAATTTTTTTTTGTATCTCTCGATGGGACGCCTTAATGACAATTTGTCCATTTCTAATGATAATGAAGTTTTTGCTATTCGAGAGAAATTTAATGGGCTTAATAAGTGTAGTAAAAAATTAAGAGAATTAAATTTGAGATTTGCAAAAAGAATTAAATTTCTTGAAAATGAAAATTATTGTTTTAAAGCTAAAGTTGAATTTTTGCAAACCTCACTATCTTAAAAAGATATTTTTCGTGAAAAGCTCATGGACATAAATCACAATTATAATATTTTAGAAATATCCAAGAAAGAGAGTGATTGTCGAGAAAAGACTCTTAGGGGCATGGTTGCTCACATTGAGGGGGAGCGTGATAACCTTCTATGCGTTATAGAAAATTTAAAGAAGGAGTCTTGTCATATTGAGGAGTCTAATTTATTACTTGAATCCAAAATTTTAAAAATGAAAAATAATTTATAATACTCGATTAGTTGTGATAATGGTTCTAGCTCATCTTGTTCAAATACTTTCGTTGCTAAAGCTAAAACCATTGTTTGTTTTAGAGGGTCTACTTTATCCAAAGACTTTAGAAAAGGTCATACCTTAGGTAACATTTCTCGTGTTTTCACATGCTTGCATTGTGGTAGGAAAGGTCACCTTAGGTCATTTTGTTTTGATCTTAAAATAAGTCCTAGGAAGTCTATGTCTAGCATTTTATTAGTTTCCAAATCCCATCATTTTAAATATACTTCTATATGGATTTGAAAATCATTTTTAGACGTGCTAGATATTAGATTTGTTGATTCTCATTTGCTTTCACATGAAACCTCACTTGCTAAATCTAAAGGTTGAATGTGTTAGTTTTGTTTGCATACTCTAGCTTTTTTTGTGCCTCGTATTATATATCTTTGCTAGGTGTATACATGTTTAGTCATTTTTTAGTCATTGCTTTATTTCATATCTCATGCTAGAAATCGTGATTTGTTTATCTTTTGTATTATATTTCTTGTGTTTGCATTAAATGAAAAATACAAAAAGATTTTTGTTTATCATTTGGGTTTTTATCTCTTGATAATTTAAGCTTAATGAAAAATTCAAATGATTTTTTGTTTGTCTTTTGAGTATATATTTTTATTTTTGGTTAAAAATTTCAAAAACTCAAAAAGATTTTTTTTGTGTGTATTTTAGTTTGACACACTTTATGTGGCATATACTTGTGTTTGAATCCCTACTTTTTCGCTCCCATGTGGCTAGAACTTTTGGTTTAGATTGTCAATCTGTATTATGTTCTTTACCATGCTTACATGGAGTAGTTAGATTTTGTGTTTCTTAAATGGATTCTATTTTTATATGCCTGAATTCACATATGCACGAGCTCTTTTGAAATTTTAATCGTCGTATGTTATATTTGAGCTTTGTGAGGTGTTCTCCTACCAATCTTGTCATCTACATATTTGTGACCTAGGAGGACTAGTGCATGTCAAAATCCGTTGCACGTGAGATTTGTGAGAAATAAAAATATTGTATATAAATGTGCACAGGGAAGGGCTCCGAAAGGATTTATTATCCTTTGCGAATAGTAAGCCATCGTTTATTTGGACCTAAAAGAAATACGTGGTCAAAGGCCTATAAGAAAATATGGCATTAAAAAGGAAAAATAATTACCAAGGCCTATTTTTGTTTGATATATTCATTCAAATAATATATTCTTATTGAGGGAGATTGGATGGTATATCAACGGTTTTCACAATGTCCGTTTATCCTAGTTGAACTTTCAATGTCATGACTCTATTGGTTTGTATAATCATCAATATGATAGGCTTGTATGCATTGTGTATATTTGTTCATTGAGTTCAATTTATATTGTCACATGAGGTTATATTCAAATGTGATGAAGTTTGCAATCAATTGAGAACTCCGTGAACATGTTTTAAGTGATTGGGTCTAAATTTAATTGTTACTAGTTCACACCCCAACACTTTCATTTCCATATGACACATTTTTTCCTCACGAGTGTGACAAGCTTATCTTATTTTGTGTCATTTGTGTGTTTATATCTATATATGTGTACTTGAGTCTATTTGGTATATCTTATGTATACATATATTTGATATTTTTGTTTAGTCTTTGCCTTGCTTTCTGGTCCATATATGCTTTAATTCATAGTTGGTAACCATTAATATTTGTTGGATTAGTTATGACTTTGTTGCCTATGTGCTTTAATGTTCTCATCACTTTATGCGCAAATGCATAATTTTAGCTTGTTATCCCATTCTATTTATCCCTTGCTTAGTTTAGAGAGTGTATATGCTTTAATTGGGAAGATAAGTTAATATGTTTATTCTTTAGCCTTTGTCTATTCCTGAACAAAAAGGGGGAGAATGATAGGGGGAAATGGTATCTAATCCTATTGTAATCGTATCTTAGTTTGGGGGAGATTTATCTTAGGGGGATATGTCTTTCTAAGTTGATCATTTGTTTGATAAAGGGGAGAATTAATTTAGGGGGAGTAATTATTTTACTTGCATTTAATATTTTGATATTCCTTATGCGTTTAATGTGTTTGCTTAAGTGTGCAGGAATTCTTCTATATAGTGGCAACTTTTACAGGCAAAGATTTTGATCCTTTGGGTTGTTTGAGTCAAGCATTGTACTTTTATTTTGGGTGGGACATTTTTGTCAGTCTAGTAGAGCTTGACGACCCTTTAGAATTTTTGTTTGGTTTTTGTCCCAGAATAGCCAAAGGGGGAGATTTGTAAGGACATAAATTTTCAATTAAGTCCTTTGTAGTTTTGGATCAATTCCGAACAAAAACGTTTGAGTCATAGGATAAAGTTAATTGATCATCCTTCAAGCCTATGACGTGTTTGTTGAAGACGTGGAGGCCAAGAGTATAAAGCTTCATCAAATTGTCGAGTTTAATGTGCCTCATTTCTACGTCATCAACATGGTGCCATTACTCCTAAGGTATGAATGCATTTTAATATATATATATATATATATATATATATATATATAGGAGCTTGGAACATATTTTATTGGGTGTATATTTATTTAAAACTGTTGTTTAATTTCAGAAAGATTTTATTAAAACTTTAAAAACAAAGTATATAAAGTTTCTGGGCTAAAAACAGAATTTTCAAACTTTCTGGAAGTTCGTTCGAAATGTCGTTCGAACGAGTTTATCGTTCGAACAATAATTCGTTCGAACGAGTTTACCAACGAGTTCCCCAAAAGGCCACTGGAATGTCGTTCGAACGAACATGATGTTCGAACGAGATTTCCAAAGAGATTTCTAACGAGTTCACACTGGAACTTCGTTAAAAGCCTCGTTCGAATGAGACTTCGTTCGAACGAAATGTCGTTCGAACAAGACTTTGTTCGAACGAAAATGTCGTTCAAACGAGTTTTGACGGGAACAATTATTTGGCAGTTTTGAGCAGTTTTTGACCCACTTTCCCACTTCTTTTCCCACTATCTTTTGACAGGACTTCTTAAGTACGGAAATGAACTTTTTCTAATTAATTTTTTCAATATCCTACGTCTCCTAAAGAGAGTTTTGAGAGTTCATCTTTCCTAAGAAAAAGTTCAAGTTTGTGTGTTCGTTTTTCAAAGAAAAATTATTTAAAACACTTTGTTTACACCCATATGGTTTATTCCAAGTTCCATATATATATATATATATATATATATATATATATATCATTGCTTGGAGTTTGGCACCTATTTTCATCTCTACCGTTTGAGGAAGAGAAGTTTGGGTTTGCTTCTAAATCCTACAAAGAAGAAGAAGTTTGTGTTGATTTACCCACTTGGAGAAAGGCCCCTTGTTCGGGGGGCGGTGACCATATAATGTTCGATCGGTGGATTCCGAGACCGCGGTGGAGCTTCATGGTTATTCGATAGGCAGAGGTGCATACAAGAAGACGCGTAGGGGCTTGAGAGGGATCGAGTCGAGTGTTGTAAGTCATCTTGCTTGTATTTATAAATTCCGTACTTAGTGGATTTGAGGCTAGGGTCGTCCGAGGTTTTTTCCCGTTATGAGTTTTTCCTCGTACATCGCGGTGTAGTGATTCATTGTTTAATTTCATCTTGCTATATCACCTAGAACGCATGCTTAAGTAAAAAGATAAAATTGGTTTTAAAATCACTACTTGCTTAATTTGGTGACAAATAAATATTGGGTAATGTGTAGTTAATTCAAGTCGTTAATTTAATTTGATAAAATTTGTTTGGCCTAATTTGTTAAAATTGAGAAATATGACTTTGGCAAAATTCTAGGACTTGGGTTAATTAATTGTGTTTAAGTGAAATTTTAAATTGTGTGTGTGTTGTCATCATATTTCACTTTGTTTAATTTTAATTTGAACAAAAATTAAAATTTGTTAATTTGTTTTTTGAATTTGATCCATCACCTTCGCTTCCGCATACTTAACAAGGATATAAGAATTTAAAATTGGGGGGCCTACACCTTTTCATAAATAATTAATTTTTGTAACCAAATTAACTAGATAGTAGTTAGGTTGATTTTCCCTTTATTTTGGTTTATTCCTTCATGAACTTGGATTAAAATCAACAAAGAATTATCCTTCATATGTTTTAGAGTGTAAATCAACTAAAATCACTATGTTTAATTGAATCAATTCAGGAAAATATTAGATTTTTTTAGAAATTGATAGACCGGGGGTTCTTGAGTTAATTTTTGGTGTTTACTTGGAATATTGATCTAGATTTGAGATTTGATGTTAGAAAAATAGGTTCTAATTAGTTATATGATGTGGTTTTATTGATTTGGTGTTGGTTGGGAACTTAGATAAAGGTTTGTGGTTCATTAATGGAGTATGGAGAGAGAAAATCTGGGGTTGAAAATGGTTAATCTCGTAACAAAGGGAAATTTTAGAGTTTCTCTGTTGTCCAATCAATAGGTCCCAGACCACTAATCAACCAGTGGTATCAGATATGACCTAGTTTGGGTTTATGTGTATTTGGTTGGGAATTTTAGTTTTGGGGCCTAGGTCTAGGAATAGTTAGCCTATAGTTTACATATACTCATAGAATAGTGGTGCATTTTTATGTTTGGAATTATTTGAGATTGATATTTGGGGTATTTGGATACTAGGAAAATTGTTGATTTAAAAGGGTTAAATTGAGAATTTGGCATTCGATGTTAAACCGTGTGTAGAATGGGTTCATTGATTGGGAATTTTTAATATTAGAGGATTAGGCTTGTTTGTTGGGATTGATTTGAGTCATTGTGTTGTACAAGTGGACTGAGCATCCTTTGGGTGAGACTACGTTTGGGTTATAACTTTCTAGAGTGGGGTGGTTACTATACCCCGTGATTAAATTAAGTGTGCGATTATACCTAGATGCGATATCTTGGGATAATGGACTAGGCTAATTGAGATGTATTATAGTTGATATGCATGCTTTAGTGTGTGGTGGGTTGAGAATATACCTATATTTAGAAACCTATAGTGTTAGGGTTAAGGTATCGTGGAATGAATATAAGGTTATAGATGTGTCATACCCATTTGTAAATGGATATGTTTAGTGTGACCCTATACTGTTGGGTCGAAATGTGTATGGGAGTCGTCGTAACCCGTTAGTAAGGATTGTGTACGTTATGTTGATTTATTCATTAACGAGGGTTGTAAATGTAATTCAGTAGCATTGGTTTGGTATGCTTATTTAATTCAACCCTTTAATGAGGTTATATTTGGTAAGGACATATTTCCATAGTCGATAGTTTACATTGTGAATGTCGTATACCGCTACAACTGTCGAAGAAGTTCACATTCACACGTTCATGAAGATGGATCCGAATTTCAAGCATCTTCAACATATGCGCGACATGAGGTATAATTTCGTACAGAATGTGTTTAATTTTCGTAAATACTTTACTTTAGTTTTGGGATATTTTTCGAAACTGTTTTTATCAAACTGAGACATTTTTTCTAAGTCAAATTAATTTTTGAAAGACCTATAGGCAAGCTTTTTAAAATAAAAAAACTTCATTTATGTCATTCAAATGACATAGCAATGTCATTCAAACGACGTTGTTAAGTGGTTCAAACGACTGCTTCTAATGACATGTAATGTCATTTGATAGATCGCGCGAAGGGTCATTTATTTGGTGCTTCAAACGACCACATAATGTTTTACATTTTGAATGGTAGTTTCTTAAGTCATTAGTAACGACATCTAATCTTATTCAAACAACATAACAATGTCATTCGAACGACATGCACCGCCTCAATTTTTTTTGTTGAGCTATAAATACTTGTTTTGGAGACCTTTTTCATTGAGACTTTTGATACACGAAAACTGCAAATCTGCAGACTTTTAGTCTACATCTTTTAGGGTTAAAAACATAGTTTTTGGTTCACCAAAACATCCCAATACTTTTATGAATTATTTGTGGAACCTAAATACTTCTTAGAAGGTTGTCTTTGTGAAATGCCATCTCTACTGCTGCATTGGTAGTTCTTGCAGGAATTGCTTGCTGATGAATGCGGTCATTGAGGTTCTCGAGGGGATCTTTGTTGGTTGTTAGGCTGAGGTCTATGTGATTTTTCTATGGAAGATTCATTGTTGATTTCATTATGTAATTGTAAGTTGCACTTTACGTTAGATAGTAAAAGAAAAAGATTTTACTCGAAAGGGATTTTTTCCTGAAATTATTTGTCCCTCGATTTGTGATTGTTTGATTTACATATTTGATTTATATCACATAGATTCATGATTAGGGTTTAATTATTTTGGATAAAATATTGACTCTAATTAAATAAGTTTTAAATTTGGAAATTTGTGTATCCTAAATAATTGAAATCATGCATCCTCAAATTGGTATCAGAGCTTTGGCTCGAGATTTTTACCTCTAAAAATTGATATCGGAGCCGATTACTTAAATTATCGAGTGATTATATTTTCTCAAATTTAATGTGATATCGATTTTTTCTAAAAAATTAATTTTGAAAAATTTTGCAATTTTTCGATGGAAAACTTATATAATCGGATGTCCGTCTTTGATGGTTAAAATTATGCCTATTGGAAAGCCCGCATGAGATCATGTTTAAAGGCTATTGATGAATGTTCCTGGTTAATATGTGAAAGATGGTGGACTCCTCCCACTATCGCCGTAAATAATGTCACCGATCCCAAACCAGTCTCGGACTGGACTGATGATGATTATAAATGGAGCACTTTTAACTCCCGTGGCCTAAGTGCTATTTCAGGAGTCGTCACCCCTGACAATTTTCACCATCTTATGATGTGAATCGCATCTAAAAAGGCATGGTATATCCTCCATTTGACACATAACACGATTAAGGCGTCTAAATTATAATTTTTTACCACCCAGTTTGAGACTATCTGTAATGACCCCACTTTTATATGTTCATATATAGTTTTAAATGTTTTATTATTTCATATGTGATATGAATAATGTTAATTTATTATTTTAGTCTAATCATACCTTCATAAATCATAAAATATCAAATTAGTTACAAACATAAAATTTTAATATTTTCAGTAAGAAAGTTCCTATTAGAGACTAGTTTTGACCATTATAATATAACAATTGACTTGAGGTAAAAACTTAAAGCTTTATATATATGAATTAGGTTTGTAACACAACAAACAGTGTGTTAAACGGAGGTCCGAGCAAGAAGTTATACCGAAATTACAACATAAGGGCAAATCTGTCCATCCTTTAATTCATATTTTGTCTTATTACCACACCATGTGTTATATTTTGATTGATTGGAAGGGGAAGATAGTTAGACCGACTTAAACACCTTAAAATGACCTTTTTCTTCAGCAAAATGGATCAAATCAAAGTCCAATAGCATATCCTAAGTTAAAAGATAAGTTTTGGGGTAGAAAATGTAATTTTATGAAACTTTAAGGACTTAATTTTAAATAAAGAAAGTTTCACGGACTAAAATAAAAATATATAAAATACTATTTTTTAAATAAAATATTTTCAAGGACCTTTAAGAAATATTGAAAATGTATGGTGTAAAATTACTAAAACACCCTTCATGTGTAAAATGACCCTTACACCCTTAATAACTTTCCACCTCGTGCTTTCTTTTGGACACCTCCACCGCACACGTGTCGCCTTTATAGGAAAGGATAAAACACATGTCAATCATTTAGAAAAATTTAAAACACGTGTCGTCGTTTGATGAACCAAGACTGCAAGGCTGCTCCGTTACGCGACACGTGTACGTCGACTCACCAAAATGAAAGCCTTACCACTCAAACACGTGTCAGCACCTAAATACCTTTGGAAAACTATAAATTGAGCCTTTGTATTAGCCATTACACGAAATTATACCAGAATCTTACAATGAAATAGTGAGAGAAAGTGCGGGCAAAGTTTAAGAAGATGTTTCTTCTCAAGATTAACGAGCGATCCAAGACTCTGTTTCTATAACTTCGAACTTCGGTTTTAGGTGAGTAATCTGACATTCCTTTTGTGTTTTAATTATATGATATTATGCAAACTATATATATTTTGTGAACTTCTTTTATTCTCAAAATTCATCTGATACCGATGATTGATTCCTTGTGATATGTTTATATTTGTTCGTATAGACATACCGATTAAAAAGAGTTTTGAAAATGATATTGAATATTGGAAATAAGATTCGGCCTAAGGGACCTCTCTTACTGACTGACCTTCCCAGCTGGGTTATCGCTGGTGTGCCCTAAATAAGGCGTTGTGACGAACAAGTTCAATTGAACCTCAACTACTGGGGAATAATACTGTAGAAGAATATGGTATTAGAGTGTACTCGGCTATTAAAATGATATGATTGAAAAAAAAAAGTTATTACCTTTGATTTATTGCATCTGTTCTATTCTGAGCTATTCATTTCTACATACTATCATTCACATATAAATATTTTACTGCAAATTCCTTTCCATATATGTATATGCCTTATGTTGTAAATTGAATAGGTATCAATTTTTTGAAAAACCGTGGAATGTCTAGAGATTAAACCTGACTCGACTTTTAGCTGATGTTGTATAACTAACCATTTTTCAGGAAATAAGTAGGCTTGGAGGGAACGTAAAAGTACTATATGGAAGATTTAGCTTTTAGAGCTCTTTTTGTTTTTTTAAGTAAAAAGTTTGTTATATCATATAGAGCATGTTTGGCTCTCTTGTAATAAGTTTTAAATTTTGTTTTAAGTTGTAACTCGTTGTTACTTGTAATATAAAGAAATTTCCTTTTAGAAAGCTCTGATGACGTAATTCCTTTAATTTCAGTATTTTACGATTCATAACCATGTAATTGTATTTCCGTTGCATTTAATTAAGGAAATAATTTAAGTCAGACTAATTATTGCCTTGGTGGCATGTCAAGACACTCATTCCCCACTACTATTTTGGGTCGGGGTCGTGACAGAGGTGGTATCAGAGCATAGGTTATGAACCCATAGACTACTGAGCATAAGTTTCGAACGTTATCGGTTTTAAGTTTCCATACATAGGATATAGGATTAAATATCCGACTTATGTGATAACCCTCCATATGTCTTACAGTCTATATATAATTGTTCATATATAATTGTTCTTCTAGTTTGCAATCTTGAGATAGTATAATACAACATATGTTTGGCCATGACTGTAGAAATTGACCAAGATGAGATCAACTGTGGGAACTAGTGGTTCAAATATGGAAGGACTGGAAGGTTCATACAAGGCAATTGAAAGTTTAGCAAGAACTGTGGAGCATCAGGTGAATAATGGAACATCAAGGAATCTTGAACCAAGTAGTTGTACTATTGAACAATTCAAGAAATTGAACCCGCCGTCTTTTAAAGGTACTCCTAACCCCACTGAAGCAGAAAATTGGGTGATGTAAATGGAAAAGATGTTCGATGTTCTTAAGTGTACAGATGAACAACGGGTTTCATTTGGAACATTCATGTTAGAAGGTGAATCCAAACATTGGTGGAGAATGACTAAAAGAATACACGGGGAAAGGAATAATCCCATAGGTTGGAATGACTTCTTAGTGATCTTCTACGATAAATACTTTTTTGAAACGGTGCAAGACCAAAAAGCAATTGACTTCATGAGTCTAGTTCAAGGAAATATGACGGTTAGTCAATATGAGGCAAAGTTTACTGAGTTATCTCGTTTTGCACCTCATGTTGTGATAACCGATGTTTTAAAAGCTAAGAAGTTTGAACGTGGTTTGAGGTTAAATATTTGTAGTCGAATTTCCATCTTAAAGTTGACATCATATAATGACGTGGTGGATAGGGTAATAATAGCTGAGAAGGATAGTGAAGAATATAATCAGGTTAGATAGGGGAAGAGGAAGTTTGGTGAACAAAGAGGAAGGAATCCCAATAACAAACCCTTTAGGACTATACCAAATATAGGACAACCTTTAGAAACAAACCCTTTAATGTTGATAGATGCCAACGGTGTGGTAATATCCATAGAGGGCAACCATGTTACTTAGAGACGGGAAGTTGCTTTGGATGTGGCCAAAAGGGACATAAAATGAGAGATTGCCCAAACAAAAGAAAGGCGCCGACAAAGACTTTTAATGACAATAAGTATTATGGCAGACAAGGTAAAGTTTTTAATCTTTGTGATGCAAAATCCTCTAATGCAGTAGTGTCAGGTACACTTTCTATATATGCACAACCTTTTCAAGTTTTAATTGATCCTGGTTCTACCCATTCATTTGTGTCTATACATTTTGTTAATCGCTTTCCTAATATTCCTGAACCATTGAATCATAGCATACATGTTTCTACTCCTTTGAGTAAGTTATTAACGGGAACATTAGTATATAAGTCTTGCCTTATAGATGTTAGTAGTCATAAACTATTCACCGATTTGATAGTTTTAGACATAAGAGACTTTGAAGTCATTTTGGGGATGGATTGGTTAGCATCATATCACGCTAAGGTAGATTGTTTTGAGAAGGGAGTTACTTTCCAAATTCCTAACCATCCAAAATTTAGTTTTGAAGGAACTAGCATCCTATCTCCCATACATATTATCTCTGCAATGCAAGCTTGTAGTTTTCTTAAGAAGGGATGTCAAGGATTCCTTGCAAGTGTTATTGATTTGCAAACAAAAGATCCTAGGTTAGAAGATATTCCTATAGCTAAACGTTTTCTAGATATTTTTCCAGATGATTTACCCAGTCTTCCTCCTAGTAGAGAAATAGAGTTTACGATTGATCTTTTTCCTGGAACTATACCAATCTCAAAACCACCTTATCGCATGGCACCTTTAGAACTAAGGGAGTTAAAAGTTAAATTACAATATTTGTTAGACAAGGGTTTTATTAGGCCAAGTGTATCCCCTTGGGGTGATCCAGTGTTATTTGTGAAAAAGAAGGATGGGACGATGAGGTTATGTATAGATTATCGTGAACCAAATAAGGTGACCATTAAGAATAAATACCCCTTACCTCGTATAGATGATTTGTTTGACCAACTTCAAGGTGCGCAAGTATTTTCAAAGATTGACCTTAGGTCAGGCTATCACCAATTGAAGATTAAGGAGGGTGATATTTCAAAATCAGCTTTTCATACTGGATATGGTCACTATGAATT
The DNA here is from genome assembly GCA_949130495.1 of Sambucus nigra. Classification (NCBI taxonomy): domain Eukaryota; kingdom Viridiplantae; phylum Streptophyta; class Magnoliopsida; order Dipsacales; family Adoxaceae; genus Sambucus; species Sambucus nigra. Next base: position 101,821,318 of record OX422208.1, read on the forward strand.
TCTTGTGATGACATTTGGACTGATTAATGCACCAGTCGCTTTTATAGATATGATGAATAGAGTGTTTAGGAAATATTTGGATCAATGTGTGGTTGTTTTCATTGATGACATCCTTATTTATTCCAAGAGTATTGAAGAACACGAAAAGCATTTAGAGATAGTGTTGCAAATCCTTAGGAAGGAGAAATTATATGCAAAATTAAAGAAGTGTGAGTTTTGGTTGCCTAGTGTCTCTTTTCTAGGACATGTCAATTCTAAGGAGGGAGTGTCGGTTGACCCTCAAAATATCAAAGCTATACTGGATTGGCCTAGACCAACTAATGTGATCGAGATTCGTAGTTTTCTTAGCTTAACTGGTTATTATCGAAGATTTATTAAAGGATTTTCAAGTATTGCCAAACCTCTATCTAGGTTAACCCAGAAGAAGGTGAAATATGAATGGTTTGAGGAAGTTGAGAATAGTTTTCAAGAACTTAAGAATCGATTAGTAACTGCCCCAATTTTGACTATTCCTTCCGGGACAGGGGGATTTGTGATTTATAGTGATGCTTCTAAAAATGGTGGGATGTGTGCTAATGCAAAATAGAAAAGTAGTTGCTTATGCCTCGAGACAGTTGAAAACCCATGAGCAGAACTATCTAACCCATGACCTAGAATTAGCAGCTGTAATTTTTGCTCTTAAGATTTGGAGACACTATTTGTATGATGAGACTTGTGAGATTTACACCGATCATAAGAGTTTGAAGAATATATTTACTCAGAAAGAGTTTAATATGAGACAAAGGAGGTGGTTAGAATTGATGAAGGATTATGATGAAAATATTCACTATCACCCTTGGAAAGCTAGTGTAGTAGCCGAAGCTTTAAGTAGGAAGTATACAACAAATTTAGCATGCCTCGTTATAAATCAGGAACATTTGTTAAGGGATTTGAGAAGTATGTAAATAGATGTACGTATCTATAGCAAAGGAGGAATAATTGCAAACTTACAAGTACAGCCCATGTTGATGGAAAGGATCAAAATTGAACAAGTAAATATCCCACAACTGAAGAAGATTAGAGAAGAAGTCATCGAGGGTAAGAGAACTGAATTTGTGATACAAGATGATATATTGAGATTTGGTAATAGAGTGTGTGTGCCATCTGATGCCCAATTAAAGGGGCAAATTTTGGAGGAAAGTCATTACTCAAGATTCACATTTCATCCCGGATGTAAAAAAATGTATAGGGATCTTCGAGAAGTATTTTGGTGGAATAACATGAAGAGGGAGGTAGAAGAATTTATATCTCGGTGTTTGGTTTGTCAACAAGTAAAGGCAGAATATCAAAAACCATTAGGATTACTGCAACCCCTACCTATCCCTGAGTGGAAATGGGAACATATTACTGTAGATTTTGTGACAGGTTTACCAAGGAGTTCAAATGGTAATGATTAGATTTGGGTAGTTATTGATAGGTTAACTAAATCTTCTCATTTTCTTGCCATTAAGATTACCCATTCTTTAGAAAAGTTAGTTAAGTTGTACGTGCAGGAAATTATTAGGCTTCATGGAACCCCGGTTTCAATTGTTTCTGATCGTGACCCTAGATTCGTGTTTCGCTTCTGGAAAATCCTATAAATAGCCATGGGAACAAAATTGTATTTTAGCACTGCTTTTCACCCTCAAACGGATGGACAATCCAAGAGAACCATTCAAACTCTAAATGATATGCTTAGGGCATGTGTACTTGATTTGAAAAGGAATTAGGATGATCATTTACCATTAGTGGAATTTTTGTATAATAATAGTCATCAAGAAAGTATTCAAATGGATCCGTATGAGTCACTCTATGGTAGAAGGTGTCGTTCCCCTACATGTTGGTTAGAAGTTGGAGAAAGAAAATTATTGGGACCAGAATTAATCCAGATCACAATAGACAAATTGAAATTAATACAAGACCGACTTCGAATTGCTCAAAGCCGTCAAAAAAGTTATGTTCACAATCGCCGACGAGAGTTGGAATTCCAAAGAGGAGATTATGTGTTCTTACGAGTATCACTAGCAAAGGGAGTAATCCGATTTGGAAAGAAAGGGAAATTGAGTCCAAGATACATAGAACCTTTTGAAATCCTTGAAAGGATAGGAGCTGTTACATATAGAATAGCTTTACCCCTTGAACTCTCAAATGTGTATAATGTGTTCCACGTGTCAATGATGAAGAAATACATCCCAGATCCAACGCATATCCTAAGTCATGAACCTCTTCAAGTTAGAGAAGATTTGTCGTACATTGAGCATCCGATAGAAATTTTGGACCATAAAGATCAAATATTACGAACCAAGGTAATTCCATTGGTCAAAGTGTTATGGTGTAATCATTCCATTGAATAAGCAACATGGGAGCGGGAAGATGAAATAAAGGAGAAATATCCATACTTCTTTGGAAATTAATGTAAGTAAAGTTTGGGGACCAAACTTTTTATAAGGAGGGTAGGATGTAATGACCCAACATTTATATGTTCATATATAGTTTTAAATGTTGTATTATTTCATATGTGATATGAATAATGTTAATTTATTATTTTAGTCTAATCATCCCTTCATAAATCATGAAATATCAAATTAGTTACAAACATAAAATTTTAATGTTTTCGGTAAGAATGTTCCTATTAGAGACTAGTTTTGACCATTATAATATAACAATTGACTTGAGGTAAAAACTAAAAGTTTTAGATATATTAATTAGGTTTGTAACACAATAAGTAGTGTGTTAAACGGAGGTCCGAGCAACAAGTTATACCGAAATTACGAAATAAGGGCAAATTTGTCCATTGTTTAAGTCGTATTTTGTCTTATTACCACACCATGTGTTATATTTTGATTGGTTGGAAGGGTAAGCTAGTTAGGCCGACCTAAACACCTTAAAATGACCTTTTTCTTCAGCAAAATGGATCAAATCAAAGTCTAATAGCATATCCTAAGTAAAAATATAAGTTTTGGGGTAGAAAATATAATTTTATGAAACTTTAGGGACTTAATTTTAAATAAAGAAAGTTTCACGGACTAAAATGAAAATGAATAAAGTAATATTTTTTAAATAAAATATTTTCAAGGACCTCTGAGAAATATTGAAAATGTATAGTGTAAAATTACTAAAATACCCTTCATGTGTAAAATGACCCTTACACCCTTAATAACTTTTCACCTCGTGCTTTCTTTTGGACACCTCCACCGCACACGTGTCGCCTTTATAGGAAAGGATAAAACACATGTCAATCCTTTACTAAAAGTTAAAACACGTGTCTCCGTTTGGTGAACCAAGACTGCAAGGCTACTCCGTTACGCGACACGTGAACGCCGACTCACCAAAATGAAAGCCTTATCACCCAAACACGTGTCAGTACCTAAATACCTTTGGAAAACTATAAATTGAGCCTTTGTATCAGCCATTACACAAAATTATACCAAAATCTTACAAAGAAATAGTGAGAGAAAATGCGGGGAAAGTTTAAGAAGAAGTTTCGTCTCAAGATTAACGAGCGATCCAAGACTCTGTTTCTATAACATCGAACTTCGGTTTTAGGTGAGTAATCTGACATTTCTTATGTGTTTTAATTATATGATATTATGCAAACTATATATATTTTGTGAACTGCTTTTATTCTCAAAATTCATCTGATACCGATGATTGATTCCTTGTGATATGTTTATATTTGTTCGTATAGACATACCGATTAAAAAGAGTTTTGAAAATGATATTGAATATTGGAAATAAGATTTGGCCTAAGAGACCTCTCTTACTGACTGACCTTCCTAGCTGGATTATCGTTGGTGTGCCCTAAATAAGGCGTTGTGACGAACAAGTTCGATTGACCCTCAACTATCGGGGAATAATACGGTAAAAGAATACAATATTAGAGTGTACTTGGCCATAAAAATGATATGATTGAAAGAAAAAGTTATTGCCTTTGATTTATCTCATCCGTTCTATTCTGAGCTATTCATTTCTACATACTGTCATTCACATATAAATATTTTACTGCAAATTCCTGTCCATATATGTATATGCCTTATGTTGTAAATTGAATAGGTATCAATTTTTTGAAAAACCATGGAATGTCTAGAGAGTAAACCTCACTCGGCTTTTAGCTGATGTTATATAACTAACCATTTTTCAGGAAATAAGTAGGCTTGGAGGGAATGTAAAAGGACTATATGGAAGATTCATCTTTTAGAGCTCTTTTTTTTTATTTTAAGTAAAAAGTTTGTTATATCATATAGAGCATGTTTGGCTCTCTTGTAATAAGTTTTAAATTTCTTTTTAAGTTGTAACTTGTTGTTACTTGTAATATAAATGAAGTTTCCTTTTAGAAAGCTCTGATGACGTAATTCCTTTAATTTCAGTATTTTATGATTCATGACCATGTAATTGTATTTCCGTTGCATTTAATAAAGAAAATAATTTAATTCTGAATAATTGTTGCCTTGGTGGCATGTCAAGACACTCGTTCCCCACTACTATTTTGGGTCGGGGTCGGGACACTATCACCATGTTAGAGTCTGAATGTTTTGATGAGTTTCATACTAGGTTGTTGGACATAGTTAACACGAGATTTAATTTTGGTGAGAAATTGATAATTAGAGGGTCTTGAAAAGGATTTTAAGATCACTTGGAAAATAATTATTCCTAAGGTCACTGTTTTGAACTCATTAAGGATATTAGTTACATTTAGGTTAGAAGGACTCATATGACATCTTCAAATTTATGAGATCGACGTGTTTCCAAACACCGTTAAGACTAAGAGTAGAGGGATTTCACTTAGGGCCCAATCAAGAAAGAGTGAGGAAGTGTCTAAGAAGAGGTAAAAGAAGAATAAAGAGAGAGCTTGTGGGTCCGAATCTGAGGAAGAGTTTGATTTTGATGATGTGTCCCTTTTTGAAAAAAAATTTAAAAAGTTTCACAAATTTTCCAAAGAAAATTCTTCCAATAAATAGTTTTTTTTAAATAAAAAGAAAGAGGAGGCCAATGAGAGTGATGAGAAAGTGGAAGATATGAGATGTTTTGAGTGCTAGGGCAAAGGGAACAAGGTGTTTGAGTGTACCACTATGCTAAAGAGAAAGGGCAAGAAAACTTCAAATACCGCCACTCTTAGCGATAGTGACAACGAGGTGAATGATTTCGGAGATGAATCATCACATTGTATGTGTGTTGCCTTTTTGGCTAGTCATGTTAGCCCATACAGTTTGTCCCAGGATGATGAGGACACTTGTATACGTGAGAGCCATGATGATGTCGTGAGTGTTTCAAGTGAGGGTGAAAGCAATCTCCAAAGAGCATTTAGAGATTTGTATGTCGAGACCTTAATGACAAAGAAGATGAATAAGGAGTTAGGCCTTAAGGTGTTAGATTTGGAGAGAGGTATAGGAGTTTTGAGGGAGTTTGAGGCATCATCAAGTCAACTAGAGAAGGTGAGAGTTTCATTATGCGAGCAGTTGATCGTCGTAGGTCAGAAAAAGAGTGAACTTGAAGCCCGTGTATCCCACCTCGAGAGAGATCTCGAACGAGCCCGGGAGGTCAAGTTCACTATAGAGGACACATCTAAGAAGCTGGGAAATATGCTCCTCGGTACCGCTTTGGGTAAGGTTGAGAGACTAGGAATAGGTTATGATGGTGCATCTACTTCCCATGTTGCACCCGAGCCGGTTCTCGAGTCTGTGATAGATACATATGGCTCTCAACCTAACCCACCTAAGCATCCGTTACTCGATAGGAGAGTATGTCCTAGACGTTTTGAGAGAGGTGTTCCTAGGACCTTTTATGTTTGCACCTATTGCAAGAAGAAAGGACATATTAAGGAAGTTTGTTTTAAGTTGGGTAGCGTGTCGCACAAATTTTTTCCACGTTATGCTACGACATGTGTTCTCACACACACACCCACACATGATACTTTTCATGATCATGCACATAACATGAGAGAGTTTCACACATACGAGAGGAAGTTAAGTTTTTAGTCAGAACTTCACACGATTTGATGGATGTTTTTCATAGGATGTCACCACCTTTGGAAAACACCTCCGGACCTAATGATTGAGGTTTAGACTAGTTTGCTAGCATAGGATGATTTTCATGATGATATTTTATGCCTATTTCTAGTGTGTACCACCATTGTATTTATTTTTTCCATTTTGATATATTTTTTGAAAAACCAAAAAGATTTTTGTTTTTTAAAAATTTTGAAAAAGTACAAAAAAAATCTATTTTTTTGAGAAAAAGTTGAAAAAGACAAAAAGATTTTATTTTGATAAATTTTGGGAAAAAGACAAAAAGATTTTTGTATTTCGTTTATGAACGGACATTTAGGATGACCAAGTTACAAATTCATTCCATTATCAATGTGACTATTTAATAGTGATTTGAGACTCATGTTCATTTCATTTTGTACTTTACAATGTTTGGATTTATTGAGATGTGATTATATGTTACTTACAACATGTTTGACTCATTATTCCCTTTAATGCACACTTGCACGGATTTATTTGATTATTGTGTTTGTCCATCACATATTGGTCGAAATATTTTCATCACAATTTTGTCTTTAAAACGAACCAAATGCGATAAAACTTGATAATGAAAGTAATGCATGTAAGAACCGTTATCAATGAGGATTTGTTTAAAATTTTGAAAAAATGATGAGTTTACACAAGAAAGGGCTGCGAGGGAATAATATTAGTCATGAAAGCCACCGTTTGAAAGAAGCCTAAGAAAAAACTAAGGCAATAAAAAATCAATATGCCAAAAGGGGGCGAAATAGTTTAGTTTGATCACCTCAATTGAAAAATAAAAGAATTATTGTTTATGAGGGTGTTTGGATGGAAATAAAATAATGGGTTTGCACGTCCTGACAAAGTCTTGAAATAGCATTACATAGTTTTAGACGTTAGTGGTGTGGAAATCATATTTGACTTTGATGTGTCGATTTAATTAAGTCGATTTCATATAAATTTACATGTTTTACACTTAAGGAAATTTTGAGTTCATTCGTTAGGGGTATCCATATTCATCGTGCACATATGTTATGTTTCACTAAGTTGATTTTCCTATCAAATTTGTTCACACCCATTCATTTTGTTTTCACGATTTGGTTATCTTAGTGTAAATTCATGGTGTGTTGTATTAGTGAAATTAATTTTTTTGAAAATTGAAAATTTTTAAAAATAGTTAGTTATGTTTGCTTTCGAGTTTATCCTTGGAAGAGCGTAGTTGATTTATTCGTGATGAATTTCTATGGTTGTCGTGACAGTCCGTATTTATTTTATTTATCCTTCTCACTGGTTATCTATTTCGAACAAATAAAAAGAGGGAGAACAAATTATGAATTATGGGGGAGAATTAATTTTCTTGATTTTATCTATATTTATTTCATTTCAAACTTGATATGTCACGAAGGTATTTGTTTTGTTTATTATGTGTAGGACTTTGATGATCATTTGAAAAGCACACAAAAAGAAGCGCAAGGAAAGCGCGGAGAATTGATTTGAAGAGATTTAAAGTTGAAGATTTTTTTAAGACTTGCATTTTTTGTATCTTTCCACTTTTGGGTTCATGGGAAGGTATTAGATTTGTATAGGATTTTTCGTTTTGATAATTCAAATTGTTTTTATTTTGTATTAACATAGACGTAGGGGAGATTTGTAAGGACATATTGTTATAGTCCGTAGTTTACATTGTATATGTCGTATACCGCTACAACCGTTAAAGAAGTTCACGTTCATATGCTCATGAACACGGATCCGAATTTCAAGCATCTTCAACATATGCGCGACATGAGGTATAATTTCGTATAAAATGTGTTTAAGTTTCGTAAAATCTTTACTTTAGTACTGGGATATTTTTCGAAACTATTTTTATCAAATTGAGGCATTTTTCTAAGTCAAGTTAACTTTTGAAAGACCTGTAGACGAGCTTATCAAAAAAATTCATTTATGCCATTCAAACGACATAGCAATGTCGTTCAAATGACTGCTTCTAATCACATGCAATGTCATTTGATAGGTCACGTGAAGGGTCGTTTCGTTGGTGCTTCAAATGACCATGTACTGTTTTACATTTTTAATGGTAGTTTCTTAGGTCGTTAGTAACGAAATCGAATATCGTTCAAATGAAATAAAAATGTCATTAGAACGACATGCACCGCCTCAATTTTTTTTGTTGAGCTATAAATACTTATTTTGGAGACCTTTTTTATTGAGACTTTTGATACACGAAAACTGCAAATCTGCAGACTTTTAGTCTACATCTTTTAGGGTTAAAAACTTAGTTTTGGGTTCACCAAAACATCCCAATGCTTTTATGAATCATGTGTGGAACCTAAACACTTCTTGGAAGTTTGTCTTTGTGGAGTGTCATCTCTACTGCTGCATCGGTAGTTTTTGCAGGAATTGCTTGCTGATGACTTCAATCATTGAGGTTCTCGAGGGGATCTTTTTTGGTTGTTAGGTTGCGGTCTATGTGAGTTTTCTACGAAAGATTCATTGTTGATTTCATTATGTGATTGTAAGTTGCGATTACACTTGATAGTGAAAGAAAAAGGTTTTACCCGAAAGGGATTTTTTTCTAAAATTGTTTGTCCCTCGATTTTTGATTGTTTGATTTTCATATTTGACTTATATCACATAGATGCATGATTAGGGTTTAATTAATCTGGATCAAAGATTCTCTCTAATTAAATAAGTTTTAAATTTGGAAATTTGAGAATCCTAAATAATTGATATCGCGCATCCTCAAATTGGTATCAGATATTTTGCTCGAGATTTTTACCTCTACATATTTAAATGGATGTTTAAGGTGTTATACATCCCATTTGTAAATACTCACTGTAACGTACTATAAGGGATTCCATTATGGGGCACATACAACGCGGATACCCCAAGGTCTTACGTCTAGGTATTTGTTTACCGAGAGGATTCACGGAGATATTTCATTGTATGGTCTTTGGTATGGTGGGTCATATGGATAATGGGTAGGCATGCTAATTTATCTTTCTATCATGATGAAGTCTTAGGGTTGAGATAACCTGATACTATACCTAATAAGGTGAGTAATCTTCGAAGGTAATAAGGTAGGCCTTCATTATGTACGGATGTGAGAATATCCCATTTATTTATACATGTTGGGGTTGTACCTTTGTAAGTATGTTAGACGTGAGGGAGTATTCCTCCTATCATACATATTAGAGTTAGTCGTATCAACTTATGTGATATACTAGAGATGTATGTGACTTATAGGATGGATGGCTACCTATATACTTATGTTTCAGATTCGTATATTACATACATTAAAGGCTTTCATATTGTATTATTTGCATGAGATAGTCAAATGTTTATAGACTTGAGATATGAGCCTATTATTGGTATTGTGGTTGTTTGGTGACAAGTGCCTTTGGGTTTGAGACCTTAGTACGTCATGTGATTCCTATTAAAATAGATTAACCCAGTATAGTCAACGGTAAAGATTAAGGAATGATTTTGTAAGACTTATTCACATGGGCTACATATGTGTTCGGGATTTAGAACCGAGTGATATTTTCGGTTGTTGGGTTGGGTGACTAATAACATAAAATATATTAATACATAAGAGGAATATATATAGTTATAATCTTGACTATATGCAATTATTGAGTTCTTGTTTACATTTTATTTTTAAAAATTAATTTTACAAGTCCTTGTTACGGTAGTTCTTGTAGACACGGGATCGTTGGAGGGGAATCCCTGGCGACATCCCATTTCGTACTCCTGGGATTGAAGGAGTCGAGAAAGTGTAGCTCATATTTTTATTGTACTCTTATATTTTTCAGTCAGGTTGTACATGTATATCATATATTCCGAGTTGGATTTTTGTATGGCACATTTTATATTCAAAGATGGATTATGTGTATTGGCAGTGATTGGTATAAAAGTTGGCTTTATGTTGATTCGGTATTTTATTATCTTGTCATTGTTCAGCAGGTTTTAATTATATTATTATGCTAATAATATTTTAATTTCCGTGGTTTTTATATTACATCTGTTTAATCTATTTATGAATTTTGCAGGGTGTTCCAGGTTCTAGTGTCCTATGGATATTGAGTGTGCCTGTCACTTTTATGCATTACGTCCTTTGATTATTGATTCGGGTGGAATTTGAACTAAAGCATTCATATAAGTTATGCTCAATCGTTGTTTTTAGATCCCACTGTAAATGTAAAAAACTAAACTATGACTACACTCTTTACAGGCGAATAGCGTTATTTCGAGTATCGAATCCACGGGGAATTTTTCTCGACTTTAATTGATTTATTATTTCTCAAATCAAATTATAAAAGGTGGTAGGGTTAACAAAAGATTAATAACTAGGCATGTATTTGAACTAAGTTAAACATAAAGAGTAAAAACAATAGATTGAGAATAATATCCCTCACTTCGGGTTAATTAGTATAAATAGTTACATGGGAAGACAAGTTTATCAAGATTAAATTGCATTTCATAAATTAATAAAATCTAAAGTTATCACCACCTAAATTATCATAAAAGTCTACTATAATTTTTGTGTCAACAAATACCATGTAAATTACGCACATAATGTCATAAATACAGCGCGTACATGATATACACCTTAAATCTCCTAGGCATTAAATTAGTTACAACTTAACAGATATAAACTAGTCTAATCCATCACCAAAACAAAGCAACCAAATTAATCCAAGATGAGTTCAATAAATATCAACATAAAAGAAAATAAGAAATAAGTCAATATAACTAATTAACAAAGCAAGAAATGGCAAAAGAAAGCTTAAATTAAAGAAAGAAGATAATTACTAGTGGATTACAAATCTAAATGGGCAATCCCTGAGAGGGAGAAGGAAAAGCTCCTAAAATATAATCCAAACCCTATTCTAATAAAAAAAACTAAGATCATTTTGAATAAAAGCCAACTTACATACATATAGTAGGTGATTAAAAAGAAAAGGAAAAAGGAAAGAAATCAAAATATCTTGAATTGGCTTACATCTGGTAAAATCAGTCAACAGCAGTTTTGGACAGGTCGATCACTGGTTGAAAGACAAGACCACTCGCTTCCTTCGAAGGCAAAACCAAATTGTCTAATCGATCAGTCCTTTTTCACCATCTATCGATGCTCTGTTTTCTAAGTCAATTTTGCTTCAAATGGGAGAAAAGTTGCTTTGCGAAAACAGTTATAACTTGTTCATCCAAACTCAAAAAGATGCATTGTCTGCAGCCACGCGAAGCTAACTCAATGGGACATTCTCCCATGGAGTTCCTCTGCCTTAACCAAGAAGTCTGAAATTATGAAAATTCCCTTGAAGTTGCGTCAAACGATGAAATTTTCCCGAAACTCAACCAAAAGCTCAGTTTAGCATTCAAGTACCTAAAAAAACTCAGATAAACCTTTCACACACACACACACATACACACACACACACACACACACACACACACACACACATATATATATATATATATATATATATATATATATATAACATGGTTAAAATATATGTAATCATAAAAAGTAGGATATAACGGAGACAAAATTACAATAATGCATAAGAATAAAAACCGTAAATATACGATATTCGTGACGTAATCTTTATAATAAGGCCATAAATATACGATATTTGTGACAAAAGTACTATAGAGCTTTACCATTTAGGCTTTGTATTCTCTATAATAATGACTGTTTTGGAGGGTTCACACCATTGTTTCCTGATAAATGACTCGGATAGACCAAGGGTATCGGGAGGTTTCCTTATATGTATTTTGCTTGTGAGATGTCCCCCGATACCCTTGGTCAAGAGTTAATCGATTTTAGAAATGAGATCTTTAGCAAGTGTTTAACGTATGGTTCGAGGGGAAGTGTTTTTACTCACCACCCATAACGGAATTAAAAGTATGTTTTTGAAGACCTCGTATGTGCAACCGTGTGGTGGATAGTATGAGGAGGAGTTTAACTATCTTTATATCTCTGCACTTGGGGAGAACAATACGGAAGCAAAGAAAGTGTAAGGACAATTTGTCCATCATTTATTAGTTATGTCATACGCCGTCACACCGTTGAAGAATATTCAAGCCCGAATCTACGTCAACGGATCCGAATATCAAAAAGAAGAAGGAATCAGATTTCTACAGAGTCGGACCGGTCCGCCCAGAATAAAAGAACCGATCCGCCTGCGAACTGGTCCGCCTACTGAAAAGCCAGAATACCCCGGCCCGCAAGCGAACCAAAGAAGCCAAAAAAAAAAAGAACCGGTCCGCCTACCCGGAGCTATCCGCCTCAGATCCGGATCGGTCTGCCTGGGATAAACACAAACAGATCGTGTTCAAATTTTTAAGGCCCAAGACTTATTTTATAAACCCACTACGGGGAGTTGGTTTCTAAGACTTATACACACGATTTTAAGAGTTCAAAAACCAAAAAGTCTTCACTTTTATGAGTTTCAAAACTCATGGTTTGATTCACACAACTTCTCATACATTTGTGAATCACTTTTGGTAACCCAAGAACACAACCAGTTGTTGTTCAACCCTTGTGGAGAAGACCGTTCTTCTTCTTCATTGCAGCCCTCCTGGAAAGGGATATTTCCAGCCGCCGACTACAGAATCCGATACCTGAGGGTAATTCTTAGTCACTTGTATTTTCATTGTAATCCGAAATTGTACATTTACAATATTATAATGAAAATAAATGGTTTTTCCCCTTTGGGGGATTTTTCCTCAATTGTGTGTGTTTAATTAATCTTCATGATCTACTTCTTAATTCAATCACACCTAGTTTCTTGTTTAGGGTTTATTTGGGTTAAACTGAATTTAATTATATAATTTCTTATTTGAGTGCACGCGCATACTTCTCTCAAATTGGTATCAGAGCAGGTTACGCTAATCTATCGCGTATTCCTATTTTTCGCAAAATCTTTTCTAAGATATCATTTTTCTAAAAAAAATTGATTTTTGAAAAAGTGCGTGTTCAAATGGAGAAATCATATAATAAATTACCTATTTTTGACGGGACAAATTATGCTTATTGGAAAGCCCGAATGAGGCCTGCTTTAAAAGCCATAGATGAAAGGGTTTGGATTTTAGTTGAAAGAGGGTGGACACCTCCCTCCGTCACTGTGGAAAACGTGACTAATTTAAAACCTATCACCTCTTGGACTGAAGATGAATTTAGATGGTCTTCTTTTAACTCTAAAGGTTTGAGTGCTATTTCCGGTTCCATCACTCCCGATGAGTTCCGACGTATCATGACGTGCACCACGTCAAAAGAGGCTTGGGATGTTTTTAAATTGACACATGAGGGTACGAACGCGGTTAAAGAATCAAAATTACAAAATTTGGCCACCCAATTTTAGACTATTACCATGTCTGAGTCTGAATGCTTTGATAATTTTTATGCTCGTTTGTCAGACATCGTTAACACAAGTTTTAATTTGGGTGAAGTGATTGATAACATGCGTGTCGTTAAAAAGATTTTGAGATCTCTCCCGAAACGCTTTATTCCTAAAGTCACTATTTTGAACTCTTTGGGAAATTTGAAATCACTTAAGTTGGAAGAACTTGTAGGAGATCTTCAGACCTATGAGATTGACATGTTTCCCAAAACCATTAAGGATAAGGATAATGGCATTGCTTTAAAGACTCATTTTAAGAAAAAGAAAGAAAAAAAAATTGAGTCAGATTCTGAGTGTGATTTGGACTTAGATGACTTGGCCCTGTTTGCAAAAAATTTCAAAAGAATTCTCAAATTCAAGAAAAGTGGAAATTTCAATGATAAAAGGAATTTTGAGAAAAATAATGAAAAAGATTTTAAAGATCCTCCTAAGACAGACAGTGAGAGATGCTTTGAATGCGATGGTAGGGGTCATAGAGCCTTTGAGTGTGTCACTCGTCTGAATAGAGAGAAAGGGAAAGTTGTCCTAAATGCTACCCTTAGTGAAGACAGTGAGGTTGAGTCGGTGGACTGTGGAGATGAGTCACCGCATGAGCATAACATCATCGCACTCATGGCAAGTCATGTGAGTACCTCCAATGCTTCTAACGATAATGAGGATGCTACGTCACAAGGACACCTCGACAGTGAGAGCGATGAGAGTGAGGGGGGGGATGAGGCAAGTGAGAGCGAGTGTGATCTCCCACGCGCTTACGTCGAGTTATATTCTGAGTCTTTTAAAACCAAGAAGCGTTATAAATTGTTAGCTCTTAGGATCACCGCTTTAGAGAGAGATTTAAGATTGTTTGGAGAAAGAGAGAGTTGTGATGAGAGTGGAAAATAAAGAAAGAAAGAATTTGAGAAGATAAGATGTTTTTAGTGCGATGGTATAAGGCACAAGAAGTTTGAGTGTCCCACTAAACTTAGAAGAGAGCGTAAGAAAGATGACATGCCCACTTCTCTAAGTGATAGTGAGGATGAGAAGGGTGATGATTGTGTGATCCAAAAAGCTTTTCGAAAGTTGTGTATCGAGACCATGGAAACAAAAAGGTCTAATAGAATTCTAGGTCTTCAGATTTCTGAGTTGAAGGAAGAGAATGTTGAGCTAAAAAGGGAAAAATGTGACTTGACCAACACGGTGTCTAGTTTGACGACACACATATCCCATCTTGAGGATGATCTCATACAAACACGTGAGGTCCAAGTCTCATTAGAGAACGCATCTGAGAAGGTTGATAAGATGGTTCCCGATCCCATTTTGAATGATGTTGGAAAAGGTAATGACGGTACACTCACTACTTTTAGTGCACCCGAGCCTATATCCACCTTGGTGAGTGAGTCCCATGGGAGCCCGTCTAGGAATGTTCATCCCAAAATTGTTGACAAATACTTCCTAGACCGATTTATTTTTGCTCCCACTGCAAGAAGCGAGGACACCTTAGGGAGTTTTGTTCCAAATTGGGTTTTGTACCATATCATGCCACTTCACACACTCATGCATATACACCCACTCATGACACTTTGCATGCACATTATGATAGAGAGTTTGAACACATTCGCGAGCAAGTGAAGTTTTTTATCAAGACAACACATGATCTAGTGGAGTTTGTTCAAACGATGTCACCATCTTTGGAAAACTCCACCGTTACTCCCGGTTGAGACCTTGTCTTGGTTGCTAGCATAGGTTGATTTTCATGCTGTTTCTTTTGCCTATTTCTAGCATGTACCATTAGTTTGTTTTATTTTTGTTCATTTATTATTTCGTTAAAACAAAAAAAAAATCCAAAAAGATTTTCATTTTTATAAATATTTTAAGAAAAACACAAAAAGATTTTTGTATTTTTTATGCACTTTTTATGGATAAACATTTAAGATAGCCAAGTCACACCTTCATTCCATTTATCCATGTGACTGTTTGATAGAGATTTGAGACGCTACATCATTTCATCCATGTGCTTTACATAGTATGGAGTCTTTGAGATGTAATCAGTAATATTCTTCTACATGTTTGACTCCTATCTCCTTTATTGCACACATGCACGGCTATATTTGATTATTGCACTTGTCTATCACATATTGGCTTGAGTGTTTCCATCTCAATTCTGTCTATACAACTTACAATATGCGATAAACTTGACAAGATTGGAATGCATGTAAAAACCGTTTTGGTGAGACTGAGTGTTTGTTTAAGAACGGGGAGGGGCTGCGAAAGGTAATTATCTCATCTTTGCGCAAAAGCCACTGTTCAAAAGGACCTAAAAAATGGAGGGATTTTATTATTCGGGGTCCAAAGAGGTTAAAAGAGCCCAAAAAATTTAAAGGCAATAAAAAGCACTTCATGCCAAATATGGGCCACTTAGGTTTCACCATCAATTCTCCAAAGTTTGAGAATTTAGAATGCCTCTATTCAAAATTATATCTGAGGGAGTTTGGTTGGAGAATATAAACAGGTTTGCACTTCCTTGAAAGTCCTGAAAAAGCATAAAAAGTTTTGGACGTTATTGGTGTAGAAATCATTTTTAGCTTTGATTTGTTGATTTGATTGAGTCAATGTCTTATATTTCCATTTTTTACACCAAAGGAAGACTTTGAGTTCATTCATTAGGAGTATCCGATATTCATCGTGCACATATGTCATGTTTGTATGCATTGATTTTCCTATCGAATTTGATCACACCGATTCATTTCCGTCATCATCGACTTGGTTGTCCTGTGTTTATTCATGGTGTGATTTTGTTTGAAAAAAATTTAAAAAAAAAAAATTCAAAAAATAGTTGTGTCTTTCCTTGTGACACCCCGTCATTGCTTGTTTGAATTATTTCTCTCATTTGTCTATTTGGGGACATCATAAAAAGGGGGAGAATGAATTATCTTATTATGGGGAGTTTTTGAACTTTTGAGTTTTCTCATAAATTGCTATATATTTTTATCTCATTTCAAACTCGATACGTCACTTGTTATTTGCTTTGTCTCATGTGTGTAGGTACTACATTGATGATCAGTGAAATACACACCCTGATGAGAAAAACTTTGAAG
Organism: Sambucus nigra; assembly: GCA_949130495.1. NCBI lineage: Eukaryota > Viridiplantae > Streptophyta > Magnoliopsida > Dipsacales > Adoxaceae > Sambucus > Sambucus nigra. Next base: position 101,837,818 of record OX422208.1, read on the forward strand.
ATTCCTGAAGAGTTGAAGAACAAACGATGAAGTCTTATTCAATTGTACCTTTTCAGTTTTGGGTTCATGGAAGGGTAGATTTGTATAGGCAATTTCATACTTGATAATTCGGATGTTTTTATGTTTGTACCGGCATAGACATAGGGGGAGATTTGTAAGGACAATTTGTCCATCATTTATTAGTTATGTGATACGCCATCACACCGTTGAAGATTATTCAAGCCTGAATCTACGTCAACGGATCCGAATATCAAAAAGAAGAAGGAATCAGATTTCTGCAGAGTCGGACCGGTCCGCCCAGAATAAAAGAACCGATCCGCCTATGAACCGGTCAGCCTCATACCCGAACCGGTCCGCCTACTGAAAATCCAGAATACCTCGGACCACAAGCGAATCGAAGAAGCCAAAAATAAAAAGAATCGGTCCGCCTACCCGGACCGATCCGCCTCAGACCCAGACCCAGACCGGTCCGCCTGGGATAAACACAAACAGATCGTGTTCATATTTTTAAGGCCCAGGACTTCTTTTATAAACCCACTACGGGGAGTTGGTTTCTAAGACTTATACACACGATTTTCAGAGTTCAAAAACCAAAAAGTCTTCACTTTTATGAGTTTCAAAACTCATGGTTTGATTCACACAACTGCTCATTATTTGTGAATCACTTTTGGTAACCCAAGAACACAACCAGTTGTTGTTCAACCCTTGTGGAGAAGACCGTTCTTCTTCTTCATTACAGCCCTCCTGGAAAGGGATATTTCCAGCCGCCGACTACAGAATCAGATACCTGAGGGTAATTCTTAGTCACTTGTATTTTCATTATAATCCGAAGTTGTACAGTTACAATATTATAATGAAAATAAATGGTTTTGCCCCTTTGGGGGATTTTTCCTCAATTGTGTGTGTTTGATTAATCTTCATGATCTACTTCTTAATTCAATCACACCTAGTTGCTTGTTTAGGGTTTATTTGGGTTAAACTGAATTTAATTATATAATTTCTTATTTGAGTGCACGCGCATACTTCTCTCAAAAAGTATGTCGGCATTATCATTTATAGTGTGAGATTTACTTTTTGGCATTAGCAAAAAACTTGTGTGAAAGGTTTGGTAGGTGTTACATGGTAACTTATTTTTCACCACTTGCGCCCTAGTGGTTGATGTTACACTCTTACATTAGTAAGAGCATTATAACTATTATAGAGATATAGTCCCTAATATTGGAAATATTGAGGCCAAAATAGGCCCAATTAATAAAGAAGGTGTAGCATAGACCCGAGTAGGGGGCCTCACCATCAGAAGGAACCGTTTAGAGGAAGTTGACCCCAAGAGGTTTCCAAAGGTTGAAGATGTGATCTATTTTGTCCAGTAGGGCCAAGGGAATTATGTAAAGTGGATCCCCGGCCTATGAGAGCATAACAAATGATGCAATTTTTAGCAAAAATGACCAAAGAAGTAAGGATAGTAGGGCTTTTAGTGACTCCACCTAATTATTAGATGCCTTAATGGCAATCAGCTTTTGGGGGTACCTCTGAGGGATGGTTATGGATATGTTTGTGACTCGCACGCATGAGTCTGTCTTAAACATCGAGCATTCTTTAATAGTATTATGTTTGTACTATGACTATGAGGCATATAAGCTTTATGTATTTGTAGGTACCCCCAGTTGGGAGGGGGATACTTTACATCGTGATTATAGACACGTGGAAGTTTTTATGGTTGGATTGGTTTTAGCCACTTTGTTGAATTTTATAAGAGATATCATCCTATTACTAGTGGGATTGTGTGCATATTTATGTTTTAAGTTTATATCGACTACTGTGGTAAGCCTTTATATGCAATTTTTAGGTCGGGTTTTTCTTTGGATATTTATGCTTAGGCTCGTGAGAAGGTCCGGCATATTTGTCTATATATAGATGTCTGTACATTAGAGAAGCTTTTGGTTACATAGAGGTGTCACTGATAGTCTAATATTCTTCTAGTCTTAAGTTATTTAGGGTGTTGAATTATCACCTACGTAGGGTTTGATTGTGCCTTAGAGATTGGCACTAGTATTGGATCCATCGCGAGGCCATTTTATGGGACTAATTTTACCGAGGATGGTAAAGGTATCGTGGGATTAGACACCATATTTTTTATCTGGTTGAGTACTTGGGGATGATGTTATCATATGTAAGCTCTCAAAACAGGGATGGTTCACTAAGTGGATATGTGAACCACCAGGAGTAGGATAAGCTCGAGATAAGACAAGTATTTATTCGTATGCATCAATGATATATTGGAAGAGTTAAGGAAAGTGTTTGCTCCTAGAAAGTGAAAGAGGAACGATTTTTCATTATTAGTATAATTGGAAGGAGAATATCACAAAGGCATATTTTTAGCACTATATGGTACGGCAAATCATTAGTGATTTTTTTGTCACACAGAGGGGTAGTTCATTGTTATTTGCGACGATATCATGTTGAAGATAATAATGTAGTAGTTGTGTCCACTAGAACCAAATCTGTGAGTTGGGGTGGTTTGTGCCCCAGTATTGGAGTTTATCGACAGTGGGTACGCATATAGCATTAAGAATAGTCCCTTTCTCCATTTCAGGACAAGAGATGGACATATTTTTGGGGATATTTTCCAAGGGTCCCCCAAACTACAAGTGGGGGTTTGGACCAAGGCACGTGTTTGGCGTTTCACTTTACATCCCATCAAGGATAGTGGACCAGTTGGTATTATGAGATTTTGATCGACCAAGTTCATTATAGTTACGAGTTTAGTAAGCCATTTATAAAACCGAAATAAATGCGGTGTGTGATACCGATTTAAATAAATTCGCAACTTTCTATTTTTCCACACTTATTTAATTAGAGTCTATTTAAATCAAATCAAATCAGCATCTAAACATGCAACTATGTGTGTGCGTGTGTCAACCCATAAATAAATAAAGCATGTGACACAAATATTCAGGAAAAATCCTAGAAGGGCAAAACCTTTTATTTCTAGAACTTTGAAGAATTCATAAGACCATTGACTTACATACAACCTGATAATCGCCCACAAGTGTAACGCACGGTGTCTTCGTCAAACCTTCAAATCAATGGCTAGAAATCTGCAGTGGTTCACGCGCAGCTATACCACAAGGATCGCAACCCAGAAACTCCATAGAGACTCCCTCCACAATAGCACGTAGCTCTCCGGTTGTAGAGTTCTCTCCACAAAGAATAAACAACAACAAAAGTTGTGTTCTTGATTACCAAAATAATTCACCAAAGCATATGGGATTTTTGTGAATTGAAAACAAAAAGGGATTAAACCCTATAAGAAGAAGTCAAAAAGGATTCTGCAAATCGCAGTTTTTCTGTTATGTAAAACGCTGGGACTTCTTAATAAAAACGAAACCATTTAATTAGTATTTATTCAAAATCATGCCGCCTCAGAATAAGAGCTCGTTTGAACGATATAAGGGTCTCGCGCGAACGATGTACAGATGTCGTTTAAACGACATCGCGCGACATCCATAAGTCGCTCGAACGAGATAGCTATCTCGCTTGAACAACCTGGGCGTCAAAATCGAGGTACGCTTCAGGACTTAGAAAAAATACTCATTCTCAATTTTTGACAAAAAGGTCCTCTCCAACGCTTAGAAAATATTTTGTAAAAATATCCCAACGGCTCTAAGTGGAAAATTAAGGTATTTAAAACAAAACCTTACCAAAGTAAACTTCGCGGAGTCTTTTTTATGAAGAACTTGATATTCGGATCCTTCTTTGATGCTTGAATGTTCTTGAATGCTCTTCGACGGTGTAGCGGTATATGACATAATAAATTGATAACAGACTTATAAAAATATGTCCTTACAAATCTCCCCCTATGTCTATGCCGGTACAAACATAAAAACATCCGAATTATCAAATACCAAAATTCCTATACAAATCTACCCTCCCATGAATAAATTTGCAAGATCTCAAACTGTTCTTCAAAAAGTCTTCATCAAATCTCAAAGATTTTCTCATCTGGGTGTGCAATATAATGATCTTTAATCTTTGTACCTACACATATGAGATAAAGCAAAAACCTTCATGACACATCGAGTTTGAAATGATATAAGAATAAATCATTAGTAAATCAAATCTCCCCCATAATGCAAAAACTCCCCTATAACATGATAATTCTTTCTCCCTCTTTTTATGATGTCCCCAAATAGACAGATAAGAAGAAAAAAAATCACAACATGGAGTGTCGTGATAAAAATGCATAGCAAATAAGAATTAAATTACGCGCATGCGAAGGTATGTCCCAAAAAAATTCACAAACTATTTTTGGATTTTTTTTTCAATTTTTTCATACAAAAATAAGATACTAAAAATCACACCATGGATTTTGTGACAACCCGCAATCTGAAATAGGGGGTGGCCAGCCCGACACTCCAATATAACGAAATCATGGATGGAATCATTCTCAGCATCACAACAAAATAAGAAGTATACAGGATAACCACTCCATATTTCAGAAAAAGGGCTGCCAAATTTTTTTTTTTTTATAAGGTAAAGAGAAGAAAACAATTTAACAACCCAATAAAAAGAAAGTGGAAATACAGATGAAATTATACTACATACACATAATATACAGTAAGGGACCGAATATGTTGTCGGTCACAGACTCATACAATAATATTAAACAAGTTCAATAAATAACATAATAAATTACATTAATAAATTACAAAAGTTTGGGCCTCTCGCCCGAGTAAAAAGACCCGATCTTAACTAGAGTGCAAGAATGACGGCGTCTATTGCAATATATCCCGTGATACCCGCAATGCATCACGGCTCACCAAAAACACCGGGATAGGAAAGTCAGAACAGGCGTCCTTGCAGCGGAGTACCTGAGCGGATACAAGATGCATGCACAACAAGAAATATGAACGGGTCAGGGCTCGGTTCTATATAATTACCAGATGAATAAAGAGTATGACAATTATGAATGATAAATTATGATGAAAAGAAATAAGAATCTACCTACACAATTTAAATTATAAGCTAAGACAATTGTAATTAATCATGAATCAAATTAAGTTATGCAGAAGAATAAGAATAATTAACATTAATATAAAAACCTACATCATGTACTTAGAAACGTTTCATAGTTCCATTCCTTTTTAGGAATTTTAATCATAAGTATGCTCTTTATGGCATCCCGTTCCTCAACAGGAATATTATCATCAATAAATGCTCTTTGTGGCATTTCACTGTGCTCTTTGTGGCACTTCATCATGCTCTTAATGGCATATCTCAATACATCAAGTCCCACTTGATTATGAATTGTTATATTTATATACATATAACGATTCTAAGACTGCCCCTCCGAGTTTCCCCACTGGGCGCGCCCCTAAATAACCATCATCTTCCAGGGGCCTATCAAACAAGGGAGCCTGGGCACCTATCACAACGTCGGGAAGCAGCCATATGCCTGCGGGAGAGTCAAGACCACACCCGGAATCTCCTCACCAGCACAGAAAACATAACATATCGCTCATATGTCCTAGGACTATATCCACCCTGCATTCACTAGCCAGGGGGCTTCACCTCGCGCGTGAACTTCCCTTGTGATGGCATTTAGAGAGGTGTGTTTAAGTAAATTAACATTTACCGTATTCATAATTAAGTAAATTATCATTTACCGTAATTATTACCATTTCCTTTTTCCAATCTTCATTTCCACTTTTCATATATATGTTTCATTTTATTTGAAACCATAGTCATTTACATTATGTGAATAATTCATCTTTTTATCCGGAGCCATACGATAAATTATATCATCGTTATAACCTCAAAGAATAAGTGAACTCCCAATTTAATTCACCCAACACTCTTTATGGCGTTATACTACTAACCATCCAGGACAATATAGCTCAATTGATCTTCTAAAATCTCCCAAACATAATACTACAATTCCTAGTTTCATAATAATCACTAGAAGAAAAGAATGCCCTAACATCAATTGGCATGTCCCCTGAAAAGTCCCCACATAACTCAATCCTAATCTAGGATGGTTGCCCCCACTCAACTAGGACTCTAGAACTCTAAGTTTACTTCATTCAAGAAGGTTCCTAGGTCCTAAGCCTAGAGAAGAAGTATCAAAAATTGAGTTATAAAATTAACTCAAAAACAGCAGGAAAACGAATCGATTCGCCCAAGGGCCGAATCGATTTGCCCCAGCGAATCGATTCGCCCAAAAAGAGAATCGGTTTGGACTTAAAGACCTGAGATTCTGTAAAATGCCGAATCGATTCGGCTTGGACCCGAATCAGTTCGGTCCAAGCAGACCTAGAAACTGACTCTATGCGAATCGATTCGCCCAGGGGCCAAATCGATTCTCCCCTGCGAATTTGCCAAGAATGGCTTTTAAGGGTTATGAACCCTAACTTCCCCAAACCTCAAATCTCTTCCATTTTACACGCATCCAAAAACATTTATTTACCCAAAATCATCCTACATGATTGATAACCACTATAATCCACAATTTTATCATCAAAAACTAAGATTAGGGTTTAAACACCATAATTTCCATTTTTGATCCATAAATGTTAATACACAACTATCACACAAATTATTCATCTTAAATCATATATTAGCAAGTAGAAAACTTGCCTTAGAGTTGAAATCTCAAATTTCTTTTGGGTAGAAGCGAGCCCAATCTTCAATCTCCAAATCTCTCTTCTTTCTCCACTTCTCTCATCTCCTCTCTCTTTCTCTCCTTTTCTCTCTATGTTTAAGACATGTAATAGGGAAATTAGGGGATTTAGAAGACTAAAATCGTGGCTTAACACAAGTCTCCCAACTTAAGTGGTTGATACCACATTAAAATGACTCCCAAATACGCATTTAAGTTAAAACCAGGTAAAAGTGCCCAAAACCCAAAAATACAATATGGCACTTATTTTGACTGTCTCGCACATTCCGGGACTAACTACGCCCTCTAAACTGGCTTCCGGCAATTTTATAACTTATGTCAAGTTCCGGTCTCATTTAAACCACAGTGTCATTTAAATCATATGACACCATAAAACACACAACCGAATGATATTTACTTTCACATGCAGTAAATATGCAACAATCCAGTAAATATTAACTTTCAACTCATTTAATTAATATTTACTCCAGTTCCAACATTTTATATAATTACCTCATGCGGTAAATTAATATGAAATTAGCCTCCTAAAAGTGAGGGTTGTTACATACTCCCCCCCCCCCCCCCCCCTTATGAGGGAATTTTGCCCTCAAAATTCGGGCATACCCTATCTCATAAAGGGTATACTATCTTAAACTATCATTCTATCGCCCTTAACAAACCCTCGTTATTACGGCGTCCCAAAATGGACTTGGACTAAGGTCGTCACTATCGATCTCAGTCTACAATCTTTGTGCCCTGGCATAGCACAAGGCGATCCTCACAACTAACAATTCTAACTTCCTACGACGGAAGGTGACGCCTACATAACTCAGCGCAAAACGCCTTACATCCCGAATCAGGTTACATCCCACCTCGGGGATACCTACACCAACGTTAAATTGCTTAACCCCGATACTACTCAACTTCTCCCCGCATAGGCGTAGCCCTTCTAGCATATGGCTCAAAAGCCCAGTCACTAAAGAAATGTTCCATGACCACTCCAAGTCCAAGGAACCAATTGTTCTATGGCCTCATCCAACGAGTATGTGAATTACTCGCCCGGCTACAAAAGGCCACTCACAGTTCCATACCTTAGGAAATGATCCATAAGGCCACTCAAAAAGCCTAATTATTGTACGGGAAATTTCCATTCCATACAATCTACTGCTCCCATCCATCCAATTAGCCTAAGACACCCATTTAAGGTATGCCTTTTGGCCATACGTTAACTTCCTCCATTCATCCATCCACTTTAGGGTGATAAGATATACTCCATTTCCATACGGTTCCCATACCTTCATGGAAACTTTACCAGACCTTCGACATGAATATCTAGTCTCGGTCCACCACCAGTGATGGGCACTTCACACGGCTCTACCATTCCTCCATAAAAAGCGGGGCGTACTCGTATACATATCGTCCGCCTGCAATGTCTAGAAAAGCAACGGCTTGGTTGAACGGTCCACACTTTCTCAAGTAGGATCATGACCATTACGATGTTGGCAATTCAATGCAGACATCTATGAATATACTCTTCTTCATTCCACCACTACTCTTCTTCACACGAGTAGATGAAATGGCCAGTCACAGACATGAATGCTCTTGCTACAAAGTCTTCCTAGGTATGCTCGTTCTACTTGGCTTTCCATGCCTTCACTAATTTCTCCAACGGGTGTTCTTCTCGTCGAAACTACTACCCCAATCGCATTCCCTTAGAGAAAGGAAGTATCCAATTTATAGTTCGTTAAGAACTTGAAACACCAACTATATTCCTCCCACAACACATTGCAACATCTTGTTGCTCGCAAGAAAGACTAAATTTCCCTGCCCAGGAAGTAGTGCCTCCATTTCTTTAAGGCGATTACTACCGTAATGAATTTTAAATCAAGCACGGGATAATACTTCCCCCAAGATTTAAATTTGTGAGGCACGTGAACAATGGGCCCATGCTCCAGTATTATTACTCCCCATTCCTGGCAGAGACTTATTCCTTAAATCCACCCCTGAACTCAACCACATGGACTCGGGAGTAGAAGTCAATTCATCCTTTTTAACTCCCCGAAAGTTAAGTTCCAAACCTAACATTCTATCTAAAATAGGACCCGTCTCCTTGGGCCTAACCTTTCGAATCACTTCAAGATTTCCACACTTCTTGTTTCTAGGGATCAAATCCCTCTTAGAGTTAACCCATAACCTATACGTGGTCAACTCCTTATAGCCTTCCAAGATCAACATCACATGCCCTAAAGGCCTTACATCCTAAAGATCCTAAGGTCGATCTATATATATCCTATCTAAGTCATATGCGTATAATACTAAGTATATCCCTAGTGCCCAAGACCTTTCCCAACTTCCGACATTCGCTCGGTTTCATGCATGGGACGTCTCGCAGAAGCGAAATCCAGACAAGGAACCCTCCCATTACACTACTACCTCGCATTATCGTTCATCAAGATATAACGGTCTAAGACACATGATCGGGACCGAAAAAATTCTAACTCACAGCCCTACTAATTAAGATTCTACTTCTATGTCTTACTATAATAATTAATTCAGGATTTCAACTAACCGGACATTTATTTTCATTAAAGTCTTTCAAATATTTATCCCACAACATATATACATCTTCTTAAGTGGCCTTCTCATCAAGGCATAACCGGAAGTCTCAATTCGACTTCATATCTCAGTCTCCCTCACATTGATTAGAGGAGAGAACTATATACAGTGCTTCTATCTCGCACTTTAGTATCCCTTAATCACTCAACTACGTGATTCTCGGCTAAACCTTTCAACTTAACTTCTAACAAAAAAATAAAATATAATAAGAGGAAGGAAAAATAGCATCTCTCCACTTCCAACGTCGTTAAGGTTCACGCGTGGAGCATCCCGCAAAAGCGAAATCCAAACAAGGAACCCCTCCTATGCATTACTACTTAACATTGTTGGTCGTGGAGATAAGGCATAACAACCACATACATAGTAAACAAACAATCAAACATTCAATCAAGATAACACAACAAGTAAGGAAAACTTCTTACTTACCTCAAACAAACCAAAGTATCTTTACTAGCATAATACACATAATACAAGTAACACATAACACACATGACACTAAATAAAATATCATCACTCACTTTATAAAGAGTGAAGGAAAATATAAAACTTCCCTACCACAGAAGTCATATAATTACCCTATTTAGTAGCGTCTATACTACCACAAACTCAATATGCACACCCGATTCTATAGTAAATATAGTACTACTAAATCTTATCCTAAGGAATACACCACCCACTAATAAGGTGGGATTCCTGCCAACATTTTTTTACCAATCACCCCGGGTCAATCCTAATAGTTCTCAGACACGGTATTTGAGACCAATATTACCTCCGTCAACTCCCCAACTAGGTATTTTATCTTTGCCCTTTTTTCTCCGATCAACAAGATCAAAATACGTGGTTCTATATTCCACATCACAATAGCCCGCGTAGTTCCTTTTTCTTCCTCAATAAAAGAGAACACGCTACCGTCCTCCCCTACCTTAGTTCAATGAATCCTTCCCGGACAAATGGTGAATATCCACCAAGGGGGTTCATGAACACTGTTCCTTCAGAAGTGTTAACAACACTTATTCTGGAGCCTATCATTCCACTGAAGGGCTCTTTCTCCCTTATACCTACCTTTCTTTAGTGTACGACCTCTCTAATCGCACAACTCTTTATTCACATGTCGGCCTCTGACCGAGACTCACTTGAACATTTGAGAATTTTACCTTCTCATTAGTCCAATTGTCCCAGAGAGACTTACTGTTGAAATTATCCACCGGTTTTCTCCATGGGCAAAACTTCCTGCACCCACACTTTTGGTGACTACATTCCCACCATTTCAACACTACTCCTACGGGTGAAGGATTTTCCTCCATTCTTTTATCTGGGCAACTACTATACCCTACTCTAGGTCAAAACTCCTGGACCTTATACTTCTACCGAATGGGGACGCATCTCTTCCTCCTTACTTCAACATGTGACCCTTATCGTGGGATCTTCTCCACTTCAATTTAACGTTGCTTGAAATCTCAAGCTTAGTACCACCCTTTCTTCTAGCGGTACCTGGAAACTACATCCACTGTAATTAGTAGTCGCAGTAGCAAGATAAGAAAATGCTACAAAAGGGAGCGACCTCCAAAGCAGTCCTCATCCCTGAATATAATTTACAGTTCTTAGTAGTCCCATCTCACGACGCCTTCACAACGACCTTCCCCTGGCGTCCTTCTTCAATCGACCTACTCATCTCACACCAACACGCAATAGATTCTATAGGTTCTACCTCATGGCAGGAGAACAAAATCTCACAAGAGAAATCAACGATCTTAATTCTAAGGCTCTACGTCCAATCAAAAGCAACGCTGAAAACGTAAAGCATTCACACATACCCCTAAGGACTCTAGAACCTGATGCTCTGATACCATCTGTGACAACTCACAATCCCAAATAGGGGGTGGCCATCCCAATACTCCAATATAACAGAATCATGGATGGAATCATTCTCGGGATCACAACAAAATAAGAAGTATACAGGATGACCACTCCACATTCTAGAAAACGGGTTGCAAAAAAAAAATTATAAGTTAAATAGAAGAAAAAAATTTAACAACCCAATAAAAAGAAAGTGGAAATCCAGATGAAATTATACTACATACACATAATATATAGTAAGGGACCGAATATGCTGTCGGTCACAGACTCATACAATAATATTAAACAAGTTTAATAAATTACATAATACATTACATTAATCAATTACAAAAGCTTGGGCCTCTCACCCGAGTAAAAAGACCCGATCTTAACTAGAGTGCAAGAATGACGGCGTCTATTGCAATATATTCTGTGATACCCACAAAGCATCACGACTCGCCAAAAACACCGGGATAGGAAAGTCATAACAGGCGTCCTTGCGGCGGAGTACCTGAGCGGATACAAGATGCATGCACAACAAGAAATATGAACGGGTCAGGGCCCGGTTCTATATAATTACCAGATGAATAAAGAGTATGACAGTTATGAATGATAAATTATGATGAAAAGAAATAAGAATCTACTTACACAATTTAAAGTATAAGCTAAGACAATTGTAATTAATCATGAATCAAATTAAGTTATGCAGAAGAATAAGAATAATTAACATTAATATAAAAACCTACATCATGTACTTAGAAACGTTTCATAATTCCATTCCTTTTTAGGAATTTTAATCATAAGTCTGCTCTTTATGGCATCCCATTCCTCAACAGGAATATTATCATCAATAAATGCTCTTTGTGGAATTTCATTGTGCTCTTTGTGGCACTTCATCATGCTCTTAATGGCATATCTCAATACATCAAGTCCCACTTGATTATGAATTGTTATATTTATATACATATAACGATTCTAAGACCGCCCCTCCGAGTTTCCCCACTGGGCGCGCCCCTAAATAACCATCATCTTCCAGGGGCCTATCAAACAAGGCAGCCTGGGCACCTATCGCAACGTCGGGAAGCGGCCATATGCCTGCGGGAGAATCAAGACCACACCCGAAATCTCCTCACCAGTGCAGAAAACATAACATATCGCTCATATGGCCTAAGACTATATCCACCCTGCATTCACTAGCCAGGGGGCTTCACCTCGCGCGTGAACTTCCCTTATGATGGCATTTAGAGTTTAAGTAAATTAACATTTACCGTATTCATAATTAAGTAAATTATCATTTACCATAATTATTACCATTTCCTTTTTCCAATCTTCATTTCCACTTTTCATATATATGTTTCATTTTATTCGAAACCATAGTCATTTACATTATGTGAATAATTCATCTTTTTATCTGGAGCCATACGATAAATTATATCATTGTTATAACCTCAAAGAATAAGTGAACTCCCAATTTAATTCATCCAACACTCTTTATGGTGTTATACTATTAACCATCCAGGCCAATATAGTTCAATTGAGCTTCTAAAATCTCCCAAACATAATACTACAATTCCTAGTTTCATAATAATCACTAGAAGAAAAGAATGCCCTAACATCAATTGGCATGTTAGTATTACACGGTGGAGGAGCATCCCTAGCCACGTCTAATTTCATACTTCTAGGATTGTTGGAGTCGAGCAATTTATTTTTCAGTCAGGATGTACATGTATATCTTATATTCAGAGTTAAACTTTTGTATGACACATTTTATATTTAGAGATAGATTATGTTATATTGGCACTGATTAGTATTAGAGTCGGTTTTGTGTTTATTCGGTATTTCATTATCTTATTATTGTTCAGTCGGTTTTAATTATTTTCAAATATTGAGAATGTTACCAAAAGCTTTTAATTCCCTTAATTTTTATATTAGACTTAATCAATATATTTATGGATTTTATGGGTGTCGCACTTTGCTCTTGTGAAACTTTGTTGTATCATTGCTAAACCCACACACTTAACACACTTTAAATTGCAAACAGACTATCACAAGATATAAATTGCATATGAAAACAAACTCCCCATTTGTTAAGTATCCCCCCTTAGAGTATGCATCCCCTTTAGGTTAGTATTCTCCCCCATTTTTTGGGGAGTTATAGTGATAAAATGCACAATATAAAACAACTTCCCCCTAGTACAAATACATTTTAACACAAACGAAAAAAATCATAGCATGCAATGATGTGAAGTGAAATATGCAACGACAAACAAACTTGGCAACAGAAGCACAAATAATCCGCACAACGAACGCATGATACCAATGGAAATAATGAAACGAAATATACCAGTATGGTCATATATGACGTGACAATATGATATAACAATGAAGCATATGGCAAACATGGATTAAATCCAACGCGAAGACCAAAACAAACGTACTATATATATATATATATATATATAATCACCACAGAAGACACAAAATACATAAGCTTTCCACACTCTTATGGCATCAATGTGTTTAAATAAATGTGGTACATAGTGAAGGGACGTAAATTAAAAAATAAAAGAAATATGTCCCAATCACTCAAGATATCTCCAAGAATTTCTATTGGACTGAACTAATTTATCAAACTTAGATTTATCGTCAAGTGATAAATAATGAACTCACAATGAACAAATATACACAATGCACACTGGCCTAAAAAATATTGATGATTCTTAGATTAATAGCATCAAACAATAAGATTAACTAGGACTCATTATTCAAACCCACTGATCTTCACTTTAACACCATCAAAATATAGAATATTCTATTTTTTTCTCTTTTTTTTAAAAACACTAGATTTTGAAGCACCAATTTCTAAACATTGCCTTGGAAATTTTTTTCTTTTCTTTTGCCTCGCTTTTCTATTAGGCTCTTTTCGATAGAGATCTTTTATGCAAAGGAGATTTACTCCCTTCATAGCGCTTTGTCCATTGCACCCTCATATTTTTTAAACTAAAACAAACTTTCGGTCAATGGTTCTTACATGAACAAATCTTCCAATCAAATAGATATGTGTATGACAAGATTAATACGAGAACACATAACTTAGTTCATGCAACATAAGAATTTAAAATCCAAAAGATCTCGTTCAAGTCTATGCGGAGGCCTATGCAAAGTGAATTCATTAAGAAAATCAAGTTCAAACAACTCCATGCAAACATGGTTAAGAAAAATCCTAAGCATTATAAACCATTATCAAATGTCCTAGCCACATGAAAAACATGTAACAAATGGGATTCAAACACACCAATATGCCATTCATAATGTGTAAAACCAAACTGCACAAAACAAACTAAAACCTTTTGAGTTTTTAAAATGACTTAAAATACAAACAAAATATTTTTGTATTTTTCTCAAAATAATTCAATAAACGAAAAATTAAAATACAAAAGACAAAAGTATCATACAACTAGTAATAACATATAACATGAACCAAAAAAGATAGTGTATGAAAAATATGAAAACACAATCAATTATTAAATATATAATGATAAGAATCGTGTGCAAGAAAGAAATAATAAACGAGTCTAACATTAATCGCCTCCAAGTACGATTTCCTAACCCACATAGGTGTAGACGATCCTGGGTTTGGGAACCTTGGTGTCACTGGACTTAGACTTCCTAGGACATCTGCTAATATCATAACCAAAACTCTTAAGGTGACCTTTTCTACCACAATGTATGCAAGTGTAGACAATGTTCTTGGCTATGGTTGACCTTGTAAAAAGGTTGGTCTTGACTTTAGTAGCAGAAGCAGCGGGAGCATCGAAGCCAATTCCAACCTTATTATTTTTTAATTGGATGGTGCTTAAAATCTTATCCAACTTCCCCAACATAGATTCCAATCAAAATTTGATGTGACTTGAGTCTTTAAATTTATCCTCTAACTACATAATCCTAGACTCAAGCAAAAGACGAGGATCAATAAGCATTGGGTACTCCTTCTTCATATGTTCCATCAACCCATGAAGGTTATATCTCTCCCCCTCAACAAGTGTTAGCTTATCCTTAAGAGTATTCTCACGTGCCCTTAAATCCTAAATCAATCTACTAACATTGTTTCCTAGGGAACATTCTTTTAACTTCGATTGTAATATCAAGTTTGCATTTTTAAACTTCAACAACTCCACGTATAACTCACGAAAGGCAACATGAAGCTCACTCTCCTACTCTTATTATTTATTTTCTTCTTCCTCACTCTCTTGAGAATCACAAGACTAGATTTCGGAATTGTCATGTAAATGATCATCTTCAACATTGGAAGACTTCATATAAGCCCACGTGACTTGTCATAAAAGCAGTGTAGTTACTCTCTACTATAGAATAAGTTCCCTCTTCTGACTCACTATCACTGAGGGTATCATTGTATGTCTTAGGATTCTTATCACCTTTCCTTAGTTTAGTGGGACACTCAGGAGAATAATGCCCAAAACCTTATCATTCAAAACATTTGTCCCGATCATCCACATACTTAGGGCCATCATTTTCTTTCATATCATGATTATCAAAGTTCTTGGTTTTCTTCTCAAAACTCTTATATTCTTTAAGCTTAAGAAAAAAATTTAAACCTTCTAGAAAATCTAGCAATCTTTTCAGATCTAAGTCACTATTACTATCAAAATTTGATACATCCCCCTCCCGATCTTTTAAAGAAACACCTTATCCTTTTTTTGTCCTTTTTCTTTGGAGGCCACATGTTCATCCCATAGGTTTGAAGGTCACCTACAAGTTCTTGAACTTTCATAGAGTCGACACTACCAAGGTAATCTATGACCATGATTTTGGCGTTAAATATTTTAAGCAACAACCTTAAGATTTTTCACACCACTCTAAGATCGAGGATAAGCTCACCGGAGTCAAATGAGGAATTTACAATATCCTAAAACTTGGCATAGAACTCATCAAAAGAATCATTCTCGGACATCTCAATAGTTTCAAACTTAGTCATCATATTTTTCAAATTAACGACCCTACCAGTGTCGGTAATCATGTGTGTCAATTTTAAAATATCTAAGCATTCTTCGCACTCTCGCACGTCATAATTCTTCTAAACTCTTCAGGAGTAACCCCACAGAAAATAGCATTTACTCCCTTGGAATTAAACTTCAATACATTTTTTTCAGCCTTTTTTCTAAATGGAGAATGCTTTAGGAAAATCGCCTTCGATGGGAGGAGTCCACCCTTACTCAATTGACTTCCAAACATTCTCGTCGGTCGATTTCAGAAAAAATCGCATTCAATACTTCAAGGGATAGTTTGAACCATCAAACATGGGGGTCCGGGTAATGGAATACCTTTTCGGTTAAAATCTATAGAAAAATCCAATATCGCGCCCCGACTAAAGTAAGTTAAGATTATCATTTTATATTGAGATAAATCCCCATTAAATAATATGGTACTTGAAATCTTTCGAAAAATAGTGCAAGATTTTTTTTTCTTCAAAGGCATGTTTAGATCAAAACATAGCTACCTTTATGCACAACTTAACAGTACCCAACTAATTTAATTACATAAGTTCCTTTGTGTAACATGTACCCAAAAAGCTTGTTGATATTCAAATCGTATTATTTATCCTCCACTCTCCCATTTCAGGTCCTAACTTGGCAGTGAACTCCAAACAATAGGCATACCTGAAACATAACATTACAAGAGTGTAAGCAACAAAAGCTTAGTAAATGACCATATACCACATATATAACCAAATTAAATAACCATTTTTATTTCCTATTGTTATAACCCAACAAGAATTATGTAACTCTCGCAAGCCTGGACCCGCCAGTCCAATTAACTCCCAGTTAATGAGGAACACCAAATCCCATAATTAGGCCCGAGTACAACAAACCTATAAGTTGGGTTAACGGGTCCGCTGCATCCCGTAGGACCCACCAGAGTCCTTAGCATTAGATAGAGGCCCCACCTCAGTCCATAACATTAGATAACACTATTTAACATTTTTAATTATACGCATATGTTTCATAACACCACATCACTCCATAAGCATCATCACACAGGTATTTAACTAAACAATTCCATATGAAAATATAAACATCTATATTTCATAGGACAGGTCACTCACCTTGAATTTGACACTAATATTAATACCAAAACTATTTCCTTGGTATAGTAGTGTTAGCTTCTTCCCCACATAAGAATTCAACATCATTAGTATTTGAATACACCAAATCACATTAGACTCAGTAACACATCACATCAGTTGGTCAATGTGACATAACTGAAAATTAATTGAATATGATACTTTAAATTTCTATAACACCTTATTCATTAGGGTTCTAACACAATTTACGGAATTAAATTACGAATACTCTAGAAAACCTTTTGCCCATTTTATTACAATCGTTTCCAAATCATTTCTGGAGAAAACAACAACAAAAATTCAACTTCAACACAACCCGCAAACCAAACCAGCAGGTATTTTATGCACCCCTTCAAGTATATCATACTCATATATGTTCCCGTGATTTACACTGGGTATCATACTCATATATATTAAATTTGGCACAATGGGTATCATTTAAATATTCATCCAAATCATAAACAAAAATATACCAAGGGTATAACTCATCCATGTGACCAACTTTAATAAAGAGATAATTACCTTACGAGAATTCCTCGATTTATGGTCATTTTCCGAAGGATTTCTTCCTTAACTTCCTCTTTTTCTTTCTCTTTAGGCAAAATATTTTTCATGGCTGAATTGGATGAATAATGGGGTCATTTTAAGGGGTTTAAGTCGGCCTAACAAGCCTACCCTTCCAACCAATCACAATATAACACGTGGCACCATATAAGACAAAATATCATTTAAAGCTAAATGACCACTTTACCCCAGGTTCGTAAAAAGACAATATCTTCTCACTCGAATGTACGTTTGATGCACCATTTGTTGTGTTATAAAATTAACTCATATATCTACAACTTTGATATTTTGTGTTTTCCCCAAATCATAAAACTAGTACGCCTAATTCGGGCCCGAACAGAAGAGTAGCAATTTACCAAAAATCTCAAAACTTTCACATTTGGCGACCTAACATCGCCAATTTCGGACCAACACCTTAGTTTAATTTTATAATCATAATGATGTATGAAAAACATATTATCATGATGTATTTAATTTCATAACTAATCATATGATCTAAATAAGTTATCCCCGATCATAAGCTCGATTAACATCTAATGCAACCAACACATATATATTACATGAGTATGCATCCCCCAAATATGATAATTAACATTTTTAACACCCCTCATCAACTTATAACTTATAACTTATACTTAATCGTATAATTAACATTTCTAATCACATTTTAGGGACTTACAATTCTACCCCTCTTATAAAAATTCATCCTCAAAATTTAATGCATAAGAACTTACCAAGCAGATGAGGATATTACACCTTCATGTTATTCTCTCTTTCCCAGGTGGCATACTCTACATTTTGACTTTTCCACATTACCTTAACTAACAGAATAATTTTTATTACATAACACCTACTTTTTCAATTTACATTTAGCGATTGGTTCCTCTACATAGGTCAAGTCATCTTTAAGATCTATCGATTGTGAAATAAACATAGGTGAAGGATCGGGCACATACTTACAAAATATTGATACATGAAAAACATCGTGTATCCTAAACTACTCTTATAGAAAATCCAATTTATAAGCTATAATTACAACTCGTTTCACTATTTCATAAGGGCCAACGTACCTAGGACTTAATTTTCCCTTGTTCTTAATCTCTTAACCAATCTCCAAGGATAAACACGTGGGAATACTTGATCACCTTCCTCAAATTTCAATTCCTTTCTTCTGTTGTCTGCATAATTTTTTTTTTTTTTGTCTACTTTGCATCGCCTTCAATAAATTTTGAATAAGATTTATCTTCTCAGTAGTCAGTTGCACAATTTTTAGCCCAAGTAGGTTTTCGTTCCCTTACTTTGGTCCAACACACTGGGGTCCTGCACTTCCTCCCATACAAGGCTTCATAAGCAGCCATTTCAATACTCAACTGATAACTATTATTATAAGCAACTCTATTAGTGACAAGTGTTCATCACAACTTCCCTTAAACTCTAATACATAAATTCGTAACATGTCTTCAAGTTGCTAGATCATTCTCTCTGACTACCCATCAGTCTGAGGATGAAAAGTTGTACTAAATTTCAATTTAGTCCCCAAAATTTATTGTAAACTAGGCTAAAAGTGTGAAGTAAATTTAGGATTTCGATCAGAGATAATAGAAACAGGTGCACCATGCAATCTAATTATCTCATTCACGTATATGTTGGCATATCTATCCATGGAATAAGTAGCTTTAATGGGAAGAAAATGTGTCGACTTGGTCAATCTACTAACGACAACCCAAATAGAATCAAACCTTCATGATAATTTTAGTAAACCTATAACAAAATCAGTAGTAACATGCTCCTATTCCCACTCAGGAATAGGTGAGGATTGTAC
This sequence comes from Sambucus nigra, assembly GCA_949130495.1. Taxonomy (NCBI): domain Eukaryota; kingdom Viridiplantae; phylum Streptophyta; class Magnoliopsida; order Dipsacales; family Adoxaceae; genus Sambucus; species Sambucus nigra. The sequence goes on from OX422208.1 coordinate 101,857,456, forward strand.
TAAACTACTAGGCTTCTGATGCTTCGACTTCACTTGTTGGCAAACTAGACATCTAGCAACAAAATTTATAATGTCGTTTTTCATTCCCGGCCACCAATAACATTGTTTCAGATTTCTATAAATTTATGTGTTTCCTGGATGGATAGCATATAACTAACAATGGGCTTCCTCTAAAAAATTTCTCCTCAAATCAGGCACATTAGGTACACACAAACGGTTATAATACATAACAATGTCATCATTATGAAAATAAAATTCATTTGCTTTACTCTTTTTCATATTGTCTTTAATTTTCTCCAATTCTGTATCTCTTGCTTGTGATTGTCGTATCCAATCTATCAACATAAGTCTAACATTTAAATGCGCTAGTATTCCATAAGACTCATTAAAACTTAATTCCACCCCCATTAAAGTTAACTCTCTCAGCAATTCAACTCGAACACAATAAATACAAGATACTCAGCCTAAAGATTTCTACTCAAGGCATCAGCAACAGCATTAGCCTTGCCAGGATGGTGAGGTATTGTCCAGTCATAATCCTTTATAAGTTCCATACATATTCTCAGGATCAACATAAATGTTATTAGCATAAATAATATGCCCCAGAATACTAGTTTGGTCTAGCCAAAATTCACATTTAGAGAATTCAGCATATAATTGCTTCTCTCGCAAGGTCTGTAAAATAATACGCAAGTGACATTCCGTTCCCCAATAAATTTAAATTCAGGTTCACCCGGTAACTGAAACACTACCTCCCTTCTAAAGCAATCTAAACATACATTATATGAGGACAACCAAACGATACCCAATATCACATCAAATTCATGTGTACTGAAAGGTAGTAAGTCAATCAACAACTCCTTATCACTTATTCGCACCATAAACTCCCTACACACCCTATCAATAAAAACAAATCTCCCATACTGGAGTAATAATAGCTAAACCATAATCTAATGATGATAGTGGTTTATTAAGATGCAATAAATAAAGCAAGACACAAAGAATGTGTAGAACCATGATCTATAAACACATAAGCATCTTTATCATTCATACGTAAGAATAATCATCTAGTGATTTCTTGTCAATGAAAGTCAATTCCCAACTCATATATTATGTCATACCTTTATATACGTATGTCAAAAATTCACACATAATAGATTATTGGTTGTATCGTCTTATATTAACAATGAGTGAATATTCTTAATAAACCAAACATCCTTATTTACGTTTCTCACTTCATTCCCATAGTCCATCCTGATCATCGTGTAACCTTTCAAATAATAAATATTATATTACAAGATTAACTTTTTATAGTTCATCTCTCCAACTTCCATTCAATACTAAATTCATGTGTTTGATTTAAACTACTATATGTATCATATCTGAAGTTTTAAAGCATGTTAAATACCATTCTTACGATCCTTAATCAACACATAGCCTCGCTACTTTTCATATATCAATAATGAACAATCATTCACTAAATGTTTACTTTTAACCAATATCCCATATTCACTTTCATGTATATTATGCAGTCATGCATTATGAACTCAATATAATTTCTCACTATATTCCTATTTAAGTATCGTTTGATTGTTCTTTAACTAAACATACAATGACCTTAACAAGTCATTTATCCAACACAATAACTTTACAATCATAATCTTGCTCCAATCCTTATTAACATAACAGTCTTACGCAACATCATTAATACATTCATCTTACCCGTTTGATAACATGGATGTTAAACGTAACCTCGCCACTTAGAACTTTAACCATACTTACCAACCCCTTAATACTTCTCTAACTATTATATATTGTATTTTTTTCAAATAACTTGTACAAATATCTTAATGTATCACATTATGGTATCTCACATAGCACAATCTCCTTACACATACTTCTTGGTGACTCCTTGTAATGTCAATCATATTAATTATATAACGCACTCTTAATGGTAACACCTACGTACAATGATAAGCACAATTCAATATTCACCCAACCTAATTGTAAATATTTAAACCTGACTAACATCTTTCCCATACTCATCCACAACACATATTCTTAAAAGTACTCCTCAATATTTTTAAACTTCCAACTCTTTAACACCTAATCTCAACTTTACTATTTATATAAGCTTTTCAAAACATCACAAAAGTAATATCCACTACATATACTCATACTATTAAAGACGTACATCTCAACTCTCATTACTCTTTTATTCTACTTATTATGATTCCCTATGAACCCATATTCTGATCATTTGTGATATATCGACTAGTTATTGAATTTCATACCTTTTCACATGTTAAATATAAACATACAACTACTAACCTTCTCATTTAACCTTTACTATGTGAATCTTCATTTTTTTTTCACACTCTAACAATTTAAGTCTCATCATAATCATGTAAACATAATTCTTTTCACTTCTCATCCTTTAATGGAACACTTGTTCTCATACATCACTCTCCTATACAGATGAGGAACGCACCTATTCATAATGATAAACGTAACACGACTTAAATCCACATATACCAGCATAAGAAGAGATCACCTCCAATACTTTATATTTTTGTATACCACATTGTGTCTTTAATTTTTTTCCCTTTAACGACACATTTGTTCATACAACATATAAAACAATGTAATGCTTCATGTTAAAATACATGTATTCGTTGTCATCCTCGAATAAACCTTAATATCTTACTTCCTTTGCTGCAAGATCCTTGCATTTCATATCAACAATATATGTGTATAACTCGCAGATGTTAGTTAACAAAGCCAATTAAAACTTAATAACAAACCCTTAGTGTCTACGCCTCAGGAACCTAATATACTAAAATGTATCCATTGAAACAGAATATTTATGACTCAAAATTGTTTCTACGTTCACTGCCAATCTAGACCCTCACACCTTGTCCAGAACCTAATAACCATGCTCTGATACCAAGTTATCGCGCCCCGACTTAAGTAAGTTATGATTATCATTTCATATTGAGATAAATTCCCATTAAACAATATGGTACTTGAAATCTTTCGAAAAATAGCGCAAGGCTTTTTTTTCTTCAAAGGCGTGTTTAGATGAAAACATAGCTACCTTTATGCACAACTTAAAAGTACCCAACTAATTTAATTACATAAGTTCCTTTGTGTAACATGTACCCAAAAATCTTGTTGATATTCAAACCGTATTATTTATCCTCCACTCTCCCATTTCAGGTCCTAACTTGGCAGTGAACTCCAAACAATAGGCATACCTGAAACATAACATTACAAGAGTGTAAGCAACAAAAGCTTAGTGAATGACCATATACCACATATATAACCAAATTAAATAACCATTTTTATTTTCTATTGTTATAACCCAACAGGAATTGTGTAACTCTCGCAAGCCTGGACCCGCCAGTCCAATTAACTCTGAGTTAATGGGGAACACCAAATCCCATAATTAGGCCCGAGTACAACAAACCTTTAAGTTGGATTAACGGGTCCGCTGCATCCAGTAGGACCCACCACAGTCTTTAGCATTAGATAGAGGTCCCACCTCAGTCCATAACATTAGATAACATTATTTAATATTTTTAATCATACGCATATGTTTCATAACACCACATCACTCCATAAGCATCACCACACATGTATTTAACTAAACAATTCCATATGAAAATATAAACATCTATATTTCATAGGACAGGTCACTCACCTTGAATTTGGCATTAATATTAATACCAAAACTATTTCCTTGGTATAGTAGTGTTAGCCTCTTCCCCACCAAACAATTCAACATCATTAGTATTTGAATATACCAAATCACATTAAACTCAGTAACACATCACATCAGTTGGTCAATGTGACATAAATGAAAAATAATTTAATATGATACTTAAAATTTCTATAACACCTTATTCATTAGGGTTCTAACCCAATTTACGGAATTAAATTATGAATTCTCTAGACAAAGTTTTGCCCATTTTATTACAACCTTTTCCAAATCGTTTCTAGAGAAAACAACAACAAAAATTCAACTTCAACACAACCCACAAACCAAACCAGCAGGTATTTTATTCACCCCTTCAAGTATATCATACTCATATATGTTCTCTAACATTTTCAATTGGAATTTCTTGATTTCAACAAGTATTCAATGATTTATGTCACTTTTAACACATGTAGGTCTGAGTAGACCATCAAAGCATAACTTAATATTTTTCAAGGATATATAACCTCCACCTCGTTTCTAAATCACGAGAACATATATTAAACATATTTAATAATATATAATTAAATTTGCATAATTTATAGAATTCATTTGCTAAGTCAAGCAAAACGTCGAACACCTGGTGTGCGCACTTACACTTTTGGGCAAATTTATACCTGAATTTCAAACTATCACCCAAGATTCATTTCTTGGTATTTTTACATAATTTTAGGATATTGTATACATATATGAGTCTATTGTAATCTCCAATTGGAATCATTTAACTTCAATAAGTATTCCATGATTTATGACACTTTTAACACAACTAGGTCGGAAGAGAACATTAAAGCGTAACTTAACCTTTTTAAGCATATATCACCTCTACCTCGGGTATCAATCATGTAAACATATATTAAACATGTTTTAGTATATGCACACATCGTATACATGAATTTACTACATCAAAAATCTTCACGAGAAGGAAATTCAAAAAATGGGACTTTGAAATTAACATTTACGATCCTAGCACAAGTCCTCACGTATCATCTTAAGCCATCCTTAGTTTAACCCAATTTGGCACAATGGGTATCATTTAAATATTCATCCAAATAATAAACAAAAATATACCAAGGGTATAACTCATCCATGTGACCAACTTTAATAAAGAGATAATTACCTTACGAGAATTCCTCGATTTATGGTCATTTTTCGAAGGATTTATTCCTTAACTTCCTCTTTTTCTCTCTCCTTAGGCAAAATATTTTTCATGGATGAATTGGATGAATAATGGAGTCATTTTAAGTGGTTTAATTCGGCCTAACAAGCCTACCATTCCAACCAATCACAATATAACACGTGGCACCATATAAGACAAAATATCATTTAAAGCTAAATGACCACTTTACCCCAGGTTCGTAAAAAGACAATATCTTCTCACTCGAATGTCCGTTTGATGCACCATTTGTTGTGTTATAAAATTAACTCATATATCTACAACTTTGATATTTTGTGTTTTCCCCAAATCATAAAACTAGTACGCCTAATTCGGGCCCGAACAGAAGATAGCAATTTACCAAAAATCTCAAAACTTTCACATTTGGCGACCTAACATCGCCAATTTTGGACCAACACCTTAGTTTAATTTTATAATCATAATGATGTATGAAAAACATATTATCATGATGTATTTAATCTCATAATTAATCATATGATCTAAATAAGTTATCCCCGATCATAAGCTCGATTAACATCTAATGCAACCAACACATATATATTACATGAGTATGCATCCCCCAAATATGATAATTAACATTTTTAACACCCCTCATCAACTTATAACTTATAACTTATACTTAATCGTATAATTAACATTTCTAATCACATTTTAGGGCCTTACATCCTAAATGTGCATAAAACAGGGATCAAATAAAATAAGCTAGTACAACCCCCTCTGATGCCAATTTGAAAGTGCTCTAGTTCCCTAGGGTTATAAACGTATCATAAACAAACACCAATTTTTTTTTCAATTTCATCTTTACACCAATTAAACTACGATGCTATCTAAATAGTTTACCAATTTTAATCGTGACCTAAGTATGGATTTTGGTGAATATAAGCAACAATAAAATAGCAAATCACAACACAAAGATGTACGAGGAAAATCCACAACGGAAAAAACCTCGGATTACCCAGCCACACAAGTCCACTACAATATATGTCTTGGTACAAGAACAACTTAGAGTTATTCAATGATCGGATGACTTCAAGTCTTAATGCGTTGCCTTATTACTTGCCACCTTTTTTGCAGCCACAATTGGACGCCTTCTAATTGCCATCACAATGCATGCACATTCTCACGTCTTTGTATCCCATTGATCTTACTTGTCTCATGATTGGTCCAATCGTCTATCAACACAAACACGATCTCAACCACTCAAAACGCTCTCTAACATATAGAGCAATTCAAGTTGGTGCAGCACATAAGAGATCTTACAGCAACATATGTATGTGAAACTTGGACCTCAAACTTTGGGTGTAAACTAAGGTTTGGGAGGCATAATATTTGTTCTCAGATAATGTTTTCGCAAAGACATGTTAATAAAAAAACTCTTGCCTACACTCATATTTATAGATCATACAAAAAATGAGGCGGCATAAAGTTTGAGAAATCTCGTTTGAACAAAATGCAGTCGTCGGTCGAACGAAGTCTACATCCTCATTTAAAAGATATTTCATCTTGTTCGAACAAACCCAGATAACTCGTTTGACCAGCATTTAAAAGAGCTTTGAAAAAAAAAACTATTATACATAAACTTTTTATTTAAACCTCGTTTGATTCTTATTTGAAAAAAAACATTTATCGCTTGGAAAACAAAAACACTCGTTTGAATGAGCAGAATAAACACATTTGAACGACAACAGAAATCTTGTTCGAACGACACAGTTAAAAATATTTTTCTTTTAAAAATTCTTTTTACAAAAATTAGCCTCAAACATCTTAAAAACTGGACAGCCAAAAATTGTATCCGGGGATCGATCATAAATATGAATTCATACATCATTGAAATACCTCGGATGTTGAATGAATGTTGAAGACAAAACTCGATACGAAACTCAATGTGTACACGATAGCGCTTTAACTTGTCCGTTAGGGTCTGCAATCACACATTATAGGCTTAAGTTGTTAAATTTGAGTTGGGAAAACTTGTTTGTTATCTCAAGTGTGACTCCAAGCCTCTCAATGTTAGGAAAACTGGAGTTGTTAAATTTATCAAATCTAACATAAACAGAATAGAAAAAATAATACTTTTTCATTTAATAAATTTTTAACATGTGAAATGAACACCTATGATTAAACCTACATGTGCTTTGGTAAGGCATGAGTTAGTTTAAGAACCATTATACTATTTTTCTAATTGATACTTGTTCAACGTTAAAAAAAAAATCACTCGAGTAGAAATATAAATCAGTAAAGGTATAATTATGTATACATGGAGAAAATAAGCATTGGCTTTGGAATTGCTTTCACCTGTTTTTGTCCCACTTCTCTTGAATAAGAACCAAATCAAATTCAATTGAAGAAATAATACAAACACTTTCTATGCATTATGAAATTCACATTTATAGACTAACAAAAAAATATAAACAAAAACACAAGAATCAGAGGAAAGTAAATTAAATTAATTACAAGAATTTTTCCACGACACTCCATCATCGTAATCAGGCATTCATACAGTGTTGAGATAAAAAGAAAGTTAATTTTTGTATCAGTAGCTCATTTTATATTATAACAAAAGGAATGAAGCATCCAACAATAAAAGCCCATAATTAATAGTTTCATTCGAGAAAAATGAATACCTTAGAAGTTTGGTAAGCCTAATATCAATTTTAACATATTTTCATCCCATCTTCCATCCTATCTTCAATAGATTTGGTGTTGTAAAAGGTTCACGGGCATCCATGAATATATATATATATATATATATATATATATATATATATATATATATAGAGAGAGAGAGAGAGAGAGAGAGAAGAGGCTCGCATACATACCAAGTATACATACTTCCTGGCGCAAACCTATTTTTCTAAAATATTCAAAAAATCAGTTGAATTTTTTTTATGTGGCATTTAAAAATTTCAAAGGACCCATATAAAAAAATCAACTCAAAATAACTTTTTTTGATATTTTAAAAAAAAATAGGTCAAACTTTCACACCTTTTAATGTGCTTTAAAAGATATGAAAGTTTGACCCATTTTTCAAAATAGCAAAAAAATTATTTTGAGTTGATTTTTTTTATATGGGTCCGTTGAAATGTTTAAATACCACATAAAAAATTCAACTCAAAAAATATTTTTTTTAATATTTTAAAAAATCAGTATGTATACTTAGTTATCGAGTAAACATATTGCTAGCGCAAATTATTTTTTTTAATATTAAATAAATTGTTTTTGAGTTGTTTTTATTTATATGGGTTCCCTTGACATGTTTAAACGTCATATAAAAAATTCGGCTAAAAATTAAATTTTTACTATTTTAAAAAAATCAATATGTATATTTGGTATGTACTCGAGCCTATATGTATGTGTGTGCGTGTGTGTGTGTGTGTGTGTGTGTGTGTGTGTGTTTGTATATACACAAATATGTATGTAATATATATAGATATATTCAAATTTCTAATTTAGTATCACGTCGAGAATCAAAAGATAAAGTAGATAGATTTGCTCCTCGTGCCACCCCTAATCCAGAAATTAAGTGCACCAAACTACCCAATACCATACAGCAGCTGATAGATTTGAGAGGTATTCTCAATGATAACTTATTCTCTTGACATCATGTACTCGTGTATTATGAACGTCGCGGGATGAAATACATGGAGAGGGAGAGGAATGGAGAAATTTCCACTAAATGCGCTCTTGAGCGACGAAGAGACAATGGTACGGGTTATATGATAACCCCTTATTTGCATCTCAAATTTAAAGTCACATGGCAAACCTAAAATGAGGATAGATAGATAGATAGATAGATAGATAGATAGATAGATAGAGAGAGAGAGAGAGAGAGAGAGAGAGAGAGAGAGAGAGAGAGAGAGAGAGACTATTCTACATCACACCTAATTCCAAGCTCTATGAAACCTTTTTTCAATTTTTTTATTTTTCTATTGAAATTAACCTTTGAATCAACACAAGTTTAGTAATTTTTGGTTGGATTTTTAAAAAGTAGCTAGAAATTATATTTTGACTTACTTTTTTGAATATTTTTTTATTGGATGGTCAACTCCGGGCGTAAAAAAAAATTAAAGTCGAGAACTAAGTGTGATGTATGGGTGATGTAGGAAATATTATTTATAAAAGTCTCTATCTCTCTCTTGATATATATATATATATATATATATATATATATATATATATATATATTTTCAAGGTCCTACAAAACGTTTTTTCCAATTTTTTTATTTTACACATGGAGTTAGCCTTCCAATTGACATATGCTTAAAAAATTAGGTCAAAATATAATTTTTGACTATTTTTTAAAAATTCAGCAAAAAAACTGCTGAAAATATTTTATTTATGAGGGTATACGCCAGCAGAATTTTGTTAATTTTCAAATAATAGTTATAAATGTATTTTCACCTAATTTTTTGAACACATTGATTGAAAGGTTAATTTTAAGAGAAAAATTAAAAATTTAGAAACAATATTTCTTACAACCTAAAACTAGGTGTGATATACAGAGTGTGATGTAGGAGAGAGAGGGGAAGGCTCTCCTACATCACACCTAGTTCTAAGCTGTAAAAAACCTTTTTTCCAAATTTTTTATTTTGTCCTTGAATTTAACCTTTAAATCAACAAACATTAAAAAAATAGGTTAAAATACATTTTCTAGCTATTTTTTAAAAATTCACAAAATTCTGTTAGGGCAAATCCTTATAGATAAGGTATTTTCAACAGTTTTTGTTGAATTTTTAAAAAATAGTTAGAGACTGTATTTTCACTTAATTTTTTGAACATGTGTTAATTGAAAGGTTAAATCCATGTATACAATAAAAAATTAAAGAAAATTAGAACCCAAAATTACGTGTGATGTATGAGTAATGTAGGAATAATGATATATAAAAGCCTTACTATATATATATGTATATAGAGAGAGAGAGAGAAAGAGAGAGGGGGAGGGAGAGAGAGAGAGAGAGAGAGAGAGGTAGGCTATTGTGCGAACCTAGTTTGCAGACTAGCTACCGTCCAAAAAATATCTAGGGATCACTTTGTGTTTTGTATACTATTGTCTTTTTCTAAGGTTTTTAGAATAGAAATGTCTTCCCCAATAAATTCTAGAGTCTATTTAAGCTTATTTTAAATTCTATTTAATCAAGAAGCCTAAGCGTAAAAGGTTAGGGGCTACTTCTTAAGCTTTCTCCGACACTATAATATTGTGTTTCAGAATAATGAGGATTGTTTGTCCAAATACTTTCTTTAGGGTGTCTAGAAATTTCAAAAGGTTTTGAAGGAAAATAGTCTAATCTCAAACCCCTTAAGTTATACGGTATTAAGGTTTTATCCATTTAGTTTCTTTATAAATTCGATTAACAATATGGATTATATCGTTTTCTAAAATTCGTCTGAAATCTACGATAAGTTCTTGGAACACCTACCTCTACGTATTTAAGAATAGGATGAACTCCTCCTCATTTAATTAAGAAATTTCTTATTTCGGCTAACCTTTTATGTCTAATATATAGGTCTATAGCATCTCTAAGTATTTTAGTATATTCTTGATATTTTTTTGCATTCGAAAGTTCTTGTGCAAATTCTGCAGTTCTTAAGTCTTGCTTGAAATTATAATTATTTATATTCTAGGTACTTATAATCACTCAGTAATATGGTCTATGTATTTGTAAGTACCTCCTGCGTATATTAAAGCAGTTTCTATAAGTAGACTTTCTTTGGGGTCAGGGAGAGTCCACTTCTGGATTTCTCTTGTTAAGTCTGGATTTGTTTGATTTACAAACGCTAAAAAGTCTATAGTTATTTGAAGGCTCGTACAATTGTTTTTGAATTTAACAGTTATATTTAAAATAGCTAGGGGTTTATTTCGAGTTTATACCTTCCTTCTGGTCTGCAATTATTTTATCTTCTTCCCTTTGTCTCTTCAGTTTGTTATTATTTTTCTCCAGTTTGTACCTCCTGCAAGTCTATTTTTATGTGTCGCACCTCATCCTCTGTTGGCATTGGACACGTTTCGTACCTGTACACCAACATGCCTAACGCCCACCTGGCTAAAGGCTAACGGCTCACGGCAAATCATCACTGTAACACCCCGCCTAATTAAATACCGGGTGATCAGTCCTTTATTAAATTAAAACCAGGTGAACGGTTGGTTCAATCTCAGCATCACTGTCACAAAATAATATTTTCAATTTGAACACCCTAAATAATTAAGCTAAGTGTCAAAACCATTTAAAACCTCATTTTTCCTTTATTAAAAACCAATAAAAACTTTTTAATACCCAACAGTTAAGAATTACATAAATACTAAGGATGGAAATTAATACACAATAATTAAACCATCTATATAATCCAAACCAAGTGTAAGAACCATAAATGAAATCATCCTGACAATAGTTAACTCCCGAGGAGTACCGAATACTGGAAATATCCTAAATCTCTGACAAATCCAACTATAATAGGAAATCGGGCGACACATGCCCTAACTATGAAGATCTAAAGTAGGAATTGATTCAATGACAAAGTCGTCTAAAGCAAGGACCTGCAACTCCCCCATAAGTTGCAGCACGTCCAATCCAAAGAACCTAAGCATGACGCCCCTGTGGCTGGGCACCTGTAATACATACATATATATACAAGAGGGAAAGAAATGACAAAAAACGGGTCAGAGCCCGAGTATAAAACAGTTTTAAAAATAGTTTAGCAAGTATTTAAAATGATTACCACCTAATATTACAACCATGTTAGTATGCGACACTCTCTGGAGAATCTTCACCTTTCATCTAGTGTGCACCCCTAGCGTACCTCTAGGACATCCTAGTTATAGTTCCCACACTAACTAGATTAACCACATGTATCCATTCTTTATAGCCCAAATTATTCCCACGTATTCACCTTATAATACATATAATGATGTTATAAACATAAACATATATATATATATATATATATATATATATATATATATATATATATATATATATATATATATATATATATATATATATATCCATTTAGATTCAACATGGATAAGTCCCTTATTAATTCAGTTCAACTAAGTGTTTTCATACATAAATATCTTACATTTCTACTTTAGCCACATAGTAGATATCATCACATGTGTATATATATATTCACTATATTATATATATACTATACTGCACCCCGAGACACAGCTGCGGCACTGCACTACTCTGCTATCTTGTCCCAATACATCACATCGTTGTATAGGGGACTAAAGGTTCGGTAAGCATTCCTCGAACCACAAATATCAACACAATCATTGGAGGCGAACATAGTTTTAATATCCATGGGTCACGCACATACTTACGTACCCACAGTCAGCGGACTTATTAACTCCTCGATAAGTCTTTCATAGACCTATGTTCTCGAGCGACAAATCAAAATCCCATGGATTCATCAGGATATGACTGCCCTCACGCGCAAACCTCCCGTCGATAGCAAGTAAGCTAGGTATGTCATACACAGATGCATAATATATGCACATTCACAAAGTCATACATATAAATATTCATATTTTCCAAATTAGGTTTGCCCACGACCCATAATTGTTATTATCCATTCTCAACACAAATTTTACTCAATTATTTCTCATAACGGATTCGTCTCTTTTATTCTCATTTATTATTTACTTCGTTCTTACTTCTCATCTCTCAAAGTATTCTTTCTCACTAAGTATAAATTTCAGTAGGTATACCCTCACTTACCTTCTAGTTTAAATCTTTCATGAGTCTCAATCTTTTAGTAAACGTACGCACAATTTCCAATGTATGAATAACTCCCCGTTAATCCAAAATTTCATCTCATATTAATTTCACTCAACGAAGTCTACTTAGACCCTATTGGTCATCTACATAACCCATTATACTCTATCAATGATAATCAAGGGTTCCTACGTATCTTAACCGGATTAAACAAAAAGGAGAAAAAATATGCAGTTTTCCAGGAGGGGTCGATCGATCGATCAAGCAGTTCTTGCCCAGTTTTCTGCAATATTCAACCTACGGGTTCAACCATTTTAACCCCTCCAAACCTCTATAATTACATCCCAAACTCCCATCAAAGTAATCCAAGTGTATAAGCAATGTACATAAACAAGTTCTAACGTAACGACATCAATAAATCCTCAACGAATCAATCAAAAAGGGGTTTAATCTCAAATCTCTTTATAAAACCAAACTTTGCATGAATAATCACCACCCTCTATTTTAATCAAGATTTTCTTCCCAAATATCATAATAAATTCATGGGTAATCCTCTACATATGATCAAGGTTTTAGACTACATGGGTTCTCCCTACAACACATATAAATTCTCTTCCAAAATATATAATTTTTCCATTAAAACATATGATTTTCATTCCTAGACTAACATGGAAGGTATATTAACTTGGAATTCAGAAAGATAGATACTTTCCTCGGATTCAAGGGTCTTATTTGTTGATGAAAAATATATGGTTGCGTTCCTCGTCGTTCGATCTACGTTTTGGTGGTGGTGACGGTGTAATCGGGTGAGTTCTAGGCCTTGGATTGCTTGAAGACTCTTCACCTTCTTCTCAAATCTCTTCACCTTCTTCTCTAATCACTTCACCTTCTTCTCTAATGGCTGGCTTAGGCTTTGTGTTTGTTAACCCCAAGAGACAACTCTAAATGGCTAATAAATACTAAGAAAATTCGTGGGTTTAATTACCCAAAAATACCAAATGTCTAAAATACCCTCTCGGGGTGTCAATTAGGCCTAAAAACGCCACGAGACCCAAACTAAACCCCCGGGTACACTTTTTTTACTATATCGACCCTTCCGGACACTTTGACGCACTCAAAACGACTATACGGACGACTTATAATCTATTCACTTTAATAATAATAATTTAGTCCTAACACGACACGGGCGCGTCCCGAATTAAATTTCCATAATTGTCATTTTATTCACTCGTGACAATTTTAATAAAATAAATCTCGTATATTACTCTTCTCATCCAATAATATTCAACAAATTCCCAATAATTACTAACTCTCGTCACGCTAGTAAATATTTAAAATAAAATGTCGGATTAATATTAAATTAATATCTCAATTAAATTCAATAAATCTCCAATTTTAAAAGCCATAAAAATACGGGGTATTACAATCACCTAATAGCGGTTCTACAGTATAACACCTACGTGATACACCAGAGATTCCACAAAATAGTCCTCAACGAACAAAAATTTGGAGATGTTTGGAGAATAATAACACCTTAACATAAGAAATTTCTGAAAAAGAAAATACTTTTATTGTATAACATTAGTAGATACAACTCTCACATCTCCCGTAACTATAAAAGGTTTACTCACTAATATACATATTAATCTCTACCTCTCTTACTCTCTATTAAGCCTTCTTACTCTTTTTTTTTAAATCCTTCATAACATATAGACTCTCCCTTTTATAGCTTAAGGGATATTACAACTGACTGGAAATCGGCGGTGGACAGCAAAATCGGTGAAAGAAAACCAATTATTAAAGTCTATAATAACTTGCATTACATAAAGCAAAATGGTCGTCTTTCAATAATTTCTTCTGGTAGCGCATACAAGTCGGGTATATTTCTTCCCAAAAAGCAAACATGTCGTCTTGTGATAATTTGGATGAATCTTCTGCTTTTTAAAAACTGGTATAATTATTCTAACTCATAGGTTCTCCATATTTAATAATTCTTCGAATAGAGAGGGACCCTTCTCTGTCCCGTCTGTGTCTTATTTTGTCTTTTATGCTCTGTCTGTTTTTGTTGGAGCATTATTGTTACTGTAATATTCATCAATAAGGCCCACCCTTGATGCTAGATGGTAAAGCTACCTCCACCACTTCTTTAGATTCTCTTCTAAGCCTATTGTTGAATGGCTCATCAGCTTGAATGATTAAGTCTACATTATGGTATACAGTATACCATCTTTCTTGGCTTGTTAAAAGTTCCAAAATCTCGATTGTTTCCATGGCTTGGGCAATCTAAAATTTGGACTTGTCTACAGATAACTCTTTGGTATCGTCTTCAGAAAGGATCTCAAAATATTCAAATGTAAAGGATGAAAATCTAACGAGTCTAAATCCTTCAACCATTTTTCCCCTGCAAGAATTTGGAGGAATCTGATAAATTCTAGAAAATAAGAAAAAAAATCTTTTATCTCCTTGGCGTACTCATGGGCAATTTTTACAAGAGTAATATCATCTTCTATAGTCTGTAATGAGTCCAATAAACCCATAAACTACGAGAGTTATACGTGCCATTTTTTTCTCCAAAAAGATAAGTTTTGGGAACTTCTTTGAAGAAGTCACTAATTATTATGGCGTCTCCATAGATAATAACATATTGAAATGCTCAATAATTCTATCACCCCCTTTTTTACAGTTTTCTGAAATTGGAAGATTATTATTACTAAATGGTATAACAATCTTGGCCTTAAAAGTCTTTTGTTGATAATATCAAAAGGTATAGATTTGGATGTTTCATTAAGAGTCTAAGCATATATCTAAGTCTGAGGTCTAAGAATAGCGGTACCACTGAGTTGGATAACTGTAAGTCTTTGGGTTCTCATAGCAGCCACTAAATTCTGCTTGAATTCTACCCATGGCTTATTCTTCACATTCCACCATATGGAATCTATGAGAAAATTTTAATCGTCCGAAAATTATCGTCTATATTTTATCAAGTCTAGATATCTTGATCTGGTATATGCTGGAAAAAATACATTTTCCCAATATGTCTACTCTGGGCAATAATTTCATTTCTTGATTTTTTAGGAGGAACAAGAATGTCAACAAAGTTTTCCAGAATTGGTCATTCTTGATTATCTTGGATATGAGTCTGAGTCTATTTTTGCAATTTACTAGCATATGGTTTTATGCATCTAAGATAGTATGTAACGTCTTCTTTATTCACTCTAGAGGAACTCATGGTGTCTAAATCTTATGTTTGCATTATAAAACAAGAAATAATATTAATATTAGCAAACGTGGGTTCTCTAGATTTCTGGAATGATATTTTTACTGCCCTTAATATGTATAGCAGAGAAGTCATATCCATTAAGCAATTGCTGCCATCTAATTTGTCTATTAGTTCTTATTTTTGATAAGTCTCAGTATCTGAATGTTACTGCATAAGATGAATCAGTATAAATAGTAAAATTCTTGGGTCTAAGAAAAAGCATATATTTTTCTATATCCTTTATTATAGCTAAAAAAAAATTCGTGGGTAGTGTATCTTGTTTCTGGATCAGTAAAAGTTCTAGAACTATATCTATAAAGTTTTTTCTTTTTAGTCTGATGATCAATGGCAAAGTTATTTCTCCCCATTGTTCATCAAAGGCATTTATTTCTACCATAAACTGGTCTTCAACATTAGGCAGTTCAAGTAAAGGATTATACTTGACTGCTTCTTTGATTTGTCTTATAACTTCAAAATCATCTTTAGTCCATTTAAAAGGATTAGTCTTATCTGCTCCTTTTAATTTGGATGTTAAGCTTTGTCTTTTTTAAGCAAGGTTCTTAATAAAGTCTGCAGCACAATTAAGCAATCTTAAAAATGATTGTAATTGGTTTGGTCTGGGAATTCAAGAATCTTCTTAGTTATGTGTTATGCTAAGGATATCTTTCTTTTATTAATATGCATTCCCACAAAATCTATTTCAGTCTGGAATAATTGAATTTTCTTCTTAGAAATAATAATTTCATATTTATCTAATTCTAAGATAATGTTTTTAAGATGGTTTACATGTTTAACTTCAGTCTTGCTAGCTAGAAGAATATCATCTATGTAAATAAGACAAAATTTTGAGTAGGGTCTAAAAATATTATATATACGTCTTTGAAATACTTGAGGGGCATTCAAGTATTCAAATGGCATCATTAACCATTTATATTTTCCTTGGGGCACACTAAAGGTTGTTCAAATTATACTGTCTGAGTGCATCTTAATTTTCCAGAAGACTGACTTGCAATCAAACTTACTGAATATAATTATGTCTTCAATTAGATTTATTAAATTATTCTTGTCTGGTATCTTATAAGAATAAAATTCACAATTCTCATTAAGGTGTCTATAGTCTATGACCATTCGTCTTTTTCCTCTTTTTCGTTCAGACTCATTTTGTAAGTAGAAGGCAATGCTATTATGATTACTTTTTATTTCTCTAATAAGGCCTAGTTTAATCATCTCATCTATGTCTTTCTTGAATTCTTCTCTATCTTCTTGTGAATATCCTTTCTTATAAGTTCCACCATTAGTAGTGGCATCTGGATTAATAGGAATAATATCACAATAACTTTGGTATTTATCCCACTTAACAATGGAATTTTCTCTTAAAGTAGGTTCTGTTAATTGCCTAGTCTTTTCTTTTTCTGCTTCTATATCCATTTTCTTTTGTTTGGATATAGATTTCCCCTTTAATATGGCTTTTTGGGCTTGGTCTAAAAAAATTTGTTATACAAGCGCAATTTTCTTATAACATTTTTGTTCTGGACACTTACATTCTTTTGTAAGGGTTTAGTTATTTCTTGATATTTTTGTTGGTTTGTGGGTCTAGGTCCACCATGCTCAGCTGAAGAACTCTGATGGGTTATAGGTATATAATTGGGTTCGACCTGCATAAGGTTAAAAGCAGTCTTATGATTAATTACAGGGGCTATAATATTAAATCCCTCTTTATCACTAAGTAGCATCTCATCGTTTTACCGAGTATAACAATGGTATTTACTAATAAAGTCTTGTCCTAAAATAATGTTTACAGTGAAACTAGGACGGGGATCCATAATCTAAAACTGATGATTTACAGTTTTATTAGTTTGATTTCCTAATTTGAAGAAAATAGGATGAGTCTGAAAGTATAAGGTGAATGGTTCTCCATTAATGACCTTACCATGGATCTCTTTATTAGAGCATTGAAAATATTCTTCGGGGAAGGAATTTACCTTACAAATACTCTGAGAGCATCTTGTACCTATAAAAGATGAAAGTATTTTAGGATAATCTTTGTGTTGTATAAATAATTCTATAAAACAGGCATTCGATTTAGTAGAAATTACTAAATTATTCTTTTCTAGAATAGATATTCCTTTATGAGGTTTATTAATGAAATCTAACGGTGTTAAGTCTTTTGTACTACTTTCTAAATACCTATCTTCTTGATCATAGGAAATTCCCTTTTCCTTTTAAGTCTTCATTTTCTTGTAATCTCTTGATTATATTTTTATCAATGTCTTGATAATAAAGTTTAATGTCTTGATCTATTTGAGTATCATATTGACTAATATAAATTGCTCTAAATCTAGTTCTTTAACATCCTTTATGATAATGTACTTGGAAAATAACATAAAGTATAAATAATTATGTTTGTATAGTCTCAAAAAATTCTACACAACTAAAAATTTTCTTGCCACATTTCATTTCGAATGTGCAATAATGTTCTTCATCGTAGTAACTCTAGGTATATATGTTAGTAACTCAGGATTACTAATTGCCCATCCCTTCTTTAACAAGGAGCTTAATATACATTGTGGGTACCTCATTTATCTTTTGGGCCCATAAGAGTAGCCGAACAAAGCCCAGTTAAGAATTAGGGATGTTCGGCCCAACTTATGGATGCTCTAAGTAAAAACGGTTAGAGTTTGACCCATTCTATCCCAAAAAATCTCGGAGGAGATATTCAAGGGATAGTGGGCTAGCGGGGTAGTTTCCATTTTCCCCTCTCTCCCTCTTATGGAATATATATTGTACCCCTGGCCCGATGCAAAGGGTATGCCAAAAAAACCTTTCTTGAGAGTTACTTAATATAACAATAGATCTCTCCGTGGACGTAGGAAATTTGTCGAACCACATATATCTTTGCATTGTGTGATTGTGATTATTACTATTCTTGTTTTTTATTTTCCCGGTGATTTCACCTACTTATAATTTGTGCTGAGATTAACTGTCACCATAATTGGCATCGTATGTGGGAAGTGGTTGTTCTTCCTTTAACAAAGCTTTCTCCAATAAGAACCTAAAATTTCTGATCACAACAGCAATGCCCATCAACCAGGGGATATTAAGGAGCAACTTGTCCCTCATAGGGTTATATCTGAAGTTCGACGCTCAAACCCAAGGCTTTGCCCAGAAAGGCAAGCCTCAGAAGAAAGCCAAGGGTCGGCTAGGTCTACACAGGTCTCCAGGCTGATCGACGCCTATGAGGTAAGGCTCCATGAGCAGTAGGAGGCTACTCATAAGCAGGAAGCCAAAAATGCTCGCCTCAAAAGGCAACTGGAAAATATAGAGAGAGAACTCCATTGTAACACGAGGCAACGTCATTATCGTACCCCTAGCCCTCGGATGAGAAGATCTCGCAGCCGAGAAGGGAGCTCGAGGCATGGGTCTCAAATAATTGAGGGACACAGGTCAGATAACGACTGGTCCAAGCAACAACAACCATCTCGTCATTACAGGATCCCAGGTTGAAGAAATGATGACATACGAAACTTGGTCCGAAGAGAGATGGACCAACACCTAGCTCATCAGGGTGACAAATCAACAAGAGAGCTAGCCAGGCTAGCTCTCAGGACCCAGATGAAATCCCCTTTTTTAAGGAAAATAGAGGAAGAGGAATGCCTCAATAAGTTTGCAATGCCCAGGTTCAAGATCTACGATGGAAAGACTGATCCCATCGACCAGTCAGACAGTACAGACAGGCCATGACCCTTTGGAATCACAAGGATGCAATGATGTGCTGAATTTTCCCATCAAGCTTGCACGACGTGGCCCAAAAGTGGTTCGAGAAACTCCTCCATAGATCCATTAGGAACTTTGAGTCCCTGGCAGAGCTCTTCACAGCTCGCTTTATTACCAGCAGCTCCCATCTGAAGAGGATGGATTCTTTATTGACGATGAAGAAAAAATCCCCAGGAGAACCTCAAAGACTACGTGAAGAGGTATTAGGAGCTGTTTAACGAGGTCGAGGACTACTCGGAGAAGGTCGTCATTGCATCTTTTAAGATTGGCCTACCCAGCTCCTTCCTCTTGCACCAATCCCTCACTAAGAAGGAGGCCACAATCAATGACGACTTGATGGCTCGTATTAAAAAATATGCCAAAGTCAAAGATGTAACCCATCTCAGTGCAGGAGAAAATGGTTGCGCCAAGCTTGTTGGCAATGGAAGCGATAAGAATGAGGTTCAAAATAAAGGGAGTAAGAATGGGGGCAAGAATGTCCCTGAGAACGGAAGCAAGAGTGATGCCTCGAAGGCATTTAAAGCAGTAAACACAGTTTTCAGAGATCCGACCTATAAAATTCTGGCAAAAATCAAGGACGAACCGTTCATTAAGTGGCCCATAAAAATGGGTGGAGACCCTTCCAAGTGGAACAATGCACTGAGATGTGCTTTCCACAAGGAGGGCGGACACAAAATCGAGCAGTGCAAAGCCCTCAAGTATCACCTTAAAGAGTTATCTCAAGCTGGACACTTGAGCGAATTTACAAAAAAAAGGCAGAGAAGGTAGCTTCCAATGGAGATTAAAGGCCCGATAACGTGCTCAAGGAAGATATCGGCCAAGAGTTCGCATTAATTCATGGGGCGTCCGTCCGACCCTAAGAAGATTCAAGGAAATACGGCTCTGATGGAAGTAAAAAAGCTTACAGCAGTAATGTAAGATTTTCAAATCGATCCAGCCAAAACGCAAGCTGGGAAGCGTTGGCGAGGAGAAGATATCGACTACAGCAAGCATATCGTGTTCATAGATGAAGACCTAATTGGAGTAATGATGCACTAATCACTACACTCAGGATAGCTAACTATAACGTCGATAGGTTTCTCGTAGACCAAGGTAACTCATTCGAAGTAATGTATCTCGACCTATTCAGGAAATTGAAATTAAGTGTGCTGGAAAAATAACCATCCCCTTGGGAAATATCATCCTTCCAGTGAGGGCAGGAAACATCTCTAAAATGATCAAATTTCTCGTGGTCAATATTAATTCACCCTACTAAGTAATCCTCGGTAGAGGATGGCTGCGCACGATGAAGGCCGTCCCATCTACCTACCATCAGAAACTCAAATGCATGACTGAACGAGGAGTGGTGGATATCCATGGAGATTAGGCGAGGATAAGAAAGTGCTTTATAGTGGCCATCCGTCCCAAACTAGAGAAGAAGGTTGAAGAAGTCAGAAGAAAGAACGAGCAATAGGAGAGGCTAATGCTGTCAAAATAGCAACTAAAGTATGGAAGAGCAGGAGTGGAGGAGACCAGGCTCCTCCCCTCTGAAAGAGTTATCAAGGACCTGAAGGAAGTCACAGCTAGTAGCAGCTCGAATGAAATAAAATTCTTAATCGGAACTTCACTCACCGACCGCGAAAAGAGGGAGTTGGTCACCCTACTTCGGAGTAACATATATGTCTTTGCATGGGAGCTTTACAAGATGCCCAAGATTAATCCTAGCATCACTTATCATAGACTGCACGTCGATCCAGCTTTCAAGCCAATAGCACAGAAAGCTCGATGAACTGCTCCGAAGAAAGCCAAGGCAGTGGAGAAGGAAGTTAAAAAATAGTTGGACGTAGGATCCATACGGGAAGTTCAGTTCCCCAAGTGGCTATCCAACCCAGTGGTTGTCCCCAAGAGTAACGGAAAGTGGAGAGTCTGTATTGACTTCATCGATCTCAACAAAGCATGCCCTAAAAACAGTTTCCCGCTCCCAAAGATCGATCAATTTGTGGATGCCATAGCAGCACATGAGAGGATGAACTTCCTAGAAGCATACTATGGATATCACCATATCCCTCTACACGAGACGGATCAAGACTAAACAGCATTTATAACCACAGTTGGGTTATATCGCTATAAGGTTATGCCCTTTGGGCTCAAAAACGCAGGGGCAACTTAACAGCGGTTGGTCACCATGATGTTCAAAGACCAAATAGGAAGCACTATGGAGGTTTACATCGATGACATGCTCGTCAAGATCAATCTCAAAGATGACCACCTCTCTGATCTATCAAGGACCTTTGAAATCCTTAAGAAGTACCGAATGAAGCTCAACGCAAGTAAGTGTTCCTTCGGTGTCAAATTCCTTGGGTACTTGGTTAGTAAGAGAGATATTGAAGCCAACCCAGACCAGATTGATGTTATCAACAGGGTGCAGCCCCCCCCCCCCCCCGAACAATAAGAGACATGCAGAAGCTCACAGGAATGCTCGCCGCCATAAATCGATTCATCTCAAAGTCTTCCGAAAGGTGCCAACCGTTCTTCCAGTTGTTGAAGAAAAGCAAGGATGTGGAGTGGAATGAGGATTGCTCGAGGTCATTGGAAGGGATCAAAGCTTACCTCAGCAAATCTCCTTTCCTCGTAATCCCTCAAGAGAATGATTCTCTATATATTTACCTTGCAGTATCCAGTCATGCTGTAAGTTCTGCAGTGATATGCAAAAAAAGGGATTCAGTACCTAGTCTATTACGCGAGCAAGACCCTTTTGGATGCCGAACAGCGATACCTACCACTAGAAAAGCTCGCCTTCGCGCTAGTAGTAGACTTGAGAAAATTAAAACACAATTTCAAATCCCACTCCATCATCATACTTACATCCCACCCCCTTAAAGCAGTCCTTAGAAAACCAGACCTTTCAGGTAGACTGTCAAAGTGGTTGGTCGAGCTCGCACAATTTGACATTCAATTCCATCCAAATACTGCCATCAAAGGGCAGGTCCTCATCGATTTCATCGTTGAGTTCATAGGCGAATAGCCTTGCGACCAACCCCAGACTAGCCATCAGAATGAAGTTCTCCCAGCATCAGGCGTCTGCAGACTATACGTTGATGGAGCCTCCAATTCCAGAGGGGCATGAGTAGGCATCGTGATGGTTACCCCCGAAAATGCAATACTCGAGCAAGGAATCAGGATTGGATTTGAAGCCTCCAATAACGAAGCAGAGTATGAGGCACTGATTGCAAACCTACAAAAGGCGTGAATGCTTGGAACACAGGGACTCCGGGTTTTTGACGACTCGTAGTTGGTCTCCAACCAGATAAGTGGCAATTTCAACGCAAGAGATGAGAGGATGGCCACCTATCTCGCCACTGTGAAAGAATTGATGGCCAACTTTGAGCACATCAGCGTCCAACAGTTTCCCAGAGGACAGAACAGCCATGCTGAGTCCCTAGTAGCCTCAAGCTCAGCAATCGACTCCGACTTGAAGAGAACAATTCAGATCGATTTCCTTGCCTAGCCAAGTATCAATCAGATCAATGAACTGTCGAACATAGAGCACGTACTCCAGATCGAGACAGCACCCAGTTGGATGGATCCCGTAATAGATTATTTAAAAGATGGTGTACTACCATCAGATAAGAAGACTTCTCATCATATAAGAGTCAAAGATTCTCACATTCACTTATCTCCTGAGGGAAAGCTGTATAAGAGACCTTTCACTGGCCCTTACCTCCAATGCGTTCATCCAAAGGATGTCGAATGAGTCCTGCATAAACTCCATAAGGGAATCTATGGGAGTCATAGTGAGGGTAGGTCGCTAGATTTTCGAGCAATGAAAGAAGGGTATTGGTGGCCATACATGCAGAAAGACGTTGGAATCTACGCTTAAAAGTGTGAAAAGTGCCAACTTCATATACCTATGGTTCATCAGCCAGCCAGCGACCTAAAGTCACTTACTAAGCCATGGACCTTCGCCCAATAGGTTATGGACATCGTGGGCCCTCTACCAACTACAGACGGCAATCGTAAGTATCTGTTGGTCGCAACAGACTACTTCACCAAGTGGATAGAGGCAGAGCCACTGGAAAACATTAAAGATGCAGACATGACAAGATTCATATGGAGAAACATCGCCACTCTCTTTGGGATCCCTAGGACTATCATCACTGACAACGGAACCCAGTTCGAGAGTGGCCTCTTCCAGGGATTCTACAGCGACTATGGGATCATGCACTACTTCAGCTCTGTGGCATACCCTCAGAGCAACGGGCAGGCTGAGGCTTCCAAAAAAAAGGTAATCGATGGGATAAAAAAGCGTTTAGAGCGAGCCAAGGGAGCATGGGTAAACGAAGTGCCCCATATCCTATGGGCTTACCTCACCACCCCAAGGCGAGCAATTGGAGAGACACCGTTCGCACTTACGTATGGGATGGAGGTAATTATCCCTTTGGAAGTTGGCCTCCCTACCATGAGGTCCACTCAGGTCAACCAAGGCAAAAACGATGCATCATTGCTCGTTGAAATTGACTTAGCCGATGAGCAAAGGGAATTAGCTCTAGTGAAACTAGCAGCCTACCAGCAATAGCTAGCAAAGCATTATAACAAAGAAGTCAATTCAAGAACATTCCAGGTTGGGGACTACGTCCTGAGGAAAGTTCTTGGTAGCGCTGTGAAACCATCGGAGGGCAAGCTAGACCAAACTGGGGGGGACCTTTTAAAGTGATAAAAGACGACCTACAAGGAGCCTGCCACTTGGAAATACTGGAGGACAGTGAGATACCAAGATCTTGGAATGCAGCCAACTTGAAGAGATTTTACTTCTAGATTTCTTTTTTATTTTTGCAAACTTAATGTTTAAATTTCAATACTTCTCTAATTAATAAGATTTTTTTGGCAGTTTCATTTTATGAAGTGTTGGTTTTCTCAACTACATTATAGTATATACACCCTGTCCAAGCTACAGGCTCCCCTCTTAACATGCAAAACTAAGTGATAATACGCAAATATTGTGTATTTCATCTCTCGAACCTACGCATTTTAGCCCCCTCGGGTGCCTTAATCTCTATATTTAATACCGTTAACCATACAACCTCGATTTATATTGTTAACATGCTATATGAGGTATAATTGGGCTTTTATAGGTATTTAGGTACTGAGAATGGAGTTCGAACGCATTCCGCTCAAGTTCCGTACGCAATCGCACGCGCAAGGGAAATTCGATCAATTCACAGTTTGGTCATCTGGCCCGACATCTCACGAAAGTTGTAGCCCTCCTCGCTAGCTTCGCGTGGTCGTGAACGGTGCGCGATTTTGAGTCCGTATGAATAAGTTATGGCGTTTCTAGCGAAAGAGAAAATCAAACATGCCAAAATAGGAGGAAAAGAGAAGCAGCCCTGCTTAATCGATCGATCGATCAAAAGGATCGATCGATCGATCCTTCAGATTTTGGCCATCATGGGGAGACAGTGGGCTAATATTTTTACCATCGATCGATTGATCAAAGGGATCGATCGATCGATGCCCTGTTTTCAGCTGATATTTTGGATTTCTTTTCTTTTCCTTTTCTTTTCTAATTTAATTTCTTTTACTATGTAAAGGAATTTTAGTTGTAAAAACCAGATATAATTCGTTTTAGCTTAGAATAGCTTAGGGTTTGAGGGTTTTTGGAGAGTTCTTCTTCATTTCTTCTTGGTTTGACACGCAATTGGGTTGTAAGTTGCACTATTCATCTTCCCTCTCTTTTAATATAGTTGTATTTCCTTATTTCTTGCTTTTTAATTAGGTTTCCATGCTTTATTTACATGCTTTGATTTAGTTGCTTTCTAGTGTAGGTTTATTACGTTTATTTATCGCGTTTTTAATATGCTTTCTAGCTAAATTAATCTAGGTTGTGTTTGAATGGAACTCACTCGGGTTGATGTGTTGCTTTGCTTTGGTGATGGAGTTTACGGGTCTATTTCGGGTGCGTTGTCCTAGTTATTACGCCTAGGAGATTTGATGGGGCATATCATGTATGTTCCATGCGTACGACCTTGCGTGCGTAATTTCCAGGGTATTTATTGACGCCAAAATCATATTAGGCTTTTATGCGGATTTAAGGGCGTGATAATCCTTGGTTCAATTAACTGTCGAAACGAGACACATTTGTAATAACTCGTCGACCCATGTAACCATTTTATACTAATTAAGTCGAGTGAGGGATATTCGACGCAACCTATAGTTTTTACTCGCTTTGTGAATCTAGTTTCAATACACTCGCCTAGATTAATAATTTCCCTTTATGCATCTTTTCCTTTTTAGATTTTAATCACCTTTTTCCCTTTTATTGAGAAGTATTAAATCCTATAAATTCTAGCAACTCGTCTCTGTGGATTTTCGATACCCGACTTACCGCTACACTTGTATCGCAAGTGTAGTTGTAATTTAGGTTTGTTTGTATTATCACGGTGAAACGAAAACAACGATTGTGGCCTTACACGAACACACTTTTCATGCGCTGATCAAAATGGCGTCGTTGTCGTGGACTAGTTTGTTTTAGAATTTATTTGATTTAGTATTTCGTAGTATTTTCTTTCTATTTGTATTATTTGCCTAACATTTTTGTAGGACTTCTACATTTGAGCACCAAGAAACGCTTGAATTTCCCGTGCGCATCTACTTTGTGGAATTCGCCACTTCGATCCATTTTAGGGGTAAGCATGTCTTATTCCAATTCTTTCGGTAATCATTATGATAATTCTCAAAATTCTCGCAAACCGACTTTTGGTCAATACTTAGAATCCAAAAAATTGCAACATCTAAAATGACTTTGGGCGAGTATAACGAAAGTCAAAACTTGGGTTATTGGAATTTTGATGATGATGATAATGATAATGATTTTGAGCCTTTACCTCCTTATAATAAGAATTTTGAAACAAATTGCAATATTTTTCAAAATTCCTATAATAATGAGTTTAAGTTTAAGTTTAAGTTTGATGATAATTTTCAAAGTTCGCATTTTCAAGTATTCGCACCTCGACCTATGACATTCAGTGAGGGCTTGCGTATGCTTGAAAATGAGAAACTTGAAAATCGTTATCGGGAAGGAAATCGTTTGTGGGAACATGAATTGGATTTATTATTTGAGTCCGACGACGATTTTGCTTCTGAGACTTTTGAAGTCAAGGAATGTTTTGAACCAAATGAGGATTTTGTGCCTACTTTGGAACAAACCATTATTGACTTTGCCCATTGCATAATAGATATTGAAAGTGAGGATGAAAATGACGTAATATCCATTTGCAATGAAATGATTTCTTCTTTGGCCCCCAAAGAAGAACATTTTATTGAAAATGATCTTATTTCTTTCGAAACTCAATCTTCAAGCGATGATGATTCATCTCTTGAGTTTGAATTTCTTTCCTCCCCATTTTCATTCCCTGTTATCACACCGTCACAAGTACCCGATGATTCGGTTTCAAACTTTAATGTTTTAAACCTTTTCGCCGATGAGGAGTACTTGCTCGAGTCGCCTCCCATAATCGCACCTTTGACTTTGTGTGCGCCACCTCCCATTCCAATTTCAAAATCCTTGGGAGGATATTCTGCTTTTCTCGGCCCCCACATGTTTTTGTCACCCGTTCAAGCCAAATCCCCCATCGTCCCTCCAAAAATTTTAATTGGCTATGGTTCATTTCTTCCGCCTTACACATGCCTTTCGTTCTTCAAACGGAATTCATATTTTTCGAAAGGCATGCTTGTATGTGAGGGTACACCGGTTATCCTCCAAAGTCAAATCGTTTTTGCGGTGGACCCTCGGCTATTTAGAGTTCTAGCATATTGTTAGTGTGAAGCCTAAATAGTAGGTTGTATATAGTTAGCTTTTTATTCTTTCTTTCTTTTAATTTTTTCTTTTTTTTTAATTTAGTCTAGTGTAATTAGTTAACTCTTTGTTATTTGTTTTTGTATATACTAACTTGTTTTGAAGATTCTTTGGACTTGTTCTTATGGGGATCGCTCCAATTTTGGGTAATATCGCTTGTTTCCTCTCTTTAACTTGGTTCTTAATTCACATTGAGGACAATGTCAGGTTTTAAGTTAGGGGATGTGGTATGTTCTATCCATTTCTTTATTTAGTCCATGTTTTTGCTCACATGTTAGTTACTTAGTATGCTTTTCTTAAAAAAAATCAAAATTTTCAAAAAGATTTTCTTTATTTTTTCTCATTTTTGGGGCATTTTTCCTTTGTTTTCAATGATAAATTTCAATAAGTGCTCGATCCAATAGACAACTAAATGATACATGTTCTCGATTTTAGAAGTTATTAGACTTTAGTCCTCACTTATTGATATTATGAATAACTTCATGAATTAAACTTTAATCCCATGAGCACATGCACTTTTATCGTTCTATTGATTTGGTTTAAGATTTTTATAACTCGATAATATTTTGTTGCATTGTATATACTTACACCGAGTAAGCTTTGTACCTTTCATCATTTGTGAGTGTTATACACTATTCTTTCCTCTTTGAAAACGTTGAATTCGTTGGTAATCTCACTATTCTTTCATTTGATCGTTCATTAATTCAGTTTATATCTTGAAATGTGTTACTTGATCATGATTTTCATATATTGTTTTGACTCGAGAATTGCGTAAATTTTGTGACATGATCATAGTCCATCTTTGTTATATCACCCATATTGACCTTGACCTCACCTTAAATGTTTTCCTTAACCCCTTTGAGCCTAAATATTATCCCTTCGTTTCATAACCTAATTCCCATAACCAACTCCGAATTGGAGTTTTAGCCCATACATACACCTTACATATCTTTGTTTGGAATGTTACTTGGGATTGAATATTGTTGTTGTGTTGTGGTTGCAATTTAGGCATATGAGAGTGTGAAAAGTAAAGAAAAGAAATATGAGAAAAAATGAAAGAGAGAAAAAGAGAAAGAAGAAAACAAAAGAAAAAGTGAGAAAAAGAAGAAAAGAAAGAGAAAGAGAAAGTTGTATATAGTTCAATAAGCTTTGATTTATCTCCCCATTGTTATATTTAATGCTTGTTGCCCGCATTTTCCCATTATCCCAAGTTTTCATTCCGAACACTTTGAATCCGTATATACATTCCTTCATTTCATGCCCTAGCCTAACCTACATTACAACCCTATTAAAGTCCTATGTGATCTTAAGTAGATGTGATTCAAAGGTTTAAATAGTTTTGATAATCTGTAAAAATGCATTTCGCCTCCTTTAATGTGCGGTATCTTTCATTGAGATTATAATTTTTCATTTTATATATAGCGTTCTTCATTTGTGACATGTGTGCGGTCTAGTCTCTCTTTACATTTACTCTTTATGCCCGCATGTTCCGCGTGTTACCTCCCTGTTTCCAGTGAATTCATTTGATGAGTGTAATGCCCGTGAGGATTGAATGTATGCTTGATTTAATGTTTATCCGATTTATTTAAATTTTTGCCAAATCACACTTTGCATGTGCTCGCTCACCTCCCACATTTTAAGGTTTCAATTCTATGAGGTGCATTCTATAATGTTAATGATTTCATACTTTTGTTTGAATTCGTTCAATGTGCTAATAATGTGTATGAAATCCTTTTCGTTATTGTTGGTCTTATCTCATGTTGGGTTGGGCATATTTTGAGGAAACCATGTGATGTTTGTGGGTATCATCCCTGAAAACCCTCACGAGACAACACTCGTCCACTAGGGTAACCTAGGGGTTTAACGGCTTATTGCATACGCTAAATGCAACTGAATCGCCTGCGAAAGTGGCCTTATGCTTTTATACCATACTTTTGTACTATCTCCTGCTTTTGGTGTAAGGACATTTTTCCCATGTCCAACATGTTACATTTGTGTATGTCGTACGCCGCTACATTTGGCACGTCACCTCACGATCTCACATGACGGCCTCTATTCGAATTCCAGGAATCAATCATTCAACATCTCCATTAATGTGTCCCACATCTGCCTCAACGACTTCACGTTCCAAAATTTTAGGGACTTAATGCAAGTGATACGCAAGGGAAGTCAAAACAATGAAAAAAGGCACGATAGGAGAGTTCAAGGGCATTTTCGTAATTTCACATCCATAGTTTGGAGGTCTAGTCAACTGGAAAGTTGAAGAGGTCGCTGCAAAGAAGATACTGGAAAAATTGGCACCTCAATCCGAGCTACGGTGAAGGAGTTATGGCCTTTTGAAGATGGAGAAAATTCTTTAAAGAATGCTATTTTTTTTGTACGCTGGATAGAATTTTAGAGTTTTAAGAACATGGGACTCTTCATATTTTTTCCTATAAATACCAACTTCGGGGGAGTTGTTTTTCAAGACTTTAGAAGACGTTTTTAAGAGTCCAAATACCTCTAGTCTTCATATTTTTGAGTCCCAAGACTCATGTTTTGATTCACACAATTGCCAAATCTTTGTGAATCTTTTTGGTAACCCAAGAACACAACCTTGTGTTTGTTCAAACCTTTGTGGAGAGATCTTTGCAACCGAGGGCTGCGTGTCATTGCTGAGGGAGTCTCTACAAAGTGTTATGGCTGCGTGTCATTGAGGAGTGCTGCGGTTCTTCCTTTGTTAATTGGACTGAGGTTCATGTGGGTTCGCTGCGTGTGGATTCATTGCTGACGACACCGACCGACGCCTGCGGGTATTCGTGTGTCACTATATTTCATTGTAATCTGTGTAAGTTGCGATTTACTTATTATAGTGAAATAAAAGGTTTTGCCCTGCGGGGATTTTTCCTTAACTTTGTGTCGCATGCTTTATTTATGGTTTGACACACACACACACACACACACACGTAGTTGTTTGTTTATGGGTTGTTTCTAAATAGACTCGAATTAAATAAGGGTTACTTGAAAACATGCGAGTTATTTTTTAATCGGTATCACACAGTCGCATACGACGTTTTTCAAATTGGTATCAGAGCAGGTTGCGCAAATTTATCGCGTATTCCTATTTTCCGCAAAAATTATGTGATATTGATTTTTTTTAAAAACAGTTTTATGAAAAATCGCAATTTTTCAATGGAATGCCCATTTAATGAGGAGCCTATTTTTGAAAAATTTCACGACCGTACTGAAAAATTAAAAAGTTTGAATTTGAAACTTTGCAAAAGAATTAAAGTTTTGGAAAAAGAAAATTCTCTCTTTAAAAGTAAGATTGAATATTTGCAAGAGTTTCAAACTCAAAGTGATATTTGTCGTGAGCACTTTGGTAATTTGTGTACTGATTTTGATTCTTTAAAAATTGCCAAAAAGAAGAGTGATGAGAGAGTCCTAGTTTTAGAGAAGGAATTGGAGGACTTAAAAAATTCTAGAGTTCCCGTTTGTGCCGTCGATGATAAAAAATTAATCGATGATTTTACGGCATGCGAAAAGACTCTTAGGAATAAGTTTGTTTTAATTGAGGGGGAGCGTGATAAACTGTTAAGTTTAATCGATAATTTGAAGAAGGCGTCCCTTAATTTGGAAGAGTCTAATTCTTTGCTTGAGTCAAAAATTTTGAAGTTAAAAAATGATTTGACAGACTCAAGTAGGTTTGATAGTGATGGTAATGGCTCATCGTGTTCTCATGCTTCTAACGCTAAAGCCAAAACCATTATTTGTTTTAGAGGGTCAACTAATTCCAAGGACGCTAGAAAAGATCACACTTTCGGTGTCATCCCACCCGTTTACACATGCTCATATTGTGGTTGGAATGGTCACCTTAGGCGATTTTATTTTGGTCTTGGAAGAGGTCCTAGGAATTCGAAGTCTAGTATTTTGTTGGTTCCCAAAACCCCTTGTCGACGTGTTTCATCCACTTGGGTTAGGAAATCACTTTTGGAGGAACTAGATTTTAGACAAGTTGATTCCCGTTTGCTTGCACATGATTCTTCTCTTGCCATATCATATAGATGATTGTGTTTGCATGTTTGTCATACGCTAGTTATGCTTTTTGATATATTTTTGCTAGCGTTGTGACATGTACTTTTTGTATATATTTTTTTTTGAAAAATTTTGAAAAATACAAAAAGATTTTTTTGGTTGCACCGTTTATGGATGAACACTTGGGATGACCGAGTCACAACATCATTTCATTTTTTCATGTGACTATTTGATAGTGTTTTTAGACAATAGGTCAATTCATCCATGTGCTTTATAATGTTTGGAGTCATTAAGACGTAATTAAGTGTTACTTCCTACATGTTTGACTCATATTTCCTTTATTGCACACATGCACGAATTTGTTTGATTATTGTGCTTGTCTTATCACATGTTGGTTGGGTGTTTTCGCTCCAATCCTGTCTTTAAAACGAACCAAGCGCGATAATTTTGATAAGGATATTGTGCATATAAAAACTGTTTTGTGAGTTTGTGTGCTTTCTTTAGAAATGGGGAAGCGCTGCGAAAGGTTCATTTTACCTTTGCGAATACTAAGCCACCGTTAAATTGGACCTAAAAAATTGAGGAATTTTATTATCCGGGGTCCAAAGAGGTTAAAAGAGCCCGAAAAAAAAATTAAAGGCAATAAAAAGAAATTCATGCCAATTATGGGACATTTAGGTTTTTGCACCAATTCTCCAAAGTTTGAGAATTTAGATTACCTCTAAAAGAAAATATATATGAGGGAGTTTGGTTGGAGAATTAAAACGGGTTTGCACGTCCTTGATATTTGAAAATGCGCTACATAGTTTTGGACGTTATTGGTGTGGAAATCACTTTGACTTTGATTTGTTGATTTGCATAAGACGATGTCATCTAAATTCAACAATTTTTTTACACCTAAGGATACTTTTGATGCTCATTCGTTAGGGGTACACATATGCATCGTGCACATATGATTGATTGAGTTGATTTACCTATCGAATGTGTTCACACCCATACATTCCGTTCCCATGACTTGGTTGTTTGAGTTTAAATCTATGGTGTGCTTTTTTTTGTACCATGTTTTACATATTTTTTTCAAATGGTATCAGATTTTTTTTTGAAAAAAAAAATCAAAAATAGTTTGTGTATTTTTTTGTATACCGTGACACCCCGATTTTTCTTTTTTGATTCATTCTTCTTATTTGTCTATTTGGGGACATCATAAAAAAGGGGAGAAA
Source organism: Sambucus nigra (assembly GCA_949130495.1). NCBI lineage: Eukaryota > Viridiplantae > Streptophyta > Magnoliopsida > Dipsacales > Adoxaceae > Sambucus > Sambucus nigra. Next base: position 101,890,200 of record OX422208.1, read on the forward strand.
GAATTATCATTTTATGGGGGAGTTTGAATTTTGGGGGAGTTTTGAGATTTGACTTATGCTTATCATATATTGGTATCTATGTTTATCTCATTTCAAACTCGATACGTCACTTGGTATCTTTTTCTTTATCTCATGTGTGTAGGTACTATATTGATGATCTCTGAATTGCACACCCTGATGAGAAAAGATTTCAGATTCCTGAAGATTTGAAGAACAAACGATGAAGACTATTCATCTGTACCTTTTCCAGTTCTGGGTTCATGGGAGGGTAGATTTGTATAGGCAATTTCATATTTGATAATTCGAATTTTTTATGTATGTACCGGCATAGACATAGGGGGAGATTTGTAAGGACATTTTTCTCATGTCCAACATGTTACATTTGTGTATGTCGTACGCCGCTACATTTGGCACGTCACCTCACGATCTCACATGACGGCCTCTATCCGAATTCCGGGAATCAAGCATTCAACATCTCCATTAATGTGTCCCACATCTGCCTCAACGACTTCACGTTCCAAGATTTTAGGGACTTAATGCAAGTGATACGCAAGGGAAGTCAAAACAGTGAAAAAAGGCACGATAGGAGAGTTCAAGGGCATTTTCGTAATTTTACATCCATAGTTTGGAGGTCTGGTCAACTGGAAAGTTGAAGAGCTCGCTGCAAAGAAGATACTGGAAAAAACGGCACCTCAATCCGAGCTACGGTGAAGGAGTTATGGCCTTTTGAAGATGGAGAAAATTCCTTAAAGAATGCTATTTTTTTTGTACGCTGGATAGAATTTTAGAGTTTTAAGAACATGGGACTCTTCATATTTTTTCCTATAAATACCAACTTCGGGGGAGTTGTTTTTCAAGACTTTAGAAGACATTTTTGAGAGTCCAAATACCTCTAGTCTTCATATTTTTGAGTCCCAAGACTCATGTTTTGATTCACACAATTGCCAAACCTTTGTGAATCTTTTTGGTAACCCAAGAACACAACCTTGTGTTTGTTCAAACCTTTGTGGAGAGATCTTTGCAACCGAGGGCTGCGTGTCATTGTTGAGGGAGTCTCTACAAAGTGTTATGGTTGCGTGTCATTGAGGAGTGCTGCGGTTCTTCCTTTGTTAATTGGACTGAGGTTCATGTGGGTTCGCTGCGTGTGGATTCATTGCTGACGACACCGACCGACGCCTGCGGGTATTCGTGTGTCACTATATTTCATTGTAATCTGTGTAAGTTGCGATTTACTTATTATAGTGAAATAAAAGGTTTTGCCCTGCGGGGATTTTTCCTTAACTTTGTGTCGCATGCTTTATTTATGGTTTGACACACACACACACACACACACACGTAGTTGTTTGTTTATGGGTTGTTTCTAAATAGACTCGAATTAAATAAGGGTTACTTGAAAACTTGCGAGTTATTTTTTAATTGGTATCACACAGTCGCATACGACGTTTTTCATTTGGTTTTCTTGTAGTTCTTGTTGCATCCTATTTCATTGCTAGGGACTAGCAATGTATAAGTTAGGGGGTGTGATAATACGCAAATATTGCGTACTTCATCTCTCTAACCTACGCATTTTAGCCCCCTCGGGTGCCTTAATCTCTATTTAAACCCGTTAACCAGACAACCTCAGTTTATATTGTTAACATGTTGTATGAGGTATAATTTGGCTTTTGTAGGTATTTAGGTACTAAGAATGGAATTCGGACGCATTTCGCTCAAGTTTCGTACGCAATCGCACGAGCAAGGGAAATTCCGTCAATTCACAGTTTGGGCACAAAAGTTGTAGCCCTCCTCGCTAGCTTCGCGTGGTCGTGAACGGTGCGCGATTCCGAGTTCGTATGAATAAGTTACGGCGTTTCTAGCGGAAGAGAAAATCAAACATGCCAAAATAGGAGGAAAAGAGAAGCAACCCTGCTTGATCAATCGATCAATCAAAAGGATCGATCGATCGATCCTTCAGATTTTGGCCATCGTGGGGAGACAGTGTGCTGATATTTTTACCATCGATCGATCAATCAAAGGGATCGATCGATCGATTCCCTGTTTTCAGCTGATATTTTGGCTTTTCTTTTCTTTTTCCTTTCCTTTTCTAATTTAATTTCCTTTACTATATAAAGGAATTTTTGTTATAAAAACCAGATATAATTCGTTTTAGGTTAGAATAGCTTAGGGTTCGAGGGTTTTTGGAGAGTTCTTCTTCATTTCTTCTTAGTTTGACACCCAATTGGGTTGTAAGTTGCACTATCCATCTTCCCTCTCCATTAATATAGTTGTATTTCCTTATTTCTTGCTCTGTAATTAGGTTTCCATGCTTTATTTACATGCTTTGATTTAGTTGCTTTCTAGTGTAGGTTTATTGCGTTTATTTACCGCGTTTTTAATATGCTTTCTAGCTAAATTAGTCTAGGTTGTGTTTAAATGGAACTCACTCAGGTTGACGTGTTGCTTTGCTTTGGTGATGGAGTTTACGGGTCTATTTCGAGTGCGTTGTCCTAGTTATTACACCTAGGAGATTTGACGGGGCATATCATGTATGTTCCGTGCGTACGACCTTGCGTGTGTAATTTTCGGGGTATTTGTTGATGCCAAAATCATATTAGGCTTTTATGCGGATTTAGGGGCGTGACAACCCTTGGTTTAATTAACTGTCGAAACGAGACACATTTGTAATAACTCGTCGACCCATGTAACCATTTTATACTAATTAACTCGGGTGAGGGATATTCGACGCAACCTATAGTTTTTACTCGCTTTGTTAATCTAGTTTCAATACACTCACCTAGATTAATCATTTCCCTTTATGCATCTTTTCCTTTTTAGTCTGTAATCACCTTTATCCCTTTTATTGAGAAGTATTAAATCCTATCAATTCTAGCAACTCGTCTCTGTGGATTTTTGATATCCGACTTACCGCTATACTTGTATTGCAAGTGTAGTTGTAATTTAGGTTTGTTTGTATTATCGCAGTGAAACAAAAACAACGATCGTGCCCTTACACGAACACACTTTTCACGCGCTGATCACTAAGATCGCAAGAAACTTATTGGCTAAAATAGCAGGGTCGATGTGTAACGACCCTCCTTAGGCATTTGTTAAATGACACAAATGACCTCCTAGCTTGCCCTTGGCAATATATGAAGCCCTGCAGGGTACCCTTAGGCAACATGACCAACCCAGGTTGGTCGCCAACTATGGCCCAAAAATCCTACTCAGATAGAATATCCAATCCCAGGTGTATCCTCTTCATTGCCTCACTTAGGCCTAAGGCAGTGTGACGACACGACCTAAATGGTAAAGTAAGGCAGAATGGTACACTTAAAGCATAGTAGACTGGGGAGATACTCACTCGACAACCAACTCTGTCCAAGTCATATCTAGTCGGCTGGAAGAGCACAAGATAACTGAACAAGAAATAATAAAGTAAAAAACAAGGCAGAATGGTACACTTAAACACATGTTTAGTCGGCAAATCTCCCAAAACATAAATGTTTTATTACATCACTACATGTGCAAAGAGTTACATATGCTATGTGATTCAAATCCTAATGAGGACCAGGTTACTAAGCGAGGTAGTTATCTGCTCGCGCTCTTCGGCCATCATCTGGGTGAGGAGTGAATTCCTCCTCGAAATCGTTTAAACTCGGCTCCAGTAGATGTCTTGGGATTGCATCTATTGGGATCCAACGATCATCCCTTCTAAATGGACTTGGCTCTAAAGATGAAGGAGTACTCGCATGTCTATACCAAAGGACGGAGTTCTGAGGAACCTTTAATTCTATGAGGGCACTAAGCCACCCTTTAATGAAGAATAGCTCCTCAACCTCCTTTAACCTTGTGGGAGCATCTGCCGAGCCCTGGTCGTACCCATATGCTCACACCTATCGAGGACCTTTCTTGAACAAGTGCCTCAATAGGGTGACGTCTCTTTGAAGCCAAACGGCTATCACGTACGCCCTGCGAACATCTCCCCGCAGTTCGGCAATCTCCCTAGCTGAACCACTGTCATCAGGCCCAGCTCTCCGCCTAGTCGATGAAGAAGAACCACGTATAACTTAAGGAGAAATGCCCAGCGCATTCTCCCTAAGGCGCGCGACTTCCCTCCTTAAAGCATCATTCTCATGTTGCAGGATCTCTCTAACTTGATTGATCTCAGAGGTATCTAAAATCTTAGCCTTCAGAGCATCCATTGCTTCTTGAACAGAGGCGCCGACCTCCCTAACTCCTCAAGTCTATCTTTCATCTTGGCAATAAGCTCCGACTGGTCTTTATAATCCTGGTACCTCGATCTAAGAGACTTGTAGATTTTTTTCAAAGGCATAGCGAACTCGATCGCTCACGTCGGTACCAAGAATTTGGCCTAGGCGAGAGGTAGCAGGAATATATTCATCAAGGTTAACAAGCCACAAGTCATAAAAGCACGAAAAGTAAATATATCAGCAGGTGCAGAAATCTAAAAATTCTTCTTCTCATTAAAATCATCCCAAATCAGGTACAAGTACATTGATCAGAGGGAAGAAAAACAAAAATACAAGGGCCCCTAAAAAAGAAAAGAAAAAAAGACTAGTTGGCAACCTCAGTCTGCTCTGAGGATGCTGGTTGCTTCCCCTTATCTGCAGCAGCCTCATTTACAACTCCCTCAGATGGAACGGCCACCATTCCTTGGTCGATGGGAGCATCAGCAGTAGTAGTCGGAACAGCTGGAACACCTTCATTAGTAGCAGGAGGAGGCACGCCCTCTACAATAGGCTTCGGGCCAGGGTCTTGCTCGTCGAAGAGAGGGGAATCAACATCCACCTCAGCAGCGAGCAAAGCCATATCCCAACCCTTCTTGAAGTTAAAAGGGCTGATGTAGCCAATCTGAGCCTCAACATCCTCGAATGCTGCGAGCCACCCAGCATTGTAAGAGCTTTCCTTGATAGTGGTAGCCTCAGACTCCAGCTTTTTCGTCTTCTCGACGAGCTCCTTATTCTCCTCAAGCACAACCAGCTTCCTCGTACAGACTACGTCATAGGATTGCCTCAATTCCTCCCGCTCTTTAGACGCTGCCTCTTTCCCTTTGTTAGCCTCAGCCAAGGCAAGATCAGAAGATTTTTTAGCAGCACTAGCAGCTTTTAAGCTCGCCTCTAGCTCAGAATTCTTCCTCGCCAGCTCGTCACGGCTGCGATAGAGGACGGTGAAGTCAAACACAAACTGTAAAGAGGTAAAAAAATAAGTCAGCGAAGAAGGTATGAAATAGAAAATTGCAAAGTAGAGAAGCAAAATTAGACTTACCAAGGCTAGACACTAACTTTCTTTTGGGGCTAATTGGTCAGTCCCCATGCTCAATGACCTCTGGCGATTTGCTGGCAAGATTGCTCTCTCGAACATTGTCGGAACCAGCCGAGGAGCAAGAGCGACAGAAGCCCCCTCAGCCAAGCATACACGGGCACCAAAGGCTATCCCTTTTTTGTCCTCGCTTCTTCTCTCCTCCTCTCTTCTTATTTATACTTCTTCTCCATTTCAACCATCTTCCTCTCTCTCTCTCTCACCAAAGCCTCCTCCTTCTTCTTCCTTTCCCTTTTATGAGCCACAGTTTGGGAGCCAGTGGCAGTGTCCCAACTCCCATATGTCTTCTTCTTCAGCCTGCGAGCCAGGGAAACATTATCTTCATCATCACTCTGGAGTAAATTCTTCCTAGGGGGAGCCGTAGTCTCCTCGTTGGAACTCTCTGAATTCTCCGAACACTCTAAATTCTCCAAACTCTCTGAACTCTCCTCTGAGCTGGAAGTTCCCTCACCAGATTCTACCTCACCACCGCTAGCAGCACCGAACTCCGAACTGCTCTCCTCCTCTTCGTCTAAGTCGATAGGTCGAGGAGTACCTTCTTCTTCCTCTTCCTCTTCCTCTTCCTCTTCCTCCTCTGAGACGTCAAGATGTGGAATAAAATCAACTAGGTGGGCGCTGAAGCTGGAAGTAATATTCTTATATTCTAGTAAGAAGGCAACAGATCTCGGATGCTCGCCTTCTGCAATGGAATCTCGTATATTCCAAGCCTTGAGTAACTCAGCAGCCCGGATCTCTCGAAGAGCAGGCTCCCGATTCTTTGACTTTGTTGCAAGAGAAGAAGAAAATCATTAGAGAAAGAACATTTTATAGCAGCAATGAAAGGACAAAGAGATTGAGCAACAACCTATATATTCCTCCCCATAGGTAGTAATTCGAGGCCCCGTGTACCTCGCACCTCCTACCTGAGGAGGGAACTGCCAGTTCCTAGTTATAAAATCGTCAGTCCAATAACCTTTATGGGAATCGGGTAAGTTAACTACCAATACCCTATCTGGACTCCTCGCTTTCAAATAAAGAAGACCAGAGCTGGTGCGAGAAAAGGAATAGCATAAACAAATTTCAACCAGGCCCAACTTGGTGCCATATAGCTGATTTATCCTATGGACACCATCAACGTTCTTCCAAACATTCGGAGAACATTGGGCTGGGACTATATCAAAATATTGAAAAAAATGTAAAAAGAGACGATTTGGAGGAAAAGTTAAACCCCCTTGGGACAATAAGAGAACATGAATCCAATGGTCATCCTAAACATCGCGAACATTTCGAGGAACAGAGGCACACTCGATGTCTACCCAACGAGGAATATTGTAACATTTCCTCAATTCTTACAAGGATTTTTTGTCTATCCTTGCCATGGGAAAAAACCTAGCTACAGTAAAATCAAAACAACGAAACGAAATGCATAGAAAAGGGAGGACTGAGAACTTACAGGGAAAAAAGAATGGAGTTTGCAATAATGGAAACCACAAGCAAGTAAAAGCGATTGAAGCAAGAGGCAACTTGGAAGAATATGAAGAATAGACTTGAGAGCCAAGGAAAGCTTGAGAGTAATAGAGAGTTTGAAAATGAGAGAAAACACAGAAATGGCAAGACGAACCGTTTTGAACTCCTCGGTTTAAACTCCTAATGAAAATGAGCAGATACCAAGGAAGATTTGCCGCCTGAATTTCCTGTGAAGAGACGCTTCGCACCCCAAGCTTGGTATAATTCAAAACAGTGCCACCTGGAAGCAACCGAAATCGGTGTTTAAAATTTGTGAACCCAAGTTGTGACCCTAAATTTTAGGGGAAATTGTGGGTACCTCATTTATCTTTTAGGCCCATAAGAGTAGCCGAACAAAGCCCAATTAAGAATAAGAGATGTCCGACCCAACTTATGGAGGCTCTAAGTAAAAGCGATTAGAGTTTGACCCATTCTATCCCCAAAAATCTTGGAGGAGATATTCAAGGGATAGTGGGCTAGCGGGGCAGTTACCAGCGCCCCTCTCTCCCTCTTATGGAATATATATTGTACCCCTGGCCTGGGGAAAAGGGTATGCAGAAAAACCTTTCTTGAGAGTTACTTAATATAACATTAGACCTCTCCGTGGACGTAGGCAATTTGTCGAACCACGTATATCTTTGCGTTGGGTGATTGTGATTATTCATATTCTTATTTTTTATTTTTCTGGTGATTGCGCCTACTTATAATTTGTGTTGAGATTAATTGACACCACACACATTTATACCAAGCTTCTTCAAAATCTATATAATCATCTTCATTATCAATTTGCATCATATATAATTCTAGAGTATCTTGGAAGTCTTCATACTCATCGGTATCACTATTATAGCCTTCTGAATCACTATATGTATATATACTGTAGATACTGTTATGATCATCATTTTCTATGCCTCATATTTTTATAGCATATAATATATCTAGTTCTTATTGATCTGTAAAATTTAATATTGATTTAATAATCTTAATACTTTCTTTATCTTTCTTGTTAGGACAATCTCTAGCAAAGTGTCCTTTGCCGCAAGTCCAACATTCTTTTGTAGAAGTCTTAGATTAAGCTACTTCCTTTTCTTTCCTGTAATTAGGAACTTTCTTATGTTTGTTGGTGTTGTAAGGACATATTTTCATAGGTCCGTTATCAATTTGTTATGTCATATACCGATACACCGTCGAAGAGCATTCAAGAGCAATCTACATCAAAGACGGATCCGAATTAATCAAGTTCTTCATCATTCAAGAATCCACGAAGTTTACTTTGGTAAGGTTGTGTTTAAAATACCTTTACTTTTCACTTAGAGCTTTTGGGATATTTTTACAAAATATTTTCTAAGTGTTGGAGCGGACTTTTTCGTCAAATATTGAGAATGAGTATTTTTTCTAAGTTTTGAAGCGGACCTCGATTTTGATGCCCAGGTCGTTCGCGCGAGATAAGCATCTCGTTCGAACGAGATTGGAAGTCGCGCGATGTCGTTTGAACGACACGCGTCCTTCGTTCGAGCGACATATGCTTCTCGTTCGAACGAGCTCGGATTTCGAGGCGGTACATTTTTGTATAAATACTCAAAAAATGGTAACGTTTTCATTAAGAAGTCCATACGTTTTCCAGAACAGAAACACTGCCAAAGAAGTATTCTTTAGGCTTCTTCTTTTAGGGGTTTAATCCCTTTTTGGTTTACAATTCACAAAACTCCCATCTTGCTTTAGTGAATTATTTTTGGTGTTTAAAAATAACTTTGCTTTTGTTCAACTTCTGTGGAGAAGGGATTTCCATATTTAATCGGTGGATACCGAGCGTAGTCATTCTGCGTGTGGACGAGCCGAAGACGACGAACCGACGCCTGGAGGGTATTTCGCTGTCTCTCGTATCTTTGAAGATTTGCTGAAGGCACCGTGCATTACACACTTGTGGGCGATTATCAAGTTGTATGTAAGTCAAAGGTCTTGTGAATTCTTCAAACTGTTATAAAAGGTTTTTACCCGAAAGGGGTTTTTTCCTATATCGGTCGTCTTTATTTTTCATGCATGGTTTGAATGATTTATCATATTTAGATGCATGTTTAGGGACTGAATTTGTTTGACTCAAAAATTATACTCTAATTAAATAAGTGTGCCGAATTAGATATTTGCGAATTTAATCAATTATCACACAGTCACACTTTTACAAATTGGTATCAGAGCAGGTTACGCTAATTTGTCGCGTATTCCTATTTTTCGCAAAATTGTGTGATATTATTTTATTTTTTTTAAATCAGTTTTGTGAAAAATCGCATTTTTTCTATGGAACACTTCTATAATCAGATGCCTATTTTTGACGGGTCTAATTATGCCTATTGGAAAGCTCGGATGAAATATAGTTTAAAAGTCATTGACGAGCGTGTTTGGTACCTTTGCGAAAATGGGTGGACTCCTCACACGGTCACCGTTGATAATATTTCCTCTTTAAAACCCATGTCAGCCTGGATTGAAGATGATCATAAAATGTCTAAATTTAATTCACGTGGTTTGAGTGCTATTTCTGGAGCTATCACTCCTGATGAGTGTCGTCGAATTATGACGTGCACCACGTCTAAAGAGGCTTGGTATGTTTTGAAATTGACTCATGAGGGTACGAACGCGGTTAAAGAATCTAAGTTACAAAATTTGGCCACCCAATTTGAGACTATCACCATGTTTGAGTCTGAATGCTTTGATGATTTTTATGCAAGTTTGTCGGACATTGTTAACACCAGTTTTAATTTGGGTGAGGTGATTGATAACACGCGTGTCATTAAAAAGATTTTGAGATCTCTTCCAAAATGTTTTATTCCTAAAGTCACTGTTTTGAACTCTTTGGGAAATTTGAAATCACTTAAGTTGGAAGAACTTGTAGGAGGTCTTCAAACCTATGAGATTGACATGTTTCCCAAAACCATTAAGTCTAAGGATAATAGTGTTGCTTTAAAGACTCATTTTCAGAAAAAGAAAGAAAATGTTTATGAGTCTGATTCTGAGGAAGATTTTTATATGGCCTTGTTTGCGAAAAATTTTAAAAAGTTTCTCAAAATGAATAAAGAAAATTCTTCCAACAAAAAGAAATCTTTTGAGTCAAATAAAAAGAAAGTGGAGGCCAAAGATAGTGACAAGGAGGATGAGATCAGGTGCTTTCAGTGTGAGGGCAAAGGGCACATAGCTAAAGAGTGTCCTACTAGGATAAGGAGAAAGGGAAAAGAGACTGTTATGCCCACCACTCTTAGTGATAGTGAGGGTGATGAGGGAGATGAGTCTGATAAAGGTTTAGGACATAGGATGGTTGTCGCTTTTTCTAGTCATGTGAGCACACCCATTTTGTCCCACGAGAGTGCACACAAGAGCGATGATAGTGATTTGTGTACTTCGAGTGAGGAATAAAGCGAGGAGGATTGTGGAGATGAAAGTGAACTCCAAAAAGATTTTAGAGATTTGTACACCAAGACCTTGAAAACAAAGAAGTATAATAGAGATTTAGGTCGTCGGGTTTTAGATTTGGAGAGAGAGAAGGAGGTTTTGAGAAAGGAGAAGCGTGATTTGACCGACACATTGTCTAGTCTGACGACACTTGTATCTCAACTCGAGAGTGATCTCGAACGTGCCAGGGAGGTAAAAGTCATGTTTGAGAACGCACCTAAGAAGGTTGAAAAGGTGGTTCTTAAGGGTAACGGTGAGAATTTAGGAATAAGTCATGACGATGCTTCTTCTTCCCAATTAGCACCCGAGCCGGTTCCCACTTTAGTGATAGATTCACATGAGTCTCACCCTCACCCACCTAGGCGTCCCATTCCTATTGGGAAAGTGCGTCCTAGAGCTTTTGAGAGAGGTGTTCCTAGGCCTATTTATGTTTCCTCACATTGCAAGAGGAGAGGTCACCTTAAGGAATTTTGCTTTAAGTTGGGTTATGTGTCACGTTTTGCTTCTACACGTGTTTCTGGTACACATGCACCCACACATGATTCTTTACATGCTCCCGGAGACTACATGAGAGAGTTTGCACATTTAGGTGAGCAAGTTAAGTTTTTAGTCAAAACTTCACAAGATTTGATGGAGGTTTTTCATAAGTTGACACCACCTTTGGAAAACCTCTTCGCACCTAACGATTGAGGTTTGACTTGTTTACTAGCATAGGTTGTTTCTCATGATGTCATTATTTGCCTATTGCTAGTATGTATCATTTTTGTATAGATTTTTGTTTCTTTTAAAAAAAATTAGAAAAATCCAAAAAGATTTTTGTATTTTGTTTGCACCGTTTATGGATGAACACTTAGGATGACCAAGTCACAACATCATTCCATTTTTTCATGTGACTATTTGATAGTGTTTTGAGACAATAAGTCAATTCATCCTTGTGCTTTATAATGTTTGGAGTCATTAAGATGTAATTAAGTTTTACTTCCTACATGTTTGACTCATGTTTCCTTTATTCCACACATACACGGATTTGTTTGATTATTGTGCTTGTCTTATCACATGTTGGTTGGGTGTTTTCACTTCAATCTTATCCTTAAAACGAACCAAGCGCGATAGAAATTGATATGGAAATTGTGCATATAAGAATCGTTTTGTGAGTTTGTGTGCTTTGTTTGAATGGGGAAGGGCTGCGAAAGGTTCATTTTGCCTTTGCGAATACTAAGCCGCCGTTAAATTGGACCTAAAAATGGAGGAATTTTATTATCCGGGATCCAAAGAGGTTTAAAAGATCCCGAAAAAAAATTTAAAGGCAATAAAAAGAAATTCATGCCAAATATGGGCCATTTAGGTTTTTGCACCAATTCTCCAAAGTTTGAGAATTTAGATTACCTCTAAAAGAAAATATATATGAGGGAGTTTGGTTGGAGATTTTATACCGGGTTTGCACGTCCTTGAACATCCTGAAAAACCGCTAAATAGTTTTGGACGTTATTGGTGTGAAAATCATTTGACTTTGATTTGTTGATTTGTATAAGACGATGTCATTTAAATTCAACAAATTTTTATACCTAAGGATTCTTTTGATGTTCATTCGTTAGGGGTACACGTATGCATCGTGTACATATGATTGATTGAGTTTATTTACCTATCGAATGTGTTCACAGCCATACATTCCATTTCCATGACTTGATTGTTTGAGTTTAAATCCATGGTGTTTTTTTTTAGTATCTTGTTTTTGTATGAAAAAAAATTGAAAAATCCAAAAATAGTTTGTGAATTTTTGGAGGGCATACCTTTGCATGCGCGTAGCTTGATCTTTGTTTGCTATGCAATTTTATCATGACACTCCATGTTTTGATTGTTTCTTCTTATCTGTCTATTTGGGGACATCATAAAAAGGGGGACAAAGAATTATCAGTTATGGGGAAGTTTTTGCATAATGGGGGAGATTTGATTATTAATGCTTTAGTCTTATATCATTTCAAACTCGATGCGTCACGAAGATTTTTCTTTATCTCATGTGTGTAGGTACAAAATTGAAGATTGATATGTTGCACACCCTGATGAGAAAAGCTTTGAGATTTGACGAAGATGATTGAAGAACAGTTTTGAAGTCTTGCAAATTTATTCATGGGAGGGTAGATTTGTATAGGCATTTTGGATTTTGATAATTCGGATTTTTTATGTATGTACCGGCATAGACATAGGGGGAGATTTGTAATGACATATTTTCATAGGTCCGTTATCAATTTGTTATGTCATATACAGATACACCGTCGAAGAGCATTCAAGAGCAATCTACATCAAAGACGGATCCGAATTAATCAATTTCTTCATCATTCAAGACTCCGCGAAGTTTACTTTGGTAATGTTATGTTTTAAATACCTTTACTTTTCACTTAGAGCTTTTGGGAGATTTTTACAAAATATTTTCTAAGTGTTGGAGCGGACTTTTTCGTCAAATATTGAGAATGAGTATTTTTTCTAAGTTTTGAAGCGGACCTCGATTTTGACGCCCAGGAAGTTCGCGCGAGATAAGAATCTCGTTCGAACGAGATTGGAAGTCGCGCGATTTCGTTTGAACGACGTGCGTCCTTCGTTCGAGCGACATATGCTTCTCGTTCGAACGAGCTTGGATTTCGAGGCAATGCGTTTTTGTATAAATACTCTTTAAATGGTAACGTTTTCATTAAGAAGTCCATATGTTTTCCAGAACAGAAACACTGCCAAAGAAGTATTCTTTAGGCTTCTTCTTTTAGGGGTTTAATCCCTTTTTGGTTTACAATTCACAAAACTCCCATCTTGCTTTAGTGAATTATTTTTGGTGATTAAGAACAACTTTTCTTTTGTTCAACTTCTGTGGAGAAGGGATATCCATATTTTATCGGTGGATACCGAGCGTAGTCATTCTGCGTGTGGACGAGCCGAAGACGACGAACCGACGCCTGGAGGGTATTTTGCTGTCTCTCGTATCTTTGAAGATTTGCTGAAGGCACCGTGCATTACACACTTGTGGGCGATTATCAGGTTGTATGTAAGTCAAAGGTCTTGTGAATTCTTAAAAGTGTTACAAAAGGTTTTTACCCAAAAGGGTTTTTTTCCTATATCGGTCGTCTTTATTTTTCATGCATGGTTTGAATGATTTATCATATTTAGATGCATGTTTAGGTGCTGAATTTGTTTGATTCAAAAATTAGACTCTAATTAAATAAGTGTGCCAAATTAGATATTTGCGAATTTAATCAATTATCACACAGTCGCTCTTTTACAGGTGTTCTTCTTAAAATATCGTCTTTAGTTAAATTTATTTTTCTTGGCTCTAAAATTCCTTTCTCTAAAGGTAGTGGATGGTCTGAATTTATATTTCTTTGAAAATCCTAAAGGCCTAGTCCTTTGTTTCCAATCCGGCTTATTTTTTTTTAGTTTCCTTTCTTTAAATTCATTACCACATCCCCATTAGATTGGAGCAATGTCTCTTTCTTCTTTAATTGGAGGAATTTGTTTGAAAGTTTCTTTAATTAACTTTCCTTGAGTTATATCTCGTCTTTTAGATATAATATAGTCTTTGACAAGATTAATTCTTTCACTAAGGGAATTATTATTGATTCCAGCAGCTCCTCGCCAATCCCTATATTCATTAATTAGGATTTGCCCAGTAACTGGAATCTTTCTAAAATACTCATCTTTAAAGGTGTCACTAAATTCTTTAATTTGGTACTATAGTTGTTCATAATTATTGTTATATTCATTGATTTTATCTAATTTGCAAATACTAAGAAGAACTAACTTACTTTTTGCTAAGTCTTGTTCATTAATTTGAGTTAGATGTCCAGCTCCAATGAATTATTATTTGAATAATTGAATGTATTCTTGAATTGATCTTTCTTCTTGATGTTCTTTCATTTTTTCAACTTTAGTTGTGGATTCAGTATCAGTAGCTTGTCTTAGGTTGTCTAAATAGTTTTTTGCAATTCCTCAAATGGATTGTTCAGCGTATTGTTTACATGAACTTGCATCCCATTGTTCATTAGATGCAAAACATATATTCATTTGATTACACCATTCATCTAATAAGGCTTTCTTTTTATCTTAAACATTATCTAAATTGAGGTATATTCCAACTGGGTTTATGGCTTGACTTGCCATAGTCTTAAGAGGAGTAACACTCTTGTCACTAGTTGGAAAATCTATTACATAATCAGGGTTAGTAGAGTATTTGAATAAATAAGGATATTTATTCCTATTGGTTCACTAAAGAGTCTAGGAGCATCATACAGCCTACTATTAGTTACAATTTCTTATTTAGTATGACCCACCTATGTAGTTGGCATTAACCTCTCTTCTCCTTCTTCTATTAATCTAAGTTTCTAAGAAGTTATTCTTATATTCTTTTAATTTTAATATATGCTCTTGGGATATCATATTAAATCTATCTTTGTCTTTGAATCTAACAGAATGACTTATGTTAAGATATTCTTTAAATGTCTTCATATATAATTATGAGGGTTGATGCCCAAAGTTCTGGATTCTAGATTTTTCTCTAATTAAATTTTTTTGCTCAAATGATCTTCTAGGTCTAATCGTTGAAGCTTTTCTTAATAAGCTAAAGCTAGCTTTACTATTACATTCTCCTTCTGGGAGATCACTAAGTATGGCTTCCTCCATATTTTTAAATCTAATTTCTTCAGTATGGAGACTTTTATTAATAGTCTTAGGAGGACTAAATTGGATAGTAACGTTTCGAGTTCCATCGTCTTGATTAATAAACAATGGTTTATTTTGTAGTCTTTTTTTCCTAAAATTCAGGCAATTGTCGAATCGTCTTAACTTTTTCTCTCATAGGTCCAGTATTCCTAATGCTAGAAGTATGATTGTAATTTGAATTATTGGTTCTAACTAATATTTCTTCATTAAGTCTACCACTAGGAATTTTCGGTTGCATTCCTTCATATGGAATTGGGACAATTTCACATAGCTTTGGAATTTTATATTGATATTAGCATCTGGGATAATATAGTCTTCGTAGCCACTAGCATATAGGATTAACTTAAAATGTTTGGATGTATCTACGATTACTGTAAATGTTGGGATGACATTAAAGTATCCAATATTATCTGACATTTCTAATTAGGCTATCCCAATAAGGTTTTTCTCAAAATCTTTCTATCTTTTATCTATTAAACAACATAATATGTTGATATTATTTTGAGGTCTATGTAATCCTTAGATTCTTGCTTGAAAGAGTCTAAAGGTTAGGAACTGAAATTTTTTATCAGTTCCTCTTGATCTTAGCCATTCTGAGTCAAAAACTTGAAGTTTAGTATAGGACTTATCTAACACATGATTTCTACAATGATAAGTCATGTTATAATTAGGAGTCTTGAGAGTGGCTCCTTCTTTAAACAAGTTTATGTATCTAACTGCTGGAAGTTGTCCATTATGTATGGAATCTTCTACAATTTTTCAGTCAACTTCACCCCATTATTTCCATTAAAGAGGGTTGGTGAAATTTCTTTCTTTCCACTATGTTGTAACATTAGAGGAAGAGTCTTTAAGTCTTTGGATCATACAATTATTATGTCCAATAGGGCTAGCTATCTTACTAGTCTTATCTAATCCATTACTTATGATTCTTCTAGTTATGGTCTTTCTTTCCTTGATTTCTATATAAGTAGATTTACAGGTGATTGTCTATTTTTGTTCAAGTCTTTTTTCAATTCTTTCTAAAGAGTGAATAATCATTTTATCTAACTAAGGATTTCTTCTTTAAAGAGCTTATTTTCTTTTCTTGCATTTTCATCAATGTCTTAATTATGCTTAGCAAAAGAATTAATAATCTTTTTTATATAGTATGTTACTTCATTGTCTTTTTCTTATTGTTGCACAGATTCCTGTGTCATTCTAGCTTAAATAGATTCTATTGATTTTTTCTATTTTATCTAAACGTGTTAGAATAAAGGGGGAGCCTAATTCTGCTTGGGAAGGTTTATCATTTCATATATAAACCTAATTCCCTTCATAATTTCTTCGTATTTTTCTTTTGCGTGGACTATATTATGTTTAAGTTCATTAATAATACTATCCATTTTCAATAGTTTATGGCTTTCCATACTGTTAAGATAATTGGTTCAATTCTGTTGAAATTTAGCAAAGTCTGTATAGAATGTGATTAACCCTTCTGTTTTAGGCTTCAAGTCTAATTATAAGTCTTTAACAAAGTTATTATTTTAGTATTGGATCGTTGCTATTGAGATTTAGATTAAATTCAATCTCTCAAGTACAAGTCTAGATGTTTTAGCAGCATTAGCAATCTCATTTTCATTTATCTACTAATAAAAAAATTCATCACTTATCTTTTCTTGAATTCTTTGGTAAAAATCTGCTAGAGTCTAAATAAAGAGGTTTTCAGGTTCCTCATTCTACTCTGATCCAACTCTTTCCATTATGAAGATAATTGTCTAATCTTGGAACAAGTTTAGCTTATTCTTTGACAAGTTTACTAACTCACTTTCTTGAATCTTTACATGAGTTTCAAGTTCTAAAATTTCCTTGTTAAGGACTTCTATGTGTTTAGACTTCTATGTGTTTAGTCTTAATATTTATCAGAGTTTTAATACTTGTACAAGATCTATAAAAATTTGGCTATCTATGTCTTGTATTTTCTTAGAGATATTTTTTATCTCTATTTCTGGAATTTGGATGTCTTTAACTAATTGTCTTAAAATAAGTAGGATACACTTATTTTGATCTAGTATGCTTGATAGCACTAGTTGTAGGTAACTTGTGTGTTGTCTGCGTATTTAGCTAAGATGTGTTCAATATGAGAACACTCGACTGTGTTAAGTTAAGCAACCTTCTAAAACCTTCTAAATCTAAACCAATTATGGGTATAGGTTTATACTGCGAATAGATTCCAAAAATATCGTTATAAATGCAAGGAATAAATCTCAAGCACATTAAAATCTTTTATTAATGTATGTCTAAAATAAGGTTCTTGGCGCTTATATCAAAGTTGGATTTGAATCGAAATTCGACGAGATTTTCTACTTTCTTAACTTTTCGTGGTCTAAAATATAGGTCTATGATATTTGTAGTCTTAAAATAGAATTTCATTAAAGGACATACTTTTGTCTTATTATGGTCCTCATTTGAGCTTATATATATATATATATATATATATATATATATATATATATATATATATACAATACTGCTCTTGTGTAGACTAGTCCGCATATTTATAGCTCATCGTCAGGTGACACGTACCTAATCCCCTCTTAAAATGCGAATTAATCCGCCAAGATCATTATTATATATATATATATATATATATATATATATATATATATATATATAAAGAGAGAGAGAAAAAAATAACGAGTACTACTCTTGTGCAAACTATCCCGCATTTTAACTGTGCGAACTGTACATGTGTCACCTGACAGTAAGCCCAAAAAAAAAAAAATATATATATATATATATATATATATATATATATATATATATATATATATATATATATATATATATATATATATAATTTATTGAATAATTTTTAAGTTCACCGCCAAGCAATACATATCCGGTTCACACTGTTAAAATGTTAGACAGTCCTCATAATTTATTGAATAATTTTTAAGTTCACCGCCAAACAACACATATCATGTTCACACTGTTAAAATGTTAGACAGTCCTCATAAGAGTATAATATATATATATATATATATATATATATATATATATATATATATATAGAGAGAGAGAGAGAGAGAGAGAGAAGATTAGATAGGCTGTTTTTTTAGGGGGGTGGGGGTGGTGAGTGTTCTCTCTAAATTTTAAAAAAAAAATATATATATATATATACAGTCCTGCTCTTATGCGGAGTAGTCCGCATTTTAAGAATGCGGACCGGACATGCGTCACCTGGCGGTGAGCCCAGAAAAGAGAGAGAGAGTGCCTATAATTTAGGCGATAATTTCTAAGCGCACCTTTAGGTGACACATGTCCGATCCGCATTTTAAAAATGCGAACTAATGCGCACGGGAGCATTATTATTATTATTATTATTATTATATATATATGTATATATATATATATATATATATATATGTATAGATAGATAGATAGATAGATAGATAGAGATAGAGATAGAGAGAGAGAGAGAGAGAGAGAAGATTAGATAGGCTGTTTTTTAGGGGGGTGGGGGTGGGGGTGGTGAGTGTTATTCTCTAAATTTAAAAATTCTGACCGATTAATTAACACCACAATTGACGATGCAATGACATCATCACTATGAAATCATAAAAACAAGACACAACTCAGATATTTAATAAAAGTTAATACTAGAGAAATTATCACATATTACAGTACATTGTGAAGCACAAAATTAACTTAGCTCAATAAAACCGAAGAATAAGGCAGTGCTTATTGCACAAAACTGTGGGAGAGACCATAAAAAAAAAAACTGTCACGAGATGAGATTGCGGTTGGTCGATGACTCAAGCTGCTCCCACTTTCTGAAACTTATTTTGGCGATGCCCGGAATCATTTTCCCTAGACCGAGGGTGCTTCCCATTATATTGTCTCCCACCTCTATTGTGCCTTCCTCCCCTGAGAAAATAGTCCATTTGAGAAATTCCCATTATATTGCTTTACGGATGAACATATATGTCGTCGATTAAGTGGTTGAAAAGGAAAATAAAGGGAATGAAGATTAGATAGATTTTAGAATTAAAATAATTGTTTATAATTTATGTTCCATATAAAAAAGAGGATAGTTTAGGGATATGAAGTAATACAAGGACCGAGTGCAAGTCATATATTTCTACGGGCTTTGTAAATTTAGGGTTTATAGTAATATGTATTCAGAAAATAGGACAACAAACATTTCATTTATAATTTTAGTCCCTATTTTTTAATAAAGTCGCTGGCGCGAACCTGCATCCATAAAACGTCAAACCATAATTGATAATTTGAAACGTCAACCATTCACAACATGCCACGTCAATCGATAATTTAAAAAGAGGGACAAAATGAAAACAAAATGTTTGTCGTCCTATATCCATAATTGATATTGTTTTAAGCCCTAAAAATATATAAATTAATATTTCTATTTAATATTGAATGAAAACCCAAGGGCTTGGGCTAATGTGTCAAACTTTGCATCAAACCTCCATCCTATAAAGTTTGACCCAAGGGCTTTGCAACTATAATTCTGTTTTCTGTATTTAAATATAATTCTGATAAAAATTTGTGTTTAGCAACCTATTTTTAAACACTGAATTATAATATTTCTGTATTATAATCATGTTTTTCAAAAAACAGCAAAATGGTATTTTATAACTTCTGTTTTTATTTTTCAACTCAAAATTATTCATTCTTAATATTTTAATGCATTTATACCTTAATATATAATATACATACATAATATGTAATATACATACATACATACATACATACATACATACATATATGTTTTTCAACCAAGGAAGGTACGTGTACATATACATTTTTATTTTTAAGAATTGCACATATATTTTTTATTTTTAAATACAGTTTTTTGAAAATTTGACAAAATTAGCAACATGTATATTTATATTATACATATATGTGTATATATATAAGCACATACATAAAACTTTCATACATACATACATACATATGTTAACTGAAGGTCCACTTGGGTTGGAATGTGAATTATAGGTTAAATTGCAGTCTCATTAAGATACGAGGCCTACCTTCCACGGTTGCCCTTGCTAGTGTTGTCTTTGTACCTTTCTTGATTACCCCGGAGTAGGCTCCAGTATTCCCTTTCTTTCTCACCTGAAAGTAAAACAGGAAATTATTACAGCTCAATCAGTAATATGTTCAGTAACCAATAACAGATGTGGAACGGATGCGGAAGAATAAAAAAAGTGACCTGGCTTTGCCTTTTACAATTACCAATTGTATCATTTGAAAAATTGGTGATCACAAAATAATTTAAATAAACATTGTAAGGAAAGGAAAAAAAAATCATTTGCAGGTGATTATTGCACAAGTGATTCATTTGCTAGTAAATAAATTATGTGTGTCCATATGAGCAATATAATTAGCCAAGCTGCTAATTGAGGTCAAATGATCTCTTTTTCTTTCTTTTTAAAGGAACGAGATACTAGCCTACTCTTAGGCATGCAGCATGGGAAGCGGCTGTGTGGGGCTAAATTACAAATAACTCTTGGGACTTGCACCCTGAGAAAAACGGTGTTTTATAGGTTGAAATAATGTCCTATCATTGCATATGCAAAGATTTTATTCATAACATCTCATGTAGAGGTCAAGTTTTAGAAACGAGACGATAACAAGTCACGAAACAACACAAAATTGATACGGCGTGTCGTGCTGTGCTGTGCTCGTGCCCGTGTTTTCATGCTTTTAATCGTGTTTTCGTGTTTTTATTCATGTTTTCGTTCCCTGGTTGGTTTAATTGGATGTGAAAATCATAAATCGCGTTAATTATGTCGTGTTTTACATGGTTCGTTTTCGTGTCAAATGAAAGAAACAGAGTCTTATCGTGTTGATATTTTCACGGCCAAAACACGACTGAAAACACAATTTGTCACCCCTAATCTCATGCACAGTTGTATGAATCCTCAAATACGATAAATTGATGTACAGACACTCCTTAAGACTTAAACAACACTAGGACTGCAAATGAACCAAGTCAGATCATTTAAATTTAATTGAGATCATGGCCCAAGGTATTGGTAGAGGCTCAAAATTGACATGGCTAATTGTGTTCACAATTTGCCACCCCCCTCAGGCACAATTGTATAAATCCTCAAGTACGATAACTTGATGTAAACACACTATTTAAGACTTGAACAATACTAGAGCTGCAAATGAACCGAGTTGAGTCTGGCTCGTTTAAATTTAATCGAGCTAATGGTTCAAGGTGTCCGTAGAGGCAACTCAGTATCGCAGGGTGGCAATCCAAAATTGTTACACAAGTCAAAAACTACTTTGGATCATCAATAATGTATAGATTGACTCGTTAGAGAAACACTGTCGCAGCGAGTTTGACTGCGTTGAAGCAAGAAAGAAAAGATTTGAAAACTTACGGCACACCATTCTGACTTGGTACCAGACTTCATCTACGCAACTGAGCCTCAATTACTCTCCCCCAAGCTTTGATCTCTCTTCATGGAACTTGAACTCTCCAATGAGCTTCAAATTTGTATCCTAGTCACGATCGGTGTCAACGACTCTCTCATTCTCACTTCAAAGCAACGGCAACGCGGGTCTATCTCTCTCTCAAGTAGGTAACGAGGGTTTCTCCACTTTAGGTCCGATCGTTCTCTCCCTTTATAGATGTGTGAATGTTGTAGTAGTGGATTATTTATAGGGCTGTAAACGGATATTCGAAAATTCGAATCCGTCTGGTATCCGAGTCCGACTTTTGCGGATATTTATCCGAAATATTGAATATGAAAACGGATACGGATATTGTGTATCCGACACGGATAATCCGTACCCGAGGTGGCATGGTTCAAAGTCAAAGCCGATACCGCGACAATACGGCCGAGTTGACTAGGTATCGGTGCCCACCATCCGATTCCGAGTTACGAATTGAGTTTTCAATTATTGATGTGAATCGACCCTATATCGGTAATTTCTCAGTAGTATCGGTGATATAGTGGTATAATCAGCCCATATCAACGATATCGCAGTAGAATCGGCCCATATCGGCGATATCGCGATGGAATCGGCCCATATCGGTGATATATCGGCCGAGATGGTATAAGTTACTAAGAATCAATCTCTCTCTCTCTCCAATGTTGCGTTGGTAAGCGTGATTTTTTAGGGGGTTACGAAATGCTAATTATTTTTTTAACTTAGTGTGTTGTGTGTGGGGGGTATTTGATCATCGTGTGGGTTTAATTTAGTGCATTGTATATGTGTCAGTTTTTTTTTTTAAATAATGCAAATGATCCAAATGTTATTTAATATTATTTTTTATAATAATGTTCCCAATGTTATATTTTAATATATTATTATTTATAAAAAAAATGTAAATGTTATTCTTTTACAAACAAATATACAACTGTAATTATTGTAAAAATAATATTTGTATCCTCTGAACATTTGTAATTGCATCCTTTAACATTTGCAACACAAGTAAAAAAAAATATTTGCATCCTCTTTGTAAAAAAATAACATTTCCATCAATTTAAAAAAAACGTTTGCAACCCAACAAAAAAAATATAACATTTACATTCCTTTTATAAAAAAAAACAACATTTGCATCATTTTTTGTAAGAAAATAACATTTGCATCCTTTTTGTAAAAAACGATTGTAAAAAAAATGTAGTGTCTTGTCAAAATCACTATTTGTATCAACTTTGTAAAAAAATAACAATACTAAAAAAGAAACATTTCTATCCTTTTTAGGAAAATATAACATACTTAAAAAACACATTTGTATCCTCTTACTAAAAATAATACTAAGAATATAATGTTTGTATCCTCTTTGTAATAAAAAAAATTTATCCTCGTACTAAAAAAAGTAACATTTGTTTTTCTTTGTAAAAACATAATATTTGTATCCTCCGTGAAAAAAAAAATTGATTTATTATGGAACATTGAATCTGACAAGTTCGCAGCACGTTAATATAATCAATTGTACAATGTTATGCATATTAAAGGATAGTTTTAAGCTTATCTGATTGGTCCACATTGTTAATCTTATTTTTTTTTAAATTTCTAGATTTTTTTCGGAATTTTTTGCGCTCTCTAAATAGTGCATCTTTGCGTATCGCCCAATACCGTGACCGATACCGCGACCGAGTTGAAAATCGAGTGGCCGATACCGAGACTTTGAACCATGCGAGGTGAAGTATCCAAATTTTCAAATATCCGTTTTTTCGAATATCCGTATCCAAATTATATTTAATATTAATTTATTATTAATATTAGTTATATACAATATATATCATTTTTATTTATAATATTTATTATAAATATATATATCATTTTTATTTATAATATTTATTATATGTAATGTAACAGTGTAAAATATAAATATATATATAATAATATAATATAAAAATGTTATTACTTTTGTCATTTTTTACTCATTTGAAACAATGTTATTAATTTATGTTTTGGCAAAACATAATGGAGAATGGATTAAAAATATAAAAACAATAATATTATAAAAAAATGAATCCGATTCGAAACTAAAAAACAAACTACAAAGTGCAAACCTCATTTCTCATCATTTCCCCGGAAAAAAAAAAAAAAAAAACTAAGCAGGTATCTACTACATCTCTCTCTCTCTGTCTCGATCTCTCTCACTCCAACTCCCTGCGCTGCTCGCCCGACCACATCTCCTCCATCCTATCCGGTATACCTATATTTTTATATAAATATATAAATCGAGTTAAGTTCGTAAAATATTGTTGTGTATTTTTTGTGTATAAATCGAGTTGGGTTCCTCCTTTGATGTTTATAAATCGAGTTGGGGTCCTAAAATATTGTTGTGTATCTACTTTTGTTGATGTTTGTTCTATTAGCCAAGGACCACGGTCTTGTAGTTTTCAACCCATGTAAAGTACCGTTTTGCCACTGGTGGATTAGGGGATGTTTCTTAACTTTCTTGTCATGATATTTATGATTGTGTTGGTTGAAAACTTAAAAATTTTGTTGTTTTACCTTTTTCTTGCGTGGAAAAGTGTTACTCCTACCACAAATGGAGGTCCCATATTATGTCTTTCATTAATGACAATTGTTGTTACTATATGTATATTTTTCTACTACAATTAAATGGTTTCGAGGAGACTTGGATAAACAGTACAATTGTTGTTGTTTTTGTTGAAATGTTCAATAAACAGAAAAATAAATTGTTCAAAATGTTGATGTGATGTGTATTTTTTGTTATGTTTTTGTATTGCTATGTTTTTTAATTGAAATAGATATTGTTGTGTATTTCAAATAAACTGTGTATTTTTTAAAAATTGTAGAACAATATGTCGGAAGAGGCAAATCGGACAAATATTTCCACAAATGTGTCTTCCCCCGCTCCACCTAACAGTGTGAATCAAGGTGTTAGTGATGGTTTTCAAGAGGCAAAACAATCAAACAAGAAACGCACGTTTGAGGCATGGAATCATTTTACTCATGAAATGAATCCAGATAATACTGTTACGGTAAAAACTATTTATTGCAAGAGACAGTTCGATGCTGGAAATTCAAAGGCCTTGGTGTTGTTGACATTCGACAACAAATTCTCATCACTATTAAGTCACCTACTGAGGCAATCCCGAAGCTTAGCAATCATAGGTTTGACCTGGAGATGGACAAAATGTTATTCTCTCAACTGGTTGCACGACATGATTATCCATTTCTTATGGCCGAGCATGAGTATTTCAGGTATTGGCTTTCTTATAATTGCTCCACATACAAATTTAGTTCAAGAGCCACAATGAAAAATGATTTGGAAAAATGTTTCAAAGTCAATAAAGAAACACTTTACAAAGCTTTTAAAAATCTTTCTTCAAATATTAGCCTCATCACTGACATATGGACTCTAGGCTTGTCAATTGAGCCGAGCAGGCCCGAAGCCCGCTTGCTCGGCCCGCTAAATTTGGGCCGAGCTTTTATTGAGTTTGAGCCGAGCTGAGTTTGAGCCGAGATATTAAGCCCGAATTCAATTTGAGCCGAGCGCGAGCGAAGTACTTTCAAGCCCGAACTAGGCTCGGCCTATAATATATATATACAAAATTATTTTATTTTCTATGATATGTAAAAAATATTTTAAAACAAAATAATTTTTATAATTTTATCCTTATGCAAATAAACTATTGGACTTAATGCTGAAATGTCAATATATTAGTGCTGAATTAGATTTGTTTTAGTGTTGAAATCTGTTTTTTATTGCTAAAATATATTTTTTTATTGTTGAAATATGAATATTAATTATTAAAATAAATAAATATGTATTGAAATATTCAATTCGGGCCGACTCAAATTGGGCCCGAAGCTCGATTTACTTTGTGAGCTGAGCTCGAGCCAAGCACTCTCAAGCACGTTCAGGCCGAGCTTGAGCTTGAGTCAAGTAAATCAAAATCGGGCCGAGCTTGATTAACCATACGCTCGGCTCATAGAGCCCGATTGACAGGCCTAATGGACTCCTAAGCATCAAAACACTGGTTATTGTTGTTTAAAATGTCACTACAATGATGATGAATGGCATTTGCATATAAAGATATAATAGCCTTTTGTGGATCCCATGCCACATGATGCGGATAATGTGGCCGAGTGGGTGAAGGCTAGAATCTTGGAGTGGAACATTGATAAGAAGCTAATGACCACTGTGGTTGATAATGCTAGCTATAATATGCCAATGGTTTATCATATCAAATTGTAGTTGAATGGTAAGAAAGCTCCTCTAAAAAAATGGTGACACGTTTCACACCCGATACACGGCGCATAGAATTAAAGAATGGGTTAAAAGTAATTGATCGTTTCATTGAAAGAATTCGAAATAGTGTCAAGTATGTTGGTTCATCACTTCCAAGAGGCCACATATGGAATGTAGCATTACGACAAACCGAATTGAATTCAAAAAAGAACGTAGAATTAGATTGTCAAACCAGATGGAATGCTTGAGAGTGCTATAGAACTGAGAGTAGCATTTAAGCGTTTAGCAGAATTGGATAGCGAATAACAGTGGCTTCCAAGTGAACAAGATTGGGAACGCGTTAAAATTATTTATGCATGTTTGAAAATATTTTATGACACGAAAAATTGTCTTTCTGGAACAAAATATCCAACGGCAAACTATTACTTTAATGATGTGTGCCAAATTAAGTATTAATTGATGCAATGGCGACAAAGTAATATGGATTATGTTCGTTTGATGGCATTGAAGATGCATGTCAAGTTTGAATAATATTGGGAGGATTGTAGTTTGGTGTTGACATCTGGATTAGTACTTAATCCTGGGTACAAAATGGAGTTCATTCAATTTGTTTATCGGGCGATATATATCTCCATGGTGGAGAGTTACACACATAAAGTTCGTGCGGCTTTATTTGATTTGTATGCCGAGTAAAAAAACACAGATGATTCATCTACTTCTACGCCCACAACATTTGAGCAATCTTATCGTGTGGGTGATAGTGACGGTGAAACAACAAACCAAATGAGGGTTGGATTTACTGGAGGATTTAAAAGGTATACTAAGGAGCGTTCTGGCACTTTATCAGTTCAAAAGACAGACTAGAACAATAACTGGAGGAAGCTTTATTTCCTTTAGATGATTCGAATGACCTTTCTTTTTGATATCTTGAATTCATGAAAACTTAATGGGCCGAAGTTTCCGGTACTTGCAAAGATGGCTTCCGATATTTTGGCTATTCCAGTTTCAATAATTGCGTCAGAGTCGGCTTTTAGTTGGGGCGTCGGATTGTAAATGACACACATTCATCGTTGGCTTCTAAGACCGTGGAGACTCTTGTATGTGTGAAAGATTGGTTGCCATCAATTAGTGAGAAACTAAGCAAGTCAATTCATCATTTATTTATTTGTCATTACAAATTTACAAATATTCTCGTATATTTTTTTCCAAAAATTTTAAGGTTACAATGGATACTGAATAGAGAATGTTGAAGATGTGGATTTTGGTGGCTGGTTGGCGTGGCGACGATGACAACCTTTATTATTATTATTCCATTATTTGTTTTTTTTATTCAGTGACTTAACTTTATATTGTGGCACTGGCACCCCTTTTTTGCAACTCAGTGACTTATTTAGGTTTGGTGACTTGGCTTTTAGATTATGATTTATTTATTTTACTATAAAGCGTCTCCACTTAGTATGTTAATGTCCAACAATTTTCTTTGAAAATTTTGTTGAAGTGATGGTTTAAGCAACGAAAAAAGTTTTGACCATCCACACATAATAAAAAGAGACAAGTGTCATTTACTTATTTAATTATTCAACCGCTACAAACAAATAAGTGTTGTTTACTTAAATAAAGTTACTTATTTAATTATATTCCTTTTTTAATACAGGGGAAATGAATTTTGAGGAGCAATGGACTATTCAATATTATTTGAAGGAAAAAGAACTCGTGATTCATGAATATGCGCATTCGAGGTTAGAGGTTAGTACTTGATTTCAAACATTCTCTTAAGAGTTTATATTGTTTTTTAGTTATAACAAAATTCTCTTGGACTTTGATCGTCTAATTTTTATTTAATATGAATTTTAGTTAGTAGCAGGGGATAAGCAACGCAAACGGATATGGATATTATCCGAATTCGGGGTATCCAATAGAATACGAATATGGATAGTTATTTTTACTATTCGGGCGGATACGGATACGAATAGTGCATTTAGATAGCGGATATGGATATGGTAAACATGGTATCCGCTCTGTATCCGTCCGTTTACCGCCTCTAATTATTTACTACTTCCTCATTAGGTAAAACTATTATTAAAAAAATGGGTCATTTTAACTTAACCCATGAGATGAAATGTATTTAGACCTTATCCCTCAATGTTCACAACCCCAAATTCTTACACTATTAGTCCAAACATAACTTAGTCGCAATAGGTGTACTTGGTCGAAGAGGGTAATATTAGTCCTATTTAAAACGAACATACCCATGAGATAATATCTCCGTCAAATTATTATCAAGGGAGAGTTTTAATTACGAATTTATCTTGATTTGTTTCATGAGAAACTAAATGAACATGAAGTATATCTCCAAGAATTATAGTACACATCTCAATATGGCATATAGCATTAGGATATTATCATCTCTATAACTTGTATACACACCTCAGAATGATGAATCACTTCTATATCTTATTCATCACATGTTTTCCAATTACATTGGTATTGCTATATATCTTTTGTTTAAATGTATGACAGCTTAACAAGTGCAAGATATCTTCGGAACTCTTGTCTTATACCTTTGGCCGGGCTTGTGTCTATTTGTCATAGGTTGCTAGACTTTCTTATAATACTTGCAATCTTCATTTTTGTATCTTTTGTCACGGAATAGACAAAGGGAGAGATTGTAAGAGTATGCATTTCACTCATGTGTCCCAATAGGGCTAAATGTTTTACTCCGTTGACTAAATATACTTTGAGCCTCGTCCTTGAGGTCGTTCCAGCAAAGCGTCATGCAATCCATTCAACGGACATCCTCACCTTCATGTTACCATTTCTATACCACTATAGGAAGGTAAACGGGCACGTAGACTCGGTACACATTTTACTCTTTGTTGTTAGTATCGGGCGATTGAGGATACGAATCGTACACTACGATTTGATACAACGATAAAACGAGATGAATCGCACGTATGAATCGAAAATCTCTTGGAATCGCACGACTCGGCCATGAATCGCAAGTCGATACGTGCCTCGTATGAATCGCAATTCAGTCGCAATACGAAGCAGACGGTCTTTTTTTTCCTGTTGGAACCGGCTTTTCAAAAGTAAAAAAACAAAGCTTTTTTTTTTATTTTTTCTGGACGAAAATGCATTTAATATACTTTAAAGACTCATAAAAGACCAAAACCCTAGGTATAAAGGTCATTTTCTCACTTTTCTTGTGCTCCCCACCATTGATATTCAATCCACCAATGATATTCTCACTTTTCTTGTCTTTTTCTTCAAGTTTTTGCCAAGAGAAGCTCCCACCCTATTTAATATCCTTTGTTTTGGTACTTTGTTAAGTAACCTAGTTATTTATTGTTTCTCACTTTTTTATTTATTGTTCCTCTTTATTTATTTAGGAAATGACTAAACAAAAGAGAAAAGTTGTGGTTGACCCCACATGAGATTATTGTGAAAAAGTGAATCATAATAGATTGCATTTAAGATGTAATTTTTGTAAGGATGCAAAATGGGGTGGGATTTTTAGAATGAAACGCCATCTTGCCGATACGGGGAAAGATGACAAAAAATGTATGCAATGCCCCGAAGATGTTAGAAAAAATTTGCAAACATTTTAAGAGTAAATGAGGAGTACAATGAAGAAGGTTGGGTATAAAATGAGGATGAAGAAGAGGAATTTGAAGTTGAGGAAAATTTAGAAAAATCAAAGAAGGGAACTAAGGATGCATGTCATTAAAGGGAAAAAAACAAAGTTTTGTAAAATACACAACTATAAATGCAATGTTAAAAAAGAGGGGTCTGGTAATTAGTGACATTTGTAGGTTTTTTTATGGAAATGGTATAGCTTTTAATGTAGTAAAAAGCCCCTCGTTTACAAAGATGGTAAAATCAATAGGTGATTATGGGAAGGGGCTAAAGCCTCTGTCTTACCATGAGACAAGGGTTTACTTACTTAAAAGAAAGAAGTTGAAAATGTTGAAGCAAATTTGGAAAAATATAAACAGGAATGGAAGAAGACGGGGTGCACTCTTATGTCGGATGGATGGACCGATGGGAAATCGAAGTCCTTAACTAATTTCCTTGTGAATAGCCCTCGTGGAACGGTTTTTCTCAAATCCTTGGATACTTCCTCATTTGTAAAGGATGCCAACAAACTATGTGAATTACTTGATTCGCTTGTTGAGGAGATAGGGGAAGAGAATGTGGCCTAAGTAATTACCAATAGTGTGTTGGCTTATGTTTTGGCCGGAGAAAAGTTGGAAAATAAAAGAAAAAATTCATTTTGGTCTCCTTGTTCGGCTCACCTCATTGATTTAATGCTAAGTGATATAGGTGATCTACCAATTTTTCATGACACCATTAAAAAGGTAAATGAGGTAACCGTTTACATATACCGACATGCTTGGGTTCTTGATTTGTTTCGAAATTCACAAAAAAGAAAGAACTCACAAGGGCGGAGGTTACAAGATCTGCTACATCTTTCTTGACTTTATAGAGCTTCCAAGAGAAGAAGATTCCTCTTAGGCACATGTTTGCATCGGAGGAGTAGGCCATGGGACCATATACACATAAGTTTGATGCCAAGCCTGTTTTGGGCAGAAATTTAACTGTTGTTTTGGGCAGAAGATAAACTGTTTTTTGCCCCTGATTTGGCCTATTTATGTTGCTGTTTTGGGGCAGCAATATGTCCCTGTTTTGGGCAAAAATAAGCCCCTGTTTTGGGCAGAAAATAAGCTGCTTTTTGGCCTCGTTTTGGCCTATTTATGTTGCTGTATTTCACCTCTCATTTATGTTTATGTTTCCGTTGTTTTGGCCTATTTATTCTACGCATATGGTGGGAAAATTACAAAAAAGAGTGCAAGGAACTTCAACGGTTGGTAATAAGAGTGCTAAGCCTCACTTGTAGTGCCACGGGATGTGAGCGAAATTGGAGCATGTTTGACCACGTGCACTCAAATAAAAGAAATCGTTTGGAGCAACAAATATTGAATGCTTTTGTCTTTGCCAAGTACAACATTCAACTCGAGATGAGACTATTGAAGCGACAACAAAGGGGTGAGACATATGATCCAATTTGTCTATCGGATATAGATTCCGATGATGAATGGATAACTGAGAAGGAAGACCCATGTCTTCCCGAAGACCACTCGTGGATGGATGGGCATGAATGCTTCCAAGAGGAAGGAGGAAGTAGTAACAACGGAAGCGAGGTATGACTTTACAGTATATTTGTTTTGGAACTATTAACAAAAGTAACTAGTAATAATGAACATCATAATGAAGTAATTAATGTATATTTTTGCATGTTTTTTTCACAAAGGACCAAGGAACTTGAATGCTAGGAGGAAAGGAAAATCGATTCGTGTTGATGAGGATGATATTAAAGTTATTGATGATGACGAGGAGGAGGACCAAAAAGAAGAGGAGAGAATCGTTGTAGAAGATGATGATGAAGACGATGATGATAATGAACTAAACATTGATGAGGAGGAGGATTAGGATTTAGGAATAGTTAGAGTGATGAAGATAATGACTTTATTGGATATATTTTGGATTTTGGTTATTATTTTTTGGATACTGTTAAGCTATCATCATCATAGTTGAGTTTGGGGTTGAGGATGACTCCATGACGATACCTTAATAGTTACTTAGTATATCTAAATATTGCTTGTGGATTCTCTTTTTTATATGACTTGTGGATAAATTATAAGTTTGAATCATATTATGTTATATAATTGATTGTAAAGTGTTCTCTATATTTTTATTTATTTTTTACAATTTTATTTATTTTTTGTGTCGTATCATACGATATGTATCGCGATACGATTCATGATACACGAGGTTTTCGATACACGATACGTATCAAGATTCAACAACTATGATTTCAGCCACAATGTTCTCTTTATAAGAAAACACTTTTTGTGTGTTTATGTTGATATAGATCTTTGGACTTGTTTATGAAATGCAATAAAACAATATTTATAAATCTTACAAATTACATTTCATAAAGGCGGTTAAGATCTATCGCAGGATGCCTTCGTCGTAGCGAGGCTTTTTCTCGCTACAATGACAATGTCTCGCCGGTCGCGCCATGTTCTAGATATTTAATCTTTGGCATACGTTGTATCCTCGCTGTAGGATCGCCACAGTGTCACAAAAGCTCGCTGCATCAACACTCTGACGATGTGTCAGTCTAACAAAAAAGTCATTTTTTAAAACTAGATTGTGCACATCTTTCTTCGTACTTGTGCAAACTAAAGATCGATCTAAATCTATTCTACTTTTACACCATATCATCTCACGTAAGCCTACTATGCCTAACCTACTTGTCACCCCGAGTTTCACGTAAGCCTATTGCTCCTTGGATTATATTCTAGGGTTGCCACGAATGTAACGAGGAGCAAGACTATGTTTTTGTGGTGGTCGATAGATCGCCCATGTTATTTCATGCAGGAATACAAACGATGCAGTCCAGATGGTCAATCTATTCTTTAAGGAGGTGGTTCGTTTACATGGTGCCACATTTCATCACCTCAGATTGTGACACCAACGTTCTTGTCCCACTTTTGGCAAACTTTGTGGAAGAGATTCAACACATCTCTTAACTTCAGTAGCACCAGTCACCCCCAAACTGACGGCCAAACGGAGGTGATATGCAGGACCCTTGGAAATTTGATTCGCTGTGTTTCAGGAGAGAAACAAAAGCAGTGGGATCTTGCCTTTGCCCTTGCCCAAGCCGAGTTTGCTTACAATTACATGGTTAACCGGTCCACGGGAAAATGCCCGTTTGCAGTTGTGTATTGTTATCCTTCAAAAATAGCTTTGGATTTGGTATCATTACCAAATTTACGAGGGAAAAATGTTGGTGCTGAGAAAATGGTTGAGCACGTTAAAGCCATCCAAAAATATGTCAAGAAGCACCTAGAGAAGGCTTACGCCAAGCACAAGGCTGCCACTGAGAAAAAGCGTATGAAGAAAATCTTTGAAGAAGGCGACCATATTATGGTGTATTTAAAGAGAGGTTTCAGGACATACAACAAACTGGCGGCTAAAAAGTATGGTTCATATCAAATTCTGCAGAAAATCAATGGTAATGCCTACGTGATTGATTTACCTGTTGACATGTCTATTTCTTCTACCTTCAATATGGCGGATATACATGAGTATTATCTCCTAGATTCGAATAATTCGAATAATTCAGGGACGACTTCTTTTTAGGAAGGGGAGACTGATTTATGACAAATACCACAGGAGTATATGGTTACACAGGATCGCCGCAAATCGGGGAGGCTGAAAATGTAAAATGAACGTATACATGAACAATCCCGTATTTACTGTTCATATGTACAGACTCCAGCAGTCCCTAGGATCCTCCATTGAATCCCCTTTGGATTCCATAGGATCCTCCATTGAATCCCCTTTGGATTCCATATCCCTTGCATTCCTTTTGTTCCTTTTTTCCCTAAAACTATTCAAAGTGAATTTTAATAAGTGAGTCTTTTGTAGCTCACTACATAAGAGCAAGCTGGCGAGTGCTTCAAATCATCTCATCTTCAAATATAAACTTGAGTTATTCTCTTTTAAGTGTGTGCCTTGTGGATTCATGGATAGTTCTTCTATTTTTCACATTTTCCACTACGACGCACTCTCATGGGTTAAGCGAAAAATCATACAAGCAGACTAAATATTGACAAAAGGAGCCATATAAAAATTAGAAGTAAAATTCACCGGAGTGAAGTATAATATAGAGTGGTCAAAAGTAGTAAATGCAAAAATGAACAACCTCAAAGAGAACTTCAAACGGAATGAAGACAAGATATAAATTGAAGCCTACCAGTTACAGGATCTAGTGTAGCAATGTAGTTTTTCACAGTCAAACCACCTTCTTCGGTAAGCGCGGCAGCAGCACGTGCCTTTTGTGCTGCTTCTGATTCTTCAAACCTAATGTATCCTGAATCCTCGCCAATCTTAAAGTCAACAAACTGAAAAGAACAAATACACCATGAAAACATTACAAATTGACCTCGAAAAGCCACACCTGGCAGGGGTGCCATAAATTATGCAAGGGGATCCAAAAAATAACATTAGCAAAAATGTTGTGTTCATTGGTAACAAAATGATGCCCTTTATGTCTAATATGTACTGCACAATACATTTCTTGTTATAAATATCGCCATAAAAAAGGGCACAAAAAAGAGAGAATGCACTCATCGATACATGAAATATAAGCAAAAATATGTGTACTTTTTACAGGGAAAAAATGCCTGTGAAATGGGGGAAAACTTAAAGAAACATGCAATAAAAGGGGAAATTTTACGAATATTTCTATCTCAAAACCAAAGATGGACAGTGTTAAATAAAAAACTTAAGTGGTACGGAATTGGCACAGGAATTGGCAGCATTTACTTTTACACTCAAATGCCCAACCACATAAGTGGTTAAGGGTCATTTTCACCAAAATGTAGGATTCATTGATTTTTTATCCTAAAATTTGCATATAACACACACAATACAAATTTATATATGAAAAGATAGATCTTTTATAACTTAAACAGAAACCTCATCAAGAAACAAAGATGGGGACAAAAAGCCCACCAAAGAAAAACAATGAGCACCGAAAACAATATAAACAACCCTTCACATCACAATCTCGCTCCATTTCAAAGTGGCTATAAATATCCAATAAGTCTTTAAAGATTCTTCTATTGCTCTAACATACCATAACAAGCAACCTTCTTCACCATAATTCTCTATTTTTCAATTCTTCAATTCTCATTTCTTCCGTGGGTTTTGTTACTAAAGCCCACTTAATCAAGTGTCCTTTATCCCTTTCCCCATACCCCTCCAATAAGAAATCTCCCATTCTCTCTCTTGTACAGTGACAAATCTACTTGGAAGTATAAAATGGACATAAACAAATGCAAATGCTACCAAAGACAACTGGAACCAAAGTTAATCTATCCCCGAGACAAACATCATTTTCACCCTCCATCCAACATCTAATTTAACGTTGATCACAACTGGAATCCAAAATTCCAAAGAGCTCATGTTAACTCACCATCTCATTTAAAACCTTAAGTTGTTAGGTAGTGGCCCGATAATGTATATCACGCTCTAACACTCACCCTCATGTGCCACCCCCACTTGCACATGGAGAAACAAACCTAGGTGCATCAAGTGCACACAAAACAAGTGCATTCTGCTCTAAAACAATGGAGGAGTTAAATGCCAGATAGTAGACTCGAACCTAAGACCTCTTGAAACCAAAGGCTATCACACAAGTTTAGGTCACAATCTCACCTAATAGCAAAGTTGTTAGGCAGTGCACCAGATATGTATGTGATGATTACAGTTTGGACTGATCTTAAATGCATCAACAACTGCCAGCCACTCACCTGATCAAACAACCCACCACTCCCTAACAAGGGACTCCTAATCATTTCCCTTACCTCATAACCAACCACAACACTCCTATCCACATTGATTTTTAATCATGAGATCTTTTTCGAACAAATCTACCATGCTAAAAAATATTCTAAACTTACTTTAAACCCCAACACGCCCACATCATCCGCAAAATAAAAAATTAATCAACACCACTCTCTGCACACCTCAAACCGCGTTAAAATGCACTCTTCCTTGCTCAATCCACAATTTATTTCATCAGAGCTCCATTCCCAAATTTGGTAGAGACATCTGACACCAAAGTAAAAATGTGAAAGGGGATAATGAATCAGCATGACCTAAAAGTAGAACACAAATACTTGACCATCTCTTCCATACAACTCCAAACGCCCTCGTTTTACCACATGATCCATAATCCCAATTTACATGATCATCATAAGCATTATCAAAATCCATCTATCCAACTCCAAACGCCATTTTTATATCACATGATACATAATCCCAATTTACCGAAATTTATCTAGAAGCTCGTCATCACCTACATGTTCTTTTAACATATACTATTATACAAAATAAGATCCAAATTTGTTAACCCTTTAAAAACACTCCTTGAGAAGAAAAATACAAAGTGTCACTCAAAACCTCCCTCAACCTCCAGAAAGTAACTTCGCTCAAAACCTTGTATGCAGAAGTAACCAAACACTTCTAAATCCTTTATTATTCAATAATGTTCTTTAGGATTCAAACATCTGGATATTGTTTTTGTACCAACATTCGCCAACCCGCTCTGAAAGGAAAGCCCAAAAAATATCGTGCCCGTTTTGTTATCAATTATAATTCTATTGTTTGTGTTTAAATACAATTCTGATAAGAATTTGCGTTTGGTGCACCTGTTTTTAAATAATGAATTATAATATTTGTGTTATAATCAAGTTTTTAAGAAACAACAAAAGGGGGTTTTATAAATTCTGTTTTTTATTTTTCAACTAAGAATTATTCATTCTTAATTACTTTTATACATTTATACCTTAACATAATATATATATATATATATATATATATACAATACATTAATATGTGCAATTTAATAAATAAAAAATATATATGTACACGTACACAAAATTACATAAATGTATATTTTATTTAATTGTATAATATATTAAGATCCATATGTTATATACTATTATCAATACATACATGATACATATATATAGTTTTATACATGTATTATTAATGTACGGAATAATATAAAATATACATATAGTACATATGTATTAAATGATATTATCAATTCATGTATTTATAATTTTATTATGGATTATACATGCAAAAAATCATAATATAGCCATACACACGTGAGCGCGCGCGCGCGCGCACACACACATATATATATTGTATGTATGTTTATGTATATATAGTCAAACTCCCCAATATACCTCATTAAATATATATAAAGAACACGTGATATATTTATGCATTTGTGATTTATGTATGTATTTATGTATACATTCATATATCATGTATGTATGGAAGTTTTAAGTACATAATAGTCATACACACACATACATATATGTATAATATAAATATACGTGTTTGCCAATTTTGTCAAATTTTCAAAAAATTGTATTTGAAAATAAGTTTACCAAATGCACACCAATATTTATAAACACAGAAAACTGATTTTAAAAGGATCAATCATCAAAAAGTCCCTCAAACATTTTTTAATACACATTTAGTCCAAGCCTTTTTATTTTGTTCCAAAAAGTTCCTCAAACAGTATTTGACAACACTTATTTAACCAATATTCTCTAATTTGGAGCTCCTTTTTTTGAGTGTTTTTATGTGGTGACAGACTTTTTGGAACAAAATAAAAAACCTTGTAGTGTATTAAAAATGTTCGAGGGACTATTTGGTATATGCCCCATTTTAAAACCGTAAATCGAGTTTTCTGAATACATAACCAAACGGGCCCCTCCTTTCCCACACCCAAAACTCAAGAAGCATAATCAAAGAAAATTCATTTGGGTCTCCGGTGATCAATGAATACCACGCTTGAAGATGGTACCTTTAATCTCCTCCTTCTCAAACGGCCTCTCCATCCATTCTACATCTTCCTCAAAAAGCCTATCTACCCATTCCCAACCTCAAATTCGAAATTACCTAAAATATAATCCGCTACTCTAGCAAATCTTGTCCCCCGACACTCGCATACAACCAGTCATCAGACCTTGACAAAGATGGTAAACAAATCCACTGCTTAAATTTAACACCCACATCACAGAGAACTTGCTATACATCATGACGCTCTTTTATGAAAATTTCCCTAATAGCCCACTGTTTCCTCCTAGGCAAACTCATTATTTTCATGAGAAAACTGCCCTTCCCTATCAGATTACCTCTACATAAACTGGTCCATCATTAGTTGAACTCAAATATCAAATTTGTAAGTCTTACGCAATCCCTACTCCCCCCCCCCCCCCCCCCCCCCCCGTTTACATTCTTCTCCTTTACAGGCTTAATAATATTGGGCACAACAACCACATTCATTTTAGTGAGAACACTAGGTTACAATGACATGAGATCTACTGATTCTGCATTCCTATTACCATTACTTAGAATCCAAGTTTCTAATTTGTATTCATCCTCGGCTTTTCTATGCATACTTATATAGGTTAAAGTGCCCTGCTAGTTCGATTTTATTTATTTTATCTTATGTTTCTTCTTTCTACTGTTCACAAATAGCATCCATTTCTTTGGTTTCACATCCCAAATGCCATACCTTTACCTACCCTTCTGACCTTTACTTCCAACGCTTTCAGAAACAAGAGATTAAAAAACATAATTCGTGTCTTTTCCCTAGAAGACATGGCAAAAAAATTATCAGCGCATGATAATAAAATAGCAATCTTGTTTAAAAATGGAAGTCAGTTAATACACATAGCAACATCTATTTTAAACTCAGAACCGAGCCCACATCTATATCTCGGCAAACACGCTCAAGCCAGAAAAGTCCTGAACAAGTAAAAATCAAGTAAATGAAATTTGTACAAGCCTGAAGGGACTAGAGCTTCATACCGTAGACATGAGAGAGAGAGAGAGTCTCAGGTTGGTAGTATAATGATGCCCACACTCCCCCACCCTTCTCTCTTAAGATCTAATTTTATTAAACCCAAAAACCAAGACTCGTGAAATTTGTACGACTCCCAAGTGATATAGAGCTTCAGGCAGTTGAAAGAAGCAAAATAAAGTATGGGGAGGTATTTCTTTCTCTCATGCGGGTGATTTAATGAAACAGAAGGGACACAGGGCAGAAAAATATATCTGAACAGGCACCGACTGAAACAGAAGGTAGTTCAATAAAATAGTCTAGTACTGCTGCATATTCTGGTTTCATTTTGTAGTCCAACTATCCGCACCATTACATATGTGAAATAGTAATAAATGGTGAAACAAAAAATATTTGAGTGAGGTAGCTACCACAAGACAAAGTTGGAGGCCCTGGCCAAAGCCAGAGAGACTGGGTTGAGCAGATGGCCCCCAAATGACCATCTATTAGTTAAGAGGCTTGGTTAAACTCAGTAAAGAAGTTCAGAAATTAGTTGAGGCCTAATATATTGCAGTTCCCAATTCTCAGCCAAACACAGAAAAAATAAACACTTCATAAATCGAAAGACAAAATTCCATCATCATACCTTAACTGTGCCAAATTTTTTGAAGACACTCTTCAGATCCTCACGTAAAACAACATCCTTGTTGTCCTTGTACATTGCAACAGTCGACTTTTCCTCAACTGCTTTAGCCTCGTCGTTTTCCTCAACTGCTTTAGCCTCGTCGTTTTCAATAGGGCGGTCGAGAGGTTCCTTTCCATCTTCTGCTTCTTCACTCTCCAAAATAGTTTTTTCATCGATCTTTTGTTCGCTCTCCTTGACATCTTTAACATCTTCTAATTCCTTATCATCTTTGACATCTTCTAATTCCTTATCATCTTTGACATCTTCTAATTCCTTATCATCTTTGACATCTTCTGACTCCTTGTTTTCAGCCTCATCAGTCGCATTTTTGGCGATATCTGGTTCTGCACCTATTTCGCAAACATCGGCGCTGTCACTGACCATATCCTGACTACCATTTTTTACTGGAGAACTTCCTGCTGAGTTGCTCTTCAATGTAAATGCAATGATTAAACCTTTAGGATAGCTGTGATCATCACGAGAAAAAAATGATTAGATTACCTAAAACTTAAGCACAATGTAAATTGCTGGACTCACGTGGTTATGTCAATACTTACTTGTCTTCTGGATTTGAACTGTTTTTCCGATTTGAACCCATTTGAGAACGAGAATTCTCAACTTCTTCTGTTTGCTTCGCTCTTTCCGCATCAAAATCCTTCCTGAAATGAGAAAGCATATATTAGTGAAACATATATATGCTGCACCCACACTTGAACGCACATATAGAAAACCAGGACACGTTTGCACATCATTTGCAATAAATTGCAGTAAAAACATACTCATTATCAAGGTGATTCCATCTACATCGGATACAGTTTCTTTGCGCACCAATCACATAGATTCTTCTACTTCAACAATATTTTTCACAATTAAAACCTCTTTGTTATTCACAAGTTTACGAAATGAGTGGAAAAAAATTGCCACCATTGTAAATACTTTGGCCTTGTAAAAGAAACTATGATCTAGAATCGATGGATATTATAGTATATATAACTAAAGTTGACATCACAAATTTGTCGCGCCCACACAAAACATGCGTACACTTCGTTAATGTATTATCCATTTATTAATTTTGTATTATCTAGATTAATGTAGACGCATATGTATTTGGTCAATACACGCATTTAATTGGTTCATTTATGTAGACACATATGTATTTGGTCAATACATGCATTTAGATTACATGCATTCAGTTGGTTCATGTAATAAGAGGTTCATGTATAGAAGTCTAAATGGGTTTT
This sequence comes from Sambucus nigra, assembly GCA_949130495.1. Classification (NCBI taxonomy): domain Eukaryota; kingdom Viridiplantae; phylum Streptophyta; class Magnoliopsida; order Dipsacales; family Adoxaceae; genus Sambucus; species Sambucus nigra. The sequence goes on from OX422208.1 coordinate 101,930,210, forward strand.
TCTAGTATATATATATAACCCTTTCACTCTCTTACTTTTATTTGCTTGAAATTTCAATTTAGTATGAATTTACCAGTGGCACAAATGGGGGATTATGAGGAAGATAATACCACTTTATTCTGTGTGCGCGAGGGAAAAAACTTAGGCCGTCTACGGAACAGTTGGGGATGTTCAAGGTGAACAACAGTCTCACTCCAATCAGTGCATTTTTGGTATATAAATATCGCCTTAAATAAGAGTGTTTGTTCTAATATGTTAAATATGTTTTCAACATGTCTTAACTATATTCTCTTTCACAATGTGAGTCTTTAAAAAGTAACATTTTATGGCCACGCAACGTGTGGCCTGCAGGTAACAAAAGTGGACCCACCAAACTGTCATTGTATGAATTACATATAAGTTGTTTATTAACAGCTTTTTATTACAGATAAAATTATAATAGTCAGGCTCCCAAACCAGTCAAAGGGCTGAAAAATGATTAGGTTTCGAGCTTTCAGTCCAATTGTTTACATGTACTACAGATAGCGATCACGTCTAGAGCCTACAGATGAGTTACTTCGTCCACACATTGCCTTTACCAAGCTTGAAACCAAACAGGTAGATGGAACACAACAGCCAATAATATTTTGCGACAATAAGTCACACTAGTTACAGCTTTCCCCTAAGTTCCATTAATATTCAAAAACTTGGAAAGAGGGCAATACTACAACAATCTGGACCCCATTCCCATCAATATACATGTAATCTTCATTATCCAAAAAACTACAAAACACAACTAAAATTCACACACACAACCATAGCTTACTTTGGTTTCAGTTCTAAATCAACACCCCCATAAACAACAATCTGGACCCCATTCCCATCAATATACATGTAATCTTCATTATCCAAAAAACTACAAAACACAACTAAAATTCACACACACAACCATAGCTTACTTTGGTTTCAGTTCTAAATCAACACCCCCATAAACAACAGTTTGCTCCGCAACCTTTGTAGCATCTTCCTCAGTAGAAAACTCAATAAGAGCAGTTCCACAAAATAGCCGCTTGTCTGCAACATGACGGGGCAACCTCACACTATTAACCTGGAATTAGCAAAAGAGCAAATGCATACAAAAAGAATCAACATACATCCAGCGGTGGAAATAACCAATACCTTACAAATTACGCGATTATATAACAACACAGACACAGAATGTTAAAATAAAGGAGAAACAATAATAAACCTTAATCCAAACTAACTTATCCAATACATAAACAAAGGCTTCTAACTATACCCAACATAGACTGCAAACAACTATAGCTACCAACACAAGTGCTCCAATAATTATATGATATAATTTAACCATAAGTATTATCTCAAGTCCCAAACATTAGTTATTCAAGCTTGTCTCTTTAAGAAATTATACGACGATAAGAAAGTAAAGCACCCACTACCTTAGCAAACTGAGAAAAGAAAGACTCCACATCTTCATGCTTTACATCGTACTCAAGTGGTGATGCAGCAATTGTTCTTGCATCTAATTGCTCAATAACCTCTTCTGGGTTCGGAAGTTCCGTAGTCCTTCCAATCTTCATCCCTAAAATACACAAACAACAAAAGTTATACAAACCCAATCCAATATCAAAAGAAATAATTTCCCGCCGTTCTTTAATCAACAAGACAAAAGTATAGGAACTGCACTACGAACCATCTTCAGAAACCTTTAAGAAGGAAGAAGTCTTTAATGCTTCAGCCACAGCCTTCACAGTATCTTCTGAAACATCTTCTGGCTTTGCATCACTCAAACCGAGAAAATTTCTCATCTTAGAGAATGAACATATCAGCGCCAGGCTTACCACTAACAGTTTAATTCAGTTAAGAATAACGGAATTAAGAAGACTTTTTTAATGTCCTAATTTTCAAACAACGAAATCTTACAAAATCAGAATGTCAAGTCTTTATATAATAAAACACATCCTCGAAAACCAGAGTATAAGCAGACGAAGTTTACGACCATGATTGTGGTTTGGGCCTCTTTGTAAATTTAGCATCTATTGTAATGTATTCTGGAAATAGGACAACAAATATTTCATTTATAATTTTAGTCCCTATTTTTTAATAAAGCCGCTGACGCGGACCCACATCCATAAAACGTAAACCAATCACAGCATGCCACATCAATCGATAATTTGAAAATAGGGACTAAAAACGAAAACCAAATGCTTGTTGTCCTATATTATCCATAATTGATATTATTTTAGGCCCTAAAAATATATAAACTATATCTCGTAAACTAAATGGAGAAAGTTGATAGGCTATGGAGTGATGCATAAGGTACCAGAGGGTAAGTCTATTTATGCACTGGGTAAGACCTTTTTAGGGTAAGTCTATTTATGCAATTATGTCCTGGTTGAAAACAAAAATGCATCAAGAATGTATGCAGTTCTTTTTTTTTTTCTCAACAACCCAACAAAGATGAATAAAACGGGCTTTGTAAATTTAGGACATATTGTAATATGTATTTTTTAAATAGGACAACAAACATTTTATTTATGGTTTTAGTCTCTATTATTTAATAAAGCCGCTAAAAACGTCAACCAATCACAGCATGCCACTGTCCCTTTAATTTGAAAATCCGTTGGATCATATTTATAAAACGTCAACCAATCACGACATGTCACGTGTCCTTTTAATTTGAAAATTGGGAGTACAAATGAAAAATGTTTGTTGTCCTATATCCATGATCAATATTATTTTAAGCCCTAAAATTACATAATCTATAAATAAAAAACCATAAATTGAAGTGGTAGCAACTAAGAAACATATGTTCATAATACAAAGAAAAAAAGGATACTGTTATCTGGGCTGTCATTTAAAGTATTCATAAGAAATTTATCTCTGGGAAGATTGCTATCGCTGAAGTAGAACTCAACCTGTGTCGATAAGGAAACAAAATATATAAATAAATAAAGGGTTGGACTTTTTTTTCAAAGAGGTGCAACAGCAAATGAAAATGGGAGAACAAACACCTGTCGAATGACTTTCTTAGCAGTTTCCTCATCTATCGATGCCATTGTTGTACAGCTTATGGAGCTCACGCTGAGAGAGACGGAGAGAGAGTGTAGGGCTTTTGAGTTATTGAGTTATCTAGGGTTTCAAAGTATAACGACTAAATATATATGGAGTCCACAATATATTTTGGGTCGTAATATCTCCACCCAAAAAATTTATCAAAAACACCATATAAAAATTATACACACACACTACACAGGGTTTGTCAATGCGTTGGGTCTGGATCCGGATCCAATCCGTATAATAGGATCTGAGTATATTTTTTTGAATTCGAGACTCGAATACCCGAATGCCTGTTTATTGAACGGGAGGGTCTGGATCTTATACAAGATCCGGACCCGAAGACCCAATCCGGATTGTACATAATTATTTTTAAATATATTTACATATACTGTATATTTATAAAATATCTTATCAATATATATATATATATATATATATATATATATATATATATATATATATATATATATATATATATATATATATATATATATATTTGTGTATATTTATACTAATAATATTATATACTACATTACAAAATATTTTAATTTAAGATTAAAAAATAAAGAAGGGGGATAATATAAAATAAATATAAAATAGATGTATATATTTAGCCAGACCCGAACCCGAGACCCCAACGGATCAGGGTGTGGATCCAATATTGTAACCCCGATGAAGACCCAGACTCGGACCCGAACCCGATGAAGACCCGATTACGCGGATCTGGATCTCTCTAAACCCGACTCGGCTCTGCCCGTTGACAGGCCTACACTACACTAACAACACCTAAAAGTATGGTGTACCTTTTTATTTTTTCAAAAAATCTAAAATACTCCAAAATAATAAAAAAAAAATTACACATAGACAAACACCACGAACTCTAAAATATCACAATATACAAAATCTCAAAACTCTTCAACTCCCTTCAAAACTTACTCTCTCACAGTTTAACCTAGTTGTATCACCTTGTTCATTTGTCCCCAAAGCTCCATTTTCGTGGGCCATTTGTGTTGCTATCGTGTTGTTGTGTTGTTTGTATAGATAAATCAAGGATGAAAGAGGTTGAAGAAAATAAAGTTGATATTGAAGCGTCCCAAACTCATAACATCCAATGCTCTCTTGATGATTTTGAGGTATTAAAACACTTCTGCAAAGTATATAATGTATAAAACTATTTGTAAAACGAAGATAAGATTAAAAAAACAAGATTACTGGATTACGGCTCCCCGGCGCCATAAGTGATGAGTAGTCGGTGGAATGTAATCATAACCTCTTAAACCACGGTTGCTCTGGACCGTGTGTCATTGGTATGAAATATTAATTCCCGGCCTAATGTAACCGTAAGAACGTACTGCACGGTGACTTATAATCGTGGTTAGCCCTTCACGGTTTCTTATAGCCGTAGGTAAGCTTAAACGGTTACTTGCAATTGTGTATTATATATGCACGGTCTCTTGAGAGCGTGTGGAGCTCTTAACGGTTACATTCGATCGTGGTTTCCATTTTGAAAGTAATTATTTGAGGTCTATTAAATTAAGGTTTTAAAATGAAAAACAAATCAATTTAAAGTTCAAATTTATGAAAGGGTGATATTTTTAAAAGATTACATATTTTGGTTATGTTTATAATAAAATATAACAACGTATACAAGACTGTGGTTATGAGTAACCGTGGATGCGTTTTCATTTATTTGTGTTATTGTATACTCAATTCATATTGAATTGGGTATTGTATTATCATTTCAGTTAGATGACTCGGTACTTGATGATTCATTTTGGCATGATATAAATAACATATATTGTGTTGAGTGTAATATGCGTGAACAATGCACGATTGAGAAAGCATTTTTCATATTATTTTCTGTGTTATAAATTGTTCTAATGGATTAACAATTGTTTTTCGATTGTTGTTTCATTGTGTGGAGTACTTCCTTTGGCCCCACCACACTGTTAATCATCTCACTTGCAATGTTCCACTCTTCTTGTGAAAGTCAAGCGGCACAAGGGTATCCGGCGAGTGTTTTAGATACCTCGTGGTTATATAGCCCATAAATAACTTCCACCCCCAACGACCATCATCGTGTGGAACGCCTTTCAAACGAAAGGCACAATCACATTTTCTCGTTCCAGAACGTCACTTCCTCTTCTTGTCCACACCCTCATCTTTTTTGTTTCTATGAAGCTCGATGCGCTCACAACCAAGTTGATGCATTTACTAACGGAGAAGAGTTATGTTCACTGGCAGAGAAGGAGTGAACAAGCGGATGTGGTGGAGGATTTATTTTTCGCACATCCTACCTCTTATTTATTAGTGAAATGCTTCCCGACCGTGTTGGTTATCAACTGCACCTACAAAAAACAATTAGTATAACATGCCATTATTGGAGATGATTGGAATCACACGTCCATCGGGCAGTCGTTTTGCATTGCATTTGCTTTTTGAAGAATGAGAAAGAGGAGAATTTTGTTTGGGCATTGCAACATTTGCAGTCACTATACGAGCCAAAAGCTTTGCCGCGAGTTGTTGTTCCTGACAAACAACAATCTTGTCTAAATGTGGTGTCAAAGGTGTTTCCACTTGCCACCCTTCTATTATGTTTATTCCATGTTCAAAGAAACATAGAAGGTGCATGTTTGAAACATAATATCAAATACCAGTGTAAGTAGATATTTATGTAGGGTTGTGGAGTTCGAGATGCCGATTTATTTTGAGAATGCATGTGCGACTTTTCGTCAAAACTGGCATAACTATCCCAATACGATTGCTTACATACGGAAGAACTGGATGCCTATACGGTTTCAGTTCGCACATGCATTGACTAACCAGGCACCTCACCGCAGCAACCGCACCACTGATAGAGCGGAGGGTGCCCATGCCCAACTGAAAAAAACTTACAAATAGCACTGGTTCGTTTACGACCGTTTGGAAGGGGATGGATGCATTGCTTGGCCACCAAGTAACTTATATACAAACGGAGTTTCAAAAATCACTCTAATCAACAAATCATGACCACAATGACTCATTGTTGCGTAAGATCCATGGTAGGGCATCACACCATGCCTTGTACTTAATTGTTGTAGAGATCGGTTGCATGAGATCGGTGTTGAGCGAATCCACCGCTAATACCCAATATACAGAGTTACGATGATCACACAAACTTCATATAGTCTATGGACTACCATGTGTTCACGAGTTGGCCCAATGGGAGAAGTAGGCTAAGCAATTCCAGTGGGTGTTAGACAATCATTAGAAGAAACTTATGATTGTCCTGGACATCCCTCGGTACCGTGAGCTTGAATATGTTCCAGAGATGATATTGTTTAAAAAACGATGGATTGAGGCAGGTAAAGCTATCAGAAAGATGATGTTAAGCAAGTTATTGGAAATTGCTCAACCCTCTTACACGCATTTGATCGATCCCGTGCAAATTCGTCAAAAGGGTAAGTCACCTAAGGGGAAGAAGTTTGTTGATATATCTACTAAAGAACCCCTTGCGCGTGGGAGTAAGATGTACCATTCACAACTAAGTTAAAAAAAACTTTGCAAACAAAGCCCCACTAACGGGCGTGAAACTAGAGACATGGTATAGGGAGAATAAGATTTACATCAAGCACGTTCCCGACTTCTACCAATCAGTTGTGGAAGATATATACGGTGTCAAATCGGATGGGAACTGTGGATATACGGCCGTTTCCAAAGGAGTTGGTGTTGGTGATGGACTACAACATTCTCATGATATCCGTAGTGCACTATTGTCTGAGTTACGTTAGAACAAGCCTTTTTTGGGTACTACTATGAACTCATATGACATTGCGGATTATGAGAATAGATTTGACTACTTCAGACACTTGTGCACCAGCGAACATTAGTTTATCATGTCAGAGTTTGGCTATCTTGCAACTAATGCACTTAAGCTTATAGTTGTAATAATATCCAAATTACAATGCTTAACTTTTGTTCATTCGATGTTGGGCTAAAATCTACGACAAGAGAGAATCGCATTGTCTTTATCCTCAACATCTATAACACTTATTAGGTGAATTTAAAATGCACACAGTTTTGTCCCCTACCACTATTTGCCTCTCACTGGAGATTAATGGCCACTCAAGATGCCGTATAGTGTGATACTATGTTCAAGTATCAATTACAAACTTTTCAGAATATATGTCTGAAAGACATTACGATGAAAGATAAACCATGCTTGATATCGTCGGACGAAGATGAGGACTTGACCATGGCTTAAATTTAACTTTTTTATAATATTTTGTTTAATTATGTAATTTGGTGATAGCATTGATCGTAACTTTTTGTGCAAATATGTAAATTGGCTATAGAAGTTTATCCTAACAATTTCTTTATCTTATCAGTTTGGTTATAGTAAATTAGTTATAGCAATTATTCCATCAATTGATAAAGTGATGGTATTACATATAGTAAATTGGTTATAGCAAATCGCAAACAATATTACATTAAATTGATATTACATATACATTAAAATATCATATCATCAATTGCACAACATTGATATTACATATACACTAAATTAAATTAACATGGACAATATGAAAAATTAACATACGGTCACTTTTATTCATACGACAGACACAGCGGTGACACCACACCGTAGTTTAGGAAGTATCGGTAACACCACACCGTGGTCTAAGTGGTACAGTGACATATCACCGTAGAATTTATGCAGTGAGTATGAGGTAAATTTCAATTAAACATAACGGTCACATGAAACCGTGCCCATAAACCCCACGGCTTGAAAAAAAAAGGTCTATAACTAATGGCGGTGATACCACACCGTACTTGACAATCTCACGGTCGAACCACACTGTGTTTTTTATGCAGAGAGTTTGAGGAATATTCCACTCAAATTACATAGAAACCTGAGACCGTAAGACTTTCATGCACAGTTGTCGATAACCGCGTGTGACACTTGCATAGTTATCTTTCACCGTGCCTTTAAGCCAGAGAGTTAGAGGAAATTTCCACTCAAATCACACGGTCATTTGAGACCATAATCCTTTCACTCGCGGTGGTCAATAACCGTGTGTGACACCTGCGCGATTATCTTTCACCGTGTCTTATATGTAGAGTTTGAGGAATTTTCGACTCAAATCATGCGGTCACCTGATACCGTAATCCTTTCATTGGTGGTTGGGCATCACCGTGGGTAACACTTGCATAGTTATCTTTTACCGTGTCTTCTATGCAGAGAGTTTGAGGAATTTCCCACTCAAATCACAAGGTCACCTAAGGCCGTAATCCTTTCACTAGCAGTTGGACATCACCGTGGGTGACACTTGCACGGTTATCTTTCACCGTGTCTTCTATGTAGAGAGTTTGAGGAATTTCCCACTCAAATCACACGATGACTTGGAGATCATAAGCCTTTAATTAGTGATTGGACATCACCGTCGGTGACACTTGCACGGTTATCTTTCATCGTGGCTTTTTTGCAGAGAGTTTGAGGATTTTTCCACTCAAATCATAAGGTCACCTAAGACCGTAAGCCTTTCATTCGCGGTTGGACATAATCTTGTGTGACACATCTAAGTAGGGCATTCCCTTAGCCTTAAATAGGTCGTCAATCGTTGCACGTGATGATTAAAGGACATCCGAAACATCTTGGTCTGAGCCAGCGTCAATTGTCTCCTAGAGTAGGTTGATGGATACGTCTATCCCACGGGCTATATAATTATCCCCATCAATTTTGTTAAAAAATACGCGACGAAAAGAAATCAATTTAGGAAAATCACAACTTACCATTTTATCGGAGTGCTTTAACTCTGGCTTGTGAATACGATGCTCGAGATTTTGAATGTATAGATAGGATCATTCTAGGTACCAAGACATATACCCATCTGCACATTCTCAAGGCATGCTCCTCACCGTAGTCGAGTGTCTGGCATCGGAAAGAACATGGTCCACCCAGTTAAGTTGTTACCATTTCTCGATATCAAGCTTAAATTTATAACGGCCCTGGGTCTTTCTCCTCTCCTCTTATATAGGGCGCATTGGCGGTCTAGGGATTATTTGAACCTAGCCAACCTCGCATATTCTCCAGATAATATGGTTCACCGACATCATAGCAAATAGGAGGTCGTTGTACCACGAGACCTCCTAAAATGGGTATGCCTCAATATTTTCAGCGTATGGATCCCAAACAACCTACAAGTAATTCCAAATGTTAACAAATAAAAAAAGAGCACAAATATTAAAATATTGATTTTAAAACAAATAATACTCACGGCTGAAGCTTTTAAATTTTCCACTCAATATTTGTGAAAGGGCATCGCATGACACCGTTTGCGCCCTACATTTGCATAGATGCGGCTCGGACGGCTGAAACTCCAAAATTCGAACGCCCCTCCCCACATTGAAGTGGTCGTATATCGATGCCTGCATCAAATTGATAAATCAATTGGTAAATTTATACGGTTTAAAACAAAATAAAAAGCACGTCTTGTATTTAAAATATTTACCACTAGAATAGGGAGATATCCGACCACCTGACGTATATCTACCCATGACGCAACTCCCAGCTTTCGATACAAATGCGCCAATATGACCATCCCCTGAGCACATTCGTTGCATTTTCTAAATTTTTCAATGACTGGAGCTAGTAAATCGAGACTTTGTTCCTTGAGGGAACAACAAGCACTTGACCATAAAACAACAAGTACCCCCTTGCGGCTTGCTCGGTTTGCTTCTTTGTAACATCCCCCCCCCCCCAACTTCTTAACCTTCCCCTTGTATGTATTCATTATCCAATCAAAACGTACAACATATACAGACTTGCATTACTCCAGAGCCTCTTCCTCGGTATAACCAGTATATTAGGTAAGCCATTTAATTTGGGTAGCCTTCTCCTCAACTTTTCTAAAAATAGAACTATACACCGGTTTACCAACTATCGAGATTTTAAGGAGATGGTACACATCGTGAAGTGTGATGGTTATCTCATCAAACGACATATGGAATGAATTCGTCTCCGGTTGCCACCATTCGATGAATGCCAACATCGATACGTAGTGGATGTACTGATATGAGTGTTTAATTAAACCCCAAGTACCCGAGTTCTTACTCAATCACCCGCACATCTTCCTTCTCTATATCCCACTCGATAAATTTTTTGAAGTGGTACACGCACTTCATCACGCCCCTCTCCTCATCTCGATTCCATATTGAATAAGCGATACGGTTATGAATTTTTTTTAGCAATTCGAAGTTATTTGGCATATACCCCTTGAGTGGTTGTGAATCCGAGTGGCTGATTTTTTGTCGTTGTTTCTTCTCGGGTGCTTTAAATGATATGGATGGTTACATTTCATCTTTAGAGGAAGAAGACTCGTACGTATCATCTTTGGGATTCTCTCCTTCTTTCTCCCATTCTCCTTCATCGTCTCCCTTTCCTTATTCCTCTCATTCTCTCATTCTCTCTCTCTTGTTTTCCCGTATTCTTCCTTTCTTGATTTCTCCCCTTATTTCTATCCTTCTTTCTCGTCTTCTTTCTCCGCCTCTTCACTCTCAGCCTTTGGAACCTCCGTCGCTTTTATCGCACCCCCTTGACCCTTCATTAGTAATTCACTAACAACCCGGTCAACAACTTTATCCAATGACTTTTGTGTACCCCCTTTACCAACCGTTAGTGATTCATCAACCACCTGGTCAACAACTTTATCCAATGACTGCTGTATAGGAGAATATCCTTTGCTTTCGCCACTATCACTACTACCAGACGATACGGGTAGTTCAATTTTCCCAACCGCCTCCAACCTCCTCTTCCGCTCTGATGCGGCAGTAGGATTTCCACTTCTTACCATTTATATGACCTACATAAGAAATTAACAAAATTATATCAGGAAATGAACATCGAATTAACAAGTTCATACTAACAAAGAAACACTAAAATATAAACATCAAAATTTTACTAACATGGAATGCTAATGTAGTTGATTAAGTAATAATTCATATATACATATATATGAACATTTAAGTCAAACATATATGCACACACGCACGCACGCACACACACACACACACACACACACACACATATATATATATATATATATATATATGAACATATTTCATATATATGTTCCATGTAATTGTTGATGGAAGTGGTGGTAATCTATAGATTATTTACATATATATGAACATATTTCATATATATATGTTCATACATATATATGAACATATAGGGGTTGTGGAACATATTTCATATATACATACCTTTGTCATTTATTTCAAAATATAACAAAATCATACGCATATATATATATATATATATATATATATATATATATATATATAAACACAAGTTTTATATATAAACTTGTATTGAACCACTATACACGGTTGGAAAAGGCCGTGAAAACAGTTATTACGGTGGTAAGTGATCGTGGTAAGTGGAACACGGTAGCAAGCGACTGTGAAAACAACAATATGATGACAAGCAACCGAAACAAATAAAACCACAGTGAGAAGTAACTGAAAAGAACCATCATATGGTCACATGAGACTGAGTTAGACCACCATCTATGGCGACGGCCAACCGTAGGTTCAGGGTTTGCAGAGAATTTTTTTTCGTTTCAAAACCATAGGTTGTCTATTTCCTTTTTTATGCAATATATTACCAATGTTCATATTATGGTTCGTATTAGGATTGTTAAATGGGGTTTGCATGTTAGTTTATAATTGGGTTCACATTCTAGGGTTTCATACCCAAAATGAGTGCATATATGTGATACAATACAATGATGGGAATAAGTTGTAAGGGTGTAACATACTAGAATGTTGAGCTTGAGGCAGATGAGAGTAAGTTTTAAGGTTAAGAGAAAATAAGAGTAAGTTGCGAGGTTGAGAGAGAGGTTTGGGAAGGAAGTTAGAGGGAGAGAGAGAGAGAGAGAGGAAATACAAAAGGTGAAGTTTACAAATTTTTGGGTTTTATATGACAATCACTTATACGGTGTTGTATTTGTTTGGTGTTTTGTATAAATAATAGGTACTAATGTGGTGTTTTGTAGAAAATGGTGTTTTAGAGAATTTTTTTGTGGAAATATCATAACCCATATATTTTAAGGACCCTAATAACACGTTCCCTAAGGGCACACACTAAGAACCTCGAAATAGTAAGGACAAAGTTTCGACATACATTTAATAGGGAGCATATACTTATGTAGAACTCTCATACTTTTTAAAGCTCAAAACACGTCACCTAAAGGCACGTGTTATCGTTTTCCATATTTTAATTTAATAATATGCATTGTATGTCACTAGGAAGACATTCTTTGGTGCCTTTATTAGTACGTACATAATATTATCCCTCTACGATATCATTTTACTCCTCAAAAATCACCATTTTCTCACGTGTCTCGCTAATTTAAAACGACACCTAAGGATACGAAATTCATGTCGTATTCATGTCAGGATATTTTAACACAAAACCATAACATATCGTGTTTGTGTCAAAATTATGAGTCGTGTTATTATGTCTTATCATGTCAAACTTATTTTGTTTGAATTAGCATGTCTAGTTTTGTTTAATTGAGCGTAAAATTTAAAAAATCCTATTAGTCACGTCGTGTTCTATACGGGTCTTATTCGTGTCGTGTCGGCTTGAAATACGACCCAAAAGCATAAATTGTCACCACACTTTAAGTCATTTTGTAAGCGTTGCATTCCTAGGCAAACCAAATGCCGCAGCACCCAGGTTCACACAGCATGTCAACTGCGATCTTGTGTTGCATTTCCTCATATGCACAAACTTTTTTTTAGCTCTCTCTCTACAATTCTCGTTTGTATCCCTTCATACTCACAAAGACTCGTAGGTTTGTTAACGGATAACACACTGACTTTCATGGTGCTACTTCATCACGTGCAACCCAGTGTGCCATAAATGATTTTAGGTTTCTTAACGGTGTGGATATTATGCACACTCCCTCTATGAGTGAATTAAATGAATTAAGTTGATTTGTTTAACTATGCAGCCATTTGACAAATCAATTGGTTAGTTAGTGAATTAAGTTAATTTATCAAACTTATTTGATTAATAAATTACTTTTTAAAATTTAGATAATTGGTGTTATTAAACTTCGTAGCACGATGAGATCGGTTTATTCACGGTGGCATAGTATGTCACACCGTAGTTAGCAATTAAGCACCTATTTTCAATGGATTTGAGACAATATTTTTTGCCCCATTTTGACCTGACCCTGTGCATAGACTAATCGAAGCCTTCTTATGGCACTTATTCAGTGGTGGTGAGACACAACCCACACATCTCATTTCCTATGCAAAAAAATAGGGTTACACCCTTCATCTTCAAGATGTTGATGAATTTATAGGTAGGTTTGGGAGAGATCATTCCGTTCGCAAGCAAGGGCGAGACATTCAGCCAGCATAGTTATTTTCATACACTGAAGAATATGATAAAGGATGATGCACTGCCCGATGATGTTATGGGGTACATTCAAGTGTTTATGCTTTATACTTTAGGATAATTGTTCTTCACAATTAGCAATAGTTCCATTAGAGTTGGTTGGTTGACATCATTGATTCACTTAAATCTTTTAGGTTATTTTGATTGGGGCGATGCTATCATAGTGCATATTTACATTGGGTTGGATGTGACTTGTCGATTAGTTAACCTACATCGTAATCCCCATTGATGGTAAGTGAAATGAGTTCATTCGTGTTTTAAGGGAAATGTTATCAAATTAATTTTATTTAGTCAATCGTCGTTATGATTTTTTATTGCAGTTTTGGTGGATTGATAACTTGCGATGCATGCATCATTTGCTCAATAAGGAGCATGCCAGTGGTGACGTATTCCCGCACACTCTACATTGATGTCTAAATAGGAGGTTGCTTTAATGGATGAGGTTCATCATAACCTCGTTATGGCCCTTAACAGGCTGAAGATGCATGGAGTCACTATAGTGATATAGAGATCCATGAGTGGGGAGCCAGTATTTAAACAGAGACGAGGTAGTGTAGTCCCATATCATCCAAAGAGCTATTATATATATTGAGGAGGGTAACCACATCTGGTATTTAGGGGATCATCGTTGATGGCAGCAAATTCGATTTCCAGTTGTCCCATTACCCCTGTCGCAGTATGTCAGCACGTACAACCAAAGCAGATTGTATACTATCAAAACCCCAAAAATGTCCCATTTTCTTCTCATTTATGGACATGCAACTGGACTAAGACATACGATGGAGGGAATATAAACATAGGCCATTGGTACTATTGGTGTGCATAATGGTTAATGTTGATGTCATGCACACTAATGCCATATGGCCAGAGTTATAATCTTGTATCTCGAGGAGCCTCACTATGCCCTGGGAGGTACCTTGTGGCATCATCACAACCATATAATGCTAATAAGGGTTCCTGGAGAGTACATGTTGTGAGGTGAGCGTGCATGGGCTAGACAATCATTGCTCATTAACATAGTATCAACCATAAGGTTTCTTGGGTATTATGTCAGATTTTTACCAACTGGAGGAGGTAAATTTTACTTAAATACGGTTAAACACATTATAATTATAGTACGTTACTATGTTGATTTATATTTACTTGCACCGTTAATATAGGCCAAGTACCAGAGGCGTTTGTGTCAAGAGGTCCTGGTAAATCATTGTTTTAGAGAGGTGTTCTGCCTCTAGACGAACGATAGACTCCAATATTTACAATAGACGAATGGCACATGAAGGCTAATTATGCAAGATTTTGTTATCGTACATGTTGACCATGTTGCGATTTAGATGGAGTGTGGCTTCTTTCAAAATACGTTCGATGCAATGGAAGACAATCACGATGAGTAGAAGTTATCATTTCACCCGAGATGGCGTAGACCCCGCCTTAGTAGGCAGGGCAGTGAACCTTAGTTTTTTATATTATTTTTCCTTTAAACATTATGCCCTGAATAGTTATTTTATATGCTTGCGTGTAAATAATTTGGTTTTAATGCATATTTATGTTTTTATTTAATACTATTTATTTATTTATTTTTAATAACTTAGCCAAACATATAATTCAATTGAACTTAAATAATACTATAAATTGAGATTACTTGTGAAAATATGTGGGGATTTAAAACTTTAATCGAAATGATCACAATAAATCTGTTATATGTAATAGTTGCAACCGATATACCTTTAAGAGCGACAACCGGATGTGGTACTGAATGCATTATTCATGGTATTAGAACTTCTTTAGAGGCTTGTGGCATTTTGGTCGGTAAAATGTTGTAATATTATTTTGAATAAATAAAAACATATTCCAATGTAGTATTGCTCTTGTATAATCTTTTTGTGGCATTTGGATAGTCGGTCGATAGTTTTTTCTTAAACTTGTTATACATATTTGCAATTTCTTCACAAGCTCATCCTTATTCTCAATCTTAATTCCATGTATTTCGACTCACATACAAAAAAATCAAATGTTGTAAACTTAACTATAAATGAGCGTAGGAAGTTATCGAAAGAAAATTTTCACTGAATATGAACACACCCTCATTTGCTCTTCAAATGATACTATTTACGACACAAATTAAAGAAGGATGGGCATGTGGGAGAAGGTTGTGGAGAAATTCAATCATCAGACCCAATGCAACATGTATTAAACTACATGTTCGATCACAAATCACATTACGCCAAAAAAAAAACTAAAATAGTCATGGCACAGTGGTCACGATAAAAAATTGTAACCATGGTGGTCTTTATCCAAAATCTTGACTAGCAAAAATAAACTGTGACTCGTGTTGATCTATATCAAACATTGATCATGATCATGGCTCGTGAGCAACATGGTCATAGTTATGGGTCGTGAGTTCACTATGACGCGTTACGCGGGAAAAATGGCAAAAATGTTATCATATTACTCGTCATGGTCTAAAAATATGACCATTGGCTAAGGATCGTGGAAATTATAGGTGTAATATGGTCACGGTCTTTAACCGTGACCTTTATCCATCGCACGGAATTGTAAATTGGTCACAATTATTGGGTAGCAGTTCCAGATCGTGATTCCATTCCTTAACTAAACATGGGGTCACGATTATGATTGATCGTGACAAGCTATTTAAATTAAAATGGTTATGGACCATAGTCATAGTCCAGTACCGTGACCGCATTATAGGTATAAATAAAACCTGTTAGGCTTTATTTTCTCATTTTCATTCTCCTTCTCTCTCTGCGAAAACCCTCGCCCTTTCACTCTCTCTATAAAACCGTCGTTACCAATACTAACTAGGGCTACCATCACTTGCTATAGCTACCACCATCTACTCTCCCTCCATAAAATACTCGTATATGTATATGTATGTTTATATATGTATATGTATGTATACGTATATGTATATTTTTATATATATATATGTATGTATGTATGTGTATGTATATGCACTACGCCATTTGGGACATGTTGTCACGGTCAAGAACCATGATAAGTCTGGGCGAGACAATAAAATGTCACGACCCTTAATCGTGACAGCATTCCCTTGTCACAGTCCCTTTTACACTACGTAATCAGTCAAAATATTGGGGTGACCGAGGCTTATCGAGATTATGGACCATGACAACCAATTGGTATTGTTACGATTTTGTCACGGTCCTTGACCCTGACAAGACCAAACTTATCCGCATGCACGATTAACTTTGGTCATGCATACGATTTGTATGCAGTGCTGAAATGTATGCGCATCAGTGCATATGGGTTCAAATTAAGGTCGTGCGCATGAACCTTATTTTTTTTATAATTTTGTCACAGTCCTTAGCTGTGACCAAAAAGAGTTGTCACGGTCAAGGACCATGACAAAACTGTAGGACATTATTTATTTTTTGTTAGGCATTAACTATTGCCCAGCAGTAAACCTGTTTTAAAAAGTCCTATTTTTGTTCAAACCAACATCAACACAATCAACAATATAATACGACATAGCAACGGTATCAAGACCAAAGAATAATAATTCCATAAATAAAACCAAATTAATGTTCTAATTTAATTACATCAATATGTCACAAGTTTAATTGCAGTAACAAAGTTTTATCAAATATAACATCCTAACAAAACTTAACAAGGCTGAAGGAGAAAATGCTGCAGTGGTTGGTTGTGCACCATGATACTCGGAGTGATGGTCGTGTCCTTTATTCCCTTAGTAACTCAGTCTCCTCCACACATGTTAGGGATATATATTGTCTCCCAATTTGGCTCAAATAGAGTCATGATAGTTGGTGTTGATGCAAAAAACTGGACCGAATCCCATTTTTATGATCACAGATAAATAGATAAAAGCAATCCAATTAAGCACCTAAGAGACAAAGATTTTTAAAGTGGTTCGGCTATGAATAAAGCCTACGTCCACTGTTATTTTATTCCCGGGGGTTTACAATAGCACCATAGGGTGTAGAGAGAGAAAGGATGTGTATCTTGTGTATGGGGTTTCTAGGTTCTCTTGGATCCCCCCCTTTTTGGCTAAGGGGATACATGTATTTATAGTGATGGGAGATAAATAGATTCATTGTATGTAGACATTTATGTCTACATTCAACGAATCTAATTGTTGAATTGCTTGGTATGCTATGTGTTGTCATCTTCATTAATGCACATTAAATGCATAGTTATCCTTTGATCTTCCTGATTGGTATGCCGACCAACTCTCCTCGGGTGCCGACCAACTCTCCTCGGATGCCGACCAACTCTCCTCGGGTGTCGAATATTGCCACGTAGGATGACATGTGTCCTTTTCTGATTGGTCCTCGTAGATGGAGAATTTTTGCGTTAACAGAAGCCCTCATTGCTCCATGCTTGATGGTTTACTTGAAAGGATGGAGTATTTATTCTGCAGTGTTGCTCGGTGCTCGTGAAATTCTTGATCTACCTTCTTGATTTGTTCAACATAAAGTGCATTATCTCATGGACGACATATGATGCAGGTTGATCGATGGCTGCTAATCTTTCTTTTGAGGAACTCCGTGTGCTATGTATCACCCCTGGGAATTTGGATGCAGCCATGCCATAGTATGCAGCTTGTAGCTCGTCATAATCTTCAAGTATGTTGATTGGTTTGCTAGCCGACCAACTGCCTCCTGTGCCGAGCAACTAAGTGTAACTTCACGTGCTTGACTCTTCTGATTTATGATCCTCTGAATACTTTGTCGAGTAACATACTAGCTTTTGAACCCAACTCTTCAATCTGATTAGTACCAAGCTAGTGGTGGACTTCGAAACATTTACATACAACTTCTTCTTCAATGTTGGTCGGGACAGTAGTAGTAAAGATCTCAGTGCTGTAGATGCTGAATTTGACTTCTGAACTTCAATATTATGTGCATAATAACTCCTGAATATGCCTCCTGAACTTCTGAATGCCTCCTGAACTTCAATATGCCTCCTGAACTTCAATAGCATGTGCATAATAACTCCTGAGTATGCCTCCTGAACTTCAATAGCCTCCTGAACTTCAATAACATGTGCATAATAACTCCTGAATATGCCTCCTGAACTTCATAAGCAAAATTAGCTCCTGAGCAAGAAAAATAACTTCTGAATGATAATTAGTTGGGGCTGAATCTGATGCTCGACTGCATGATGTTATGAGAATGTGTCACCGAATGAACAACTGGATTTTTAATAGAGCCCCCAAGTGTGGAATGTGAACTTTGAATGCTTTTTTCTTGATCGCTTTCACATACTCATAAAATGTTTCCGACCAAGTGTAGTTGACAACTTCTTATTTCCGACCAACCTGAGTTAACATATTTAGTAATAGTTTTACTTCCCGTAGGAATACATAGTTTTACTTCCCGGAGGAATACATAGTTTTACTTCCTCGAGGAATACATAGTTTTACTTCCCGTAGGAATACAAGTTTTACTTCCCGTAGGAATAGAAGTTTTACTTCCTGGAGGAATACAAGTAGCTTTACTTCCCGGAGGAATACAAGTAGCTTTACTTACCGGAGGAATACAAGTTTTACTTTCCAGAGGAATACATTTTTGATAATAAATGATAGAGACTTCCTCGGAGCTGACCAACAGATTGTTGGGAATAGAATAAGATATAATAAATACTGGAGACCTCCTCGGCGCTGACCAACAGATTGTTGGGAATAAAATATAATAAATGCTGGAGACCTCATCGGAGCTGACCAACAGATTGTTGGGAATAAGATATAATAAATATTGGAGACCTCCTCGGCGCTGACCAACAGATTGTTGGGAATAAGATATAATAAATGCTGGAGACCTCCTCGGCGCTGAATATATGATTATAAATATTTATCGAGCTCCATGCTGAAATAAGAATAGAATATGCATCCAAATAGATATAAAGAATAATAATAAAGTGCCTCGTTGATCTGTCGAGGTAGAATTATATAATGCCGAACAAGAATAAGATATTCTAGAACATAAGAATATGGTCGAGAAGGTTCTCAGGCCTGAATATAAATAATAATTATCCGACCAACTATCCGTTGGGGGTGAAATACAACGGATGTTGTATTTCTCCTTAAAGCTGAATAAGTATCTTGGTGAGGCACAATTGCATAATGCCGAATAAGAATAATATTTTCCAGAACATAAGAATATGGCCGAGAACTTTGCTGGGCCTGCATATAAATAAGAATTACCCCGACCATCTATCCGTTGGGGGTGACATATAATAAATGTTATAGTTCTCCTCGGAGCTGAATATGATAATAAGTATCTCGCCGAGTTCCATGTTGAGATGAATATAGAATATGAATCCCAAGGGATATATAGAATAATTTGGGCTTGAGCCGATATCTGGGCCTGAATATAAATAAGAATTGCCCCGACCAACTATCCGTTGGGGGTGAAATATAATAACTGTTGTAGCTTTTCCTCGGAGCTTAATATAATAATAAGTATTTCGCCGAGCTCCATGAAGAGATGAATATAGAATATGAATCCCAAGGGATATATAGAATAATTTGTGCTTGAGCCGATATCTGGGCCTGAATATAAATAAGAATTGCCCCGACCAACTATCCGTTGGGGGTGAAATATAATAACTGTTGTAGCTTTTCCTCGGAGCTGAATATGATAATAAGTATTTTGCCGAACTCCATGAAGAGATGAATATAGAATATGAATCCGAACGGATATATAGAATAATTCGTGCTTGAGCATAAATCAAAGCAATAATCAAATATATAGTTCCTTGCTGAGGTGAAATTTCATAATGCTGAGCAATGATAATAGTTTCCAGATTGTTTCTGAGCATTCGTCAGCGTTGAGTCTTGTACCTGTAAAAATTAATATCTTTCTCTACCATTTGTGTAGGCTGAATTGATTAGTCATGAGAATAATTTACTCATACAATCAATATATGATATGTATATGCTTGAGAAATAAAAATATTAATTTCAAAAAATGAAATAATATATGTTGGCTGATATGTCGAGGCACAATTGCCTGATGTCGAGCAATACTACTTTTTCAGAGGTTTACGAGAGCTTTCATCGGGATTGAATCCCGTCCCTATGAAATTTTAATAAGCTTCCCGAGCACCTGTCGAGACTAGAGAAAATAATTATTATCATGAGAATATTTATTCAGCCAAACAATATGTGATGTGTATCAGCATAAAATAATAAAAAAATCAAAATATGAAATAATATTTTTATGCCAAATGTGTGTGAGATGGACAAATTTTTATTAGATATGCATCATAAATAAGACGTAGAGTTTTTTGTAAAGTTATTTAATATCCAACAACTAGTCAGGTATAAGTTGCTGTTTGAAAATTATTTATCACTTGGTTTTAAAAATATTTTTGGGGTGATCACAAGTTAAAAAAGACTTAAGCCCCTGTTTGTCCCCGAGCTGAACTCGTGTTTAAAGAAATATCTGGGGTGCTTCGCATTTTTTAATACCCCAAGATTCTACTGCTGCCGACAAACGGCATGGATGTTGCCGACCAATATTTAAGGATATCTCAAGTTATAGAATATATGGTGCCGACCAAGAAGTAAATGGTCCCCGACCAGCTGAGCAATTTCGCCGATCAACAAAAATGGTGTATTGACAGCACCGGACAATATTAGATGTCACCGACCAAAAAGTGGATGGTTGGATAGTTGCCGACCAGTAAATTGAACCCTCCGAACAAGACTGAGATGTCGCCGATCAAGAAATAGATGATCGTCGACCTGCAATTGGTTCCACCGAGCTACAATATGGGGCTCCGACCAATAATAAGATACCTCGTAGTTGGATAAAATTATTTCAACGTTGCTGATGGATCTTCACATCTTATCTCCGACAAACAAAAATGGTCTGGTTAAGCTTCTCTTTAATAAAAGATGGCCCAAGATGATGCCGACCAACAATATGGATGGCTGACTAGAATATCTCGAATCCTTAGATAAGAAAAATAACATTCGATGTAAAATCTAAGCATTAAGAATGTTAATTAAATGAATAATTATCTAATCCACTATATCTTGTGGTTCCGATAAAGAAACCCTTTGGTGTGATGAACGAGGGGCCAACATATCAAATTTGTTCCTAGAGTCTTGATATGGTCATGATTTGTTTTACTGATCCTCTTTTACAAGAGGTGGGTAATGATTTTTCAGGTGACAGAAAATTATTTTTTATATTGATCCCTTCCTATTCCCTATTTGGAGAGATACAAATATGGTGAATGATCGAAGTTATTACCAAATTTATATCAAAAATCAATCAATTTGACTTTATTGACATAGATGGAAGATGAACCAAATTAAGTATATAACTCATAAAAATGAATGCAAAGAGACTCAAACTTAAAGAGAGAGAAAATAGATCTAGGTCATGATTTCCATGAGAAAACTTTTTATTGTCTTTAACCTTTTCCCATTCTCTGATTAAAAATATGATGGGAATTTGAATAGACATCAAAGATCTTACAAAATTTATAATGAAAATTATCAAATCTTACCACCGTCATATATATTGGTATATGTAATCATTTAAAATATTTATTCCATGATATAAAATTGAAACTTGAGAATCAAGCAAAAAGTTATGATTTATAAAATCCACTATTTTTCAGATTTCTAAATAAGAATTAATCTAACAGTTATGATTTTAAAATCATGATATGCAATATTTTGCAGATAAAAATTGGACAATTAATTTATGTATATAAACATAAAAATCATGATTGAATCAAAAGATGTATGTATAATTGATTATACGTAGAGAAAATAAAAACTTAGCTTTTGATGGAGAACAATGCTTGTAACACGTTCCCACAGACGGCTCCAATCTGTTGATGCAAAAAACTGGACCGAATCCCATTTTTATGATCACAGATAAATAGATAAAAGCAATCCAATCAAGCACATAAGAGACAAAGATTTTTAAAGTGGTTCGGCTATGAATAAAGCCTACGTCCACTGTTATTTTATTCCCAGGGGTTTACAATAGCACCATAGGGTGTAGAGAGAGAAAGGATGTGTATCTTGTGTATGGGGTTTCTAGGTTCTCTTGGATCCCCCCCTTTTTGGCTAAGGGGATACATGTATTTATAGTGATGGGAGATAAAGATATTCATTGTATGTAGACATTTATGTCTACATTCAACGAATCTAATTGTTGAATTGTTTGGTATGCTATGTGTTGTCATCTTCATTAATGCACATTAAATGCATAGTTATCCTTTGATCTTCCTGGTTGGTATGCCGACCAACTCTCCTCGGGTGCCGACTAACTCTCCTCGGGTGCCGACCAACTCTCCTCGGGGGCCGACCAACTCTCCTCGGATGCCGACCAACTCTCCTCGGGTGTCGAATATTTCCACGTAGGATGACATGTGTCTTTTCCTGATTGGTCCTCGTAGATGGAGAATTTTTGCGTTAACAGTTGGGTTGGAGGTAAAGTACATATCGCACAGGGATGATGAGTCGACCGATTTTTATAAGGGGGATGGAGTAGTGGTCTCCTCACCTACCTTCTCCTTTATCTTTCCTTTATCCCTTGCTTTCGCATTCCCCCTCCCTTTATATGTTATAGAGCGTTTGACTGATTCGAACATGTGATTCATCATTTGTTGGAGACTTTTAAATTTTGAGGTTGTGTTTCATTTGTACGTCTCGAGTTTGGAGGATAACCCACTGTTACTACAAGCAATGCCCATCAGCTTCGATTTTCTGAGTACGACCTTTTCTATCTGGGCCCAACACTTAGCTCACTGCATCTATACTCAGAGATTCCATTTTGACACCACTCTGTGTGTTGTGCACCACCTCTAGCCTCTATTGAAACAATATAAAAACACGTTATTAACTTTGAAAAATAATATTAATAAAAAGTCTGAGATTAACAATATATTTTAAATTATAACTTACAATGGTCTCGGTGGCCTACGGATTAACAGGCTCGCCCTTATTCGTTTGATTCTTTATATAGGTGTTGATCATATGTGGATTTCCCCCCGGTCCACTCCTAGACTCCTACAAAGTGCGACCAAATGGAAGAAAAAATGTGACCAAATTAAAGTAATTTACTTTCCATTAAACAAAATATAATTTAAATTAAATTACTTACTATCTTAGGCTCCACCTCTGTGTAATATGTCCACCCGGAGTAGTGTACATCCACCTTCTTGGATCGATCATTCCTTCCCGAGCCACGGGAGGACAGTTGTCCCTTAGATGCCTCATTATCCATAAACCTCTGACAGTTGGCCAACGTAATTGGTGCCTTCTCTGGGACGGTGTCCCTACACTTCGGCACAGACTCTCAATCCTTCTCGAAATAAAGGGCATGCAGGTTCTTCTTCCCATTCACTGGCCAATACACAGTCCCGTGCTTTTGAGGGCAAGTTGAATTATTGTTGTAAAAAACACATATAATATAAAATAGTTAGTGAACTAACATCAATAATGATGCTATGAATCACCATTTAAATTTGGTTGTGCAAGTGCAACTCAAGCTCAAAATGATATAACAATGGAGATGTGAATGCATGTATGCAAATAAGAGAAGGGGATGAGCTAAAGAGGAAGACACAATGATGTAAGTGGTTCATCTTGATAGCCTACTCTGTTGTGCAAGGTGTTTGTCTGTTTATATTGACTTTAGAGCTTTAATGGCCCAGATTTACAACTCTCGAGATTTCTCTCTCTACTGTAAATTGGACAGAGTTTAGCTAGGTTTTTTTGTAATCGATCCTTTGTAATAAAGAAGATGAAATGTATATATAGGCTTGGGGGTGCACAGTGCTCCTCCAAGCATGCAACATGAGTGTGTGAGGTAAGTAGTCCAATAGGAGTCCAATACATGTCTAGCACATGCTCAATTAATGATGATGAAATATTCTCTCACGTGCTATGAAGATCCGTTATAACTGTATGCCCACGTGGACTGACCATACCTGAATCTTGCATACCATACGTGGTGTATGTGTCGTCCTTGGAGGTCCCGCCCCAGTTGAGACCGATATAGAGGACTATTCCTGTAAATAACTACGAAGTTGGGTCGAAACGTAGTCTCGACTTACCGGGGTGGCATAATCCGAGACAAGATGTCTAAGAGAGATGTGAGGGCAAGCTTTATTAGCTAATCATGTAGTATCGTCTTGCCATGGTAGCACAGGCCGAGATCCTTAAGGGTGGGTCCTACTATGCCTACGGATGAATAAGTTTATCTGGTGAATGTTGAGTAGTGCCGGCCAAACCATTTTGACTCTGCCTAGGGATGAGTCCACACTTATGTATATAAATAACCCCTAGCCCTTAGTCTTCAATGTGAGTGGAAGGCTGAGGGGTATAACTGACTGATCCCCCATGAGGATGAGACCTCCTGATGTCTGAGTTTTTGAGGACGTGTACCCATTTGGCTGAGGCTGAGGGAGTCTCTTTAGTGTCCCAGACATAAATTCAAGTGTCTTAGGCTGGACACTCGTCATAAATTGTGTAGCTTAGCTTACTGACCAAGAAAGGGCGACTGCAGGCCTTGCCTAGGGGTTGGTTCCCAAATGATGGCCTCACTGGGAATCACGCGCAATAATGAGTTGGTTTAAATACCCAAAATGTCACGACCCCGTCCCAAAATTAGTAGTAGGGAACGAGTGCCTTGACATGCCACCAAGGCAATAGATATTCTGGATTAAATTGTTTTCTTAAATAAATGCAGCGAAAATACAATCACATGGTTATGAATCATAAAATACTAAAATTAAAGGAATTGCGTTAAAAGGAAACTTCATTTATATTACAAGTAACAACGAGTTACGACTTAAGACAAAATTTAAAACTTATTACAAGAGAGACACGTATGCTCTATATGATAAAACAAACATTTTATTTAAGATAACAAAAAGAGCTCTAAAAGTTGAATCTTCAACATAGTCCTTTTACATCCCCTCTGCGAGCCTATTTATTTCCTGAAAAATGGTTATTCATATAACATCGGCTAAAAGCCGAGTGAGATTTAATCTCCTAACATTCTAGGGTTTTTCAAAAAATTGATACCTATTCAATTTAGAACATAAGGCATATAGAGAGAGGGACAGGAATTTACAGTAGTATATATAAAGTAATTGACAGTAAGTATTTTCAGAATAAACAATTCAGAAGAGAACAAATAAAAAAATTGAGCAATATGTCAATTATTCAATTTTATTTTTTATGACCATGTACGCTCCAATACCCAGATAAACAGATAGTGTTACCAAATGTTTCCACCCGGTAACAACACAGATAGAAAATATTGATCTTTTAAACAACGCCTTATTTAGGGCACACCAGCGATAAACCAGCTGGGAAGGTGCCACACAAATATTTCCACCCGGTAGTCAAGGCCAAGATAGTAAAAGAGTTTTCATAAACCAAATCAATAATTTCAGAGTTCAAATCACATGTATATATCGAGAGATATACACATATAACAAACGACAGAATCATCGGTATCAGATGTATTTTATGGATAAACTATTTCACAAAATAGATATAGTTTGCATAATATCATATAATCAAAATACACAAGGAATGTCACAGAGTACTCACCTAGAACAGAAATCAGGAGTTACAGATACAGAGTCTTGGATCGCTCGTTAATCTTAAGATGGAACTTCTTCTTAAACTTCCTCACACTTCTCTCACTATTTCTTTTTTATATTTGGAATGAATTTCGTGTAAGAACTGATCCTAAGGATTCTATTTATAGTTTCTCAAAGTTATTTGGGTGATGACATGTGTCTCGATGAATAAGCATTCATTTTGGCGAGTCGGCGTTAGCGTGTCGCGTAACGGGGCTATGTTGCAGTCTTTATTTCACCTGATGATGACACATGTTTTAGCCTTATTTAAATGAATGACATGTGTTTTATCATTATTTATATGGATGACACGTGTAAGCTGTGGTGACAAAAGTATAACACGAGGTGTCAAGCACGAGGTGTAAAGTTACTATGGGTATAAGGGTCATTTTACACATGAAGGGTATTTTAGTAAATTTACACCACACATTTTCAATATTTCTTAGAGGTCCTTAAAAATATTTTATTTATAAAATGGTCCTTTTAAATTTTTAATTTAGCCCCCGAAACTTTCTTTATTTGAAATTAAGTCCCTAAAGTTTCATAAATTTACATTTTATACCCCAAAACTTATCATTTAGCTTAGGATATGCCATAAGACTTTGATTTAATCAATTTTGAGGAAGAATGAGGTTATTTCAAAGTGTTTAAGTCAGCCAAACTAACCTCCCCTTCAACTAATCAAAATATTAAACATGTGTGGTAATAAGATAAAATATGACTTAAAGGATAGACAAATTTGCCCTTATTTCGTAATTTTGGTATAACTTATTGCTCAGACCTCCGTTTAACACACCGTTTGTTGTGTTACAAACATAATTCATATATATACAACTTTTTAGTTTTTACCACAGGTAAAATGTTATATTACAATGGTCAAAACTAGTTTCTAATATGAACATTCCTACCGAAAACTTTAAAATTTTATGCTTGTAACTAATTTGATATTTCATGATTTATGAAGGGAGGATTAGACTAAAAATAATAAATTAACATTATTCATATCACATATGAAATAATACAACATTTAAAATTGTATATGAACATATAAAGTGGGGTCATTACACAAAAATGTTAAGGTTTTCTCTTTCTTCTCCACAAACTATTTCTCGATTCAAGTTTTTGCAACCTTCTGTTTCCTACATGCCCATTCTCTCTCTTCGATTAAGGGTTTTCAACAACCTTTAAAGTTTCCATTTCTCACCAATCCTTTATCTTCACCCAGGTAACCTGTCCCTAATATTTTTTTTCCTTTTTCTAGCCATAATTTCTTTTGGTTTTGCATTTTTATTTTTTTCGGTGAGCTTTAAGTTTTCGGTGGACTGCATAGGCTATTCTAGGGTGGCTTTAATAGTATTGTAGTAGGTTATTGGTTGTAGGTGGCTTTATTAGGTTGATATTAGGGTTAGTTCAATTTTCCCATCGTTGGTTAGGTTTCTAGGTGACCTTCCGGTCATCTTCTTTAGCAACTTCCTTTTTATAATTCTTCACAAAAAACATTTGGAAACGTTGAAACTTCCCTTTTGATCCATAAGTCAACCCCAGTCAAACCTTGTTCCTGTTTGAATGTACATGAGACTTTATGAGTTAAGGCAATAGTTCCCACACCTCAGACCGATAATCCTTGAGGAGATATGCAGAGTCGAGACCAAGGCTAATCGAAAGGCTGAGGCCGAAACAACATTCCCAACAAACCCACCCACTAGATATAGAACATCCTCCTCTATTGATCACATACCCGTACCCAGTCGAGCCGAATGTCATAGAGATCAGTAGTGATAACATATCCCGTACGTTGTCCCAGGGGTTTTAATCTATGTCTTCCTCTTCTGGTTACAACCCTTATGTTTCCAGAGCATTAGAGAAAGCAGGTTCTTTCGATGAGGCCATGAGGGTCACATCTTCACGTTTGGAGGGATCTAAGGCCGTGCAATCCTCCAGTCGTTCCAAGTCATCAAATCGCATCGAACCCTTTCTACACGTAATTTTTTATGATGATGTGCCGAGGGTGGAGATTGCTATTCCACCCCCGCATATGGATGTTCCCATCTCATCCATGTCAGGTGCCGAGTTTTCTAAAAGGTGTCAGGAAGGGGTTCCAACCGTTGAAGTTGAGGAAGATTCCTCCGATTCACATGAGGATCCGCTTGACACTAGTTACGCCCAAAGGTTTCATAATACAGTCACATAGATTGACCTATTGAAGTGGAGGCACATGTATGATGTAAAATTCGATATTCATATGAGAGTTCCCACTCTCGAAGATAGGGCCTATGACGACCGAGAGGGTGAGGTGGTCGTTTATGAGCAAATGTTCAAGGTAGGTTTCAAGCTTCCCGTCCATCTGAATATTAGAGTCATTATTGTAAACCTGGGGTTAGCCCTATCTCAATTATCCCCAAATTCTTGGAGAATCCTCATTAGGTTTGTCTAGTTTTTAAGATTAGCATGAAAATATGACCTCCCAGTCCTCGTATTCAAAGGATGTTACAACGTGTCGTGTTCTAAGACAGAGTTTGGATACTATCATCTCATAGTCAGGAATCCCATCGAGAAAATTTTACTCTTCACCCAAACCTCCAACCATAAGTGGAAACCTTGGTACTTATCTGTCTCGGGGGCTTAGGAGTTCGACACCAATGCTCTTAGTGATACCAATGCACTAAGAGTACCCCAAAGGTGTGCCAAGGCCCCGATGTCAGCCATGCTTAATCCCGATCTGAGCATAGATGATAGGGATAAGATTGACAAACTTAGGTCCAAGAGGGTGATGATGGGTTATCGAGTTTGAAGAGGTAATGATTACAAAATATCTCAAAAAGACAGGTTTAAGGGTTGAGCACTGATAGAGTTGTGTAAGCTTCAACTATAGAATCGACCTCTCCTTTACGTATTTACATTGACTCATCTTTTACTTCTATTTACTTTCAGGTCGTCCAGAGAGCACCTCAGATCAGATTTGGGCAATGGCTGCTCCAGCTGAATTGAACCTCCTCAGCAAATTGGCAGCCCAAAAGGCCGAGAAGAGCAAGAAGACTACTATCGGTGGTCCCGACCAGACCGAGGGCGTATGAAAGAGGAAAGAGTCAGTCGGTGGTATACAAATCCTCCTCCCCAATCCAATAAGACTATAAGGGGGACAAAAAAGGTATGGGACAGTGCTGCAACGATCCCCATTTCCTCGGAGTCAGTTTTGGTCGATAAACTATCTTTACTCTCCCTTAGCTTTTAATTCATTATTGGAGACCAATCAAGGGTAGGACTGCTGTCGGTTCTTGGTTATCGTCCTCTGACCGGAGATTTGTTGAGTCTATGGGGCCTGACTGCTTGCCTAACTTCAGCCTACACCGAACCGTCAAGGTAACTATCTTTAACTCTTACCATTTTTCAGATTAACCAAGTGTATCATCATAGTAACAACTATTTTCTTGAAGTCCCTCTTCTCTTTCTACCAATTGGTCGAGTGGGTATAAGCCAACAAGGCCAAGATTAAAAAATTTGATGATGTTGTCAAGGCTGAGAAGGCAGCGAAATAGGCTTTGAAGCAGAAGGAGGTTAACCACAAGGCCCAAGTGGAGGGTCTTGAGCGGAAGAGCTATGACGACCTTAATAATAAGATCAAAAAGCATGAGGAAGCCATCACTGCCTTAGAGAAGAAGCACAAGGAAAAAGTGGCGATAACGGTTGAGGCGGCCAAGAAAAAGGTTATGGAGGACTTCAATGCCTCAGAGGATTTTACTGGCTATAGCTTCTAATATTTTAATTGAGGGCCCGAACCTCCTTACGATGAGTAACCCTCATATATCGTGATATTACGGCCTCTGCATATAAATTGCAGACATTCGACTTCATGGATCCTGTAGTAGAGACAACCTTGGTCGAGGTCGAAACTGAACTCCTTACTGCTGAGTCGTCGGTGGCCGAGACAATAATTCTTAATAACAATACGGCTGCTGCTGATGCTCAAACTCGGATCCAACCTTCCGTTGATGACGCTGCTACTAACCAGGACGAGAGTCGAGTTTGATTCAGCATGCTGTTTATTTTGCACATTTTATAAGGCGATCGTGTGTGGCCTTTATGCCCTTTCCACTTGTAATACTTCGAACACCATTCTCTGCTTGCATGAATCATTTTGTGGAACAATATCCTCTGCTTGTGTATACATACTTATCGATGTTGTATTGCTTACCTCAGTTTTAATGCAATTCAAACTCATTTCACGAAGTGTAGTTTGCACCTTTATACTTGTTGACATACTTTCAATGGGTCAATGTATAATTTTAGCTTTTCCTCCCCTTTAGGCGGGTATATTTTATTGAACCGTTTACTTATAAAAAAATAACTTTAGCTCATAATTCACCATATTAATATGTTTTAATCAACCATTCACTAAATTATGATGTTTTAAGTAACCACAACAAAGAGGATTTTCAAATTTCATACAAATTTGACCACTAAATGAATGATGTTTGCATATAAGTCTCCTCTCATCATTTTTGAGGGTGTATGGATGAGACTTGTCTCTTCATACATGCTCATCTCGCTGAGAGAGTTTAAACTCTTAATTTGCCATATTGTGATGTTTAAGTACAATAATGAAATAATTCAAATTTTGATCACCGAACTAATGATGTTATGATATAAGTCCCCTCTCATAGTTTTTTAAAGTTTATGGATGAATCTCGTCTCTTCATACACTTTCGTCTCGCCGAGAGAGTTTTTAACTCTTAATTAACCACTTAATGATGTTTAAGTAACCATAACAAAATGATTTTCTATGTTTTGTGTTTCCCAACACTCAAGTGATGTTACTACACTCGTCCCCCCTCTTGGTGTTATTGAGAGTTCATGGACGAGACAAGTCTCTTCATGAACTCTAGTATCACCGAGAGTGAGCTATAACCAATTCACCAAAAAATGATGTTTTATAGTTCAACATCATTTAAACCACGCAATAATAATTGAAAAACACAGATATGAAGCAACACTTGTAATTCTCATTCATCTTTCATGGTCATACAAATACATCATTTTTTACTGATAAAGACGATGGCAATCATACAATATCCACTATAATATCCGGATCAACTGATAGTATTTTTTTAAATGGTCTGCATTCCAGGGGTCGAAAAAAGTTTCACCCCTAAATTCTCTAACATGTATGTCCCTAAGATGACTTTTTCCACAACCCAATATGGCCTATGCCAATTTGGATGTTGTTTGTTCGGCTTCTGCCAAACCTTTTTCAATACCAAGTCTCCCGTGGCTATCGGCCTCATTTTTACCCTCTTATTGTAGAATCTGATGTCCCTTTGTTGGTAAGCATACTTCAGAACCTAGACGTCTTATCATCATTCTTCAATTAAGACCAAGTCAAGCCTCATTTCATAACTGTTGGCATCGGGGTCGTAGGTTTGAACTCTGTGGATGGGAAGTCCAAATTTCGTGGGAATAACCGTTTCGGACCCATAGGCTAACATAAATGGCGTTTCACCCGTCGGCGTTCTCTATGTCGTTTTGTAAGCCCATAGGATCCCATGTAACTCCTCAGTCCACAAGCCCTTAACATCCCCCAGTTTTTTTTTAATGTCATCTAATATTATCTTATCTGTGACTCTGGCCTGGCCGTTGGCTCGAGGTCGGCCCGACACATAATAGAACTGCTTTATTCCTATTATTTCAGAATATGCTTCCAATGATTTATTTTTGAATTGTTTCCCATTGTTTGAGATGAGTGCGTTGGGTAGGTCATACTTGCAGATAATGTTTCTCCAAATGAACGTTAATGTATTCACTTCAGTGATGGAGATCATGGCCTCTACCTCTACCCATTTAGAAAAATAATCAACGGCCACAATCAATTACTGGTATCCACAAGCTGCCTTTGGAAGTGAACCAACAAGGTCAATTCCCCAAACTGCGAAACGACTATGGGGAAGTTATGGACGAGAGTGGTTGATAAGGAATGCTTGTATACCTTTGACACTTAATACATTTTTTCACATGGTCGGCCACGTCATTTGCCAGTGTCGGCCATCAGTATCCCTGCGTTATAATTCTCTTTGTGAGGGATCTTCCTCCGACGTGGCTTGCGCATGAACCCTCGTGGATGTCACGCAAGAGATAATCAACCTCTATAGGATGGAGCATCCGAGAAGGGGTAACAATAAACCTTTTTTAAATAGCATGTCCCCTATAATAGTTAACTTTTCTACTCGGTATCAGAGTTTTTATCTCTCAGCTTTAGTAACTGTGAATTCCCCGTCTCTGATGTATTTGATCAAAGGACCCATACACGAGTCTCCTAAGTTCAAGTTTAAGCGAAATTCCATCCCGATGTCGTCCTCCTCAATACTAGGCCTCTGTAGAATCTCCACTATAATGGTCCACCTCATCTCTGTTCTCGTGTTCGAGGCTCATCTCGCTAACGTATTGGCTCGACAGTTCTTAAGCCGAGGGGTTCTCTTCACCTTTACTTCCTTGAAGGTGATCATTACCTTTTTTACTCTTGCCAAATACCTGGACATTTTCTCATCTTTAGCCTAGTAGATTCCTAAGATTTGGTTCACCACTAGCTGCGAGTCACTGTGCACTGTCATGTGACCAACGTTTAACATCTTGGTCAGAGAGAGGCCGACCAGTAATGCCTCATATTTAGACTCATTGTTTAATTCTTTATAACTGAATCTTTGAGCTTATTCAATATTAGTTATGTCTGGGATAGTATCATCCCTACCCCGCTACCACCTTAGCATGAGGAGCCATCCACAAATAAGCTTTAGATTGGGCTTTCATCTGAGAAAGGACCCTCGACCAATGCTCTATTTTAGAATAAAATATATTTTTTTGCATCGTCGAGTCTCTCTTCATCGGCCAACGTCGGACCTGCCACTGCCCTTTCGAGTAGTACTATAGTTTGTCATATTTAACATCGACCTCGGCCTAAGTGAATTCTATAATAAAATC
Organism: Sambucus nigra; assembly: GCA_949130495.1. Classification (NCBI taxonomy): domain Eukaryota; kingdom Viridiplantae; phylum Streptophyta; class Magnoliopsida; order Dipsacales; family Adoxaceae; genus Sambucus; species Sambucus nigra. Next base: position 101,963,313 of record OX422208.1, read on the forward strand.
GTCCATGCTTGCCCTTTGATCGCATTCATTGGTTAATAAATGATGTTAAACTTTTTTAACTTGATTGGTCAAGCCATCGGCCTACTCGATTTCTTAGGTTTATGAATGATTTGCCTCAAAGGAGTGTCAATGAGTACCACCATAGCATGAGCTCGAAAATAGGGCTTCATTTTTCTAGAGTTATGAATCAGAGCATATGCCATCTTTCCATCCTCGGGTATTTAAGCTCATCCCCTTAAAGATCTTTTCTATTAAAATACACGGGCTTTCAAACCCATCATTATCTCAGACAATAGTTGCACTTATAGTTAATTCCGACACTACTAGGTATAGGAATTTCTCCCCTTCAATGGGTCGAGATAAGAGCATTGGGGATCCTAAGTAAGATTTAAGTTCCTAAAAAGCTTTCTCACACTCCTTATCCCAGACAAAATGTTTTTCTCGAGATCTTGAAGAAGGGCAGACACTTATCTTTTGCTCTAGAGATAAAAAGATTGAGAGGTACCACTCTTTTCGCCAGCCTCTGCACAGTCTTTGTGGTTTTGGATGTTTGCTTATCAATCAGTGCTTTGATCTTTGCTGGATTAGCTTTAATCCCCTTCTGTTTGACAATGAAGATGAGTAACTTGCCTGCGCCGACTATGAATACACACTTCGCAGGATTCAACTTTAGCTTATAAAGGTCCATGGTGTCAAACGTTCTTGCAATGTCGACCATATGATCCTCAGCCTTGAGGTTCTTTATTAGCACATCATCTACATAAACCTCCATAATCTTCCCTATTTGATCTTCGAACATCTTGTTGACCAACCTCTAGTAGGTTGCCCTTGCATTTTGAAGGCCAAATGGCATGACCTTGTAGCAGTAAGTTCTTTTATCTGTGATAAAGGAAGTCTTTTCGGCATCAGCATCGGCATCGGTCTCATCTATGAAGATCTGGTTATACCTAGAGTAAGCGACCATAAAGCTCACCAGTTCATGCTCGCCCGTGGCATCTATCATATTATCTGTTCGGGGAAAAGGAAAGTTATTTTTAGGACAAGATTTGTTTAAAATCAGTGAAATCAATGAACATTCTCCACTTTCCACTGGCCTTTGGGATGATCACGATGTTGGACAACCATTTTGGGTATTGCACTTCCCGATTAACTCAGTTATCTATAACTTTTTGACTTCTTCTTGAATGACCTCATACTTTTCTCCTGCATAGTTCCTTCTTCTCTACTTCACGGACTTCATCTTCTCGTCAATATTCACTCTATGGCAGATGATTTCTGGGTCTGTTCCTAACATATCATCATGGCTCCATGTAAAGATGCCCTGCCTTAGTAGCTTTACCAAATCTTCTTTGGCTTCCTTCTTAAAGGCTTTTCTGACTTGGATGGGTTTTTTCGGCTCGTCTTCTTTGAGGATGGTGGATTTTACCTCCCTCGCAGCTTCATCTTTCTTTAATTTTTTCTCATCTCTTGGGTCGAGAGTATCCATGTTATAGAAAGTGGTCGGCTTCTTTTTTCTCAGCTAAACTGAAGTAACATTCTCGAGCTTCCACTTGGTCCCCTTGTACTTCCTTTACCCCATAAGGAGTCGGGAATTTTATTATTTGGTGGATTGTGGATGAGACTGCCTCAAATTCCTTAAGTGCCACTCTTCCGAGAATGATGTTGTATGCCGAAAACACATTCTCGTCCATGATAAAGAAGCTTACTTTCCTGGTGAGGCACCTCGGCTAGGTTCCTATACAGATTTCCATTTCAAATACCCCAAGGGAATGGACTCTCTCCACTAAAACCTATCAATAGGTGATGATACGGGACTAACCTCTTATTGCTGAGTTTCCTACCCTTAAAGTCCCAAAACATAGCATCGACTGAGATACCTCCATCAGCTAGTATGTGTGACACATCATACCTATGGACCTCAGTACTGATTAGTAAAGGTTCATTGTAAAGGGCCAGGATGCCTTTGAAATCCATTCGCAAAGCCCCCACCACAAGGGTGTCCATGTCCACTTTCTTTAATTTCATCAGCTTCGGCTATGTCGTGGATGAGTTAACATCTAACCTTTTAGTTGTTGACTTTACTTCTACCACATGGGCTTTACGGTCTGCCGATTTTGTTCCTCCTCTGGCTAATCCGCCACATATCATTTTAACATCGAAGGATATCATGAGCATTCGAACCTTGGCTTCTGGGATCTTAGGCGAGAGATCTGGGTTATCCTCATCACTATTTGATTCATCGTCTTTCTTATCGATCGGGGATTATCGTCTCGGCCTTTCGTCTTTTACCCAATTATATTTCTTTTTAGAATAATCCTTGGTTCCACTCCGATCCACATACTTCTAGATTTTCCCTTGCTTTAATATATTCTCAATCTCATCATTGAGAGCAAAACATTTATCTATCGCATGCTCGTGGTCTTTATAAAACTCACACCACTTGCTTTTGTCCCTCTTATGAGGAAGGAACTTAAGTTTTTCCAACCAGCGGAGCTCCCTATCATCCTTAATTTCATTCAGGATTATATCCGGGCTTACATCGAGGGGAGTATATTTGGCAAACTTATCCTCGATCATTCTTTTCTTACCTTCCTTGTCCTTTTACTTTCTACCACTAACCTCCTTAATGTCTCCTCTCTTAGCCGACATGACCTCCTTCGCGTTCATGACTCTCTCGATCGTAGCAAGAAGTTCTATCATGGTTTTTAGAGGATCCTCTGAGAGTTTCCATAGGATTTTTCCTAGCTGTAGGCCACTGATGAGAATCGCAATGGCTATGTCCTTCTTGTAGTCCTCAACCTATAATTTTTCTTTGTTAAATCGAGAGATATAATCCCTAAAAGTTTCATTCTTTCCTTGCTTCACATGTAAGAGACGGGTTACCTTCTTTGGAGGTTTCTTGTCGAAGCAGAAATTATGGACAAACTTCTCGGTCAGTTGCTTGAAGTTTTCAATTGAATTATTGGGCAAGGACGTGTACCACAAAAAGGCGACACCTATGATATTGCTATAGAAAACCCTGCACCTCAGCTCATCTGGTGTGGGGTATATGTCGGTCAATGACTTATACATTTCAATGTGGTGTAGTAGATTCGCACTTTCATCATACTTTAGGGTCACAATAAGAGGTTTAAATTTGAAAGGAGTATGAAAACTTACTATCTTGGCTACGAAAAGAGATCCTCCTGTGTAACCCTAGTGGCCTGGATATTGGATCTTCATCAGCGTACCAATCTTATCTTCCAACCTCTGGATGAAGCTGTTCCAGGATTTCTCCTCGGCCACAGTTGGGGTGACGTCGTCTCCCCTCCCTCAAGGGGAAAAGGGGTTAGAATCTACTCTCTTCCCATTGTCCTCCATTGGATATTAACTTCCCTCTAATCCTCTGGTGCTCTTTCTCGGCTCTGCCTAGGTCGATCCCCGCTGCATCTGGCATTCTCTAGAGGCTGCATTATTGTGAGAATGGGAGAGTCGATCATGTAGGTCTCCCATTGGGCCGAGACGGTAAAAAACTAACCCTCTGCTAATTCCATCGAATGGGCGTCAACCTAACATGTTTTCCCTTATAGGTCGGTGCTGGGCGGATTGTGTCGCATAAACTCTCATCGCAATCTTGGTCATCTGGGTAATCCTTCACTTGCTTTCCTAGGCAAAGACGCCTAGGGTCAGCGACATCCCTCATACGTTGATAGCATTGAGCTTCCTTTCGTGTAGCCAAGGGAGGTGCACTTGTAACCAGATTCTCCACTTCTATAGCGGCAGGAGTGATCATATCCACTGGACTGGGGTGGCTTTAACCATCAGACTTTGGATAAAGTTAAGGAACTGCACCTGCATTTGTCGTTGATTGACAATAGTGCTCGCAGCGATGCCGCTAATTCTACCAACTCCGATTGAGGCGGTGGCTGGTTATAGCTAGGGCCAACGCCCAAAGGTAGAATTGGCTGGTTATAGCTATTAGCAAAATGAGATGAGCTGAAAACCTGGAAAAGCTACCCAAGCTCTTTCAATGGTGATTCAAGTCCAACAAAGGTAGAGGTAGATCACCACCAAAGGCAAACAGTAGGTTTTGAGGCCAAAATGATGAGGAAGAAGATGACGTCTCTTCCCACAAACGGTACCAAAATGATGATGCTATGAAATCAAGCTCAACATAATATAACAATGGAGATGTGAATGCATATATGGAAATAAGAAAATGAAATGAGGTAAAGTGCTCGCAGCGATGCCACCAATTCTACCAACTCCGATTGAGGTGGTTAGTTATAGCTAGGGCCAGTGCCCGAAGGTAAATTTGAAGACATTATTTCTGATGAAAAGAAGTAGTAAAATGAGCTGAGCTGAAAAACCTGAAAAAGCTACCCAAGCTCTTTCAATGGTGATTCAAGTCTAACAAAGGTAGAGGTAGATCACCACCAAAGGCAAATAGTAGGTTTTCAGGCCAAAATGATGAGGAAGAAAATGATGTCTCTTCCCACAAACGACGCCAAAATGATGCTGCTATGAAATCAAGCTCAAAATGATATAACAATGGAGATGCGAATGCATGTATGGAAATAAGAGAAGGAAATGAGGTAAAGAGGAAGACACAATGGCATAAGTGGTTCAGCTTGATTGACTACTCCATTGTGCAAGATGTTTTGTATGTTTATATTGACTTTGGAGCTCTAATGGCCCAGAATTAATACTCTCTCTCTCTCTCTCTCTCTCTCTCTCTCTCTCTCTCTCTCTCTCTCTTATAAATTGGACAGTGGCCCAAAATTAATACTCTCAAGCTCTCTCTCTCTCTTGTAAATTGGACAGAGTTTAACTAGTTTTTTTCGTAATCGATCCTTTGCAATGAAGAATATGAAGTGTATATATAGGCTTGGGGGTGCATATTGCACCCCCCAAGCATGGAACATGAGTGTGTGAGGTAAGTAGTCCAACAGAAGTCCAACACTTGTCCAACACATGCTTAATCAATGATGATGAAATATTCCCTTACGTGTTATGAAGATTCGTTATAACTATATACTTACGTAGACTGACCATGCTTGAATCCTGCATTCCGTGCATGGTGTAGATATCATCTTTTGAGGTCTCGGTCTGGCAGAGACTGATATAGAGGACCTTCCTTGTAAATAACTACGAAGTTGGGTCGAAACGTAGTCTCGACTTGCTAGGGTGGCACAGTCCGAGATGAGATGTCTAAAAGAGATATGAGGGCACGCTTTGTTAGCTAATAACGTAATCTCGGCTTGCCGTGGTGGCACAAAACGAGAACCTTGAGGGCGGCCTCTACTATGCTTACGGTCGAATAAATTCATTTAGTGAATGTTCAGTAGTGTCGGCCGAACCATGCTGAGTCTGCCTAAGGACGAGACCGCACTTATGTACATTAATTAAAAAACATAATAATAAAACCCTATACGAAAGTCAAATATTTAATATAAATATTGAGATTTTTATACCTCTAAGTCCCCCCAAACGGCTATCTTCAGCTCTGCGGTTACGATCCTCCAATATTTGTACTCGAGACCAATTATTGATTTCAATAACTTTAATGCCCTCATTCGTAGACTAGTCCTGTTTTCAACTATGCTTCCATATTTATCGAACTTTAGGGGTTATTATTAGACGATCCCTCGTCACCCCCACTTTTTCCCGGGGTCCGATGGCCTGTTGAAGTCATATTCTGCAAAAACAAAAATCTTTAGTAGCATAATATATAACATAAATAAAATGGAAATACTCAAGTTCGGGATATAAGAATTTAAGTAACAAAAACTATTCCACACACTTGTTTTCATTTGTGAATTAAACGAAAATACTCAATTGGAATATAAGAATCAAATGGAAATACTCACGCGCCTTTAATATAAGAACCAAAATTAGAGTTAACGAACGATAAATTAACGTTTGAAATTTTTTCAGTCTATATATTAGAAATTACAAATTGGAATCCTCAATACATTTTACAACCCAAATAATTATACTTATATCAAGTATCTAGAAATTGTTTTAAGTTTGTGTTGTCATCCAAAATGGATTGATATTCGGTAGAGGCAACCAGTTTATCCACACTGCTAGTTAGACGTTTTAGCGCATGTAAGAGTACTGACCACATTTTATTATTAATATACTCCGAGTAAAACACTTGATTAAGCTTTTCACGTGCACAAACAAAGGGCTCGTCATCCATATGTTCATCGCTCTCCATATTGGACAAGTATACCAATCAAATTGGTACCTGAAATGACTTTACAAGTATTTTTATCCTTAACTCTTACCTAATCATAGTAAAACACAACCTCTTTTAAATATATATATTCTAATTCAAAATTGTTTTTAATTACACCATAGTACTATATTTATGCTCCAACGAGGTTTTTATCTTCACCACTCATCCTAAAATACATAAGCACTTTATATAAAATTCCAATGTTTTGTAACAACGTATATTGCTCGTACAACCTCGATGAGAATACATAACCATTCGATTGATACTTCTTATACTCATGTGCCATGAAACTGGCTCCAGTGGCGAGACGAGCAAGCCTTGACGTGGTGCTACCCATATTCAACATCTGAAAATATGGATTACATAATGTAATTAGATGAGTTTTAAAGCTTACAATTATTTAACATTTAATAAGGGACGTTTGACATAATAACTACATCTTGTGAAACCCAAATTCTAAGTTCATTGCCTGAATGTGAAATTGTCCTTCCTTTTTTATTGTGCATGGATGCATTATAGTTTATACTTTGAATGATAAAATTTATAAAGAAGGTGACCAAATATATAAGACAATAACACGAAGTAAAATTACAATATGAACATACTTTCTCCATTCGTCGACATCTTCATGGGTTTCAAACATATAATGAGTCACTTACTCATATTATAAACTTGTTAGTTTAAATCGTTTTTCCATGACTTGACTACCCTCGTCGAAGAAATCATCTCCGTCATCTATAATGTCATGGTCGGACATATATTCCCTAGAGAACACAGATACCTCCACAATAATGTATTCCTTTGTGATGGACCCTTTAATGTACCTCATATTCTTAACATACTCTTTGAAATTTTTCATTAACCTTTCAAATGGGCACATCCATGGACCTCTTACTGTTCGCAAAGAAGTGCCTCATCGCATAAGTGCACCAACGAGTGAAGACTTATATTGAAGAATTACGAGAGGAAGCACTTCTCTAACACATAAGTTGCTTTTGCAGCCACGATGTGATTTTGGTTGACTACTTTAACACACAAAAGTTTGAAACAAATGTTAATCAGCATAATGGCCCTCCGCAAAGAGTTATGCTTAGAGAAACAATGCTTAAACAACAAATATACCAGTTGGATGATCACATGCCAATCGTGAGACTTACACTTTTGAAGATCGTGTGTGGCATTGCTCACAATCCTCTGAAAAATTGATGAAAAATTAGAGGGAACTTTCAAATTGTGTAGTGTGTCCAAAAACACCTTTATTTTTAGCTCGTAAAAGTATGTTCCCGAGGGAGGATTATATTCCTCACATTACCGTCTTCTTTCAACTATAATTACGACTTAATTTTCAACACTTTAAGATCACACCGTACATTTTCTCCATCATCCCAATCCTCATAATTCTCGGGATTAAAATATTTATGCACCCTTTGCAAATGGTGTGAAATTTCACGAGTCTAATCTAGACAACCCTTAGTCTCAAATCTTACAGGTGGTCCCGTTCAATACATTCCTCAGATGTATCGATTCATAACATCAATTGCCCATAGTTTGAGATAAACTACTATGATTTTATCATAACTGCTCCGATAGGATGTCAACTCCCAATCGAGGCTGTGAATGCTTCAATAGTGCTAGGATCATATTATAATATCCTCGTGATAATCCCGAAGCCTCATCTATGGAATTCCTATTTAGCTCTATTGATCGACATTAATATGAAATAATATATATAAACTAAATACAAATCATTCTTGTAACTATGATTCTTACTTTAAAATGAAATGACACGTTTTTACTTAAAAGTAACCGTCATACATGATTTTAGGAATAAAACTCCAATAATATCCCACTTAGTCTTAAAGCCATGTATCCAACTCCTAACCCACCTACACAATTATTTATTACATATCGGTAGAGGATAAATCGAGTGTTATTCGATACAAACTTGGTCATATACTTATCTCCTGCTTCATTCAATCTCTCTCGAACTATGTGAAACCTACACTCAATGTGCTTAACCCTTTTATGGGTATCCACTTTTCTCAAACTTGCAATCGTGCCGCTAGATGCACTGAAAAGTGTAATTTGTAATTGTACTTTAAGGAACCTCACCCAAGTTACTTATTAAGTATCCAAGACATATAGCCTCTTTGGTTGTCTCTAGAGTGACAACAATTTTGACCTCCTTGGTGGAGTTAGCAATCCAAGATTGCTTCACACTCCTCTAACTTATAACTTAAATTCCTTATGGGAAAACACATATTATAAGGTAAAAAAATTGGAATCCTCGTCTGATTAAAAATCTTAGCCTTTGTACCTAAAAGGTACAAGAGTATTAGTCTGGAATCTATTAACCATTCCGAAAGCATAACATATTTCAGTACAATATATAGTATTAAATAGGCTACCCATCGCCAAAGCATTAGGTACATTCCTTGTTCCTTCTATCTAATCAAGTTTCCTAAGACATTGATTCCCAAATGGAGATATTCCATACTTTAAAAGTAACTTTTTCATGGAATCCCAATGGTAATCCTGTGTATACAACACCGATATAATTAACATGGGATAAACGTAACATCATTTGCTACTAATCTAGTGAAATCCTGATTATAAAGATGTGTTTGGCTTGACTTAAGTACCTTATATCGAATATCTAGACAACCACAATCCCATGTAAGACAATACTCCCACCTCGTTCCCGATTAGGCAAATAATATCCACAAATTGTACCTAAAATACCAACATGTTTTCATCATAAGTCTACTAACAAGTAGTATTCAGACTTTGATCAAAATCAAAACTTGATTACCTAATCAAACTGAATGACTCAAGACCTTGATGATCTCAAATTCATAAATGGATCTTACAAGCTTACATCACTTTGCCTTCCTCGACTTCTTACTATGAACTTGTCAGGATGATCATTTGAGAATACATTTTTGACATTAAAAGAATTCCGACAATATTTAGCATGGATACAACAAGAAGGTTTGCTCATAGTCAATCCATTTCTTTCAGAGTAAACCCTTTCGCATGCCTTGCCTTGAAGGTTTGCACGTCCCCTTCAATTTATACCTTCCTATCCATATATTTATTAATTTCTTATAGATCCACTTGTGCCTAATTGGTTTGACCCCGTTAACAAGTCTATAAATCCCAAAACTTAATTTGAATGCATCGAATCCTTTTGGTATTAATAGTCATATGTCAAAACAAAAGTCCTTGCCTCTAAATTCCTCATCATAGTTACTGGGAGACGGTTCATGTTTATTTAGGATCATATCGAAATGATCTCCTAAAACACTAACCATTTAGGGTGAATCTCTATGCTCCCACTATAATGTGGCACTATTACTCATCCAGTATAAGTGACACGTGTATCCTAATCATCAATAATGCTCCCACTATGATAATGTAGGGTATTATAGATATTATATTTTATTTTATCCGGCACGAGTGGTCTAAAAACATTGGTAATATGATGTTCCATTATATCTTGTAATTTTAACTTGGGCGTGTGGTTTATTACATAATTATTTTTCAAAAACATGGCATTGATGCAATCAATGACCTTATTGTACTTAGGAGCATTAGTTAGACAAAACTTACATTGTATAAATTATTTTCCAATGTACCATAACGGATAAAAGATACCTAATTATGATAAAAAAAATTATAAAATCAATCGATTGTCCTTTCAAACCCAATTTAGAAAACCGAAACCAACATTTTTAGAACCCATGTAAATTAATAATTTATCTACATTAAATTTTTATCTATAACAAAAGTCATAAGAATATCCCACTGCTAACACTGTTGCGTTATTCTAATTGCCCATAACTAGAAACATCCCTCTTTAAAGTAATTCCTCGGTTACCTAGAACCCCCGTAACGAGTTGCAGTTTTGATTTGTGGTTCCCGAGTCTACATACTAGGTTTAGCTAGATTGGTCCATGAATAAGGCATTTCCCTTATGTAGTAAAGAAATTTTGGATACGTTGCCATAAAAGTTCTAACTACTTGTAGTGAGAATATATTCATACCGGCTATTCCACTACTACCGGGGAATATGAACTTTACTTAACCCTAAATTGTTATACTTGAAACTTAGTCTTGCCCTCCTACCTCCCTATTGGTAAAGAAGCAAAGCTCTTCTCAATTAACTAACACCAACATTTAGCTGCCAATGATCCTCACTCATGAGTTACAAATGGTACTAAATTTCCCCACCATGTCTAATCTAAAGAATCCTTAGTTCAATCAATGATGAAGATCATTTTAAGAACATGATTCTTGCTTGAGTGTTATCAACCAATAAAGGTGCTAACAAATTCTCATTGGTCAATCCTTTAAAATTAAAGATGTTCACATAGAACTTTCCCGATGGGCGGACCTAACACATATAACACTTCGGTTAAAAGAATTACCATGCATTTTAAAATGTCGTGATTCCGCAATTAAAACAATCCGACTGGGGGAGGGGGGAGATCAAGTTGTCACGAGGAATAAATCACATCACAATTTTGAAATATTGATGGAAATTGTGGATTAAATAAGTTTATTATCCCCTTAAGTTAGAACAATGTCCAATTACATTTCAGTCCTTGAAACTAATGCCAATTAAAACCTTTAAGACTAAAACAATAAAAAAGCGTTGAATTAATTTTTAAAAACTTAGAATCATAAAATCGAAGAAAATAGTTTCCAAACAAGACATGAGAATTAATTCAACTAAATTTTAAAGTGGCATCCCCCAACCACCAATATTTTTCAACATTAATCTGTCGGACATCCTAGTTACCTTACGAGGTGAGATTTATCATGGGGAGCTTAAATCATCACACCTTTAAGAATGTGGAATTCTATAGATAGTCTGTATATTAGGTTCCTCATATACATATTCAAATTTTAATTAAATCTTATCTTAATTAGAAATTAGGTGTGAATGCGACGATGTCCAAATAAATTACTAATCAATCACACAATCAAAACACGCATGAAAAGTGTGACACCCCGCCTAATTAAACATCGGGTGATCAGGCCTTTATTAAATTAAAACATGTTTCTCAAATGGTTCATTCTTAGCATCACTGTCGAAAACTTTTTAATTACTAATCACCTAAGTGGAAATTAGACCGGTGCCAAAATTTTATCTTTCTTAAATAGATAGATCAACCATGCGGAAAAGTAGTAAAACAAATACCATGCTAAAACTCAAACCAACAAAGTATAAGTACAACTGCACAAGAGTATTTCCGAATAAACCATCGGCTAAAAAATGACAAACAACAATAGAACAACTACTAATCTGCAACTAACATCTGAGACTGATACCGGACTACAAGTCCATACATAGAATAGGGTGAGATCCTGTACTAGATCTGAATGGGAGATATCGTCTAGTCAAAATCCTGTAAGTATCCACTGTGCTACAACTTCGAGTCCCTGGAATGAAATCATCATACATGGCGTCTCTGTGGCTGGACACCTAAAAGGTTTTTAAAATATTTTATAGCAAGAGTTAGTACTCAAAACATTTTGAAAACATTTAGCAAGCGTTTATCACAATATAAAATGTGGTTATTGATTACACATGTTAGGTTCTCGTACACTCTCTTGAGTTTACTCACCCCTCATCTTTTGTGCACACCTAACATCCTACACTTAGCCCACCTAGTCATATCTTCCAAGATAACTAGGACTAAGTAATCATCTTAACTTATCTATACTTAAGTTCTCGTATCGCCCACACAGTACATCCATTTCATTAACATCTCGCGAAGGTTAATTAATACTCAAGTAACATTCCACCTATGTTATGTTTCAAAACTTCTCATTTAGTTTCACTACTAAATTTCTACAATCATCACAATTTCTATCTTCCCACTTTTGTAATTAAGTTGCACTACTTAATTTACTAAATATATATTCTCTATCTAATGTTACGTTCGTAATTTAAGTTTCACTACTTAACTTACCAGTTCAGTATGTATTCTTTAAATACATGATATATATCAATCTACTAATACACAGAAGTAGAATATCATCAAGTATATATTTCACACACAATATATACTAAATATCAGTAATTACTATTTTATCCTTTTTACACACGTAAGGACTCTTGGTTCGGAATGATTCATCGACCCCAAGTAAGAATTGGTTCAGAATGATACATCGACCCCAATTATTTATATACACAAATTAAGAATTGGTTCGGAATGATACATCGACCCCAATTATTTATATACACAAATTCTGGCTCAGACTCTTTCATCACGCCACCAGTACAAAGGTTTGGCTCAGCATTTTACATCGACCCCAAACATATAATAACCCTATGTTAGTTCGGAATATCTCATCGACCCTAACATAGTAATTTAGGTATACTTCTCTTAACCTAGAAGTTCATACAATTCAGTAGGTACACGCCCGACCTATCAACCATGTTCGTACGTAATATTTTATTCTCTTCTATATTCCGTACAATATTCATTTTACGATTTATCTCATTAATCGCATTTATTGAGTATTCACACAACTCTAAGGGTCCTAGTTACCCCTCACATATAATTTCAGTAGTTATTACTTACCCTACTGGTCTATTACTTGAATTGACTTTACCTCGCTTCGTAACTCAATTCTAAATTTCCGATGCTCTACTAAATCGAATTATTCTCATCGGTCCATAGCCCAAGCCCTACACCCAATGGCCTTATCGGACCTCAACAATATACCTACTGGTCTTATTCTCACTCCCATATAAGTATAATATAAATTATAGGATACCCATTCACTCCCGAAAATCAAAGAAACCTTAAACACGGAAAATTAGGAGAAAAATAGCTTACGTCGATCGATCGACAATTCAAGATCGAACTATCGATCGAACAGGGACAGACGGAGTTCGTCTTCTTCGTTAACCTCTTCCTCCATTAACAAATCTCCAAACTACATTATAGTCCACCTAACTTCGACCCAATGATCCTAACATATTTTCACAGATACTAGGACAATTTTTAAAGTTTCAAATACATCAAAACCTCAATATATTTAAAGGAATTGTGGATTAAACCTAAGATTTGTTGAAAACCCTAACTATGGTGTTCTTCCCATAACCCAGATTTTATTCCGAAATACTCATCAAGTCAAATCTGAATATTATTCCTCTACATAAGTTACATCATTCTACATGCAATTCCTATCCCAACATGTATAAATATAATTATTTTCTTTCCAAAATATGAGTTTAACAAAATCATTCAAAAGACCATACACATGGGTATTATAACTTTATAATCTTTATAATAAACAACTTGACTTGATAGAGGGTTCCTGATTTCGTGATTGTTGATGATGTTTGATTATTTTTCTCCTGCAATCCTCCTTCCCAATAAGTTTGTGGTGACAATCTCCTTTGAATCCTTCCCAATTCTTTCTTTTGCCTTGAGAATTGTTTATCTCTTATCTCTAATGGCTATGGTGTGTTTTCATGGGTTTTCTAACCCTAACCCCTCTTTCATACGACTGATAAAAGGCTCTCAAATTCGTAGGTCTCCTTACCATCTCATGTTAAAAGACCAAAACGCCCCCGAACGGTCTCGGTTTAGTCTAAAATTACCCCGAGACTCAACCAGTACTCCCGGGCATACTATTTTGACTAAGTTGACCCTTCCGGACTCATCTGTGACCTCTAAATTATCATTTGAGTCACTTAAAAAATATTACTCGTTCTCACCCCAACACGGTCTACACACGTTAAGTAACTATTTACCACTCGCACTAAGTAAATATAATGAGGCAATATAAATCGGTAACTATCTCTCGATTAATATTCCAAAATTACAACTTTTAATAAATCTCATTAAATTACTCCTCTTACGTTTCTCATTTAATTCTCCAATTTAATATAATAGAATATTCAGAAATACGGGGTATTACATACTTCCCCCCTTGCAAAAAAATTTCGTCCTCGAAATTAGGATAAGGCTGGTATTAAGGCTAAGGACCTTAAATATCATTGCATCCTCTAATACCCAAAACCAAATCATAACATCCTAACGGTACCTATAAATTCTTATCGCATGTTACCCATGCCGCATATATCATAATTAAGTCTCACTACTTAATTTCTCCATAGATTTTTCCCAATCTAACGTTAACTCTTGAAATTAAGTTCCTCCCTACTTAATTTACTCTTTTGATGTATATATCTCTATATAACATCTATGTGTCTACTATCACTCATAAATAGAATATTATAAGGTATATATATCACACACAATATATACTGTAAGGGAAATTGGTCCGGCAAAATCATCGGCCCCAATCATCGTATCATTTACATTGGTCCGTAAATCCCTCGACCCCAAGGTAAATGTAATGCATATGTTGGTTCAGACCTTCCGTCGATACCAAATTAATCATCGATTTGGTTCGGAAAATCATCGACCCCAAATCGATCCTTCATGTATTGGTCCGGAACATCATCGACCCCAATACAGAATTTAAGCATACTTATTATTGCACATAAGTAAGAAAATCATAAGGTATATATATCTTACACATAACATATACTATCAACACTTATTTTATAATCACCCCCCTTTTATAACACTTTTGGGGTTATTGGCTCGGAATCCCACCTCGATCACCATTAGTGATTGGTTATATTGTCTCGGAATCACACTTCGAGCACAATATAAATATATACATCTCATCGTACATGAGTAGACAATTTGTGAGCCATATCTTTCACACTTCATATATTCTAAAATAACATACCCCAATAGAATGTCCTCATATCACGCGTTAAGGACTAAGAGTTTGGAATTTCTCCTCGAAACACACCTCAAAGTACATGTATTGTTCGTAATAGGTACCCACGAACCTAATCCTTATGTACAGTCTATATAGGCACTCACACTACCTATAAATATGCTCATATAGGTATACATTCAATCTATGAATTGATCAGTGGGCTTCTCCAAAATTCCACTATCGTAAGGGCGTATTATCATCTTTTCTCACTAACATTGAGTCGTAGGCGACACAACATACTCAAAATAAAACTTTATCTCTATTCCTCCCTGACCATCTCTCACAGAGTGGGATTTTAGGATTTCATCCTCATTCACAACCGTGTAGAACGGCACCGTGCACTTGTGCACTCTTCCTTTTTAACTACATACTAATTCATCCCGGTCAACCCATTCCGCTATCCCAACGAAATGTTGGTTTAGTTATGATGTTCACACCCCGTCAATAATATATAAGTCTATCTCCTCATTCCATCATTAGAAACATAGGTTCACTACCAAATTTCTGGTTGCTCATATCGTGCCCATCTTTCTCTATCAACTAGTGGTGCGTCTGGAGACAATCTCACTATGTCTCTTCCTCAACACCGCTTCCCACTTACGTCATCTTTCCTCAAGTGGTACTCGATTCCTCTTTCACTCCGGGTATATTATACTTTACAATCCATGCACTCTTCGTAATTGGCGCACCTTTAGGGTTGATTACCTTATAAGAATCAACATTTTAGTAACGCGTAAGTCACTCTCAACACTCAGTTAAGTAGAACCTTGCGTCACTTCTTCACAACAGTTAGGCCTCCCATAAGCATCACATTGAGAAGAAAAAATATCATCAAAAAGACAATCAATAACGCACATGTATTGATAATCTCAAAAGGCATATGTTCTCCAACTACTATTTTTTATTTTGTTTTAAATTTTCAAGGATAAAGAATAAAATGTACAAATACAACATAATTACTATGGAATAATACTAGAATATCTGAATCGTGAAACGAAATGAAATTGTGTGAACATTTTTCATAGGCAAATCAACATAAACAATAATAACATAGGTGAACGAAGTCATGAGATACTTCTAAAGAAAGAACTCAAAGTCTACATTAGGTGTAAAGTTGTGAACTCAAATGAAATTGACTCGACTTATGCAATATGCCATGAGCTTAAATGATTCTTATACCAATAACACCAAACTATTTAAGGTTTTTCAAGAAAGTCCGTTATGCAAACCCATTGATCTTCTACTTTATAACTCCCTAAAATTCTCACATATATAAGAATTAACTCTCAAATATTTTGAAGAAATCATAATGTTGATGTGTAGCGAAACATCAATAAATATAAACTAAATGGCATCAACACTTTTGTTTTTATATGTTGTTAATCTTTTTAGGCTCTTTAATGCAAATGGTGGCTTTTAACGCAAAGAATATTTTGATATTTCTTAGCCCCTTTCCATTGCTTAGTATATAACAATATTTTTTGGAAAATAAATGAAATTTGGGCAATGGTTCATACATGCACAACTTTTCCCTTTTTACATTTGGTTCTTTATTAAGCATAATTGAGATGAGAGCATCATATGCGATACATGACAAGTAAGTAAAATATTTATAAAGTTCGTGAATATGTGCAATAAAGGTGACAAGGAGTCAAACATGTAGAAAGTAGTCATCAATGGTCAATGTAATGATATTCATAGATTATTAAGAACACAAACGAAACAAAGTTATGTTTCAAAGCACTATGAAAAAGTAACGTGAATTGATGGAATGAAGGGGTGATCCGAATATCTTAAATGTTCATTCATATACGGTGAAAAATAAAAAATACAAAAATCTTTTTATCCTTTTCGGAAAAAAATTATCATTTTTTTTCACTTTTTCAAACCTTTTCTTAAAAATCGAAAATCTTTTTGATTTTCTAAATTTTTTCATAAAAACAAAACTCTTTTGGGAATTTTTTAAAAATATATAAAAAGAAAAACATAATAATACAATCTAGCAATAGGAACATGAGATATGAACGGGATAAACACCCGACACTAAAATAAAGTATCCGAACTCAATCTACATATCAAATACCCAAAGACTTACTAAGATCCTCAAATCTTAGTGTATTTAAAGGTTTCGTGAAAATATCGGCTAATTGACGTCCGATGCTCACAAAGCTCAAGGACATGACTTTCTCCTCAAAGAGATGACGAATAAAGTCCTTACGTATCATAACGTGCTTTACGTAAGAATGTTGAACCGAGTTATGGAATATATAAATCACACTAGTATTATCACAAGAAATAGTCATAATGCCTTGTGAAATACCATAATCTTTCAATATTTGCTTCATCCATTAGAGTTGTGTGTAATAACTCTCGACGTTTATATACTCGGCCTCCGCCATTGACAAAGATATGGAGTTTTTCTTCTTGCTCAACCAAGAGACAAGAGCACTCCCAAAGTAAAAACACCTACCCGAGGTGCTCTTACAACCATCAACATTCCCGGCTCAATTAATATCAGAATAAGCGGACAAATAGTTATTCGACTCAAAGGAATGCCAAATATTGTAGGAAAAAGTTATACTCATGTATTTGATGATACGTTTAAGTCCGAGCAAATGAGACTCTTTCAGGGATTCCTGATATTGCACACAAACTCCAATGCTCAAGGCAATGTCGGGACGACTAGTGGTTATGTGAAGAACAATATCTATCATGCTCCTATAAAGGGTTTTCTCTATATCCTTGCCTAAAGTGTCTTTGCTAAGCTTAGTCAATGTACTCACAGGGTGCATGAGTGCTTAGTGCAGTCGAAACAAAACTTCTTCACTAGGTAACTAACATATTTGGATTAAAATATTAATATCCCATCCTCAAACTGATGCACCTGGAGACCTAAGAAGAATGTAAACTCACCAACCATGCTCATCTCAAACTCGCTCTTCATCTCTTAATCAAAAGTGTGAGTATGGATGGAGCACGTGAATCCAAATACTATGGCATCCACATAAACGTGGGCAACCAAAATAGTACCACTCTCACTCCTCACAAATAGCATCTTGCCCACCCTCCCTCTCCTGGCCAAGAGATAAGAGATAGGAAGTGAGCGTCTCGTACTAAGCATGGGGTGCTTGCTTCAAACCATACATGCGTTCTTAAGATAAAATACGTATCCTGGGTGCTTTGGGTCTTCAAATTTCTTTGGTCGTTCCACTTAAACTTCCTCATGTAGAATGTCGTTTAGAAAGGCACTCTTGACATCTATCTAATATAACTTGAAGCACAAATGACATGTTATGAAGAGTAATAAGTGGATGGAATCAAGCTTAGAAACATTGTGAATGTCTCGTCAAAGTCTACACCTTCAATTTGTGCATAGCATTGAGCGACCAACCTAGCCTTATTACGAAATATGGTACCATTCTCATTCATCTCATTCTTATATAAATCCACTTGGTACCTATCACATTTGTCTTGCTAGGTCGGGGGACTAACTCCGAGACATTGTTCTTACGAAACTAAAGCAACTCATCCTGCATAGCGAATATCCAATGCTCGTCTTTGAGTGCTTATATCACATTATTGAGCTCGACTAAGGAGGTGTAGTAAAGGTAGCTAACCACATTCTCAAGTTGAGCACAAGTTTTGACACCTAGTGTTTCATCACTAAGTATAATGAAAGGGTCATAAGTTTTTCGAACCCAAGACGAAGGATCCTATAAATTAAGAGTAAGGTCCACCGGGTAGTATGAGGAAGGATGGGATCGTCACCAATGGGTGTATCATATTCACACTGGGGGAAATAGAAATCAGCGACTCATCATCTTTAATCGTGATATTTATTGACTTCATAATCTTAGATCTTGTAAGGTTAAACACCCTATAAGCCCTACTAGTCGATGAATAACCTAAAAATATTCCCTTTTCACTCCGAAAGTTGAACTTTTCTAACTGCTCTCTATCTCTTAAGATGTAATAAGTACTCCTAAAGATATAAAAATGTGATAGGTTGGGTTTTTCCCCATGCACAATTCATAAGGCTTGTGTAGCGTGTGTGAATGAAGATATACCTTACTCACTGATGGCATGCGGTACTTGTCGCCTCTGCTTAAAGACGTCTAGGAACATTTTGCCCAAGAAGTATGGATCTAATCATCTCTTGTATCATCTGATTTTTCCTTTCAACTATTCCATTTTATTGAGGAGTACGAACAACCGAAAACTCGTGTTTGATGTCCACTCTATCACAATAGCTATCCAATCTGGCTTCTTTAAATTCAGTATCAATTTCACTACACATCCGATTAATATTGACACCGTATTGGTTTTGTAGGATACATCACTTGGTTATTAGGAACTGAATCGCGTTGGACTTTTTTTCTAAGAAATCCCACGATAGAGTATCTAGAAAAGTCATCGACCATCATGAGAATATATCTCTTACCACTTAAACTCTCCGAGCGAGTAGGACCTATAAGATCCATGTGAATTAACTCCAAAAAATGAGTGGTGTAATGGTATTAAACTTTCGATGGGGACTTCGACTTTGTTTTCCTTATTGGCAATGTCCGCAAATTGAGAAATTTGGTTTCCTAAGTAACAGTAAACCATGAACTAGGTCCTTTTTAACTAATCTCTCAAGATGTCTAAAGTTAACATGACCTAGCCATTGATAAGAAAGATCCACAAAGGAGACTGTGACACTATTGCACACAGACGAGGAGTTGAGAATGATTTCATAGCAATTGTCTTCAGTCCTCACTCCTTATAGTAAATGTTAATCAGATCAATCATACATGTTACATTAGAACCAATCAAACTCTCCCATAAGTTTACGCCGCATAATAAGCTTATATGCTAATTAAGTTCACTTTCAACCATTTTACGTACAACACATTGTTTAGTTTAGGAAATTCGGGTATCTCTACACATCCACATCCTAAAATCTAAGACCTACACTTATCTCCTAAGGTGACTTTGCCTTCCATGCGATCCTCAAGGTTAGTAAATAATGATACATCACCAGTCATGTGCTTAGAGCACCCACTATCAAAATACCATTGAGAAGTATTTTGAACCTTGAGAGCAACGTGAACAACAAGGGCTTTATCGTCTTGCTTAGGAACCCAAGTGCAGGTTACCATTTGTTTGCCCTTACCGTTGTTAAGTCTAGTTGTAGTATCAAAAATGTTCTCACACAGCATAAATATCCGTTGAAATTCTTCCATTAAGCTTTATGAAGTCATGACTAAAAAATTAACTTTCTCTATAAGGCTAGAAAAGTCGATATAGCGGTGCAAGAGAGTATATGTATGTGTAGTTATTCCTAATTTGTAGTAAAACTCTATAAGGTGACCATTCTTTTTGCAAAAAAAATGCAAATATAGACTTGTTTGGGTCTACCTTGGTTCACTTTCTTAGGTTGAACTCTCTTTTGTGGTTTAGGTGGAGGCCCATAAGGATCTAACCAAATTTTATGAAATGGTTTTGGTGTGATATGGGAAGTGGATGCACCTTTATAATCTATTTCTTGCCTCTCCCTAAAACATAAAGCGGGATCGAGGAACATCTTTCCAGCCTTCTTCGATGTATCCTCTATAGTAACCTTGACCTCTCGGGCACGTTCAAAATCTTTCTCGAGTTTGGATACAAAGGCTTTAAGTTTCTCACGAGTCTCCACGGATACTTGAAGATCTCTCATAAGACTAGCCACTTTATTGGTTAAGCCACCATTTTCCCTCTCAACTAAAATGACTCTCTCTCCTAAATAAACTCTTACCGAGGACTCGCTTTATCTCGCATCTTTCAACTCATTTTCTAAGATAAAACTCTAAGCGCTAAACATTTATTTTGTTTCTTCATTTTAAAAGACTTGGCGTAAAGCTCGTCATAAGCACATTGAAGGTCACTCTCGCCCTTACTCAAAATGCCATCTCCCTCAGTATGTCCGGAATAACTAAACTCGCTATCGAGGTGATCATGTTTAATAGCTTCCTCATCAGAGTAAAATGCACTAGATGTAGTGACATGACTAGCCATAAACGTGGTGAAGTTGCGTCCATGATGTGACTCGTCCCTAGAATCCACCGACTCGACATTGCTCTCACTAAGCATGGCATTAAAGGGATCTTTGTCTTTTCCTTGTATCTTTAATTACGTATCACACTCGTGAGCTTTATGACCTTTAATCTCGCACTTATAGTATCTCTCTTCATCGTTCTTTGGGTAATCTTTTTTTTTCAAAATTTTTCTTGCCCGATTTATGTTTTTTTATCTTTCTCACAACTTTTATTTTCTTTGGAAGAATTTTCTTTGTTAAGTTTGAGATTTTTTTTGCAAAAAGAGATAAATCATCCAAATCAAAATCATACTCGGAGTCAGACAACACTTCCTCTTTCCCTTTTTATCGAACTTTTAACGCAATTCCCTTTTACTTAGGTTTAACAGTTTTGGAAAACATGTCGATCGCATAAGTCTGAAGGTCTCATACGAGTTTTTCTAACCTAAGCGTTTCTAATATCCCCAATGAATTAAGCATGGCAACCTTAGGAATAAAATGGGTTGGAAGTGATCTCAAAATATTTTTAACCCCATGCATCTCCGGAATTTTCTCACCAAATTAAAATTAGAGTTTACGATATTAGACAATCGTGCATAAAATTCATCAAACGAATCAGACTCTAGCATGGTAATAGTCTCAGACTTTGTGGTGAGATTTTACAGCTTTGAAGCTTTCGTAGCATTGGTACCCTTTGTAACACCCCAAAATTTTCAAACCTTAAATAGTGTGTTTTAAATTAAAGGTCGAAAAGGTATATATTTTTTTGGGATTTAGAATTTTTAAAAATTAAAAGGTGAACTATTTAAATTAAAAGATTTTTGGTCGGAATTCGATTAAATAGAAAATATTTTTTATAGGGGTTCAAAATTTTCATATTAATATATTTAGTAAGTTGTCTAAGTGATTTAGAAATTGGTTTTACGCAAAGATAAAGCCTTAAATTTTTTTATTAATTCTTGGCATAATAAAGTGACGGCTCTTTGATAAATTTTAGTATCATAATAGTTAAAATTTGAAAAAAATGTTTTTTCTATACTTAAGGTGAAAGAGAAAGTGACGCTTAGACCCTTTGCTTCCTGCTTAGGCGCTTGGCTCACAAATTAGGAGCTGTGTTTTATTTTTATTTTTGCTTCCTTACTCTTATTGTTAGTTGCGTTTTTTTAGTATTATTATTTATTTGTCCCTTTAAATCCTTGTTGTTTGTTCCATGTGTACTAATGATTACTAGAATCGTTGCCTTCAATGTGGTTTGGATGCACACGCAAGTTTTGAGTTAGCTGGCTCCAATTTTTGGTTGGGATGCTCATGGCCATATGTAATTGTTTATATACATTTTTATTTATCTTTTGAGAGTTGGAAGTCATTTGGGATTATTTTCCTCACCTTATAAAAAGAACAGGTCACGCCACTTTCGCTTTCAAACTCTTTCTTCTCAAAACAACACAAATATTCAGACCCTTATATTTCAACTCCAAACATTCATTAAATAAAACTTCAATCATATTTTAGGAGGTCTAAACTACATATTTTCAAAAAGCCCCGAGAACATAACTTGCTTATTTCCGTGAGACGAACGCAACCGAGTATTCAGAATTTTCAATGATTTCTAGGCATGAATACTTCATTCCCTTCCTTTAGTATTATGCATTTTAAGTGCCGCCGAAACCCTTGATTGCATGTTTTTCTTAAAAGCAATTAGCAACTTAATTAGATATATTGGACACTAAATTTTGGAATTGTCTTTATGAAACTTTTAAATACGAATAAATTTTTGAAACCCTTGGGTGCGTAGGCGAGATTGTTGGGTTTTTATGGTTTTGGGTATAGGTTCTCATGTAAAATTTTTATGGGATTATTTATATGGTTAATGGGACGCATTCACACTTATAAAAATTAGAGGACTTATAAAAAAAAGAACGATTATGACGTATTGAATATTGTTGCATGTTAATTAATTTAACATTATTGAACGCAAATAATTATGTTGAAAACGAACGCGGTGTTATTAATTGAATTAAATTAAATGGGGACATTTATGATTAAAATGCTATGTTGTTCATATGTATTGTGATATTGTGTGATGTGTTGTTTGTCACTTTTACCATCGTGGGGACGAGGGGCTTTTGGGTGGTATATTTATCACCTATATTTTAGGATGCTCACTAGGTATGGGACTAGTGGGTAGGCCTTGGCTATAATTTATGCTTGTTATGTATGGGAATAGTTAGTGTAGAGTCGTGCGGATATTTATATTCCGGGGTGGGGCAAATATTTATACTTTATCGTCGTTACGCTAGCCTAGGCATGAGATTAGGACGTGTTAAATGTTAGACATGCATCTTTTACGTAGGATATGGTATTTATGTACATAGGGACCCTTAGGTATGGGACTAAGGGGTATTTTTGAGGATCTCACATAGAAAAAGGGTGGGTTGTATTTAATAAATTGAGAAGATGAGGATTAATGCCTAAGATAATAACGGGTATTAAAATTTGTGGTGATATAATGTGCGGGGGCCCACAGTTTAAACAGGTTGGCTGGCGATTTATGTCGTGTCGTGTGTGAAACCTTATTAAATTACGGGGATTGGTAATTTAATAAGGATCGGCTGGCGTTTTGGCAAGGGAAAGTGTAAAATTTTGGTGGGAGTACCACCCGAGGCGGGAGGATCGCTATAATAATAATAAATGGAGAAAAATGATGTATTGGGTTAATTTAATTAAATTAACAACTTGAGGGCTTTTGGATATTTAAAATCATATTGGTGTGCATCATGAATACAAAAATTACTGGGGGTAGTTAGTGATTTTTGCTATCGTGTTTAATTAAAATATTCTATTGTGATATTTATTACGTATAATGCTATTGTCTGGGTTCACTGACCCTAATTGAGGGGAGTAATGTATATTCATGCTCGGGGCTCTGATCTCGTGCGTTGACTAACATTTTCAGGATAAGTCTCGGAGAAGCTGCATAGGATTATTTGAAGATTATCGTTTGGAGGTGCAGATGGAGTTTATTTACTTTATTGCTTTATTTAGTTTAGACTTTCCTGTCCATCGTATTTCATTATGAGACTTCTTCTGAATTTTATTGGGCCATTCGGTTCCAAAATTGTTTAAGGATTTTAGTTGGAGTATTTACAGTTAGTTTATTATTCAGATTTTAATTAATTAATTTATTGGAGGTTGGATTCATTTGAAGTTTGATATGTGGTGGATTTCTTTTATCGCATTTTTGGTCTTTATCATTTGAGATTGATATTTATTTACCTTGTAGGTTATTTTTATTATCTCATATCTATCACATGCTAAGAATGGTATTTTATTTACTCACACCTGACTTAGTTTTGGTGGCGGTCGATGCCAGGATTTAGCGGGGTGTGAAACCCTCATAAGTGAGCTGGAGGGTATCCCAAGCTTCTTTAGACGTAATACAAGTCATGATGCGTTGTAACTCGTCAGGGGTAACGTCTCCAGAAATGGCACTTAAACCGCGTGAGTTAAAATTCAACCATTTAAATTCATCCTCTGTCCAAGTAGTGACGGGCTCAAGACTTTCGACATTGTCACTGGTCACAGTGGGTGGGTCCACCCTCTTTTTTTATGTACAAGCCAGACTCTTTCATCAATAGATTTTAAAGCAGACCTCATCCTAGCTTTCAGTAAACATAAATTGACCCATCAAAAATAGGCATCCTATTATACAAATTATCCATTTAAGCCTAAATTCTAAAGATCACACAAAAACTTAGTGTAACCTGATTTGATACCAATTTAAGAACGCGGGATTCTATAGATAGTTCGTATATAAGGTTCCTCACATTCAAATTCAATTTTTTTTATCTTGATTAGAAATTAGGTGTACATGCGATGATAAGGTCCAAATCAATTAGTAATCAATCACACAATTAAAACACACATGCAAAGAAGTAAGGAAAAATCTCTTTTGGGCAAAACCTTCTATCAATACTCTAAAGAATTTGACAGATACAGTCGACTTACAGACTACTTAGCACAACTAAGTATAATGCTTAGAGTTTTAAAATCTCTTACAGAATATGACCAACTCCAGTGTCATCCACATGAAGCGATCGCCCCCCAGTATCCACCGATTAACTTTTTTCTTCAGCACTAGAACCTCGGTTCCACAAGTCAGCAGTAGAGATGGACTCTACAAAGGCTTTTGAAAGGTTTATGGAAACTTGGGTTTTATAAACTCACGAATCATATAGAGGGATGTATGATTTGGGAAACACAGAGTGGTTTTGAAAAAACAAATGTGAGAACTTTTATAATTGGTATTGGAAAGTCATTTTTGCCAAAATTCTGTTGAAATTCTGAACAAAATAGATTTTTATAACAAAAATACGAATTTCGAGGCGACGAGGTCGTTCGAACGAAATTAGAACATCATTCGAATGATAATAATATTTTATTTCGAACAACATCCTCTTTCGTTCTAAAGAAATACTTTTCTTGTTAGAACACACTTCTCACGAACTTCAAACGTCAAATCTCCGTCAGGATAGGGATGTCTCGTTTGAATGGCGTTTGAAGATGGTTCAAATGAAACCACACATCTCATTCGAACGAGATCCCATCTCGTTTGAACGAGACTTAAAAAAATTCTTTTTGAATTCATTTTTATAAAAAGCCTCGATTTAAAAATTTAACATCCCAGAATATGATTTATAGTAATCCATGAAAACCACAACTTTTATACCTCCATAAAGCGTCGGTGATGAATTCAAAAACGGTGCTCGGTCACTAGTTTCTACTAATGAACTTGGAGATAATGCAAATGTAACATTCAGTTTGAGATGCCGATTTGTAACGGAATACACCAAAACTACCAAAAAGCCCATGCTATGAGCAATTATAAAATATTGGTCTTATAACCTTGAACCAGAAAATTTTTCATCTTTCATTATGCTATCGGTACAGTTCAAGATCTTATGTCCACCATAATGAATTGCCGACGACTTTTGATCCCACTCATAGTGACAACGACTCTGATGGGAATGATATCAAAACTTATATCTAAATGTATATCATCGATTCATTTATTGAAATCGAACCCGCTCGTATAGAAATTCCTCGATGGGAGGACCGAACTCACTCACATTCAATTATAATAAACCATCACTTAAGAATCTTGAGATTAACAGATGTGATGATTAAATACATCTGATGGGAGGCAAACCAAGCTTACACGAAGAAGTAATTACACCATAATTCTCAACACACCAATGGAGACCGTGTGGTTTATGAGAAATCCCTCTCCCGCTTAGTATTTTAAAAACTTGAGAGTTTTGAAAAGCTATGCATTCAATTCTAAAGGCCCGAATTAAAATACTTGATAATTTTAATTTACTTGTATAAATTAAATTGCCTGATCTCACTATTTTAATTTTTCAAAAATAAAACCATTTTTGTATTAAAATAAAACCCTAAGATCAAAATTTAATTTATACCTTAAAATTAATTACAACGGTTTAATTCAATTTAGAAAAGAATAAATAAAATAAAAAATTTCATAAAAATGTGATCTAGGTCGGTCTCAATATAAATTCATGTTGTCCATAAAACGGTTGTTTAATTAATCCAATTACCATGCCAAATTATGCAACATAACAATAAAGAGACATACGTGTAAATAATTAAATAAATGCAGCAAATAATTGAAGGATATAAATGTTCTTTCCATCATGGCCTGGAAGTTTTCTTGAAGTAAAACTCCTCTTGATAAAGAATTCTTTTGAAGCACACTCTTTTTCGAACCAGTGTTCCCGTTGCAGTAGACTTCATCAAAAGTTAATTCCCGCAACCTTAATGATCTCCGATCGAGCTGATATTTTGAACACAACATCGTCTCACCTTCACCAAGAACCCACTCAAAATTCAAGGCAATTCAATGATCTGATCTCTAAAACATGATGCAGATGACCTTAATGATTTTTGATTTGGCTAATGATGAGTGCATTATTTTGTACATATTATATCCAAATTTATACTTTGTTAGTCCAATTTTATTTTATTTAATAAGTTCTTAGGACCATTTTGTTAAAAAAGGAAAAAATGTAAGAATGATTGAATACGGATTCAAAATGGTAATTTCAAGTAAAAGATGGGCACTCGGTAATTTTACAATTTTCTTATGCTAATTTGTGAAAAATGTTGCCTTGTAAAATTTTTACAGGTAAATTTGGTGCAAATTAACGATAACTGGAGAAAAGCACGGAAAAGCAGATTTTTCGGTTGTTCAAAAAAAGTTGTTTAAAGCCATAATTTTTTATAATTCAAATTGGACGAAAATGAGTGTGCTTGTTCAAAAAGTAAAAATAAGAGTCCTCGGGTGAGGAAAATTGAATAACTCATTCCGATCCAAAGACTAAATAAGGTAGAGTGTTCGTTTCTAACAATGTTAGTCTAATTGAAGAGAGTTTCACCCCAACCCAAACACTTCACCTCATGGTTTATAAAGAAGACCATTGGACTCACATTTTCACACACAATATTAAGGAACAATTTTTGAATAATTGAATTCAATTTGAGGGTTAAGTTTTTATTATTTTAAGAGGATTGAAGATTATTATTAGAGAACTTATTATGAGTTTGATTTATTAATCAAAATTTTTAATCATTCTTGCAAAAAAAATTGTCTTTCATTATGATATCTTAATTCTTCTATTAGAATTAGGGTGAAGTTTATCATAGTTATCTAATATTATCATGATAATTTAATTATTATTTATTCCTTACTTATTTTAATTGTTATAAAAAATTAATTTTCATTTTAAAACGACGCGAGAGTGCGTCCTAAAACCTTTAAAATTATTTTGTCAAATCAATTTTGAGATTTAAAAATAGTATTTATTTTATGCATTCTGCTTGCACTTTGATTGTCTTGATAGTCTATGCTTAAATATACGTGCGAACTTTAAAACTTGTATTTTCTAAGGGAATAGGGATTACCAACTACTAGAGACCTAAAAAGTATTTTGAACGTGACCTTTATATTTTTCAAATTAAAAGCGCCGAGAGTCGGTTTAATTTGAGTTATAAAAAGGGAACGACTACATTAAATTATTATTCAATGTTAATTACGTGATAAATGGACCCCAAATCCTAATTCTTTTCATATTGTTTACAAATCTCTTTTCTCATATTTAGGTATTTTCTTTGATTTAGTTTAGTTCATAATTATATGTGCGGGCGACATACATAAAAACATTTATGTAAGGATATGATTTTATAATTGTCCGTCATCAATTTAGTATGTCGTATACCGAAACACCGTCGAAGAACGTTCAAGATCAAATATGCATCGAGATGGATCCGAATATCTAGTTCTTCAACATTCAAGCCCAACAATGATGAATTTGGGAAAATGTGTTTAAGTTCCATTTACATTTTACATTAAAAGTGTTGGGATATTTTTTTAAATGATTGTTAACGCAAAAATTCTCCATCTACGAGGACCAATCAGAAAAGGATACGTGTCATCCTACGTGACAATATTCAACACCCGAGGAGAGTTGGTCGGCACCCGAGGAGTGTTAGTCGGCACCCGAGGAGAGTTGGTCGGCACCCGAGGAGTATTAGTTGGCACCCGAGGAGAGTTGGTCGGCATACCAACCAGGAATATCAAAGGATAACTACGCATTTAATGATCATTAATGTACATTTATATTGTATGACAACACATAGCATACCAAGCAATTCAATAGTTAGATTCGTTGAATGTAGACATAATGCATAAATGTCTACATACAATGAATCTCTTTATCTCCCATTACTATAAATACATGTATTCCCTTGGCCAAAAGGGACAACTAGGAAGAGATCCAAGAACCGAGAGACACCATACACAAGATCCATACCTTTTTCTCTCTCTACACCACATTTTGCTATTGTAAACCCCTGGGAATAAAGTAACAGTGGACGTAGGCTTTTCCTTATAGCCGAACCACTTTAAAAATCTTTGTCTCTCATGTGATTGATTGGATTGCTTTTATCTATTTATTTGTGATCATAAAAATGGGATTCGGTCCAGTTTTTTGCATCAACAGATTGACGCCGTCTGTGGGAACGTGTTACAACCATTGTTCTCCATCAAAAGCTAAGTTTTTATTTTCTCTACGTATAGTCAATTATACATACATCTTTTGATTCAATCATGATTTTTATGTTTGTATACATAAATTAATTGTCCAATTTTTATCTGCAAAATGTTGCATATCATGATTTTTAAATCATAACTGTTAGATTCATCCTTATTTAGAAATCTGAAAAATAGTGGATTTCATAAATCATAAATTTTTGCTTGATTCTCAAGTTTCAATTTTATATCATGGAATAAATATTTTAAATGATTACATATACCAATATATACGACGATGATAAGATTTAATCATTTTCATTGTTGATTTTGAAATAAATTTTGTAAGATCTTTGATGTCTATTCAAATTCCCATCATATTTTTAATAAAAGAATGGGAAAAGGTTAAAGACAATAAAAAGTCTTCTCATGGAAATCATGACCCAGATCTATTTTCTCTCTCTTCAAGTTTGAGTCTCTTTGCATTCACTTTTATGAATTATATACTTAATTTGGTTCATCTTCCATCTATGTCAATAAAGTCAAATTGATTGATTTTTATATAAATTTGGTAATAACTTTAATCATTCACCATATTTTTATCTCTCCAAATTGGGAATAGGAAGGGATCAATATAAAAAATAATTTTCTCTCACCTGAAAAATCATTACCCACCTCTTGTAAAAGAGTCTGGGCACAAATTTGATATGTTGGCCCCTCGTTGATCACATCACAAGGTTTCTTAGTCGAAATCACACGATCTAGTGGGTTATATATTTATTCATTTAATTAACATTCTTAAGGCTTAAATTTTACATCGAATGTTATTTTTTTTTTATCTAAAGATTCGATATATTCTGGTCATCCAACCATATATTCTATAATTTCAGATATCCTTAAATGTTGGTCGGCAACATCCATGTTGTTTGTCGGCAGCAGTAGAATCTTGGGGTATTAAAAAATGCTAAGCACCCCTGATATTTCTTTAAACACGAGTTTGGCTTGGGGACAAGCAGGGGGCTTAAGTCTTTTTCAACTTATGATCACCCCAAAAATATTTTTAAAACCAAGTGATAAATAATTTTCAAACAACAACTTATACCTGATTAGTTGTTGGAGATTAAATAAATTTACAAAAAACTTTACGTCTTATTTATGATGCATATTTGATAATAATTTGTCCATCTCACACACATTTGGCATAAAACATATTATTTTATATTTTGAAATTAATATTTTTATTTCTCAAGCATATACATATCATATATTGATTGGATGAGTAAATTATTCTCATGGCTAATCAATTCAGCCTACATAAATGGTAGAGCAAGATATTAATTTTTACAGGTACAAGATTCAACTCCGACGAATGCTCGGAAATAATCTTACTCTTCTGAAAAATATTATCATAGCTCGGCAGCATGAAATTTCACCTCAGCGAGGAACTGTTGATTTTATTATTGCTATGATATCTGCTCCAGCACAAATGATTCTATATATCCATTGGGATTCATATTCTATATTCATCTCAACATGGAGCACGGCGAGATACTTATTATCATATTCAGCTCTGAGGAGAACTATACCATTTATTATATTTCACCCCCAACGGATAGTTGGTCGGGGTAATTCTTATTTATATGCAGGCCCAGCAAAGTTCTCGGCCATATTCTTATGTTCTGGAAAATATTATTCTTATTCGGCATTCTGCAATTATGCCTCGACAAGATACTTATTCAGCTTTAAGGAGAATTACAACATTCGTTCGGATAATTCTTATTTATATTCAGGCCTGACAACGTTCTTGGCCATATTCTTATGTTCTGAAAGATCTTATTCTTGTTTGGCATTATATGATTCTACCTCGACTGATCGGCGAGGCACTTTATTATTTTTAATTATTCTTTATATCTATTTGGATGCATATTCTATTCTCATTTCAGCATGGAGCTCGACAAATATTTATAATCATATATTCAGCTCCAAGGATATCTCCAACATTTATATTATCTTATTCCCAACAATCTGTTGAGGAGGTCTCCAGCATTTATTATATCTTATTCAGCTCCAAGGATGTCTCCAGCATTTATTATATCTTATTCCCAACAATCTGTTGGTCATCGCCGAGGAGGTATCCTGCATTTATATTATATCTTATTCCCAACAATCTGTTGGTCATCGCCGAGGAGGTATCCTGCATTTATTATATCTTATTCCCAACAATCTGTTGGTCATCGCCGATGAGGTATCCTGCATTTATATTATCTTATTCCCAAAAAATCTGTTGGTCAGCGCCGAGGAGGTCTCTAGCATTTATATTATCTTATTCCCAATAAATCTGTTGGTCAGCGCCGAGGAGATCTCCAGCATTTATATTATCTTATTCCCAACAATCCGTTGGTCAGCTCCGAGGAAGTCTTCATCATTTATTATCAATTACCACCAACTCCGATTGGTAGATAAAATCCAACTCCGGTTGGTAGACAAAATCCAACTCCGGTTGGTAGATAAAATCCAACTCCGGTTGGTATTGGTCGATAAATCTCATTCAAAGTTCACATTTCACAGTTGGGGGCTTCTATTACAGATATATTTGTTCATTTTGTGGCACATTCTTATAACATCATGCAGTCGAGCATCAAATTCAACTCCACAAACTCACACGGTCGGGGCCCCGATTAATCATCATTCAGGAGTTGTTTTTCTTGCTCAGGAATTACTTTTGATATTGAAGTTCAGGAGGAATATTGAAGTTCAGGAGGTATATTGAAATTCAAGAGGTGTATTCAGTAGTATCAGGACATGATGAAAGAAAGCGACAAGTATTCCACCGAGGAACTCTGTCAGACCAGAAATTAGAAGATAAGTTGCCTATATGGAGGCTATATGTAGATGGCTCATCTTGCACTACAGGCTGTGGGGCAGGGATCGTTTTGAACAGCCCAGACGAGGTCGACATGGAATACGCCCTACGTTTCTAATTCAAAGCTTCTAATAATGAGGTTGAGTATGAGGCCATGATTGCAAGTCTTAATTTGTCAAATACTATGGAGGCACATCAGGTTATTGTCTTCAGTGATTCTCAATTGATCGTAAACCAAATGTTGGGAATATATGCAGCCAAAGGAGAATTGATGATCAAGTATCAAGCAAAGGTGATGGAGTTAGTATCAGAGTTTGGTGCTGTTCAACTGGTAAGAATATCAAGAATGGAGAATGTGAGAGCATACGCCTTGGCCCGATTAGCATCAGCTACTCGTACCGAGCTGCGAAGAACGATACCAATTGAAGTATTAGAAAGTCGGAGCATAGATGAAGACCTGACGATGAATATTATTACCCTTGATTTAGGACCATCTTAGATGGATCCCATCAGATCATATATTGAGGAGGAACAATTACCGGAGGATAAGCTCGCTGCCAAGAAATGGAAGTTTAAAGCTGCTCGGTATGTACTAATTAATGGTATTTTGTATAGACGAGGAATTATGGCAGGTTTGCAAAGATGTGTACATCCCTTCGAGATGAAAGAATTGATTAAAGAGATCCATGAAGGGTCCTGTGGAGCCTATGTAGCAGGTCGGACGCTTTTGCAAAAGGAGATGACGCAGGAATACTACTGGCCGACGATGAGAGCTGATTGTATAGCTTATGCCAAGAAATGTGACAAGTGCCAACGCTTTTCCTCCATCCGAAGAACTCCACAAACATTGTTGACACCCATCACTTTTCCTTGGCCATTTGCCATGTGGGAATTTATTTGGTTGGACCACTGCCGACGACCCGAGGAAGATTCAAATACCTCGTCATTGCCATCATCACAGACTACGGAACACAATTCGATAACGAGGAGTTTACTGCTTATTGTCATCGGCCAAACATTTTGAAGGTTCATTCAGCACCAGGTCATCCTCAGAATAATGGACAAACTGAAGTGACGAGCAGAACATTACTAAATGGTTTGAAAAAGAGGCTATGTAAGGCTAATTGGATTAATGAGTTACAGTCAGTATTGTGTGCAACACTACGCTGCCCAGCAATAAAAGCAAACACCGATAGTTCGAAAGAACCAGATAGTTCGAAAGAACCAAAAAATATACTCCTTTGGTTAGGAGGTGACACTAGCGTGATCAACTACGGTTGGTAAGATAACTAGTGGACAGTTCGAAAGAACCAAAAAATACTCCTTTGGTTAGGAGGTGACACTAGCGTGATCAACTACGGTTGGTAAGATAACTAGTGGACAGTTCGAAAGAACCAAAAAAATACTCCTTTGGTTAGGAGGTCACACTAGCGTGATCAACTACGGTTGGTAAGATAACTAGTGGACAGTTCGAAAGAACCAAAAAATACTCCTTTGGTTAGGAGGCGTACACTAGTGTGATCAACTACGGTTGGTAAGATATCTAGTGGACATATAGTTCGAAAGAACAAAAAATACTCCTTTGGTTAGGAGGTGTACACTAGCGTGGTCAACTACGGTTGGTAAGATAACTAGTAAAAAGTTCTTTGAAAAACAAAATACACTAAGTATGGTTGGTCGGGAATAAAAATCCACTAACTGTAGTTGGTCGACAAGAAGAATTTATTGACCTTAGTTGGTCGGATACATTTTATAAAGACAAAAATTTACCAAGTATGGTTAGTCGGGGATAAACTCTCACTAACTATAATTGGTCGACGAACACAATTTGACAACCTTGGTTGGTTGGAAAATATTTTAAACATTTTTATACTCATTACTTTATTATTAAGTGATCGAGCAACATTTTTAATACTTGTAATTCTTTTTATTACTAAGTTTGTCGATGAACAACACAATATTGTTATCTTTTTAACAGATACATATGCATAAATGTAAAGTGTTTGATATTTACAAGACAATAGCAATTAAGATTGCGAACAAAAATGAAAGTCTTTCATTAAACTCAAAAAACAAAATACATTGAGAATGAAAATGTATACTAACTATTACATTGAGATTCCTATTCTATTGGTTTCTTTTCCCTCTTCTTTTAAAACAGGTTCCTCACCAGCAGGAGGATCATCCAAAGTATAAGGGGAGTTTATGAAGTTAAGATCTTTCAACATTCTGATATTCATCACAGATGATCTGTCCGAGAAGCACTAGCTCATTCCCGATAAGCTCTTGCTCGTCCCTGAGAATCACTTGTTAGTCCCCGAGAACCTCTTGCTCGTCCCCAAACAGAGGTAGAAGTCAAAATCAGCATCTACAGCACTGAGATCTTTACTACTACTGTCCCGACCAACATTGAAGAAGAAGTTGTATGAAAATGTTTCGAAGTCTGCCACCTGCTTGGTACTAATCAGATTGAAGAGTTGGGTTCAAAAGCTAGTATGTTACTCGACAAAGTATTCAGAGGATCATAAATCAAAAAAATCAAGCACGTAAAGTTAACATTCAGTTGCTCGGCACAAGAGGCAGTTGGTCGGCTAGCAAACCGATCAACATACTTGAAGATTATGACAAGCTACAAGTTGCATACTATGGCATGGCTGCATCCAAATTCCCAGGGGTGATACATAGCACACGGAGTTACTCAAAAGAAAGATTAGCAACCATCGATCAGCCTGCATCATATGTCGTCCAGGAGATAATGCACTTTATGTTGAACAAATCAAGAAGGTAGATCAAGAATTTCACGAGCACCGAGCAACACTGCAGAATAAATACTCCATCCTTTCAAGTAAACCATCAAGCATGGAGCATTGAGGGCTTCTGTTAACGCAAAAATTCTCCATCTACGAGGACCAATCAGAAAAGGACACGTGTCATCCTACGTGGCAATATTCAACACCCGAGGAGAGTTGGTCGGCACCCGAGGAGTGTTAGTCGGCACCCGAGAAGAGTTGGTCGGCACCCGAGGAGTATTAGTTGGCACCCGAGGAGAGTTGGTCGGCATACCAACTAGGAATATCAAAGGATAACTACGCATTTAATGATTATTAATGTACATTTATACTGTATGACAACACATAGCATACCAAGCAATTCAACAGTTAGATTCGTTGAATGTAGACATAATGCATAAATGTCTACATACAATGAATCTCTTTATCTCCCATTACTATAAATACATGTATTCCCTTGGCCAAAAGGGACAACTAGGAAGAGATCCAAGAGATCCAAGAACGAGAGACACCATACACAAGATCCATACCTTTTTCTCTCTCTACACCACATTTTGCTATTGTAAACCCCTGGGAATAAAATAACAGTGGACGTAGGCTTTTCCTTATAGCCGAACCACTTTAAAAATCTTTGTCTCTCATGTGATTGATTGGATTGCTTTTATCTATTTATCTGTGATCATAAAAATGGGATTCGGTCCAGTTTTTTGCATCAACAATGATTTTAATAATAAAAGTTTTGGATAAATGCTCCTGATCTCGTAAACAGTTTTAATTTTTAAGGATTCCAAGTTATTTAAATATTTAAAAGTTTTTAAAGTGGATTAGTGACTGTCGTTCAAACGACATGACATCTCATCGAACGAGAAGGAAGTTCGTTCGAACGACATCGCATGTCGTTCGAACGGTATGTGTATATATCTGACACGTTACCGCCTTGAATTTTAGTATTTAATGGGTGTCAGGTTACTGATTTTCATGTGGAGAAAAACTGGTTTTAGACATAATACGATTTTGAGTGTTTTGGTTTATTCTCCAATATTTTAAGAGTTCAATCTCTTGTTTTACAGTTAACAAAATTCCAAGTACTTTTGTGTGAGTTGTTTTGTGGAACCCAAGAACATTACTTTCTATTGTTCATTCTTTGCGGGGAGTTCTCTACAACCGAGTGCTGCGTGCTATTGTGGAGTGAGTCACTACGAAGTTTATGGGTGCGTGTCATTGAGGATCTTGCTGCGTGAAGATTCTTTACTGATTTGGATTGAGGTTCATAGGGAGTGTTGCGGTATTCCTGGGCTGACGCTAGGACTACGGTTCTTGTGGGTTTGCTACGCGTGGATCCATTGCTGACGACACTGACCGACACCTGTGAGTATTCGTGTGTCAAAAATCTATTGCATTATAATCGTTGTAAGTTACGATCTACTAATTATAGTGAAATAAAGGGTTTTGCCCCTGTAGGGGATTTTTTCCTGAAATTTTCTTTCCTTTGCATGTTTATTACATTATGCTTTCATATCACCTAGATGCATGTGTTAGGACTGAATTAAAACTTGGGCTTCATTAAAACTGGTTTGGTTGACACACAATTAAAATTGGTTTTATTTGAGTAGTCACATTTATTCCACTACATCGCACTCATTTTCAAATTGGTATCAGAGTGGGTTACGCTAAGTTATTACGTGATCCTGGTTTGTGCACGCATTTTTGTGTCAAATCCTGTTGCACTAAGTTATCGTGTTTGATCCTGTTTTTCTTAAATATGGCTTTTAGTGTTTTTGATGATTTTCGATGTCAACTTTTTGAGAAGTCTAATCGAAAATTTCACACGAACTCGTGTTTTATATCTTCAGTTGAAAACGATTCTGAGAGGTGTTTGGGATGTGAGGGAATTGGTCACACAATAGATGAGTGTCCAAAAAATTTAAGGAAGCAATTAAAAAAATTTACGTCTCATGTTTCTACCCTTAGTGAGGATGATTCAGAAGAAGTTTTGTTTGTTTCTAGGCGAGAGATTCCCACCCGTGTGATTAGTGATGATAGTGAGGGTGATGAGAGTGAATATGGAAGTGTAGATGAGCGTGACTTGCAAACGGCTTTCAATGAACTTTATACCAAAGATTTAAAAATAAAGAAAGAAAATTTGAAATTGAAAGCTCATTTGCAAGAGAGTGATAATACGCAAATATTGCGTATTTCATCCGTCGAACCTACGCATTCTAGCCTCCTCGGGTGCCTTAATCTCTATATTTAAGCCCGTTAACCAGACAACCTTGGTTTATATTTTTAACATGCTATATGAGGTATAATTGGGCTTTTTTAGGTATTTAAGTACTAAGTATGAAGTTCGAACACGTTCCGCTCGATTCCTGTACACAATCGCACGTTCAAGGGCATTTTAGTCATTTTACAGATTGGTAACCTGGCCCAAAATCTTCATGTAAGTTGTATCCCTCCTCGCAAGTTTCGCGTGGCCGCAAACGGTGCGCGATTCCGATTCAGAACGAAGAAGTTACGACGATTTTAGTGGAGAAGAAATGCAAGCCAAAACAGGGAAAAATGCAGTCTGCCCTTGCTTGATCGATCGATCGACCCTTCCCATTTTTTCCCCATCTTATATTATCGATCGATTGACCAAATGGTAGATCGATCGACCCCCTATTTTTCAGCAGATATTTTGCATTTCTTTTCTCTTTTCTTTTCTAATTTAATTCCCACTTGGTATATAAGACAATGTTGATGTAATAAACAGAGGTGAACGTTTTTAGAGAGTTTTAGAAAATTTAATAATTAGGGTTTGGGTGATTGGATGGTTCTTCTTCATTTATACTTGGTTTGACACCCCATTTGTTGTGTAAGTTGACTATTCATCACCCTCTCCATTAATATAGTTTGTATCTCTTCATTTCGTGCTTTCTAGTTCATTTACAAGCTTTCTAATTTAGGTTTTCTTGCTTTATTTACATGCTTTGATTTACACGATTTCTAGTATAGTTTTATCGCGTTTATTTTACGCTTTCCATTTACCGCGTTTTTAACATGCTTTCTAGGTAATTTAAATTAGGTTGGTTTTTAATGGAATTCACTCGAGTTGACGCGTTGCTTTGCTTTGGTGATGGAGTTTACGGGTCTATTTCGGGTGCGTTGTCCTAGTTATTATGCCTAGGAGATTTTACGGGGCATATCATGGCATTTTGATTAAGTGCGAAAAGTGTGCGCGTGTAAAGTGCACAGTCGTTGTTTTCGTTTCGCCAACTCAATACAAAAACCTAAGTTACTACTACACTTGCGAGGCAAGCACAGCGGTAAGTCATGTATTGAAAATCCACAGAGACGAGTTGCTAGAATTTATAAGGTTTAGTGCTCCTAAATAAAAGTGTAAAAGATGATTACAAACTAAAAGAAAATATGCATAAAGGGAAATGTTAATCTAGGCAAGGTATTGAAACTAGAATAACAAAGCGAGTAGAACTATAGGTTGCGTCGAATATCCCTCACCCGAGTTAATTAGTATAAAATGGTTACATGGGTCGACGAGTTATTAAGAACGCGTCTCGTTTCGACAGTTTATTAAATCAAGGGTTGTTACGCCCTAAATCATCATAAAAGCCTAATAAGATTTTGGCGTCAATAAATATCCCGGAAATTACGCGCGAAAGGTCGTAAGCACGGGACATACATGATATGCCCCGTCAAATCCCCTACGCGTAATAACTAGGACAACGCACTTGAAATAGACCCGTAAACTCCATCACCAAAGCAAAGCAACGCGTCAACTCGAGTGAATTCCATTTAAACACAACCTAATTTAAATTACCTAGAAAGCATGTTAAAAACGCGGTAAATGGAAAGCGTAAAATAAACGCGATAAAACTATACTACAAAGCAAGTAAATCAAAGCATGTAAATAAAGCATGTAAACCTAAATTAGAAAGCTTGTAAATGAACTAGAAAGCAAGAAATGAGGAAATACAACTATATTAATTGGTAAGGGAGATGAATAGTCAACTTACACAACAAATGGGGTGTCAAACCAAGTATAAATGAAGAAGAACCATCCAAAAACCCAAACCCTAACCTATTCAATCTTCTAAAACTATCTAAAAAAGTTCACCTTGAATATTACAACAAAATTGGTATATATACCAAGTTAGAATAAAAGAAAAGAAGAAAGAAAAGAAAAGAAAATATCTGCACGAAAAAATAGGAGATCGATCGATCGACCCCTGTGGTCGATCGATCGACTGTTAAAATTGTGGCAAAAATAAAGAGGGTCGATCGATCGACCCCCAGGCTTGATCGATCGATCAAGCAGGGGCAAACTGCATTTTCCCCTGTTTTGGCTTGCATTTCTTCTCCGCTAAAATCGCCGTAACTTCTTCGTTCTGAATCGGAATAGTGCACCATTTATGGCCACACGAAGCTTACGAGGAGGGATAAAACTTCAGTGAATATGTTGGGCCAGGTGGACAATCTATAAAATGACTAAAATGCCCTAAAATGTGCGATTATGTACGGGAATCGAGCGAAACGCGTCCGAACTTCATACTTTGTACCTAAATACCTACAAAAGCCTAATTATACCTCATATAGCATGTTAACAATATAAACCGAGGTTGTCTGGTTAACGAGCTTAAATATAGAGATTAAGGCACCCGAGGGAGCTAATATGCGTAGGTTCGACGGATGAAATACGCGATATTTGAGTATTATCACACCCCCTAACTTATACATTGCTAGTCCCTAGCAATGAAATAGGATGCAATAAGAACAACAAGCACCAAAAGCAGGAAAAGTACGAAAATACTAAATTCAAAACGACCGACGCGTAGGTGACTCTCGCGCCGCGACAAAACCCTGTCTATCAAATGGCGCCGTTGCCGGGGACTAGTTTGTTTTAGACTTTATTTGTTTTAGTATTTCATAGTATTTTCTTTCTATTTGTATTATTTGCTAATATTTTGTAGGACTTCCACATTTGAGCACTTAGAAACGCTCGAATTCTTTTCTCGTGCACTTACTTTGTGGAATTCGCCATTCTAGCCATTTTGGGGGTAAGCATGTCTTATTCCAATTCTTTCGGTAATCCTTGTTATAATTCTCAAAATTCTAGGCCTATGACTTTCGGTGAATACTTAGAATCCCAAAAATTTGCAAATTCAAATATTACTTTGGGCGAGTATAACGAAAGTCAAAATTTAGGTTATTGGAATTTTGATGGTGATGACAATGATTTTGGGCCTTTACCTCCTTATAATAGGAATTTTGAAACGAATTCGAATAGTTTTCAAAATTCCTATAATAATGAGTTTTCGTTTAAGTCCGATGGCAATTTTCAAAGTTCCCATTTTCATGCATCCGCACCTCGACCTATGACTTTCGGTGAGGGTTTGCGTATGTATGAGAATGAGAAAATTGAAACTCGTTATCGGGAAGAAAATTGTTCGTGGGAACATGAGTTGGATTTATATTTTGAGTCCAACGACGATTTTGCTTTCGAGACTTTCGAAGTCGAGGAATGTTTTGAACCAAATGAGGTACTTGTGCCGTAACAAACCATTCTAGACTTTGCCCATCGCGTAATAGATATTGAAAGCGAGGATGATAATGACGTAATATCTATTTGCAATGAAATGATTTCTTCTTTGGCCCCCAAAGAAGAACATTTCATTGAAAATGATATTATTTCATTCAAAATTCCAACTTCATGCGATGATGATTCATCTCATGAGTTTGAATTTCTTTCATCCACATTTTCATTCTCTATTACCCCACCGGAACAAATACCCTATGATTCGGTTTCAAACTTTAATGTTTTAAATCCTATCGCCGATGAGGAGTACTTGCTCGAGTTGCCCTCCACAATCGCATCTTTGCCTTTGTGTGCGTCGCCTCCCATTCCAACTTCAAAATCCTTGGGAGGATATTCTCGGTCCCCACATGTTTTTGTCACCCGTGCAATCCAAACCCCCCATCGTCCCACCAAAACTTTTAATTGTCGATGATTCATTTCTTCCGCCTTACACATGCCTTCCGTTGTTAAAACGGAATTCATATTTTTCGGAAGGCATGCTTGTATGTGAGGGTACACCGATTATCCTCCAAAGTCAAATTATTCTTATGGTGGACCCACAACTATTTAGACTTCTAGTGTATAGTTAGTGTGAAGTCTAAATAGTAGGTTGTATATAGTTAGTTTTTTATTCTTTCTTTTTAATTTAGTTTAGTGTAATTAGTTAATTTTTTGTTATTTGTTTTTGCTATGCTCGGTACTAACTTGTTTTGTAGATTCTTTGGACTTGTTCTTATGGGGATCGCTCCACGTTTGGGTAATATCGCTCTTTTCCTCTCTTTGACTTGGTTAT
This sequence comes from Sambucus nigra, assembly GCA_949130495.1. NCBI lineage: Eukaryota > Viridiplantae > Streptophyta > Magnoliopsida > Dipsacales > Adoxaceae > Sambucus > Sambucus nigra. The sequence continues at coordinate 102,004,538 of OX422208.1, forward strand.
TAATTTACATTGAGGACAACGTCAAGTTTTAAGTTATGGGGTGTGGGATATTCTATCCATTTCATTATTTGGTCCATGTTTTTGCTCACATGTTAGTTACTTAGTATGCTTTTCTTAGAAAAATTAAAATTTTCAAAAAGATTTTCTTTATTTTTTCTCCTTTTTTGGGCATTTTGCCTTTGTTTCCAATGATAAATTTCAATAATTGCACGATCCAATTGACAACCCAATGATGCATGTTCTTGATTTTAGAAGTTATTAGACTTTAGTCTCACTTATTGATATTATAAATAACTTCATGAATTAAACTTTAATCCTATGAGCACATGCACTTTTATTGCTATATTGATTTGGTTTAAGATTTTTATAACTCGGTAATCTTTTGTTGCATTGTATATACTTACACCGAGTAAGCTTTGTTCCTTTCGTCGTTTGTGAGTGTTATACACTATTCTTTTCTCATTGAAAATATTGAATTCGTTGGTAATCTCACTATTCTTTCATTTGACCGTTCATTAATTGAGTTCATACTTGAAATGTGTTACTTGATCATGATTGATGATGCTAAAAAATCAGCACCACCAGGTAAGGTGTTTCCAAGCTCAATATATGAATAACAATGGCAGCACAACTATATAAAGAGATAAGAGAAGGAGGTGAGGATATGAGGAATCAACACCGGAACTGAAGTGGTTCAGCCAATCTGGCCTACGTCCATTGTGAGTGTGTGAGTACTATCACTGAATGAAGGCACTAATGGCCATGGATACAATTCTCTCAAGCTTTCTCTCTCTACTGTATATTTAGATAGAGTTTCAGCTAGGGTTTTATAACTGGGGATCCTTTTGCAAGGTAGGGGATGACCCCTATATATAGTGCCTAGGGGGCGTAATGTACCCCCCATGCATGCAATGAGCATGTGTGTGGTATCCTCACCAATGTGGGAATGCCATCTGTCACTGTCACATGTAAGCAATGATGATGAAATGTTCTCCCACACGTGGAGGATAATCTTGTTACAACTGATTTGTGCCAGGTGTCCTTATCCAAATGTCAACAGATGCTCGGCAGTCATGTTGGTGAATGACCTCGGCCTGGGAGAGGCCGAGCTGTAAAGGCTTGATGTCCGTTCAACCCGAGAAGTGTCATAAGGAGTCTCGGCTTGATCTCAGCCGAGGCATTATGCTAGGTTGGCCCCAGCCGATGTAGGGATAGTCCCATGCTAGTGATTACTAAGGCCTCTTGTGACCTCGTCCCAAGCCGAGGTTGAACCGGTTCCAAGCCGAGGGTCGGCTCCCTGTCACCTCGGCCCACCCTTGGCCAAGGTTTCCATACCCAGGTGTATGAGAGTGCTGTTGATGCCTGTGATACGCGCAGTGCCCCTTGGCAGTGTAGATGGTAGTGTCGGCCTGGGCCGAGGTAGGTCTGGCCGAGGGATGGTATCGCGGGTCCCTGGCCTTCATAGGGTCGATCAATGTTTCGGTCATCATCTCGGCCGAGGTAGGTGTCCCTGGGCTGAGGTTATACTTGGGCATATCAATCACCCCCAACCCTTAGTCATATGCGAGAGCAAGTGGCTAGGGGATTGTTTCACCTCCGAGGCCTGTCCGTCCCAAGGCTAATACCTGCATGACACCTGCCCCAATCTAAGGCGTGCCAACTTGGCGTGTGCTGTCAGTAGTTGTCCCTTGGGTTTTCCCAAGGCAATGATGGGACTTGGGAAGTGTGCCCAAGTATTTAAGGGGTAAAACCCTTCCTTTCTCTTTCTTCTTCCTCTTTTCTTTCCCGCGCACGCTGTTTCCTGCAAATTTCTCTCTCTTGAACTTCTTCGATCAGCACTCATCTGAAGAGGATTTCATCGATTTTCTCGCAAGTATTCCTCATCTCACTCGTCGATTCATTCTCCAGGTACTTCTTCCTTTTCATTTCCTCTATTTCTGCTATTTGGTTTGCGTTTTCCGGCGTATTTTTGAGTTTTCCGGCGAGTTCCATTAACTCAGGTTAACTAGGTTTTCTTGAAAACTTCTTAGTTTGATCTTTAGGCTTCCTCATTTCATAAGCCAAACGTGTTTGTAGCTTTAGAGATTTCCCAAGTTTAGGGTCGTCCCAAGTTTTGGGTCGTCCTCTGATGCTCAGACCCCTGTACCAACTTCTTGAGGACTTCCCTTCTCTTAGAGAGAAGACCTTAGAAAAAATTAGGCAAATAGAGAGAGCTCAGGAAGAAGCTCGTAGGTCTCAGGAGTTCCCTATTAGACCTCTCTTTCCCCCACCTCTGAAGGTGGTATATCCTGATCCTCCTGAGAACTTTTATCAGACAGACGTCTCTGCTAACCCATTGCCGATGTCTGAGTCTGAGTCCTCCACCTCAGACCCCATGTCTGTGGACTCTTTCCAAGAAGCCATGGACTTTACACCTCGGCCTGGTCAGGCCCCTGACCAGGCCGAGGTCTCCAGCCGAGCCTCGTCTCAGAATGGCTCAAGCACCTCAAATTCTTCTTCGGAGGTCGAACTTGTTGAGCCAAATGTAGCTGTTCCACCCATTCTTGATGCCATCCCTCTATCGGCCGTCACAGGGGCTGAGTTCGCTCAGAGATTCCCTCATCACTCGTCTACGTCAGCTCCGGCCGACGTTGAGCTTGACGATGATGAGGATGCTGAAAGTGATGTTGACATCTCTGAAGCAGCCGAGTTCGAGATCACAGTCACTGAGGTAGACCTTCTGTGCTTTAGGTACTTATACTCCATTAGCCCTTCCATCAAGTTAAGGAGACCTCTGAGGGAAAGAGGGCCTATCATGGCCGAGATGGAGAAATCTGCTTGTACGAGCAGATGTTCAAGTTAGGGTTTCGCCTACCCATTCACACCGTCATCAGGTCCATTCTTTCCTTCATCAACTTGCCCCCCTCGCAGTTCTCTCCCAATGCTTGGAGAGTTATTATAGGGGCCATCATCTTGTGGAGGGCAGTCCACCACTTTGACCTCCCAGTTCAGGTCTTTGCTGGTTGTTACGTCCCTACCTCGGCCAAAAACCATCCGAGCTACTATCACTTCGTGGCTCGGAGGCCTGAGAAGAAGATGCTCCATGTCACTCAGACCTCGAATCACAATTGGAAGCCCCGATATTTTTTCGTCTCAGGGCCATGGGAATTTGGCTCATCTGTTCCCTCTTCCACTTTTGAGCCGAGGATACCCCTCAGATGGGGTAAGGTCACCATGTCCGCAAGGGCCGATCCTGGCCTAAGTCTTCAAAATTGCAAAAAGGTTAAGGCCCTGCAAGACCAAGGGGCACATGGCTTGTTTGTTAAGTTCGAGCATTTGCTGACCCCTCAGTTTCTCTCAGGGACGAGCCTGGGTGGGAGCCCCCTTGTTGACTTTGGTAAGGATTTTTCTTTTTCAAGTTTAACCTCTGAACTCATTTATATCTGATCTCTAACCCTTATCTTTTAACTCTTGCAGAGAGACCACCAGGTATCCCTGACGAACAGTGGGAGATGGCAGCTCCAAGTTTGGCAAGGCTTGTGAAGAAGGTTGGTCTGAATGCTCCTCCTCCAGCTCCCACTACATCCAAATCCCAAGCTTCCAAGAAGAGGGCCCACGAGATCCCGGCCTCTGAGGATTAGAGGCCGACCTCGAGGTAAAAGAGGACCTCAGATGCTGCAATCCCCATCTCAGTCGACACCCTGTCGGCTCGTCTGGACCAGCTGAAGCTCACTGATAGCGTGGTCGGCAACATCAGACAGGCCATGGACGCCCTCGCCAATGTGATGACCGAGGTAGACAAGCATTTTTACAGAGCCATGGACACCTCCATGATGGTTGAGTTCGGCCTTCACAGAGCCGTCCAGGTATAACTTATTTCTTTTGTCAATAATTGTGTAACGTCTGATTTTTGTCCCATCTAACCTCTTCATTAACTGTGCAGGGTGTGACTGCCATGTACCAACTATCTAACTGGGCCTTGAGGAAATTGCCCCTCATTCAGAAGGGGCAGGAGGCTGAGAAGGTCGAGAGCGCGCTGAACGCCGAGGTTAACCGCCTGAAGACAGAGTTGCAGAACTCTGAGAATAAGGCCAAGAATTCTGAAAATAAGGCCCAGGGTTTGGAAAAAGATATTTCAGTGCTCGTCCAAAACCACGCCAAGGCCTCGAAGGATAAAGATGATGCTCTGCAGCGGAAGGTCAACGCGGCTGTGAAGGCTGCCCTTGCAGAGGCCTCAGAGAAAATAATTTCAGACTACAAAGTCTCTGAGGAGTTCGTGGGTTTTGGCTTTGAATACCTCGAAAGAGGTATCAAGGCCACTACCAAATGGGCCGAGGTCAGAGAGAAGGAGGTCGACACTATAAAGGCTTCCGACTTTGTGGGTCTCGGCTTTGTCGACCCTCAATTTGCCCAGGCACTGCAAGAGGTAGAGGACGAGGCTGCTGCCCCAGCCGATACTGCAACTCTGGGAGGGTCTGAGCTCAGAGAGACAGATCATGTTGATGAGGTGGCCGAGGTTACCAATGCTGAGCAGACAAATCCGGCCGAGACTGTCAATGCTCCCCCCTCAGACCTTTAACTTGTAATTTGTAATTTTTGACTTGTAACTGAGTTTGTAATTTGTAACATCAGTACTTTGTAATGAATATTTGTAATCGATGCCTCTGATTGCTATATTATCTCTCTTACTGAATGCCAATCTCTTCCTTTATTTTGACCTCTCAATGTATCTGAATGGTATATGATCTCTGAAGTCATTACTTAATATGCTGTTCTCATAACCATCTTCACCAAATTAATGATGTTAAGGGTCTAACCAAGGTGTCTGAGCTCAGACCTCGTCACCATCGAGTGATGTTATGAGGGTCTGAGGTCATCACCTAAGAGGTTAGCCTCATAATAATGTCACCAAATTAATGATGTTAAGGGTCTGAGGTCGTCTAACCAAGGTGTCTGAGCTCAGACCTCGTCACCACCGAGTGATGTTATGAGGGTCTGAGGTCATCACCTAAGAGGTTAGCCTCATAATAAATGTCACCAAATTAATGATGTTAAGGGTCTGAGGTCGTCTAACCCAGGTGTCTGAGCTCAGACCTCGTCACCACCGAGTGATGTTATGAGGGTCTGAGGTAATCACCTAAGAGGTTAGCCTCATAATAATGTCACCAAATTAATGATGTTAAGGGTCTGAGGTCATCTAACCAAGGTGTCTGAGCTCAGACCTCGTCACCACCGAGTGATGTTATGAGGGTCTGAGGTCATCACTAAGAGGTTAGCCTCATAATAAGTGTCACCAAATTAATGATGTTAAGGGTCTGAGGTCATCTAACCAAGGTGTCTGAGCTCAGACCTCGTCACCACCGAGTGATGTTAAGAGGGTCTGAGGTCATCACCTAAGAGGTTAGCCTCATAATAAATGTCACCAAATTAATGATGTTAAGGGTCTGAGGTCGTCTAACCCAGGTGTCTGAGCTCAGACCTCGTCACCACCGAGTGATGTTATGAGGGTCTGAGGTCATCACCTAAGAGGTTAGCCTCATAATAATGTCACCAAATTAATGATGTTAAGGGTCTGAGGTCATCTAACCAAGGTGTCTGAGCTCAGACCTCGTCACCACCGAGTGATGTTATGAGGGTCTGAGGTCATCACCTAAGAGGTTAGCCTCATAATAAGTGTCACCAAATTAATGATGTTAAGGGTCTGAGGTCATCTGACCAAGGTGTCTGAGCTCAGACCTCGTCACCACCGAGTGATGTTATGAGGGTCTGAGGTCATCACCTAAGAGGTTAGCCTCATAATAAATGTCACCAAATTAATGATGTTAAGGGTCTGAGGTCATCTGACCAAGGTGCCTGAGCTCAGACCTCGTCACCACCGAGTGATGTTATGAGGGTCTGAGGTCATCACCTAAGAGGTTAGCCTCATAATAAGTGTCACCAAATTAATGATGTTAAGGGTCTGAGGTCGTCTAATCCAGGTGTCTGAGCTCAGACCTCGTCACCACCGAGTGATGTTATGAGGGTCTGAGGTCATCACCTAGGAGGTTAGCCCCATAATAAACTTCTGGTCTAAAGAACGAAACAAGAACTTGATATGGAAACTGATCTTTATTAATAACCTCTTCTCAGTAAGATAGTACATTTTCATAAAATTCTATACATCATATGTAATATCTCTTGAGATGGTCAGTATTCCACGGGTTAGTGAAAGGTTCTCCTTCTAGGTTTTCTAGCCTGTAAGTGCCAGGCACAACCTCTTCCGTCACCTTGTAGGGGCCATGCCAGTTTGGGTGTAGCTTGTTTGCCTTCTGTAGTGTCTTCTTTAGAACTAGGTCTCCCACTGCAATGGGTCTTGACTTCACCCTCTGGTTGTAGAATTTTGCTGCCCTCTGCTGGTAGGCTGCTTTTCTGATCTCTGCGTCTTCCCTTCTTTCTTTGATGAGATCCAGGTCTAGCCTTCTCTTCTCCTCATTACTGTCAGGGTCGTAGGTCTGAATCCGATGAGTTGGCAGTCCTACCTCCGTTGGTATGACAGCCTCTGAGCCATGTGCCAGCATGAATGGGGTTTCTGCTGTGGGTGTCCTTACGATGGTCCTGTAAGCCCATAACACTGCACAGACCTCTTCTGTCCATCTACCCTTCGCATCTTCCAACCTCTTCTTGATTCCGTCCAAGATGGTTCTGTTTGTGACCTCGGTCTGGCCATTAGCCTGAGGACGACCAGGGGATGAGAAGAACTGCTTAATCCCCACTCTTAGGCAATATTTTTCTAAGGAGGAGTTCTTGAACTGGGTGCCATTGTCTGAGATGAGAGTGTTCGGGAGGCCATATCTGCATATGATGTTCTTCCAAATGAACTGGAAGGTCTTCTGCTCTGTAATTGTTATCATTGGTTCCGCCTCCACCCACTTTGAAAAGTAGTCAATGGCAACTATCAAGAATCTATAGTTGTTGGCAGCTCTTGGCAAAGGTCCTACCAAGTCAATTCCCCATACCGCAAATGGCCATGGAGAAGAGATCGACGTCATAGGCTGATGAGGTTGATGAGGGATAGTGGTGAACCTTTGACATTTGTCACACTTCTTCACATAGTCTGCAGCGTCCTTAGACAAGGTAGGCCACCAGTATCCCTGAGTGATGATCCTCTTGGCTAAGGGCCTTCCCCCTATGTGGCTAGAGCAGGAACCCTCATGAACCTCCTGTAAGACCTGGTGTACCTCCATGGGATGCACACATCTTAGAAGAGGCAATAGAAACCCCTTTTTGTACAGGACGTCTCCTACTATTGAGAACTTGGCAGCCCTGTATCTCAACTTTCTCCTTTCCATCTTGGACTCAGGTAGCTCTCCGTCTCTTAGGTATCTGACGAGCGGGTCAATCCATGAGTCTCCCGGGCTCACATTGTGACAAGGGCTACATACCTCGTCCTCCTTGATGCTTGCTTTTCCTAAGACCTCGATTGGAATGGTCCTTCCCAAATCTGTCTTCATTGCCGAGGCCAGCCTTGCCAATGCATCAGCGTGGTTGTTGCTCAGCCGAGGCACTCTCTTCAGCTTTTCTTCTTCAAAATACTCTAGCAACCCTCTTACCTTCTTTAGGTATTTGGCCATCCTTTCATCTTTGGCCTCGTATGCCCCCAACACTTGATTGACAACCAACCTTGAGTCGCTATGGATTAGGAGTCGCTTTACTCGAAGAGTTGTTGCCAATAGAAGACCTGCTATCATGGCCTCATACTCAGACTCGTTGTTGGAGGCCTGGAAGATGAATCTCAAGGCGTACTCAATGTTGGCGCCATCTGGAGCCGAGAGTATTAGCCCCGCGCCGCTTCCACTGTCACAGGAAGAGCCATCAATGAAGAAGCTCCATATGTCTGCATCTGATGAGAAGACCCCTTCTCTCATAACCCCCTTTTCGAAGAGGTATCGATCCTCTTCATTTTCTTCTACTCTGCTCCAACTTTTGCCTGGGACAACCTCTTCTCGGCCTCGAAAGACGTACGGGGTAGTCTCTTCCGAATCTCTGAAGACACTTCGGTTCGTCTCTTCGCCGCCATCCAAGCCCGTCTCTGTCTCGGCCTCTTCCCAAGTGAACTCTGCAACAAAGTCTGCAAGGGCCTACCCCTTAGTGGCTGTCCTGGGCTGGTAGGTAAGATCATACTCTCCTAGCTCGATGGCCCAGGTCATCAGTCTCCCGGACTTCTCAGGTTTGTGCAGAACCTGTCTGAGCGGGGAGTCTGTGAGGACTACCATGGAGTGCGCTTGGAAGTAAGGCTTCATCTTCCTTGAGGCATGTATCAGGGCATAAGCCAACTTCTCCATTCAGAGATAGTTTTGTTCAAACCCTTGAAGGGCCTTACTGTTGAAGTACACAGGCTCTGGATTCCATCCTCTTCCCGTACGATGGCTGCGCTGATGGCTGACTCAGAGACTGCCAGATACACAAACAACCTCTCCCCCGTGATGGGCCGAGACAGTAATAAGTGAGACCCCAAGTAGGAGTTGAGTTGGTCAAAGGCTTTTTCACACTCTTCGTCCCACTGGAAGGCCTTTCTCAGAACTTTAAAGAACGGAAGACACTTGTCCGTGGCTCTGGAAACAAACCTGTTAAGGGCCGCCACCCTTCCAGTGAGTCTCTGAACATCCTTGATACTCCTAGGAGTCTTCATGTCGAGCAAGGCCTTGATCTTATCACGGTTTGCTTCAATCCCCCTCTGATTAACGATGAACCCCAAGAACTTCCCGGCTCCTACCCCGAAGACACACTTCGCTGGGTTAAGCTTCATCCTGTATGAGTCCATGACATCAAAGGTCTTCTCAAGGTCCGCTACGTGTGTACATGCTTTCAGGCTATTCGTTAGCATATCATCCACATACACCTCCATGGTCCTACCTATCTGCTCCTCGAACATCCTATTGACAAGACGTTGATATATTTCCCCCTCATTTTTCAGACCAAAGGGCATCACCTTGTAACAGTACGTCCCCTTGTCAGTAATGAAGGCTGTCTTCTTAGAGTCTTCGACATCCATGAAGATTTAGTTATAACCTGAATAAGCATCCATGAAACTCATGAGCTCGTGCCCTGCCGTTGTATCCACCATCTGGTCTATCCTTGGTAAGGGATAGCTGTCCTTCGGGCAAGAATTGTTTAGGTCTGTGAAATCTACACACATCCGCCACTTTCCATTGGCCTTAGGCACGATTACTGCATTTGAGAGCCACTCTAGATAAGTAACCTCTCTTATGAACTCGGCCTCTTCCAACTTTTTCACCTCTTCCCGGATGACCTCATACTTCTCTCTGGAGTAGACTCTTCGCCTCTGTTTAATAGGCCTAGCATCTCCGTCCACGTTGAGCTTGTGGGTCATGATCTCAGGGTCGATACCAGGCATGTCTGCGTGACTCCACGCGAAGACACTCTGCCTCCTCCTGAGGAAGTTTATCAGCTCTTCCTTGATCCCTTGCTCCAGGGCCTTGCCGACCTGGCCGATTTTTTCCGGCTCGTCCTCATTGAGGACGATGGATTCTACCTCTTCCGCGACCTCGCCCTTCTTCAATTTTGTTTCGTCTCTGGGATCAAGAGTGTCAATGCTATAAGTGGCGGTTGCTCTCTTATGGGTCTCTCGCTCTTCGGCCGAGTTGAAATAACACTCCCGCGCCGTGGTCTGGTCCCCTTGCACTTCCCATACCCCATAAGGAGTCGGGAATTTTAGCATCTGATGGACCGTTGACGGCACGGCTTCAAGCTCTTTGAGGGCCACTCTTCCGATGATGAGGTTGTAGGCCGAGAAGACATTTTCGTCCATAACAAAAAAGTTGATCTTCTTGGTCAACCTCTTAGGCCACTCATCCTCCATCCGTACATCCATTTCATACATGCCTAAGGGGTGCACCTTTTTCACCACTGAAGCCTATCAATGGGTGATGGTAGGGCACTAGCCTCGCCCTGCTAAGACCCAAGCTCTTGAAACAAGGCCAGAACATCACATCTGCTGAGCTTCCCCCAACTATGAGGATTCTCCCTACATCGCACTCATGCACCCTTGTTGTTATGACTAAAGGGTCATCATGGGGGGCTAAGATGCCCTTGAAGTCAAGTCTGGAGAACCCCACCACGAGGGTATCCATGTCTACCTTCTTTCTCTTCTGCACTGCATCAGAAGACGTCAGATTCACAACCTCAGGCTTGGCCACTGACTTGGCCTCTGCTACATGAGCCTTCCTATCGGCTACCTCAGAGCCACCTCCTGCGAATCCCCCACATATGGTGCTAACACCAAAGGAGATCATTCCAACCCTCTTCATTGGGGTGTTGTCATCCTTTGGTGGGAGATCCGGGTCATCTCCATCATCACCCTCTGAATCATCATGCCTTCTAGCCGGGACATCGCCACGGCACCTGTCATTTCTTCTCTTCCTAGGATCTTCTCTTCCACCCTTTGGGGCCTTGTCATCCACATACTTTCTCAGCTTCCCGAATTTTAGCATCTTCTCAATCTCATCCTTCAGAGCGAAGCATCTATCTGTGATATGGTCGTGATCCTGATAGAACTCACACCAGAAGTTTTTATTCCTCTTATGTGGTGGGGACTTAAATTTCTCTGGCCACCTCAGAGCCCGGTCAGTCTTGATCTCATTAAGGATGTGCTCACAGCTCACAGTCAGAGGAGTGTAATGAGCGAACTTGTCATCTGTTGACCTCTTCTTCCCCTCTTTTTTGCCCTGGGACCTCCCAGTGCTACCACGGTTCTCCTCCTCATATTTAGCGGCCATTGCCTCTTCCGCATTCATCACTTTCCCCGCGGTTGCCAGCATCTCTGCCATAGACTTAGGAGGGTCTTCCGCCAGTTTCCACAGTAGCTTTCCCTTCTGGAGGCCTCCTATAAGGGCGGTCATGGCTATACTCTCTTCGTAATCCTCCACCTCCAACTTCTCCTTGTTGAATCTTGCTATGTAGTCTCTTAGGCTTTCACCCTTAGCCTGTTTGACATATAGGAGGTGGGTAGTCTTCTTTTGAGGTCTTAACCCAAAACAGAAGTTGTGGATGAACTGCTCAGCTAAGCCCTTGAAGTTCTCGATCGAGTTCTTCGGAAGAGAGGTGAACAAGCTGTGCGCTGCCCCTGTCAAGGTTCCTGAGAAGGCCCTGCACTTCATCTCATCGGGTATCGAGTAAATATCTGCCGCCGACTGATACATCTCGATATGGTGCACTGGGTTAGTGCTGTCATCATACTTAGGAGTCACTGTAGGAGGCTTGAACTTAGCTGGGGTTGGGAACCCCACTATCCTAGCTATAAACGGGGAGCCCTCCGAGTAGCCCCTCTGTAATGGGTCCCTGCTCTTTATGAGGTCCCCTATCTTCTCCTCGAGACGTTGGATTGAGTCATTCCAGGGTTTTCTCTCATCAACTTGGCCGAGGTTATCCCCTGCCACCTCTCTGCGATGGACAGAGGGTTCCCCAGCCACGACCCGTTGACTGTTGACCTCTTCCTGCTCCCTGGCTCTTCTCTCCAAGGGCCGGCCTTGATCTGGCCGAGCCTGCCTATTCCTTCTTTGAGAGCCTGCCGCCCTCCTTGACCTCGATAGCCTCTGTCTCAGGTCATTCACTGGGCCTAGCCTCTCGAAGTCCGACCCTCTGCTCAACCTGTTAAAGGCCGACCCTCTCTGTTGGGCCTCATCTCTTCTTAGGCCGACACATCTTTGACTCTGCCTGTCAAAGGACGACCCTCTTTGTTGGGCCTCGTCTCTTCTTTGGCCGACACATCCTTGACTCTGCCTAAGAGGTCGTACGGTGTTATCTGACACCTCATACGGCTCCCAGCAGTCTTCCGGGGCCTCTTCAGCTTCTAGGTCATCATACCTGTCCTCTGGGCAAGGGTTTCCCTACCTCCCCAGGCGCAAGCGCCTAGGGTCAGCAACGTCCCTCCTCCGCTGAGGTGCAGGTTGGTCCTTCATGGGCGCCTGGGGTGGTCCCCTGGCGTCAGGATGAAGCTGAACTGCCGCCGGAGTTATCATGTCCGGTGAGACTCCAGGTGGCCTCATCATCATGGTTTGGCTGAGCTGGACAAATTGCTCCTTCATGGCTTGTTGTGTTGCAGCCAAAGATTTCAAGGCTCCTGCCACTTCCACCATTTCGGACTGGGGAGGAGCCTGACTGGAACTAGCCCCTTCACCTCCAGGCGGTGGTAATTCTGGTGCCATGTGTTAATAATAAAGATCTTGTGCAGCAAGTGAGCTTAATACCTTAAATGACCTCTTTCAATGGTGAAACAGCTCCACACAAGGGGTGGTTCTTGGTTCACCACCAGAGTCTCCGGTGAGGTAAAGCAGCAAAAGAGGAAGAGATAGCCTCTCGATTCCCACAGACAGCGCCAAAATAATGATGCTAAGAATCAGCACCACCAGGTAAGGTGTTTCCAAGCTCAATATATGAATAACAATGGCAGCACAACTATATAAAGAGATAAGAGAAGGAGGTGAGGATATGAGGAATCAACACCGGAACTGAAGTGGTTCAGTCAATCTGGCCTACGTCCACTGTGAGTGTGTGAGTACTATCACTGAATGAAGGCACTAATGGCCATGGATAAAATTCTCTCAAGCTTTCTCTCTCTACTGTATATTTAGATAGAGTTTCAGCTAGGGTTTTATAACTGGGGATCCTTTTGCAAGGTAGGGGATGACCCCTATATATAGTGCCTAGGGGGCGTAATGTACCCCCCATGCATGCAATGAGCATATGTGTGGTATCCTCACCAATGTGGGAATGCCATCTGTCACTGTCACATGTAAGCAATGATGATGAAATATTCTCCCACATGTGGAGGATAATCTTGTTACAACTGATTTGTGCCAGGTGTCCTTATCCAAATGTCAACAGATGCTCGGCAGTCATATTGGTGAATGACCTCGGCCTGGGAGAGGCCGAGCTGTAAAGGCTTGATGTCCGTTCAACCCGAGAAGTGTCATAAGGAGTCTCGGCCTGATCTTAGCCGAGACATTATGCTAGGTCGGCCCCAGCCGAGGTAGGGATAGTCCCATGCTGGTGATTACTAAGGCCTCTTGTGACCTCGTCCCAAGCCGAGGTTGAACCGGTTCCAAGCCGAGGGTCGGCTCCCTGTCACCTCGGCCCACCCTTGGCCGAGGTTTCCATACCCAGGTGTATGAGAGTGCTGTTGATGCCTGTGATGCGCGCAGTGCCCCTTGGCAGTGTAGATGGTAGTGTCGTCCTGGGCCGAGGTAGGTCTGGCCGAGGGATGGTATCGCGGGCCCCTGGCCTTCATAGGGTCGATCAATGTTTCGGCCATCATCTCGGCAGAGGTAGGTGTCCCTGGGCCGAGGTTATACTTGGGCATATCAATGATTTTCATATATTGTTTTGATTCGTGAATTGTGTAAACTTTGTGAAATGGTCATAGGCCATCTTTGTTATATCACCCCTATTATCCTTGACCTCACCCTTATATGTTTACCCTCGTTAACCCCTTTGAGCCTAAATATAGCCTTTCGTTTCATAACCCCATTCCCATAACCAACTCTAAATTGGAGTTATAAACCATACATACACTTTCCATACCTTTGTTTGGAATGTTACTTGGGATTGAATGAAGTTGTTTTGATGTCGGTTGCAATTTAGGCATATGAGAGTTTGAAAAGTAAAGAAAAGAAAGAGTAGTGAAAAAGTGAAGAAAAAGAGAAAGCAAAAAGTAAAAGAAAACAAAAGAGAAAATGAGAAAAAGAAGAAAAGAAAAAGAAAGAGAAGTTTGTATATGTTGTATATAGTTCAATAAGCTTTGATTACTCTCCCCGATGATATAACTAATGCCGTTTTGGAAGTTGTTTTCCAATTTTGATATTGCACGCATTATCCCATTATCCCGAGTTTTCATCCCGAACACTTTGAATCCGTACATACATTCCTTTCATTTCATACCCTAGTCATACCTACATTACAACCCTAGTAAAGTCCTATGTGATCTTTGATTGATGTAATTTAAAAGTCATAATAGTTGTGATAATCTGTGAAAATGCATTTCGCCTCTTTTAGTGTGCTATCCTTTCATTGAGATTACATTTTTCAGTTTATATATAGCGTTCTTCTTTTGTGACATGTGCGCGGCCTAGTTTCCCTTTACATTTACTCTTTAGCCCGCATGTTCCGTGTGTTACCTCCCTGTTTCGAGTGAATTCGCTTGATGAGTGTAATGCCCGTGAGGATTGAATATATGCTTGCATTAACTTTTAGTATCCGGTTTATTTAAGTTTTTCGCCAAATCACACTTTGCATGTGCTCTCCCCCTCCCACATTTTAAGGTTTCAATTCTATGAGGTGCATTCTATAATGTTAATGATTTGTACTTTTGTTTGAATTCGTTCAATGTGCTAATAATGTGTATGAAATCCTTTTCGCCATTGTTGGGCTTGTCGCATCTCGGGTTGGGCATATTTTGAGGAAACCATGTGATGTTTATGGGTACCATCTCTGAAAACCCTCACGAGACGACACTCGTCCACTAGGGTGACCTTGGGGTTTAACGGCTTATTGCATACGCTAAATGCAATCGAATCGCCCGCGAAAGTGGCCTTATGCTTTTATACCATACTTTTGTACTTTCTCCTGCTTTTGGTTTACTTGTTCTTCTTGTTGCATCCTATTTCATTGCTAGGGACTAACAATGTGTAAGTTAGGGGGTGTGATGATACGCAAATATTGCGTATTTCATCCGTCGAACCTACGCATTCTAGCCTCCTCGGGTGCCTTAATCTCTATATTTATGCCCGTTAACCAGACAACCTCAGTTTCTATTGTTAACATGCTATATGAGGTATAATTGGGCTTTTGTAGGTATTTAGGTACTAAGTATGAAGTTCGGACGGGTTCCGCTCGATTCATATACACAATCGCACGTTCAAGGGCATTTTAGTCATTTTACAGATTGGGCACCTGGACCAACATCTTCATGGAAGTTGTAGACCTCCTCGCAAGCTTCGCGTGGCCGTAAACGGTGTGCGATTCCGATTCAGAATGAAGAAGTTACGGTGATTTTAGCGGAGAAGAAATGCAAGCCAAAACAGGTAAAAATGTAGTCTGCCCCTGCTTGATCGATCGATCGACCAAATGGTAGATCGATCGACCCTTCCCATTTTTGCCCCGTCTTATATGATCGATCGATCGACCCCCTGTTTTGCAGCAGATATTTTGCATTTCTTTTCTCTTTTCTTTTCTAATTTGATTCCCACTTGGTATATAAGCCAATGTTGATGTAATTAACAGAGGTGAACGTTTTTAGATAGTTTTAGATGATAGAATAGTTAGGGTTTGGGTGATTTGCTTAGTTCTTCTTCACTTCTTCTTGGATTGACACACTTTTGGGCTTGAATGTTGACTATTCATCATCCTCTCCATTAATATAGTTTGTATTTTTTCATTTCTTGCTTTCTAGTTAATTTACAAGCTTTCTAATTTAGGTTTTCTTGCTCTATTTACATGCTTTGATTTACACGCTTTCTAGTATAGATTTACCGCGTTTATTTATCGCTTTCCATTTATCGCGTTTTTAACATGCTTTATAGGTAATTTAAATTAGGTTGTGTTTGAATGGAACTCACTCGAGTTGACGCGTTGCTTTGCTTTGCTTTGGTGATGGTGTTTACGGGTCTATTTCGGGTGCGTTGTCCTAGTTATTACGCCTAGGGGATTTGATGGGGTATATCATGTATGTCCCGTGCTTACGACCTTTCGTGCGCAATTTTCGAGATATTTGTTGACGCCAAAATCTTATTAGGCTTTTATGATGATTTTGGGCGTAACAACCCTTGATTTAATTAACTGTCGAAACAAGACGCATTTGTAATAACTCGTCGACCCATGTAACCATTTTATACTAATTAACTCGGGTGCGGGATATTCAACGCAACTTATAGTTTTACTCGCTTTTATAATCTAGTTTCAATACACTCGCCTAGATTAAAATTTCCCTTTATGCATCTTTTCTTTTAGTTTGTAATCATCTTTTACACTTTTATTTCGGAGCACTAAACCTTATAAATTCTAGCAACTTGTCTCTGTGGAATTTCGATACCCGACTTACCGCTGTGCTTACCTCGTAAGTGTAGTAGTAACTTAGATTTTTGTATTGAGTTGGCGAAATGAAAACAACGACTGTGCACTTTACACGCGCACACTTTTCGCACTTAATCAGAGAGTGCCTTAAAAAAATAATAATGATGTTTTAGTTGAAGAACTTAGGGCACGAGAGAAAATTTTGAGAGAGAAGCTTGGATATGTCGAGGGTGAGAGAGATGATCTTCGAGGGGTGATGGAAGCTATGCAAAATAAGCTTATTGAGTTTAATGATTCTAGGAGCTTACTTGAATCTAGGATAGGTGAACTTGAGAAAAGTTTGAGAGATTTGAGTAAAGTGAAATTCAATTTGGAGTCTAGGTCTGAAAAACTTGATAAAATTTTAGGGACTGTCCAAATTAAGGAGGATAGGGGTGGTATAGGCTTCGATGAAAGTGTCGCACCCATTCCCAAAGCAAACCCCACACGTGTGAGAGAGCCTCCTAGGGTTGTTAAGAGAGAGACACCGAAGGTTGTCAACCAAGATCCACATAGGAACATCGTACGAGATACACCTAGGAATTTGAGGAGAGCGCCACCTAAGAATTTGAGGAGAGGACTACCTTTAAGTAACATTCACCGCCCGATTTGCACTTGCACACATTGTGGTAAGCAAGGTCAACTTAGGCGTTTTCGTTACAAACTTTTAAATGAACATAGGAAGATTAATAGAAAAGTAAATTCGATTACTCAAACCCCCACACCTTGTCACACATCGATTTGGGTTAGGAAATCGGATTTAGAGGCTTATGGTCTAATTGTTCATTACTCTCGTTTGCTTGCACGTGCTTCACCCCATGTGAGATCTTTTAGTTGATTGTGTTGATATTTATCGTACGCTAGTTCTGCCTCATGATATATTCGTACTAGTGTTATGACTCACTTTGTTATAGTTTAAATTATTTTTTCTTATGATATCTATTGTTATGAAGGTGGTTAAGTGAATAGAGAAGGTTAACCTAATGTCGAAAGGCATACCTCGTATGGGGGTGTTAACTTAAAGGAAGGATGGGAGTAGTAGCTTTTGTGGATCGGAATTCCGTACCATAGTTCGGATTGTCTTCTATAAGCGTGATGCCGTGTGTGTGGCCTAGTGTAGACGGCTGAGTAATTTTCCTGCTCGTTGGAATGTAACTAGCGGACAATATATTCCTTGGGCTTGGAGTGGTCCGGGAAAATTTCTTTGATGATTGGTCTCTTTGAGCCGCATACTTTTAAGGGCTACGCTAATACGAATATAAGTAAGTAGTGTTGGGGTTAAGCGATTATATGTTAGTGTAGTTATTCCCTCGGAAGGGTATAACGTGGTTCGGGAAGAAAGGCAACTTGTACCGAGCTACGTAGATTTCATCTTCCGTTAAAGAAGGGTGAGATCGATAATTCATGAGAAACGAATTGGTGCTATGTTAGAGCACGAAGAATGTGGACTAAGATCGAATAGTGATGACCTTAGTCCGAGTCCAACGGGGACGCCGCACTGCCGAGGGGTTCGCTATGAATGATAGAACAATAGTTTAGTATAGTATACCTTTATATGGTTATACGGTACGCCTGAATTTTGAGGGTAAAATTCCCTTCTAAGGGGGGGAGTATGTAACAACCCAGGATTTTGAGCGACTATTTTATAACATTTTGCCTGATGGACTAATTTTATAAAATAAGGGAAGTTGGAGTAAATATTATTTTTTCGTGATATTAAGGGATTATATTTACTATGTTTTGTCTATTTACTGTTATGAGAAGGTAAATAGCATTATATTGTGGTTTATTGCGCCGTAATATGTAAAGCGACGGTTATGACCTATATTTAAAGTTGGGTATAATTAATGAAATAAAATGAAATTGGAACACAAAAATAGTTCACGTTATTCCGAATGCCAAAATAGGGGGTGCGGTTGTTTTTAGAATAGTCGAGATAGTTAAAATAAGTGCCAAGTTATCTTTTTGAGTTTTGGGCATTTTTGACGGGTTATGACTCAATTATGTGGTTACGAGTCATTTTAATGGTGTATTAGCAATTAAAAGAGGGGGATTAATGTTTAGGGACCCGTATAAGTCCCCCACCCCTCTTATTTTCTCTATCTTATGTTAGAAGCCAAAAGAGAGAGAGAGAGAGGGCTTGGAAGAAATGGAGAAAAGAGAGAAAAATGGAAGATTTGGGCTGGAATCCGTTGCTACCGGAGGAGAATCCGAGACTACAAACTCGAGACAAGTTTCTTACTTATTAGATATTGATTTAATGTGATAAATTTATGTATAATTAAGTTTTTGGAGATTTAAACCATTTATGGGTTTTTGTGGATTTTGGTGTTTAAACCCTTAAATCTTTGTTTTAATTTGATTTGAGGAGATTATATTAGTTAATAAGGGTATAGAAATGTTCTAGTAGCAATTTTTGTTGTTATAGTTGGTTGGATTTATGGATAAAAGCTTGGAGGTTTCGTTAATGGCCGAAACAGCTTCTCGGAGAAGAAGCTGTCCGCCAGGATCGATCGATTGAGCCTGGGGGATCGATCGATCGAAGCCATCGATCGATCGACGGCCAAGGGTCGATCGATTGACCCCTTCTGAATTGGTGAGATTTTTCCTAGTTTTGTCTTAGCCCTTTTCTTTTAGGTTCTAGGTTTAGGAACCTTCCTTTGGGAAGTAATGAGGAGTCCTAGAGGGTTGTTTTGGGTAGACTAATGTCCTAGGCTAAAATGATGATAATTAGGTTTACCCCGAGGGCTAGTAGTGTAGGTTAATGTCCAAATGATATAGGAAGTTAACCTAAAAGTAAATTGGAGATAAAATGTGAATGTTGAGACTTTTGGGAGTCAATTATTGAGGGAGACTCACTTTAATGGTTTATGAAATTATATGAACTCTTGGAGGCTAGTTTGAGGATAATAGCGCTTCGGGCCTTAGGTCATTAAAATAATATGACTCTAAGAAATAAGAAATGTATATTCTAAAATTTGGAATAAATGGCTAAAAATAAATGATTTTTGAGAATGTAAAAGCGAATGATTTCAAAAATGTAAAAATGATTTTCATAAATGTTAGTTTATGATTACACACCTCTCTAAATCGCTATCATAAGGGAAGTTGCGCACGTGTGGTGATGCCCCCTGACTAGTGAATGCAGGGTGGGTATATCCCTAGGCCATATGAGCGTTTATTGTATATTTTTCTGCGCTGGTGAGATAATTCTGGGTGTGGTTATGACTCTCCCGCAGGCATATGGCCTCTTCCCGATGGTTGCGTTAGGATCCCAGGTTATCTTGATGATAGGCCCTGAAAGATGATAGTCATTTAGGGGCGCGCACAGTGGGGAAACCTGGACGGGCGGTCTTAGAAACGTTATATTATATGATATATAACTATGTGCAGTAATGTGGGACATTATTGGTGATTAAATCATTTTATGATAATAAAATTGCTTTATTTACATTTCTTGGATGGAAGAAGGGAAATGGGGATTTAAATACATTTTTCGAATGGAAGAAGAAAAATGGGAAGATATGAATTGAAAGAAAAGCATTTTTATGTTAATAAAACTTGCTTTTAAATATGTACTTTTCCTAGATGGAAGAAAGGAAATAAAATTGGTAAAGAAGGTTTTGAAATGAGATTAAATTGGTAAACATTTGATAAAATGAATTTACCATATATATATATATATATATATATATATATATATATATATATATATATATATATATACTTCCTAAAGAAAACATGAATTTTGCCTTTAGATGGTAAGTGAATTCTCATTCCGGGAGATATATCCGAAGCGTATAATGGCACTTATATAAAGTGAGTATGAAAGATAAAGATGAATTTGTTATGTGTACTAAATTAGATGAATATGTATATTTTGATTACGTGCTGAGGGTCTAATGGATCTCGACGATCAACCTTGCCTAGGTAGTAGTGTATCGGGGGGGTTCCTTGTTTGGATTTCGCTTCGTGAGACACCCCACGCATGAATAGGGCATAGTGTTGAGACTGGGAGAAGTTAGCCCTTAGTAATTGGGTTATCTAGTGTATCATCATTGATTTCGCCTAGGTTGTGCTTTTAGATTGAGAGGTGAGAAATATTATTATTATTTGCGAGATAATTACGCACTTAACTGTCATGCGTTTTAGTCATATGGTAATCATATCAAACCGGGCCCTGACCCTTATATATTTCTTTGTTTTGCATGCAACTCTTTGTCCGTTCAGGTGTTTTACCGCAAGGACACCCGTATTGACATTTCCTTTCCAGTTGTCATGGAGTTACAACATATTGCAGATGTTGTAGGTTATTTGTATTATACGCTTCTTTCCATTGTACTCTAGTTATGTTCAGTCTATTTATTCGGGCGTGTTGCCCAAGCATTGCACTCATGTATTATAATGTAATATTTAATGTGTAATACTCGGTGTAACTATTTGTATTGGTCTGTTAACCGACAACTTATTTGGTTATTATTTATTGCATTGTCTTTCTTTTATTCGTTGATTTTTGATATCCACCGTTTTTTCAAATTGGATTGTCTAAGTGTTTTTCTTATACTTACAAAATTTTAAATTTGACAGTCCATTTTCTAAAATGATTGGTGGTTATCTCATACTATTATTTTAATCGACAGTGATGCTGAGAATGGACCATCTATGATTCCTGTGATTATTAGAGTATTTGGCTGGCCACCTATTATTTTAGTAGGCGGGTTGTCACAGTGAAATGCTTTTAAAAAGGAAGATAATTGAAACCTACCCAAGTAAAAATCTGACCATGGCCAACCTTGAAAGTAATGGGTTGATTTACATGCCTGATGGAAGCGAACTTAGTTCCATCAAGTAAAGCACCCACATAATGAACTGTCTTCATTAAATAACAAAACTCAAATGTAAGGACATTATTTTATAAGTCCCTCACAATTAATTATGTCGTATACCGTTACAACCGTCGAAGAAGTTCAAGATCAATCTACATCAAGACGGATCCGAATATACCAAGGTTATTCATAAAAAAGCCTCTACAAAGTTTACTTTGGTAAGGTTATATTTTAAATACCTTAACTTTACACTTAGAGCTTTGGGATATTTTTACAAAACATTTTCTAAGTTTTGGAGCGGACTTTTTTCGTTAAAATTTGAGAATGAGTAATTTTTCTAAGTCCTGTAGCGTTCCTCTATTTGGACGCCCAGGTCGTTCAAGCGAGATCTCATCTCGTTCGAGCGACATGGAGATGTCGCACGATGTTGTTCAAACGACACGTGTACTTCGTTCGAGCGAGATCCAGTTTTCGTTCAAACGACTGAGGTAGCGCGTTTTTCTATAAATACTCATTAAATTGTTTCGTTTTCATTAAGAAGTCCCAGCGATTTGAAAGACAGAAAACTGCGAATCTGCAGAATTCTTTTTGACTTCTTCTTTAGGGTTTTAATCCCTTTTTTTTTTTTTTCAATTCACAAAAATCCCATATGCTTTGGTGAATTGTTTTGGTGTTCAAGAACACATTTTGCTTTTGTTCAACCTCTGTGGAGAAGGCATCTCCATATTTGATCGCTGGATACTGAGCGTAGTCATTCTGCGTGTGGACGAGCCGAAGACGACGAACCAACACCTGGAGGGTATTTCACTGTCTCTCGTATCTTTAAAGGTTTGCTGAAGGCATCGTGCATTACACACTTGTGGGCGATTATCAGGTTGTATGTAAGTCAAAGGTATTGTGAATTCTTCAAAGTGTTATAAAAGGTTTTACCCAAAAGGAGTTTTTTCCTGAATCGGTCGTCTTTGTTTTTCATGCATGGTTTGAATAATTTATGACATTTAGATGCATGTTTAGGGGTTGATGTAATTTTGTTTAAAAATAGACTATAATTAAATAAGGTTTAATTGAAAACTTGCGAATTAATTTAAATCAATTATCACACATCGCATTTATTCGTTTACAAATTGGTATGAGATCGGGTTACGCTAATTTATCGCGCGATCCTGATTTTTCAAGGATTTATTTTTTTTGATACAATTTGACTGCTCACGTCGCCAAATTGGTTTCAGAGTAGGTTGCGCTAATTTATCGTGTATTCCTATTTTTCGTAAAATCGTGTTATATTGATTTAATTGAAAAATCAGTTTTGTGAAAAATCGCAATTTTTTCAATGGAACGCCCATTTAATGAGGAGCCTATTTTTGAAAAAGTTCATGATAGTGCTGAAAAATTAATTTTTGAATTTGAAACTTTGCAAAAGAATTAGAGTTTTGGAAAAAGAAAATTCTTGTTTTAATAGTAAGATTGAATATTTGCAAACATTTCAAACTCAAATAGAAATTTTTCGTGAACACTTTGGCAATTTGTGTAATGATTTTGATTTGTTAAAAGTTGCTAAAAAGGAGAGCGATGATAGGGTCCTATTTTTAGAAAAAGAATTAGAGGACCTTAAAAATTCGATGGTTTGTGTTTGTGGCAAAGAGGACAAAAATATTTTAATCAATGAGCTTGTGGCACGTGAAGAGACTCTTAGGAAAAAAGTTTGCTTTAATTGAGGGGGAGAGAGATACCTTTTTAGGAATTGTTGAAAATTTGAAAAAGAAATCCCTGTCTTTGGAAGAGTCTAATTTGTTGCTTGAATAAAATATTTTGAAGTTGAAAAATGATTTAAACGATTCAAGTAGGTTTGATAGTGATGGTAATGGCTCATCTTGTTCTCATGCGTCTAGTGCTAAAGTCAAAACCTTTATTTATTTTATAGGGTCAATTAATTCCAATGACGTTAGAAAAGGTTAACCCATAGGTGTCTTTCCACTCGTTTACACATGTTCACATTGTGGTAAAAAAGGTCACCTTAGGAGATTTTGTTTTGATCTTGGAAAAAGTTCTAGGAATTTTATGTCTAGTGTTCCCTTGGTTCCTAAATCTCCCGCACGACATTTCACATCTATTTGGCTTAGGAAATCACTTTTAGAGGCACTAGATTTTAGACAAGTTGATTCCCATTTGCTTGCGCATGATTTTTCTCATGCCATATCATATAGATGATTGTGTTCGCATGTTTGTCATAAGCTAGTTTTTATTTCATAATATTTATATTTGCTAGCGTTGTGACATGTACTTTTTGTATAAATTTTTTCTTTTGAAAAATTTTGAAAAATGCAAAACGATTTTCTATTTTTTGAGTGTCCATTCACATTATTTTTCGGTCAAATTTGAAAATCCAAAAAGATTTTCGTATTTTGTTTGCAACATTTATGAATAAACACTTAGGATGACCGAGTTACAACATCATTCCATTTTGCACGTGACTATTTGATAGTGTTTTGAGACAATATATTATATCATCTTTGCGCTTTATAATGTTTGGAGTCATTGAGATGTAATTAAGTGTTACTTCCTACATGTTTGACTCATGATTTCCTTTATTGCACACATGCACGGATTTGTTTGATTATAGTGCTTGTCTTATCACATTTTGGTTGGGTGTTTTCACTTCAATCCTGTCTTTAAAAATGAACAAAGCATGATAAAACTTGATTAAAAGTTGTGCATGTAAGAACCGTTTGTGAGTTTCTGTGCTTTATTTAAAAATGGGGAAGGGCTTCGAAAGGTTCACATTTGACCTTTGCGAATACTAAGCCACCGTTTCATCGACCTACAAAATTAAGGAATTTTATTATTCGGGGTCCAAAGAGGTTTAAAAGAGCCCGAAAAAATTTAAAGGCAGTAAAAAGAAATTCATGCAAAAAAGGGGCCATTAGGTTTTTGCACCAATTCTCGAATATTTGAGAATTTAGATTTGCTTTAAAATAAAATATGCATGAAGGAGTTTGGATGGAATCTAAAATGGGTTTGCACGTCCTTGAAAGTATTGAAAAAGCATTAAATAGTTTTGGACGTTATTGGTGTGAAAATCGCTTTGACTTTGATTTGTTGATTTGTATAAGACGATGCCATCTAAATTCAACAATTTTTACACCTAAGGATACTTTTGATGTTCATTCGTCAGGAGTACACGTATTCATCGTGCACATATGATTGATTGAGTTTATTTACCTGTCGAATGTGTTCACACCCATACATTCCATTTCCATGACTTGATTGTGTTAGTATAAATCCATGGTGTATGATTTTTGTACGAAAAATTTGAAAAATCAAAAATAGTTCGTGAAAGTTTTTAAGATATACCTTTGCATGCGCGTAGTTTGATTCATGTTTACTATGCATTTTGTCGTGACACTTCTTGATTCATGTTTTGATTGTTTCTTCTTATCTGTCTATTTGGGGACATCATAATAAAGGGGCGAAAGAATTATCGTGTTATGGGGGAGATTTGATTTATTAATGATTTATTCTTATATCATTTCAAACTTGATGCGTCACGAAGGTTTTTGATTTATCTCATGTGTGTAGGTACAAGATTGAAGATCATTATATTGCACACCCTAATGAGAAAAGCTTTGAGATTTGATGAAGACTTTTTGAAGAAAAATTTGAGATCTTGCAAATTTATTCATGGGAGGGTAGATTTTGTATAGGTCATTTGGTAGTTGATAATTCAGATGTTTTTATGTATGTTCCGTCATAGACATAGGGAGAGATTTGTAAGGACATTATTTTATAAGTCTGTAACAATTAATTATGTCGTATAACGTTACAACCGTTGAAGAAGTTCAAGAGCAATCTACATCAAGACGGATCAGAATATATCAAGGTTCTTCATCAAAAAGCCTTCGGAAAGTTTATTTTGGTAAGGTTATGTTTTAAATTCCTTAACTTTGCACTTAGAGCTTTGGGATATTTTTATACAATATTTTTTAAGTGTTGGAGCAGACTTTTTTCGTCAAAATTTGAGAATGAGTAATTTTTCTAAGTCCTATAGCGTTCCTCGATTTTGACGCCCAGGTCGTTCAAGCGGGATCTCATCTCGTTCGAGCGATATGGAGATGTCGCGCGATGTCGTTCAAACGACACGTGTACTTCGTTTGAACGAAATTTAATTTTCGTTCAAACGACTGAGGCGACGCATTTTTCTATAAATACTCATTAAATGGTTTCATTTTCATTACGAAGTCTCAGCGTTTTGAAAGACAGAAAACTGCGAATCTGCCGAATTCTTTTTGATTTCTTCTTTAGGGTTTTAATCCCCTTTTGTTTCTCAATTCACAAAAATCCCTTATGCTTTGGTGAATTGTTTTGGTATTCAATAACACACTTTGCTTTTGTTCAACCTCTATGTAGAAGGCATCTCCATATTTAATTGGTGGATACCGAGCGTAGTCATTCTGCGTGTGGATGAGCCGAAGACAACAAACCGTTACCTTGAGAGTATTTCGCTGTCTCTCGTATCTTTGAAGGTTTGCTGAAGGCACCGTGCATTACACACTTGTGGGCGATTATCAGGTTGTATGTAAGTCAAAGGTCTTGTGAGTTCTTCAAAGTGTTATAAAAGGTTTTTGCCCGAAAGTTTTTTTTTCCTGAATCGGTCGTCTTTGTTTTTCATGCATGGTTTGAATGATATATGACATTTAGATGCATGCTTAGGGGTTGATTTAATTTTGTTTAAAAATAGACTCTAATTAAATAAGGTTTAATTGGAAACTTGCGAATTAATTTAAATCAATTATCACACATCGCATTTATTCGTTTACACCAGATTAATTATATTCCTACAGAATGTGAAGCACACTACATATACATACCAGTGACTTCATCTCCAAACTCAGGAGTCTACCAAGCAAGGCAAAGCTTGAGAAGTTTCTTTTTTAGGCGTGAGGAGTTAAATTCTCTCTTTTCACCAGCATTCTTACATATCCATAAAATCAAAAATGAAAAAAAAATTCAAGATTTACTTTTTACATCACATGATTCGATGAAATGTATTGAATCTATATAAGAAATAAACGCCAGCCAAAAATGGCATTGCTATGTGTCATTGTATTGTATTGTAATTCAAAGATTTTAATCCTTGCTTAAGCCTCATACCACAAAATCATTCGTATATATCTCAGTGAGACCTCACCGGTTACAATGATCTTTAAGTCTCTTCAAAACTATGATACTATCGCTTCGAACGATACAATGTTACTGTGAGTAAAGTTAGATGTTGGCGATTAATTTTCTTAGAAAAGAGAGTTTAGGAGTTCTACATGTTTGATTTTCTTATTTAATAAGCTTTCTATCTTCTCCATTAAGCAAACTGTGTGTATCAAACCTCCTAAATCTATCACTGCATGCCGGCTTTTGCGTTCACGCACCAGTTTTCACCAGCTTGATTCCTTGTAATCCTTAAGTCATATGAATACATAAAAATGGTAGTGGGTATATTCTTGTTCGATTTGGGTGGTGAATACTGAATACCTATGCAGCATAACACAAAAATAGAAAACAATAGAGCAACAATATATGAGTGGTGAAAATAACTTATTACCTATGAACACAAATACTGGAAGTGGTTAATGTGTATAATATCCCAATTTATATTCCATACCTACAAAGATAAAAGGAACAAACCCAACTCAGGATGTTAGTGCTAGTAGAAATAACACTCATCTAATTTATGAGAGTCGACGAATAAAATATCAAAAAATCAAATAATTCATTAGGTAAACCAATACATATATTCAACAACAAATAGCATTTAGTTGAATGTTCTATAAAGTGAATTGTTTAGGTAATGTCCTAGTGTACAGGAAATTAGAGAATAATAAAAATAAAAATAAAAATAAAAATATACCCAATATTTGGAAAGAAAAAAACCCGGAAGAACTCAAACCCCAATATCTGATCTGCAAGTAGAAAATTAAAGCCATTAGTTCATACCCTTAAAATAAAAATAACATAACAACAAGTTTTTAAAATCTATAAAACCTAAATAAGTTTTGGAAACCATGTATCCAATAGACAACCCTATTTAAATTCTAAAAAATCCATATGATTTTTTTCTAAAAGTGAACTTATATAACGGGGGATGCAAAGTTTGGAGCATGGAAAACAAAATTTTGGTCTAAGTTTTACAAAAAAATACGTTCTTAGTTTTGCAAAAATGAAGCATTTCAGACATCCCAAATCATCACTTTGCAATACTTAGATTATGCTTATAAAAATCAGGTACTTATTGACCAATTGTATGTCGATCCTAATGGGATTTAACTTAGGATTATGATTATCACATAAAGAACTTTTTTAAGATTATGTTAATCCTGCTTGAAATTTTTAACGGTGAATACCATAGCTTAGCCATTATAGAACAGTCAACGGTAATCCATAATCAAATTTGTCAGTGGATGTAGTGACTTGTAATGGTCAAAACCACTTTGATCACGTGGAGTTTTAAAAACCATTGCATAACACTATTGCAAGAATCAAATCATCAGTCACGTGAGCCAAATCAGAGTTACAATCATTTCTCCAAAAGTTGTGACATTAACATAGAAAATAAAAATCAAAGAAACCCAAAAACATTCACAAACTTGAATCTACAATCTGACCCACAAATCCTTCCACATCACACACCCCAACAAATTATCTAATCACATGAATAAGAAACATACCCATCACACAAAAAACCAAGATTCAAAATAAAATAAAAAAATTACTCATCTTTCTCTCTTACAAAAATTTATTTCCAACCTCAAATTACCAACCACACTTTAAGAAACCGCAGAATTACCTACCGGAGAAGTCCAAACAATATCCTGAAGTGAGGGCTTAAGCTTTTTACTACAAAACTGATTATACTCAAAAGTATCCCTACTCGATTACTTCACTTCCACTACCAAAAATAACGCCATGATAGCAAATATCTCCGCCGCAAAACCCAACTAAGTGATGATGTGTGTGTGTGTGTGTGTATACATATATATAACATGAGGTTTAAGCTTCTTTTTTAGGCATTTACTCAAACAGTTAGGGTGCATCCAATGCAATACTAATTTTTCATCTATCGACATTAATAATTAGCAATTGAAAAATGAAAGAAGCACCAATTTTCAATCACTCGTTAGCCAAAAAACTCCGCCAATCGAAATTTTAAATGCAAGATAAAACGTTTATCTTTCATGTATCATGCATTTTATCTGTTTCCACTTATGAAGAGTAATGTTTTTTACAATGGTAGGGCCCTCAACTACCTGCTCAGCTCAATTCCGCACAAGCAAAAAATAAAACTTAAATAATTGAACAAAAAAAAACACCACTTATTGCCCAAATTAACCCATTAGACTTGTTGCCAAAGATTGATCCATCGAGTCATGACATGGGCTCAGTGCTGATGACTATGTACTTCCCATTTGGCTTCCAAACGCCAACTGAAACTGGTATAGTGGTCGGTTTTTTACAATAAATTACAAAATATGACATGGTTTGGTCTCGAGCATGCCGACGACCCATTTATAGAGAAAATATATGTAGATGATTAAGTTCCACTATGGGTGGGATGGGGCGTGGGGTTTGTATTTGGAAGACAGAATATCAATCAGATTTTTTGAGAGCACTCAAACGGATGAATGTATTTAAGATAAGAGAGAGAAGATAAATTAGTTGGGAATGCTACGTGAATATATACGAAGAGAATTGGTGTATTAATTTCTATTAAAACATCTAATACTATTGTATTACGGGTATAATATAAATGTCAAAATTGACAAATCTTTATGACTTTGACCCGTACTTACACTCGTTATTCTATATTGCCCCGTGCAATTGCGATAATTTTTAATTTGACAATGAGATTTTGGTGCCGTTGCTGGAGATTTATTTAATTTTTATCAAAAAATTGTAACTTCCGGACTAGTTTTTTTTTTTTTTTTTACGTTTTGCATTTTTGTTAGAAAAATTCCATAAAATACATAAAAAAATTGAAAATTCTTAAAAAAATTTAGATTTAGTTTTTTCTTTAAGTAGTCTAAAAAAATTTAAAAAAATCCAAAAATTCAAAAAAACAATTTTTATATCCATTATTAATTTGGATATTTCCAAAATATAAAAATAAAATAAATATAAATAAATCAAAATTTGTTTCATAAGTGTGCTTGGTTATTTTTGTTTTGTATTAAATACACTACTAGTGCGTGTGTCGTATTATTTTTTTATATATTTTTTTGTGTCGCACTTTACGCTTGGTGTAGTTTTTTTTTGTTATTTTTCAGTAGCACATTTAAAAACATATATACAATTAAGAAAAAAAGCAAAAAAATGCAATTGTGAGTAAAAATAATCACAATTAATGGAATCTAGAAAGCAATTAACACTACACCAAAAACAGGAATCTGACACGGTTTAAAACTGTGCCAGATCAAATATGGCATGGTTTTGAACTGTGGCAGAATCAGGTGTTCCAAAATAGCCATTTTTTTCCGGCACGGCTCAAAAGTGTGCCAGATTTGGCCAAACAGGAACACTTCTCGCACACTTTTAAACCGTGACAGAATTTGATATTTCTGGCACACTTTTGGCACAGTTTTTAACTGTGCCAGATTCAGCACAGCTTAAAAAAATTTGGCACAGTTCAAAATCGTGCCAAAATTTGATACACTTTTGCCACGGTTTTGAACTGTGCCAAATTGTGACACCCCGCCTAATTAAATACCGGGTGATCAGTCCTTTATTAAATTATAATCAAGGTGAACGGTTGGTTCATTCTCAGCATCACTGTCGAAAATAAATTTTCCAATTTAAACAACCTAATATTTACGCTAAGTGTCAAAACCATTTAAACCTTATTCCCATTTTTATTTAAGTCCAATTATAAAAACTTTGATAATTAACAGTTTAAGAGTCACACAATAATAGTAAGGATGTAAATGATCATTCAAGAATTTAACCATCAATAATAAATCCCAACTTTAAAATACCAAAGAAAAACATTCTGACAGTAGTAAATCCCAATTTAAAACTACGGAAAGTAAATGAATTACAATCTCTCACAAAAACCAACTAAATAATGAAAAAGGGTGACACATGCCAACCTAGATAAAGTAGAACTAGAAACGAAATCAATAATGAGGTCGTCTAAGCAAGAAGCCTGCAACTCCCACCTAAACTGCAACGCATTCCTTCCGGAGAATCCTATGCAAGACGCCCCTATGGCTGGGCACCTGTAATATATACATATATATACAAGAGAGAAGAGAAAATAGGAAACGGGTCAGAGCCCGATTGTAAAAACAGTTTAAAATTAGTTTAGCAAGTATTTAAAGTCCTACCGACTAATGCAACCAACATACTAGTGCGACACTTCCTTGAGAAATTATCACCTCTCTTATAATGTGCACACGTATCGCACTAATCTTCCCAACAGTTTAACTTATCTTATCTTAAGTTGCTCGTGAGGTTTCAAACCGACAAATTCAAATGTTTAAGAGGTTAATTTTATTTAAAAGCAAAATTCTCAATTAAACCTTATTTAATAATAAAGTTTCTCAGTAATATATTATGCTTTTCAAACACTTATACCCAAGTTGAAATAATTATTTATTTCTTACTTACCATAGACACAGTAGGTAGTTCCCAAATTCCAGATTTAAATATATATATTACATACTCATATAATATATATATTCTAACGGCACCCCACATAACAATTATGGTGCGGGCATACTCTGCTATCCAGTCCCCGTATCACTCGTACTAAGGGAAATACAAGTTCGAAATCACTCTCGAACTGTATTATCACAAAACACATACAATATTGAGGCGAAGCATAGTTCCAAGTCTCTAAGAGGTCAGCACATACCCTCACGTCTCTTAGGACCGTCTAACTATCGATCCGATAGGCTGTACTAAGGATTCCTATGTTCTAGGGTACGAGTCAATATCCCCCATAAAGGTCCCATCGAGATAAGACTGTCCCAGCGCGGTAACCTCAGGGATAGAAAGTAGCGTGGGCATGGTTTTTACACATATATAAGATATATGATTAATCACAGAGTCATATAGATATATATCTATTCACATTCATAAGTTAGGTACGCCCACGACCCAATATTATATTATTCCATTCTTAGTACATTTTTATTCGATTATTTCTTATAACGGACTTATTCATTTTATTTTCGAAATTTAATTTATTCCAACTCACTTCTCATCTCTCGCAGTATTCCCTTTACCTAAGTACAATTTCAGTAAGCCCTCACTTACCTTCTAATCCAACTCCCAGACATTTCGATTACTAAATCTACGCACGTTAGATTTCTTAGGTATGAATATTTCCTCGTTTTCCCTTCATTTTCCCATTTCATTAAATTTCCACTTAACGGGGTTTACCTTGACCTTACTGGTCCTTTTTATGTTTCATTATGTTTTAATAACATTAATCAAGGTTATTACGCATTTACTCGGATTAAGTCAACACAAGGAAAAATCTAGTTTTCCCAGAAGGGGTAGATCGATCGATAGAAAGGGGTTGATCGATCGATCAGTCGATCGATCGATGCTCTTGGCTCGATCGATCGATCAAGTAGGTATGGCGAAAACTGCAGAATACCAGTTACGGGAATTATCATCAAAATCCAAATCTTTAACTCCCAAACTCCCAGAAATTTATACCACAAGCATTATAAACCCAAATGAACAATATTCTACGTAAGGCATGCGAGTTTTCATCAAGTATCATGAATTAAAAGGGCCAAAATCTATATAAATCTCATGAACCCTAAAACTTTCTTTAACTCAGTTCTTCTCTTTTTTTTTTTCCAGAATTTCTACTTCTAACCCAATGTAAATTTGTGTTTCAACCTCTACATGTGAAGGGAATTTCCAGAATGATGTGTATATCTCTACAACATGCGATTTCTAACCTCCAACATAGGTTTTCTTTCATAAAAACTCATCCTAATCAACCCTAAACTAATATGAATGAAGCATTAACTAAATTAAGCAAGATAAATACTTGCCTGGGAATTTTTGTTTCTGATTTGTGGATGAAATCAGTGTGGTGGTGATCCTTGTTGCGCGATCTAACGTTTGGCGGTGACGGCGGTGCAAACGAAGGAGTTCTTGGCCTAGAACTCCTTGGTAAGCTCTTCCTTTCCTTCTCCAATGGCCGTCTTTTGTTTTTGGTTGGGTTAACCCTAGAAGACAACCCTAAGCATCTGATATAACCTAGAAAATTCGTAGGTTTCCAAGCCCAAAAATACAAAATGCCTAAAACTCCCCCGGGGTGTTAATTAAGCCTAAAAACTCCCCGAGACCCAAACTAAACCCCCGGGTACATTATTTTGACTATCTCGGCCCTTCCGGACACTTTGGCGCACTTGAAATGACCATATGGGTGACTTATAATTTATTCACTTTTATTAATCAAAATTTAGTCCTGACACGACACGGGCGCGTCCCGACTTAAATTTCCAAAATTGTCATTTTATTCACTCGTGACATTTAATAGAACCAATATTATATATTACTTTGCTCATTAGTAATATTCAACAAGTTTCCAATAATTACTAACTCTCGTCACTTTAGTAATTAAAAATAATTAATTTCCGAATTTATATTAAATTAATAACTCACATCAAATTTAATAAATCCCCAAATTTAGAAAGCATAAAAATACGGGGTATTACATACTTCCCCCCTAATAACGAAATTTCATCCCGAAATTCGAAAAATAAGGTATACCTGGTAAGAATAACTCTGGGTACTTCTCACGCATGTCCGCCTCATGCTCCCAAGTGGATTCCTCCACATTATGATGCTCCCACTGGACCCGAACAAGTGGGACTACCTTTGACCTTAATCTTCTTTCGCTATGGTCTAGGATAGCCACTGGCCTCTCCTCGTAAGAGCTGTCTGGCTGTAAGTCAATCTCCTCAATCGCGATATGGGTATGGGCCATGTTATCCCGAAGGTATCATCTCAACGACGAGATGTAGAATACATCGTGAATGCGATGTAAATGCTCTGGTAATCCCAATCTGTGTGCTACCGGCCCAATCCTCTCGATAATGGGAAATGGTCCCCCGTACCTCGGGGCCAATTTCCCTTTCTTCCCGAATCTCATCACTCCTTTCATAGGAGATACATGTAGTAATACTTGGTCCCCCACATTAAACTCTCGGAAGAACCGTTTTGCATCGGCGTAACTTTTCTGCCTGTCCTGGGCTACCCGAATGCGACTCGTGATAATATCAATCCTCGCGGAGGTTTCCTGAATCACCTCTGGTCCGAGCAACTCGTCATCCCCCACCTCTAGCCAACACATTGGGGAACAACAAGGCCTGCCATACAAAGCCTCGAATGGAGCCACGTCAATCGTGAACTGATAAGAGTTATTATAAGCGAACTCTACCAGTGAAAGATGTGGCTCCCAACCTCCTCCAAAATCAAGGACACACATGCGTAGCATATCCTCCAACATCTGATTAGTACGCTCTGTTTGTCCATCTGTCTGTTAGTGACAAGCTGAACTCAACCTCAACTCCGTGCCCATGGCCTCCTGAAAGCTCTCCCAAAAATGCGACACGAAAATCTTGTTTTTATCTAACACAATATTCAGGGGCACCCCATGTAATCGAACAATCTCAGCAATGAACAACTGAGCATACTGGCCCGTGATATAGTCTGTCCGTACTGGCAGAAAATGAGATACCTTGGTCAAACGGTCCACAATCACCCAGATGGAGTCGTGGCCCCGCTGTGATGGAGGCGACCCAGCAATAAAATCCATAGAAATACTCTCCCACTTCCATGCGGGTATTTCTAATGGCTGAAGCAATCCCGACGGTTTCTGGTGGTCCACCTTTACCAGCTGGGAGGTAGAACACTTGGACATGAACTCAGCAATATCCTTTTTCATCCCACTCCACCAGTATTGCTGCCTCATATCCTGGTACATCTTATCTCTCCCAGGATGCACCGCAAATCGGGACCCATGAGACTGGGTCATCACTGCATGACGTAAATCTCCTCCTTCCGAGACCACCAATCTCCCATTAAACATCAAACCCCCATCAGAACTAACATAATATGACTCAGCATCCTCAGCTAAAAGTTATACAATCTGCTCCTGGAAAAATGAGTTTGTGGTCTGCGCCTGTATTACCCTCGTAACAATCTCGGGTGTCACTATCATGATAGATATGAAGGAACGGGCTACTGCATCCTAGTGACCCAACTCTTTCTACTTTTCTTTCCAGATGTCCGTTACATCGTCTACCTTTCTACGGCTCAACGCATCGGCAACTACGTTGGCCTTCCTCGGATGGTACTGTATGTCGAACTGATAGTCCTTCACAAACTCTAACCACCTGCGCTGACGCATATTCATCTCTTGCTGAGTGAACAGGTACTGCAATGACTTGTGGTCTGTTAACAAGCAAAATTTCTCCCCCCAATAAATAGTGTCTCCATATCCTCAATGCAAAAATGACCGCTGCTAACTCTAGGTCGTGTGTGGTGTAATTCTTCTCGCGCGGCTTAAGCTTGCGGGAGGCAAAAGCTATAGCCTTCTCCTCCTGCTGAAGTACTCTCCCGAGTCCTCGTAAGGAGGCGTCGGTGTAAACCAGATACTCCACGCCCGACTTAGGTAAAGCAAGGACCGGTGCTGAAGTAAGCTTGTCTTTCAGCTCGTTGAAAGCCAATTGACAAGCATCGTCCCAAACATATGGTACCCCCTTATGAGTCAGTTTCGTCAATGGATCCGCTATTTAGGAGAATCTCCAAATGAATCTCCTGTAGTATCCGACTAATCCCAAGAAACTACGCACTTTCGTCGGTGTCGTGGGCTGTCCCCATTCCCTCATCGCTGACACTTTACTCGGGTCAACTGCTATCCCTTGTTCAGAAACAACATGTCCCAAGAACTTCACTTATCGTAACCAGAACCCGTAATTCTTGTACTTAGCATACAACTGATGTTATCGTAGAGTCTGAAGAACTTGCCTCAAGTTCTCGGCATGCTCTTACTCGTTGTCTGAATATATCAAGATGTCATCTATGAAGACGATGACAAACTGATCCAAGAACTCTCTGAACACTCGGTTCATCAAGTCCATGAATACGGCTGGAGCATTTGTGAGTTCAAACGTCATCACTCTGAACTCATAGGACCCATATCTTGTCAAGAAAGCAGTCTTTGAAACATCCTTCTCCCTAATACGTAGCTGATGGTACCCTGACCTGAGATTTATCTTCGAAAAGAAAGTTGCTCCCCTCAGCTGGTCGAACAGATCATCGATTTGAGGCAACGAATACTTGTTCCGTATCGTGACCTTGTTCAGTTCCCGGTAGTCCACACATAGCCTCAGTGAACCATCTCTCTTTTTCACAAATAACACTGGAGCACCCCAAGGTGAGGTACTCCTACGAATGAAACCCTGACCTAACAATTGCTCTATCTGATCCCGTAACTCTCGCATTTCTGTCGAAGCCATACGGTATGGAGCACGTGCTATCGGTCGAGTATCCAGTAATAAATCTATGACAAAATCTATCTCTTGACTGGGAGGTAGGCCTGGTATCTCCTGAAATACATGAGAATACTCACGAATAACTGGGATCGAGTCTAAGGGAATCACGACCTCCTTAGAGGTACCTTCCTCTATGTATATAAATGAGCGATCAAGCCTCCCTCTGGGCGAGGCATCGCCACTACAAACATCTCTTGCCTCGGAATGGCAAAGACAATACTCCCACCGAAATAATCTATCATGGCTCTATAAGCTGTGAGCCAATCCATACCAATAATAACGTCGTGCTCATGCATATCTAAGACTAACATGTCTGCTAGTAATACCAAGCTACCAATCTCTACTCCTACACCCCGGCATATAAAGAAAATTAGCGATCCATTTTCCAGTGGTGAGTCTACACACGTTACAGTGATCTCTGCTGTGGCTAATAACCCTAAGGCCTTCGCAAAATGGGTAGTTATAAAATAGTGTGTCGCCCCAGTATCAAATAAAACCCGACCCATAGTACCATGGATAGGAAACATACCCTCAATCACGGGCGACACCTGTGGAGCTGCTGCCTGGTGGACGTTATAGATACGTCCGTACTGTAACTGCCCCTGCTGCACTGGAGCAGCTCGAATGGCTGGTAGGGCTGGTACCTGAGCTGGTGCTAGGAGGGCGGCTGGAAAAAGTGGCCTCTGTGGCTCATTACGGGCACCCTACTGCTGTGGGGCCCTATCACCCTCTGGATAATCCTGGCGCTTGTGGCCATTTTTACCACACCCGAAGCATCGGTCCCTAAAATTTCCTCCCCTCTGTCCCTGCTGATTACGGCCCTACTGGCCGTTACCACCCCGCCATTGGCCCTGCTGGCCCTGTTGAAATCGTTGTTGGCCCTGATGGCCCTGCTGTTGCCCCTGCGGATGACGATGTTGGCCCTGCTGATTAGGCTAGCCCTGCTGACCCTGCATAAATCCCCCAAATCCCTGCCTGGAATCACCTGATCATAACCGCTTGACAGGGTCCCCCTGATGAGAACTCTGCTCATGCTGACGAGTCTGCCCCTGAGATGTCGGTGCTCCACTAGCACCACTACCCCCTGTCCTGCCCTGCTGGCCGGACTCTTTTGGTCGCTTGCTTCCTTGTAGATGAAAGTGGTGATCCTGGCAATGTAGCAAAGCAGCATTGAGTACGTCTGTATAGGTACTCAGAGACAGATTTCCTATAAGGTGCTGACGGATTCTCCAAGCTAACCCGTGCACAAACAATAGTATCTTGTTACCCTCAGTGGGTGCCTCATCTGGCACTATAGTGAGAAGTCTTGTGAACTCCTCTTCATACTCAGCAACAGTAGAATTTTCCTGCTTCAGACTCAGTAACTTCCTTCTCATCTCAGTCTGCACGGCGAATGGGAAGTATTTGCTGTCAAATTGCACCCAAAATAACTGAATAGTAATAACCTCCCTCTCCTCCAGAGTGGTAGCAGATTCCCACCAATGCAAAGTGGCCCCCACAAGCCTAAAGAAGCCAACAACTGTTTCTGCACGTCCGTGCACTCGTACATACGCAGATGCCTCTGGATATCTTTCTTCCATTGGCTGGCTACAATAATATCTGAACCACCTGCAAACTCTGGGGGATGCGCCTTTTGAAAGGCATCCCTAACTCACTCCCATGCAGATGGAAGCTGTGCCGGTACTGGCGCCACTACCTGAACTTGGGGTGAATCCTGCTGTACTACCACTAGCGCGGCATTTACCGCCTGAGTAATGATGGCGGCTACCTCATTTGCGTTCATCATTCCCTGAGCCGGAGCCACTGGCTGCTCGGCTTGTGCACGCCTATCCTTTGGGGCACATCTCGGAGGCATCTGAAATGTGAAGAAATTTATTAGTCTACAGTTATTATCAAACCTTAAATAGCTGAAGACGTAATCATACAAGCAAGAATATAATAATCCTAAAATAAGGCTCTATAACAAGACCGCTAAGTTGAAAGCGAAATAAGCCGTACAGATCCTAAGGACACTAGAACCTGATGCTCTGATACCACCTGTGACACCCCACCTAATTAAATACCGGGTGATCAGTCCTTTATTAAATTATAATCAAGGTGAACGGTTGGTTCATTCTCAGCATCACTGTCGAAAATAAATTTTCCAATTTAAACAACCTAATATTTAAGCTAAGTGTCAAAACCATTTAAACCTTATTCCCATTTTTTTTAAGTCCAATTATAAAACCTTTGATAATTAACAGTTTAAGAGTCACACAATAATAGTAAGGATGTAAATGATCATTCAAGCATTTAACCATCAATAATAAATTCCAACTTCAAAATACCAAAGAAAAACATTCTGGCAGTAATGAATCCCAATTTTAAACTACGGAAAGTAAATGAATTAAAATCTCTCACAAAAACCAACTAAATAATGAAAAGGGGTGACACATGCCCAACTAGATAAAGTAAAACTAGAAACGGAATCAATAATGAGGTCGTCTAAGCAAGAGGCCTGCAACTCCCACCTAAGCTACAGCGCGTTCCTTCCGGAGGATCCTATGCAAGACTCTCCTGTGGCTGGGCACCTGTAATATATACATATATATACAAGAGAGAAGAGAAAGTAGGAAACGGGCCAGAGCCCGATTGTAAAAACAGTTTAAAACTAGTTTAGCAAGTATTTAAAGTGCTACCGGCTAATGTAACCAACATATTAGTGCGACACTCCCTTGAGAAATTCTCACATCTCTTCTAATGTGCACACCTATCGCACTAATCTTCCCAACAGTTTAACTTATCTTATCTTAAGTTGCTCGTGAGGTTTCAAACCGACAAATTCAAATGTTTAAGAGGTTAATTTTATTTAAAATCAAAGTTCTCAATTAAACCTTATTTAATAATAAAGTTTCTCAGTAATATATCATGCTTTTCAAACACTTATACCCAAGTTGAAATAATTATTTATTTCTTACTTACCATAGACACAATAGGTAGTTCCCAAATTCCAGATTGAAATATATATATTAAATACTCATATAATATATATATTCTAACAGCACCCCACATAACAATTATGGTGCGGACATACTCTGCTATCCAGTCCCCGTATCACTCGTACTAAGGGAAATACAAGTTCGAAATCACTCTCGAACTGTATTATCACAAAACACATACAATATTGAGGCGAAGCATAGTTCCAAGTCTCTAAGAGGTCAGCACATACCCTCACGTCTCTTAGAACCGTCTGACTATCGATCCGATAGCCTGTACCAAG
This sequence comes from Sambucus nigra, assembly GCA_949130495.1. Lineage (NCBI taxonomy): Eukaryota > Viridiplantae > Streptophyta > Magnoliopsida > Dipsacales > Adoxaceae > Sambucus > Sambucus nigra. The sequence goes on from OX422208.1 coordinate 102,043,276, forward strand.
GATTCCTATCTTCTAGGGTACGAGTCAATATCCCCCATAAAGGTCCCATCGAGATAAGACTATCCCAGCGCGGTAACCTCAGGGATAGCAAGTAGCGCGAGCATGATTTGTACACATATATAAGATATATGATTAATCACAGAGTCATATAGATATATAACTATTCACATTCATAAGTTAGGTACGCCCACGACCCAACATTATATTATTCCATTCTTAGTACATTTTTATTCGATTATTTATTATAACGGACTTATTCATTTTATTTTCGAAATTTAATTTATTCCAACTCACTTCTCATCTCTCGCAGTATTCCCTTTACCTAAGTACAATTTCAGTAGGCCCTCACTTACCTTCTAATACAACTCCCAGACATTTCGATTACTAAGTCTACGCACGTTAGATTTCTTAGGTATGAATATTTCCTCGTTTTCCCTTCACTTTCCCATTTCATTAAAGTTTCACTTAAAAGGGTTTACCTTGACCCTACTGGTCCTTTTTATGTTTCATTATGTCCTAATAACATTAATCAAGGTTTATTACGCATTTACTCGGATTAAGTCAACACAAGGAAAAATATAGTTTTCCCAGAAGGGGTCAATCGATCGATAGAAAGGGGTCGATCGATCAATCAGTCGATCGATCGATGCTCTTGGCTCGATCGATCGATCAAGCAGGTATGGCGAAAACTGCAGAATACCAGTTACGGGAATTATCATCCAAAATCATCCAAATCCAAATCTTTAACTCCCAAACTCCCAAAAATTTATACCACAAGCATTATAAACCCAAATGAACAATATTCTACGTAAGGCATGCGAGTTTTCATCAAGTATCATTAATTAAAAGGGACAAAATCTATATAAATCTCATGAACCCTAAAAATTTCTTTAACTTAGTTCTTCTCATTCTTTTTCCAGAATTTCTACTTCTAACCTAATGTAAATTCGTGGTTCAACCTCTACATGTGAAGGGAATTTCCAGAATGATGTGTATATCTCTACAACATGCGATTTCTAACCTCCAATATAGGTTTTCTTTCATAAAAACTCATCATAATCAACCCTAAACTAATATGAATGAAGCATTAACTAAATTAAGCAAGATAAATACTTGCCTGGGAATTTTTGTTTCTGATTTGTGGATGAAATCAGTGTGGTGGTGATCCTCGTTGCGCGATTTAACGTTTGGCGGTGACGGCGGTGCAAACGGAGGAGTTCTTGGCCTAGAACTCCTTGGCAAGCTCTTCCGTTCCTTCTCCAATGGCCGTCTTTTGTTTTTGGTTGTGTTAACCCTAGAAGAAAACCCTAAGCATCTGATATAACCTAGAAAATTCGTAGGTTTCCAAGCCCAAAAATACAAAATGCCTAAAACGCCCTCTCGGGGTGTTAATTAAGCCTAAAAACGCCCCGAGACCCAAACTAAACCCCCGAGTACATTATTTTGACTATCTCGACCCTTAAGGACACTTTGGCGCACTCAAAATGACCATACGAGTGACTTATAATTTATTCACTTTTATTAATCAAAATTTAGTCCTGACACGACACGGGCGCGTCCCGACGTAAATTTCCAAAATTGTCATTTTATTCACTCGTGACATTTAATAGAACCAATATTATATATTACTTTGCTCATTAGTAATATTCAAAAAGTTTTCAATAATTACTAACTCTCGTCACGTTAGTAATTAAAAATAATTAATTTTAGAATTTATATTAAATTAATAACTCACATCAAATTTAATAAATCCCCAAATTTAGAAAGCATAAAAATACGGGGTATTACACAAATTTTTTTTATAAAAAGAAAAAAAATTTAATTATTTGAAAGAACAAAAATTCACAAATTAAAAATATTGCACGTTGTTGATAAACTAATGTACATACAAATTTCAAAATATTACAAGCCTTTAATAGTTCACAGGGTAAAAAAAAATTGGGCAGAATTTTCTCTATTTTCTGGATATTCCAAAACCTGCTAATACAAAACCTGCCTAAAATAAAGCCCGTACGGCCACAAAATATAACAATTAACTTTCAAAAGTCTGCACGACCATAAAAGTTAACAATAAAACTATAAAATCCCGCACGGCCATAACACAAAAACTTGGAATCATGAATAAACCTCTTTTTATAAACCATTGAGTTCTCTGTGTGTTCCACGTGAATAAATGCCAACGATAAACTGTTATCCTGCAAAACAAATAGGATACAAAAAAGATACGATATTAGTAACCCAATAATTTAGAAAAAAAAATTTACTCAAACTAAAAAATTATATATAGGAGTGGAAATTATCGTCATATTCTCAAATCGGGAGACCCGGGACTACGCAGTCAGTTCCTACAAGTTACATTGGTCTCGTGCGAGGTGTTCGTGCCTCCTACGAGGTTGTTTGGGGGCTGGTTTGAGTTTTCACCCTTTAACGACTTACTTTAAGTTTAAGTGTTGATTTTTACAAATTATCATCATATTCACAAACCGAGAGACCCGGGACTACGCGGTCAGTTCCTACAAGTTACATTGGTCCCGTGCGAGGTGTCCGTGCCTCTTACGGGGTCGTTTGAGGGCTAATTTGGATTTTCACCCTTTAACGACTTGTTTTTAAGTCTAAGTGTTGATTTTTGCAAATTATCGTCATATTCACAAATCGGGAGACCCGGGACTACGCGATCAGTTCCTACAAGTTACATTGGTCCCGTGCGAGGTGTTCGTGCCTCTTACGGGGTCATTTGGGGGCTGGTTTGGGTTTTCACCCTTTAACGGCTTGTTTTTAAGTTAAGTGTTGATTTTTACAAATTATCGTCATATTCACAAATCGGGAGACCTGAGACTACGCGGTCAGTTCCTACAAGTTATATTGGTCTCGTGCGAGGTGTTCGTACCTCCTACGGGGTCGTTTGGGGGCTGGTTTGGGTTTTCACCATTTAACGGCTTATTTTTAAGTTTAAGTGTTGATTTTTGCAAATTATCATCGTATTCTCAAACCGGGAGATCCGTGACTACGCGATCAGTTTATACAAGTTACATTGGTCCCGTGCGAGGTGTTTGGGCTTCTTACGGGTCCGTTCGGGGGCTTGTTTAGGTTTTCACCCTTTAACGGCCTGTTTTTAAGTTTAAGTGTTGGTTTTTGTAAATTATCATCATATTCTCAAACCGGGAGACCCGAGACTACGCGGTCAGTTCCTACAAGTTACATTGGTCCCGTGCGAGGTGTTCGTGCCTCTCACGGGGTCGTTTGGGTGTTGGTTTAGGTTTTCAACCTTTAACGGCTTGTTTTTAAGTTTAAGTGTGATTTTTACAAATTATCGCCATATTCTCAAATCGGGAGACCCGGGACTACGCGATCAGTTCCTACAAGTTACATTGGTCCCGTGCGAGGTGTTCGTGCCTCTTACGGGGCTGGTTTGGGTTTTCACCCTTTAACGGCTTATTTTTAAGTCTAAGTGTTGATTTTTACAAATTATCATCATATTCACAAACCGGGAGATCCGGAACTACGTGATCAGTTCCTACATGTTACATTGGTCCCGTGCGAGGTGTTCGTGCCTTTTACGGGGTCATTTGGGGGCTGGTTTGGGTTTTCACCCTTAAACGGCTTATTTTTAAGTTAAGTGTTGATTTTTACAAATTATCGTCATATTCACAAATCGGGAGACCTGAGACTACGCGGTCAGTTCCTACAAGTTATATTGGTCTCGTACGAGGTGTTCGTACCTCCTACGAGGTCGTTTGGGGGCTGGTTTGGGTTTTCACCATTTAACGGCTTGTTTTTAAGTTTAAGTGTTGATTTTTGAAAATTATCATCGTATTCTCAAACCGGGAGATCCGTGACTACGCGATCAGTTTATACAAGTTACATTGGTCCCGTGCGAGGTGTTTGGGCCTCTTACGGGTCCGTTCGGGGGCTTGTTTAGGTTTTCACCCTTTAACGGCCTGTTTTTAAGTTTAAGTGTTGGTTTTTGCAAATTATCGTCATATTCTCAAACCGGGAGACCCGAGACTACGCGGTCAGCTCCTACAAGTTACATTGGTCCCGTGCGAGGTGTTCGTGCCTCTCACGGGGTCGTTTGGGTGTTGGTTTAGGTTTTCAACCTTTAACGGCTTGTTTTTAAGTTTAAGTGTGATTTTTGCAAATTATCGTCATATTCTCAAATCGGGAGACCCGAGACTACGCGGTCAGTTCCTACAAGTTACATTGGTCCCGTGCGAGGTGTTCGTGCCTCTTACGGGGCTGGTTTGGGTTTTCACCCTTTAACGGCTTATTTTTAAGTGTAAGTGTTGATTTTTGCAAATTATCGTCATATTCACAAACCGGGAGATCCGGGACTATGTGATCAGTTCCTACATGTTACATTGGTCCCGTACGAGGCGTTCGTGCCTTTTACGGGGTCATTTGGGCGCTGGTTTGGGTTTTCACCCTTTAAGGGCTTATTTTCAAGTTTAACTGTTGATTTTGCAAATTATCGTCATATTCACAAATCGGGAGACCCGAGACTACGCGATCAGTTCCTACAAGTTATATTGGTCCCGTGCGAGGTGTTCGTGCCTCCTACTGGGTCGTTTTGGGGCTGGTTTGGGTTTTCACCCTTTAACGGCTCTTTTTTAAGTTTAAGTGTTGATTTTTGTAAATTATCGTCATATGATGGTAGACTTGTGGGTGGTTTTGCTAACCAAACCAAGGCATATTCAACGGTTATATGTGAAGCGGAAGAGATTAGATCAACACGTTTTTGTCAAAGCTGACAACATCCAAGGTGTTTTGAGAGGGTTTAGAAGCTCAAGAAGTATGCTTTGAGAGGTTTTAGAAGTTTTAACAGATACCATATAGAATCTGGAGGGTAAACAATAATTTTAGAGGTTTTAGAAGTTTTAGAGTTTTTATCATTCCATCTAGAGCTGTAGAAAATATAAACCAAAACAAAAGGCATATGTACGTCATCAAGAGCATATGAAGTCTCGAGAAAACAAAAAACCAAAATGATAAGCTTAAAAGTATCCAAGACTTGAAGTAAGGGAATTGTTACCTGAATGTTTTCTTTATAATGAGAGCATACAGAGTAGATAAGAGCCTTGTAACCTTCAAAAGTGTACTGCAAACCTAAATTACAAGTATAAGAAGAGGACTTGCACATCAACCACTAATAAACAATAATAAATGTAGTCTACATTTTGGTGAGTAAAAATCAAACACGGTTTATGCACAAATCAAGAAGAACTTTCTCTCACATAAATACAATGGTTTACCAAAGCCTTATTTATAGCCTAAAGTAACTTGCTAAAAATAAGAATACGGAGGGAACATTAAGAATATAGAGGGGAACCTCAGGAACTAGATTAATATGCTAACTCGCAAGATGAAGTACAAACTATCCCGGTGATCAAAATGAACTCAAACTCGATGATGCACTCATAATACTCTTTATCTCACAGACTATCCTGTTGTTTATGTTGATACGAGAACATAAACAACAGGTGCAACGTGTAAAAACATGAATCATTAGACTTTATGTGTGAATATACCATTTTAGAATTCTCAAAAAGCCCAAACACTCGAAACAATCCGTGACCCATAATCAAAGGACCACTACCGCTGTTAGGCAGCAACTGCTGCTATTAGGCAGTTGTTCATTAGTGATGAGCCAATCAGATAGTTATGTTATTTATGTTATAGTTATGTTAGTTATGTTATATGATAGTCATGTTATATAAACTGTTAACATTTTTATATGATAGTTATGTTATATAACAGTTTTATATAGCAGTTATGTTATATAAACTGTTACATAACAATTTATATAACATAATTGTTATATAAAACTATTATATAACAATTACATTATATAAAATGTTATATAACAGTTTATATAAACTATTAAGATAACAATTCAATGTAAACATCATTATCATGTGTGAATTGGTTAGCATAAATTAGAGATTTAGGTAGAGTGGTACATGTAATACATTATCAATTTGCTTTTGTTTATCTGGAGTTGCTGTGAGATAAATCTATTGTGGTGCCAGAGTTGCTTTTGTTTCTTCTTTTTTGTTCTTTCTAAAAGTTCAATGCACACTTTTCTTTTCCGTGGACTGTTGGTCTATTTCTTTTGTAACATCCTTTTTTTTATAATGACATTCCCTTTTTTCTGTAAAATCTCTCAATGCAGAACCACCTCCATAGGTATTACCTTAATTTTTACATAAATACATAGTTCAGGCACTGGCTCAAAGTATAGCAACAAGATCCTCAATTACCTTAATTGATCTTATTATGGCCAATAAAATCTGCATAAAGAGATGGGATACCATCAACCATACTTCGCCTTAGCACAAGCCTTCTCATTGTGTAGCTCGCGCCTTCCCGAGATGACGATCCTCTCTCTAGCCCCACACATTCATTTGCCACCACTACAACATCCGAAATCGTCTCTCGGCTACAAAGCATTGAGATTCAGAAAGGACACAATCCACCGCCCTCCTCAATCTAATCAATAGTGACAAAACTTCGCAATTCACTTTCATGCACTTCCCATTAAATTTCCAAGTTTCACTACAATTTATCATACACTCAAACCAATTAATAGCTAATCATTATTCAATTTGCTCAACCTCAACATAATCTTGCAGAAATCGCATAGTTTTTTTGCGTGTGTAGTGAGGTTGGGGGATGACGGTGAGAGGGGCTATACATCTATTATGTTTGAGAGTACACAAGTAGAAAGCTGGAAGTTGGTTTATGTAAGACCATGGATTAGACGAAGAATAACTACCAATCTGCCATGGTATGCTATGAGGTTAACCTAGCAAAATAAGTTATTGCCAAGCAAATTTTGGATGCCATCAATGTCAACTAAATGTGTATATTACTAAAAATTCTGATCTTATGTAGAAATTATATGAAAAATAAAAATAGCTTTCAAAAGCCACACCAACCTCAAGATCATCAAAAACACCATTTACATCATCCAGGTTAACATATATATATTCAAAAAGTCTGACATGAACATAACTCTTCTTGAACCACTCATCAGGCTAATCTCTCTGATATCACATAGAGAGAGAGAGAGAGAGATCCAATTGATGAATGCAATGTGGAAAAACAGTTTTATAGTGAACTTCAAAATGAGAATAATGCACAAAATGATTGGCATGAGTTTACAAGACTGAGAATAGGAGAATAAATTTTATTAAGTTGAACGAGGCAGAGCGCTTATATTTCCTGGATCTATTATTAGGCACCTCGTGAACTCTATCAGCCGTAGATTTATCTGTAAAATCAGAATGAATGGCATCTTAATAATATACAGTACATGCCAAACTAAGTAGGCTGTATAGGGATATTATGTTTTAAGTAGGTTGTATAGGGAAGAAGTACGCAAATTCAGCATATCATGACCAAAGTTCCATTAAAGTTCAAATTGACTAAAAACGCCAAGGTTGTGGAGAAGAAATATGGTACCGAAAATAAAACATCTCCAAAGTTGAATTTTCGACATAGCATCTCCAATTTCCTCTTTTGTCTTCTTATTGACATTTTATCCGATCGTAGTCATACTATGTATTATTTAGAACCGTATTTATTCATTAGTATAAAAATGGAAGCATTATATAAAGTCAATCAGAGCACCCTAGTTATTAATCAGAGCACCCTAGTTATAAATATTTGAGTTCTAAATTGATAAATTTGCGGCAAGAGGCAACATAGCAACACTTTTTCCCCCGATACGTAACATTTTGGGAGGCAGTCTTTCATTAAACTCAAAGTTCACCACCTCTTAAGACAGACCCAAGTACATGAGACCATGGGTGGATCCTAACCTATTGACTGAAACACATTAATGTCGTAATTTGAACCCAAGAAAAGAAGTCCAAAATAAAATAAGGAGAAAACAAAACATGTCTAAGGGAAACTAAACCATGAAAGTGTCCAGTCGAAGTATCAAGTTCAAGCAAATAACCTGAAAAAAGATTTCTGAACTGAAGTCACAATATCCCAAGAAGAATATGCTTCATGTTTGAGAACTTGTTGATGAAGATACATGGCATGAGATCTTGGAAGGAAGGTTATACATGGGCATTTGCTGGTCAGCCACCTGATTAGTAGACGCATCCACCCGATTCAATAGCATTCGTAAATACTCTTTGAAAATAAACTTGGGAAAGTGTAACATACCCTTAGCAAAGCAACTTTTGCAAGACCCCCCCATCCCCCGAACAATTTAATGCAATAAAAAAATATCTTGGACTATGCATTTTTTTTTTGCAAAGATCCCCTGTTTATCGCTAAATAACCGGTGCTTAAGTCTCAAAAGGGAATCTTGCAACAAAATTAATAGTTCAGGAGGGTTTCTTGCAAAACCTACGATACAACTAACATAATATGAACATGTATCTTCCATACACCAACAATGACTACTAAATACAACCAGTTTTAACATTACCCCAATAACAACTAAATTATCCAATTTCTGTAGGTGACTAAACTGCCTATAAGCCATAAGTGCACTTAATGAGTTTCAGCCATAATTTATCCAGTATATCATCTTTGACTCCAGCTATCTTGTGATCACCCCAGAAGTGCAATTAACAACTGTAAGTAGGTTCAAAAGAGTGCCAATATTTATATGAAGTTGCTTGAACACAATAAGAGGAACACTAAATAACATGATTTGTGGCTTTTATTATCAAATTTGTTGCTTTTTAAACAGCGGTTGCATAAAATAACTTGAGATATAGCTCAATTTAGGGACGACAAGTCATTGAAGAATGTATAATGACTTAATATCAAATTAACAATACTCACTGCCCACAAAGGCCGGTAATGGGGGTACTTGAATATCTTCAATGTCCTCCCAAAAAAAGAAAATTTGGATTTATATCCCAACAAGTGTTCATAAAATCCAACAATTCTCGCCAATGGAAACAACCTCCCCTGCACCAAAATGAATCAAACCAAATTCTTTGTCAAATTTTACTCGCTTTTCAAGAAATAAACAAATGACCCAATAAGAAACAAAACAATTATGACTTACCAAATGAGGGCTTTGTCCCACATCCTTCGCTTGAGAACCAAACATTTTGCTAAAAGAAAATAAAACACAATCAACGACAACTTCAATTTTCAAGTTTACTAATGCAAGATATACTACCATATAAAAGATAAAAAATAAACAAAAAGGCGTTTAAATACCGATACACGAGAAGCATCAAGTAACCCTAATTTGATTTAGTCCTTGAAAGAATGAAATTACAAGGACACTAAGGAGTAGCAAGGATCTGATAGTTAATTATTTGAAGAGTAATGCTACACACACCAACTCTTAGTACCAATATAGTATCAAATGTGCTTTAAATGCACTGTACCATAGTGGGCTCCACACTTTGGAACAATGCAATTAAAGCACATTCGGTACTAGATTGGTACTAACACTATGTGTATGTATCTTTATTCTTATTTTAAGGGACCAATTCAAGATGTGGATTTGAAGTAGTTAAATTAAAGCCTATCCTATCACCAATTATTTCAGTGTACGAGAATCCAAAGTAAAAAGGTAATTATTGTGTTTACTAATCTCACTTAACATGACCAACAATTAACATTTAATTAAAAGCGCAAATTTAGAAACAAACCAACGTACACAATAATTGTTTGTGTGTACACACAAATTTCCCTCGTATGAGTAGTAGTAATAATAATAATACATAAACATGCGAAAGTATGCATATTTAACATTTTAAATAAATTTGATCCAAATATCCATAAATAACTTTGTTCAATCCATCTAATTTGACCAGTCTCAATAACTCATGAAATTACCTACAAGGCGTTCAATGAATATGTTTCTCCACAACTAAGAAAAAGTAAAATAAAGAAATAAAAGAACATAATGATTAATACCATGCTCATATACAAACCCATCAAAACTAGAGCATCCGAGTCCCCCATTAAGCCAAAGAACTACTGGATCTGAGATGGGTTTTTTCCAGAAAGAATGAAATAGTAAAACGATTTCTTGCCATCACTTTCAGCTACCGGCATATCTAAAATACCCATATAGTCAAAATAAGAATCCATCACATAAAAAGGGGAAAAATACATGAATAAAAGGAAAATAATGCATACCCAAAATATTGTTTTGATGGAAAAGTGGCATTGACTCAGACTTGGGTACAAAGGTGTGATTCGGGGGAATCGGGCTTGGAGGGGAAGAGGAAGAGTCTGATATGAGTGGGAGGGCGATGTGGTGAAATTCCTCCTTAGTGGTGAGAATGAGAGAGAGGAACGAGTGGGAGACCTGTGAGGAGAGAACGGGAGAACAAAAATGCGGACTAGTAATTTTTTGGAGGGTATTTTATATTTTAGTTAAGTGTACTCAATTTTGGCACACTTTTAAACAGTGCCAAATTTTGGCACTGTTTTAAAGTGTGTCAGATTATCATTAAACTGTGCCAGAATTTGGCACTGTTTTAAAGTGTGCCAGATTTTTTATATCAAGGTGTGCCAAATTGGTGTTTTTGGTGTAGTGTAAAGGAAAAGCATGCAAATGTCACACACAACACACAAATATATGTGGTTCGACAAATTACCTACGTCCACAGATAGGTCATTAGATTTTTATTAGTTTCTCTCAAAATATGAAAATTACATCTCCCTTGACCCTGGGGTTTGAGTTTTATTTATAACTGTAGAAAACTACAGTGGTTTAGTTGTTCAAGGAACTCCAATGGCTTGCTATTGTCTCATGTGGTGATTTCCTGAATATCTCATATGACATTTTGGGTTACCGATGTGAGTTTATACAAATGCTAACTGCTTTGTTATTATCCACGTGATAAATGTTTGTATTAATCCTTCTTATTAGTAGACTGGGTTGGGCATGCTTAAGCACTGTTGGGCTTGGTCGGACAGAAGTGAGTTTGGTCCAATCATGGTATGTCCCCTACAATTGCCCCTACAATTCCTGGCAAAAAAATATTGGGCTAGAGGATTTTTTTTTTATCGAAAGCCCACTTGTTTGAACCATTTATAATGAATTTTAACTGGCAGGCTAAACTTGTAAATAGGTTGGAACCGCAGGGGTACGCTTATCCCAAGGAGAATTAAAGCTTAAAAAATTGCTTCAATTATAGTTCCTTATGATTGAACACATTTCTCAAACGTTTGTTTGTTCCTATACTCGTTCTAAATCGTCATTTGTTCTCTCTTTCTTTTGCTAACAAAAAAGACTTCAGAGCTCATTCCATTCGCATTCATCTAACTTGTAAGTTTCTTCTTCATATTCTTTGTCATTCCTTGTCTTAATATCTTTCTTCTTTCCCATCATTCTTTTCTTCAATTGTCATAATTTATTTTTCTGAGAATGGCAAACAGACTTCATGGCAAAAATGCAGATGATTTTAGGAAAACTTATTTTATTCCTTCCTAGGTCACAATCGATTGTGCCCCCATGCCCAAAAATGTTATGGTCGTTAAAGGGGGACACTGTATTCACACCCTTACTGTGGTCTAAGGAGTATTGACTTTTCCTCTAAGACTAACTTGGGTATCCCAAGATCAGGTATTGTTACACCTGGTCTCAAACCACAGATGGCCTTCTTTACTTTAAGGTGGGGAAGGCCAATAGATGTTGGTCATGAACCTTTCCGATTCCAATAAGGGATATTGTGATAAGGGATTTATTTCTAGAATTTGACAACATCCATTGCTCCCTAAGGGCGAAGAATACACTGGTTTTTTTGTGGCCAGACCGCGGGGGTGGGTGGGAGGGGTGAAATAGGTTAATGCTCGCTTATCTTTTACTTTTTTATTTTGTTTATTATTCTTCTCCATTACTGTTGATAATGTCTTTTATTGTGTCTTTATGGAGCTCTCATAACGAACAATGAGCCTTCCCTCAATGACATCAACGGTGCTGATTTGTTGAAGGCTTAAAGGCTGAGAGAATACCTTCCTGAAGACGAACACCCACGATCAGCTTCATTCCTCCTGGAATATACTAACACTATCGGTAGCTTTACTGCTCGACCGGTAGATGACATTGCTGAGCTTCCTATTCCTGATGAGGAAGTCTCTTCTTCATTCGAGTCACTTGATGTCAATTCCATCCTCCCAAATGAAGAGGATTTTATGGCTCCTCATGGAAAAAGGGTTCTTCTGATAGAAGATGATGATGATGTCCCTCTTTCCCCTAAAGCTAAACCCCAAAAGTGGACTGAACTTGAAGCCCCTAAATTTGGTGACCATATTTTGGTCATCAAGGAGAAGGAAAAGAAGAAGGAGGAGGAAAAAAATTCTCATATTGTTCCTCATTCTTATAAGAGAAGTGACATTCCTCCTCCCTCCCCAGATCTTCCCAGTCCATGTTTGTGGCCAAAAATCTATCTCTAGCCCATGGTTTGCTTAGGGGGTTCGTGCTCGCTGGATATCGTGAACAACCGAAGACATTGGGACATGACCAGATTACTGTTCGCAATTCCCAAACCCTATCGATGGTAAGAATTCTACCCCCTTATTTTCATTTATTTTTTTCTTTTATTGTGAACATGCCTAGCACTTGCCATGTATCATTGTTTTGCATTTTATGGCAGAGTTTACCGTATCTTGGATGGTTAATAAGACCAATCCAAGATTAATAACGAACCTAGCCTATCCCTTAAGAATACTAAAGAGGCATGGCTAAGGCCCATGATGTCTATGACCGAGAGAAGAAGGCGACCATTGAGGCCATGGCCTCATTGAATAACGAGAATAGTATGTTGAAGGTTGAGAATACTCAATTTAAAATAGAGGCTGTCGGATTCCCTACAGCCAAGGAGGCTAACTTTACGAAGGGCTGGGAGGAGGCTTACGCTAACGCTAGGCTCTAACTGGTTTATATCTGAAAGGCTAGCTTTAAAAAAGGCTGGGATAAAGACCTAGTGAAGGCCGAGGTTCCTGCTAAGTCACAACTCTTACGTGAGCATCACCCTGGCCCTCCCCCATAGGTCGATGATGAGGCCTCCACAGTATCCCTACCAATCAGGCTAAGGAGGTGGCGACGAAGGAGAAGAAAATTGAGGCCGAGGAGCAGGTGAAGAAATAAGGCCTTTAGTTTTTAGGATTTTTGCTTATAGTGTGTACTCCTCCTTTTTTCATTGTTAAACTGTAAGGACTCGGCCCGTTCTGTTTACATATTAATGAAAAAGTAATTTCTTTTCATAATCTGTTTGCACTTGATTTGAGTGTTACCATATAAATCTTTGCTCATTTTTTTTTGCTAATGTAGCTTGTTACTAAGGATATTCCCTCCTTTTCTGTTAACTTAGATAATTTACTCGGACAGGATGCAAGCGATCATGTTCGCCAAGCATTCATGACTATTTATAAGGCCTTGCAAAAGAGAACCAAGGCTTATAGGACCTTAGTTGCCCGCTCAAATACGACCTCAAAGACTTGGAAGATGTGGGCTCCTCTATACCTAAGGAGATAATAAGTTGCAAGCTCAGCTTTCTAAGTCAAAGGACGTAGGGGAAATTGGTGCTCTTCTTTGGTCTGAAAATGACGATATAAAAAAGAAGCTCGTGAAGTCTGATGAGAAAGTTTAGAGGGGAATGTCATGGTCATGTGACTTAACCATGATGTGAAGAAACTTCGATATCTTTTCAGAATGGCCCCTAGAGCTACCTGGTCGGTAGGCTATGGTGAGGGATGGAAAGATTCCCCTATGAGGTTACAAGAAGCTCAATATGTTGCCTACAAGCATACTTTCGAGGTTATCAAAGAATCCAAGGATTCACAGCTCTGGTATGTGTACCACATTGAGTGTCCAACATACTAACGACCTCCCTTTGGGCGAGATGAGACAAGTATCGCCTTGGATGGCATTATCCTTCAACTTGTTGAGAGCTACTTGGAAGGTCATGATAGCATCGACGAATACCGAACTATTCTTAACGATAGTCGAAAAAAGTCGATAGAGAGGTTTTTGTCTAGCCGACCATACACTGTAGTGATAATGTTTTTTTACTAAGTGTAATAATTTTGTAATATGTATTTTTTATAATTGGGAAGTTGCCGAAAGTTTAAATCAATAACAATCTTAATGCTTTTTTTCATTCCTTTATGCCAAGCATGTGTTATATATGTCTACCTTACCTTTTAAGTTGTGTCATCACACTACCTTAAAACTAGAAAAGATAATGGCAAAAATTCACCTAGTCTATGGATAATCCACTTGATTAGGAATTTATTCAACCAAACAGAGTTGGTTTATTGATTAGGGATCCCCTGCAGGGCTTCATCTTGCCTCGCCAAGTCGTGAGGTCGTCTGTGTTGGTTGTAATAAGGACCCAAGGACTTTAATTATTAATTGTAATAAGACAAATTTCCATTATAATTAAGTTTAAGTCTGATCGGCACTTTAAAAAATTAATGCCAATTTTGATCCCGTTACCGTGGAAACAATGTACATAAATTGAATAACTAAGAGATTGAGTGAATGAAAAAGGCCTTCATTCATAACTAAAATAATAAACTACGAGCAATATGAGTTTTAAAATGAAAATTTGCAAAAAATACTACAAATCGTCTCTGATTACTTTGAATGGTCCCTCACAGTTAGGCCCTAGCTTGCCGTTCGACGGCCTTATGGCGCTTCTGAGAACCTTTTTGAGGACATAATCCCTGATATGGAACTTCCTCGAATTGACCCCTTTGTTGTACTACTTTGCCAACTGTTACTGGCAGGTGGCCAGCTTGAACATGGCTTGCTCACTTTGTTCGTCGACAAGGTCAAGTTTAGCGCGAAGGGCATTGTAATTCAGTACTTGATTGATAATTTTTGTCCTCATGGTTGGGAGGCCAGCTTCGAGTGGGGTTACAGCTTCCATTCTGCATGTGAGGGTGAAGGGAGTTTCCCCGGTTTGCCTCCTTGACGTAGTGCGATATACCTAGAGGACAAGAGGGAGTTCGTCCGCCTAAGCTCCTTTCTAGCCCTTTTTAGGCCATCGAGCATTATTTTATTGGAGGCTTCTATATGGACGTTACTTTGCGGATACGCCACTGAACTAAAGTGGTGCTTGACTCCATGCTCGTCATAAAAACCTTAAAAAGGTCCACTTTTAAATTGTGTGCCATTATCAGTTATGATGGCCCTTGGTACCCCAAAGCGAGTTATGATGTTTCTCTAAATGAACCTTATCATGTCTGCATCTTTGTGATTCACTAGTAGTTCTGCCTTGATCCACTTGGTAAAATAGTTTGTGTCAACTAACAAGTATTTGTGATTCCCTGTCATAGTAGGTAGTGGTCCCACGTTATCCACCCCCCTTTGTGCAAACAATCATGAACTGGTCAATGGCCTCAAATCATTGGTCGATTGATGGACCGTGGGAAAGAATTTTTGGCACTTTTCACGCTTATGAACATAAACACTTGGGTTTTTCTGCATATATGGCCACCAGTGTCCTTTGATTGTTTAGAACGCTAAGGACCTTCCTCCTGTGTGACTCTCGTAAATCCCATCGTGAACTTCGTAGAGAACTTGGTTGACGTTCTTTGGGTGTACGCACTAGAGTTAGGGTCCTGTGAAGGATCTCTTGTGAAGTTTCCCCCAAGGTCTAGGTACAAACGCGCATCTTTCACTTTGACTTGGTGGGCTAATTTCTCGTTGGTCGCAGTGTTTCATTCAGCAAGTATGTGATTATTGGATCCATCTAGATAGAACCCTTCTCAATGGAGAGAATGTGCTCGGAGATCATTGTCTTGTCAATATTGGGCTTAGCAAGGAATTTCACTTCGATTGTTCTCCTGAGATAGGATTCTACTACCAAACGCCTGCTAAAGCATCGACATGGCTTTTGTGCCCCTGGGGGAACTGTTGAACGTGAACTTCCTCGAATTTTGTAATCAGCTTGCGCACCATTACTAGGTAGGATGCCATCATATTATCATCGAAATTGAAGTTGACTTGATTGGACACCAGTTTGGAGTCGCAATAAACAATGAGCCGACTTTTCCCTAGCAAATGGGCCTTGCGCAGGCCTGCTATATGCGTTTCATGCTCGGTCTCGTTATTGGAGACTTCAAAACCCAATCTGATCCCCTACTCGATTATTATGTCTTCTAGAGTTACTAGGACAATTCATTTCCCTACTTTTTGGGAATTGGAGGCACCATCAACACATAACGTCCAACTTTAAACCTACTTATGTATCTTTGATTGATTGACCAACTATTGTTTAATAGGACCATCTCCTGTAAATTCTGTAATAAAGTCGGGTAATTTTCCCCTTTTTGTTGTACTTAGTTGAAAGTGAATGTCAAACCTCCCAAGTTCAATTGACCATTTTGACATTCATCCATAAAGATTGGCTTTGTGAAGGATAGCCTTAAGGGGGAATGAGGTAATTACAATAATGAAGTCGGCTTCAAAGTAATGCTTAAGCTTTCGGGAAGCAATCACCAATGCATAAGCAAGTTTTTCCAACGATAAATAACGCTGCTCGGCGTCCAGGAGTGTTTTGCTGTCATTGTAAATAAGAAACTATTTTGCCTCTTTCTTACAGACCAATGCTGAGCTAACTACGCGGCTAGAGATTGTGAGGTTGAGGTAGAGGTAGAGGTAGAAGGGGTCCCCTTGATCAGGAATCGCCAGTAATTGAGGCTTGCTCATGTAAGATTCGGTTTCTTCGAGGGCCTTTCAATACTCGCTGTTTGAAATGAGTCCTTTATCCTTCTTGAGAAACTGGAAAAATAGTCGATAATATTCTAATGACTTCGAAATGAAGCGATTCAGCATTGCGAGCATCCCAGTCAGCTTTTGGATCGCGCAATGTCTTCGATGTCTGGACACTATTGATAGCCTCTATCTGATCGAGATTGGACTCAATTCCCCTTTTGTTGACCAGGTTTCCTAGAAATTTCCTTAACTGGACCTCGAATGAGCACTTACTTGCGTTGAACTTAATTCAGTAGCGCCTGAGGATTTCATAGGTGTTGATCAGGTCTCCAAGACGATATTTCTTTCTTCTTCTTTTGACGAGCATTTCGTCAATGTATACTTCCATTATTTCCTCAATTTGGTATTTGTATATCTTCGTGACCACTCTATGCTATGTGGCTCCAACGTTCTTAAGGCCAAATGACATGACCTTATAATAGTACAAATCCAATGGTGTTATGAATGAAGTCTTGTGTTGATCAGGGCTAAATAGAGGAATCTAGTTGTATCCCGAATAAGTGTATAGGAAACTCATCCGTTCATGGGCTGTAGTGGCATCGACCAACTGATCTATCTTTGGAAAAGGGAAACTGTCTTTGGGATAAGCCCTATTGAGGTCGGTGAAGTCTATAAAAACTCCCCAGCTACCGTTGCTTTTGCGGACTAAAACTAGATTGACGAGCCATTTCAGGAATTGAACTTCTCGAATAAACTTTGCCTTCATAAGTTTTCCTACCTCTTTTTTACGGCCTTCACCTTCTCTGGGTCTGTTCGATGAGCTTTTTGTATGATCGATTTGAGTATTGGATCCACGTGGAGATGATGGAAGACAATTATAGGTGTTGTATGTAAAAATTATACTCCCACGTGGACCAATAAACAATATACACCCATCATCTAGCGTGGCCAACTTACCTGCCTGATCGGCTTTGTAGACCCCTAGTCGTCTGGAATGCCGACCAACTCCAAAAGGCCAACCAACAGGAATAGCAATAGTTACTCGGATGTGAATGATAACTAACACTGAATTCTAAGAGTTTACTCATTGTACACATATGTAAATGCCTATCAATATAAAGGCGCTCCGACTCTCGGGTTTGGCACCCTTATAAATACAAACTAATCCCTTAGCTCAAGGGATAACTCAAATCACTCATATACACATCATTGTATGTCCTACTAAATAACAACAATAGTATACGTATGATATCTTACAGCTGAACCACTCTAAACTCTTTGTCTCTTTTGAGTATGGTTTGAGTTACTTCTCTTATTTTTATATGTAATTATAAATTTGTAGTTAATCCATTTTAAACATCAACACATTGGCGCCGATTATAGTAATATTTGTCTGTCATCGTTCTCTACCAAACCTATGTTCTTCGTCATCTTGACAAATTACAAAAGATGAATAAAATTGCCAAAAGAAGTAATGCTGCTGGAGGCAATGTTCCTCCTAGCACGATAGACCTAAATGAAATTCTGATCAATCTTGCCAAGGGGAAAGAAAGGATGCAAGAAACTATGAGGCAATTGGCTCAATCATTGCAAGCCAGTCCCGCTGCTCATCTAGGCATACTACTGATCCATCTCATAGAAGAGAAATGCCACCCCACCTCCAAGGAATTATAAAAATAGTTATTCCAGGTCTTTACGTGATAGGTCTTATCGCCCAGGGGTGAGTTCATCAATCAGATCTACGAATTACTATGATGGCATCTCACCCCTGAACGTCCAAGCACCCTGGAAAGGTTAAGCAGGACTTCGGATTTTGATCGCCTGGGTCTGCGAGTAAATAGATGTCATCACAGAGAACCATCCTGATCGCGAGAACATCGTACCGAATACCGTGAGGAATCAGTCAGGTATAAAACAAATGCCTAAGGATCTGTGCGTGCCAGGCAAACTTCTTAGGAAGAGAGCTCAGCGTAAATGAATGGTAGAGAAGTCTGAGATGCTTCCAATTGATCTAATGCAGAAATTCCTTCATAGAAAGGATCAATCCAATGATTACAAGATCAGCTGGGGGAAATGGCCAAAGCCAAGAGTCCATTGCAGCGAAATTTTATCAAGGGGTCTCCTTTCATCCAGTCAAGTGTTAATTTCCCTACCCCGTCTAAGTTTAAGATACCAGTGGTCACCCCAAAATATGATGGTAAGACTGAACCAGTTTTACACATCGAGCAATATCAGGCTACAACTGATATATATTTTGTTCCTGATGAAATGAGATGCAGATGTTTTTCAAGAACCATCACTGGATCGACCCAGATATGGTACAACAACTTGCCCTGAGGATAAATTTCCACCTTTAATCCGCTCACCGAGCTATTTATTAGTAATGTTTGCATTGGGGCCAAGCCAGTTAAAAGGGTAGCTTATCTTCAAAGTGTTCGGCAGCGAGGAGGGGAAACCACCAGGGAATACATCACTCGTTTCAATAATGAGAAGTTATAAGTGGTTAATTACAAGGGAAAACCACCCCTCACAACCTTGATGAGTGGGCTACTTCCATATAAATTGTATTACGGATTGGCAAAAGATCCCCTTAAAACCATGATAAAATTCATGGCTAAAACTGAGAATATTATGAATGTCGAGGAAGCGATGGCTACAAAGCAAACCCTGACGACCTGTAAAAAAGAAGGAGTAGAAGCACAAGAAGGAAGAGAAACCCAAAAAAGATGAAGTTTATACTCCATTGACAGTTTATATCCATCACATCCTGGAGGAGATTAGAAATAACAAAGACTTGAAATGGCCTGGGAAGCTGAGAGCACCACCCAACAGGAGAGACAAGTCTAAACATTGCGAATTCCATAAAGGTAATGGGCACACAACTGATAATTGAATTACATTGAAGAATGAGATTGAATCCCTCATTTGTTGAGGAAAACTGAACAAGTTCGTTGATCGACATGAAGGCCGAGAAACCAGAGGAAGGTTGAACTCCCACTACAAGCCTAAATATGACAAGAAGCGAGGTCATGAGGATGGATACGAAGATGATCCAGACTTATCAAAGAAACCCAAATAACCAGAAATTGAAGTATATATGATAAGCTTTGGTTATTTTGATTGTCATGTCATCGCAGGTGGGGACGCTAGAGGAGGAGATGAAGTCACTAAAAGGAAAGCTTACCAGAATGAAGCTCAAGCTTGCTCCTACATACGACACATCAACTTGAATGATGAGGATGTTCGGCCCAGGAAGGTGAATAAAGATAAGCTTGTCATCGGTTTCTCTAAAAATGACCTATCTGGAGTATTATATCCTCATGACGACCATTTGATAATTAAATTTATAATCCAGGAAGCCATAATTTCCAGAGTTTTGATAGATAACGAAAGTTCTACAGATATCATGTTCTATGATTGCTTGAAAAGTTTGGGACTGAAGGTAAGTCAACTAGAACCATACCACATACCCTTGATTGGTTTCTCGGGGGAATAAGTCTATCCCTTAGGAACTGTTAAGTTGGAGGTATTTGTCGACACTTAGCCTGCAAGCCGAATAGAGAAGATACATTTTTTCGTTCTTGATAAGAATTTTCAGTTATCCTACAACATTATTCTCGGCAAACTAGGTTTGAAGAAATTTGAAGTTGTGCCATCCACTTTCCACCAATATCTGAAGTTATCTACCCACTTTGGAGTCTGCATCGTAAAAGGTGATCAGAAAATGGTCAGGGAATGCTATTATACATCGACTGAGTATGAAGACTTGAATTGATCTGAAAAAAAGACCACCACCTACCAAGTTAACCAAGTTGACACTTTAGATCCCAGGGATGAAACAAAATTGGTCAAAGGGCGAGTAATAGGAATTACTGAGAGTATAATCCTTGACGATGAAAATCCAGAAAGGACTACTCAAATTGGCTCCATATTAGCACCATACCGCAAACAGGAATTGATTACATTCCTTAGGGAACATAAAATATTATTTGCTTGGAGTCATGAAGATATGCCCATGATTAATCCCGATTTTCTCTACCATAAGCTCAATATCAATAAGGATGCCAAGTCGATCAAATAAAAGCACAAGGTGTTTAGTCTAGAAAAGAACATGGATATCCAAGAAGAGGTAGAAAAATTACAAAAAGCCCAGTTAATTGAAGATGTCAAGTATCCGGAGTGGTTAGCGAATGTGGTAATGGTAAAAAAATAAAATAATAAATGGCGTATATGTGTAGACTTCACCAATCTCAATAAGGCATTCCTGAAGGACCATTTTTCTTTAACCCGAATTGATCAACTGGTAGATGCCACAGCAGGTCATGAATTATTGAGTTTTATGGGTGCTTATTCTGATTACAACCACATAAAAATAAAGGTGAAAGGTTGAGAGAGCACTTCTTTTATTACCAACCGAGGTACCTGCTGCTACAACGTTATGCCTTTCGAGCTTAAAAACGCTGGAGCAACATACAAAGATTGGTAAACAAAGTGTTTGAAGAATAGATTGGGCAGAACATGGAGGTATACGTAGATGATATGCTCACCAAAAGTAAAAAATCTTCAGATCACATTGAAGACCTCAGTCAAACATTTAGCCAACTAGAAAAGCACCAGATGAAACTTAACCCGACCAAATGTGTATTCGGTGTGCATGAAGGAATGTTCCTTGGTTTGATAGTGAACCAAAGAGGAATAAAAGCTAACCCTGTCAAAATCAAAGCTCTGATTGAAATGTAATCTCCAGTTCGCAAAAAGATGTTCAAAAACTTACTGGAAGAGTGGCTGCCCTTAATCGGTTTATTTCTCGAGCAACAGATAGATGCTTACCATTATTTAAGGTACTTAGGAAGACCTTTGAGTGGAATAAGGAGTGTGAAAAATCATTTCAGGAGCTGAAGAAGTATTTGGGATCTCCACCATTACTGCCTCGGCCAATTTTGGGTGAGAAGTTATATTTATATTTAGCTATTTCTGAATCTATAGTTAGCTCGGCATTAATCCGACTAGAAGATGGAGTCTAAAAGATAGTCTATTACACCAGCAAGGCATTAAGAGTGGCAGAGATTAGATATCCACGTTTAAAAAAATTGGCCCTGGCTCTTAATAAAGCCTCAAGATGAATGAAGCCTTAATTTCAAGTGCATACTATAGTTGTCTACACTAATTTACCTCTTCGGTAAGAACTTCACAAACTAGAGAAATCAGGCAGACTGATGTGTTTGGCAGTAGAAATTGGAGAATACGATATCATCTACCATTAAAGGGACAAGCTATAGCAGATTTCATTATGGAATTTATATATCTAGAGTCCATCAACCAATTAAACTTGACTGCCAAGCAGACTTCTACAGAAGAGAGCTCAGCTCCAAAGCAAGTCAGGGTTGTACCCGATCAACATGAATAATCCATTATTCAAGAGATGGCCTAAAAATATGCAGATAAGAGTAAAAAGATATTTCGGTAAGGAATTTAATCCGCAGAAAGCTTTGACAAAGATATTACATTGTGGAAACTATATGTAGATAGGTCTTCTGTGTAAGAGGCAGTGGAGTTGGCATTATACTTAACACTCCTGACAACATTGATGTAGAATATGCCCTCAAGTTTCACTTTTAAGCCTCAAATAATGAAGCTGAGTACGAGGCATTAATCACATGCCTTGAATTAGCCTTGTAATTATATATAGTAAAGGGATATTTAATGGTCAGATACTTAGCTAAAGCTATGGAAGTGATGTTCAAATTTCCAGCAACCCCGATGGTTAAAATACCAAGGCTAGAGAATGCTCGAGCCGACGTACTTATTCGGCTAGCCTCAATGACTAGGATAGAGCTTAGGAGAAGCATCCCAGCAAAAATCTTGGCGTCCATGAGCATAGAGGAGGATCTTATGGTCAATTTCATTGCTGTAGATTTTGGACCATCATGGATGGACCCAATCAAAGATTACATTGGAAAGGGGTCCTACCAACTGATCCAAAAGATATAAGGAAACTCAGATACAAAGCAGTTGGGTATGTGTTGGAGAGACGAGTCCTATACAAAAGGGGATATACTATTTCCTTACTATGGTGTGTCCATCCCCTGGAAGTAGCTGGGTTAATCAAAGAGGTCCATGAAGGGTCTTATAGGGATCATTCAGCTCGTCGATTGTTAGTCCGACGAATTGCCATGTATGGATATTATTGGCCTACAATGAAAGCGGATTGTAAAACCTTCGCCAGAAATTGTGACGAGTGCCAGAGGTTTATAGCCATTCACAAAAGACTTGGGGATGCCTTAACACCAATCACTTCTTTTTGGCCTTTCGCCATTTAGGGAATTGATTTGGTCGGCCCATTGCTGACCACTAAAGGCAGGTTCAAATACTTGGTGGTAGTTGTGGATTATTTCATAAAATGGGTAGAAGCATAAATATTTATAGAGATGCCTTATGAGAAGGTATTTTAGTTTATATGAAAGCACATCATATGCAGGTATGGCATGCTTTATGCCTTCATTACTGACCATGTCACCCACCCAGTTTGACAATGATGAATTTGAAGCATACTGTGTTCAATCTAAGATTTAAAAACTTCCCTCTGTACCTGGACATCCACAATACAACGGTCAAATAGAGGTAACAAGTAAAACTTTTCTTGATGGACTGAAAAAGAGACTTGAGGTTGCCAATGGCAATTGGATCAATGAATTGCACTCCGTTCCTTGGGCATATAGAATCACACCGAGAACAACCACTTGGGAAACACCTTATATTCTTGCTTTCGGGACAAAGGCCATAGTTACAGTTGATATAGGCCTACCAACTCATAGAGTGTTGAATTTTGATTCCCCCGAAAGTGATCTCATGAGAAGGTTGGACTCGAATCTAGTGGAAGAAATCAGAGAATATGCTGCCCTCAAAGCTACAACTTATCAACAAAGGATTGCCCCTTTTTATAACAAGAGGGTCAAGCTAACTAACTTTAAACAAGGGAATTACATCCTCAAGAAAGACATTCATAAAGGAAATAAGTTGGAAGCAAACTGGGATGGTCGTTATTGCATTTTGACAGTCATCCGACCAGGAACTTTTCGATGGGAGACACTCGATAGGGAAGAATTCAAGAACCTTTGGAACGCCGACCACCTCCGAAAATACTATCAGTAAAATGAAGGATTTATGTACCCTTTTGCATCAAGTTCAATAAAAATCTTGATTTCAGTTCAATTATGCTTCTATTTTTCAATTTTTTCGGAGTATGGTGATATACATCCGTAACAAAAAACATAGTCTTCAAGTTTTCGTCTCTCTTAGTCTTTAGCCCTTGCCGACCAAAAGACAACAAATACTTAATCAAGTTGAACTTATCAAATTCGAGATGCACCAACATCTTAACTAAACCAACATTCATGTTTCTCGATATAGTTAAACACGAGAATACATATATACATATTGAGACACCCCGCTCAATTAAATACCGAGTGATCAGACCTTTATTAAATTAAATAAGAATATCCAATTGGTTCATTCTTAGCATCACTGTCGAAAACATTTACTTCATTAATCAACTAATAAATTAATTAAACTAGTGTCGAAAGCTTTTAACCGTTTTATTATTATATGACAATTCCAATCATTAACAACATTCACTATTCTCAAAGATAAATAATCAATGGATATTACACCATATAACTGAATGAAATGAGACTGGAATAAATGTCCCAGTTAAATAACTCAAAAACCATCCAATCCTAATAATATTAAATTCAACTAAAAACTGAAATAAAATGAGTACAATATCTCTCTGACATAAATAAAAACTGAGAATGGGCGACACATGCCCTAACTGAAATGACTAAGTACAAAACTGAGATGATAAGGATGGAGGTGTCTAAATATGAGGACCTGCAACTCCCAAACTAGTTGTAGCACGTTAAATGGTCCGACGGTCTAAGCCTGGCGCCTGGTGTCCCTGTGACTGGACACCTAAAATAGTTGCACAAGAGAAAATAGATTTGCAAGAGACGGGTCAGAGCCCGAGTGTAAAATATTTTAGCAAGTATTTAAAATGCGGTAAAGAAAATATTATATACATGTTAGCTTTTCTAGCTCTCACTTGAGATTCTCACCTCTCAACTATTGTGCACGCCTAACGTACTTCTGGTCCATTATAGTTATCGTTATCACAACTAACTAGATCGTAGTCATAAACCTTCAAAACTATCACTCGTAATAATATCTTGTATTTCCCACATAATATATATTATCAAATGTTTTTGCATTTACTATCCCGAGTAAGAATGTTCACAATAAAGTTAAGTATTCACGTACTTAAGTTATTTAAGATTTCATTATCTTTCTTATCTATAAATTTCATACAGTAGATCATATAACAAGTATATGTATATATATATATATATATATATATATACTAATACAGCACCCCTAGACTCAACTGCGGTGCATGCATACTCTGCTATTATGTGCTGGTACATCACGTACTGTATAAAGGACTATCGGCTCGGTATCTATCACAAACCATAAATACAA
Organism: Sambucus nigra; assembly: GCA_949130495.1. Lineage (NCBI taxonomy): Eukaryota > Viridiplantae > Streptophyta > Magnoliopsida > Dipsacales > Adoxaceae > Sambucus > Sambucus nigra. The sequence goes on from OX422208.1 coordinate 102,068,471, forward strand.
ATCACATATATTAGAGGCAAACATAGTTCTAAGCCTATGATTTACACACATACCTATGTACCCATATGACCGTCATCACTATCATTATCACGGATAACCCGTACCTAGGTTCCATGTTCTGAGCTACAAGTGAAAAATCCCTCTGAAGGCTCATCAGGATATGATTGTCCCGACATGTAAACCTCCTATGATAGCCGGCAATGTAGGTATGTTATACACATAATAAATCAAGCAATAGGTATTCACACAACCTATAAAAATTTAGGTATACACGCATCTCGAATGTTATAATTCATTCGTAGTATTATTTTTTTTCTCATTAATACTACCGACATACTTATTAACTTACAAATATTCTCCCCATCGTATTTTCTCCAAGGTTGATTCACTACCCAAGAATCTTTTAACGTAATTAACCTAATTCTCCCACAATTAATTTACCCTAATATTCATCGCAGGTTATTCCTTTTCCTTCAAATTAACTACGTCGCAAGGTTTTAACTCAAATAGAACAATTTTCTCAATTTTCTCAGTTATCCCAATATTTATTCGTCTCACTTTATGTAAACCTAATCTCCACTTTAGGTCTAATGTCCTTATTATAGAACAATAATCACAATCAATCAATCTAGGCAACCTCCAATGGAATAACAACTAAAAATAACATTTCTTAAAATTTCCCTCACGAATCTCCCTAGATTTTTAAAATGAATTTTTTAGGCATTTCAGAGTCATTTTGGAAAAAGACTCATCAGATAACAAAATGTAGAAACCGGGATTTTCTACGAGGCAAAGTGGACAAAATATCCATTTTCGGCACCAAAACGTCTCAAAACAGTTTCTAAAATGACGATTTAGTTTACCCAATATCATAGACTTCTTCAAATTCAAGAAATTGTTCTATAGTTCAATCCTACCCATAAAAACCCATATTTCTTCATCAAGATTCAATATAATTTCATGGGTTTCATACTACCTACACGGAGGATCCTATTCTATATCAATTTCACCCAGGCTAATGATATATGTCTTCAAAAGTTCATTCAAATTTAATGAATTTCATAGTTAATTTAACCTACACTAACATGGATATCATATATGCTATAAGTTTGCAAGATTAAACACTTTCCTGTTTTGGTAGGTCTGATCCGTTGAAGATGATGTGTATATTGGTGTTCTCTCTCCTCGATCTACAATCCAGCGGTGGTGGTGGTGCAAGAAGGTGGTCCTAGCCTTGGAACTCCTCTCCTCTTCCTCCTATGGCCTCTCTGTGGCTTCTTTTTGTTTCTCATGTAACTAGACCTAACCCCCCTTCTCTAATAAGATATATTGCACTAACAAATTCGTAGGTGTTATTCCCCCAAAAATGCAAATGAACAAAATGCCCTCCCGGGGTGCCAGTTTGGTCTAAAACTTCCCCGAGACCCAAACTAAACCCTCGGATAGACTTTCCTAATTATCTCGACCCTTTCGGATACTTTGACGCGCTCAAAATGACCATTTGGACGACTTAAAAATAAATTATTTTTTATTCCATTAAATTGAGTCCCGACACGACTGACACGCGTGTCCCGACTTAATTACTGTAACTGTCGTATTTTTCACTTGCGACAATTTTAATAAAGTCATAGTCACATATTACTTTATTCCCCAAGTAATAATCAATATAATTCACAGCAATAAATACTAACCCTCGTCTCGGTAGTTAATATTTATTTTAATCCAGATTAATTATAAATTAATATTCCCATATTTAATTTAATTTAATTAATCCTATATTTAAAAATAATTAAAAATAATTTATCCTAGATTTAAAATTCATTAAAAATACGGGGTGTTACATACTTCTCCCCTTACAACGGAATTTCGTCCCAAAATTCGAAAAATAAAGTATACTTGGTAAGAACAACTCTGGATATTTTTCGCGCATCTCAGCCTCGCGCTCCCAAGTGGACTCCTCGACATTATGATGCTCCCACTGGACACGGTCAAGTGAAACTAACTCCGACCTCAATCTCCTCTCGCTACGATCTAGGATTGCCACTGGTCTCTCCTCATACGAACCATCAGGATGTAAGTCAATCTGTTCCTGCACAATGTGAGTGTGAGCCAACTCATCCTGGAGATACCTCCTCAATGAAGAAATATGAAACACATCATGAATCCTATGCAAGTGTTCCGATAACCCAAGTTTATAAGCAACTGGCCCAATCCGCTCTATAATAGAAAATGGCCCCACATACCTTGGTGCCAATTTCCTTTTTTTTTTCAAATCTCATTATCCCCTTCATTAGTGATACACGTAACAACACCTGGTCCCCCATATTGAACTTCTCGAAAGAACCGCTTGGCATTGGCGTAACTCTTTTGTCTGTCCTAAGCTACCCGTATGCGACTCCAAATCATCTCAATTTTGGACGAAGTATACTGAATCTACTCCGGTCTGAGTAGGTTATTGTCCTCTACCTCGAATCAACAAGTAGGAAAATGACAAGGTCTCTATATAATGCCTCAACGGGGGCCATGCCAATAGTAAACTGATAGGAGTTGTTGTACGCGAACTCCACCAGTGGAAGACACTGCTCCTAACCTCGTCCAAAATTGAGGATACACCTCCGCAACATGTCCTCTACATCTGATTGGTCCTCTCTGTCTGCCCATCCGTCTGCAGTTGATATGCTATACTCAATCGCAACTCAGTACCCATAGCCTCCTAAAAACTCTCCCAAAAATTGTGACATGAAAAATTGTTTCGATCGGACACACTATCGAGTGGAACCCCATGAAATTTTCATTATCTTAGTGTCACTCTACTACGGCACCGTTCAGTTGAACGGTCTTCACTTACCGTTCCATTCTAGTGACTAATTCGCGTTAGTCATCACATATCAAAGTATTCCATCATATAAGTCTAATAATTCACCTTGGTGCTTATATGGTACTTTGCAATTTTGCTTCTGTTTTGTCATTATTATGAGCCTCTCTACGCAAGGCCAAAGTATTTCCTTTACTGAAAAAAATTTCCAACATATCCACGTGTCAACTCCTTTAGTCAACAATCCTCATCACACATATATTTCCACTTCTTTTTACATTCTTGAAACATTATGTTGTTCCCCATGTCTCTTTATTAATGGTACTTTTTAGTCTAACAGTCTATACACTACCATTCGAACTAGTGATCCATCTGTTTGTGGGAGATATTTGTAATCATACCCGACTACTCGTGACAGACTTCAAAATCATTTAAATTTTTTATAACATAGCTCTCATTGTTGATACCAAATTTAGTCTGCTGACATGGCTCAATTGGGTGAAGACACGTGGCAATCTACATGGCAACAATAAACACTTACGAACAACACCTCGACTCCGAGGAACCATACTGCAACGAGGAACTCTGCTTCCCCGATCAACTCAGATGCTTCGACCTACAAGAATTCTCCGAGGAACTTTTGAGTACCGAGGAACTTTTGAGCACCGAGGAACTTAGGCGGTCCAAGCGGCTCAGGCGGTCCGAGCTGCACCTCAAATAAAGCATTAATAGCAAGATAACCCAACAGTTTGACTGCGCATTAAATGATTATTATCATACAGATGTATACGCTTAAGGGGCATTTAATATATTACCCTTTCACATTACAGCCTTAGGGCTATAAATACATTGTATTACCCTCATTGTAAGGGGACCGAAATTTCTTGAGAAAACTTGTAATCGAGAATTCCTAAACAGTCAGCAATAACAGAAACAGTGGACATAGGCCATTCTTATAAGGCTGAACCACTTTAAAAGTTCTTTGTCTCATTTTATTTATCTGTGATTAAAAAATTAGATATAATCTAATTTTTTACATCAACAGATTGGCGCCGTCTGTGGGAAACGACTGGTAATATCATTTTTCATCAAAAATAACTCATCACAAATGGCTGATATTTCAGAACCCAGCCATCGAAACGCTGGAAGCCCTCCAAATCCATCTGCTCCGCCTAATATTCCAGATCTGGCTGGAATAATGACAAATCTGGCCCAGGGCCAGACAGTCATGCAAGAAACGATGCGACAACTCCTACAAACCCTCCATAGCGGTGCACCAACCCATTTAGGACTGCGAAGTATTCAAAGAAATACCAGTTTACCTTCTTCACGTACTAGGCGTACTGATTCATATCGTACTGATGAATCTGAAGATTTTTCTTATCAACCTGGACGAACTTCGTCAGTGCGGGCCACAGATACTGAACAACGTATCACTCTCTCCCCAAAAAGGATTAGTGCGCTAGAGAGGTTAAGCAGGGTATCACCTTTTGATCGATTAGGACCTAGAAGGAGTAGAAGTCCTCCTAAAGTCGCATCGAGGAGTTTTCAACGACCATCAGATTTAAGGGAAGGATCTGCCCAGTCGCGACCAGCTGCTCGTCAAGATAGATCCCAGGAATCCACATCAACTCAATCAGTTTCTCGAACCAACAGTCCCGAGGAAGGAAATGATGCATGGAAAGGCTCTATTCAGAGGCTGGAGGTTAGATTAGGGGAAATGCCTAAAGCCAAGAACCCTCTACAACGAACTTTTGTTCGAGGAACACCTTTTGTCCAGGCCATTGTAGATTTTCCAACACCATCAAAGTTTAAAGCACCTGTTGTGACCCCCAAATATGATGGAAAGACCGACCCTGTCCTTCATATAGAACAATACCGAGCTGCAGCCGACATCTATGCAGTTCCAGATGAGATGAGATGTAGAGCATTCTCGGAAACTCTTACCGGATCTGCTCAAATGTGGTATAATAATCTTCCTCGGGGTAAGATCTCAACTTTCTTTCAACTGGCCGAGTTATTCATTGGGAATTTCTGTTTTGGGGCGAAGCCGGTTCAACGAGTAGCGTATTTCTTAAGTATTAGACAAAAAACTGGTGAAAGTACCAGAGATTATATAACTCGTTTTAATAACGAGAAGCTCGAAGTCATTGATTATGAAGAAAAGACAATGATTACCGCCTTGATGAGTGGATTACTGCCCAACAAGTTGTACTACACTTTGGCTAAAGATCCGCTTAGAACCATGTCAGATCTGATGGGAAAGGCCGCCAAGATTATGAATGCCGAGGAGGCTATGGCTGCGAAGAAGAATATGGATGCCAAAAAAACCAAGGTGGAAGGTGATAAAGCTAAAAAGAAGGAGCATAAGAACAATGGTAGTGACAAACACTCAAGAATAAGGTCGTCATGGGAAGTATTGAAGAAATTTGATAATTATACTCCTCTGAAGAAAGACATCAACCACGTTCTAGAAGAAATCAGGAACAACAAGGAATTAAATTGGCCAGAGAAAATTAAGGCAGACCCCGAAAGGAGAAATAAGGCAAAAAATTGCGAGTTTCACAAAGATCATGGCCATATGACTAAAAATTGCATAGCTCTTCAGAATGAGATTGAAACACTCATCAAACGAGGAAAACTGGCAAAGTATGTTGATTAGAGGAATGATAGAAGAAACAATGACCGAGCAAGAGAGAGGTCTAGATCTCCTCGTCGATCAGAGGAGAACAAAAAGAGAGACCATGAAGTTGATCCAGAAGACGACCCCGATCTTCCCAAGAGACCAAGGCAGCCATAACGTGAGGTATTTTTAATACGCTTTGGGTCATTTGACTGTAATGTTATTACAGGTGGATATGCAGGAGGAGGAGACCTTACTGCCGAGAGAAAAGCTTACCTCTGTGAGGCTCAAGCTTGCTCATACATTCAATGAATAAATCTAGCTAAGGAGGATCGCCCGAGAAAGGTGAACAAAGAGAAATTGGTCATTGGTTTCTCAAAGAACAATCTCGCAGGTGTTCTATATCCTCATGATGACCCATTGGTGATCAAAATGAGGATGAAGGAGGTAATGATTTCAAGAGTACTGGTCGATAATGGTAGATCGGCAGACATCATGTTCTACTCGTGCTTCGACAGTTTAAATCTAAAGCTATCTCAACTGGAGCCTTATCATAGACCCCTCCTCGGTTTCGCTGGCGAGAAAGTATTTCCACTTGGGATGATCAAATTGGATATATTCATTGGTACGTGGCCTGCTTGTCGAACAGAAAGAATACGCTTCTTCGTGATGGATAAGAATATTCAATCATCATACAATATCATCATGGGAAGAGTAGGATTGAAGAAATTTGAGGCTGTACCATCTACGGTACATCAATGCTTAAAATTTCCAACAAATTTTGGAGTAGGAGTTGTTAAAGGTGATCAGAAAGTAGCTCGGGAATGCTATTATTCATCCGCCGAGCAAGAGGAAATGGAGGAGTTAAGGAAAAATACCACCACCTATTAAGTGGATGAAGGTGCAGAAATTGAAACATTGGATCCTAGAGATGAATCACAACTCGTGAAGGGTCAAGTGGTGGAAGCTACTGAAAACATCATCCTGGACGACGAACACCCTGAACGAACTACTCAAGTAGGTTCGTCGTTGGAAGACTCACTAAAACAGGAATTGATAACTTTCATAAGAAGCAGAAAGCAAACTTTTACGTGGAGTCATGAGGATATGCCTGGGATAGACCCAAATTTCTTATGTCACGAACTTAATGTGAATAAAGAGATCAAGCCTGTGAAGCAGAGAAGAAGAGTATTCAGTCCCGAGAAGAATCAAGCTATACAAGAGGAAGTCGAAAAGCTCTAGAAAGCTTGTTTTATTGAAGATGTTAAATATCCAGACTGGTTAGCAAATGTGGTGATGGTGAAAAAGAAGAACAACAAATGGAGGATGTGTGTAGACTTCACCGACCTCAACAAAGCATGCCCAAAGGATCATTTTCCACTGCCCCGAATTGATCAACTAGTGGATGCTACCTCGGGACACGAGTTGCTGAGCTTTATGAATGCTTATTCTGGTTACAATCAGATTAAAATGAAACCTGAAGACAGGGAGAGTACTTCTTTTATTACCCCTAGGGGAACTTATTGTTATAATGTTATGCCTTTTGGTTTGAAAAATGCTGGTGCAATATATCAGCGACTGATGAACAAAGTGTTTGTAGAACAAATCAGTTGCAATATGGAAGTCTATGTTAACGATATGCTGACGAAGAGCAAGAAAGCTGTTGATCATCTAGTTGACTTAAGCCAGACCTTTGATCAACTAAATAAATATCAAATGAAGTTGAACCCGACGAAGTGCATATTTGGAGTACGAGAAGGCATGTTTCTCGGGTACATTGTCAATCAGCGAGGCATTGAAGCTAACCCTGAAAATATCAAAGCTCTGTTAGGGCTGCGATCCCCAACGACGAAGAAAGAAGTACAAAGTCTTACAGGACGAGTAGCAGCACTCAACAGATTTGTATCGCGAGCAACTGATCGATGCCTCCCGTTCTTCAAGACGCTCCAAAAAACTTTTGAGTGGAATGATGAATGTGAAAAGGCTTTCCAAGACTTGAAGAAATATTTGGGAACACCTCCACTATTATCCAGGCCAGTGATGGGAGAAAAATTATACTTGTATCTGGCAGTGTCCGAAAATGTAGTTAGTTCGGCATTGATAAGAATGGAGAATGGAGTATAAAAACCAATCTACTACACAAGTAAGGCCTTCCGAGGAGCAGAGATCAGATATCCAAGGCTGGAAAAATTGGCACTAGCATTGATCGAGGTAAGTAGAAGAATGAAGCCATACTTCCAGGCTCATACCATAGTAGTATATACTGATATGCCATTGAGGCAAGACCTTCATAAACCAGAAAAGTCAGGAAGATTGATGTGCTGGGAAATAGAACTCGGTGAATATGATATAGTTTATGAACCTAGATCATCACTAAAAGGGCAAGCGGTAGCAGATTTTATAGTAGAGTTCACATATCCTGATACCCCCGAGGAGCAAAAGTTGCTCGCTGGTCAACCTGTGGATGTTACAGGATCATCAAATACAAGCCCAAACCAACTTAGCTTGGTAAAAGGGCAAGTAGATGTTACAGGATCATCAAATTCAAGCCCAGACCAGCTCAGGTTGGTAAAAGGGCAAGAAAAGATGATCGACGAACAACAAAAAATATCAGGAGATGGTGATAGAAAGCAACCAACTTTCCACCGAGGAACTTTATCAGATCAGCAATTTGAAGACGAGTTGCCTATATGGAGTCTTTATGTCGATGGTTCATCCTGCACTACAGGATGTGGCGCAGGGATAGTTTTGAACAGTTCGGACGAGGTCGACATGGAATATTCCCTACGTTTCCAATTCAAAGATTCGAATAATGAGGCTGAATATGAAGCCATGATTGCAGGTCTTAGTTTGGCAAAAACCATGGGGGCGGAACAAGTTATTATTTTCAGTGACTCGCAATTGGTCATAAATCAAATGATGGGAGTATATGCAGCCAAAGGAGAATTAATGATCAGATATCATGCAAAGGCAAAGGAACTGGTGTCAGAATTTGCTACTATTCAACTGGTCAGAATACCAAGAATAGAGAATGCGAGAGCAAACGCCCTAGCTCGATTAACATCAGCTACTCGTACCGAGCTACGAAGAACAATCCCAATTGAAGTTTTAGCTGGTCGGAGTATAGATGAAGATCTGACGATGAACTTTATTACCCTCGATTTAGGATCATCATGGATGGATCCCATCAGGGCATATATTGAGAAAGGGGAATTACCAACTGATAAACTTGCAGCCAAGAAACTGAAGTTTAAGGCTGCTCGTTATGTACTGACTAATGGTATTTTATACAGACGAGGAATTATAGCAGGTTTGCAAAGATGTGTGCATCCCACCGAGGTGAAAGATTTGATTAAAGAGGTCCATGAAGGGTCCTGTGGAGCCCATGTAGCAGGTCGAACTCTTTTGCAAAGAATGATGACTCAAGGATACTAATGGCTGGCGATGAGGGCTGATTGCATAGCCTATGCTAAGAAATGTGACAAGTGTCAGCGCTTCTCCTCCATCCGAAGAACTCCCCAAGCGTTATTGACACCCATTACTTCCCCTTGTCCATTTGCCATATGGGGAATATATTTGGTTGGGCCACTGCCGACGACCAGGGGAAGATTTAAGTATCTCGTGGTCGCTGTTGACTATTTTACTAAATGGGTTGAAGCTGAGCCTCTCATTGATATGACATACGATAAGGTGTACCAATTTATTTGGAAGAGCATTATTTGTCGATATGGTCTTCCTCATGCCTTCATCGCAGACCATGGAACACAATTTGACAACGAGGAGTTCGCTGCCTATTATCATCAGTCAAATATTTTGAAGATCCACTCAGCCCCAGGCCATCCTCAAAGCAATGGACAAACTGAAGTGACAAACAGAACGCTGCTGAATGGCTTGAAGAAAAGACTGGATGATGCGAAAGCAAATTGGATCAACGAGCTACAATCAGTACTACGGGCTTACCGAACTACTCCCCGAGTAGCAACAGGAGAATCTCCATATATGTTAGCATTTGGAAGTGAAGCTGTTATACCCGCCGAATTGGGTCTCCCAACACACATAATACTGAATTTTAATTCCCCTGTCAGTGATTTAATGAGAAAGTTAGACTTGGACATGCTCGAGGAGGTTAGAGAAGAAGCAGCCATTAACAATGCTGCTTACCAGCAGCGAACAACTTTGTTTTACAACAAGAGAGTGAAGAAGTGTGACTTGAAAGAAGGAGACTATGTGCTAAATAAGGTGATTCAAAAGCACAACAAACTGGAAGCAAACTGGCATAGACCCTACCGAGTTAAAGAAGTTGTTCGACCAGGGACATACAGAATCGAAACTTTAGAAGGGGAGGAGTTTAAGAATGCATGGAATGCAGAGCACCTGTGTAAATATTATCAGTAATGTAAACTCTCATGTAATACAGTTTCATCAGTATGAATAAAGTGACACTGTTCTGCCCAGTTTCTTTCCTTTTATTGGAAATTTTTGCGGAATACTAGTGCTACACACTACTCAGCAGATCTCGTACTACTCAAATATATTCCTAAAAATGCCAACTTGGTTGGTTAGGAAATGTATTCCTAAAAATGCCGACTTATGTTGGTTAGGAAGTAAATGTATTCCTACGGGAAGTAAAACTATTCCTAAAAATGCCAACTTGGTTGGTTAGGAAATGTATTCCTAAAAATGCCAACTTATGTTGGTTAGGAAATAAATGTATTCCTACGGGAAGTAAAACTATTCCTAAAAATGCCAACTTATGTTGGTTAGGAAATGTATTCCTAAAAATGCCAACTTATGTTGGTTAGGAAGTAAAAGTATTCCTAAAAATGCCAACTTATGTTGGTTAGGAAGTAAATGTATTCCTACGGGAAGTAAAACTATTCCTAAAAATGCCAACTTATGTTGGTTAGGAAATGTATTCCTAAAAATTCCAACTTATGTTGGTTAGGAAGTAAATGTATTCTCGAAAACGCCAACTAAAGTTGGTCGGGAGGTAAAATTATTCCAGAAAGTGCCAAAGCTCCTCGTAGAGGAAAAATCCACTAACTGTAGTTGGTCGAAAAGGAAAATTTATCGACCTTGGTTGGTCGGAAACATTTTATGAATACGAGAAAGTGATCGAGCAAAATTTTTGATACTCGTAACTTTTTAAATTACTACTAAGTTGGTCGAGAAACTAAACATCATTTTTGCCAAGTGATTACCAAAAATTCAAATTACTCGACAATAAGTTGATCGACAAATAACATAATGTTGTTATCTTTTTAACAGATACACATGCACAGATGTAAAGTGCTACAAGACAATGGTAGCCAAGATTTGCAAATAAAATTATTTCATTAAATGTTAAAAAAATACATCAGGAATGAAATACAAATTTATTACATCAATATTCCTATTCTATTGGTTTCTTCCCCTCTGCTTTTGAAACAGGTTCCTTGCCAGCAGGTGGGTCATTTAAAGCAAGAGGAGAATTTATAAAGTTAAGATCTTTTAGCATCCTGATATTCATCACGGATGGTCGATCTAGTAGATGCTCGGGACGAGATATCTCAACATTGGAATGGAGACTGTAATCGCCGAGGTATTTGGAAATCAGACATCGAGGGATGGCCCGAGCAGGGATCCAACTCATATCAAGATTGAATGGTGGCACGGGTAGGTCGAGCAGCCCAGGATTATGGTAATCCCACAGGTAATGACCCTGTTCGAGTTTCATCACACCTAAGGCATTCAACCATCCCTAATTGTAGCCCTCATTATTTGCATTCTGGATACGATCGTCCAAGTGGTAGAGAGCCTCGTTGTAGCCAGCCATCCAGAACTCCCTGGGCTACTTGTGAAATTGATATGTCAATCTTTCTAGCTGCTCGTGGAGATTTTTGATGAAGAGTTCTTTATTCTCCAAGATAGATTTCTGCGCAGAAAGCTGCTCTTCCAGGTCCCTGATTTTCTTAGACATCTCATCCAATGCCTGGTTCTTCGCCATCAGCTGGAAGGCCTGGTTCTTTTGAGTAGATTGAGTCCTCTGTTCCTTGACGGGAATCCGAGCAGCTCTTGCTCCTCTCCGAGGAGCTCTTGATCGTCCACGAGAAGATGTAGAAGGTCCAGCTCTTTTCAAGGTTTCCAACTCATCCCTCAGGTTGGCGTTCTCGACCTCCAAGAACGAGAAGCCCTTGTCAGTCACTGGGATCAAAGCATTTGAGGTGGAAGCTGCAGACTTCAACTGAGACACCTCTCTTTGCAGGTTATTATTTTCTTGCTTTAATAACTCAGCTATCTGTCTGTGCTTTTCGACCTCAGCCTTCAACGTTCTCTCCCGCACGTCGTAAGCAACAAAACGCTTATCATATCCCTTATCAGCACTGATTTGCTGATGCTTCTTCTCGTACCCCTCGTGCAAAAGGGTAGTGGATTCCTTATATTGTTGCTGAAGTTCTTCAAGAGTGCCTTGGAGATCCTCAATCATATCATAATAAGCTACATTATTGGCCACTGCACGATTAAGCAGACACTTCAAATATTGGTAGGCTTCAATTGCCTGTTCCGAAGCATCTTGGCCGAGGATGTCGACGATTTGTGCTGCACTCAGATCTGTGTGACCAGCCTTAAAATATTCATTGCATTACCGTAACAGCTTTGTATCATGAGCAGACAATAATTCCATCCTGGACAGAAACTAGTAGAGGAAGAAAAAACGATAATCAATAAGAGTACAAACAGAGCATGAAGAAGAGAATCAACAGTATGCATAATCAAAAGTTCAAATTTTATTATATCACAAAGTTCAGAAGTAGAAGGTTAAGAATTACATGTTCAGAAGATACATTTGACAAAGAAAAATAAAATAGAGAGAAACCCGAACAACTCTACACCTTTTCCTTATCTCCCAAAACTTTCTCGGGAGGCTGGGACGAGGAGGTAGGTTGCTCAGATGGAGCAGAGGGTTGCTCGAGAATTAATAGAGGTTGCTTGGAAGAAGTAGAGAGTTGCTGAAGTTCCTCGTTAGTAGGCTGGATGGCTGGGGGATGAGAAACTTGATCTCCCATCACCATGAAAGACTCCTCAGAGGCAACTTCGTCCTCTTCTTCGTCTTCAGGAGTTGGAGGGGGACCAGGGAGGTGTCGCTGGAAGAGTTCAGAAGTTTCATCAACCTTCATCTCCTGAAGAGCTGCGACCCACCCATCTCTAAAGTATTTTAGGCTACCATATTCTACTTGCGACATCATGGCAGCCAAGCCTTTGTTCCACCCTTTATCCCAGCCAACACTAAAATATTTCTTCACAGCCAACCTCCTCTTTATCTTCTCCGAGGAAAGCTTCTCGGAAAGAAGGTTATCAGCAGCTTTCAATTTATTCTCAACCTCCTCCTTCTGAAGACTTACTTCCCGAAGTCGACCTAATTCCTCCTCAGCAGCCTTGAGTTTATCTTCAAACTCCTCAGCATTCTTGAGCTTCCCTTCGAGCTCTTTATTCTTCTCCTCCAGACTATTTAATTTTTTCTCCAACCCCTTGGAGACCTCAATAACCTGAGCTTTTTCCTGCTTGGTCGAAGAAAGATTCTTCTCCCAAGTTGCCTTATCATCAACATATTTCTGAAGAGAATCTTTCAGAGACTGCGCCAAGCCCATCAAAGCTTCCTCTACACCAGACGAGGAGCTTGAAGCTTTAATAGCTTCATCTTTCTTCAAAATTGTGTTAAAACAGCTCACCAACTGTGAAAAGAAAACGAAAGCAAATCAATACACAGATACGAAAAGGGAAGAATGAAAATTTAAGACTATAGGACTTACAAAAGCAATGTGACGAGCTGCCAATATGGTAACCATGTCCCGAGAAAGGTTTTCTTTAATGCCTTGGATCTCGGGAATGATCCAAGTCTTCACTGAGCTCATAGCAGAGCTCGGGGGAACAAAAGTGGGAACTCCACTAGTCGGGGGCTGAGAGACGGTGTCTGCCAAATTGATAGAGGAGCTCTTCTTCAGCCTCCTCGGAGGAACATGAATAGTTTCGACCAAGGAGGAACTCTTGGTCGGTGATATGATAATCACCTCGCCCGGAGCAGCAGCCTTGCTCGGAGCCACTGGGGGCTTCTCGACCACCTTCACTGGAGCAGCCGAGGAAGATGCATCAATTTTCTTTGTCCCTTCTCCTGGGACATCAAGCTTACTTCTTTTTGCCTCTCCAGCACCAGAGGCAGGTTTCTCGAAAAGGGTGGGAGGTCTTATTTTCTTCATCCTTTCACTCAAAGGAATGTGTGACTCAGGTGAAGAACTTGTAGAGGCTGGTATGGGTTCTGCGTCGCTTATCACCGGGCGAGTAGTAAAAAAGGATGTGTAACTCTTGTACTGAAGCAGATATGAAGCTGACCTAATATGCTCATCGGCAACAGTCTGATGCAAACTCCAGATAAGTTTTAAGTGCCTTATATTAACGTCTGCCTCTTTTGGACACTTTCTTTTGTTGTCAACTGCAAATAAATCAAAATTAAAATATCAGTGACACATTTTATCAAACTTAAAGGAAGCATAATCTCAAAATAAATCAAATGAAATAAAAATAACCTATCCCATTGCCATAAGGATGGAATCTGGGACCCTGATACACTTCATCTCCAGATAAAGGAGCATGCTGCCAATTTTTAATAACAACCCCGTGCTCAAAATAGTCCATATTGGCATCCGGGAGATTGACCACTAAAGCCCTATTTAAAAATCTAGTTTTTAAATAAAAAGTATTATCACCAACAGACCATCTATAACAAAACATGATTTTTGGAATTCTTATGCGAGTTCCATGAATTTGATTTAGTCTATGAACCCCATTAACTATTCTCCATGTATTGGGGGCTATTCTTGCAGGAACAACGTCAAAATATTGACAGAATTCCAGACATAAAGGATTAGGCGAAAAAGAAAAGCCACATTCAGCAATAAAGAGGCTGGGGAACCAATGTCCCTCAGCCAAACGGAAATAATCGGAAGGTTCAGAAAGTTCCTCCAGAACAACCCATGAAGGAATAGAAAAATCAGAACGAAATTTATCAAGAGATTCAACAAGGTAAACCATGATGAATAAAGGAAATAAAGAAGAAGGAAGAAGATCTTACAGAAAAAGAGTGGATCTGTTGACAACGAACGATGAAAAGGATGAACGCACAAGAGAGTAAGACAATGGAAAACTCGAAGATACAAATTTGAAAAAGTAGAAGACGATGGGATTGTCTGCAACGCTTAAATACCTTATCTTAAGAAACGGTAAAGTTAATGATTACAAAAAGAAACGATTACGCTACCGGCGATTACAAGGACAAAAAGTGCGCGGAGATCGAGGCGGTTATAAAAATTCAAAAAAGCCTGATTCTATAAATTTGGAAGGAAAAATAAATACAAAGGAAACACTCCTAAATTTCAGGATAACCATTTAAAACCGCCATATATGGAGAAAGAATGTTCCACACTCCTCAAATTTCAAACTATGAAACATTGGGGGCTTCTGTTGATACCAAATTTAGTCTGCTGACATGGCTCAATTGGGTGAAGACACGTGGCAATCTACATGGCAATAATAAACACTTACGAACAACACCTCGACTCTGAGGAACCATACTGCAACGAGGAACTCTGCTTCCCCGATCAACTCAGACGCTTCGACCTACAAGAATTCTCCGAGGAACTTTTGAGCACGGAGGAACTTAGGCGGTCCGAGCAGCTCAGGCGGTCCGAGCTGCACCTCGAACAAAGCATTAATAGCAAGATAACCCAACAGTTTGACTGCGCATTAAATGCTTATTATCATACAGATGTATACGCTTAAGGGGCATTTAATATATTACCCTTTCACATTACAGCCTTAGGGCTATAAATACATTGTAAGGGGACCAAAATTTCTTGAGAAAACTTGTAATCGAGAATTCCTAAACAGTCACCAATAACAGAAACAGTGGACGTAGGCCATTCTTATAAGGCTGAACCACTTTAAAAGTTCTTTGTCTCATTTTATTTATCTGTGATTAAAAAAATTAGATATAATCTAATTTTTTACATCAACACTCGTCATATTACTCCTCTGTACCGAGCGACTGTTGATCATTCTCAAGAATCTATATCGTACATTTCTTGCACCATTCCTTATCCTTATACTCTTCAGTCTCTAGTGATTCCCTTGCCCACTAAGAAATTTTGTTCCCCTTTGCCTCGTTCTAATTCTACCTCAAATCTATCCATACGTCTACGCGTATTCTCACATTTCCACGTCTTCTCCCTGTAAATGTTATTGAAGATATGCTTAACTAGGGCTCCCATACATCCTATACTTTGTGAATTTCTACATAACCATACTAGACATGTTACATTCATCTCAAAATATGCCTCACATACTTGGCATAACTATAAGGTAAGGTCATACTAAGCCACCTTACATTTTCCACTTAATTATATCATATGTTGTCCCACCGGTCTGCTCGTGGTGTCAACGATTAATAACATTTTTGCATATTAATATAATACGGCTCAACCTGCCTTAATTCGTAATATAACTATTAACTCACAGTTATAACTACATATACGTGTAATCCCCAGGGTACTAAACCCATGTACTAAATAAAGAACATCTTCCAACTTCCAACATTCGCTAAGTTTCATGTGTGGGATGTCTCGCAAAGCGAACTCCAAATAAGGAACCCCCCGATACACTACTATCTAACATTGCTGGTCGTCGAGACGTCCACTCTCATGTCTCTAAGACGACTTCTAACACTGTTCCCTCACTATCATAAAGTTCTCAACACTATATATAATTAATGAGCTATATCTCTCCGCTCGATAATAAATCAATATACTCTGAATCGCATCAGTAAATTTCCTTACTCATCGGGATCGAATATAGTAAGACAACATACTCACCAAAGTCTATGTTACAATATAATATATATGAAGGCTCAACCGTCTTTCAGGTGATGCCTCTCAAAGCCATATATTTTGCCCTGAAATTACGAGTACGATAACCTTACTAACAATATACAACCACTCAAACCCTCGGTATCCAGTACTACATAATATAATAATAATATGTTCTACTATTATAACACCCAAAAGGGGCAAATTTTTTTACGTAATATAAAATTTTTCTTAGTGTCCATGCCTGCTCCTCCCCCACAGGTGACACCAAAAGTCTCTCTACCCAATGGTTATCATATAATAATAAGGCTATTATCGCCAACGCACCCTCTAAACTCGATGCACACTCGAATTATAATGTTACTAATCAATTATTGTGACTCACTCATGTCACCCGAAATGTCATCCCTTACTTATAAGTGTAAGTCAATTATTCTATCTCCATTTTACACCTACCTTGCATGGTCAATGGGTCCCTGAGCATAACCCTTGTGTCGAAACTGACCCCTTGTTCAACTGTAACGATTGCATATCTAAGATCTCATCTTGAAATTGTCCTCTGCCCTCATTTGGGCAGTCCTTCTTCATGCGGTTCGTCACTTTATGATCGTAACAACTTGCCAGAGGAACTCTCTTGCTTCTAGCCCTGTCCCTACTGGCCTCTCTCGCCATCTCCTCAGTCCTGACGGGTTTGAGGAATGGGAATGTTTTTATTACTGTTGAGGACCTTGTTGGTCCTTTCTGAACTCAATGATTTCTCAGGTTGATAACCTCTGGGTCTGAATCTCTTCGCCCGATTCTCCTACTGAGAATTTATCTTATGTTGCTACTATGCTCCACTAGCACGTTTCCATTTAGTTTCCCAGTCCGACTGTTCTCACTTTCTCATCATGTATTAGTTTAGTGCCGGTGGTCCTACTCATCACCCATAGGACACCTTCATATTCCCATCCTCTATCTCTGTCCCCACGGGCCATGTCTGTGTGTCCCCCTCTTGGACCTGGTAGTCTTAACCCCGATTGCTACCCTCATTCCCTTTGGCTCCGCTGGTCCTTATGGCACTTATTACTAGCCTTGACGGCCTGACTGAATCTACCATCACTTGGTAAGAATTCAAATGATCTAAAGAATTTAAGTGGGTCCCCTACCGGTTATACCTTCTTGTGGTAACACACTGGTACTGTTAACTTCAATGTTGCTCTTTGATAAAATCCTCTAATCCTCTTCGCTCCCTTCTCCTGGAAGCGTTGATGTACTCTTGTAAATGTATGGCTTTGACGACACTGACACTATTCACCTTAGCCGTATCTCCCATTCATGCTTGGGTATTTCAACCATGACTCTATTCTCAACTTACGGACCCTTGTTATTATTCGTATCCATTTTTTTAGCTACAAAGTTCATTAACCAAGTTAACTTATATTTAACGATCGGTCTCGATTTAACCTACTTGTGATAAGTTCGTAATCCCATTCACATTTTTTTCTGAATAGTAGATCGAAGATCTTACGGTCAAACTGCACCCAATCTCTCATTTAACTCCATATATACTACTTTATATGCGGCGACTGGCTATCATCGCTCTCTGCTGCTCCTATGAGCTAAAAATTTCGTCCGAAATTAAATTTTGAGTGTCACTACACTCCACCCTACACTATTGCCTTTGGATTATCTTCTTTCATTGGCCCATCAGACTTCATCTTTTCTTCAAATCCTATAGGTGGTTCTTCGAAAGAGTTCCTCTGACTCTCTGCTTTGTCGACGACGATGGGTGAGTCTAAATTTGTACTAATGTTATCTAAGACAGTGTTTGGGAAGTTATTATCTTGGAGTGCTTATCCTTTTATCATTTACCTAGACAACAATTTCGACTATGATGGGCGACTTCTATTGTCCCGGAGTGCTTATCCTTTTATCATTTCCCCGAATACTCCATAGCTTATTTAGCCTCTCCTCCTGCAGTCCTTCTAACGGCCCTTTGCTGGTTGTCCTATATTGTTCGGTGTACCAAGCCCACCCGAACTCACATATTAATCACATCAATTATTCTTAATAGCAGTAGAACGTAAGTCGTATGCGTAGATGAATACAACCAAATGCTAAGCTGAAACATAATAAGCCGCACAGATCCTAAAATCTCTAGAACCTGATGCTCTGATACCACCCGAGACACCTTGCTCAATTAAATACCAGGTGATCAGACCTTTATTAAATTAAATCAGAATATCCAGTTGGTTCATTCTTAGCATCACTGTCGAAAACATTTAATTCATTAATCAACTAATAAATTAATTAAGCTACTGTCAAACACTTTTAACCGTTTTATTAGTATATGAAAATTCCAATCATTAATAACATTCACCATTCTCAAGGATAAATAAATAATTAATAATACACCATCTAACTGAATGAAATGAAACTGGAATAAATGTCCAAGTTAAATAACTCAAAAACAATACAATCGTAATAATACTAACTTCAACTGAGAACTGAATACTGAAATAAAATGAGTATAATATCTCTCTGACATAAATAGAAACTGAGAACGGGCGACACATGCCCTAATTGAAATGACTAAGTATGAAACTGAGATGATAAGGATGGAGGCGTCTAAATATGAGGACCTGCAACTCCCACACTAGCTATAGCACGTCAAATGGTCCGACGGTCTAAGCCTGGCGTCTAAAAATATCTCCCTCCCGAGGATGAGGAAAGAAACATTTCTTGAGATGCGCCCATGAAACAATTTCCATACGCACACAAAAACATATTCTGATTTCATGCAAGTTTTTCTAGTAACATATATCTAATCAAAACAAGAAAAACTTTATTATCTAACTAATCAGATTTTAATACATGCGGAAATTAAAATCAATTAAATCTGATTGAATCAAAAGTCGAATTAATAACAATCTGATTTATTACGTTACAATCCAATATATCAAATATGAAAATTATTCCAATTCAAGTAATTAAATCATGTAACAATTTTAATTCTAAATCATACATAGAATAAGATGAGGATAAGAAGATAACAAGTATGATTTTTCAACGTGGTAAAAACCCAAACTAGGGACAACATCCACGACTCCCTCTACAGAGTAAACCAAAATTTCACTAAAAAGAATTATCGGTTACAAGCTATATAACAAACTAAACACACAAACAGACCTATACAAGTTTAGGAACGTACCCTCTGGTATCGTATCCTTCTAACTTCTCTGTAGTTCTGATTGTTATAGTTGTTCTCTCAACTTCGTAACTCCATTCTTCTTATTTAGCAAATTCCAACTCAGTCAAAAACTGATCTCTCAATAACATACTAGTTGTGCAAAACGTGTAAGTGAATAAGTTCTAAAAGCAACAATGCAAGAACTTAATTCTTAACACAAGCATATAAGTTTTCTTCAAAAACTTAACAAAAATATATTTATAATCAAGCAAATAAGTTTTCTATAAAAACTTAAGAAAAATTCATTTTCAATTAAGACCAATTAAGTTTTCTACAAAAACTTACAAAATAAATTTTCAATCAAACATCTTATAAACATTCTTTATAAGAAATATACACAACACTTATCATGAACACACAACAAGATTATTCAATCAATTAAGATGTGTTCTCAATCTCTCAAAAATATATTTTCAATTTTATGAGGAAAGTGTTTTTCAAAAATTTTCACAAATATGAGAAAACAGATCTTTGAAAAAGATTTTCAATAATCATGCAAGATCCGGAGAAATTATGATTTAAACATCATATAGCATTTAACACAAAATCAGAATATTTAGATCATAAAAATATTCAATAAAATTCGGATCTAAAAATCTAAGGAATTCTAGTTTTTGTAAAAAATTATTTCATCATGAAAGCACATAAATTCTCTCTACAATAACACAATATTTCAATCTCTAACATATGAGATGATGTACAAGATCATTGAGAATTTAAAAACAAAAACAGAATAAAGATGAAGTAGAATGAACACAATGTGTGTAAAATAATACTTTCTTCTCTCTTAGATCTCTCTCTAATTCTCTATATTTTTCTCTCTAAAAATATTAAACCCTCTTGTGTTTCTCACTCTAGAAGATATGCCTGAAAAAGTCTCTCAAAAAAATCTTACTCCAATAAACTCTGAAATGAAGTTTATATAGGTGAGAAAACAATATTCTAGAAACACTTAAATCAAGGGTTCATATTAAAAGATATTAATCTTGGGTTGTGATTAAATCGAGTTAAAACTAATTAACAGATTTTACACACAAATTAACAAACTAAGCCTGTTATAAAAACAACTCAAGAATCTAAAACCATTCTCTTGAAAACCTAAAACCATTAAAGAAACAAACAAGACTGGTATAGGGTTTTAGTTGTAACAAACTCTCTAACGGATATAATCTGAACAGGTGGCACAGTCTCCAAACAAACTTTCTTAATACACCAATGGGATTTAATGGGTAACTGACGGTTAAAAGATATAACTGAAATGCGTACACTTATAATGGGTCTGAAACTAACAGAATCTAAAGCTTCTAACCAAAGGTCAAAGTGGGTACTGACCTATCAAAGTCATAGCAGTCCTATTCGGTCAGGTACACACTAAAAAGTACTAAGGCTCCTAGTCTACTTCGGCCTAATGGACAACCTAAGGCACTTAAGGTACAAGCAGGAAGCGAGTGGTCAAGTCGAGGTCATCTCCAAAAAGGAGATTTCGGCCAAGAGCTATACTCGGTCAAAATAAGTTCCAAAGGTTTAAAAAATAAACCCCAGTGGTCAAGTCACAAAAGGACGAAAGCTTCCTAAAAGGCAGTAAGCAGGCCTATGAATTGATGGGACAAAGTAAGGTGGTCCTATTAGGCCAAAAGAAATTGTACTAAAAAAAAAATTGTTTAACAAGAAATTTAATTTAAACAAAATTATTTTTCAAAATGAAAAATTAATTTTTTTAATAAATTCCGAAAATTACTTTTAAAAAATAAGAAGTTTATTTAAAACAAGTCTTGCTCCTAAGCTTTCCAACAGTTGGCATCCCAAGACAGGTTACCATGTCCGCTCCAGTCTCGAGCAAACAAGGTTTAAAAAATAAACCTAACAACTCATGGACAAGGACGAAATAGTGTACTTACTCATTAAATGAGTATGGCCGAAACCGTACAGAGTCTATATGACTCTAAAGGATCTAAATAAGTAGCTCAGGTACAACTTCAAATGACAAAAGTTAAAAGCTACAACTTTCAAGTCAATATGAGATGACAAGGGCTTAAGGGTTCAATAATAGGGTCTTAACTTGTCTAATAGTCAAAAGTCAAGCCAAGGGCAAATCATGTAAGGTGGTAGCAGGTACAAAGATTCAAACACACACACACACACACACACACACACACACATATATATATATATAAGATGTACACGCATAAGCCCACACATACAATACCATGCATACATATTATACAACATTTCTAAAGCTCCTAAGAAACTAAGGAGTCTAATCGGCCAAAAGGGTGATGGCAATTAGGACTAACAGAAGGCGTCTCCCTATGCTACCAACAGCAGGCATAACAGTATGGTCATCTCTATGACAAATGGGGACGAAATAGCTTAGGCCTAAAAGAAAAATCGTGTACATCCAAAGATATAAGGCCAAAAAAAAAAAAATAGAACCAAATGATTCTAACCAAAAAAAATATTTTGCGATTACAAATTTAATTTTATTAAAATATGAACCACCTTATTTTTAAAATAACAAATTCATTTTTAAGCAAAACTGTTTTTGTTAAAAATAAATTTTCAGAAAAAATAATCCAATTCCATTTAAAAAAAATATTTAGACTCACAATTAATTAGTCACACAATTAAAGATCTCAATTAAGAAATATGCATGTGTGCCTAATGTGTCAAGTGAAAATGTGCAACATACGTGAATACCTTTACTCGTATATGTCGTTGAGTAGAGTCGAGGCATGTTGAGTCGTCGAGTAACGTTGTAAGATGTACCAAGGAGAAGGCTCAAACTAAAAAATATGTTTTGACACAATATTCAAATTAGTTGAAACGCCTAAATAATGTAGACTCAAGTAAGTAAAAGATTTAGGGTGTTTCAATCTCCCCCTTTGGATATTTGTGACAAAACCCTTTGAGTACATTATGATACTCTTAGGAAAAAATAAAATCACCTAAGTCCTATACAAAAATTACTATTCTACCCAATCCACAAAAAATCCTACAAAATAAAAATTACAATACTTAACTATACATCAATTTACCCTAACACCTTCTTGTGATTTTCTGCATCAAAACATTAAAACCAAACTCACAAGAACAAGTGTAAGATATCATAGAAATTGATAAATCATTTTGAATATAATTCAAGAATCAAGACTAATAAAATGATGTACTCTTCTCCCCCATTTTGTCTCAAATAGACAAAGGATAAAACAATGATAACATGAGGAAGATTAAAAAATATCTAACTACCACAATAAACATATTAACGGTTCTAATCAAGTGTCACTCCTACATTGACATGATTTTAAGAGGTGCATTTTTCATTGACAAACATCCATACCCTAAAATCTCAGAGGACATATAATTACCATGATTATGACAGGAAAATATGTAAATATGGTAGAAAATGAATAAAGCACATTCATATAGTCTTCAGGGACTCTCAAATAAAAAAATAAGGGTAAAAGACATACTAAACATAAATTAAACATATTCAGCATATTCTAGAGTAATCAACAAATAAGGTTTCTCCCCCACAACCAATGCTATGGTTACATTAAAATATTATGCAAAGCATACAAATCATATAGGGGTTCTTGAAAATCAAGAAATAGAATGAGAACAATTAGAGTAGATTAAATAACATGTTGTCTACCATGAGGTCATACATATAAAAAATCATCATCATATATGGGTATAGAAAGTAATCAGATTTGTAACATGAAATCATATGATCAAGAAATAAGGATCAATACTCCAGATGGTTAAATCTTATTCGGAGTGACCCGCTCTGATACCAATTGAAAATATCTCCCTCCCGAGGATGAGGAAAGATACATTTCTTGAGATGCGTCCATGAAACAATTTCCATACGCACACACAAACATACTGTGATTTCATGCAAGTTTTTCTAATAACATATATCTAATCAAATCAAGAAAAACTTTATTATCTAACTAATCAGATTTTAATACATGCGGAAATTAAAATCGATTAAATCTGATTTAATCAAAAGTCAAATTAATAACAATCTGATTTATTACGTTACAATCCAATATATCAAATATGAAGAATTATTCCAATTCAAGTAATTAAATCATGTAACAATTTTAATTCTAAATCATACATAGAATAAGATGAGGATAAGAAGATAACAAGTATGATTTTTTAACGTGGTAAAAACCCAAACTAGGGAAAACATCCACGACTCCCTCTACAGAGTAAACCAAAATTTCACTAAAAAGAATTATCGGTTACAAGCTATATAACAAACTAAACACACAAACAGACCTATACAAGTTTAGGAACGTACCCTCTGGTATCGTATCCTTCTAACTTCTCTGTAGTTATGATTGTTATAGTTGTTCTCTCAACTTCGTAACTCCGTTCTTCTTATTTAGCAAATTCCAACTCAGTCAAAAACTGATCTCTCAATAACATACTAGTTGTGCAAAACGTGTAAGTGAATATGTTCTAAATGCAACAATGCAAGAACTTAATTCTTAACACAAGCATATAAGTTTTCTTCAAAAACTTAACAAAAATATATTTATAATCAAGCAAATAAGTTTTCAATACAAACTTAAGAAAAATTCATTTTCAATTAAGACCAATTAAGTTTTCTACAAAAACTTACAAAATAAATTTTCAATCAAACATCTTATAAACATTCTTTATAAGAAATATACACAACACTTATCATGAACACACAACAAGATTATTCAATCAATTAAGATGTGTTCTCAATCTCTCAAAAATATATTTTCAATTTTATGAGGAAAGTGTTTTTCAAATTTTTTCACAAATATGAGAAAACAGATCTTTGAAAAAGATTTTCAATAATCATGCAAGATCCGGAGAAATTATGATTTAAACATCATATAGCATTTAACACAAAATCAGAATATTTAGATCATAAAAATATTCAATGAAATTCGGATCTAAAAATCTAAGGAATTCTAGTTTTTGTAAAAAATTATTTCATCATGAAAGCACATAAATTCTCTCTACAATAACACAATATTTCAATCTCTAACATATGAGATGATGTACAAGATCATTGAGAATTTAAAAAAAAAAACAGAATAAAGATGAAGTAGAATGAACACAATGTGTGTAAAATAATACTTTCTTCTCTCTTAGATCTCTCTCTAATTCTCTATATTTTTCTCTCTAAAAATATTAAACCCTCTTGTGTTTCTCACTCTAGAAGATATGACTGAAAAAGTCTCTCAAAAAATTCTTACTCCAATAAACTCTGAAATGAAGTTTATATAGGTGAGAAAACAATATTCTAGAAACACTTAAATCAAGGGTTCATATTAAAAGATATTTATCTAGGGTTGTGATTAAATCGAGTTAAAACTAATTAATAGATTTTACACACATATTAACAAACTAAGTCTGTTATAAAAACAACTCAAGAATCTAAAACCATTCTCTTCAAAACCTAAAACCATTAAAGAAACAAACAAGACTGGTATAGGGTTTTAGTTGTAACAAACTCTCTAACGGATATTATTTGGACATGTGGCACAGTCTCCAAACAAACTTTCTTAATACACCAATGGGATTTAATGGGTAACTGATGGTTAAAAGATATAACTGAAATGCGTACACTTATAATGGGTCTGAAACTAACAGAACCTAAAGAATCTAACCAAAGGTCAAAGTGGGTACTGACCTATCAAAGTCATAGCAGTCCTATTCGGTCAGGTACACACTAAAAAGTACTAAGGCTCCTAGTCTACTTCGGCCTAATGGACAACCTAAGGCACTTAAGGTACAAGCAGGAAGCGAGTGGTCAAGTCCAGGTCATCTCCAAAAAGGAGATTTCAGCCAAGAGCTATACTCGGTCGAAATAAGTTCCTAAGGTTTAAAAAATAAACCCCAGTGGTCAAGTCACAAAAGGACGAAAGCTTCCTAAAAGGCAGTAAGCAGGCCTATGAATTGATGGGACAAAGTAAGGTGGTCCTATTCGGCCAAAAGAAATTGTACTAAACAAAAAAATTGTTTAACAAGAAATTTAATTTAAACAAAATTATTTTTCAAAATGAAAAATTAATTTTCTTAATAAATTCCGAAAATTACTTTTAAAAAATAAGAAGTTTATTTAAAACAAGTCTTGCTCCTAAGCTTTCCAACAGTTGGCGTCCCAAGACAGGTTACCATGTCCGCTCCAGTCTCGAGCAAACAAGGTTTAAAAAATAAACCTAACAACTCATGGACAAGGACGAAATAGTGTACTTACTCATTAAATGAGTATGGCCGAAACCGTACAGAGTCTATATGACTCTAAAGGATCTAAATAAGTAGCTCAGGTACAACTTCAAATGACAAAAGTTAAATGCTGCAATGTTCAAGTCAATATGAGATGACAAGGGCTTAAGGGTTCAATAATAGGGTCTTAACTTGCCTAATAGTCAAAAGTCAAGCTAAGGTCTAATCATGTAAGGTGGTAGCAGGTACAAAGATTCAAACATATATATATATATATATATATAAGATGTACACGCATAAGCCCACACATACAATACCATGCATACATATTATACAACATTTCTAAATCTCCAAAGAAACTAGAGAGTCTAATCGGCCAAATGGGTGATGGCAATTAGGACTAACAGAAGGCGTCTCCCTATGCTACCAATAGCAGGCATAACAGTATGGTCATCTCTATGACAAAAAGGAACGAAATAGCTTAGGCCTAAAAGAAAAATCGTGTACATCCAAAGATATAAGGCCAAAAAAAAAAAAAATAGAACCAAATGATTCTAACCAAAAAAAATATTTTGCGATTACAAATTTAAT
The DNA here is from genome assembly GCA_949130495.1 of Sambucus nigra. Taxonomy (NCBI): domain Eukaryota; kingdom Viridiplantae; phylum Streptophyta; class Magnoliopsida; order Dipsacales; family Adoxaceae; genus Sambucus; species Sambucus nigra. The sequence continues at coordinate 102,094,843 of OX422208.1, forward strand.
TTTATTAAAATATGAACCAACTTATTTTTAAAATAACAAATTCATTTTTAAACAAAACTATTTTTGTTAAAAATAAATTTTCAGAAAAAATAATCATTTTCCATTTAAAAAAAAAATATATTAAGACTCACAATTAATTAGTCACACAATTAAAGATCTCAATTAAGAAATATGCATGTGTGCCTAATGTGTCAAGTGCAAATGTGCAACATACGTGAATATCTTTACTCGGATATGTCGTTGAGTAGAGTCGTGGCATGTTGAGTCGTCGAGTAACGTTGTAAGATGTACCAAGGAGAAGGCTCAAACTAAAAAATATGTTTTGACACAATATCCAAATTAGTTGAAACGCCTAAATAATGTAGACTCAAGTAAGTTAAAGATTTAGGGTGTTTCAATCTCCTCCTTTGGATATTTGTGACAAAACCCTTTGAGTACATTATGATACTCTTAGGAAAAAATAAAATCACCTAAGTCCTATACAAAAATTACTATTCTACCCAATCCACGAAAAATCCTACAAAATAAAAATTACAATACTAAACTATACATCAATTTACCCTAACACCTTCTTGTGATTTCCTGCATCAAAACATTAAAACTAAACTCACAAGAACAAGTGTAAGATATCATAGAAATTGATAAATCATTTTGAATATAATTCAAGAATCAAGACTAGTAAAATGATGTACTCTTCTCCCCCATTTTTACTCAAATAGACAAAGGATAAAACAATGATAACATGAGGAAGATTAAAAAATATCTAACTACCACAATAAACATATTAACGGTTCTAATCAAGGTTGACTCCTACATTGACATGATTTTAAGAGGTGCCTTTTTCATTGACAAACATCCATACCCTAAAATCTCAGAGGACATATAATTACCATGATTATGACAGGAAAATATGTAAATATGGTAGAAAATGAATAAAGCACATTCATATAGTCTTCAGGGACTCTCAAATAAAAAACATAAGGGTAAGAGACAAACTAAACATAAATTAAACATATTCAGCATATTCTAGAGTAATCAATAAATAAGGTCTCTCCCCCACAACCAATGCTATGGTTACATTAAAATATTATGCAAAGCATACAAATCATATAGGGGTTCTTGAAAATCAAGAAATAGACTGAGAACAATTAGAGTAGATTAAATAACATGTTGTCTACCATGAGGTCATACATATAAAAAATCATCATCATATATGGGTATAGAAAGTAATCAGATTTGTAACATGAAATCATATGATCAAGAAATAAGGATCAACACTCCAGATGGTTAAATCTTATTCGGAGCGACCCGCTCTGATACCAATTGAAAATATCTCCCTCCCGAGGATGAGGAAAGAAACATTTCTTGAGATGCGCCCATGAAACAATTTCCATACGCACACACAAACATACTCTCATTTCATGCAAGTTTTTCTAATAACATATATCTAATCAAATCAAGAAAAACTTTATTATCTAACTAATCAGATTTTAATACATGCGGAAATTAAAATCAATTAAATCTGATTTAATCAAAAGTCAAATTAATAACAATCTGATTTATTACGTTACAATCCAATATATCAAATACGAAGAATTATTCCAATTCAAGTAATTAAATCATGTAACAATTTTAATTCTAAATCATACATAGAATAAGATCAGGATAAGAAGATAACAAGTATGATTTTTTAACGTGGTAAAAACCCAAACTAGGGAAAACATCCACGACTCCCTCTACGGAGTAAACCAAAATTTCACTAAAAAGAATTATCGGTTACAAGCTATATAACAAACTAAGCACACAAACAGACCTATACAAGTTTAGGAACGTACCCTCTGGTATCGTATCCTTATAACTTCTCTGTAGTTCTGATTGTTATACTTGTTCTCTCAACTTCGTAACTCCGTTCTTCTTATTTAGCAAATTCCAACTCAGTCAAAAACTGATCTCTCAATAACATACTAGTTGTGCAAAACGTGTAAGTGAATATGTTCTAAATGCAACAATGCAAGAACTTAATTCTTAACACAAGCATATAAGTTTTCTTCAAAAACTTAACAAAAATATATTTATAATCAAGCAAATAAGTTTTCTATAAAAACTTAAGAAAAATTCATTTTCAATTAAGACCAATTAAGTTTTCTACAAAAACTTACAAAATAAATTTCCAATCAAACATCTTGTAAACATTCTTTATAAGAAATATACACAACACTTATCATGAACACACAACAAGATTATTCAATCAATTAAGATGTGTTCTCAATCTCTCAAAAATATATTTTCAATTTTATGAGGAAAGTGTTTTTCAAATTTTTTCACAAATATGAGAAAACAGATCTTTGAAAAAGATTTTCAATAATCATGCAAGATCCAGAGAAATTCTGATTTAAACATCATATAGCATTTAACAAAAAATCAGAGTATTTAGATCATAAAAATATTCAATAAAATTCGGATCTAAAAATCTAAAGAATTCTAGCTTTTGTAAAAAATTATTTCATCATGAAAGCACATAAATTCTCTCTACAATAACACAATATTTCAATCTCTAACATATGAGATGATGTACAAGATCATTGAGAATTTAAAAACAAAAACAGAATAAAGTTGAAGTAGAATGATCACAAAGTGTGTAAAATAATACTTTCTTCTCTCTTAGATCTCTCTCTAATTCTCTATATTTTTCTCTCTAAAAATATTAAACCCTCTTGTGTTTCTCACTCTAGAAGATATGACTGAAAAAGTCTCTCAAAAAAATCTTACTCCAATAAACTCTGAAATGAAGTTTATATAGGTGAGAAAATAATATTCTAGAAACACTTAAATCAAGGGTTCATATTAAAATATATTAATCTAGGGTTGTGATTAAATCGAGTTAAAACTAATTAACAGATTTTACACACAAATTAACAAACTAAGTCTGTTATAAAAACAACTCAAGAATCTAAAACCATTCTCTTGAAAATCTAAAACCATTAAAGAAACAAACAAGACTGGTATAGGGTTTTAGTTGTAACAAACTCTCTAACGGATATAATCTGGACAGGTGGCACAGTCTCCAAACAAACTTTCTTAATACACCAATGGGATTTAATGGGTAACTGACGGTTAAAAGATATAACTGAAATACGTACACTTATAATGGGTCTGAAACTAACAGAACCTAAAGCTTCTAACCAAAGGTCAAAGTGGGTACTGACCTATCAAAGTCATAGCCATCCTATTCGGTCAGGTACACACTAAAAAGTACTAAGGCTCCTAGTCTACTTCGGCCTAATGGACAACCTAAGGCACTTAAGGTACAAGCAGGAAGCGAGTGGTCAAGTCCAGGTCATCTCCGAAAAGGAGATTTCGGCCAAGAGCTATACTCGGTCAAAATAAGTTCCTAAGGTTTAAAAAATAAACCCCAGTGGTCAAGTCACAAAAGGACGAAAGCTTCCTAAAAGGCAGTAAGCAGGCCTATGAATTGATGGGACAAAGTAAGGTGGTCCTATTCGGCCAAAACAAATTGTACTAAACAAAAAAATTGTTTAACAAGAAATTTAATTTAAACAAAATTGTTTTTCAAAATGAAAAATTAATTTTCTTAATAAATTCCGAAAATTACTTCTAAAAAATTAGAACTTTATTTAAAACAAGTCTTGCTCCTAAGCTTTCCAACAGTTGGCGTCCCAAGACAGGTTACCATGTCCGCTCCAGTCTTGAGCAAACAAGGTTTAAAAAATAAACCTAACAACTCATGGACAAGGACGAAATAGTGTACTTACTCATTAAATGAGTATGGCCGAAACCGTAAAGAGTCTATATGACTCTAAAGGATCTAAATAAGTAGCTCATGTACAACTTCAAATGACAAAAGTTAAAAGCTACAACTTTCAAGTCAATATGAGATGACAAGGGCTTAAGGGTTCAATAATAGGGTCTTAACTTGTCTAATAGTCAAAAGTCAAGCTAAGGTCTAATCATGTAAGGTGGTAGCAGGTACAAAGATTCAAACATATATATATATATATATATATATATATATATATATATATATATATATATATATATAAGATGTACACGCATAAGCCCACACATACAATACCATGCATACATATTATACCACATTTCTAAAGCTCCTAAGAAACTAAGGAGTCTAATCGGCCAAAAGGGTGATGGCAATTAGGACTAACAGAAGGCGTCTCCCTATGCTACCCATAGCAGGCATAACAGTATGGTCATCTCTATGACAAAAAGGGACGAAATAGCTTAGGCCTAAAAGAAAAATCGTGTACATCCAAAGATATAAGGCCAAAAAAAATAAAAATAGAACCAAATGATTCTAACCAAAAAAAATATTTTGCGATTACAAATTTAATTTTATTAAAATATGAACGAACTTATTTTTAAAATAACAAATTCATTTTTAAACAAAACTATTTTTGTTAAAAATAAATTTTCAGAAAAAACAATCCAATTCCATTTTAAAAAAAATATTTAGACTCACAATTAATTAATCACACAATTAAAGATCTCAATTAAGAAATATGCATGTGTGTCTAATGTGTCAAGTGCAAATGTGCAACATACGTGAATACCTTTACTCGGATATGTCGTTGAGTAGAGTTGAAGCATGTTGAGTCGTCGAGTAACGTTGTAAGATGTACCAAGAAGAAGGCTCAAACTAAAAAATATGTTTTGACACAATATCCAAATTAGTTGAAACGCCTAAATAATGTAGACTCAACTAAGTAAAAGATTTAGGGTGTTTCAATCTCCCCCTTTGGATATTTGTGACAAAACCCTTTGAGTACATTATGATACTCTTAGGAAAAAATAAAATCACCTAAGTCCTATACAACAATTTCTATTCTACCCAATCCACAAAAAATCCTACAAAATAAATATTACAATACTCAACTATACATCAATTTACCCTAACACCTTCTTGTGATTTCCTGCATCAAAACATTAAAACCAAACTCACAAGAACAAGTGTAAGATGTCATAGAAATTGATAAATCATTTTGAATATAATTCAAGAATCAAGACTAATAAAATGATGTACTCTTCTCCCCCATTTTGTCTCAAATAGACAAAGGATAAAACAATGATAACATGAGGAAGATTAAAAAATATCTAACTACCACAATAAACATATTAACGGTTCTAATCAAGTGTCACTCCTACATTGACATGATTTTAAGAGGTGCATTTTTCATTGACAAACATCCATACCCTAAAATCTCAGAGGACATATAATTACCATGATTATGACATGAAAATATGTAAATATGGTAGAAAATGAATAAAGCACATTCATATAGTCTTCAGGGACTCTCAAATAAAAAAAAATAAGGGTAAAAGACATACTAAACATAAATTAAACATATTCAACATATTCTAGAGTAATCAACAAATAAGGTCTCTCCCCCACAACCAATGCTATGGTTACATTAAAATATTATGCAAAGCATACAAATCATATAGGGGTTCTTGAAAATCAAGAAATATAATGAGAACAATTTGTGACAACCCGCTCCAAATAATAACGGGTGGCCAGCCCTATACTATAATAAACCAGGTATCTCAGATGGCACAATCTCAACATCAACTACTAAACACTATAATATAAGGCTAACTACCCGAAATCATTAAGTGCGAATTGTCAAAAATTTAAAACTTTTACATTTAACAACAACAACAAAACCAATAATGCAACTCAACCAACAATAAACATCTAACTATGATGACTGAAGTGTGCATGCCCAATAATGAAAGAGTACAATACATTGTACTACAAAATCTCAACAATGAAATACCCGAATATGCTGTCGGGTAACAGACAATACAATAATCTGATAATGAAATATGAAAGTGTTAATTTACAACACTTGAATACTAACTCAATATACAAAATGAATCCTAATCTAGATATACAAAGATAGGAGTCGACTAAAGCAAAGTGCCGCAACAGCCCGCTACTGCCACAGCTCCACAAATACCCTGGATGGATAACATCAAAGGCGTCCTTGCGGAGGAACACCTGAAGTAATACAATATATACATGGAGGAGGAAATATAAACGGGTCAGAGCCCGAGTTTTTAAAAACATTTTATAGCAAGCGTATTAAAATGCATAATAATTATAAATGCATTATTACATGATTTAGTTGGAATCGAGCTCTCCATAAAAACCATCTCACCTCTCAACTAAAGCACGCACTAAGCGTATGCACATGATCTCCAAATGGATGCCTGATTCTATTTAGGTAAGAGGATTCTAGCTTAAACCCAAAAGAAGTATTTAAGTGAAACCGTCTAACCTATGTCCCAATCTACATTTGTTTCCACAATTTATAAGTTATATACATTAACTTTAATGTAATAATTATAATCATCTTTATAATGTTCATTTTTTGAACATATAAAGTTACATGATCCAATCATGTCCACATTATCACAATACATCAACAATCTCATTTACTAGAATTTTTTTGTATTCTAGTGATACCCTTATAAGGCATGAAACTATATATATAATTATTATAGTAATTATATATGAGTTATTAGCGTCATGAATATTAAAGACTAAACTCCTCTCGATTTTCAACACGGCACTGCGTTTCGTGCGTGGGACGTCTCTCCGAGGTGAAATCCAAACAAGGAACCCCCCGTTACACTACTCCTGACCGTATTAATCCTCGAGGCTCGTTATGCCCTCAATTCATGATGCATGTAACCCAAATTATTTTCCAATTTTAATTTATGGATATTCCCAATTCTCAATAGTACACGGCGTTTCATGCGTGGGACGTCTCGCCGAAGCAAAATCCAAACAAGGAACCCCCCCGATTACACTATTCCTGGCACTGTCGATTGTCGGGATAGGTGATATATATATAAATAATTATGAGCATTAAGGACTAAACTTATCCCCAAGTTCCAACATTACACTGCGGTTCGTGCATGGGACGTCTCGCCGAGGCGAAATCCAAACAAGGAACCCCCCCGATACACTAATCCTGGCAATGTAGGTCATTGAAGTCCATTATGCCCTTGACACCCAAGTACAAACACAAGCAATAATAACCATCCAACCGAGCTATAACTCGAAGGACACAGGCTCACATGCTATCATCTTCTAGCAGCCCATATACGTAGCAAACTGGGGCCACCTGGTGGGGTTCAACGACACCCACCTCGTGATCAACTCACGCACACAACGTCCGGGAAGCGGTCATAGTTTCTAACCGGCAAGTGAGAGCGACACATACCCCCGCCCTCCCACCCCCCCAAAAAATAAATGTATATCATAAATGTCATTTGTTGACCACAAAGGACGACTATGACCTGGGGAATATCCACACCCTGCGTTATTTGTCAGGATGCTTACCCTCTACGCACGAAACTTCCCAATGATAGCAAGGAGGGGGTATGCTTAACATGCATATAAACCATCATATAAGGTATACATACATCCCACATAATAAAGATATACCATTATATAAGGTATACATGCAACAATCATTTCCATATTCATTATACGCTCTTGGCGCAATTTGATTAACATCATTGTTTAGTATATCTCTCTCACGATACACTAATCGTCAATACTCACACATTTTCCCCACTTAGTATACTTGATACTATTCTCACTTGAATCTCACATGTCGATTCTAATAATGAAGTGTTTCTCAATTCAATTTAAGTTAAGGATATTCTATATCCTAATGCACCTCAATTTGCATTCATAATTCTCCATCCATTATAGGGTTCAATTCATTTAACGAACCATTAAAGTTATCCCATTGGGAATTGGGTCCTAAGATCCGTTATCTTTAAGTTATTCTCATCATCAACTCGTGAACTCGTTATTATCACCAAATAAAAAACCCCAAATAAAAGTGGGCTTCCCCACTTAGAAAAATACCAAAATCTCTAATCGGTATTCCTCAAATTTAGTCAATATGACTCCAAAATTTCTTATAAGGCAAACTCACTAAAAGTCTCCAAAATATACACCAAATATATCCTATAGAGATCCCCAATCGATAACCTCGAATAAAACGGGATGAAATTCTTTTTAGAAAAACAATCCCTCAAAAGCCCTGTTTCCGAATCGATTCGGGCCAATTCCGAATCGATTCGGCCCAGCGAATCGATTCGGCCAGGAAGGCGAATCGATTCGGGTCATCAGACCTGGGATTCTGTCTCAGGCCGAATCGATTCGACTGGAGTCCGAATCGATTCGGTCACTCAGACCTGGGTACCTGCATAATTCCGAATCGATTTGGCTAGGGGGCCGAATCGATTCGGCCCTTCAGAACCTCAAAAATGGCTACTTTTTAAGTAAGCCAAAATACCCAAAATTCATTTTAATGGTTTTCTCTCCATTTCTCTTCAACCCAAACACATATATTTCATCAATATTCATCCTAGAATACATATAAACTGATTTCTATCCTCAAATCAAAGATCTACATGTTAAATCTAAGATTATACCAAAAAGTTAGGTTTTTGTTAAACTAAACCTAAAACCCAAAATATCAATCCACACATCATGCAATAAATGATACACAACAATTATTTAGCAAGTTTACTCACTTGCCTCGGGTTCGTAGGGTCTGAATCCGCCTTGAGATCGCGTATTTGCCCGGAAATCCTCTTTCTCCCTCTTTTTCTCCTTCCTTTTCTTCTTCTTTCCTCTTCTCTTTCTTTCTATTTCTCTCTTTGGAGAATTGTTTCTCCCGTAGGCTAAATATGCCTAAATCCCAAAATACACATCTTTAAATGATAATACACACTTTAAATGACTCGATAACTTTAATTCGAGTCAAACGGTCCTAATTTATTTCGGAACCCAAATAGACCCCAAGTACAGTCATTTCGACTTTCTTGACCCTTTCGGAAACGATGGTACCCTCAGAATTTCCATTCGACACTCTTTCTAACAACTCCAAATTTTGACTTTAATTGCCAACTTAATTATTTCTCCGATAAAATATTATTTATTTCTCCCAAAATAAATTAATTACTGTTCCAAAAGTCTTGGGGTATTACACAATTAGAGTAGATTAAATAACATGTTGTCTACCATGAGGTCATACATATAAAAAATCATCATCATATATGGGTATAGAAAGTAATCAGATTTGTAACATGAAATCATATGATCAAGAAATAAGGATCAACACTCCAGATGGTTAAATCTTATTCGGAGCGACCCGCTCTGATACCAATTGAAAATATCTCCCTCCCGAGGATGAGGAAAGAAATATTTCTTGAGATGCGCCCATGAAACAATTTCCATACGCATACACAAACATACTCTGATTTCATGCAAGTTTTTCTAATAACATATATCTAATCAAATCAAGAAAAACTTTATTATCTAACTAATCATATTTTAATACATGCGAAAATTAAAATCAATTAAATCTGATTTAATCAAAAGTCAAATTAATAACAATATGATTTATTACGTTACAATCCAATATATCAAATATGAAGAATTATTCCAATTCAAGTAATTAAATCATGTAACAATTTTAATTCTAAATCATACATAGAATAAGATGAGGATAAGGAGATAACAAGTATGATTTTTTAACGTGGTAAAAACCCAAACTAGGGAAAACATCCACGACTCCCTCTACGGAGTAAACCAAAATTTCACTAAAAATAATTATCGGTTACAAGCTATATAACAAACTAAACACACAAACAGACCCATACAAGTTTAGGAACGTACCCTCTGGTATCGTATCCTTCTAACTTCTCTGTAGTTCTGATTGTTATAGTTGTTCTCTCAACTTCGTAACTCCATTATTCTTATTTAGCAAATTCCAACTCAGTCAAAAACTGATCTCTTAATAACATACTAGTTGTGCAAAACATGTAAGTGAATATGTTCTAAATGCAACAATGCAAGGACTTAATTCATAACACAAGCATATAAGTTTTCTTCAAAAACTTAACAAAAATATATTTATAATCAAGCAAATAAGTTTTCTATAAAAACTTAAGAAAAATTCATTTTCAATTAAGACCAATTAAGTTTTCTACAAAAACTAACAAAATAAATTTTCAATCAAACATCTTATAAACATTATTTATAAGAAATATACACAACACTTATCATGAACACACAACAAGATTATTCAATCAATTAAGATGTGTTCTCAATCTCTCAAAAATATATTTTCAATTTTATGAGGAAAGTGTTTTTCAAATTTTTTCACAAATATGAGAAAACAGATCTTTGAAAAAGATTTTCAATAATCATGCAAGATCCGGAGAAATTCTGATTTAAACATCATATAGCATTTAACACAAAATCAGAGTATTTAGATCATAAAAATATTCAATAAAATTCGGATCTAAAAATCTAAGGAATTCTAGCTTTTGTAAAAAATCATTTCATCATGAAAGCACATAAATTCTCTCTACAATAACACAATATTTCAATATCTAAAATATGAGATGATGTACAAGATCATTGAGAATTTAAAAACAAAAACAGAATAATGATGAAGTAGAATGAACACAATGTGTGTAAAATAATACTTTCTTCTCTCTTAGATCTCTCTCTAATTCTCTATATTTTTCTCTCTAAAAATATTAAACCCTATTGTGTTTCTCACTCTAGAAAATATGACTGAAAAAGTCTCTCAAACAAATCTTACTCCAATAAACTCTGAAATCAAGTTTATATAGGTGAGAAAACAATATTCTAGAAACACTTAAATCAAGGGTTCATATTAAAAGATATTAATCTAGGGTTGTGATTAAATCGAGTTAAAACTAATTAACAGATTTTACACACAAATTAACGAACTAAGTCTGTTATAAAAACAACTCAAGAATCTAAAACCATTCTCTTGAAAACCTAAAACCATTAAAGAAACAAACAAGACTGGTATAGGGTTTTAGTTGTAACAAACTCTCTAACGGATATAATCTGGACAGGTGGCACAGTCTCCAAACAAACTTTCTTAATACACCAATGGGATTTAATGGGTAACTGACGGTTAAAAGATATAACTGAAATGCATACACTTATAATGGGTCTGAAACTAATAGAACCTAAAGCTTCTAACCAAAGGTCAAAGTGGGTACTGACCTATCAAAGTCATAGCAGTCTTATTCGGTCAGGTACACACTAAAAATTACTAAGGCTCCTAGTCTACTTCGGCCTAATGGACAACCTAAGGCACTTAAGGTGCAAGCAGGAAGCGAGTGGTAAAGTCCAGGTCATCTCCAAAAAGGAGTGTTGATGTAAAAAATTAGATCACTCTAATTATTCAATCACAGATAAATAAATGAGACAAAGAATTTTTAAAGTGGTTCAGCCTTATCAGAATGGCCCACGTCCACTGTTTTGGTATTGCTGTTTGTATGGGAATTCTCGATTACAAATTATCTCAAGAAATTTCGGTTCGGGGCCCCCTTTACAATGAGGATTGTGCAATGTATTTATAGCCCTGAGGTTGTAATGTGAAAGGGTAATACATTAAATGATGTACATATGAAAGGGTGATACATTTAATGCTCCTTAAGCGTGTGCGCCTGAATGATAAGCATTTAATGAACAGTCACACCGTTGGTTATCCCGCTATTAATGCTTTGTTCAAGGTGCAGCTCAGACCGCCTGAGTTGCTCGGACCGCCTAAGCTTCTCGGTGCTCAAGAGTTCCTCGGAGAGTTCTCGTTCCTCGGAGCGTATGAGTTCCTCGGGGAAATAGTGTTCCTCATTGTAGTATGGTTCCTCGAAGCGTGTGAGTTCCTCGAAAGTGTTTGTTGTTGCCACGTAGACTGCCACGTGTCTTCACTTTATTGATCCATGTCAGTAGACTAAATTTGGTATCAACAGAAGCCCCCAATATTTCATAGTTCAAATTTTGAGGAGTATGGAACATTCTTTCTCGGAATATGATAGCTTTAAATAGTCCTCCTGATTTTTAGGAGTGTTTCCCTTGTATTTATTTCTCTTTCCAAATTCGTAGAATCAGGCTTTTTGAATTTTCACAACCGCCTCGATCTCTGCGTACTTTTTGTCCTTTTAGCCGCCGGTAGCGTAATCGTTTCTTCTCGCTTCGATTGCCGCACCCTTTTTGTTTCCCTAGCCGCCGGTAGCGTAATTATTTATTTTTATAATCATTACTTCACTATTTCCCAAGGCAAGGTATTTAAACTTCACAGACGCTCCCATCGTCTTATATCTTTTCAAATTTGTATTTTCGTGTTTTCCATCGTCTCTTTCTCTCCTGTGTATTCATCTCTTCCATCGTCCATTGTCATCAGATCCACTCTTTTTCTGTAAGATTTTCTTCCTTCTTCTTCATTTCTTTTATTCATCATGGTTTACCCTGTTGAATCTCTTGATAAATTTCGCCCTGCTTTTTCCATCCCCTCCTGGGTTGTTTTGGAAGAGCTTTCTGAGCCTTCTGATTATTTTCGCTTGGCTGAGGGACATTGGTTCCCCAGTCTCTTTATTGCTGAGTGTGAGTTTTCTTTTCCACCAAATCCCTTGTGTTTGGAATTCTGTCAGTACTTTGACGTTGTTCCTGCAAGAATAGACCCCAACATATGGAGAATAGTTAATGGGGTGCATAGATTAAATCAAATCCATGGAACTCGCATAGGAATTCCTGAGATTATGTTTTGTTATAGTGGGCAGTTAATGATAACATTTTTTATTTAAAAACTAGATTTTTAAATAGAGCCTTAGTAGTCAATCTCCCTGATGCCAATAGGGATTATTTTGAGCATGGGGTTGTCATAAAAAATTGGCAACATGCTCCTTTATCTGGAGATGAAGTTTATCAGGGTCCCAGATGCCCACCTTATGGCAATGGTATAGGTTATTTTTATTTCATTTTATTTATTTTGAAATCATGCTTCTTTTGTGTTTGATAAAATGTGCCACTGATATTTCCATGTTTATTTATTTGCAGTTGACAGTAAAAGAAACTGCCCAAAAGAAGCAGATGTCAATGTAAGGCATTTGAAACTTATCTGGAGTCTGCATCAGAGTGTTGCTGACGAGCACATTAGATCAGCCTCATAGCTGTTGTAGTACAAGAGTTACACAACCTCTTTTACTGCTCGTCCAGTAATAAGTGACGCAAAGCCAGTACCAGCTTCCACCAGCTCCTCGCCTGAATCTCACGTCCCTTTAAGCGAAAGGATGAAGAGAAGAAGACCTCCCACTCTGTTAGAGAAACCTGCCTCTGGTTCTGGTGAGGTAAAAAGAAGTAAATTTGATGTCCCAAGGGAGGGGACAAAAAAGAATGATGCACGTTCCTCGGCTGCTGTTGTGAAGGTTGCCGAGAAGCCCGCAGTGGCTCCGAGCAGGTCTGCTTCTCCTGGAGAGGTGATTGTAATATCACCGACCAAGGGTTCTTCTCTGTTCCTGTTCCTGTTCCCCCGAGGAGGCTGAAGAAGAGCTCCTCGGTCAATTTGGCTGACACCATCAGTCAGCCCCCAGCTACTGGAACTGGGATTCCTACTTTTGTTCCCCCGAGCTCTGCCATGAGCTCGATAAAGTCCTGGATCATTCCCGAGGTTCAAGGTACTGAAGAAAACCTTACCCGGGACATGGTCACTTCGTTAGCTGCTCGCCATCTTGCTTCTGTAAGTCTTCTTACTTTGAACTTTTCATATTTCCTTTGTCATTTTTGTTTCTGACTTGCTTTCTTTTTACTTTTATAGTTGACGAGCTGCTTTAATATAATTCTGAAGAAGGATGAAGCAATTAAAGCTTCATGCTCCTCGTCCAGTGTGGAGGGAGCTCTGGAAGAAGCTATCAAGTCTTTGGATGATTCTCGCCAGACATATACTACTGATAAGGTTGTCTGGGAGAAGAAGCTTGCCTCCACCGAGCAGGAGAAAGCTCGAGCTGTTGAGGTCTCCAAGGAGTTAGAGAAGAGAATAAAGGAGTTAGAAGGGAAAAATAAAGAGCTTGAAGAGAAGCTCAAAACTATTGGAGAGTTTGAAGATAAACTTAAGGCTGTCGAGGAGGAGATGGCTCAGCTTCGGGAAGTAGGTCGGCAGAAGGAGGAGATTGAAAATAAATTGAAAGCTGCTGATACCATGCTGTTCGAGAAGCTTTCCTCGAAGAAGTTGAAGAGGAAGATGGCTGTGAAGAAGTCCTTCAGTGCTGGCTGGGACAAGGGGTGGAATAAGGGGTTGGCTGCCATGGTGTCGCAAGTGGACAATAGCAGTCTCAAATACTTTAGGGATGGATGGGTTGCTGCTCTTCAGGAGATGAAGGTGGATGAAAATTCTGAACTTTTTCAGCAACACATCCCTGGTCCCCCTCCAACTCCTGAAGACTTAGAAGAGGACGAAGCTGCCTCCGAAGAGTCTTCTATGGTGATGGGAGATCATCCCCCAGCCATCCAGCTTGCTGCCGAGGAACAAATCATTACTTCTTCCGAGCAATCGCTGGCGCTCCCCGAGCAATTTTCTACTCCTTCCGAGCAACCTACTTCCTCGTCCCAGCCTCCTGAGAAGGTTTTGGGAGACAAGGAAAAGGTTTAGAGTTGTTCGGATTTATCTTTATATTTTATTTTTCTTTTGTCAATTGTAACCCAGAATTTGTAACTCTGAACTATGATCTAATAAAACTTGGACTTTTTTGCATACTGTCGTCTATATTCTATTCATACTCTGTCTTGATTCTTATTGATTACTGCTTTTTCTTTCTCTGTTAGTTTCTGACCAGGATGGAGTTGTTATCTGCCCATGATACAAAGCTGCTGCGACAATGTAATGAATACTTTAAAGCTGGTCACACAGACCTAAGTGTAGCACAAGTTGCAGATATCCTCGGCCAAGATGCTTCAGAACAGGCAGTGGGAGCATATCAATATTTGAAGTGTCTGCTTGATCGAGCGGTGGCCAATAATGTGGCCTATTATGATATGATCGAGGATCTCCAAGGCACCTTCGAAGACCTTCAACTTCAATACAAAGAATCCACTGCCCTGTTGCATGAGGGGTACGAGAAGAAGTACCAGCAGATCATTACCGACAAGGGTTACGAGAAGCTTTTTACTGGGTACGATGTGAGGAGAGAACCTTGAGAGGTGAGGTCGAGGAGTGCAGACAAATTGCCGAGTTGCTAGAGCAAGAGAACAACAAATTGCAGAAAGATCTATCACAGTTGAAGTCTGCATCCTCTTCTTCAAAAGCCTTAATCCTAGTGATCGATGAGGGATTCTCGTTCCTAGAGGTCGAGAACGCCAACTTGAGGGACGAGTTGGAAACCTTGAAGAGGTCTGGCCCTTCCACATCTTCTCGGGGTCGAGCAAGGGCTCCTCGGGGATGAGCAAGAGCAGCTTGGATTCCTGTCAAGGAACAAAGGACTCAGTCTGCCCTAGATAACCAGGCCTTCCAATTAATGGCAAATAACTAGGCTTTGGCTGAAATGTCAAAGAAGACCAAAGACCTGGAAGATCAGCTCTCCACGCAGAAGTCTACCTTGGAGAACAAAGAGATCTTCATCAAAAATCTCCACGAGCAGCTAGACAGACTAACATATCAATTCCATAAACAGCCCAGGGAGTTCTGGATGGCTGGATACAACGAAGCTCTCTTTCACTTGGACGATTGTATCCAGAATGCCAATAACGAGGGCTACAAGCAAGGTTGGTTGAATGCCTTAGGTGTGCTGCAGCTCGAACAGGGTCATTACCTGTGGGACTACCATGATCCCGGGCTTCTCGACTTACCCGTGCCACCATTAAAACTGGATATGAGTTGGATCCCTGCTCGGACCATTCCTCGGAGCTTGATTTCTAAGTATCTCGGCGACTACAATCTCCATTCAATTGTTGAAGTATCTCGTCCCGAGCATATTCTAGATCGACCATCCGTGATGAATGTCAGGATGTTAAAGGATCTCAACTTCATAAATTCTCCTCTGGCTTTAAATGATCCGCCTGCTGGCGAGGAACCTGTGTCAAAAGCAGAGGGGAAAAGACCAGTAGAATAGGAATTTTGATGTAATTGTTAGTATACATATCAATGTAACTTTCATTTTATTATCAATGTAATTTGTTTTGGATTTAATGAAAGACTTTCATTTCTATTCGCTATTGTCTTATAACACTTTATATTTGTGCATGCATATCTGATAAAAAGATAACAATATTGTGTAGTTTGAACTTGTGATAGTCATTTGGCAAAAATAATATTTTGTTTCTCGATGAACTTAGTAAAAGTTACGAGTATAAAAAATATTGCTCAATCACTTAATAATAAAGTTTTGTTTCTCGACCAACTTAGTAATAAAGTTACGAGTGTAAAAAATGTTTAAAAATATTTCCGACCAACCAAAGTCGTTAAATTCTCCATGTCGACGAACTATAGTTAGTGGGTTTTTATCCCCGACCAGCCATAGTTAGTAGATTTTTCTCTTAAATGTTTCCGACCAACCAAGGTCGGTAAATTTTCCTTGTCGACCAATTACAGTTGGTGGGTTTCTATCCCCGACCAGCCATAGTTAGTCTTTTTTAAAATAATTTTACCTCCCGACCAACTCAAGTTTGCATTTTCGAGAATATATTTAGTTCCTAACCGACATAATTTGGCATTTTTAGGAATTCTTTTATTTCATGAGAAACATATAGTTTTATTTCCCTTAGGAATACAAGTAGCTTTACTTCCCGGAGGAATACAAGTAGCTTTACTTCTCAGAGGAATATTGGTAGCTTTACTTCCGGGAGGAATATTGGTAGCTTTACTTCCCGGAGGAATATTGGTAGCTTTACTTCCCGGAGGAATATTGGTATCTTTACTTCCCGGAGGAATATAGGTTTCTCGACCAACCTTAGTTGGCATTTTCGAGAAAAAAAAATTTGAGTAGCCTGAGCTTTGCCGAGTAATGTGTAGCACTAGTATTCCCCAAAAAACTTTCAATAAAAAGAAAGAATTCGGCAGAATATCTTCATTTTATTCATCACTGATAATATTTGCGCAGGTGCTCTGCGTTCCATGCATTTTTAAACTCCTCCCCTTCTAGAGTTGCTATTCGGTAAGTTCCTGGCCGAACAACTTATGTAACTCGGTATGGTCCATGCCAGTTTGCCTCCAGCTTATTTTGCTTTTGAATGACTTTCTTCAGCACATAATCTCCTTCTTTCAGGTCGCACTTCTTCACCTTTTTGTTGTAGAACAAAGTTGTTCGCTGCTGGTAAGCAGCATTTCTAATGGCTGCTTCTTCTCTAACTTCCTCGAGCATGTCTAAATCCAATCTTCTCATTAAGTCATTGACAGGGGAATTGAAATTTAGTACCCTGTGTGTTGGGAGGCCCAACTCGACAGGTATAACAGCTTCACTTCCAAACGCCAACATATATGGTGATTCTCCAGTTGCTACTCGGGGAGTAGTTCGGTAAGCCCACAGAACTGACTGTAGCTCGTGGATCCAATTTTCTTCCGCATCGTCCAGCCTTTTCTTCAAACCATTCAGTAGTGTTCTATTTGTCACTTCAGTTTGTCCATTGCTTTGAGGATGGCCTGGTGCTGAGTGGATCTTCAACACATTTGATTGATGACAATAGGCAGCGAACTCCTCGTTATCAAATTGTGTTCCATAGTCTGTGATGAAAGCATGAGGAAGACCATATCGACAAATGATGTTCTTCCAAATAAATTGGTACACCTTCTCGTACGTCATATCAATGAGAGGCTTAGCTTCCACCCACTTAGTAAAATAATCTACTACGACGACGAGGTATTTGAACCTTCCTCAAGTTGTTGGCAGTGGTGCAACCAAATCTATTCCCCACATGGAAAATGGCCAAGGGGAAGTGATGGGTGTCAATAATGCTTGTGGAGTTCTTCGGATGGAGGAAAAGTGTTGGCACTTGTCACATTTCTTGGCATAGGCTACACAATCAGCCCTCATCGTTGGCCAGTAATATCCCTGCGTCATCATCCTTTGCAAAAGCGTCCGATCTGCTACATGGGCTCCACAGGACTCTTCATGGATCTCTTCAATCGATTCTTTTACCTCGGAGGGATGTACACATCTCTGCAAACCTGCCATAATTCCTCGTCTATGTAAAATACCATTAGTTAATACGTACCGAGCAGCTTTAAACTTCAATTTCTTGACTGCGAGCTTATCAATTGGTAATTCTCCTTCCTCAATATATGCCCTGATAGGATCCATCCAAGATGGTCCTAAATCAAGGGTGATAAAGTTCATTGCCAAATCTTCATCTATACTCCGACTAGCCAAAACTTCAATTGGGATTGTTCTTCGTAGCTCGGTACGAGTAGCTGATGCTAATCGAGCTAAGGCATCTGCTCTTGCATTCTCCATTCTTGGTATTCTGACCACCTGAATAGCAGCAAATTCTGATACCAACTCCATCACCTTTGCCTGGTATTTGATCATTAATTCTCCTTTGGGTGCATATATTCCCAACATTTGATTTACAATTAATTGAGAATCACTGAAGATAATAATTTGCTGCGCCTCCATAATTTTCGCCAAATTAAGACCTGCAATCATGGCCTCATACTCAGCTTCATTATTGGAAGCTTTGAATTGGAAACGTAGGGCGTACTCCATGTCGACCTCGTCCGGAGTGCTCAAAACTATCCCTGCCTCACTGCCTGTTGTGCAAGATGAGCCATCTACATATAGCCTCCATATAGTTAACTCGTCTTCAAATTTCTGATCAGTCAGAGTTCCTCGATAAAATATTTGTTGCTTCCTTTCATCCTCCCCGGATATTTCTTGCTCTTCGTCGATCATCTTTTCTTGCACTTTTACTAATCGGAATTGGTCTGAGCTCGAATTTGATGATCTGGTAACATCCACTTGCCCTTTTACCAATCGGAATTGGTCTGAGCTTGTGTTTGTTGATCCTGTAACATCCATAGGTTGATTAGCGAGCAACTTTTACTCCTCGGGGGTATCAGGATAGGTGAACTCTGCTATAAAATCTGCAACAGCCTGCCCTTTTATCGATGATCTGGGTTCATAGACTATATCGTATTCACCGAGCTCTATTGTACAGTACATCAATCTCCCTGATTTTTCTGGTTTATGAAGGGCTTGCCTCAATGGCATATCGGTATACACTACTATGGTATGAGCCCGGAAGTATGGCCTCATTCTCCTACTCGCCTCAATCAACGCCAGTGCTAACTTCTCCAGCCTTGGGTATCTTATCTCTGCTCCTCAGAAGGCCTTACTCGTATAATAAATTGGTTTTTGCACTCCATTCTCCACTTTGATCAACGCCGAGCTAACTGCATTCTCGGACACTGCAAGATACAAGTACAATTTTTCTCCCATCACCGGCTTGGACAACAGTGGAAGTGCTCCCAAGTATTTATTCAAGTCTTGAAAAGCCTTCTCACATTCATCATTCCACTTAAAAGGATTTCGGAGTGTCTTGAAGAATGGGGGACATCGATCAGTTGCTCGCGATACAAATCTGTTGAGTGCTGCTACTCGTCCTGTAAGACTTTGCACCTCTTTCTTCGTCGTTGGAGATCGCAGCCCTATCAGAGCTTTGATCTTTTCAAGATTCGCCTCGATGCCTCGTTGATTGACAATGTACCCAAGGAACATGCCTTCTCGTACTCCAAATATGCACTTCGTCGGGTTCAACTTCATTTGGTATTTATCTAGTTGATCAAAAGTCTGACTTAAGTCAATTAGATGATCAACGGCTTGTTTGCTCTTCGTCAGCATGTCGTCAACATAGACTTTTATATTGCAACTGATTTATTCAGTAAAGACTTTGTTCATCAGCCTCTGATATGTCGCACCTGCATTTTTCAAACCAAAAGGCATAACATTATAACAATAAGTTCTCTTAGGGGTAATGAAAGAAGTACTCTCCCTGTCTTCAGGTTTCATTTTAATCTGATTGTATCCAGAATAAGCATTCATGAATCTTAGCAGCTCGTGTCCCGAGGTAGCATCGACTAGTTGATCAATTTGGGGCAGTGGAAAGTGATCCTTTGGGCATGCTTTGTTGAGGTCGGTGATGTCTACACACATCCTCCATTTATTGTTCTTCTTCTTTACCATCACCACATTGGCTAACCAGTCTGAATATTTAACATCTTCAATGAAATAAGCTTTCTGGAGCTTCTCGACTTCCTCCTGTATAGCTTGATTCTTCTCGGGACTAAATACACTTCTTCTCTGTTTCACAGGCTTAATCTCCTTATTCACATTGAGCTCGTGACATAAGAAATTTGGATCTATCCCTGGCATATCTTCATGACTCCACGCAAAAGTTTGCATTCTGCTTCTAAGGAAAGTTATCAATTCCTGCTTTAGTGATGCTTCCAACGACGAACCTACTTGAGTAGTTCGCTCAGGGTGCTCGTCGTCCAGGATGATGTTTTCAGTAGCTTCCATCACTTGACCCTTCACGAGTTGTGACTCATCTCTAGGATCCAATGTTTCAATGTCGGCACCTTCATCCACTTAATAGGTGGTAGTCTTTTTCCTTGATCCCTCCATTTCTTCTTGCTCGATGGATGAATAATAGCATTCCCGATCTACTTTTTGATCACCTTTAACAACTCCTACTCCAAAATTTGTTGGAAATTTCAGGCATTTATGCACCGTAAATGGTACAGCTTCGAACTTCTTCAATCCTACCCTTCCCATGATGATATTGTATGATGACTGAACATTCTTATCCATCACGAAGAAACGTATTCTTTCTGTTCGACAAGCAGGCCATGTACCAATGAATATATCCAGATTGGTCGTCCCAAGTGGAAATACTTTCTCGCCAGCAAAATCGATGAGGGGTCTATGATAAGGCTCCAGTTGAGATAGCTTTAGATTTAAACTATAGAAGCATGAGTAGAACATGATGTATGCTGAGCTACCATTATCGACCAGTACTCTTGAAATTATAACCTCCTTCATTCTCATCTTTATCACTAGCGGGTCATCATGAGGATATAGAACACCTGCAAGGTCATTCTTTGAGAAACCAATGACCAATTTCTCTTTATTCACCTTTCTCGGGCGATCCTCCTCAGCTAGATTTATTCGTTGAATGTATGAGCAAGCTTGAGCCTCACAGAGGTAAGCTTTTCTCTCGGCAGTAAGGTCTCCTCCTCCTGCATCTCCACCTGTTATAACATTACAGTCAAATGACCCAAAGCGTATTGAAAATACCTCTCGTTCTGTCTGCCTTGGTCTCTTGGGAAGATCGGGGTCATCCTCGGGATCAATTTCATGGTTTCTTTTCTTGTTTTCCTCTCCTCGATGAGGAGATCTAGACCTCTCTCTTGCTCGGTCATTTGTTCTTCTTTCGTTTCCCCGATCAACATACTTTGACAGCTTTCCTCATCGGATGAGTGTTTCAATTTCATTTTGAAGAGCTATGCAATTCTTGGTCATATGGCCATGATCTTTATGGAACTCGCAATACTTCGCCTTATTCCTCTTGTCAGGGTCTGCCTTCATTTTCTCTGGCCAGTTTAGTTCCTCGTTGTTCTTGATTTCCTCTAGAACATGGTTGATATCCTTCTTCAAAGGAGTATAATTATCATATTTCTCCATCACGTCCCATACCGACCTATTTTTTTAATGCTTGTCATTACCATTGTTCTTATGCTCTTTCTTCTTAGCTTTATCACCTTCCACCTTAGTTTCTTTGGCATCCATGTTCTTCTTCGCAGCCATAGCCTCCTCGACATTCATAATTTTGGATGCTTTTCCCATCAGGTCTGATATGGTTCTAGGTGGATCTTTGGCCAAAGTGTAGTACAACTTGTTAGGCAGTAGTCCACTCATCAAAGCAGTAATTGTTGTCTTCTCCTCATAGTCAATGACTTCAAGTTTCTCGTTATTAAAACGAGTTATATAATCTATGGTACTCTCACCAGCCTTTTGTCTAACACTTAACAAATGTGCTACTCGTTTAACTGGCTTTGCCCCAAAATAGAAATTCCCAATGAATAACTCGTCCAGTTGAAGAAAAATTGAGATCTTACCCCGAGGAAGATTATTATACCATATTTGAGCAGATCCGGTAAGAGTTCCCGAGAATGCCCTGCATCTCATTTCATCTGGAACTGCATAGATGTCGGCTGCAGCCTGGTATTGTTCTATATGAAGGACAGGGTCAGTCTTTCCATCATATTTGGGGGTCACAACAGGTGCTTTGAACTTTGATGGTGTTGGAAAATCTACAATGGACTGGACAAAAGGTGTTCCTCGAACAAAGGTTCGTTGTAGAGGGTTCTTGGCCTTAGCCATTTCCCCTAATCTATCTTCCAGCCTCTGAATAGAGCCTTTCCATGCATCATTTCCTTCCTCGGGCCTGTTGGTTCGAGCAACTGATCGCGTGGATGTGGCTTCCTGGGATCTCTCTTGATGAGAAACTGGTCGCTCATGGGATCTATCTTGACGAGCAACTGGTCGCGAATGGGCAGATCCTTCCCTTAAATCTGATGGTCGTCGAAAACTCCTCGATGGGGCTCTAGGAGGACTTTTGCTCCTCCTAGGACCTAATCGATCAAAAGGAGATACTCTGTTTAATCTTTCTAGCGCACTGGCCCTCTCTGGGGAGAGAGTGATACGTTGCTCAGTATCTGTGGCTCGCACTGACGAAGTTCGTCCAGGTTGATAAGAAAAATCTTCAGATTCCTCATTGCGATATGAATTGGTACGCCTAGTACGTGAGGATGGTGCACGGATGTTTGTTTGAATACTCCGCAAACCTGAATGGGTTGGTGAACCGCCATGAAGGGTTTCGATGAGTTGTCGCATTGTTTCTTGCATGACGGTCTGGCCCTGAGCTAGATTTGTCATTATTCCAGCCAGATCTGGAATATTTGGCGGAGCAGATGGATTTGGAGGGGTTCCAGCGTTTCGATTGCTGGATTCAGGAATATCAGCTATTTGTGATGGACTATTTTTGATGGAAAACGATATTACCAGTCGTTCCCACAGACGACGCCAATTTGTTGATGTAAAAAATTAGATCACTCTAATTATTCAATCACAGATAAATAAATGAGACAAAGAATTTTTAAAGTGGTTCAGCCTTATCAGAATGGCCTATGTCCACTGTTTTGGTATTGCTGTTTGTATGGGAATTCTCGATTACAAATTATCTCAAGAAATTCCGGTCCGGGGCCCCCTTTACAATGTTTTAGATATGATCTAATTTTTTACATCAACAAGGAGATTTCGGCCAAGAGCTATACTCGGTCAAAATAAGTTCCTAAGGTTTAAAAAATAAACCCCAGTGGTCAAGTCACAAAAGGACGAAAGCTTCCTAAAAGGCAGTAAGCAGGCCTATGAATTGATGGGACAAAGTAAGGTGGTCCTATTTGGCCAAAACAAATTGTACTAAACAAAAAAGTTGTTTAACAAGATATTTAATTTAAACAAAATTATTTTTCAAAATGAAAAATTAATTTTCTTAATAAATTTCGAAAATTACTTTTAAAAAATAAGAACTTTATTTAAAATAAGTCTTGCTCCTAAGCTTTCCAACAGTTGGCGTCCCAAGACAGGTTACCATGTCCGCTCCAGTCTTGAGCAAACAAGGTTTAAAAAATAAACCTAACAACTCATGGACAAGGACGAAATAGTGTACTTACTCATTAAATGAGTATAGTTGAAACCGTACAGAGTCTATATGACTCTAAAGGATCTAAATAAGTAGCTCAGGTACAACTTCAAATGACAAAAGTTAAAAGCTACAACTTTCAAGTCAATATGAGATGATAAGAGCTTAAGGGTTCAATAATAGGGTCTTAACTTGTCTAATAGTCAAAAGTCAAGCTAAGGTCTAATCATGTAAGGTGGTAGCAGGTACAAAGATTCAAACATATATATATATATATATAAGATGTACACGCATAAGACCACACATACAATACCATGCATACATATTATACAACATTTCTAAAGCTCCTAAGAAACTAAGGAGTCTAATCGGCCAAAAAGGTGATGGCAATTAGGACTAACAGAAGGCGTCTCCCTATGCTACCAATAGCAGGCAAAACAGTATGGTCATATCTATGACAAAAAGGGATGAAATAGCTTAGGCCTAAAAGAAAAATCGTGTACATCCAAAGATATAAGGCCAAAAAAAAAAAATAGAACCAAATGATTCTAACCAAAAAAAATATTTTGCGATTACAAATTTAATTTTATTAAAATATGAACCAACTTATTTTTAAAATAACAAATTCATTTTTAAACAAAACTATTTTTGTTAAAAATAAATTTTCAGAAAAAATAATCCAATTCCATTTAAAAAAAATATATTTAGACTCACAATTAATTAGTCACACAATTAAAGATCTCAATTAAGAAATATGCATGTGTGCCTAATGTGTCAAGTGCAAATGTGCAACATACGTGAATACCTTTACTCGGATATGTCGTTAAGTAGAGTCGAGGCATGTTGAGTCGTCGAGTAACGTTGTAAGATGTACCAAGGAGAAGGCTCAAACTAAAAAATATGTTTTGACACAATATCCAAATTAGTTGAAACGCCTAAATAATGTAGACTCAAGTAAGTCAAAGATTTAGGGTGTTTCAATCTCCCCCTTTGGATATTTGTGACAAAACCCTTTGAGTACATTATGATACTCTTAGGAAAAAATAAAATCACCTAAGTCCTATACAAAAATTACTATTCTACCCAATCCACAAAAAATCCTACAAAATAAAAATTACAATACTCAACTATACATCAATTTACCCTAACACCTTCTTGTGATTTCCTGCATCAAAACATTAAAACCAAACTCACAAGAACAAGTGTAAGATATCATAGAAATTGATAAATCATTTTGAATATAATTCAAGAATCAAGACTAGTAAAATGATGTACTCTTCTCCCCCATTTTGTCTCAAATAGACAAAGGATAAAACAATGATAACATGAGGAAGATTAAAAAATATCTAACTACCACAATAAACATATTAACGGTTCTAATCAAGGTTGACGCCTACATTGACATGATTTTAAGAGGTGCCTTTTTCATTGACAAACATCCATACCCTAAAATCTCAGAGGACATATAATTACCATGATTATGACAGGAAAATATGGTAGAAAATGAATAAATCACATTCATATAGTCTTCAGGGACTCTCAAATAAAAAACATAAGGGTAAGAGACATACTAAACATAAATTAAACATATTCAGCATATTCTAGAGTAATCAACAAATAAGGTCTCTCCCCCACAACCAATGCTATGGTTACATTAAAATATTATGCAAAGCATACAAATCATATAGGGGTTCTTGAAAATCAAGAAATAGAATGAGAACAATTAGAGTAGATTAAATAACATGTTGTCTACCATGAGGTCATACGTATAAAAAATCATCATCATATATGGGTATAGAAAGTAATCAGATTTGTAACATGAAATCATATGATCAAGAAATAAGGATCAACACTCCAGATGGTTAAATCTTATTCGGAGCGACCCGCTCTGATACCAATTGAAAATATCTCCCTCCCGAGGATGAGGAAAGAAACATTTCTTGAGATGCTCCCATGAAACAATTTCCATACGCACACACAAACATACTCTGATTTCATGCAAGTTTTTCTAATAACATATATCTAATCAAATCAAGAAAAACTTTATTATCTAACTAATCATATTTTAATACATGCGGAAATTAAAATCAATTAAATCTGATTTAATCAAAAGTCAAATTAATAACAATCTGATTTATTACGTAACAATCCAATATATCAAATATGAAGAATTATTCCAATTCAAGTAATTAAATCATGTAATAATTTTAATTCTAAATCATACATAGAATAAGATGAGGATAAGAAGATAACAAGTATGATTTTTTTACGTGGTAAAAATCCAAACTAGGGAAAACATCCACGGCTCCCTCTACGTAGTAAACCAAAATTTTACTAAAAAGAATTATCGGTTACAAGCTATATAACAAACTAAACACACAAACAGACCTATAAAAGTTTAGGAACGTACCCTCTGGTATCGTATCTGTAACAACCTGCGTAATTTTTGGGCTATTTTAATTAATTTAGGAAAATGGAGGAAAAATAAAGTTTTTGATAAAATTATTTTTATTTCTCAAACATGTTGGTTATTATTTTTAAAAGCGAGAATTTCAAACGGTTTCGAAATCGGAGTTAAAACGGATTTTAAAATGATTTTTAAATATTTTTAACTCTTGGAATTCTAAGTCGGCGAACATTAAGTAATTTTCAAGAATTGTTTTGGCTTCCAACTCTTCATTTCATTGCCTTATTTAAAGGAGTCTTTTGGATTCCAACTCTTCATTTCTTTGCATTATAAAAGGAAGTCGTGGGCAACCCTTTTAACCTAATTTTGGCACAAATTTTGGCAGCAAATATATTTTATATTCCTCTTCTTTTTATATACACATTGGCCCTTGAGATTTGTGAATTCCAACCTTAGATTAGAGGTGTTCTTGGGGCTATTTTTGTTGGAGGTTCTTGGAGGAGCTTTTGTAGATCTTTTGTGTTGATCTTGAGGATGTGATCGTTAGTTTCTCATCATGGCTTGAGGTATGGGGTTTTACACAATATGCTCCTTAAATCTCGCGAGTGTCATTCTCTTTGAATTCTTGTTAATTGAACTCATATTTGAATTGATAAATTCATTGAAATCTGGAAAATAATTCTTGAAATTATTTTGATTCATGTGGTATCATTATATTGTTGATGAGCATGTTGTCATGAGATTTTAATATGGCACGGATGTTGGGCACTCGCCAAAATTCCTGTTTCCCGGGCTATGTCTTGATAAAGCATATACGGATGGGGTGAGGCCTGGTGACCCGGTTAAAGTGTTGTTGAGAAATTATATTGATAAATGCTTTGAGATTTGCATTTTGATTTGAATATTCGTACTCGTGTTGTTACGTTTTATTCACCGCTAACATATATTTGTTGAGCATCTTTCTTGTCGTATTGTGTACTTCCCCATATTTTCTTTTAGTGGCAGGTTAACGCGGATTTTGGGGCGCTATGGAGATTGATTTTAGCGAGGATTGTTTGGAGAAGAATATTTTTGGAAGATTTGTACTATTTTATTGTGTTGTATAGAGCATTGGTGATTTATATTATTTCGAGAGACTTGTTGTAATTGAAGAGATTGCGATTAGTGGATTTATGTTATTGTGGGTTCATTTAGATGCTCTATACCTTGTCACTTAGGGATTTAGATTTATTTTATCGCATTAGCGCTCCGTTCGCTCTCCCCAGGCGGGCGGGGTGTTACAAATGGTATCAGAGCTTAGGTATACGGCAACCCTCAGGGACTGGGTTTTGGGTTCATTGCGTTGTTAGCAATTTTTGGAGATAGAAAATTTTAGGTGATATTCGTGTTAGGCATCTGGATTAGATGTGAGAAAATTATTTTTGGAGACGAAATTATTTTTGGAGATTGTTGGCCTGATTTTTGAGAGTTAGGCATTCGGCGAATTTCGAGGGCGAAATTCCATTGTTAGTGGGGAAGTGTAACAACCTGCGTAATTTTTGAGATATTTTAATTAATTTAGTAAAATGGAGGAAAAATAAAGTTTTTGATAAAATTATTTTTATTGCTCAAACATGTTGGCTATTATTTTTAAAGGCGAGAATTTCAAACGGTTTCGAAATCGGAGTTAAAACGAATTTTTAAATGATTTTTAAATATTTTTAACTCTTGGAATTCTAAGTCGGCGAACATTAAGTAATTTTCAAGAGTTGTTTTGGCTTCCAACTCTTCATTTCTTTGCCTTATTTAAAGGAGTCTTTTGGATTCCAACTCTTCATTTCTTTGCATTATAAAAGGAAGTCGTGGGCAACCCTTTTAACCTACTTTTGGCACAAATTTTGGCAGCAAATATATTTTATATTCCTCTTCTTTTTATATACACATTGGCCCTTGAGATTTGTGAATTCCAACCTTAGATTAGAGGTGTTCTTGGGGCTATTTTTGTTGGAGGTTCTTGGAGGAGCTTTTGTAGATCTTTTGTGTTGATCTTGAGGATGTGATCGTTAGTTTCTCATCATGGCTTGAGGTATGGGGTTTTACACAATATGCTCCTTAAATCTCGCGAGTGTCATTCTCTTTGAATTCTTGTTAATTGAACTCATATTTGAATTGATAAATTCATTGAAATCTGGAAAATAATTCTTGAAATTATTTTGATTCATGTGGTATCATTATATTGTTGATGAGCATGTTGTCATGAGATTTTAATATGGCACGGATGTTGGGCACTCGCCAAAATTCCTGTTTCCCGGGCTATGTCTTGATAAAGCATATACGGATGGGGTGAGGCCTGGTGACCCGGTTAAAGTGTTGTTGAGAAATTATATTGATAAATGCTTTGAGATTTGCATTTTGATTTGAATATTCGTACTCGTGTTGTTACGTTTTATTCACCGCTAACATATATTTGTTGAGCATCTTTCTTGTCGTATTGTGTACTTCCCCATATTTTCTTTTAGTGGCAGGTTAACGCGGATTTTGGGGCGCTATGGAGATTGATTTTAGCGAGGATTGTTTGGAGAAGAATATTTTTGGAAGATTTGTACTATTTTATTGTGTTGTATAGAGCATTGGTGATTTATATTATTTCGAGAGACTTGTTGTAATTGAAGAGATTGCGATTAGTGGATTTATGTTATTGTGGGTTCATTTAGATGCTCTATACCTTGTCACTTAGGGATTTAGATTTATTTTATCGCATTAGCGCTCCGTTCGCTCTCCCCAGGCGGGCGGGGTGTTACAAATGGTATCAGAGCTTAGGTATACGGCAACCCTCAGGGACTGGGTTTTGGGTTCATTGCGTTGTTAGCAATTTTTGGAGATAGAAAATTTTAGGTGATATTCGTGTTAGGCATCTGGATTAGATGTGAGAAAATTATTTTTGGAGACGAAATTATTTTTGGAGATTGTTGGCCTGATTTTTGAGAGTTAGGCATTCGGCGAATTTCGAGGGCGAAATTCCATTGTTAGTGGGGAAGTGTAACAACCTGCGTAATTTTTGAGATATTTTAATTAATTTAGTAAAATGGAGGAAAAATAAAGTTTTTGATAAAATTATTTTTATTGCTCAAACATGTTGGCTATTATTTTTAAAGGCGAGAATTTCAAACGGTTTCGAAATCGGAGTTAAAACGAATTTTTAAATGATTTTTAAATATTTTTAACTCTTGGAATTCTAAGTCGGCGAACATTAAGTAATTTTCAAGAGTTGTTTTGGCTTCCAACTCTTCATTTCTTTGCCTTATTTAAAGGAGTCTTTTGGATTCCAACTCTTCATTTCTTTGCATTATAAAAGGAAGTCGTGGGCAACCCTTTTAACCTACTTTTGGCACAAATTTTGGCAGCAAATATATTTTATATTCCTCTTCTTTTTATATACACATTGGCCCTTGAGATTTGTGAATTCCAACCTTAGATTAGAGGTGTTCTTGGGGCTATTTTTGTTGGAGGTTCTTGGAGGATCTTTTGTAGATCTTTTGTGTTGATCTTGAGGATGTGATCGTTAGTTTCTCATCATGGCTTGAGGTATGGGGTTTTACACAATATGCTCCTTAAATCTCGCGAGTGTCATTCTCTTTGAATTCTTGTTAATTGAACTCATATTTGAATTGATAAATTCATTGAAATCTGGAAAATAATTCTTGAAATTATTTTGATTCATGTGGTATCATTATATTGTTGATGAGCATGTTGTCATGAGATTTTAATATGGCACGGATGTTGGGCACTCGCCAAAATTCTTGTTTCCCGGGCTATGTCTTGATAAAGCATATACGGATGGGGTGAGGCCTGGTGACCCGGTTAAAGTGTTGTTGAGAAATTATATTGATAAATGCTTTGAGATTTGCATTTTGATTTGAATATTCGTACTCGTGTTGTTACGTTTTATTCACCGCTAACATATATTTGTTGAGCATCTTTCTTGTCGTATTGTGTACTTCCCCATATTTTCTTTTAGTGGCAGGTTAACGCGGATTTTGGGGCGCTATGGAGATTGATTTTAGCGAGGATTGTTTGGAGATATTTTTGGAAGATTTGTATTATTTTATTGTGTTGTATAGAGCATTGGTGATTTATATTATTTCGAGAGACTTGTTGTAATTGGAGAGATTGAGATTAGTGGATTTATGTTATTGTGGGTTCATTTAGATGCTCTATACCTTGTCACTTGTGGATTTGGATTTATTTTATCGCATTAGCGCTCCGTTCGCTCTCCCCGGGCAGGCGGGGTGTTACAGTATCCTTCTAACTTCTCTGTAGTTATGATTGTTATAGTTGTTCTCTCAACTTCCTAACTTCGTTCTTCTTATTTAGCAAATTCCAACTCAGTCAAAAACAGATCTCTCAATAACATACTAGTTGTGCAAAACGTGTAAGTGAATATGTTCTAAATGCAACAATGCAAGAACTTAATTCTTAACACAAGCATATAAGTTTTCTTCAAAAACTTAACAAAAATATATTTATAATCAAGAAAATTAGTTTTCTATAAAACTTAAGAAAAAATCATTTTCAATTAAGACCAATTAAGTTTTCTACAAAAACTTATAAAATAAATTTTCAATCAAACATCTTATAAACATTCTTTATAAGAAATATACACAACACTTATCATGAACACACAACAAGATTATTCAATCAATTAAGATGTGTTCTCAATCTCTCAAAAATATATTTTCAATTTTATGAGGAAGGTGTTTTTCAAATTTTTTCACAAATATGAGAAAACAGATATTTGAAAAAGATTTTCAACAATCATGCAAGATCCGGAGAAATTCTGATTTAAACATCATATAGCATTTAACACAAAATCAGAATATTTAGATCATAAACATATTCAATAAAATTCGGATCTAAAAATCTAGGGAATTCTAATTTTTGTAAAAAATTATTTCATCATGAAAGCACATAAATTCTCTCTACAATAACACAATATTTCAATCTCTAACATATGAGATGATGTACAAGATCATTGAGAATTTAAAAACAAAAACAGAATAAAGATGAAGTAGAATGAACACAATGCGTGTAAAATAATACTTTCTTCTCTCTTAGATCTCTCTCTAATTCTCTATATTTTTCTCTCTAAAAATATTAAACCCTCTTGTGTTTCTCACTCTAGAAGATATGACTGATAAAAGTCTCTCAAAAAAATCTTACTCCAATAAACTCTGAAAAGATGTTTATATAGGTGAGAAAACAATATTCTAGAAACACTTAAATCAAGGGTTCATATTAAAAGATATTAATCTAGGGTTGTGATTAAATCGAGTTAAAACTAATTAACAGATTTTACACACAAATTAACAAACTAAGTCTGTTATAAAAACAACTCAAGAATCTAAAACCATTCTCTTGAAAACCTAAAACCATTAAAGAAACAAACAAGACTTGTATAGGGTTTTAGTTGTAACAAACTCTCTAACGGATATAATCTGGACATGTGGCACAGTCTCCAAACAAACTTTCTTAATACACCAATGGGATTTAATGGGTAACTGACGGTTAAAAGATATAACTGAAATGCGTACACTTATAATGGGTCTGAAACTAACAGAACTTAAAGCTTCTAACCAAAGGTCAAAGTGGGTACTGACCTATCAAAGTCATAGCAGTCCTATTCAGTCAGGTACACACTAAAAAGTACTAAGGCTCCTAGTCTACTTCGGCCTAATGGACAACCTAAGGCACTTAAGGTACAAGCAGGAAGCGAGTGGTCAAGTTGAGGTCATCTCCAAAAAGGAGATTTCGGCCAAGAGCTATACTCGGTCGAAATAAGTTCCTAAGGTTTAAAAAATAAACCCCAGTGGTCAAGTCACAAAAGGACGAAAGCTTCCTAAAAGGCAGTAAGCAGGCCTATGAATTGATGGGACAAAGTAAGGTGATCCTATTCGTCCAAAAGAAATTGTACTGAACAAAAAAATTGTTTAACAAGAAATTTAATTTAAACAAAAATTATTTTTCAAAATGAAAAATTAATTTTCTTAATAAATTCCGAAAATTACTTTTAAAAAACAAGAAGTTTATTTAAAACAAGTCTTGCTCCTAAGCTTTCCAACAGTTGGCGTCCCAAGACAGGTTACCATGTCCGCTCCAGTCTCGAGCAAACAAGGTTTAAAAAATAAACCTAACAACTCATGGACAAGGACGAAATAGTGTACTTACTCATTAAATGAGTATAGTTGAAACCGTACAGAGTCTATATGACTCTAAAGGATCTAAATAAGTAGCTCAGGTACAACTTCAAATGACAAAAGTTAAAAGATACAACTTTCAAGTCAATATGAGATGACAAGGGCTTAAGGGTTCAATAATAGGGTCTTAACTTGTCTAATAGTCAAAAGTCAAGCTAAGGTCTAATCATGTAAGGTGGTAGCATGTACAAAGATTCAAGCATATATATATATATATATATATATATATATATATATATATATATATATATATATATATATATATATATATATATATATATATATATATATATATATATATAAGATGTACACGCATAAGCCCACACATACAATACCATGCATACATATTATAAAACATTTCTAAAGCTCCTAAGAAACTAAGGAGTCTAATCGGCCAAAAGGGTGATGGCAATTAGGACTAACAGAAGGTGTCTCCCTATGCTACCGATAGCAGGCATAACAGTATGGTCATCTCTATGACAAAAAGGGACGAAATAGCTTAGGCCTAAAAGAAAAATCGTGTACATCCGTCATTATCCGTCAGAACTCGTCAGGTGTGATGGATCCAGAAATAGCACTTAGACCCTTTGAGTTAAAAGATGACCATTTAAATTCTTCTTCAGTCCATGCAGTCAAAGATTTTAAATTAGTCACGTTATTAATAGTGACGGAGGGATGTGTCCACCCTCTTTCAACCAAAATCCAAACTCTTTCATCAATGGCTTTTAAAGTAGATTTCATGAGGGCTTTCGAGTAAGCATAGTTTGTCCCGTCAAAAGCTGGCATATTATTATATAATTTCTCCATTTTGAACATGCCCTTTTTCAAAAGTCAATATTTAAAAATTTGATATCTTTAGAAAAAATTTGCGGAAAATTAGGAATACGAGATAAATTAGTGTAACCTGCTCTGATACCAATTTGAAGAGTACGCTTTTGTTCAAATATGGAAATTATTTAATTAAACTCAGTTTTTTCAATTAAATCCTAAAACACGCATCTAGATGTGATTGAAAACAATATGATCATGCAAGAATATTCAATCACAAACAAAACACGCAAATGAGGAAAAATCCCCCAAAGGGGCAAAACCTTCTATTTTCACTATAATTTGTAAAGAACGGTTTACACAGATTACAATAAAAACAAGAGTAACATACGAAATACTCTTAGGTGTTGGTTCCGATGTCGTCGGATGGAATCTCCTGCAAGAACTCCAGATGGGCAGCAATGAAGAAGAGACGGCTTCTCCATAAGTTACTCCAGATGTGTAAAAATGATCCTCTTGATGGTTTAAAGATTCACATACATATATGGGAGTGGTTATATGAATAAACAAGGTATAAAACCTTAAAATATGAAGTCTGTTTTACAGACTATAAAACGCAGAAATCGAGTATAATGAACCCAAATATTTATACAAAAATCGAGGCGGCGGCGGCGCTCGAACGAGATCGTGCGACATAGACATGTCACTCGAACGAAGGACACGTGTCGCTTGACCGATAGTGCAATGTCGTTTGCACGAGCTCGTCGACCGAGGCAAGTCCGCTTCTACACTAAGAAAAAATTTCGTTTTTGATAAAACAAATCAGACTTCGAAAAATATTTTCTTGAAAAATTCCCAAATATTTATGCAAATATAAACAACTCCAATAAATTATTTTATTAATTACGCGAAGTGGAGTAGTGGGAACGGTTGAGCAGCACGTCGCATGTAGCATGATGCACATGTGAGGATGGTGGATGCATGGATTCAGATCAAGGCCATCGTGGATGATCGTGTTGACGTTCCGAATGTAGCGGTATCAGACATACACACTGTGATCTAGGACAAATAGAAAATTCCTGGATTCTACCCCGGACATTTATAAAATTATGTCTTTACATTAAGACATAAATTAGCTTAACAAAACTTAAGAAATGAGATTAGGCCATCATTGTGAAATCCCATAAAAATAATTCTTACGCATTTTTATGAGAATATCAAGGTATAATTACGGTAGGAAAAAAGGCTAAAAAGAAGAGAAAGTTTATAAGAATAACGTGTGAAAAGAAAAGAAGAAAAGAAAGAAAGAAAGAAAGAATGAGAAAATGAAATGAAAAATGAGAAAATGAGATTAAAAAAAAGAAAGTGAAAAGAAAAATGGAGGTTAGAAAAAAAAGGCTTAAAAGTCAAAATATATAAAATCTCTATATTCTCATAAATTTTGAAATCCAAAAACCGTTCTTTCAAACCAAAGCCCGAGCCTACAATACCACCAAAGAAAACCCTAATTAATATCAAGTAAATTTATTATAGTGTGGAGAGTAGATGAGTAGGATATATGGTGTGATTTAATCTTTTTAAAAAGTAATCGATTCTTCTTTCATGAGATTATATCCTACTATTAAAAAATGTTCATTTTTCAATTATATACATGTAATATTTGCGCATCTAAATTTAATCTTTTATTCACATATACGAAGATAAAATAACCGATTTTTGAGTGTTCAATTGTGAGTGCATCCCCTGAGATTTTGAAATCAAAATGAACTTTCGGATAAGAGACATAATGATAAAATCTTTTGAAATGGATGGTTATATTGGATACTCACACATGCATGATAAGTTGAGATTAAGAAGTGAAGTCTTACCATATTTACGATGTTTGTATTCAAACTTCGTTATATTAATTTTAAGTCTTTTGTATTGAGTCAAAATGTAAAATTTTATGGGTATATTTACTACAGACCCTCACGAGACAAAAATCGCCTACGAGGGTAACCTAGGGGTTTAACATCTTGTTGCACATACTAAGTGCAATTGTGATTCCTATAAAAAAAAGTGAGTTAGATTTTATTTTTAGTTTTACTCGAGTACTAGCAAAGTTTATGTTTGGGTATATTTGATGATTACATTATTTTGTATATTTTATGTTAAAATGTATATTTTATTTAATAAGTTCTTAGACCATTTTGTTCAAAAGTGAAAAAAATGCAAGAACGATTGAATTCAGATTCAAAACGACAAGTTTAAGTAAAAAATCGGCACTTCGATAATTTTATAATATTCTTGTGCAAATTTGTGAAAAAGTTGCCTAGTTTGCAGGTTATGGTGGAATTTGGCGCAAATTGACGATAACTGGAGAAAAGTGCAAAAAAGTCGATTTTTACGATTGTTTGAAAAGGCTGTTTTTACACGTCAAATTGAAAAAAGAAAGTCGGAATTCTTTATTCTCCGAATTGAACGAAAAGTCAGCGTGCTTGTTCTGTAAGCAAATATAAAAGTCCCTGGGTGGTGAAAAATTGAGTACCTTATTCCTCACCTCATGGCCTATAAAAAAGACTCTTAGGCTCACATTTTTACACACAATTTGGGAAATAATTTTTGAGTGATTGTATTTAATTTAAGGGTCAAGTTTTTATTATTTTGAAATGATTGAAGAATATTGTTAGAGAAATTATTATAAGTTTGATTTCTTAATGAAAATTTCTACTCATTCTTTTAATTTGTTTTTGTCTTTCATTATGGTATCTTAATTATTCTATTATGATTAGGATGAAGTTTACCACGGTTAGCTAATATTGTCAGGTTAGTTTAATTGTGATTTATTCCCTACTCGTTTTAATTGTAACCATAAAATCGATATTCATTTTAAAACGATACAAAGGTGCATTTGTAAATCTTAAAATTTTTTTTGGCAAACCAAGTTTTGAGATTTAGAAATATCAATATTAGATGGATTATGCTTGCGCTTTCATTATTTTGATAGTCCATGCTTAAATACATATACAAACTTTAAAACTTGTATTTTCTAAGGTATTAGGGATTTTTGCCATCTACTAAAGACGTCAAAAATATTTTAAATGTGACCGTTATATTTTTCGAATAAAACGCGATGAGTGTCAGTTTAATTTGAGTTATAAAAAAGGAATGCAAATATTAATGAAGAAATAATGGTTCTTGAATTGATTTCATAAGAAATATTATAAGAAATATTATATCCCTTCACTAAGAAATATGATTCAAAACTATAACGGATATAATATGGTTTATAGTTATAATCATAAGAAATATTATATCCCTTCACAATCTTCTTCAAAACATGATTTATTCAAAACTAAAATTGGAAAAAATTTGACTGCGAATAAACTCACCATAGGATCCAATCATAAAAATAAAAATAAATATTTACGTAACTATAATGGAAAGAACGATCACAATAAAACCCTACAAAACAGAATTAGTATGAATTTATACAAAAAACTGTGCATATTCATACAAACTCAATTTGGGTTTCTAGTTGGGCAACGGATCTCTTCAATACACAATCAATCTCCACCGTGGCTCTGATAGCAATTATTAGAGAAAATAACTTGGGACTGACATGTAAATGCAAAAAATATCCCTAAGGATCTTTGGTTAATTGCGCATTGAAAAGAAAACCAGAACTAGGTTTAAAGATTAAACCTGGGATTTTAAGAATACAATACCTTTGTGAATCTTTTTGGGATTCGTATAAGGAGTCAAAGGTAGATGATGAAAAAATCCTTGCTTCCCCCAAGGTATCGAAAAACCTTGTTAATACTTCTTTATGAAAAGATCTTCTAGTGTATGATCCTTCCTAAAGTTCGGTAGGTGGGTGGATACCTTTTGAGATAAAAAAAAAACCCTTGGTTTTGAGTGAGATATGGTCCTCTCTCTCTAGATCTCTTCACGAAAACATGAATAACACTTTATCTCACCAGTATCAAACCCTTATGATCAATAATATTGATTTAAACCCCTTCACACATCTTTATATATAAATATAAAAGTTGGGCCTAAACCAAACTGAGTTTCCTGAGAGTATGGGTTGGACTACTTGGGTATATGGACTACATCAGGGACCAATATTTAAATTATATCCAAATAAATACTCAGAAATTCTAATTACAATTATCATAACTATTTCATTTCTTTATTTACTCATGAATTAATTCT
This sequence comes from Sambucus nigra, assembly GCA_949130495.1. Taxonomy (NCBI): domain Eukaryota; kingdom Viridiplantae; phylum Streptophyta; class Magnoliopsida; order Dipsacales; family Adoxaceae; genus Sambucus; species Sambucus nigra. Next base: position 102,132,023 of record OX422208.1, read on the forward strand.
ACTAAATAATTATAAATGTACTCCAATTTAATTATTTCATAAATCACTCGTATATAATGAAAACTTATTTATAAAGATAATTATGGTACATAATACATTCCACTACGTTTAGTCCGACATCTACTTGATCAAATCAATTTGTTGTTAATCGATTTTCACCAATATCTAACCAATTTTCTTAATTATCAGACTTAATTTATTTTGCTACTTGCACTGGGATTATAAAATAATCCACTGGCCAGGTTTTACTGGGTGGAAACAAAATCTTATAAGTATATCAAGGAGGTATCACAATCCCTAGTATTCCCAAGCGCGAATTCCTCTCAGGCCTACTTATATAATTGTTACCCAATATACCGGGATCATTTGATTTATTCTAATATTGGATCACACCCATAACAATCAAAGTGACCACTACGTAAGCATCCCAATCCTCATATTTCTTGGGATTAAGAATATATGCACCCTTTGTAAATGGTGTGAAATTTTAAGAGTCTAATCTAAACATCCCTTAGACTCAAATCTAACGGATGGTCCCATTCAATACATTCCTGAGATGTATAGATCACCATCCTCTGTTGAACTATCGCGTAAGTATCCGAACCATAACACCGGCTCCCCATAGTTTTATATTGACTACTAGGATTGCATCATAACTATTTCGATAGGATGCCAAGTCCCAATCTAGATTGTGAATATTCCAATGTCCCCGTGATCAATATGAAGTCGCATCATTGAAATTCCTATTGAGCTCTATTGAGCGACATTAATATGAAATAATACATTTTAACCAAATATAAAATATTCTCGTAACTTTGATTCTTATTTCCAAATGAAATGACACAATTTTACTTAAATGTAACCGTAATACATGATTTTAATAATAAAATCCCAACAATAAGTTTCCCACATATCGAAAAATGATTGAGATCTTTGCACTCCTTTCGGTATAGTATGCAATCATACCTTCAAGCATAAAATGATTTATAATTAATTCCCAAACCTTTTGAAACTATTCTTTAAACTTGGATGGTTATTTAGTAGCGTATTTACTTTCGGGAGAAAGCTTTTCACCCAATTCAGAATTCTAGTCACGCTATTGCCAAACAAACCAAAATAACTCTTCAAACTATACAAACCAACCATTGCATGTAAAGTTATTTAATCTTTACTGTAGTTAGGATTAACAGTTGAGTTGATATGTCTTTTAAACTTTGATAGTCATCGTCAAGGTTTATCACAACACCATCATGATCACTAGAACCTCCACCATAAGATTTATTGCCTTCCTTTCCACCACATGAACTCCATAAGCACTATCTGTTAAATCATCAAACATATCTCTATAGGAGGATCCTCATGTCCTTCCACCGTTGTCCTCTTTGATGATTGTAGTGGAGGTTGTTCGAGGATAAAAGGACAATGTATTTTCCTATAAAAAAATCAACACACGATAATCTCTTGGATACCCCATCTAAGCATATGCAATTCAACTTTTTTTCGCTCAAACACTTTATCATTTCTGCAATGTGTGCAAGGACAGTTGAACTCTTCATCATTGAGGCACCTCTTTGCGAGTTTTATAAATTCGTTAGCACCTCTACGGTACACATATCTGAGTCTATTTGTCTCACCCATCCACTTTTTATATGGAGGATACCCCATAACATCTTGTGGGAATTGTTACCTACTATGTGTAAACAAATGGGGTGTTTCCACAAGTTAGTTTATCCTCATGGTTAGTTGAATCATTAATTAACTCAGACACAAGCACAGTTTAACTAATAACCTATTGTGTTTAAATAACAATGTTGAAACCCTAAGTCACACACACACACACACACACACACACACACACACACATACACACACACACACACACACACACACACACACACACACACATATATATATATACCAAGTTAGCTTTAATTATACTGTTTAACCTAATCAAATCTAATTTTCAAAACCTAGGTTAAACCCCTAAGTTGCGTATACATACCAAATTGATAATTATGGTAGAATGTTCATTGTGCTCTTGATTACATTTACAACAAATAATATCAAAGCCACAAATCCCAAAATTCTTTACATTATTAAATAAACCCACAAATTATTTTTTAACCAAAATAACTACGTTTACAACAAATAAATACATATATTCAATCCCAATCAAATATTAAAGTCAAATATTCACATTGTAAGAATGTTAAAACCTAGGTTTTGCCCAAATTGTCTCTAACAATACCAAGCTATACAAGTAAATACAACTATTTTATAACCAACAAGCACATATATCCACGCCCAAACAAATATCAAAGTCAAATTGTTCAAACCTTCAAACCTAAGTTATGCACAAGTTATTTTCTAATAATATTAAGCTATACGTGTAATATAACTATTTTATAACAGCCAAACACATGTATTGAAGTCCAAACAAATATCAAAGTCAAATTGTTCAAACCTAAGTTTTGCAGAAGTTATTTTCTAATAATACCAATGCCATACATGTCAATATAATTATTTTACAACAAATAAATGCATGTATTCAAGAACTACAACTACATTTATATACATAAACATATACATTTACATATATACAAACCATTTCATATATATGCATACAACAAAACCTAAAAACAATGGTAAAATGAGTAAATCATACCCAAATTGAGTTTATATATATATATACACACACACTCACTATATATATATATATATATATATATATATATATATATATTATACAATTGGATAAAAAATGGTGTGTGTTTTTATCTAGGAGAGAGAGGAAAATGGGTTAATGAGAGAGAGGTGGGAAAATGTAGTGCTTTGGTAGGAAAAATAAGGTTTAAGGGGCTAAAATCCTAACTTTTTTTTTTATCATGGTAAATGTTACAAAAAACAATCAGGGTTGTTGTCACGGTTAAATACCGTGATACAACCATGACAAAGCTTGTCACGGTAATTGGCCATAAGAAATAGTGCGTATTTTTTTTTGTCACAGTCAAGGACCGTGATAACAACTAGATGGAAAATGTGTGACATTTTTGCTCTTTTGGTGTAGTGATGTTTATACCAGCGTCTATATGTGTATGTATATATATACCAGTATATATATGTGTATGTATATGTGTGTTTATGTATATATATGTATATACAAAAATATACATATACACACATATATATATACATATACATATACATATACATATACATATACATATACATATACATATACATATACATATGTGTTTGTGTATATATATGTATATACAAAAATATACATATACGTATACGTATACATATACATATACACATTTTTTTGTTGATAGTTTCACAATTTTATGAAAATTAGATATTTAAAAACGAAAAAAATGGGTACTATATATTAATTTTCAATTTTTACGTTAGGTTTTCCTCAAATTAGTAATATGGAATGTTGTATGTCAGATTTTATAAATTAGTTGTGATTTTGATTGTGAGTGATTTAGATATATGTGAAAATAAATTAATTACTTCTAACAAGGTTTGATGGAAAAAGTATCTAGAAATTGAGGGAAAGCATATGTTATACTTATACTCTTTGATTCACATGTTTAACATTCATGTATAAATATTTAATTCTTGTTGATTAATCGTATATGATAATAAAATAACTATGAATTCATAAGTTATTGTTTATTTAATGAAAACCCTTATGATTTAGATACATAAAATATGAATTGAGATTATCAACATGTTCTTATATGAATTCATATGTTAATGTTAACATTTTTTTTTCTTATTGCAATTGTACTTTTGTTTACATTTTTTCTTCGTATTCCATATGCGCATATAATTGGAGAACAATTATTGACGATCATCTAATTCAAAGTGCTTTTTTTATTTTGGTAATTTTACTTATCTTTTGTTTTATGTGAAATAGTATTATACATATTTATAACTTCTTGGTTGACTATTGTGGTCGTGTATCCACCCCTTCCTTAACTGGTTAATGTTTATATGAACACAAATCGGTGGAAGGGATTTGTCATTGGTGACACATAGTAATTTTTTGATTAATTGAATTAAAATTGAACTAAAACTGGACTTGTTGTGTTGATTGATATTGAAAAACATTAATTACTTGATGTTGATATTATGTACATGAAGGATATCTTCACTTGAAGGATGATCCTTTATTTTATTGAGAGTTCATGTTTTGTTTTATTTATTATTAAAGTACATATCTTCTTTATTAGTTATTTTGGCTATACTCACCCCCTTCCTTAAGTGGTTTATGTTTAGGAGATCACAAATTGGTGGAAGGTCTTTGTCATTGGTGAACATCAAGCAATTCTAGGATTAATTGAATTAAAATTGAACTAAAGTTGGATTTGTTTGTTTGATTGATTAATTGAAAACATTAATTACTTGGTGTACTTATATTACTTTTAGGATTAGTTTAACTGACACTCTTAGTATTTGTATGTTGTACCACATGTAAAAATATTTTTATACATTTTTATCTTCTCGTTCACGTTATTAAACACTAGTTATGTTCACACCAGTCCTTTTACATATCTTCTTACGAAAAAAGGAGTCATGGTAATAATTACTTCCAACTGGAAATCGAGGGGTTATAATTGGCCCGGACAAAAACCGATTTTACTAGTGCATGCTATATAGAGAGAACTCATATTTATTAGTATGGGAATAGGAAAATTGAACAGTTTAATTACCTTATAAATCATAGAGTTGATGTTTCACAACCGTATTTGTTCGATCATACACTATTTTCCTTGCTAGAATGATGGGATGAGGCAATAGAGAAATTATTTCACATTGTTCATTGTCGTTAGTTAATTTTAGAAAAGGAAAAAATATTCATCAATTGTGGATAGAATTTCGTACATAGATAATTCACTCAGATCGTGACGTGTCACAACATATGCATAATAAATGCGAGCTTGCTAAACAATTGAAGAAGAAAGGATTTTGAGTTCCTGTCAGAGAAATTTATATGGTTATGTATATATATATATATATATATATATATATATGTGTGTGTGTGTGTGTGTGTGTGTGTGTGTGTGTGTGTGTGTGTGTATAAATATTAAATGTGATCATTGTACATTCTTCTCAATATTTATTTATTTTATTTATTTGTAGGAATGTTGAAGAGGAACATATATACTCAACAAAATAAAAACAGTCCTACTCCATGTCAACTTTCTCCTAATCCACCACCTCAATTCTCGACACCTACAAGTTCTCAATACTCTACTTCGCTGCACATTAATTATAGTACTCCATTTACATAGTCTCCGAGTCATCAAATTCCCCAAAGCCCTGTTGATCCAACTCCATTACCAATGAATCTCAAATATAAGACCATTAGTGGGAATCCTATCGGTGACAAAAATACCGACTAAATTTATAAAGCCCGCAGTTTGAAGCTCAAAAAGATTACTATGGGCATCATGGGAGAAAAAAACTAGAAGAATGCTGATCGTGCCATAAATGATGACCTATGGGATCAACTCTGTAAATAATTTACATTCCCAACGGGTTCGAAGAGAATTGTTTTTCCCAAGTATGTGAGCAATTGAAAACCTATAGATAAGAACCTATGGAAGCATTACTTCTCGGTCGGGACATAAAGTTTCGACATATTTATGTTGAAAGATAAAATTTTGTAAAATATTGAACTAACTGTCACCCAATGTAACAACTTCTTGGAATGAGAGGATAAGGAGGAAAAACTTAAACAGATTGAGAAAAATATATAGAACATGGCAAAGTAAGTTGATGTACACAAACATGGGTTCAAGTCATATGATGATTTGAATGATGAATGGGTGGAGAGGACCAAGGGGACTCCGAAAGAAGAGACAAAATCTAATAGAGTCTACATGTACTTGCACACCTAATAGGATAAAAAGACCACAAATTCTTAGATATATTTGCTCAGACTCTGGTGCATTTGAATTTAATGATTATATACATGCTATAATTAACTAATGTTCAACTTATTGTCGTAAATATAGTAGTTTACCACAGGAAATGGTATATGGCATGAGGAGTAGTAAACCAGAGTGCAAATCGCGTTACATTGACTTAGATGTCTAATCGCAAGTACATGGGAATAATAAAAGGGGGAGCACAAGAAGAGTGACCTCTAAGATTCGGATGACCACATTGCACCTATCATGGAAGAGATCAGTTCGTTGAAGAGTCACTGGTCCAACCAGGTGGTAAAATGTGAAATGTGAAAGACCAAGTGTTAGGTCTTAAGATGGACATGAAATCGATTAATAATACCTTGGGATAGTTGGAAAATAAAATCAAGGGATTGTGACAAATATTTAGTTAAACACAAAGAAAATCTCAATTCATGCCTAAAGGTTTTCCCTCTCCTATGCCTTAAGTTTTCCCCTCCCAAATGTCTACACTAACACCTCCTAATGCTTCCTCAAATATTCCCCTCTCACGTACCTTCACCTATTGCATCCTCTTTTCGAGCATCATTATCTTCCAAACATGGTGACTATGCTAAGGAGTATTATATAAGAAACTTGACCAATACTAAGATCATTGGTCGATGCATGATCATTTTTATGATTACAGAAACAAGTGTGCGTGGTCACTCTTTACAAATATGTGAGTCTAAGATATTGGTGGATAAAATCTATTCGGGTTGTGAACAAGAGGGTGTTTATGTTGACCACATGGGTGATCATGCTCCATTTTATGAGTACAATAACACATTTATGTCGTGGATAATTCATTTGTTGATTGAGATGGTGTAATGAACAATGTATTATATTTAATATTATGGGAGAAGTTTGTATTTATTTTAAAATACTTGGATATGAAATTACATCTTAATTTGTTTAATTTTAATTTTTTGTAGTGTAATGACATCTTGATTTGTTTGGTTCTATTTTATATTAATTTAATGCTTAGGTTGAAAGAATTTTAATAAAAAATCTTGAATTATTAACTGAGAGTTCTTGTATGCAATATGACCTTCGTTTTAACATAGTATATAGCTGAATTGAATTGTGAAGAAACCTTTAATGGATTTCCCATAATTCAACGAGTGGATGGGAAAGAGTAATAGGGTCTCCGATAAGAATGTAAGGTGGGTCATGAATTTGTTATGTATGAAGATGGAAATTGTCGGGGAATCATTCGGACAATCCGAATAGATCGGATCAATTGACACCTACTTGACAGCTCAGATAAAGGATCATAGCTTGAAGATAAGAACAAAGGGGAGTCCGATCAGTGAGTATCATGGGATAGGATCTATTCAATCATACCGCAACTTCATTCAAAAGTCCTACAGTCTTATACGGCTCATGCTCCTTATGTTATCCATAAATGTAAACCTCACTCCCGGAAAAAGGGGCATGTAATTTACACTATTGCAAATTGGTTAATAAGAAAAGAAAGAAATATCCCGTGGACATGGACACATTGACGAACCACATACATCGTGTGTTGTGTGATTTTCATTTACTTTTCGACTTAATTTGTTTGGAAATAATATAAGCATGATTTTACCACCTACGATTGGTATTCCTATGTGAGAAATGAGTTTCCTTTTTCTAGATAATTGGAACCAATGAGTATCTATGTCCCACTCGTACAACGAAACTCTGTCGTTCAACGACAATCATCAAAACGGGCTTCCAGCACCTACGATCAGGTTTGAGGTCCACCCTAGCAAAATTCATAACACTCTTAATTCTTGTTATAATCCCTATGATGAACATTCTAAGCAAATCAATGATCATCCCAGATCTCGCGACTTGTGGACATTTATGAACGGAGACTTCATCAACAGGAGGAAGCCATGTGCCCCCAAGAGAAGGAAAACAAATGTTTGCAATGTTGCCTTGAAATAATGGAGTCAGATATTCACAAATGTAGGTCCTCGTTTATCTAAAAATAAACTCTTGCTTGAGTGGAATTAAGTTAAGGATGAATGCAAACCAACTTTCTCTTTTTGAAAAAAACTTTTTTTAATTTTATCAAACCATGTTGTGACACAAATTAACTCAACCAGATTTTATCTTGTTTAATCCTAGGCATGCAACTAATGATTAAAGCAAGTAAAATAAAGTATAGCAATACTCACAACGTCGATGTACGAGGAAAAACTCAATCGGGAAAAAAAAACTCGGACGGCTCAGGCCAAACAATCACTATGACAACGATTTTACAAAGTCAGACGGTAGTATTATACAACAACTCGATGCCCCACGAGACTTGACACTCCTCTGATCTTCTACCAATCTTCAGAGTGCCCACGCAGAAATTAACCTTCTTCTATGATGTTCGTCCACAACAGTCACCTCCACGAATGCCTCGGTATCCATTGATATGGCCTTGTGTCGTCTACGATGTCAAAATCGATATCCGTCAAATCTTCACCCCAAAACCAGCCGTGGATCGTCAATAGAACCTCAAACTTGGTGCCAATAAGATCACAAGAACATATGATAATGAAAACCTCGGATCTTGAAACTCTAAGGATGTTTTTTATATTTAAAACCTTAGAAAACAATTGCAAAACACGTACTATTTATAAGTTTTTTCGTTCTGTATGCCTTTCAAGGAAACTGGAACACACCTTTATTTATACTGAATTTAAGGTGGTGGCAGTATCTTGTTCGAGCAAGACACTGTATCGTTCAAATGACATCAGGTCTCGTTCGAACGACATCAGGTGTCGTTTGAACGATGTCGTAATTAGCGTTTGATATTAATCCAACTTTGAAAACATAGTTTTACTACAAACCAACTCTTATCGAACTCTAACTCGTCCTCATCTGATTAAAATGAAATGAAAATATTTAAAACATTTTTAAAATATTTTCTTAAAAATAACATCCTTATTTTTGTAAAATAAAATTTCGAGTTTCATTACCATTATGCATTCATACCTGTGTGATCTCAGAATGCAATTAAACTTGGACAACGAGAAATTGCACCTATTAAAGTTGGGTATGATTTATTCCTTGTAGCTTTATCGCAATGTCTTCAATTAATCTTTGACAAGTCATAGTCTTGTAGTGGATCATAACAATAAAAAACTATTATAACTCAAACGTATTTTGTACCGAGAATAAGTCATAACTACATAAGACTCAACTGGAAATTTTATCCTTACAAATCTCCCTCTTTGACTATTCCGGGACAAAACCAACAGTGAAATTCCTAGGCTAGGTGGTCAAGCCGTATGACGCCTAAATCCCATCCCATAAAACCTAAAAATAAAATTACATCATCAATACAGGATAAGACTTATAAACAATGGACGGGCAAGCATGAAACTTTCGCGAATGCCTGAATGTGATGTGGACTTGAAATCTTCAACATCTTTAAGCATACCTACACACATGAAATAGACAAATACCAAGTGAAGTACAGAGGAGGAAATGATATAAATATATATGAAATATCAAATCCGAATAATATGTTATGTGATATCAATACGTAAACATGATACCAGTATGGGTAACAAGCAAAAAAATCATAAAACTCCCCCTATATCACGAACATCTCTCCCCATTTTTGTCTTTAATAAACAATTCGGTGAAAAGATAAACAAATCTAGCATGTGATATACCAATTTGATTACATTAACACATATTATGCAAGATCAACATGCAACAACCAACTAAAAAATGATCAAGTAATGTCAAATCAGTAGCTGGAAAATAATGAATCACACAAAAATATATCAATCTAAGCAGGTGTGATTAAACAAGAAAATGAAGTAAAATATCACATCAATCAAAGTAAACTTCATAATCAGAAACCTAGTACCAAAATATTGATTAAAAAAGCAGCAGGGTATTGAAACAAAAATCAACCAAAAAAAGTCCAACTGGTCAAACAGGCTATCATTCGAACGAGCCAGGGATGTCGCTTGAACGAGATGCGACATCGCTCGAACGAAACAGTATATCATTTGAATGACATAATCAAACTTACATAGTTTCCCAGGAAAATTAAACAGTGTTGTCCAGTGAAAAATTTTCATGAAAATTCTAACTGTAAGGGGCTCAAAACTACAAAACAGTAGCAAAACTAAAAGAACTCAAAACAAAAAAATATGAGTAACATGCCAACATAGCATAGATGTGCCTAAACATGAACATGGAGTGTAAGTTCGTAAACTAAAATAAATGAATCACAATTCCAACACATCGAAATGATGAAGAAGCTCTAATCAATAGCAATCTATCATCAAACTTTATTATAGCCATATGTGACAATTAAAGAATGAGCTTAATGAACTAAACAAACATCATGCACACGAGTCAGGAATTTTGACGATTCTACAAACAATAGCGTCATGACACGATTTTCAATGTTTAGGATTCTTTGTGCAAAGTCGTTTAAATTTTTAATCCATCCAAACTCCCTCAAATATATATCATATTTTTTCTTTAAAAAGAACCAAATTTGGCTCATTTTTGGCATATGATTCTTTTTATTGCCATATGATTTTTTTTCGGGCTCTTTTAAATGGTGGCTTTCACGACGAGCCAATTTTACACTCTCGGAGCCCATTCCCGTGAACATTCATCATTTTTTAATTTAATCCTCATGGTAAATGATTATTACATGCATATTCCCTCCTTAAGTATACTTATGCATAGATGACAAAATTGAGATAAGAACGTCTCACCAAACTCAAATATGCAAGAGTAGTTAAACATTCATATAAACTCGTGCATGTGTGTGAAGATGGCATATATACGAAGTCAAATCAAGACGCATATCAACTTCGAAACAACCCCATAAAACAATGGTTAAGATCATTCTAAGCATTGATAATAATGACCAAATGTCCTAGACACATGGCTAATGGACGAAAGGGGGTCCAAGCACACCAATATGCCACATCAAACATGTTAACTCCCTACACAAAAAAATGGAAAACTTTTTGGCTTTTTCAAAAAAAATTTATCAAAAACAAAACCTTTTTGTATTTTTCAAATGAGATGCAATAAATGAAAAAATATAATACAAAATGATAAACATGGTAATACACTCAACCTTTAGATTTAGTATGGGAAGAATCAATTGCAACCAAATGAGAACCATGAAGTTTTATTCCTAAAGCTACCAAATCCGACTTCCTGACCCAAGTAGGTGTGTAACTACGCATAGGGGTGGGGGGAATCGGGGAAACCTTATTCATAAACCTCCTAAACTTTCGAGGAGCATTCCTAAGGTCATAGAAAAACTTTCTATTCCTACCACAAAACGTACAAGTATAGTGATGGTATGGAAAGTGACCTACATGTGGACCTTTTCTAACGTTCCTATATGGCTCTCTCACACGTGTGGGGGGAATGGGAACAACACAATCATCAAAGGCAACACCACCACTATCTCTCTTAATTTGGACGGTGCCGAGCATCCTATCCAGCTCCTCAATTCTAGCCTCCAAGTCAAACTTAACTCTAGACGACTCTCTCGAACTCTCCTCTAACTCCTTAATCCTAGACTTAAGTAGATTCCTAGACTCCTCAAACTCTAGCACCTCCTTTTTCAAAGCCTCCATAAAACCTTTAAGTCCATCTCTATCTTTCTCAACGTACTCTAGATTCTCCCTAAGCTTCTTCTCCCGTTCCCTAAGATCCTCAATTAATGCATCATTATTTTCTACGGCACGCTCTTTTAACTTAGCTTGCAATTTCGAGTTTACCTTTTTCACCTTTACTGTCTCCTCAAATAAATCTCGAAATGAAACTTGCAACTCCTCTAAGTCAATCTCCTCATCCTCCCTCTCATCACCCTCACCCTCTCAGGAATCACTCTCAACAGCCTTGGAAGTGTCATGCACGCGAGTATTCTCAGGGGAAGATATATCAATATCGTTCACATGACATGCCATAAATGCAACAAATTTACGCTCAATGGGGGAATCCTCTCCCTCTTTCGGTTCACTATCACTTAAGGTGTCGTTGTATGCTATCGGTTTCTTTCCCTCTTTCTTAAGTCTATTGGAACACTCAGCTACTTTGTGACCAAACCCCTCACACCCGAAACACCTATCAGACTCATCTCTCTTAGGTTTCTCACTCTTATCCTTAGGGGTGGAGTCTCCCTTTTTCTTGAATTTCTCAAACGTTTTGGCATCTTTCGATTGCTTATGAATTTGAAGAAACTTCTTAAACTTTCTTGCCAATAAGACGACATCCTCAAAGTCGAAATCGGAATCGTCGTTCAAACCTTTAGTTTCTTCCTTCAGGGCTTTCAAGACAATACCCTTTTCTTTCTTTGGCACTTGCTTGGAGGTAAACGTGTCGAGTTCATAGGTTTGAAAGTCTCCTACGATCTCTTCTAGTTTCGACGAGTTAAGCAAACGAAGGGAATTCATAACAGTTACTTTCGTATCAAACCTACTCGGCAACGATCTCAAAATTTTCTTAATCACTCGATTATCAGGAATCTTCTCACCCAGGTTAAACATTGCATTAACAATTGTGGACAACCTAGTGTAAAACCCATCAAACATCTCACTCTCTAACATCTTAACTGTCTCAAACTGTGTAATGACATTTTGCAACTTAGACGCCCTAACCATGCTCGTGCCCTCGTGAGTGAGTGCCAGTGTATCCCAGGCTTCTTTCGAAGTTTCACAAGTCATGATACGATTATACTCTTCAGGTATGACATGTAAGGAAATAACGTGCACAACTTTAGAGTTATACTGTACAAGCCTATGTTGAGAAACTAGTGACCTCACCCTCTCGTGTGACAGGTGGTGTCCAACCTTTTTCAACCGCTAAACAAACATGCTCATCAATAGATTCTAAAGCACTTCTCATTCTCATTTTCCAATAAGCATAATTAGTGCCATCAACAACAGGAGTGAAAAAATTATCATAACCACCAAAATTCATCCTTATAATCAAAAAAGGATCAAATACAATAAAAATGTATTTCTATCTCTGATACCAATTTTTAGGTCCTCGTATATCTAAAAACAAACTTTTGTTTGAGCGAAATTAAGTTAAGGATGAATGCAAACCAACTTTCTCTTTTTGCAAAAAATTCGTTTTTAATTTTATCAAACCAAGTTGTTACATAAATTAACTCAACTAGGTTTTATCTTGTTTAACCCTAGGCATGAAACTAGTGATTAAAGTAGCTAAAATAAAGTAAATCAATACTCACAATGCCGATGTACGAGGAAAAACCCAATCGGGAAAAAAACCTCGGACGACCCAGGCCAGACAATCACTATGACAATAGTTTTACAAAGTCAGACGGTTGTCTTATACAATGATCGATCCCCCATGAGACTTGACACTCCTCTAATCTTTTATCAATCTTCAGAGTGTCCACGCAGAAATTAACCTTCTTCTACGATGCTCGTCCACAGCAGTCGCCTCCACGAATGCCTCGGTATCCACTGATATGGCCTTGTGTCGTCTACGATGTCGAAACTGGTATATGCCAAATCTTCATCGCAAAACCAATAATAGATCTTCAATAGAACCTCAAACTTGGTGCCAATAAGATTACGAGAGCATATGATAATGAAAAGCCCAGATCTTGAAACTCTAAGGATGTTTTTAGCTTTGAAACCTTACAAAACAATTGCAGAAACACGTACTGTTTGTAAACTTTTTCGTTCTACACACCTTTCGAGGAAACTGGAACACACCTTTATTTATACTGAATTCAAGGAGGTGACGATATCTCGTTCGAGTGAGACGCTGTGTCGTTCAAATAACATCATGTCTCGTTCGAACGACATCAGGTGTCGTTTGAACGACGTCGTAATTAGAGTCTGATATTAATCCAACTTTGAAGATAGTGTTTTACTAAAAAACAACTCTTATCCATCTCTAATCCGTCCTCATCTGATTAAAATGAAGTGAAAACATTTAAAATACTTTTAAAACATTTTCTTAAAAATAATATCCTTATTTTTGTAAAATAAAATTCCAAGTTTCATTACCATTATGCATTCATACCTGTGTGATCTCGGAATGCAATTAAACTTGGAAGATGAGAAATTGCACCAAGTAAACTTGGGCATGATTTATTCCTTTTATCTTTGCTGCAATGTCTTAAATTAATTTTTGACAAGTCATAGTCTCGTAGTGGATCGTAACAATGAAAAACTACTTTGACTCAAACGTATTTTGTACCGAGAATAAGTCAAAACTACATAAGACTCAATTGGAATTTTTTTCCTTACAACAGAGACAAATACAAGTTCCATGCTCGAACCTCTATACCTCACACAAGTAAAACTTGCAGTCGAGGAAGGAGTTCGCGGCGCTATCAAGAGCACTCCAGGAATAGGAGCCCTCCGACACGAAGAGATTAGGACGGAGGTCATCGTAAGCATGATCTTTGTGATCTCATTTAGAGAGAGATGAATGAGCATCCTGCTCATCGTAGGGAGAGGTCCACAAAATAACTGGCTATAAGTCTCCGTTCTCTAGAGCAATTGAAGAGTCGGAGACACCTAAAAAAATTTCCATGCCAAGATTCAAGATCTATGATAAGAAGACTGATCCCATCAATCATGTTCAGTAGTAATGGCAGGCATGACCCTCTAGAATAATAATAATAAAGCCCTTATGTGCCGTATATTCCCCTCCATCATAGGGGATATTTATTAGTGCATTATTTTGTATTATTTACACCCAAATCGAGAACTTGTTAGTTACGTTGCACCATCAATAAAATGTTTTTAGAGCAATTTTTATTATTTTAGAGAAAAATACAAATTTAAGAATAAATGGGGTTAATAATGCAATTTTGAGAACTTCAAGCTCACATATTATATTCATTGTTAATCTCTTGTTCAAGGTTGTTATTGAATATTGACAGGTTTAGAATGCAAGCGGTGAAGTCTGAACGCAAATTGTGCATGAAAAGGGCACCTATGCAACTTCAGGGGCAAAATTGTAAATTTAAATGATTTATTTCGGACTCGGACAAAACACGGAATTTGAAGGCCTTGAATCAAGTGATGCTTGGATTCAAACGGCGTATCAATCGGAGTTAAAACGAAGAAATTATGGTCGTGCAAAGTTCGAATTCGGAAGAAAGTCAAAGTCAAAGCCCCGAGTCAACGCCCGAAGTCAACCCCAAGACCCGTACACTATTGAAATATTTGTTGTCCCGAATTTAGGGTCATGTCGGTTTTTACGGCGTATCAATCGGAGGTCGTACATGAAAGTTATGGCCGCATTTGGGTTATTGTGCAAATTTGGGTTGTAATTTGTTGTTAAAGATAATTGGGTGTATAATAATTTCAAAGCACGCAGTTAGATGAGCTGGTTGAGTGAGTGATAGATAGGCATAAGATCAGGAGTTTGACTCCTGCCCCAACCTATTTGAATTTCGGACGAAATTCTTCTGCAGATTCCCTTTTCCCATTTTCCAGCGCTAAAATTTATGCTTTTTCACTTTCCACCCTATTTTCTTATTTCTTTAATAACTTTTTCATTTTAAATCCTTTTCTCCCCATTATTTTTTCTTTATTCTTCTAAAAATAAATACTACTATATTTAGCAACCCATGGCTTATTATTCATCAGCCCTTGCCTTTTAATTAAATAAACCCTTACCCACAACCCTTTTATTATTCTATTAATTAGAATATTAATTGGTAAAATTCCTATAATGCCCCACATCCTAAAATTTCAACTATTTGAGGGGCATTTGGTCTTCATTTTGGGAGGAGGGGAATTTGAGGAGTGAATTTTGAGAGACTACTTAGGGAGTAGAAATATTTTTGTACATATAGATAGGAATTTTTAGAGTGTGAAATTTTGTGTGCAAGTGGGGAGCGAACTTTATTATATTGGCATTCAATTATTGAGACTTCAATCTTGTAAGTGGATTATTATTATGGCCATTAGTATTTCATCTTGCAATTTGTGTTTTAATTATGATGTCATTTTAATTTAAATTACTAGGATGAGGTGAAATTTACCATGATTATTTAGTGCATGTTTAATTGGTTTAATTCGCTAAATTCCCTACTTGTTCCAAAAACGTTTTAAAAATTCGGTATTCATTTAAAATAGTCACGAGAGTGATATTTAAACCTTCTAAATTAATTGCTTTATTCACATCCTTTGATTTTATGTGCTTACGTTTGATGGATTATGCTTATGTTAAATTGTTTGATAGTCCATGCTTATACTTGACATTTAATGCTTAGGAGTGATATTTTTAAGGGAATATGGATTTTTGGTATCTAAAAAGAGATGTAAAAATAGTTATTTTAACTTTCACGTTTTCATCATCCGAAATTTACGCGACGAGAGTCGGTATAATTTTGAGTTTTAAAAGGGAATAGCGAGTTAGACTAATTAATCATAAATTAATAAAAAATGGTAAATGGATCCGAAATCCTAGTAATATCTCTATACTTGTTACATAATATTTGTTCACTCATTTTTTTATTTTTTTATTTTTTCTCTAAACCATATTTATGTAATCATTTGTCTAGTTGGACAATCGATATTTTATAAAAATTGACGAAATCTCTGTGGGTTCGACTCGTACTTACACCCGCTATATTTCAATAGCCCGCGCACTTGCGATAGTTTTATAACAAATAAAACTTGACAACATATATCGCATAAAAGTGGTTTGAAAAGTTCATACACAAGTCGGTTACTAGCTTCAAATAGCTTGCAAAGGCATTTACTACTCGATTCATCACCAGAAGTGCCCACCCGAAGAGGATGGATTCGCTTTTCACTATGAGAAAGAATCCCTAGCATTGTGAGAATATGTAAGGCGATATTTAGATACTTATAACGGAGTCGAAGATTGTTCTGAGTAGGTCGTTGTAGCCTTAGTCAAAGTTGGTCTATCGAGAAATGCAATGTCGCACCTAGGCCTGTAAATCGGTCTCGGTAATCCAACCTTTGGATTTCTTAGGCTCGGCCCAAAATTTCTTAGTCACTTCCAAAGCTCGAGCTCAGACCGAATTTAAATAAGAACCATATGCTCAGGCTCGGCTCACCAAACTCACGGGATTCGGGCTCGTTTTCGAACAAGCCTGATTTCAAATCTAAAAAACATATCCAAATCAGTAAATAATTTGATAACTGTAGACACAAATCCAAACTAAAAAAACATATCCAAATGAGTAACTACTTATTAATCTTTTTCTGGTATTAATGATATTTTGATTTTGATTAAAAAATATTTCCTAAAATTGTAAACATCTTGTAAACCAAATGTATTTATAAAAACAAATAGTCTCCTTATAACTTATATTTTTTATATAATAAACAAAGTTCATCTCATAAGGTACAAGAGTTCACTATGTTCACAAGAACACAAAATTAAGAACTACTAGCCAAACAACAAGACCAAATCAAACCAAAACACGTGCCCAGTCTCAACCCACAGTGTTGGGTAACCAAACAACAAATAGGTCAATCCAAAAAAGTTCCGCCCAGTAATCCAATCAAAACCCTCTAATCAGTATATCATCTCCCTCCATTAGATAAAATGGTTTCAAAAAAGAAGTTACTGAACAACTTAGTAGAGGAGAGCAGCGGCGGTGGAAAAAACTAGATGAAAATACAAGAAATAATACCAGATGAACATGGAGCACCGGTGGTTGAGGGCGGTGTGGATGGCGGTGGAAAACCCACTTTTGTTTTAGTGGAGCAGCGGCAGTGGAAAAAATCCTAGGGTTCATTTTTTTTCTCCAGACCAGACGATATAAGGATATAGTTTGGAATTTGTTTAGCACTTTTTGTGTAAATGAGAGTGTTGTTCCCCTTTTTTTGTTGTTGTAAATTAACCAAATGGTCCAAAGCCATTACTCTAATAATATATTTTTAATAAGGGGACTATATGGTAAATATACTTAAAATTATATACATAATCTTAATGTATTATATATAATATTTGATTTCGGGTTGGGCCCAAATCGGGCTTCACACTGATAAGCTCAAGCTCGGTTTGAATTACAATCGGGCTTCAAAATTTGGCTCATACTCAACTCAAACTCGCTTAAAGATCAACCCAAATTTAACAGGCTGAATGGGTTGTTCTGCTCAATTTACAGGCCTACTCGCACCAGTCCCCTACCGAAAAGGAGGCCAACACTATTGATTATCTCGTGTTGAGGATAGAGAGATATGCAAAGTTGAAGATGTAGTCGTTGGAACTCAGCATGATAATAATTCCTCAAGCGGATGAGGAAAATTATGGGAGATCCGCCTAAAAGGAACACTTCCCTGAGATGCTACTATCACAGGGATCATGTTCACAAGATAGAGAACTATAAGACTCTCAAGTATTATCTAGAAGAATTGGCACAAACAGGACACATGAATGACTATATGGAGAAAGAAGGTGGAAAACTCGACATGGAGGATGAACAAAAGTCTGATAATGTCCTAAACGATAGGATGGATTATGAGTTCATAGTCATCTATGGGGCCTCTAATCTGAATAAATCCAAGGCAATACTATTCTGATTGAACTGGAGAAAGTCACTATGATGATAGAGGCCTTCCAAATTCACCATGTCAAAATTCCAACAGGTAAATATCGACATACAAAAGATATTGGCTTAAACAAACATATAGTATTTACAAAGAAAGATCTGGTCGGAGTAAAAAACCTGTTAGTTGACCAAGGAAGTTCCTCGGGACTCATGTACTTATAATTATTCCGCAATCTCAATCTCAATATGGAGGGTTTAAAAGAAGCGACCACCTATTTGGTCAGCTTCATTGGAAATATGACTATTCCACTAGGGAAAGTGGTTATGTTGGTCCGAACTAGAAATATCTCAAAGCTGATCGGAATATTTCAACTCCTATCACATAAGAAGGCCCACACGTATCTTTCATTTCAAAATTCTTAGAAAGGTGAATATTAGTCTCATGTAATAAACTAAGATAGATGCAGGCTAGTAATATGTCATTAACATACAGTACCAAAAATAGGAACTTACTTATACTGATCTTGAGGTATATACATGGATCAACTAAGTCTTGTTTGAAACCGAAGTTTGTAATGACCTCGTCAAACATTATATACCATTGCCTTGAAGCTTGTTTTAGTCCATATATTTATTTCTTAAGTTTGCAGACCATGTCTTCGGAAGGTTGTCTTTCCTGGAGAAACTTGAGATTTGTATGCTAGAGAATCTCCGACCTGACCCTAGGAGGAACTGGTCTTCCTTCACATCGCTAACTTGAGGAAAGTTGATGCTATGGTGAGACATCATGGGATTTCTGTTTATGAAGATTTTTCGCGTAGAGGTTACTGTTTTAATATGGTGTCTCTCAATATTCCAGGTTACATCCCCTTGCCCCAGGTCAGGCTGTACTATTTATGGATACATCAAAGTAGAGGCTCAGTTGTACAAGGAACTCAATCAACACGTTGATATATCAAGGAGTACCTGAATATCTCTCCCGAGATTATTGGCAACTGATTTGTCTATATCCATAAGTGTTATAGTGCAGTTGAAATACTCATGTGTGAATTAAATCATGATTTGGGTCGGGTAGCGCTTTGATCATTCCGAGTTGGCCGACTACTCTTATGGGCCATTGGGAATGGGTCCTTACAATGTTTGTATTCGTCTATTTTACAGGTCACTATGTAGTTGCAGTATTAAATTATGCTAAATCATAGTATTCACAGTAAAGTAACCATCAAAAGCATTCAATAAGGAAGATCAAAGTGATCGTGAAGTTAGAAATCCCTTTTGAGCTTACCCAAATCAATACCGCTGCCAAAGCCTAGGCCTATACCAAAAACCCAAGCCTAGACCATCCCGACGGACTATGTGTGTGTCTGTCGTATTATCGTTATTATTTTTAATATATATTTTATAATCGTTCGTGTTGTTTTATTTTATTTTATTTTATTTTTTAGTTCACGTGTTTTGTTATTTACGTAGATATAATTTAATGTATGCACGTCATAATATATTTGTGTCTTTATATAAATAAGTGTGTGTATTTGATTAGAGTTTTCATTATTTTATTTTATTTTGTTTTGTTTCACATAATGTGTTGTGTAATCTCATTGTTCAATACGATATGTAAAACAATTGTTATACATTTGATTAATGAAGCATGCAAATGTAACACCCCGTAACTTTAAACCGACAATAATTTAATTTAATTCAGAACTTGGAATTATAAAAAAAAATTGGATTTAAATATTTTTAACAATTTAATATGTTGAGTTTTATTTATGGAAAATAGGATTTTAATCGGAATTGAAATCGGGGGATAAATCGGATTTTTATTCATATATATACATTTTTGGGCATTCTTAGCACATGAACATGACCGAATCGATTCGGCCTGGAGGGCAAATCGATTCGACTTGGTCAGTGTCGGCAGGTTGTTGAGTTTAATAGAGTTTGAGTTAATTAAAACTCTTAATCCTTTTTCCATAAAAAATTAACTCTAGGCTAGACAATTCTAAACACTTTTCACCAACTTTTAAACCAGAAGTCTTTCACATCTTTACCAGATCTAATCTACAAATCCTAGCCCCAAACTAAATCAAGATTTAACCCAGATTTTTTATGGCTCAAACCGTGTTTTCTCAAGATTGTTCAAGAACGAGTATGTACCAATTTTTCAAGAGGAACGCAACCATCTAATCAGAATTTTCCACCGACTTTTCTTCAGGCATGAATACTTCTATTCTCTCTCTTTAGTATTATGCATTTTAAATATCGCCTGAACCTTAAATTCCATATTTTTCTTAAAATAAATTAGCAACCTTAATTAGGCAAAGTGGAACCTATATTAGGATTGTTTTTATGAAAAATCTTAATATGTATTAAGACTTATAACCATTGTATGCTTAGGGTAAAGGTTGACTTTTTGGTTAATATGATTATTGATTTGCATGTAGAAAATTATATTAGTGTTATTAAATTAGAAAGGGACTTGTAAAATCACATAAAAACTATGTTGATATGAAAAAGGAAATTTTGTTGTGTTCACCATAAACTTTCATCATGTGGAAATTATACTAGTTTCATAAAATAAATTATTTTAATTATGGACATTGATTGAACGAATTAAATTGGATTAATTTGTGAGTGTAGGATAAATTGGTAGAATAATGGATAAAATGCATTGTGTGAATTACTGGTTTGATTATATTTATCACCGCGGGGACGACGAGATTTTTGGGTAGTATGCTGTCACCTTAATTTTAGGAGTACTTGCTAGGTTTGGGACTAGTGGGTATGCCTTAGTTATGGTTAACACTTTCTAGGTATAGGACTAGTTAGTGTAGATTTTTACGGATGCGATATTCCGAGGTGGGTCTGATTTTTATGTCATTCCGTTGATATTGGTAGCCTAGGCGCGAGACTAGGAAGAGATTAATGATAAAAATTCATTCTATATAATAAGGTAGGACGTACTTATTTTTTGGAGACCTCTAGATATGGGACTAGGGGTAGATTTAAGGATTTATGCTCTATAATAGGGTGGGGCTAAAATAATAGAAATACATGAGAAATCAAGAAATTGAGAATTAATATCAAAGATAATAAATGGGCATTAAAATAGATATGTGATGTGAGTACGAGCAAGGCTGGCTGGCTACAGCGACGTGGATGTGTGTTGGCGTCATGAGTATGGACAGGGCTGACAGAATAAGGTCCGACTGGCTATAGTGATGTGCCGTGCGTGAAACCTCATGAGTTTGTGCAGAACTGATAGAAATCGGGTTGACTGGCTATAGTGAGGGGAATGGGTGTGATGTGTAGAACATTAAGCGTTCCAAGAGTGTGTGCAAGGCCACTAAGGGGTCGTCTAACCATATTAGTGTCGCATGAATAAAAATAATTGAATTAATTAAAATAAGTAAGAATAAGTGCATATCTTTAAATGATAGTGTTAATGGAATAATTGGACTTAAACTTTTAGGGTGGCTTAGTTATGTGATTTAACTGTCGTAGTTTATTTCATTCGCATGTTAATAATTATCTCGCTTAGTTTTAAATACTCTATTGGATTTTTATCATGTATAATGATATTGTCTAGGTTCACAAACCCTAATTGAAAACAGTAGCTAGAATTCTTGCGGTGGGCTCTGATCCATTGCGTTGACTAACATTTCAGGTATTGCGCTGGAGTAGCTGCATAGGAGTGATTGAGGATTTTTGGAGGTGCAACCGGAGTTATTTTAGATGCTTTAGTAGTTAGATTTATTTTCCATTCAAGTTGCATTTGTTATGAGACTTTCATATATATGGATTTGGTGGGCCAATCGGTTCCACAGTTATTTACGGTTTCTGTCAAACATTTATATTTGGATCATTTCATTTAAATTTATATTTATTTGGAGTTGAATTTATTTTGGAGATTAGCATGGTGATAGATTTTAATATTGCATGAAAGATTATATTTATTGGATCAATCTGATTATTATCTTGTGGAATAAATTTTTAAAATGTCTCATATATCAGTGACATGCTAAGAATGATAACTTATTTAGTGACGCCCGACGTAGTTTGGCAGCGGCGGCTGGCCACCTTGCTTGTCAGATTGTGTGGGGTGTTACAAATGGTATTAGAGTGTGGTCTTAGGTCTCGTAGGTTATGAGTATGTTTTTGCTCCCATGTTGATTATCTTTGATTCCTTTTGATGATTTGTACTCATAGTTATTCCGAGTTTGATGTTGTTTTGTTCCTATATTTTTAGATGGCGAACACTAAGAGAGATGGAGATAGGGAAGAGGGTTCAGTTTCTGGTTTCGCAAGTCGGGAGAGGCCGAGGCAGTTTCCATAAGGGCAATCCTCCAACCTTCACAGGGGAATCTGATCCAACGATTGCTAACCAGTGGAGGAGACATGTAGAAACACTTGAGGATGGTGGACTGTACTTATGTATAGAAGAGGATGTTGGCTACATTCAACCTGACTAGCGATGCATTACAATGGTGGGAGAGTGTCACCACATCGGAGGATAGAGATCGCCCAAACTATGGAGATTTTCTTGTACAGTTTAATGATAAGTATATCCCGTATTCGATTAGGAAGAGGGAATTTTTTAATTTAGAACAGGGTTAATAATCAGTTGCTAAGTATGAGCAGGAATTCACAAATTTGTCGATGCTTGTACCAAAGCATGTAAATACAGAGGCAAAAAAGATGGAATGCTTTATTAAGGGCTTATCGTGGTTTATTAAGCAGATATTGTTGGGTAACCTGGAGTACACTACGTATACCCAGGGGGTCGACGTTGCACTATTATTGTGGCAGGAGAAAGTAAATTACGAAATGAAGTTGGGAAAGATATAGGTGTCAAATGCTCAAGGAGGAGAGAACAAGGGTCATAATGACCAGGCGTAGAAGAGCAGCGAGCAAGTCAAGAGTAGCGGGGCAATGGTGTCTTGCAGGGCCATCCGGGGTAGGGGTAAGGACAGTGTAACAACCCTCGCTTTTAGGAGGCTAATTTCATATTTGATTTACCGCATAAGGTAATGGTATAAAATGTTGGGACTGCAGTAAATATTAATTGAATGAATTAAAAGTTAATATTTACTAGGTTGATGTATATTTACTGTATATGAAAGTAAATATCATCAGGTTGCATGTTTTATAGTGTCATCTATTTTTAAATGACACTACGGTTTAAATGAAATTGGAACTGGAAATAATTTATAAAATTTATCGGATGCCAGTTTAGAGGGTGTAGTTAGTCCCAGAATGTCCGCGACAGTCAAAATAAGTGCCATATTATATTTTTGAGTTTCGGACACTTTTACCTGGTTTTAACTTAAACGTGTATTGGGAGTTATTTTAATGTGGTATTAACCACTTAAGTTGGAGACTTTAGTCTTAAGCCACGATTTTAAGTCTTGCCCCTTATTTTCATTTTCCTCATTTTATGTCTTAAACTTAGAGAGAGAAAGAGAGGAAGAGAAAAGTGGAGAAAGAAGAAGAGAAGAGAGAGATTGGAGCTTGGATTTGCTTCTTCTACAAAGAAATATGAGATTTCAACCCTAAGGCAAGTTTTCTACTTGCTAATATATGATTTAAGATGAATAAATTGTTTGATAGTTGTGTATTTGCATTTATGGATCAAAAATGAAATTTGGGGTGATTTAACCCTAATCTTGGGTTTTGATGATGAAATTATGGATAATAGTAGTTAATAACCATGTAGGTTGATTTGGGGTAGATTTATGATGTTGGTTGTGGGTAAAAATTGAAGAGATTGGAGTTTGGGGAAATCTAGGGTTTATAACCCTCGAAGCCATTCTTGGCAAATTCTCTAGGCCGAATCGATTCGGCCCCTTGGGAAAATCGATTCGCTAAGGGGAAGTTCCCAGGTCTACTTGAACCGAATCGATTCAGGTCCAAGACGAATCGATTCGGCAGTTGCAGAATCCCAGGTCTTATGTCCGAACCGATTCGCTGTTTGGGAGAATAGATTCGCTAAGGCGAATCGATTCGGATTCATGCTGTTTTTGAGTTATTTTTTTTAAACTCAATTCTTCTCCTTTTCCTTTAAGCTTAGGACTTAGTAACCTTCTTGAATGAAGTAAACTTAGAGTCCTAGAGTTTTAGATGAGTTGGGGAACTAACTTAGATAATTAATGGTTTGTATGGGATTTTTCGGGGTTATGCCTATTGACGCTAGGGCAATCTTTTCTTCTAGTTGATTGTTATGAAATTAGGAGATGTAGTGTTATGTTTGGGAGACTTTAGAAGCTCAATTGAGCTATGTTAACCTTGATGGTTCATAATAACACCATAAAAGTGTTGGGAGATTAAATTAAAAGTTTATTCATTCCTTTGAAGTACGATAGTATTGGGGTTTTAAAGTAATACCCCAAAATGTTTGGAGATAATTAAGAGTTTATTTACTCCTTTGAGGTTGTAGTAACGATATAATTTATCGTATGGCTCCGGATAATAAGGTGAATTATTTACAATAATGTAAATAAGTATGGTTTCAAATAAAACGAAACATACATGTATAAATGGAAATAAAATGGATATGGTAATGATGATGGTAAATGATAATTTACTTGATTTTTGAAAATGGTAAATAAAATGGTTTAAACACACCTCTCTAAATGAAATCATAAGGGAAGTTCGCGTGTGAGGTGAAGCCCCCTGACTAATGAATGCAGGGTGGATATAGTCCTAGTCCATGTGAGAGTTTGTTGTTATATATTTTTCTGCGATGGGTAGGAGATTTCGGGTGTGGTCTTGACTATCCCGCAGGCACATGGCCGCTTCCCGACGATTTGCGTTATAGGTGCCCAGGTTGTCTTAATGGTATGCCCTGAAAGATGATGGTCATTTAGGGCCGCGCACAGTGGGGAAACCTGGACGGGCGGTCTTAGAATCGTTATATGTATATAAATATAACTATTCATAATCAGGTGGGACTTGATGGATTATATATGCCATAAAGATCATAAAGAAGTGCCACAAAGAGCACATATAATTGCCACAAAGAGCATTTGAAAATCATTATTTTCCTGATAAGGAAAGGATTTTTACAAAATGTAAAAGTGAGATAAAGATGCCATAAAGAGCATAAAAATTGTGAATATATATATATATATATATATATATATATATATATATATATATTTCCTATTATGGAAAAGATATATGAGATAATTGGTGCATATGACGAAAGTTTTAGTTTAATGTTATTCATTTTATTTTCCTGCTTAGCTTATGTTTTAAATTGTGTAGGTAGATTCTTATTTCTCTTTCATCATGATTTATCATTCATAACTGTCATACTTTATATTCATCTGGTAGTCATATAGAACTGGGCCCTGACCCATTCATATTTCTTTTTGTGCTTGCATCTTGTATCCGCTCAGGTACTCCGCCGCAAGGATGCCTGATCTGACTTCCTATCCCGGTGTTTTTGGCGAGCCATGATGCTTTGCGGGTATTACGGGATATTTTGAAATAGACGCCGTCATCCTTGAACTCTAGTTAAGATCGGGTCTTTTTACTCGGGCGAGAAGCCCAAGCTTTTGTAATTTATTAATGTAATGTATTATGTAAATTATTGAACTTATTTAATGTTGTTGTATGAGTCTCTGTCCGACAGCATATTTGGTCCCTTATTATACACTTGTGGGTATATAATATATTTCATCTGGATTTCCACTTTCTTTTTAGTTGGGTTGTTTAAATTCTTTTCTTTAACTTTAAAACCAAAAAATTTTGGCAACCCGTTTTTCTGAAATAAGGAGTGGTTATCCCGTATACTTCTTATTTTGTTGTGATGCTGAGAATGATTCCATTCATGATTCCATTAATTTGGAGTATCGGGCTGGCCACCCCCTATTTCGGATGGCGAGTTGTCACAGATGGTATCAGAGCATCAGGTTCTAGAGTCCATAGGAATCTGTGTGAACGCTTTGCGCTTTCAGCGATGCTTTTGATTTGACATAGAGCCTTAGGATTAAGATCGTTAATTTCTTTTGTGAGATCTCGTTCTTCTGCCATGAGGTAGAACCTATAGAATCTTTTGCGCATCCGTGTGAGGATAGTAGGTCAATTTAAGAAGGGCGTCATGAGAAGGAATTACTAAGAACTATAATTTGTGGTCGGGGATGAGGACCGCTTTGGAGGTCGCTCCCTTTTTGTAGCATTTTCATGTCTTGCTACTGCGACCACTGATTATAGTAGACATAGTTTTCCAAGTGCCTCTAGAAGTAGAGGGTGGTACTAAGCTTGATATTTCAAGCGATGTTAAATTGAAGTGGAGAAGTGCCCAGAAGTAGGATGGAGGAAAATCCTTCACCCGTAGGAGTAGTGTTGAGATGGTGAGAACGTGGTCACCATATTCGTGAGTGCCGGAAGTTTTACCCATGGAGAAACCCGATAGATACTTTCTATAGCGAGTTTCTCTGGGATAACTGGAAGGAGGAGAAGGTGGATCCTCAAATGTTCACGCGAGGCTCGGTCTGAGGCCGACCTGTGAATAAAGAGTTGTACGGTTAGGGAAGTCGTACAGCAAAAATAAGGAAGAAAGAGCCCTTTGATGGAATGATAAGCTCCAGAATGAGCGTCGTTAACACTTCTGATGGAGCAGTGATCATGAAGCACCATTGGTGGACATCCACCTGGGGAGGTTTCATTGAACTGATGAAGAGGAGGTCGAGAGCATGTTCTCTCTTACTGAGAAAGTAAGAGGGACTGCATGGGTAATTGTTTGGCGGCTAGGGGTGGAACAATGGTTATGACGTGGAAGAACCACGCATTTTGATTATGTTGATTGGAAATCAAGGGCATGAATAAAGTGCTAGTGGGAATTCCACCTTAGTAGTGGGTGGTGCATACTTCATGATAAGATTTAGTAGTATTGTATCTATTATAGATTCGGGTGTGTATATTGAGCTTGTGGTAATATTGACGCTATTATAAATAAAGTAATTATATGATTTCCGTGGTAGGGAAGTTTTATATTTTTCTTCACTCGTCATAAAGCGAGTGATGATGTATTTTCTTTTAAAGTACTATGTACGTTATGTATTACTTGTATGACATGTATACTATACAAGTAAAGATATTTTGGGTTGTTTGGGGTGATAGCAAGCAATTAAATTGCGAGGCTATCCTATTTCTAGTTTCAGGATGGAACTAGATGTTCTATAATGTCTCTCCTGGATACAGGTTGAGACTTTATGTGGGTGGTTGAGGTAAAAAGGAGGTTTTTATTTCTTGTTATGCTATCTTGCGTCTGTGTTTGGTTGATTGCTTGTTTGCATTGTATGTGATTGATATGCCTTATCTCCATGACCGACAAGTTGAGTAGTAATGCATTGGAGGGGTTCCTTGTTTAGATTCCGCTTTTGCGGGACGCTCCACGCATGAACCTCAACGACGTTGGAAGTGGAGAGATGATGTTCTTTCTTCTTTTAGTTTATTCCATTTTATTTTATTTTATTTTGTTGGCTAAGAGATGGGTTGAAAGGTTTAGCCGAGAATCACGTAGAAGAGTGATTAAGGGCTATTAAAGTGCGAGATAAAAGCACTGTATATAGTTCTCTCCTCTGAACGATGTGAGGGAGACTGCGATACGGAGTCGAATTGAGACTTTAGGTTATTCCTTGATAAGAAGGCTATTTGAAAAGATGTATATATGTTATGGGATAAAATTTGTAAGACTTCACAGAAAGTGAATGTCTGATTAATTGAAATCTTTAAAGATGAAATGGTAATACATATATAGAAGTGGAATTTTATTAGTAGAATTGTAAGTTAAAATGTGCCGATCCCGATTATGTGTTTTAGACCGTCACATCTTAATGACCGACGATGCGAGGTAGTAGTGCAACGGGAGGGTTCCTTGTTTGGATTTCGCTTCGGCGAGACGTACCACACATGAAACCGAGCGAATGTTGGGAGTTGAGATAGGTCTTGGACACTAGGGATATACTAAGTATTATATGTATACGATTTAGATAGGATATATATATGGATCGACCTTAGGCTTAGTAGGGCGTAAGGCCTTTAGGGCATGTGATGTTGATTTAGGAAGGCTATAGGGAGTTGACCACAAAAATGTTGTGGGTTAACCCTTAGGGGGATTAGATCCCTAGGAACGAGAAGTGTGGAATCTCGAGAGATTTTGAAGGTTAGGCCAAAGGAGACGAGGCCTCTCTTAGATAAAGTGTTACATTGGTAACTTAGCTACCGGGGAGTTAGGAGGGTGAGTTGATTTTCATTCCTGAGCCATTTTGTTAAGTTCAGGGGTGGATTTAATGAACAGTCTCTGCCAGGAGCGGGAAGTAATAATACTGGAGCATGGACCCGTTGTTTATGCGTCTCACAAACTTCAACCTTGTGGGAAGTATTACCCCATGCTCGAATTAAAATTCATTGCGGTGGAAATTTCCTTAAAGAAATGGAGGCACTACTTCCTGGGCAGAAATTTAGTCTTTCTCGCGAGCAACAAGTTATTTCAGTATGTCGTGGGAGAAATTGAGTTGGTGTATGAAGTTCTTAATGGACTATTTAGTGGATTTTCTCATTCGCTCAGGATATGCGATTGGGGTAGTAGATGCGTCGAGTAAGAAACCCGTCGGAGATAATTATGGTGGCACGAAAAGCCAAGTGAAACGAGCATGACTAGGGAGACTTTGTAGTAATAGCATTCCGGTTGATGGTTGATTATTTCACCTACTCGTGTGAAAAAGAGTAGCAGTGGAACGAAGAAAGGTATATTCAAAGATGTTTTCTTTGAATTGCCGATACTAAATTGGTCTTGATCCTATTTAAGAAAACAGTTGATCGATTGACCAAACTGTTGCTTTTTCGGCCATTGCGGGCGGACGATATGTAGAGGAGTACGCCCCACTTCTTTTACGGAGTGGTGGTAAAACTGTGTGAAGTGCATAATAATGGTGGTGGACCGAGACTATATTTTTCAGGTCGAAGGTTCGGTATGGGTTCCATGAAGGAATGGGAACCGTATGGAGATGGAGTACATTTTACCACCCTAAAGTGGATGATTGGAGGAAGTTGACTTAATGCCGAGAGGCATGCTTCGAATGTACGCCTTAGGATAAATAGATGGACGGGAGCAATGACTTGTGTGGATGGAAATTTTCCGTACAAGAATTTGAATCATTTTCTACGGTATGGCGCCGTGAATGGCCTTGTGTAGCCGGTTGAGTAATTTTTGCATACTCGTTGGATGAGGCCAGCGAATAGTTGGTTCCTTGGACTTGGAGCGGTCCTGGAACACGTCTTTAATGATTGGGATTTTGAGCCATATGCTTTGAAGAGCTACGACTATGTAAGGAAAAATTGAGTAGTGTTGGGGTTAAGCCAATTAGTGTTGGTGTAGGAATCCCCAAGGTGGGATGTAGCGTGATTTAGGATGTAAGGCATTTTGCGCCTAGTCGCGTGGTTAGCATCTTCCGCCATAGGAAGCTAGAACTGATAGTTCGTGAGGAGCGCTTTGTGCTATGAAAGAGCATAAAGATTGTAGACTGAGATCGATAGTGATGACCTTAGTCCAAGTCCATTTTGGGACGTCGTATTAACGAGGGTTTGTTAAGGACGATAGAATGATAGTTTGAGATAGTATACCCTTTATGCGTATAGGGTATGCCCAAATTTTGGGGACAAAATTCCCTCATAAGGGGGGGAGTATGTAACAACCCTCGCTTTTAGGAGGTTAATTTCATATTTGATTTATCGCATAAGGTAATGGTATAAAATGTTGGGACTGGAGTAAATATTAATTGAATGAATTAAAAGTTAATATTTACTAGGTTGATGTATATTTAATGTATATGAAAGTAAATATCATCAGGTTGCATGTTTTATAGTGTCATCTATTTTTAAATGACAGTATGGTTTAAATGAAATTGGAACTGGAAATAATTTATAAAATTTGTCGGATGCCAGTTTAGAGGGTGTAGTTAGTCCCAGAATGTCCGAGACAGTCAAAATAAGTGCCATATTGTATTTTTGGGTTTCAGACACTTTTACCTGGTTTTAACTTAAACGCGTATTGGGAGTCATTTTAATGTGGTATTAACCACTTAAGTTGGAGACTTTAGACTTAAGCCACGATTTTAAGTCTTGCCCCTTATTTTCATTTTCCTCATTTTATGTCTTAAACTTAGAGAGAGGAAGAGAAAAGTGGAGAAAGAAGAAGAGAAGAGAGAAATTGGAGCTTAGATTTTCTTCTTCCACAAAGAAATATGAGATTTCAAACCTAAGGCAAGTTTTCTACTTGCTAATATATGATTTAAGATGAATAAATTGTTTGATAGTTGTGTATTTGCATTTATGGATCAAAAATGAAATTTGGGGTGATTTAACCCTAATCTTGGGTTTTGAGCAGGAATTCACAAATCTATTGATGTTTGTATTAAAAGAGGTAAATACAAAGGCAAAAAAGATGGAATGCTTTATTAAGGGATTATTATTGTCTATTAAGCCAATAGTGTTGGGGAATCCGACGTGCACTACGTATACCCAAGTGGTGGACGTCGCACTATTGTTGTGGCATGAGAAAGAAAATTACCAAAAAATGTTGGGAAAGAGACATGAGTCAATGGTTAAGGAGGAGAGAACAAGGGTCAAAATGACCAGGCGTAGAAGATACGATGAGAAAGTCAGGAGTAGCAGGGAAGTGGCATCCCATAGGTCCCTCAGGAGCAGGGGCAGGGGCAAGGACAATCGGGTGAACAGACACTAAACAGGCAGTATGGACCTTTTAGGGGTGCATGTTTCAATTTTGGAGAAGTAGGACACCGAGCCTCTAGGTGCCCGAAGGCGTAGGACCAGCAGGGTCAAAGTGTACAAGGCCAGCAGGGCCAAGGGCCTCCAGCATCGGCATCGCTTGGTGTACAGGGATCGCCAGTATTACCAGTGGTAACCGCAGTGGGTAAGTGTTACATGCTTCCGATTCGGGAGCCCCAGGCAGGGCAGGCGCCACAGGAGCCAAGACGTGGCTAGTGGAGTAACACGGTATAGACTATTTTCTTAGATACTTATATGTATAGGTGATATATATGTTGCAGTTTTATCGTGGGGAAAGTGCATGTAAGATTGAGTGTATGGGCGCCCCATTGAGGCATTTTATGGGTAGGCATATGTGAACCTTATTTTATTTTTGTGCCTTTATACTTCGTCGAATTTCGATGACGAAATTCATGTGCTAGGGGGGAAGTATGTAACACCCCTTAATTTTAAACCGACACTAATTTGATTTAATTCGAAATTTGGAAGAATAAAAATTTTTGGATTTAATTATTATTAGAAATTTAATATATATTGGATTTTATTTATGGAAAATAGGATTTTAATCGGAATTGAAATGAGGGGAGAAATAAGATTTTTTTTTCATATATATACATTTTTGGGCGTCCTTTGCACCTGACCAGGACCAAATCGATTTGACATGGAGGGCGAATCGATTCGCCCTATTCAATGTCAGAAAGTTGTTCGATTTTAATAGAGTTTGAGTTAATTAAAACTCTTAATCCTATTTCCATATAAAATTAACTCGGGGTTAGATTTTTGTAAGCACTTTTTCACCAACTTCTAAACCAAAAGTCTTCCAAGTCTTTACGACTTCTCATCTACAAACCCTAGCCCTAAATTAAATAAAGATTAGCCCCAATTTTTTAAAGGCTCAACCCGTTTTTTCTCAAGATTGTTCAAGAACGAGTCTATACAAATTTTTTGAGAGGAATGCAACCATCTAATAAGAATTATCAACCAACTTTTCTTCAGGCATGAATATTTTTGTTCTCTCTCTTTAGTATTATGCGTTTTAAATATCGCCTAAACCTTAAATTACTTATTTTTCATAAAATAAATTAGCAACCTTGATTAGGGAAAGTGTAACACCTCGTAAGTTCTGGGTAATTATTATAATTAACTAATTCGGTAATTAGTGATCCTCAATTAATGAGAATTAATTAATGGGAATAATTAAAAGTGGTTATATTTAAAATAAGTTAACGAGTGAGGATTAATTTTAGAATTATAATCCGGACGATAATTTTTAGTGCGCGGTTGAGTATGGTAGAGGGAAATTAGTCCAAAAGAAGTGGGTACATATATATAGGATATTGGGGTCCAATTACACATGTGTGAACATAATGAAGAGAGTTTGGGCCATTTTAATTGGGGGCCATAAGCCCAAAACGTGAATAGTGTTTTTACCCTAAGATGTGTAAGGGGTTAGGCATCATTAAGTCATAATAGAAGACTAAAGGGAGAGAAGAAAGGAAGAGCCAAAGGAAAAGTGAATTTGGGGATCTTGAAGAGGCAATTCCAATTAAACTTCACCTTTCAAAGCCCTAGGTCATCTTAGTTAAGGCAAGTGGTTTAAAGTTTGAGCATTAAATTGTATCTAGCTATTCATAGCAAAAGAGGTGTAATCAAATTGAATTCTAGGGTTAGTTCTTGCATAAATTGGGGGTTTCTCATTATAAGAATTATAAATCTGTAGATGATTTAATAAATGATGCATTTGATGATTGAGGATTTGAAAATTGATGAGATTATTAGGGCTAGTATTGTTAAAATGGAGAAAGGGGCTTAGGATGAATTTGGGGAACATTTCGGTAGAAACCTGTTCAAAACAGGGATTTAAAATTCATCAATGGCGGACTGGGTTTATGCAGAAGCAAGAGAGAGTAGGAATTACCAATGTCGTTCGAACGACATGGTAATTCATTCGAACGAGATCCACTGTCGTTCGAACGATAAGGCTCTTCGTTCGAACGAGATCTGATGGTTGTCAGGCCTCTGAAATCCCCTAATTCAAACCTGCTATGTCAGAAGTTTATAGTTTTCGCCCTAACAGAAATTGTGAAATTTAATATTGAAATATGGTTAATTTGGAATTACTTAACCTTGGAATTATTTTACTAAATTGCATGGTATTGGAGATGTATGTTTATGATTTCGTATATTATAATCTTGTTATTTGAAGGGATTAAACTTGATTGTAATAAATTAAAGGGTGAATTAGAACCATTTAAATTCGGGCCGAGAGATAGGGAGTCTGGTTACACTTAAAAAGTGGTTACATTAAGATAAGGGAAATTAATGCAAAATAATAATAATAATAATAATAATAATAATAATAATAATAATAATAATAATAATAATAATAATAATAATAATAATAATAATAATAATAATAATAATAATAATAATAATAATAATAATAATAATAATAATAATAATAATAATAATAATAATAATAATAATAATAATAATAATAATAATAATAATAATAATAAGAAGAAGAAGAAGAAGAAGAAGAAGAAGAAGAAGAAGAAGAAGAAGAAGAAGAAGAAGAAGAAGAAGAAGAAGAAGAAGAAGAAAGTCGGGGTGTAGACTTAAATATTTTAGGCTTGGGTATGGGCATGATACTCCAATAGCCTGGATTTCTATATATTTCGGTGTGTAGTACATACATGAATTATATATATATTTGTTTGAATAATATATATAGTAAAGTCATACTAATATAAATGCCATCATAGGAGGTTGTGCGACGAGGTTGAATCCCTGACTTGACGAGCAGGGCGAGTATAATCCCCAGGTCATAGCGTCTGTGACTTAGGGGTGGACTGGGTGTATGGAGCGAAAAGTTTAGGCAGGAACTATGGCCGTCTCTTATGCGCTCGGTGATGGCATTGTATATCTGACATATGTGTGAATGTTGAGATATAATTATACGTATATATAGTGCAGAATTATATACAGGAAATTATATATATACAAGGTGTGAAATGTATATATAATAAAACTTGTGAAATAGTTATATGGTATTTAGTTGGATATAGATGTAAATAAGTTAGTGTGTAATATAACTCATATACATGATGTGAATGGTGTAAAGGATATAACTTGTGAGAATGTTATATGGCATTAAATAGGAATCGATTTGAATAAGCTAATGTGTCTAATAAACCATATAATGTATACGATATTCTCTCGAGTTGGGATAGTGAGAAATAGTGAGATATATGAGATAAGACTTACGTAGGGTTAGCTAGATGGGTCGTTTATACTTTCGGTAGGCGTGCACATTAGTTGAGGGGTAAGGTAGACTCATGAGAATGTGCGACACTAATTTAAATATGGAGAGCATTTGCATATTTACTTCTTGCATTTAAATTCACTTGCTAAATATTTTTAAATGTTTTGGGTTCTAACCCTTGCTATAAATATTTTCAAAACCTTTTAGGTATCCTACCACAGGGATGCCAGGCTTGATATTCATTCATGGGTGGATGTTGTAGGATTTGGATAGACGCGTCTATTTTTATGTTCCTAGTGTAGGGATCTCTGTCAGACCATCCTGAGCATGTTAGTTCACCGTTTGTTTCAGTTACCTTGCAAATTGTGTGAGCTT
Source organism: Sambucus nigra (assembly GCA_949130495.1). NCBI lineage: Eukaryota > Viridiplantae > Streptophyta > Magnoliopsida > Dipsacales > Adoxaceae > Sambucus > Sambucus nigra. Next base: position 102,166,923 of record OX422208.1, read on the forward strand.
ATTACTCTTGCTAGTTTGGTTTGGTTTTGGGTGTAACCGATGGTTTATTCGGAAAGACTTCCTTTACTCTTTATGTTGATTGGTTTTTATTAGACTTGTGGTATGATGAATTTCCCTTATTACGTTGGTTATTTGTATTCGTATTATGTTGTTGGTTTGGGCTTAAATAAAAAGATAAAATTTGGCACCATGTCTTTTGAATACTAGGTGATTAGTGAGTTTTAAAAAGTTTTTGACGATGATACTAAGAATGAACCAGATGAGATTCCTGTTTAATTTGATACTAATTACCAGATATTTATTAGGCGGGGTGTCACAGATGGTATAATAGAATCAGGTTCTAGTGTCCTTAGGATCTGTGCGGGTTTTCACGTTTTCATAGCGTTCTTTGATATAGAGCCTTATTATAGGATTGTTGTATACCTTCACGTACGCGATTTACGTTCTCCTGCTATAGGGTATAGTTCATATGATTCATATAAGGTTTCGATCGAGCGTGGAAGATCGAACATGTTATAACAACCAACGTGGGACGTTAGAAGGATTGCAGGAGGGAGGACTCAACAGAATCCATGGAGTATTCTAGAAATAGTGAGGCGATAAGAGTCACCATGATAATTGTTAGAATAATTGAAGTTGGAGAAATCACTTGGGTGAAATAGTTGCTCCAAGAACCGCCGGGAAGGACGATAGTGCAAAGTTAAAACCCCAAGTGTGGACGACAAGGGGTGAGGATCTAAGAAAATTTTGTTTCAAGAGACCAACCCATTAGGATTCGAGGGAGATGCAAAAGAGTGATTTACCATTGGGTTAGAGAACATCCAATTGGGATCACATGCGGGGGAGTGTAGTGTCACTCAAGTCAAAATTTCGGACAATGGAGTTTGCTCTTAGAAGAAGTATGGGGTGATAAAGCCAGTCACCACATTCATGGGGAGATACAGTGAATAACGAGAAATTAAGGGTGCAGATTATTATGAAATCTCTTTCTAGTAGTTGATCAGATAGGCAAGGAAAATTTTAGTAATTTTCCAAAAAGGGTCGGACAGTGGCCAGATGGGAAGGAAAGTTGAAAGAATTTGCAAACTTAGTACCTAATGAGAGGGGTAAGAAGGATCAAGTAGGGTTTGTAAGTTGACATTAGACCTGTTGGGTAGAGTGTACAAACTTGGATATGAGATTTGGCTAGGATGATTGGTATAGTTATCGTCAAAGTTGTACCATAACAATTGGTATCAATGCTCTCGAGAGAGGGGAGCTAAGGGAGTTGGAAATCTATCAGAAGAGTAAGACTGGATTTTTGTGCTCGTGAGGCATCAAGGGAAGGGACACCTAGTAAAAGACCCGGATTAATGATCGAGATCAATGAAATCTCTGACGAGTGATGGTGGGTTTACTTAAGGCCATCAAGGCCAGCAACAACTCTATTGGATCAGCTGATCCAAAGGTATATTAGGAGTAGCAATCAGGGTTAAGGCTACCCGATCCATAAAACAGACAACCCTGACAGGGACGTTTAGGGCTAGAGAAAGGGGAAGGACATAGAGAGGTGTCTTATGTATAAAAAGAGTAGTAACACATGGATGGATCTTGTCCGCCGCAAATCAGGGGACAAGAGCTAGATGCCTTGTAGGGGCATCTATTGGAGAAGTTTTTGATTTGTCTAGGACGCACGTGTTATATCTATTAACCATTGAGCAGGCAGTGTTATGGGTAGCTGAAACTACGAGTTTTATTCTGAGATGATTGGGGTTTGCTTTGTGTGATGCAAGTGGGTCACAGGAATGTATTAATACTAGGTTCACGTGAGAAACGGATTTAGTGAAGGTATTGTTAATATCAATAGTGTGTATTTTTACCATGCAGTAGCGGGGCACTCTTTAGTTCCACCTGAAAGGAACGGGTGAGTACATTGAGATGATGTATTTCTTAAGAGATGATAATTGAGGTATGGTTTTATCTTGGGTACGGACGGGTTCGCAATGGTGGGCGATTATAGCAAGGCTATCGTGTTCGTTGTCCTAGAGTAGGAGGTTTATTTGTGTGATGACCCACTGAAAGTGGTTGAACTCACGGTGTTATTTTGTGAAGTAGACCTCAGAGAGTATAATTGTCTAGATATATTGGATCCCAGTGCGTAGGGACTCTTACTGATGAGATTCAAGGTATGTCGGGTTACCGTGAAGCGGAGACATTTAGCTCATTATTAATATTTAATGTTGGGGACTTAGGGATAGTACGAGCGTAGTAGTATATGACTCCTTTAGAGATGCGAGAGTCTATGATAGGCTAAGGAGCATAGGGGCAAGGTTTGAGAGTCTCGGGGATATGCTTTGGGTTCTATGGAAATCAAGTACTGACGATGCTAAGGAATAGTGCATTGGAAAAAGTTCTTTTGGGCTTTGATGGGAAATGTTATATGCACAAGCCTTAATAAAATATTAAAAGTGTGAAGATGTCATTGGATTCCAGGTCATCAGATCTAATGATAATTGGTGAACGTGTGGAGAAAATATGTTGAGCAGAGGGCCACTAAGATATAGGGCTAGTGGAGCAGGAAAGTGTTGCGAAAGAAACACTGAGAATCTTTGCGCCACAAGTTGATAGGTGAGATAATATCGGGAAGAATTTAATAGTGATGAGTAAGGTCATCGTTAATATTTGAAGGTTATAGCCACGTCGAGAATGTGGGGGATGAAATTGAGACAAATATGGTTACGTAAGTGATGAGGGGAGGTTTGTGCAAATATGCACAAGATATAGGGTGTATACGCACCCTGGGAGGAGCCAGAACCTCTACAATGCAAATACTTAGTATATTCAGGGAGAAAATGCAAAGGCAGTGATTTAGGAATATTCAGGAGGTATGGGAATAAGCGGTTTCCCGAATTATGGAATAATTAAGCATGGATAAGTTTAGAAGTCACAGTGGGTACGTCATAATCTATGGTGTGTTATCACTAGAATTCGTGAGTGCGGCGAATACTAGTGGATGTGCTGATCGTAATAGCCATAATTTATATATCCAAGTACTGTGGGGTAGTGGGGATTCCTTGGTGTTAACCACGTGAGGGTGGAGGTTACACTAGGAGGATAGTGGTATAATATGGGATATTTCTACTTTCGAGGATCATGGGAGTAGTGTGGATGTTTCCCAAGTTTCAATTATGTAACCATAGTTTAGGGCTATAGTGGATAGTTATAGTAAGACTGGGTGTTAGCAGTACCAGGGTATGAATTATCGTTGCTAGGTTCACCTGAGATAGGGTCTAGCATATATATTCGATAATATATGATAAAATGTGTTACATGTTAATGTACTAATATTGTGAAATTGAAATCCCGGGAAGTAGGGACATTTCTGATGTAATTCAGTGTGGTTGAACTTATTATCAAGCAGGAAGATATAGCCCAGGTTTGACTTTCGCGCAAGGAAACTAGTGATAGTAAGGGCGCGGTAGTAGGTATTGTCTTTTTACATAAGAGTGGATATGTACTTTCATGCCGAGAGGAGGGTATTGGAAATGTTATAACTATGGGATTGAAGTTATATTACTAATTAAGGGAAACCTAATGTCGTATTTCTTTTAGTGCGTTTAAGCACGGTGTGACACCCCGACTAATTAAATACCAGGTAGCTACTCCTTTATTCAAATTAATACAAAATGTCCAGTTGGTTCAGTTCATAGCATCACTGTCGGAAAAAAATTTATTTAAAATTCGAGCCACCTAATATTTAAAAAGTGAGTTGTCCAATTTTATTAAATTAAATTAACATGCATCCAAATAAATTACTAACTAAAGGCATCACAATCACATTACAGTCACAATGTAAAATACTGGAATAAAAATTGAGTCTGGAGTAACACTCCCATGAATAATCCAAATACTGAATAAAACTAAATACAAAGTATGAATAATTAATTAATTAAAATCCGAAACTGAAATGGAACTGAGTATGATAAAGCTATCTCTAAAGAAAAGGGGGCGACATGTCCTACAGATGAATAAATATGAAGTGGAGTCAATGTAGAAAGTGGAGGCATCTACTATCGAGGTCCTGTAACTTCCACAGTAGCTACAGCACGTCACTGGAATGAACTCCTAAGTTTGGCGTCCCTGTGGCTGGGCACCTAAATGGTTTTTACAAGAAAATAGATTTGGAAGAAAACAGGTTAGAGCCCGATGTGAAAACAGTTTAAAATATAGCAAGTGTTTAATAACATTAAACATTGAATATAAAATACATGTTAGTTACGTGCACTCACATGAGTTCCTCGCCTCTCAACTAATTATGCACGTCTAACGTATCTGTAACCCGTCTTAGTTATGCCGCTAACTAACTAGTTTAATTCACGACCTGACCTTACGTTACAATATGAGGGTAAAAAAAAGACATTCTAATATAACCTGTGCGTGTCATACTTTTTATTTCTCAGATTTCCTTACAATAATTATTATGTGAAATTTTCATTTTAACTCCACTAAAATGTCAGAAGTATTCACACTTACACTTAAATAAAGAGTCCATTTCAATTACAAGTATATTAATCTCATCATAAATATACAATTAGGTCACCCCTAGGCTATGCTGCGATGCACACATACTCTGCTATCGAATCCCGGTACATCACGTACATAAGGACCACCTGTTCCGAATCTCTCAGGAACCGTCTCAATAAGCAAAAATCACACATAAAGGAGGCGAACATAGTTCACATACCCATGGGTCACGCACATACCTACGCTCCCATGGTCAGCTGACTTATTAACTCACAAATAAGTCATTCACAGCCCTATGCCCTTAAGGTACCAATCTAAATCACCCCGTAGGCACACAAGGATTAGATGGCCCAGTTCGAAAGCCGACCTCCTGTGATAGCAACTATGGTAGGTATGTAATATACATAAGTCCATATACTAAGCAATTACACCACTTAGATATCTTAAAATATTAAATAAGGTATATTCTACATTCCTATACCGTTATCCCGATTAGTACAACTTTAAGACTCTGAATAATATATAATTTAGACCGCCGACACATCTCACGTCGTAGTTTCAAGTACCTAAATCCTAACCCACAAAGGTTACCAAGTCTCCTATTATTCCCACATTTAAATCCACTATTCTTAAGGTCCTCATTTCTTCCACTAACCTTATATTATTCGACTATCTAAAACTTATTCATCAACTCTCAGTCTCAAATAGTATCACACTCGTTGAGCCTCACTCAGTTTAATATAATTCCCAATTTGACTTTTAATTATTATTAGAGTCTCACAAATATGCCTACTGGTCTTCCTTTAATCTAATAGTATTCACAAAATCCCCACCAATACTTCTCTAGGGCCGAAATTATTAAAATCCAACAAAGGAAAAATATAACTGATTCTGGGACGGTCGATAGATCGACCTGGGATTGTCGATCGATCGATGGTGTCGATCGATCGAACTGGGAGTGTCGGTCGATCGAACACACCAGATAGGGTACGGCCTGCTTCGTTTTTCAACCCAAAATTCGTCCCAAAACTCCATTACAAGGTATAAAAATCTAATCTAACGTTATAGGATCATCATAAAACTAAAATACATCATTGTTAACATTCCAAAACCTTTTAGTCATCAATCATTTGTCTTATATGGATCAAAACTTCAATAAAAACCCTAGTTTTCTATTTTCTTCAAGAACAATGGTAAATCTTCTCATAAATTCGTTTTTAAATCATCAAAAGTTATGTTTTGGGTACTGAATCCGTCCAGAACAGATCTACATATAATTCCTAACCAAAGTTTAGAGTTACACCTCAAATTCATGGTGTTTTTCATCAAATCTTTCAAGACAATCTCTAATTTCTACACTAAGCATGGAGGAAATATTCATTGAACTAATGAAACCAAATCACTTGCCTTATATTTGTTCTTCTGATTTGTTGTTGGTGATTAAAGGCTGAATCTCTCCTCTTTCCGGTCACAAATCCTTCCCAATTGGTGGTGGTGGGTGGTGGTTTGTTTTGGAACTCCTTGAAACCTCTCTCTAACTCCCGTAGCCCACTTCTATTGTTTTTGGCTAATAATGGCCTTAGTGGCCTCTTTAATAATATATAATTAACCTCTAAAATTCGTGGGTCTTAACTCCTATATTTTTAAAATTACCAAAATACTCTTCTGGGTTGCCGGTTTGGCCTAAAAATACCCCGGGACCCAAACTAAACCCCCGGCTAGTGTTTTTTGACTATCTCGACCCCTACGGACACGTTGGCTCACTCAAAATGATCATTCGGTTGATAAAAATATAAATTACTTTTTAATCTAATTAAATTCATTCTTGACGCGACTGACACGCGCGTCCCAACTTAATTTTCCACATTGTCGTATTTCTGTCTCGCGACAATTTTAATATTTTCAATACTCATATTTTATCATATATACTCAGTAATATTTTATTTTAACATCGTAATCAAATACCAACTCACATCTCGCTACTAGTTACCTCCGGATTAATTTCCAAATTAATTCTCATTTAATTCAATTAATCCATTAAATAAAAATCAATAAAATTACGGGGTATTACATACTCCCCCCTAATAACAGAATTTCGTCCCGAAATTCGAAACTAAAGAATACCTGATACAAATAACTCTGGATAACGTTCGCGCATCTCATCCTCGCGCTCCCAGGTTGACTCCTCGGCATTGTGATGCCGCTACTGAACACGTACTAACGGTACTATCTTCGACCTCAGTTTCCTCTCGCTGTGGTCCAGAATAGCAATCGGCCCCTCCTCGTAGGAACTATCAGGCTGAAGATCGATGTTCTCTAAATCAATGTGGGTATGGGCCAAATTGTCCCTAAGATATCTCCTTAGCGAGGAAATATGGAACACGTCATGAATCCTATGCAAGTGCTCCGGTAATCCAAGTCTATACGCTACTGGCCCAATCCACTCGATGATAGAAAATCGCCCCACATATCTTGGTTCCAGTTTCCCCTTCTTTCCAAAACGCATAATCCCCTTCATCGAAGATACTCTGAGTAGCACCTGTTCCCCCACCTTAAACTCTCGAAAGAACCTCTTGGCATCGGCATAACTCTTTTGTCGATCCTAAGCTACCCGAATGCAGTACCGTATCATCTCTATCCTTGCCAAAGTATCCTGAATGACTTTCTGCCCAAGGAGTTTGTTATCCCCCACTTCTAACCAACATGCTGGGGAATGACAAGGTCTACCGTATAATGCCTCTAATGGAGTCATGCCAATGGTGAACTGGTAGGAGTTATTATAAGCAAACTCCACCAGTGGAAGGTACTGCTCCCAACCACCTCCAAAGTCTAGGATGCACATACGCAACATATCCTAAAACATATGATTCGTCCGCTTGATTTTCCCATCTGTCTGCGGATGATACGTCGTACTCAGCCGCAACTCTGTACCCATGGCCTCCTGGAAACTCTCCCAAAATCGTGAAATAAATATCTTGTCTCGGTCAGACACGATATTGAGAGGCACCCCGTGAAGTCTCACTATTTCTGCAATAAAAATCTGGGCATACTGTCCCGTAGTGTAGTCTGTCCGGGCTGGCAGAAAATGAGCCACTTTGGTCAACCTATCCACGATTACCCATATGGAGTAGTGACCCCTCTCTGATGTAGGTAGTCCTGTGATGAAATCCATGGAAATGCTCTCCCATTTCCACATAGGAACCTCTAATAGTTGTAGAAGTTATGTCGGTCTCTGATGGTCCACCTTTACCAGCTGACAAGTGGCACATTTAGAAACGAACTCGGCAATATCTCTGTTCATCCCTCTCCACCAGTACTGTCGCCTCATGTCCTGGTACATTTTATCCCCACCACGATGTACTGCGAATCGTAAATCGTGCGACTCTGACATGACCTCGTGCCGCAAGTCTTCCCCTTCCGGGACGACCAGTCTCCCATCGAAGCGTAAGCGCCCATCTGAACTAACGGTATAGGACTCGTTTCCCTCTGCTCGTAATCGAACTATCTGCTCTTGACAGAACGAGTCTTTTGCCTGGGCCTGTATCACTCTCACAACAATCTGAGGCGTAACAGTCATCACAGACATGAATGATCGGGCCACTACATCTTGGTGTCCTAACTCCTTCCACTTTTCCCTCCACACTTCGGCCACCTCGCCTATTGGCCTATGGCTCAACGCGTCTGCTACCACGTTAGCCTTCCCTGAGTGATATTGGATATCAAACTGATAATCCTTCACGAACTCAAGCCACCAACGTTGACGCATATTAAGTTCCTTCTGTGTGAAGAGGTACTATAGAGACTTGTGGTCCGTGAACAAACGGAATTTATCCCCCAGAAGATAATGTCTTCAAATCCTAAGAGCAAATACGACTGCCGCTAACTCCAAGTCGTGGGTGGGGTAATTCTTCTCGTGAGGCTTAAGTTTACGGGAAGCATAAGCTATAGCCTGACTCTCCTGTTGCAGTACACCTCCAAGTCCTTGTAAGGACGCATCGGTGTAGACTAGATAATCAACTTCCGGTCTGGGCAATGCTAACACTGGCGCTGAGGTCAACTTGTCCTTCAACTCATCGAATGCCAACTGACAGGCATCACTCCAGATGAATGGTACACCTTTGCGAGTCAGATGTGTCGAAGGACCCGCTATCTTTGAGAAACCCCGAATAAACCTCCTATAGTATCCTGCTAGGCCCAAGAAACTACGGATCTCAGTCGGTGTCATGGGCTGTCCCCACTCCCTCACCGCAGATACCTTCCCCGGATCAATAGATATTCCCCTATCTGAAATGATGTGGCCCAAAAACTGTACCTCCTTCAGCCAAAACCCACACTTCTCATATTTTGCATATAACTTGTTCTGACGCAGCGTCTGCAAAACCTGTCTCAAGTGCTCGGTGTGTTCCTCCTCTGTCTGGGAGTAAACCAGAATGTCATCAATTAAGACGATGACGAACTGGTCTAGGAACACTCTGAACACCCTATTCATCAAGTCCATAAACACGGATGGAGCGTTGGTTAGGCCAAAAGGCATAACCCGAAACTCGTAGGAACCATACCTCGTCAAGAAGGCAATCTTTGCGACGTCCTGCTCCCTAATACGCAACTGATGGTATCCCGATCGTAAGTCAATCTTTGAGAAGAAGGTCGCTCCTCTCAATTGGTGGAATAAGTCATCGATTCGGGGCAACGGATATTTGTTCCATTTTGTGACTTTATTGAACTCCCAGTAATCAACACATAATATCAACGATCCATCTCTCTTCTTCATGACTAGCACAGGGGCACCCCACAGTGAAGTACTCCTACGGACAAACCCTTGACCTAATAACTGCTCTATCTGATCCCGTAACTCCCTCATTTCTGCTGGAGCCATACGATAAGGCACGCGGGCTATTGGTCGAGTGCCCGGCGTCAAATCAATAACAAAGTTTATCTCCCTACTAGGCGGTAATCCCGGAATATCCTGAAATACATCAGCGAACTCACTAACAACTGGAATCGAATCGAGTGGTATTACCACTTCCTTAGAGGTTTCCTCCTCTATATAATACAAGTGAGTGGATGATCCTCCCTCAGGGCGAGGCATCGCCACTAAGAACATCTCTTGCCCGGGTATGGCAAAAATAATACTCCTGCTGAAACAATCAATCATGGCTCAATACGCAACGAGCCAATCCATACCAATGATCGCATCGTACTCAGTCATATCTAATACTAACATATCAGCAGGTAAAGTAAACCTCCCGATCTCTATACCCACACCACTATAAATTAGAGAAATCACAGAACCCCTACTCAACGGTGAATCTACGCAAGTAATCGTGCTCTCTGTAGTGTCTAACAACCCTATAATGCGTGCAAACCTCGTGGCAATGAAGCAGTGTGTGGCGCCCATATCAAATAAAATACACCCCATAGTCCCCTGAATAGAGAACATACCCTCAATAGCGGGTGGATACTGTGGGACTGCGGTCTGCTAGAGCTGATAGACTCGCCCGTACTGAAGTTTCCCCAGCTGAACTGGGACTGCTGGGATGGGTGACAAAATTATCATCTGTGGTGGTGCGGGGAGGGCAGCGGGAAACATAGGTCTCTGGGGCTCGTGTCGAGCACCCTGTTGCTACTGTTGTGTGGCCATGCCCATTTTAGGACACTCCTGGCGTTTGTGTCCAATCTTACCACAAATAAAATGTTTCCCCGCAAAGTTTCCCCCTCTCTGACCCTGCTGACCACGGCCCTGATGGCCATTGCCATTCTTTCCCTGGCACTGCTGAAACTGCTGATGTTGGCCATGCTGGCCCTGTGAACCCTGATGGCCGTGCTGACCCTGTTGGCCATGACGAAAACCTCCCTGACCATTTATGAAACCTCCAAATCGAAATCTCTTAGAATCCCCCTGCTGGGAACTCTGATCACTCTGCCTGTGCTGACCCTGAGCTGACTGTGCTCCGCTGGCACCATTTCCCCCTGTCCTGCCCTGATGGATGGACTCTCCAGATCGCTTACCCTCTGACAAGTGAAAGCGGTGGTCCTGGCAGTGAATCAGTGTTGCGTTAACCACATCAGAATAAGTGGCCAACGAGATATTTCCTAGCAAGTGCTGACGGATCCTCCAAGTCAACCCATCCATGAATTTCTGTATCTTCTTCTCTTTGGTCAGAATCTCATCGGGAACTATGTTCAGAAGATTGGTGAACTCGGCCTTATACTCTGCAACCATCATTCCCTCCTGCTTGAGGTTCATCAACTTCCTCCTCATCTCGGTATGAAATTCTGAGGGAAAGTACTTGCGGTCAAATCGCACCCAGAACTCCTGAATGGTGAGAACATCTCTCTCCTCCACGGTGGTAATGGAATAAAAATTGAGTCTAGAGTAACACTCCCCTGAACAATCCAAATAATGAATAAAACCAAATACAAAGTCTGAATAATTAATTAATTAAAATTCAAAACTGAAATGGAACTGAGTATGATAAAGTTGTCTCTAAAGAAAAAGGGGCGACATGTCCTACAGATGAATAAATCTAAAGCGGAGTCAATGTAGAAAGTGGAGGCGTCTACTATCGAGGTCCTGTAACTTCCACAGTAGCTACAGCACGTCACTGGAATGAACTTCGAAGCTTGGCGTCCCTATGGCTGGGGACCTAAAAGGTTTTTACAAGAAAATAGATTTGGAAGCAAACAGGTCAGAGCCCGATGTGAAAACAGTTTAAAATATAGCAAGTGTTTAATAACATTAAACAGTGAATATAAAATGCATGTTAGTTGTGTGCACTCACATGAGTTCCTCGCCTCTCAACAAATTGTGCACGTCTAACATATCCGTAACCCGTCTTAGTTATGCCGCTAACTAACTAGTTTAATTCACGACCTGACCTTACGTTACAATATGAGGGTCAAAACAAGACATTCTAATATAACCTGTGCGTGTCATCCTTTTTATTTCTCAGATTTCCTTACAATAATTATTATGTGAAATTTCCATTTTAACTCCACTAAAATGTCACAAGTATTCACACTTACACTTAAATAAAGAGTCCATTTCAATTACAAGTATATTAATCTCATCATAAATATACAATTAGGTTACCCCTAGGCTATGCTTCGATGCACACATACTCTGCTATCGAATCCCGGTACATCACGTACATAAGGACCACGTGTTCCGAATCTCTCAGGAACCGTCTCAATAAGCAAAAATCACACATAAAGGAGGCGAACATAGTTCACATACCCATGGGTCACGCACATACCTACGCTCCCATGGTCAGCAGACTTATTAACTCACAAATAAGTCATTCACAGCCCTATACCCTTAAGGTACCAATCTAAATCCCCCCATAGGCACACAAGGATTAGATGGCCAAGTTCGAAAGCCGACCTCCTGTGACAGCAAGTATGGTAGGTATGTTATACACATAAGTCCATATACTAAGCAATCACACCACTTAGATATCTTAAAATATTAAATAAGGTATATTCGATATTCCTATACCGTTATCCCGATTAGTACAACTTTAAGTCTCTGAATAATATATAATTTAGACCGCCGACACATCTCACATCGTAGTTTCAAGTACCTAAATCCTAACCCACAAAGGTTACCAAGTCTCCTATTATTCCCACATTTAAATCCACTATTCTTAAGGTCCTCATTTCTGCCACTAACCTTATATTATTCGACTATCTAAAACTTATTCATCAACTCTCAATCTCAAATAGTATCACACTCGTCGAGCCTCACTCAGTTTAATATAATTCCCAATTTGACTTTTAATTATGATTCGAGTCTCAAATATGCCTACTGGTCTTCCTTTAATCTAATAGTATTCACAAAGTCCCCACCAATACTTCTCTAGGGTCAAAATTATTAAAATCCAACAAAGGAAAAATATAACTGATTCTGGGAAGGTCGATCGATCGACCTGGGATTGTCGATCGATCGATGGTGTCCGGGAGTACTAGTTAATTACATTTGCTCAATAACTTTGTGTAGCAATGCTAAGGGTAAGTGATTGCGGGGCTAGTTGACACCGGGATTACTAGTCTTATCCGAATTTCGAAGACGAAATTCCATTGTAGGGGGGAGTATGTAACACCTCGTAATTTCTGGGTAATTATTTCAATTAACTAATTCGGTAATTAGTGATCCTTAATTAATGAGAATTAATTAATGGGAATAATTAAAAGTGGTTATATTAAAAATAAGTTAACAAGTGAGGATTTATTTTAGAATTATAATCCGGACGATAATTTTTAGTGCTCGGTTGAGTCCGGTAGAGGAAAATTAGTCCAAAAGAAGTGGGTACATATATAGAGAGGGTATTGGGGTCCAATTACACATGTGTGGACTTAATAAAGAGAGTTTGAGCCATTTTAATTGGGGCCCATAGGCCCAAAACGTGAATAGCATTTTTACCCTAAGATGTGTAAGGGGTTAGGCATCATTAAGTCATAATAGAAGACTAAAAAGAGTGAAGAAAGGAAGAGCCAAAGGAAAAGTGAATTTGGGGATCTTGAAGAGGCAATTGCAATTCAACTTCATCTTTCAAAGCCCTTGATCATCTTGGTTAAGGCAAGTGGTTTAAATTTTGAGTATTAATTTATATCTAGCTATTCATATCAAAAGAGGTGTAATCAAATTGAATTCTAGGGTTAGTTCGTGCATAAATTACGGTTTTCTCCTTATAAGAATTATAAATTGTAGATGATTTGATAAATGATGCATTTGATGATTGAGGATTTGAAAATTGATGAGATTATTAGGGCTAGTATTGTTGAAATGGAGAAAGGGGATTAAAATGAATTTGGGGAGTGTTTCTGTAGAAATCTGTTCAAAACAGGGGTTTTAAATTCATCAATGGCGGACTGGGTTTATGCAGAAGCAAGTGAGAGGAGGAATTACCACTGTTGTTCGAATGACATGGTAATTCGTTCGAACGCGATCCACTGTCGTTCGAACGACAGGGCTCTTCATTCGAACAAGATCTGATGGTTGCCAGGTCTCTGAAATTCCCTAATTCAGACATGCTATGTCAGAAGTTTATAGTTTTCGCCCTAACTGAAATTGTGAAATTTAATATTGAAATAGGATTAATTTGGAATTACTTAACCTTGGAATTATTTGACTAAATTTCATGGGATTGGAGATGTAGGTTCATGATTTAGTATATTATATTCTTGTTATTTGAAGGGATTAAACTTGATTGTAATAAATTAAAGGGTGAATTAGAACCACTTAAGTTCGGGCTGAGAGATAGGGAGTCCGGTTACACTTAAAAAGGGTTACATTAAGATAAGGGAAACTAATATGAAAATAATAATAAGAAGAAGAAGAAAGTCGGGCGGTAGACTTAAATATTTTAGGCTTGGGTATGGGCATGATACTCTAATTGCCTGGATTTTTATATATGTCGGTGTGTAGTACATACATGAATTATATATATATTTGTGTGAATAATATATATAGTAAATCCATACCAATATAAATGATATCATAGGAGGTTACGCGACAATGTTGAATCCCCTGACTTGAGGAGCAGGGCAAGTATAATCCCCAAGCCATAGCGTCTGTGACTTAGGGGTGGACCGTTGGTATGGAGCGGACACTTTAGGCGGGAACTATGGCCGCCTCCTATGCGTTCAGTGATAGCATTGTATATTCGACATATGTGTGAATGTTGAGATATGATTATACGTATATATAGTGCAGAATTATATACGGGAAATTATATATATACAAGGTGTGAAATGTATATATAATATAACTTGTGAAATAGTTATATGGTATTCAGTCGGATATAGATGTAAATAAGTTAGTGTGTAATATAAGTTATAACTCGTATACATGATGTCAAGGTGTAATAGATATAACTTGTGAGAATGTTATATGGCATTAAATAGGAATCGATTTGAATAAGCTAATGTGGCTAATAAACCATATAATGTATACGATATTCACTCGAGTTGGGATAGTGGGAAACAGTGAGATATATAAGAGAAGACTAGTTACGGAGGGCTAGCTAGATGGGTTATTTATAGTTTCAGTAGGCGTGCACATTATTTGAGGGGTGAGGTAGACTCAAAAGAGTGTGCGGCCCTAATTTCAATATGGAGAGCATTTGCATATTTACTTCTTGCATTTAAATTCACTTGCTAAATATTTGCAAATGTTTTGGGTTCTAGCCGTTGCTATAAAATATTTTTAAAACCTTTTAGGTACCCCACAGGGATGCCAGGCTTGATATTCATTCTAGGGACTCACGGCTGCAGCATGGGTGGATGTTGAAGGATTTGGATAGACGCATATGTTTATGTATTCCTAGTGTAGGGATCTCTGTCAGACCATCCTGAGCATGTTAGCTCACCGTTTATTTCAGTTACCTTGCAGATTGTATAAGGTTATTACTCTTGCTAGTTTGGTTTGATTTTGGGTGTAACAGGTGGTTTATTAGGAAAGACGTCCTTTACTCTTTATGTCTATTGGTTTTTATTAGACTTGTGGTATGATGAATTTCCCTTGTTACGTTGGTTATTTGGATTCGTATTATGTTGTTGGTTTGGGCTTAAATAAAAAGATAAAATTTGACACCGTGTCTTTTGAATACTAGGTGGTTAGTAAGTTTTAGAAAGTTTTCGACAGTGATGCTAAGAATGAACCGAATGAGATTCCTGTTTAATTTGATATAGGACTGATCACCCGGTATTTTATTAGATGGTGTGTCACAGAAAGTGGAACCTATATTGGGACTATTTTTATAAAAAAATATTAATATGAATTAAGATTTATAACCCTTGTGTGCTTAGGGTAGAGGTTGGCTTTTTGGTTAATATGGATGTTGATTTGCATGTAGAAAATTATAGTAGCTTTATTAAATTAAAAAAGTACTTGTAAAATCACATAAAAACTATTCTGATATAAAAAAGAATTTTTTTTGTGTGCGCCATAAAATTGCATGATGTGAAAATTATATTAGTTGCATAAAATAAATTATTTTAATTATGGAGATTGATTGAACGAATTGAATGGGATTAATTTATGATGGTAGGAGAAATTGGTAGAATCATGGATAAAATGCATTGTGTGACTCATTGGTTTGATTACATTTATCACTGCGGAAACGATGGAAGTTTTGGGTAGAATGCTCCGACCCACTACACCAAAACAGCTGACTTGTCACGGTCTTTGATCGTGACAAGTCTGGGGGGACAACTTCTTTTGTCACGGACTTGTCACGATCAAAGACCATGACAAGTTCATTAGACTTGTCACGGTCCTGTTATAATCTTTGACCTTGACAAGTTTTGTCACGGTCAAAGACGGTGACAAGCCCGTGATAAAACCAAAAAAATTATGACGGTCAAAGACTGTGACAGCTTTCTTTGTTAAGGACATGTCACAGTTTTTTACCATGACAATTTTGGGCAGAATTTAGAAAAATATTGTTGGGCAATATGGCCACTGTCGCTTCCCAGCAGTATATTTGTACTTGTTATAGCAAAATTATACCTGTCCAAACAACATATATCCAAATAAAATAAAAATAATGTACCAAATCATGGCATATATAATCCATATCCAAATAAAATAGAAATTCAAATATCCATATCCAAACCAACATGTACCAAAATAAAATTAAAAAAAATACAAATACAATCCATAATCCAAATAAAAAAGATAGAAATAATGTCATGAAGAAGGGTCTTGAGCATGTCGAAGGAGGAAGGAAGGTCACACGACATATGAATTGAGACACCCCTCAATATGTTGAACACCGCATTGTTCGCACAACCACAAAGGTGAGTTCTCCTTTCCATCCACCATATGCATGACGAGCACTCTTGCGTCAATGTCTTGGAAGGGACGTCCATGAACCATCATTCTCGGGCAGAAGCCCGGGTCCCTCAACCCCTTCGCTATCGGCTCCCCGCAATATATGTCGAATAGATACACGCTCGGCCAACCGATTGTTGACATAGGCTGCTCGACGGGGTTCACGATGGGAAATGGATTATCATATGGCGCCGAGTTCGTGCGTAACGGCGATGAAGCAGTGACGTCCTCGTCCTCGTCTACCTCTACCTCCTTCTCCATCCCCTTGCCCTTGCCCTTGCCCTTGCCCAACTGACGCTTTATGAAGCATTGCATATCTAGGACTATTGCCTCCAACCTTGATAGCTTATATTCATGGGTGTCCACCTTATATGCCAACCCGGTGTTGCTCGTCTCCATTCCGATGATCCTCGACTTCCCCACCTGCGAGCTCACCCCCTAGTCCTCCCCTTGAGATCCACCCCAAGCACTTGGTTGAGTGCGTCCGTAGCCAAAGATGCTTTATCGGCATCAGACTGTGACTCATGCACTTCCTTAAGTTTTGCCTGAAAAGACAAAAAATACACGATTAGTTAATTAAGTAAATAAAAAAATTATAATGTAATTAAAAAATTAAACATTTATAACTTACAATGGTGGTTGCGACGCTCAGGGCCACCTCCTTGTCCTTGCCCTTTTTCATTCAAATTGCCACATAGGCATCGAGCCTATGTGGCCTACCCCCAGGGCCACTCCCCGTGTCCTGAAATAAAATAATACAGAATTAGTAAGTAACGCAAAGTAATGCTAAATTAGAATAACATAAAACTAAAATTAAAGAAAAATAAAAACTTACCATCATGTGCTCCACCTCGGCGTAAGACATCCGTACGGAGTAGTGCACGTCTAAATTTTTCACCCTATTGTCCCTCCTCAATTGGCGAGATGTTAATTGTCGCTCATCGATCTCTTTGTCGACAAACATTTGCCACTGTGACAATGAGATCGCCTCCTTGTGGGGGACGGTGTCACGTACTCTCAAAATAGACTCCCGGGTCTTTCCAAAGTATCATGCCCGCAAAGTCTTCTTCCACGTCTTATATTCATCCCTTAATTGTTCCAACGTGGAGTCGCGAAAATGTGGGGGCGGGCCGAATGATTCCTGTCAAACAAATACAAACCAAAAAGAAAGTAAGTGTTTGTTGCTTACAAATATAAATAAAAATGTAAATATAAATATAAATATACATGTACATATACATATACATATACATATAAATATAAATATAAATACACTATCTGTAGTGCCCCCCAAATGTTCATCTTGAGATCAATAGACACGGCGCTCCAATCAGTGTACCCCGGACCAACGATCGACTTCAGCAACTCTAGTGCTCTAGCCAATAATGTTGTCTTATTCTCGACATAGGACCCCAATTTGCCCCATTTAGGGGGCCTACTGTCCGAGTAGCCCTCGTCGCCTCCGTTACCGCGCTCGGATGAAGTCATTTTCTGCAAAAATTATTAGTAGTAGTACAAATATGTATATAGACATTGAATTAATGCTCAAATACGATAATAATAATACATACCCATACCAATATCAATTTATATTAATTTCAATTTATAACAATACCAAATTCAATTTACATACACGCACACTGCCCCCACCCCACCCCACCTCACGCACACACACTCCCGGGTCATGAACTTTGAATTAATGCTTAAATTGATTAAAATCATAATTAACATATTCACTTGGTTATTACAAGCATTAAAATGATCAAGTACAAATGAATAAAAAATATTAAATTGTCGTTAGATAATAATAATAACAAAGCACTAGAATAATACAACCAGTGGTCATTACAAATAATTTGAATACTTATTACAAATCTAAAAATTATTTCAAATTTGGGTTATCATAAAAAATGGATTGATATTCGGTAGGAGCATCCAAGTCATCCACACTACCGTTTAGACGCTTAGCGCATGCAGGACAATTGACCATGGATCGTTATTGATATACTCTGAGCAAAACACTTAATTTACCTTTTGGTAGTCATCGTTAAGGTTTATCCCGATATCTTTATGAGCACCTAAACCTTGTACATCGTCAGTGACCTCATTCTCTTCCACTTCATGAACTCCATACGCGTCATTAACTAAATCCTCTAACATATTATGATCTACATTGTCATCCTCCCCTTGTACATCTACCCTACTTGTTGAAGGTTGTTGTGAAGGTTGCTCGGGGACAAAAGGAACTTTCGGTTCCCCATGAAAAATCCAAATTCGATAACTATCTTACATGCCCCATCTTAACAAATGTAGTTCAACTGTTTTCCACTCAAACACCTTACCATTCTTACACCTAGCACACGGACATGGAAACTCTTCAACATTATGACATCTCTTTTCGTATTTCACAAATTCATTTGCACCTCTGCGAAACACATCCCCTAATCTATTTGTCTTACCCATCCACTCTTTGTATTTAGGATATCCCATCACAGCTACTACAAACAATCACCTATTATGGGTAAGAATCGTATATTTGTGGATTAGCATAAACAAAAGTGTGACTATTTTGTTCCCATTACCTATTGAATGCGTACGCATAAGAACTAGAAGGCTAGTTTCTATGCCTAAATTTATTCGTGCATTCAAATTCAAATTCAATTTTAATTTAAATTGAAATTGAAATTGAAATTGAAATTCAATTTATAATATTAATTTCTATTTCCACCATTTCCTCTAAAGGGTTAGTGGTTTTATCCCATTCAATACCACATATTTCTGTAATATACTTAACAGCTCATGCACATTGTTCCAATTTGAGAAAAATTCGACAGCATATCCCCATAGTTCTCCAAGTACACGACATAGATTCGCAAGTGTGAGTGTTATTTCAATTTATCAATTGAAATAACAATTAACATCGCATCATTTCGTATGTACCTAGATGACATTAAGATACGACTGCAGAACATTCCCCAAAAGTAACAAGTTTAAGCCACTAAGAATATTATTATACATAAACTATTCAATTCCAAACTGTCCAAACGGGACAATTCGATAGATCTCATTACAGGGGTATTGACTCTCGAACGGATCCAAGGGCTATTGAATGCGTACGCATAAGAACTAGAAGGCTAGTATCTATGCGCACTATATGTAATTTAAAGTATGTTTAATTTAATTATGTCTTATCACAATTCGAGAGATTTCATTTAATTAAGTAATTTAAAGTATGTTTCATTTAATTTAAAGTACGCATAAGAACTAAAACTTATACCAATTTATACCAATATTAATACCAAGGTTCTAAAAAATGTGGAACGTGATCGAGGCGTGGAGGCCAAACCTTGAGCCTTAGAAACCTAGGCGGGCCTTGGGCGTAAAAAGACGTGAAAAGGCGTTTAGGCCTTCTTAATATATTTTAATATTTTTAACCATAATAAGGCTATTAAAATACTAAAATTGAATATATCATAAAAATATGTCTGAATATATGCAAATTAAAATACTATTTTATTGTTTTGGATGAGATAATGGTCTGGTTAGTAAAAAAAATCTTTAAAAGGCGATATCGTTTCACTAAAGCAGTTTTATTTTTAGAAAAAAGTGCGCCTTAAGGGTTTTACCAAGAATAAGGCGTAAAAAACTTAAGGCGGGGCGTTTCTCCCAAGCCTTAAGCCTGACGGAGCCTAGGCGGGTTTTTTAGAACAATGATTAATACCAATTAAATTTCAATTTATATCAATTTATACCAATATCAATACCAAATCAATTTCAATTTAGAGAAACGGGTCGTATAGAATTACAATATATACAAACCAAAAATGTTATTAACCAAACCATTAACCAAATCAAGAATCAACATGTATCTCGTACTCCTTATATCGTCTACATGACAAAAAAATATTAACAATAACAAGTTCTCAAGTAAGGGTTCATACTGTGTTCTTGCACAAAGAGGAACACGTAATTATTTTACAAGGGTGTGTTATGTCATAAGGAGGTCCATCAATATATTTCAAATGTACCCAGTCATCTATAATATTATTACATGGTATAAATAAAGTCCGTGTGACAAATATTGAAACCACACACACAGTAATTCACACACACACACACACACACCTCTACCCACACTGCCCTCACCCCCGCACACACACACACACACTACCCCCTCAACACCACTCCCCCCCCACACACACACACACACACGCAGACCCACACACACACATGCAATCCTACACACACACATACATATACACATATACACACATATACGATAGAGAGACAGAGAGAGAGAGAGAGAAATTAGTGAGAATCGAAAACTAGGGGTGTTCGCGGTCCGGTCCAGTTCAGTTTTGAGGGTTTTTTCGGACCGGACCAACTTGGTCGATCCTCTAAAAAAATGGATCGAGACCGGACCGATTATGTCGGTTAACCGATCCTAGTCAGTTCGATTTTATAGGATCGGTTCGGTCTAACCTGTCGGTCCTAACATTAATGAATTACATCATTTATAATAATAAAAATATACTCGAGTCTAATTTTTCCAAATATTAAAAACTAAAAAATATCAAAATTTGTATTTAAAACAAACCTATTATTGGATTAGATTATAATTTAAACTAATCAAATATTAAAATATATATTTTCAAAATTTATTTATCTTATATATATATATATATTATTTTATATAGGGTCGGTCCTAACAGGATTTTTGAAATTGTAAACCATGGACCAGACCGACTAGGTCGGTCCACCAAAAAAATAAACCAAGACCGAACCGATTAGGAAAAGTCCAAAAAAAAAGAGTCAGTTTCGCTCGATTCGATTCAGTCCGTCGGTCCAGTTGGTTTTTTGAACACCCCTATCGAAAACGGTGAAAAAAAAGAGGCGATCGGATTTTTAGTAAATAGAGTTATCACGGGCCTGTCAAGGTCTTTGAGCGTGATTTTTCTAAGTTTGTCACGGTCATTGACCGTGACAAGTCCATGGCAATTGTACTTGTCACGAATTTGTCACGGTTAATGATTGTGACAACCCTTTGTCACGGACTTATCACGATCAATGATCGTGACAAAAAATGCGCATTTTTTTATCATGGGCAATGACCGCGACAAGTCTGGTCTGCTCAAATGTGACAATTTAGCCTTTTTGGTATAGTGACCTTAATTTCAGGAGTACTTGCTAGGTATGGGACTAGTGGGTATGCCTTAGTTGTGGTTAACACTTTCTAGGTATGGGACTAGTTAGTGTAGATTTTTACGGATGCGATATTCCGGGGTGGGGCTGATTTTTTTGTCGTTCCATTATTATTGGTAGCCTAGGCGCGAGACTAGGAAGAGATTAATGATAGAAATTCATTCTATATAATAAGATAAGATGTACTTGTGTTTTGGAGACCTCTAGGTATGGGACTAGGGGTAGATTTGAGGATTTATGCTCTATAATAGGGTGGAGCGAAAATAATAAAAATAAATGAGAAATTAAGAAATTGAGAATTAATACCTAAGATAATAAACATGTATTAAAATGGATTTGCGGCGCGAGTATGTGCAGGGATGGCAGAATACGGGCCGACTCGCTATAGCGACGTGGGTGTGTTGGCGTCACGAGTATGTGCAGGGCTGACAGAATACGGGCCGATGGGCTATAATGATGTGTCGTGCGTGGAACCTCGCGAGTATGTGCAAAACTGACAGAAATCGGGTTGACTGGCAATAGTTAGGGGAATGGGTGTGATGTGTAGAACTTTAAGCGTGCCAAGAGTGTGTGCAGGGCCGATAAGGGTCGATTTTCCATATTAGTGTCGCTTGAATAAAAATAATAAATTAAGTAAGGATAAGGAAAAATCTTGAAGTGATAGTGTTAATGGAATAACGCCACTTAAACTTTTGAGGTGGCTTAGTTACGTGATTTAATTGTCGTAGTTTATTTCATTCGCATGTTAATAATTATCTCGCTAGATATAAAATACTCTATTGTGATGTTTATCATGTATAATGCTACTGTCTGGGTTCACAGACCCTAAGTGGGGAGAGTAGCTAGTATTCATGCAATGGACTCTAACCCATTGTATTGACTAACATTTCAGGTATAGCGCTGGAATAACTGCATAGGAGTTATTGGAGATTTTTGGAGGTAGAGATAGAGCTATTTTTGATGCTTTAGTAGTTAGTTTTATTTTCCATTCCTGTCGCATTTATTATGAGACTTTTATTTATGGATTTAATGGCCAATACCACAAGTGATAATCCCTCATATTGCAATAGCGGACATTATTCTCCCAATATTAGCGAAACTAAGAACATAGTGATAGTGAGGTTTTACTAACGTTAAAAGTGTTCAAAGCACAAGTAAATGAAATTAGCAAAGAAACATTCTGTAAAACACATATATCCAATTAACTTTAAACCCAAACCCACACATGTGCACAATATAGGTATATTTTGAGTCCGGACTCCGGAGAATATAAAACAAAACATATACACTTGCGCATATTTTGAATCAAAGAAATTAAAACAAAACATATACACCAAGGCATATAACAAAACACACATTAATGCATATTAAAAATCGAAGAAATTAGTAGATGGGGGAACAACCTTAGAACCACAACTACAAACCCAAAATCACCACTACAATTGTGATCCAGTAGAATTTTAGATAAATCAAAGCCTTGCAAGTTGATCCAGCTGTTCCAATTTGAATTTGAACTCCAAAAATAAACAATCGAACCTCAATGCAGAAAGATAACTTAAATTAGTGAACCTATAATCCATTTTTAACTCCCCAAAAATGACCGGATCGAACATTATTTATGGCGGATCCTTTTGAGTGGATCGTGACTGTCATGCCTAGGTGATTCTCATGTCACTACATCAAATGTAGCAATATAACTAAGGAAAGATAGTGTAGTATCACACAATCACAGTCATCTTTCAATGAAAAGATAGTGTTTAGTAACCACCCGATTACTAATCCTACCAATTAAATCAGGGGCGGATCCAGAAACATTTGTTAAGGTGGGCAAAGGGTCCAAAAAAATAACTATAATAGCAAAAACCATTCAACTAGTATAAGAAAAAATATTATACGAAAACGGTGTTCAAAATTTAATCAGAATAACACCACAAGAGGGGTTGTTATCATCTACATATAACTTATCGACAAAAAAACTATAATAGCTAAAACCATTAAACTAGGTCCTTCCCAATGTCATGGGGATATACTTTAACTACTCTTTCGTGCATAACTTAACACTCCAATAATTTATAGGTTACTAATTAAGCCGAGAAATCTATTGAAGTTATAACACAAGTGCTAGAGAAGGGACAAAAATGGAGCAAGTTGAACACAAAGGAACATACTACAATGTCTGGCTTGGATGATTTGGCCAAATGACTTCCCCACTTATTTGTAGGCATCCACCTCCTCATTGGATGGTGGAGATCAAAATACATGAGTAGTCTGGATTAATTCTCCAGAATGGTCCCACATCCTTGTAAGAACATTTTAGAACACTACATACTTTTTTATAATTCTTGATTATTCCATTCATTACAAGTAAACTCTAGATTATTCTAACAAATCCTATAATATTTCATAGCATATTACACAATAGTAGATAATATACTAGGAAAATCTATAATGTTATGGAGAATTTTGGTGTAGGTACGGAGCCTTTGAGGAAGAAAATGTAGAACATACATGGTACGTGACATCAAGATCATAATCATCTTCATCACTCGTAGGGGGAGAAAATGTTGAGACATTTCTTTTATAGTACCTACGCATAACTAAAAGAAAATAATGAAAGATAATAAACCTAAACTTTTAATAAATTAGCATTTAAAATAATCCTATTATTTAATATTAATATTTTATAAAATCTAAATTTGAAATTTGAAATTTGAAATTTTGGCATTTAACAAATCCTAACATTTTACAAACCTTTGTATTAAAAATAAATTCGCACATTTTTTACATTCATTTTCAAAACTTATAACATCAAAAGCAAGTTGTGATTTTAACATACAGTCAAACAATTAATCAGGACTAAACTAACCTTGGGCATGAGCTAGGAAAACCAATACTTTATCTATCTCTTTAGTCGCATGAGCAAGAGCAAGTAGGAGATGAAGTTAAGTTGTTCGGTCATTCAACAGTGGGTTCTCTCAATTCCTCTACAAGCTTCTTTTATTTGTTTTGGAGTTAGACATTTTGGGAGAGTTATGGGTGGTGAACTGATAGATACGGTGCAAATACCATGCTATCCATATCTGTATACGTATCCTTATCTGGTTAGATAGAAAAATAATTATCGGTATCTGTGTCCTCTCGGATTCTCGGGATTCGGATATTATCAGAATCTGTTTACATTGTTTATCCATCTTAATTAACACCAATTTTGAAATTAACTAAAATTCTTATTTAATAAAAATTAGATAATCGAAGTCCAAGATAATTTTGTCATAACTAACTAAAAATCGACAATATAAACTCTTCAGAGAATGTTTGAAATCAAGTACTAACCTTTAATGTTCATGTAGGGGGCTTAGAGGTAATCTTTGAATTATAGAGAGCTTCCCCAATTAATAGAAGAGACTCAAAAGAAGGAAGCAGCATGAAGACAGCGAGCCAGCTTAGAGAGGCAGCTCGGCGGGGCAGCTCATCAAGGAGTCTCAGTGATATAATTCAGCGAGTAAACTGACCGAGAGAGCTCATTTTCATCTTTCGTTCTTACTTAGTCAAATTGCATCTGTTAAATACATTTGTTTTAATGTTGTAATGATTCTAATATAAAGTGTGAGGTCAAACGGTACTCGCAAGAGACCAGAAGTGGCAGGGCTTGGGAGAGCTTACATGCTCTATCGAATGACCTCGTCTTGGGAACTTCAGAGGGAATTGGTTTTGGAGGATTAATAAGTGAGGCAGCGTTAAGGCTTATCTTGACCATCTTAGATACACCTGGTAAAACACCGAGAGACCTTTCACCGTGGAATCTTGTGCGAAGTAGCCTTGAGTTCCATCGTATATTGAGTTTTGAGCCAACTAGTCCTCTATTGAATGTCACATCTACTGTAGGTGATGTCATTAGCCATCTAAACACTGTCCAATCCGTAGTGAGTAAACCACTGTGGTATTGGGGGTTTTAGACAGTTTGGGTAGCCACATCTATTGTGATAGTCCTCTGACGCACAGTGGTTGGGCGAAAGGCATGTCTTGAGATTTAATGTTTATGACGTAAGGATGACTGGCCCATCATGTATTTAATGTTTGTGACGTAAAGTATGAGGGGATGTCTTTCACAGTTGTGAAGGACTGAGGCGTCTCAGAAATGGTGTGGAGTTATTTAATGGCCTCAACTACATCTGAGAAAGGGGGTTCCTTCTAAAGAATTTATTGCTAGAGAGAGAATATATCAGGGAGGAGTTATTGCAAACCAGAGGGTTTACTCACCCGTCATTGTCATTTATTATGAATCTTTTAATGACTAACCAGAGATTCTTCAGAGTTTGTTGGTGTGTTGGTTGCGTGCAAGGTGTATCTAGAGTGCTTACTTCTCTCTCTCTTTGAATGAGTTACTTCGGAGTTTCCTTTATTATTGTTTGAGTTATACATGAGAGATTTGTGAGTTCAATCTGAGTTGTTATTAAATTGTGTTTGTATGTTTATCATGTGATCATCAAGGGTATTCGGGTTAAGTGTTATCACTATACCTATAGGGGTTACACCTCCATTTATACTTGAACAACCCTTTTACAACTCTTATTCATGAATAATGTTCTCTTTTCCTCTTATTGAATAATCCATAGCTCCTCAACATGCATTTCTCCTTTGTTAAAAAAGGAAGATACACATCAAAAAATTTAACTTTAGGCACCTACGCTACTTTGTGGTCACCAATAAACATGTAATTGGATTTTTTTCAAAGTATTGTTATGAGTGACAATGGGCAACCTAACATGTAATTGGATTTTTTTCTTTCCTCTTCCAATTGGAAAACCCCTCTATAAAAAATGCATCACAACCACCCACATGCTCCTTACCAACCACATTGAAAAGATAACAACAAAAACAATATGCGACCTCTTTGTGGACACTATATTCTAACCAAGTTGGGTGTTCATCAAACAAAGAAAGATTAAATCGCCTTAACCCTCCTTGATCTCTTTGAAGAAATTTATGATCACGAAGTTTATAAGTCGAGACATTTTTTTGAAGTACCTAAGCATAACTAGAAGAAAATAAATAAATGCAAGATCAGATTTTTAATAAATAAAAACAAGATCAGATTTTTACACCAAAAAAATAACAAAACAAAGTGAAATTTAAACATACAAATAATTAAATTAAAGCAAAATCAGATTTTTACCCAAAAAAACTAAACAATAGTTCAGATTTTTACACCAAAAAAATAAATAAAAGCAAGATCAGATTTTTACCCAAAAAAATCAAAACAAGATTTCAACATACAAAACAATTAAATCAAAGCAAGCAAGTTCAAATTTTTACACACGAAAAAAAATCAAGTTCAGATTTTTATACAAAAATAAAATAAAATAAAGGCACGATGAGATTTTACAAAAAAATATATAAAGCAAACTCAAATTTTAACATACAAATAATGAAATGAAAGCAAGTCCATATTTTTACACTAAAAAGAACAAAACAAGTTCATATATTTACACCAAAAAAATATCAAAGTTTTACACCAAAAAAACAAAACAAACTGAAATTTTAACATATAAAAAATTAATTCAAACTAAACTAACCTTGAACAAGAACACCACACTACTCTCTCTTTTGGTACTAATTTAGTAATTCTTACTATCTCTGTCTACAAATGTTAATTTATCTTAATTTTTATTAGTTATTATTTATGGATAGGAGTAGTAGTAGAGCTAAGACTAGTTAATAGATTTTTGATAAGGTGGACATTTACCAACCCTACAAAATTTTTACATATTACTAATTTAATTTACAAATTTGCCGTTAAAGTTTTTTTTTCCCCAAAAGGGAAGGTGGGCAGCTGCCCACCATGTGTTCTTGCCTCCGCCCATGAATTAAATCCGGCAACATCATTTTATACAAAAGGTCTGAACTATTTAAGTTAGCCAATTTATCTCTAATATAATATCCATAAATCAACACAGAAATTTTGTAAGTTGCATCATTATCCAAATATGCAAATAGTTCAACCAACACAAGCTTCCCCCTCAAGTTGCATGTCCATTTTAGTATTTCAACTTTATTAACATCCACACAATTTAAGATTCACGGTATAAAGACTTAGAAATTTTTTCTCACAGGGGAGTATATTTATGCTTGAGATCACACAGAATAATAATGTCACAAACAACCCCCCACCCCACCCCACAACTCCTTTCTTTTTTGCCCTCTGGCTTTCCTTCAACTGTGGCATAATTTACGCAATAGTTCAATTGTGCTGCGTTTACATGAAGTCCTCCTCCAGTTCTTGCAAGGACTTTTGGGTTGATGCTATCTCTTTATTAGATGTCATCTTATCAGCTACCATTAAATTTTTGTAGCTCCTTACCTCAGCTTGTCTCTCCTTTTCCAGCCTCTCCATATCCTCCCGTCGTTTCTGTTAAAAAAAAAAAAAAAAAAAAAAAAAAAACATTAGCATGTTGAAACCGAGGAATGAAAGATAGTTAGAACGCATAAACTTAAATACAGTACTAAAATGATCCATAGAATGTTCATGGTAAATAAGTTATTTCAGGGGCTCCATTTTTTTAGTTAAAGAGTTCACTTCGGTGTGGGGTCGGGTAGGAGCAGTGATAAAAAGCATCACATACTTGTCAAAAGTAATGTGCAATTATATTAAACCTAGTGGATGAATTATGCTAGACTAAGTGGAGGCATCATCACTCCACTAAAGAGATAAATCGGATGAATTCTTAGCGTTTGTCTTAGTAGTTTAGTGGAGAAATCCACATGTTGTATATTTTTGTGTTACTTGGCTAAGTGGAGAAAACACTGATATTGTATTGTCTATATATGGAGGCTTTCATATTAGCGTGTAATATGAGAAAAATAAGATAAGCAGTTCATCCAACATCGTCTTCATTAGTCTTCATGCTTATTAAATTCCGCATAATTATATTTCCAACCCCAACATATTTTTTATATCAAAGCCACCCATCACTTGTCTTAACTCTTCAAAAATTTTAATTCATTCCAAAAATCTCATCCATGACTTCATCCTCAAATTTCAATTTTTCAACCGGTCCAATACCTATATTTAAGGGAGAAAGCAATGACTACTGGAATATTCAAATGAAGACCCTCTTTATTTCTCAAGATTTGTGGGAAATAATAGAGGAAGGTTTTATTCCGACACAAAATCTTGAAGAAATTGCAACATGGACACATGCAAAGCAAAAGGAGTACAAAGAGGGTAAGCAAATCTATTTTTCCTAGGATCTTAGGTGCAAAAAATTCAAAGGACGCTTGGGAACTTTTAAAAATTGAGTTTCAAGGGTCAAAAAAAGTTATTTCCATTAAACTTCAATCTCTTTGGCGAGAGTTTGATAATCTGGCAATGAAGGGAAAAAAAATATCATAGCATTTTCTTCAAGAGTTGAAGAAATTAAGAATCAAATAAGAAGTTATGGAGATAAAATAGAACACAAAAATTGTTGAAAAAACTTTAAGAAGCTTGCCGAAAATATGATCATGTTATTGCTGCAATTGAAGAATCAAAAGATTTATCAACACTCAACCTTGTTGAGTTGATGGGTTCACTTGAAGCCCATGAGAAAAGAATAACTAGATTCTCAGGTTCTAATGTTGAGCAAGCTTTCCAGTCAAAACTCAACATATCAGAAAGAAGGACCTTAGAAAATCAAGGCAACAACTCATTTCAGCACGGGCAACAAGGAAGAGGACAACGAGGAAGAGGAAGAAATACTGTCACTAATCGAACTAACGGCGGTAATTTCAAAACTGGTTCCGATTTCTACCATCAAACTAATGGCTGAGATTTCAAATCTAATTCTCCATGCTTTGTTTGCAATAAATCTGGACATGAATCCAGAGATTGCATATATAAGTGTACAAGATGCAAAATTCCAAACCACTCACAAAGAGATTGCTGGTTTCAACAAAATGATGCTAAAAAGGAATCAAATTTTTCTGAAGAAAGTACTACTAAACAATTGTTCTATTCATGCACGAGTTCACAACATGACTCACCAAAAACCTGGTACTTGGATAGCGAGTGCAGTAATCATATGACCGGGAACCGAAAGCATTTTGTCAAATTGGAAGACCATATTTCTTCTCAAGTAAAATTGGGAGATGGAAAGCTACAAGACATTTAAGGAAAAGGAATTGTAGTTGTTCAGACAAGGGGAGGTAACACTAAATTCATTCATGATGTTTTATATGTTCCTGCTTTGACTCAGAATTTACTTGGTGTCCGTCAATTAATTCAAAATGGATACTCAGAAAATTCTTGAGAGGGACGAATGCAAAATCAGTGACCATAATAAAACACTCGTGATGAAAGTAAAAATGGCACCAAATAAAGTTTTTCCCTTCGTCATGCCATTTGATGTAAAGATTGTCTTAAAAGCTGACAAAATTGATGACTCTCTACTATGGCATTTGAGATATGAACACTTGAACTACAAAGGACTGAAATTGTTAAAATAAAAAAATATGGTCTTCGGCCTCCCCAAAATTGAAGATAAAATTTGTGAAGGGTGTATATATGGTAAAATGTAGACTACCATTCCCTAAAACTGCCTGGAGAGCAAAAGGTCCTCTTGAACTGGTGCATGCAGACATATGTGGACCTACACGAACTCCATCATTTCAAAACAAAAAATATTTTCTTCTCTTATGAAGCTTGGCACAGGCGCAAACCAGATGTTAACTTCTTCAAAATTTTCGGATGCATCGCCTATTCTCTCATTCCCTCGCAAAAAAGGGAAAATTTTGATGAAAAGGGAGAGATATATATCTTCAACGGTTACAGTGAAGAATCAAAAGCCTATCGTCTTTTCGATCCAAAATCCAACCAATTGGTGATTTCAAGAGACGTCCAATTTGATGAAATGAAAGGCTGGGAATGGGAAAATCAAATGTCTCAAGAAGCAAAATCTTTTGAAGCTAATTCAGAAGAACTAGCCGAGCCAACTTCACCGCAAAGTCCAGACTCACCACCATCAAATCAAAATAACTTTGATGGCACTGATCCAGAAAGTGATTCAGATTCAGAGTCATCATTTCGAAAGGTACGCTCATTAAGAGATGTTTACGATTCATGTAACGTTGCATTTTTCTCTTGTGAGCCACAGAAATTTGAAGAAGCGGTTAAAAACCAAGTATGGCAAAAAGCAATGAAAGAAGAAATTGAAACGATCAAGAAAAATCATACTTGGGAACTTGTAGATCAACCCAAACAAAAAGATATTGAACTAAAGTGGATCTCTACAAAACAAAGTTCAAAGAAGATGGCGCATTTCAGAAGCACAAAGCCCGTCTTGTAGCAAAATGCTATTCACAACAGCCTGGAATAGACTTCAATGAAACCTTTGCACCAGTTGCTCGCATGGAAACAATTCGCACAATTTTGGCATTAGCAGCACAACAAGAATTGCAAGTCTTTCAGTTAGATGTAAAATCAACTTTCCTAAATGGTGAACTTGAAGAAGAAGTCTACGTGGAGAAATCTCAGGGCTACGTAGTGGAAGGAAAAGAAAATAAGGTGTACCAACTGAAAAAAGCACTGTATGGCTTAAAGCAAGCACCACGAGCCTGGAATAGCAAAATTGACAAGTACTTCCTACAAAATGGCTTTCAAATAAGCCCAAATGAACCGTGCTTGTATGTCAAAACGAGAGGTTCAAGTGATTTCATTATTGTCGCCTTTATGTGGATGATTTGATATATACTGGTACTAATCCAATGATGATGGAAGAATTTAAAAAGGCCATGATGAAAGAATATGAGATGACAGATTTGGGTCTCATGAAATATTTTCTTGGCATCCAAGTGCGACAGTCAAAAGGCGAAATATTTATTTCACAAGAAAAATACACTGGAGATTTGTTAAAAAAATTCAACATGTCAAAGTGCAAGCCAATAACAACTCCAATGGCGGTGAATGAAAAGCTCCAACAAAATTATGTGCACAGAAAGTCGAAGCATCACTTTACCGCAGCCTAGTCGGCTCATTGATGTATCTCACCAACACAAGGCCTGATATTGTTCATCCTGTCAGCATGATCTCCCGATTCATGAATGAACCAAGCCTAGTTCATTATTCCGCGGCAAAGCGAATACTACGGTATTTGCAAGGTTCGAAATTTTTTGGAATTAAATATGTCAAAGAAATTAATTGCAATCTTGTTGGATATACCGACAGTGATTGGGCAGGATCCATTGATGACAGAAAAAGCAGATCGAGTTATTTGTTCTCCATGGGCACAAAACCAATTGCTTGGTCCTCCAAAAAGCAAAGGACTGTGGCCCTCTCTTCAGCTGAAGCAGAGTATATTGCAGCTACTGATGCAGCTTGTGAGTGAAGCAGTCTAGTTAAGAAGAATTTTTGTAGATCTCAAACAAGAACAAAAAAAAGCCCACAATTATCTACTGTGATAATGTCCGCTATTCCCATGACAAAAAATCCAGTTTTTCATGCTAGAACGAAACACGTTGAACTCCGTCATCGTTTTATCAGAAGTTTGGTTAACAAAGAAGAAATTCAAATGACTTTTCTCAACACCAACGAGCAATTGGCAGATAGATTCACGAAACCAGTCTCTTCAGAAAAATTGGAGCAATTCAAAAAATTCACAAAAATTGCAAATTAAGAAGGGGTGTCAAAAGTAATGTGAAATTATATTACACCTAGTGGATGAATTATGCAAGACAAAGTGGATGCATCATCACTCCACTAAGGAGATAAATCAGATGAATTCTTAGCTTTTGTCTTAGTGGCTTAGTGGAGAAATCCACCCATGTTGTATCTTTTTGTGTTAGTGGACTAAGTGGTGGAGGCTTTCATATTAGCTTGTAATATGAGAAAAATAAGATAAGCAGTTCATCCAACATCTTCTTCATTAGTCTTCATGCTTATTAAATACATATTTTTAGTATCAAAACCACCCATGACTTCATCCTCAAATTTTTGGTATCAAAGCCACCCATGACTTCATCGATGAAGACTAATGAAGAAGATGCTGGATGAACTGCTTATCTTATTTTTCTCATATTACAAGCTAATATGAAAGCCTCCATATATAGGCAATACAATATCAGTATTTTCTCCACTTAGTCCACTAACACAAAAATATACAACATGGGTGGATTTCTCCACCAAGCCACTAAGACAAAAGCTAAGAATTCATCTGATTTATCTCCTTAGTGGAGTGATGATGCATCCACTTAGTCTTGCATAATTCATCCACTAGGTATAATATAATTCACATTACTTTTGACTAGCTAGAACACACAATACAGTACTAAAATGATCCATAGAATGTTCATGGGCAATAAGTTATTTCAGGGGCTCCATTTTTTTTAATTAAAGAGTTCACTTCAGTGTGGGGTAGGGGGTAGGTACAATGATAAAAAGCATCACATACTGTCACCCAACTTTATATTGACACTAAGTTAATGAGGCCAGCATTTGCAGATATAACGAGCTTCAACACACGAACACAACAAAGGATTCGTGTGTATATATATATATATATATATATACACTGCAAGAGTGCCTGTGTGCGCTTGTTTGCTCTTCAAGAGCAGGAAAAAAGATTTGCATACATTAAGAGCATCAACCAAAAAATAATGGAGATCACAACTGTGCTTACAAGGAGTTAATGAGACAAAACATCAACGCAACAAATAATTGACCATCAAAAGAGAGTACCTAGATATGTATATACGTACACGTAAACGTAAGTATACGTATATGTATATACAGTTGCGTTAATAGGTGCAATTGTTGTAGCTCGTCAATAATAAATCTTTTGAACTGGGAATCAAACTTTGTAATGGCTTATTCCATTCATTTCCCTTCAATTCTATTTAAATTCATGTATAAAATAGAAATGCTTTAGTTCGATCTATTACTAATATATTCTTTTGTTCCGTACTTGTTATATTCTAGTCAATCAAATAGATTGAATTGTTGTTCATATTAAAATGAATACGTATGTATATACGTATACATATTACGTGTACATATATACATATGTGCACGCATGCATACGTATATGTGTATACGTATACGTACATACGTGTACGCATGCATACATATATGTGTATACGTATACGAATACGCATATGTATATACGTATACGTACATACGTGTACGCATGCATACATATATGTGTATACGTATACGAATACGCATATGTATATACGTATACGTACACATAGGTATATATACGTATATATACATATGTATACGTATATACATATACATATGTATATATACGTATATATGTGTATATATATGTATCTATGTACAGTCAGGCTCTCCAACGGACCTTATTAAAGGTACCTAAAGAACATATCAAATTTTAAAAGGGTTTTCTACCAATTAGTCATGTTTACTAAGTATCTAGTTCAATAGATCCTATCATCTTTTTTTGTTTGTTTTTTTTGCTCCAACAGATCCCATGAAGAAGAAAAAAATTTGGTCCCATAGGTCCTATTTGTAAACATATAGTGAATATTCAATATATGTATAAATAGGACATATTAGGAAAAAAATGTTAATGATAGGACTTATTAGGAAATGTCTTATGTAAATTGGACTTATTTTTCAAGCTCCCAATTTAAAAATGCTAAAAACTTGAATTTTTTAACCAAACTTGGTATATAGATGATCTCCACATGTGAGGAGATCATCTACCAAAAATTTCATCACAAAATTCAACCGATGAAATGAAAATTGTGTATGCGTTCCATTTTTTACCATTCAAACTTTTGATCAAAATCTCACCCACTTGTGGAATTTTTTGATGATCTTACTATAGAGATGGTGTATACCAAGTTTGGTTAAAAATTCAATTTTTTAATATTTTAGAAAATTGTATGTTCCTTAAATATGTTTGAGAGCCTAACTGATATATATATATTGAAAGCGGATAGGAAATGATTGTTTGGAGGAACTTGAACAATTTTCATCGTTGCATGGTTCAGTTCGTTTTTATACAGCAATGTTGGCTATAGCAAGATTGCCACATCAAAAATAGAACAATATGGATAGCATACTAGGGTATGAATGATGCACATGAACAAACTATTCTGAGCTTTGATATAATCATACACAGGCAACCATAGTCCCTGTTGGGACTTGCACCTACCCTTAGAGAGTGGCAGGATATAACAACTCAAGCTTAACAGCTAGTAAATGATGCACATGCGACTAAACACTAACTATTTGCTTCAAGCTATTGTTAAAATCCCTCTAATTATTAATTTTCTCCCACACTGCCAAGTGGGAGCATTCAAAAAAGAACAAACCAGAAACACAACAAGAGGTTCTGAATAAATAGAGTTGACTTGTAAAGAGAAGGATTAAAGAATTATTGACTATGCTTTAGAGTCAGAAGAGCAGAGAGTCGGTCTTCACCAATAAGATATGACAGAACCCATAATAAAAGTATCCCAAAAGTTGCAGGTAGATTGGGGAGAAGCCAAGAGAGAAATCACAAGAAAGATCAGCAATCGTTTCAAGAATTTGCAACTTTTCAGAATTTATGTTATATTATTCAATCTACTCTTGTAATCAGCTTCTTCTCTGACATTCCAAATAGTTGTTCACGACCTTCCCTCACCCTCAATAGGAATAAGTATAAAAAGACATCCATAGCACAAAGTAGAGAAGAACACTATAAAAAGAGCCACTTGTGAGCCCTAGTCACTAATTATCCCAATAAGCGAAGTATGACTTTCAAGTTTAACACATCAAATTTGCACACCTTATATAATTTTAGTAAAGCAATCAGATTCTATATTATATTGGTTTTGCGTACAAAATGCTTCCACGTGTCATAGTAGAGCATAATTGGTACACATTTATTGATCTAACTAGCCTAATATTAAGCTCAGAAAAATATGAAACTCACTTTATCTCTCAGCTGTAGCTTCCTCTCCGCTCTTTCTGCTGCATTAACAGCCTCCCGCTCAGCTGCATAGATAACAAACAAAATTACTTCATGATGAACACATAGATATCATGAGAATAAAGTAACAAATTTTAAGTAGCTTCGCGTAGAAGGACAAGCTACATAAATTGCAAAACTTTAATATAAATTTGAACGGTATATTTCATAGGTCTCCCCCTCTCATTTGCTATAATTATATATATACTTCACATCTTGTTTCAAATATTACATTCACCTCGCTCAGGCTCCTCTCTTGTTTTAAATATCAAGCAAGAGGTAGGCAGGTGTGATATTCAAAACAATAGAAGAGGTATTTGTAAATTATGATAAAGAAGATGGGAGGTTTACGTTAACACTAAATTCAGATAAAAGAGCTGAGTTACTATGTCCTGAAATCACGTGCTAAAGGATAATAATCGCATCTAAATTTGATAATATAAAGCAATGGAAATACCTTTCAAATCAGGTTTCCTTTCCACTTTTGTCTTGTTTAGTCTATTAACTACCTCATTTATTCG
The DNA here is from genome assembly GCA_949130495.1 of Sambucus nigra. Classification (NCBI taxonomy): domain Eukaryota; kingdom Viridiplantae; phylum Streptophyta; class Magnoliopsida; order Dipsacales; family Adoxaceae; genus Sambucus; species Sambucus nigra. Next base: position 102,202,940 of record OX422208.1, read on the forward strand.
CTTCTCGACCCTCACAGTGCGGACCTGAAGAAAAAAACAAATGTTAAACAAGGATATAAGTATCAAACTCTCATATCTGTACACAATCCAACACAAAATGCAACTTAGAGAGTAAAATAATAAATAAAGGTCCCATTTGCAGATACTGTATATGCAACAAGATTCTCACCATTTTTGAATTGTGAAAACCAACTTGACCAACATCCATGGAAGCAGTCTTCTTCAAATTTTGCCAGGGAGTGTAAACAACATCAACATTGTTCACCTTATTTCCTGTCACATAAGAAACAGCTTCAAAGAAATATATTCCTACATGGTCGCCAGATTGTCTTATATAGATCTGAAAGGAAAAGCCTAAAGAAATATCTAAGAAGAAAAGTACAATTCAATGCTTGCATGCTTAAAAAAGAGTACAATCTCTAAACCATGAGTTACGTGTTCCAATCCTCAATGGATTTATTGAAGTGAAACTCCTCAATAAAAAATAAAAAATCTGAACTACACTAATGACCTGTTTGATAGAAATATAAGATTACCGGATCATTAAGTACGAATATTTTAGGGGATTATTAAACAATTTTTAACAATAATACAATAATTTAAGTTTAGATAGATAACAACCTACCATGAAGCATATTCAGTGAAAGGCAACTTGACTCACAACATTGTTAGACGGATTTTGTCCAAGTGATAAGTAATATGTGCTACAAAAAGAAATTAAACGGGTTGTTTTTTAAGCACTTAATTGGATCATCAAACACACCCTAAAGTTATTTTTATTAAATAAAATCACTGCCCATGTTTAACATGTAGGAGAACATGATGGTTAATCATTCGTACATATATATAAAAAAATATATAAAAATATAAAAAATAAAAGGACAATGTCTTTGTACCACTTGCCTTGAATGGAATTTGCTTTGACTAGTTGAGCACAATCTTCCAGCAGACCTTCAGATATATTATCAATGCTCTGGCCCTTGTGCAGTCTCACGTACACATGGGCTGAAGACATTTTATCAACATGGAACCTGCGGTAAAATAAACCCTGTGAAGAATGTACTCAAAATTAAGGAAAGAATTGCCTCTAAAAATTAGAACTTCTATCTTGGCAACCACCAAAAAATATCACCTGCACTAGAGGAACCCTTGGACTAGAATTCATAAAATGTGAAAATTATATTCAAAGAATAATTAAGCACTAAGAATTTTATATGGAAATCATGCAAATGCGAGCAGCCACATACAGCAATAAAATTTGTTCTAAAAAGAAAAAGAAAGCAATAACAACAAAACCAATTAGAAGGGACTGGAGAAATCATTTGCTGTAGACAACCCACCTCTCAATAATCAAATAGCTCACATCTTGAGCTAGTTCAAGTTGTCCAATGGTTGAAAAAATATCAACACCAGTAAGACAACATAGATTTATCTGACAGCCATCTCGTTGAAGTAATGAATTATGTAAAGCCAAAAGGATAAAAAGCATTTCCACGGACCCACTTAACTATCTTTGACATTTTGTCTACAAAGAAGTATCCAACAAAAACTTATAGTGTCTTTGACACAAGAGTGTCCCTTAGAATGATGCCAATGCGGCCCCCACAGTTAACAACTCGCTGATTTCATAAGAGAGCAATTAATTAACAAAAAAGTTCATTTTCAAGTTGGTGCAGTCAACAGAAACTTAATTTGGTAAAACAATCATAACTCAGTCTACAGAGCTCGAAATAATGAACTGTTTTTGGAGTTAAATTCTTGACTTCCGTATCTTTCTTTTGGTACCCTTCCCATCTCCTAATTCGAAAAAAGCCCCGGAAGTGAGGCAGAGTGAAGTGAGGACGAATTTCAGGACTGATATTTTGGGATTCCAAGAGTCTTTATGAACCTAGCCATTTTGGTTGATGTGTCATTTATTATTATCTTGTTATGGCTGGAGTGATGTTCCAAGCCATCTATACAAGTCATAAGATTGTATGATGCAAAATAGTTTGAGTCAAGGTTCTAAAAAACGCGGGGCGTGATTGAGGCGTGGAGGCCAAGCCTTAAGCCTTAGAAGCCTAGGCGGGCCTAGGCGTGAAAAAACGTGAAAAGGCGTTTAGGCTTTCTTAATATATTTTAATATTTTTTAACCAAAACAAGGCTATTAAAATACAAAAATTGCACATATCATAAAAATATGTCTGAATATATGCAAATTAAAATACTATTTGATTATTTTGGATGAGATAATGATCCAGTTTGTAAACAAATTCTTTAAAAGGCGACATCGTTTCACTAAAATATTGTTATTCTTAGAAAAAAATGCGCCTTAAGGGTTTTACCAAGAATAAGGCGTGAAAAGCGTAAGGCGAGGCCTTAAGCCTAGGCGGAGCCTAGGCGGGTTTTTTAGAACAGTTTTAAGAAAGATGATTATCTTGTTGCCTTTGGCATTTGAGAAAATGGATTTCTTTTTGTTTTGCTCTTAACCTTTTGGGGGATTCCATTTGGAGATGAGGGTCTCTCCTTCTCTTTGGGTGGATTCCTTAAGAGTGGTTGAGTTTTCTATCCTCCAATATTTTCCTAAATAATTTACCCCATAATTTTCCATCATCATCCTTATAGCATAACAATTGATTCTGCTTCACTAATGTTATTGGTCAAGATGCGACATGTATTTCTCGCCATCAAACTTGACTTGATCTAACTAGTAGTTAGATTGTAGATTATTTGTTCAGAAAAGTAACAATAAAAAACCAACTGACAGATAACTAAGTACTGGAATTTTCTTTTAGCCCCTTGCTTCACTCGAACCAAATTCGAATTGGTACAAGAGTTAAGCCCTCACTTTGTCCAAAAGAAGTGAAAACGGTATCTATGAAAACTACCCCAAATTAACCTACCAGTTGTTCACTGTTCTTTTATAGCAACAAATATCTTGAATTATAAAGTTAAGCATGTAACTCTGCAAACATACGTGATGGAGACAAACATCTAAACTACAGGCTTCAAGTTGACCTTTGTTTAGTGAACCGATGTTTTCCTAATTTTTCTAAATCACTGCACATAGCCGTAATGTGTGCGCGTCTATGTGAGATACACGAAAAGAGTCCGTGAAGGAGAGAAGGAGACGGCCTGATGTAACATATAAAAAAATTACTCAAACATAACAAGGGCAAACACATGCCCTAGTTAAGATTCCAATCATACCTCTCACTCTCTCTCTCACACTAATATTTCATTTAATCATCAAAATAATAATAAAAGTGATTACAGAGGAATTAGGAATCCCCTTACTAATAAAACAAAAAAAGAGAAAAATACCTTAGTGTAATCAAATAACAATTGTGCCACTCTATGCGCCCACAAAGCTGAAGTGTAGTCCCTATATACTGCTGGTAGAAAGGTGCATCAATTGGCCTCAGTGACACCTTAATCTACTCGATATGATCGAGGTCGAAGATATGGATTTGGACGCATCGGAAGAAAGGAGAATTGGAGGAGCATGATCGCCCAAAAAAAGAGTTGTCACCCGCGATTAATGTGCGTTCAACCAGAATTAACGTCATCTCTTATGCAATGCCACAACAACAAAAAGTGAAATGACTATAACACTGCATTTGGAGTCTGTTGGACATGCCATAATGCCTATCAACTAGCACAAACAAGGATTACTTAAAAAGTTTAGCATGCTAATGAAAGAGCAGGTGAGCTGGCAAGCTAAGTCAGCATCACAAGTCCACTGAAAAAACGATGAAGTTCCCCATAATAAGTGACATAATAGGTGTCGTAATCGTAAAGTAAGCACGGAAAAATTTGTGATAAAATCCTACTAAACCATGGAAGCTATGAACTTGAGACTCCAAGAAAGGTGCGGACCAATTCACAATTGCATGAACATCGGATTCGTCCAACAAAATTCCCCAGGGAAAGTTGTCAGAGAACCCATAAACGACAACCTCTTGATCCGTAGGAAACTAGGGATAACTCACTCTCGTGCAGGTAGATGAAACACTACAAAAGCCAAAATGCATCACCACCCACTCATACAACCCACCCTCGTTTTTTAAAGCCCCCTTCCACTACACTATAACATTGAAAAAGAAAGAGACACCAAGGGGTGGCGCACCCATTTACAAAAGGAAGCAGCACCACACACTCCACATACCAAAATCTATTAATTTTTTAAATTGACCAATTTATAAAATTAAATAACTTCCTCGACCAAACAGGCCCTTATTAGCATGAGCATCTGGAGATTCAAAACAGTAGGATGTTTTTGCGCGTGTGGAAACCAAAATATGTATGATCGAAGAAGGTCAATAACAAAATAGCACAATGAAAACTCAAATATAACAATTCCAACAATCAATTGAAACAAAAAAGCATAGATATAAGCAGATCTATATATATATATACACAAAACGATACCAGATGTCTTCGGGGAAGCCGTATTTGATGAGCTCTTCATTCTCGAACTTATCGAGACCCATGAAGATGGTGTAGTCACCCGCCTCTGCTCGTGCTTTGAAGTAGAACACCATTTTTTTCCTTATTCTTCTTCTCCAAACCCCCACAACACAATATACACCAACTCTATCTCTATCTCTAGGGTTTCGATTCTTTTTATTAAAGGGGAAAATCCACTTTGGTGGTCTATAGATTCCGTAGATAACAAGTTGGAAACTTTAAAATATAGTGTTCACATTGTCAAGTTTTTACGCAAGGGGATTTATCGTAAAATCGATATAATTTAAGGGGGCTATCGTAATATACCATTTATTTATTATGTAATTATTTATTTATATTAAAACTAATCAATATGGAAAGAAGTTAAAGGGAGCTACCATGTTATCATATTATTATTTCATACACAATAACACATGATAGAATTATGTGTATCGTCTTATATCATGTTCATTTGATAACGGTCCAACCACATTAATAGTTGACCCATTAATTAATAATTTTGCATACTGTTGTGTATCGTACTATTGTGTTGTAGTTAGGTCTGACTTAAAGAATGGTCTAAAATTTGATCACTAGATGTGGATGTGAGTGGAGACGGGTTAATGCTAGATAATATTTAAATTCCTTAATATTTTTTGCTCCAACTGTCCTTATTATATTAGATAAGTACCAAATGTCCTCTTGAAAGTCGTATTTAATAAGTACTTATTTCTCGAACTTATTGAGACCAAAGGAGATGGTGTACTCATCGTGCCTCTGACGTGCTTTGAAGTAAAACACCCGTTTTTTCTTCTTCAAAGGCCATCCATCCACACAAAATCTACACAGATTTCAACTTTGGTCAATAAATAATACGTTGGAAAGTTAAAGCCACACGGTATACCGCGTACTTGGTATTCTTTATAATGTGTTAGTATGTTATTTTGGTCTGTTTAGTTTTATCAATTTCGTGTTGAAATTATTTGGTAGTGTCAGAATATAAACTCATACGCAATTTATCTTCTTATTATGTTACATTAATACGATTCGTTATAGGCGTTAATAAATTAAGTAGTTCGTGTTGTTCAGATTGAGTAACTCATTTACAAATACAGACACTTATTATAAGTTGGACAATGTTTTTGCTTAAGAAATAACTTTTTTTACAGGTTGATATCCATTATTAAGCCCCATTGACATGGAGACATGCATCATTGACGTGTGAGAATGAAATAGTATTATTACTGACAAAATAAATGTTAATTTTTTTAAGATTAATATATATGGAAGCAAATTAACTAAATTGGTTTATCTTGTATAAGAGGCTATCGTACGTGTAAACAACACATATTATAATTTTATACACAATAATACATATTTGGTATTAGTCTTAACGAGCGAATAATAAGTTAACGAAGTTTAACTAATATGATTCATTAACTATCGTGTCTTATTGTGTCCACTAAAGAGAGCCTCGACCCTTTTGATACTTGATCCATTAATTAATAAATTTATATCGTGTTGTGGTATCATGTTTTGTCACATTTTATCAAGTCTAACTAATGTGCATTCAATTTTTGGGGGCATGTGCATGTGTGTGTTGGGGGAGGGAGGGGGGGCTTTGACTAGGATATATGATAATGATAATATCAAAATTAAATAAAAATTACCTTAAACCCCTAAGATGTTATCCACTCCAACAGTCAATCTCTTATACTATTATTCTCTTGCAATTACCCCCTTGTATTGTAGATGTTACCTTTTACCTTAAAGTGAGTGTTAGCGTGTAAAAAGACAAATCTACCTTAAATAATTCAAAATAAAGTCTAGATCATTCTTATTCAAATGGTGAATAACCAATCCACCATGCCAAACGCTCTCTACTGATCATCAAATACCATAACTAATTATCAAACAATATGTTAGGAATGAGTATATATATATATATGCACACATATACACACACACAACTTCAGCACCGAAAGAGCACAATGGCGTCGCCCTTATGTTAATCTTTCTCTCTCTTACACGTGTGCACTATCTTGTGAATAATGTATATATTTGTATATACACAAAATATATCATGTGTGTACATATCTATGTATGTGTGTGTATGTGTATATATATATTTTTAGTGCCTGGGGTTGCTATACTATTTTTCACATAACAATTTACCAGGCTAATATGCTGAAGATATGACTTGTCGAACAATTTATATCATTCTTAGAATCAACACGGTAAAGTAAATGACTAGATTTAAAACCATCCACGCATGCGATAAATAAAACAATAAATAACTCTGAATTAAATAAAATCCTAATTGAATGATAAACAGTCTACAAATCCGGCTTAACTACTAACTGGTAGGGAATAACTGGGACTCAAAGTCCATACTATCTCTGGAATGGAAAATAATTAATCTGACTAAAATAAATATTGACTTGTGCTAAAATCAATTGAATCTAAAACTAGAGTGGAACGAATAGAAGTCTGAAACGTCTTAGCCCCGCGGATCCTGTCTAACAATGCCTAGAAAATATTTTTATATAGAATGGGTCAGAACTCGAAAGTTGCAAGAAATATCTCAAATAACATCAATATAAATCATGCGACTCATTTACAATAAGCGTACAACCCGTCATCACTGTCATGCACTAAATACATCACCCCTCATCTAAGTGAAATACTACTTGCATGTCCCCAACCCATGGCAGATTCTATACCAAAAGTCTCGAATTACTAGATTAATGAGTGCATAAACAATAACAAGTGTAATGAGGATATAATTAGCCACTCATGTGAGAATATACCCCAAATAATAATTCCCGACATGCCACGCGCAACAATGGTACATTTAACTCATAAACACTCCATAAAAGTGACATAAGGTTCAATTAAAAGTTGTCCATCACTAGACTAAAACATCTCTTTATTTAAAATCACAATTTTAATCACACACGAAGGCAACGACCTTTGGAGACACTCTCGTGCTTTTATCGGTAAGTTTGTAGGAGTCCTGAACCTATCGAACTTAAACTAAATCAATACACACATATGAGAATGAAATCACTATGCAATCACACCACCGGGCAGTCCCATACTAAAACCCCACTGAGGAATCAGATCATCAATCTCTCTCATCACAAAGTCTAGATCGACTAAACGTATAATCAAAACATAAGACATCCCAATGTCCTGCATTAACAAATAATTGTGGAGTACACGGTCACAACATCCAGCGCAAACCCCGACCGATACATTCTCCACGAGTAGGGTATGTTTAAGCAGATAAATAATATATATATATATATATATATATATATATATATATATATATATATATATATATATATATATATATATATATATATATGACACATAATATATTTATACGTCCCTAGGATATTACTTCATTCGTGTGCCTATCCAAATCAACTGAATCTCCAAATGCCAGATTTTTCAATTAATTAAGGTTTATTACTCTGCAACCTTAATTAAAGGTTCACATATTTAACCTCTTAATTTATACTCCAATAAATCTAGGCTAATACAATTTACTAATCACTTCTCGTGTAACACAAAGATTCAACCACTCGAATCAATTCGGGAAAAATTCACCAAACCAATTAAAGGACAAAATTGCCTCATGTCACTTAGGTCGATCGAACGACCATTACACTTGTTCAAATGAAAATAAGGGTCACGTTTGAAAGAGACAACAACCTCATTCGAACGAAAGCATCAATCTCGTTCAAACGAACCTACCAATCTCGTTTTAATGAGAATGCCATTGTTCATCTCCATTGTCCTAAAAACGTAATTCTTACCCCCAAAACTCCATAAACAAGCCTAAAAGCTTCAAACCCGCATTTTAAACAATCCCAAAGTTAAGACTAAACATGGGTACATGATCCTAATCAATTTTTAATAATTAATTAAGATCTAGTTCACTAAAATAAGGTTTAATTTCGTAAATCCATACTTTTAAACCTAATTTATCATTAACATGCAAAGGGGTTCAATTGCCTACGAAATACGATATAATACTTTACGTTGACATGGGGATTATACTCAATATCGACAGTAGATCCTAAAACAAGAGTTATATTCCATATTTACACATCTAAAACATTCAATTTCATATTCTTCCCATAAAAGTACAAGTTCTCATTGCATGTGCAATTAATTAAACTCATAATTAACAAATATAAACCAAACATGATTACGTCTAATCAAATCAGGCCTCAAGCATGCGTTCTAATCTCAGATTAACATAGAAAAACATATAATCTAAATAATTTACATATTTAAAAGTGTATTGAAAGAGATATCTTGCCTTAATTCGAAGAATGATGAACCTTTTGCTTGAATCCCTTATACTTTCTCCTTTTCATGTCTTCTTTAGTTCTCCTAAAAGTCTATGGTTGCTTGGGTTTTCTCTCTTAATAATAAATGACTAATTAAAGAGGCTAAACTTTATTGAATATCTATATTTTTTCACCTCTACATTAGCCTATTTTCGAGCTCCCAAATGGACCCGAAATACGACCCTCGATAGCCCAAAACTTAGTCTAAGGGTATACCTGCCCCCAGACCCAACTTGAGGCGATAAAAACATGCAATCGGGTCTCCGTATCACTCTAAAGTCGACTCCAACTAGTTATAACCTATATATCACAATAAAACCTCATGACGTAAAATAAAATAACCAAGTAATTGTATTACACGTAACTGCACATAGTCCGATATAATTAATTATACCAATTAATTAAAAATAACATTCAGCACAAATAAATCACTTAGTATGGACGTTTAATCACCATCTTAATATGCCATTGGCATTACTAATTATCTCAAGTAATAATTAATTCCCATTTATTAATTTCTTCTCATAATTAATAAACAGAATATAAGTGCCAGAAAATACGGGGTATTACATTCTTTCCCCTAATAAATGAATTATGTCCTCAAAATATAACATGTATATAACTAAAAGAGTTATGTATATTCCTACGATCTAAGATAGCAATTGACTACTCGTAACTCAGGTCAGGTTGAAGCTCTAACTCACCAAGATTAATATGTTGATTTGCTAATGCGACTTTAAGGAATCTTTGTAATGTCGAGATATGAAAAACATCATGGATCCTCTACAAACGATCCGGCAAGGCTAAACGATATACGACTGGTCTAATTTTTACAATAATAAGTAAATAGCCCAACATAATGGGGAGCCATCTTTCCCTTCTTTTCGTATTGCATAACTCATTACATGGGAGACACCTTGATTGGCACCCGATCCCCAATATTGAAGTTTAGGTGCCTCGTCCCTACATCTGCATGACTCTTTTATCGATTATGGGAAATTTGAATCTGAATCCTATATATGATCATCTCTACCTTCTTTGAGGTGTCCCAAATAAACTTTGGCTCGAGATGCCTATTGTCCCCCACCTCTAACCAATAAGAGAGCAAACGATAAGGTCTCCCATACAATGCCTCAAATAGCCCCATGTCAATCGTGAACTGATAATTATTATTGTAAATAAATTCCACTGGCGGTAAGTACTTCTCCCAGCTACCTTTGAAGTCCAAGATACACATCCGTAACATGTTCTCTAACATCTGGTTCACCCGCTCCGTATGACCATTCGTCTGTGGGTCTATACGAGGTACTTAACCTCAATTTCGTTCCCAATGCTTACTAGAAACTCCTCCAAAAGTGGGACACAGATGTATTGTCCCTATCTGGCGAGATATTGAGTGGTACACCATGCAATTTCATAACTTTTGCAAAGAAAATCTTGGTGTGCTTCTCGAAAGTATAATCCACCCGAAGTGGAAAGAAGTGAGCCACCTTTGTCAAACGGTCCATAGCACCTATATGACATCATATCCCCATTGCGACGTAGGTAATCTAATGATAAAATTCATAAAAGTGCTATCCCATTTCGATATCATAATATCAAGAGGTTATAGAACACTTACTAGTCTCCGATGATCTACTTCTACCATCTGGTATGTTACACATTTAGATTGCGATGTCTTTCTTCATGCCTGCCCATCATTGCTAGTGTCATATATCCTAGTACTTTTTATCCCCATCGGGATGTACTGGAAAAAGTGAAATGTGCACTTCAGTCATAACTGCATATCGTAACTCTTCATCCTTATGAACCATCAATCTATTGTTGAATCATAAACCTCCCTCAAAACTAATCGAGTGAGACTCTACTCTCTTGGTCAATAACTATCTGACCTTATCCTGATAAGAAGAGTCCCCTGATTGTGCCCTAATGAATAGAATGATGATCTCAAGTATGATTGTTAGAACCACCATAAAAGCGTAGGATAAATCATCTTCCATGTGAAATCAACCCCATTTTGCCTTCCAAACCTCCAGAAGCTCAACTACGATCTATGGCTCAAGGAGTCTGCCACTTCATTCGCTTTGCTCAGATGATACTCAATATCAAACTGATTATCATCATGAAATTAAGCCACATATGCTCCCTCATGTTTAACTCCCTATATATGAACAAATACTGCAGGTTCTTATGGTATGTAAATAAATGGAATCTCTCTCCCCAAAGGTAATATCTTCAAATTTATATTGTAAAAACCACTGCTTATAACTCTAGGTCATGGGTGGAATAATTCCCCTCATGAGGATTAAGATTGTGGTAAACATAAACTATCATCTCTCCTCCTGCATCAGTACACCCCAAGTCCGTATAAGGATGCATTGGTAAATACCATAAACTCCACCCACCGCGAGGCAAAGAGAGCACCAGAGCTGAAGTCATCTTGGCCTTTAACTCATCAAAAGGCTATTGGCACTAGTCATCGTAAACAAACGTCGCCTCTTCTTTTTTAGGTTCATCAAGGGCCCATCTATCATCAAAAACTCATTAATGAAATGAAGACAGTAGCCTGCTAATCCCATAAAACTGCACATCTCCGTAGGTGTTATGGGTTGCACCCACTCCATCATTATCGAAAACCTACCTGGGTCCATTGATATCCCTACCTCGAATACGATATGACCTAATAACTGCACCCCCTCAATCAAAACCCACACTTCTCGAACTTAGCATATAGTTGATTGTATTGTAACGTCTATAAAACCATTTACAAGTGCTAGGGGTGCCCATTTGCAGTCCTAGAGTAAATCAATATGTCATTTATGAACACGATGATAAACTGATATAAGAATTATCTAAACATCTTGTCCACTAAGTCCGTAAACACAACTGGTGCATTAGTTTGCCCAAATGGCATAACCATAAACTCATATGATCCTTATCTCGTCAACAATGATGTTTTCGAAACATCCTGCTCCCGAATCCTCAATTGATGGTACCCCGACCTCAAATCAATCTTAGAAAAATAAGAAGCACTCCTCAATTGGTCGAACAAGTCATCGATACAGGGTAATATATACTTATTCCATATGATGACCATGTTTAACTCCCGATGATCAATGTATAACCTCAATGATTCATCTTTCTTCTTCACAAGCAGGACTGGATCTCCCCAAGGCGAAGTACTCATACGAATAAATCCCCGGTCTAGTAACCACTGAATTCGATCTCTTAGCTCTCTCATATCTAAAGGAGATATAAATTATGATACTCGGGCAATAGGTCTCATACCCATAGCCAAGTCAATCACGAAAATCAATTTCTCTACTCGTGCGGTAACCCTGGAATCTCCTGAAATACATCTAAAAACTCCCTAATGTTCGGAATAGAGTCTAATGATATAGTAACTCTCTCAAAAGTATCTTCCTAGATATAATATAGATGAATGATCAACCCTCTCTTCGAGCGCGGCATCGCAACCAAGTACATCTCCTGTCCCAGAATGGAAAAGACAATGGACGTACCAAAATAATCCACACATGCTCTATACATGGACAAACAATTCATCCACGGGATAACACCATACTTTGATATGTCTAGCATAAACAAATCGGCTATAAATCTAAGTCTCTTAATATCCACCTATATCCCTCTATGTACGGAACATATAGGTGGTCATCTATCTACGGGTTAATCTACATGAAGTACTATATATGATGTTAAGTCTACCATTCCCAGTAATCGAGCAAAACTAGTCCCAACAAACAAATGCGATACGCGAATATAAAATAAAATAATACCAGTATGTCCAAAATAAGAAACATACCTTCCACTGCCTGTGATGGTTCTTGCATCTCCCTAGGCATGACATGATACACATGCCCATATTGTAGTGGTTGCTGCTCATGTGGCTAAGTTGGTGGTGCTAGTAATGTTAGTACTGTGGTAACTATTGACGTTGTCCCTATGGTGCCTGGTACCCCCTCTGAGTTCCCTGGTCATGTGCCCCATAATTGTCCTTAGGGCACTTCCTATAAATGTGGCAAACCTCACCACAAGTGAAACAAGTACCGTTAAAATGGCTCATCTCCTCCTGTTGACCACGACTCCATTTCCCTTAGCCCTGATAACACCAAGCATATTATCCCTGTAACTGTTGGTCACGTTGGAACTACTGTGCCTGGCCCTGGTGGCCCCTACGATCATCATGCCCTTTATGTTTCTTTTGGTGCAGCTCTTGAGATTGAGGCCCTTTAAGCTATTGCCCCCCTTGAGTACCACCCCCGTTAGTCTTTCCATTATAGCTAGACGAATCTAAACTAGAAATCTTCTCGTCCTTACCTTTCAGAAACACTCGACGATCCTGATAGTGAAGTAGTGCGACGTTTACCATCTGTGTAAGTTGTAAAAGTCGAGTTTCCCAAAAAGGATCGCCTGATGTGCCATGCCAACCCAGAGATGAATTTTTCCATCTTCTTTTCCTCAGTGTTTACCTCCTCTAATGAAATATAGAAATAGTGATAAATTCCTCCTCATACTTTTCTACGGTGTGACTATCCAACTTGAGGTTCAGAAACTGCCTCTTTTTTCAGTCCTAACGGTGGGAGGGAAGTATTTATCATCGAACTTAACCCGAAATTATGCAGTTGTCATTGCACCTTTCTCCTCAATTGTGGTCACTAATTCCCAACACTATAAGGATTTTCCAACCACTCTGAACGAATCCAGCATCTACTTATGCACCTTCGTGCACTCTGTTATCCTCAAATGTCTATACATATCCTTCTTCCACTGATACGCCACTAAGATGTCAGTACTCCCAGCAAACTCCGATAGGTGGCCCTTAGCAAAGGCCTCATGTGATCTCTCCGATACTTTAGTTTGAGGTTGAACTAGTATCATAACCTATTGCAGTGGCTACAACAGTGATGGCTAAGGAAAATGCTGCAATATGGTAGCCATTGCCGTTGTAACTACTTGACTGACTACGAAGTCTAAGTCTGTTGTCGATGCCAAAGGTAATGCCTACTATGGCTACAACTTTGATTGAGCATCTATCTCTACAACCTCATTGGTAGTACATTGTGGTTTACCCCGTCTAGTGTTTTCCATTTGAAAAGAAATAAAATTCATATCAACAAACAATTCACAAAAGAATAGAATGAATCATAATAAATAGGGCTATATATATATATATATATCAAAGAACGCAATGCAGAATGTAACTAGCATAACACGGGTCCTAAGGATACTAAAACTAGGAATAATGCTACGTGTCCCAAATAAATCTCCCAAAACTTCCCCCAAAATGTATTAAGTTTTTGTACCATGTGTGGGTCCCACCATAATGTATAAGCACTTAATGCATTTTGGGGGAGGTTTTGGGGGATTTATTTGGGGTATGTAGCATTACTCCTAAAACTAGATGTTCTAATATCAACTGTAAAAATCTCTATTTTCCACATAATAATCAACCAGGCTAATATGCTGAAGATATGTCTTGTCAAATAATTTATATAATTCTTAGCATCAAGACAATAAAGTAAACGAATGGATTTAAAACCATCCACACATGCAATAAGTAGAACAGTAAATAAACTCTGAATAGAATAAAATCCCAACTGAAAGATAAACACTCTACAAATTTGACTCAACTTCTAACTAAAAGGAAATAAATGGGACTCAAAGTCCATACAATTTCTGGAATGGAAAATAACTAATCTGACTGAAATAATAATGACTTATGTTAGAATCAACTGAATCTGGAACTAGAGTGGAATGAATAAAAATGCAAGTCTGAATCTTATCAACCCTGTGGATCCTGTCTAGCAATGCATGGAAAGTAATTTTTATATATAATGGTTTCAAATCCATTACCAAGCCATAATAAGTGTGCTAACGTGTTAATTGGTGGTTAATTTTATCCCAACGAGGACGTTAGACTCCTCATGGGGAGGAGGTCACTCTAGGTGGGTCTCCTCTAAAATCATTAATCTTGAGGTGGACCTTAAGGACCACCTCCTCTAAAATAATTTTTTTTACTTGAGAGGGGTCTCGAGGACCCTTTCCTCTAAAATCATTAATCTTGAGGGGGGCCTCATGGACCACCTCCTCTAAAATCATTTTTTTACTTAAGAGGGGCCTCGAGGACCCTCTCCTTTAAGATCATTAATCTTGAAGGGGGCCTCAAGGACCACCTCCTATAAAATCATTAATCTCGAGGGGGTCTCAATGATCACCTCCTTTAAAATCATTTTTATAAAAAAGTTCATTTCTTGTGATAAAACTCTTGGTTGCTCACTTCTATTATGATTGGTTGTGAACTGTGTAAGGACTGGGTGACCTTTAGGGTCATTCTACTAATATTCTCTCAATATTAAAGTGCTAAGTGGTTGAGCTTGCTCAACAAACCTCGTTCCTCAACCACCAAGCCAAAACTTCTAAGATATCTCCCAAGTGGCCTTTTTGAGCCCTGCTTGCTCAACTAGGCTACCTGTATAAGAAGTAAAAGTATTAGTACTTTAATATTCTATGGGTAGCAAATCGTGGGGAGGAGACCACTCTAGGTGGACCTCCTCACCGTGTGTCTATTCTGTACTAGGTCATTTGGGGCAGAGGGGTCATTCTAGGTAAAGCTCTTCCTTCTTCTTCTATTTTTGTATTATGTGAATTGTGGCAAAGGGGGTTACTCGTGATGAGTCCCCTTCCCTTGCCCTTTTTATGTGACCTTAACTAATTTGGAGGGGATGATTGTGGTGAGCCCTCTCAACCTTGCCTCTTTTTTGTGGCTTGAATCTTGGGACGAGGGGCTACTCGTAGTGAGATCTCCTTGTCCTAGAAAATTCTCTGTAGCTTGAGTCTTGGGACGAGGGGCTGATCGTGGTGAGTCCCCTCTCCCAAGTGTCACATTTGTCCATGGGGCTCAATAAAGGTAGATCTCCTCGCTCTAAACTTTTATTGGTGATTTGAGCAGAGGCATCCCCTCTATGTGGGCCTGCTCACCAAGGTAGACCGCCTTGCTCTAAACTTTTGTTGATGACTTGAGCAGAGGCAACCCCTCTATGTGGTCCTGTTTGCCAAGGTAGTTCGCCTTGCTCTAAACTTTTATTTGCTAACTTGGGCAGTGGAAGCCCTTAAGTGGGCTCACTCGCCCCAGGCTATTTTAGAATAATCGATGGACACCCCTCTATAATTTTCATAATATACCTCTTGCCTGTAAGGGCAGTCATTCATCGGTACGTGTGGACAACCCATTTCATATACCTGAGTGTATGTGAATTTTCTCATGATATACCTCATAGGGAAGGTACGCGTGAGAGAGAATTTGATATACTCGACGTATGTGACTAAGTTCGCTACTATATACCTCCCGTCGTGAGTTTGGTCAAGTGATATGATGCGGGGGGAACCGTTCGAAATATGTCAAAGGTACGAGGCCAATGGAAGGTAAGAGTCATATTGCTTAGGGTAACTGTGCCCCGTAGGACCAGCACCCATCACAAAGTGACCCCCAGCAGGGAACAAATTGTGGTCAATATTGCCAATGCTCTTGATGATATAGTGTGAAAAAATGCATGAGTATTAATTAGCATATTATGGAGAGAGAGTATTATTTATTCATTTGTATGATGAGTAAGGGGAGTAATATACTAATGAGGGAGCATACACAAGTATTATGAAAAGTAAATCTAGCATGGAGCATGCAGACTATACTAAGTATGGATATATATGAGCGAGTGACATGTGAATATTTATAAGTGAGTGTGTGTGGTAATGAGCCTATACATGGATCACCAACAAATGGTGTGTCATATGTGTAAGTGAGTGTGGATATATATTTAAGTGTGAGAAGTGTGGGTGTGTGCTAGTGAAGCCTAAGCATGAATAATCTAAGTGATGTGTGGATCATGGGAGTAAAAGTGAAACTATATACAAGTGTAAGTGTGTGGAGTGTACATGAAGAGACTACACAAGTGTGTGAAGTGTATAAGTGAGTTACAAGTGATATATACATGAGGTAGATATACAAAGATTAGATTAAGGAGAAAAAGGAAAATGGGTAGGTGCATACGCACACATACAGAAAAGAATAACACACATATAAAAATAAAGTCTAGTCCTCTTAAAAGGATATCCCCAGCCGAGTCTCCACTGTGGCCATCCCGGGGGGCTTACCCCTACTTTTTTTTTAGGGTTCCCTTCGGCATACGCATGGGACTACACGCTTTCTCAGGGTGCTCGATCGTCGTCAATGTGGGATAATGTGTAGAGATAGAGTCGCCAGCCTATTTTGCACAAAACAGGCAAAAAAATGTTGCCACATTGAGAGAACAACATCAAGGACAATACTAATGCTTGCAAAATCATGTAGTTCAGTAGTTTAGGGACTAAGTTACAGAATGGAAAGGTGTTAGTCAATGATGCCACCCTTTCGGTCTCTCATGGGCATGTGTTAATCTTCTCCTGTTAGACTCCGTGAAGTGTATTTATGTACATAATATAGATGAAGAATGGAATCGTTCAACTCAAGTTATAGAAAAGGACGAAGTGAATTCATCCTTAGGAGTGTTCCCAAAAATAATAATTCAAAATATAATATAAGTTTTTGATAGATCACAAGTCATTATGGAAGAACGAATATATCGAACAACACATAAGCATGCAAGAATATGGAATTCATTATATATATATATATATATATATATATATATATATATATATATATATATATATATATATATATATATATAATTAAAAAAAATTACAAATGTGCATAGGGGGGACTCAAGTCTCGAGATTTCTTGAATCTGCCTATTGGCGTAACCCCTCAGGCACACTACCGATAGGCAGAGTCCTAAAGGTAAAATTCAGCAGTCAGGGACATGTTTTTCGGAAAAACGTTTGTAAAATACGAATCGCAAGTCAGAATCAGGCACAGGGTGGATCATTGGAATGGGTATTCAGAGCCCTTTAAAAATCCATGAGCCACTCCCATGTCCGGGAGTTGATCGACGTCAAATGGGGCCCGAAAACATCTATTGGTCACTAAACTAAAAGTTTTTGAAGGAAAACAGATTGTTCATTCGACCCGTAAGACCAATTTGTGCATAGGATGGACCGTTGGAAAGGGTGTTTAGTTCCCTTCAAGATTTTATTCAACTTCATTCGGTTCGAAGATTTGACTGAGGTCAAATAGGCCCCAAAATCCTGGTGACCCTTCGGAGTAAGATGGGTCATTTTTTCGTACCGTAAGGCTGATTTGTGCATGGATTGAATCATTAGAAAGAGACTTCAGTGCCCTTTGAAGATTCATTGACCTTCACTCAAGCTAAAAAGTTTATCGAAGTCAAACGAGACATGGGAGTGCTAGGTGGCTTCTATATCAGTTTTTAGGATAAAAAGACCATTTGTCCGTACTATAAGGCCAATTTGTGCACTGGGTAGACCATTGGAAAGGGAATTCAGAGCCCTTAGAAGATTCATTCAACTTTCACTCGGGTGAGAAAGTTGACCATAACCAAATAGTGCCTGATGGCCTTTAGATTAGTTTTTAATAGTGAAATGGGTCGTTCATCCAAACTATAAGGCCAATTTGTGCATGGGATGGACCGTTGGAAAGGGGATTCAAATCCCTTAAAAGATTTATTGGTCTTCCACTTATATGAGAAAGTTGATCATAGTTAAACGAGGTCAAGGGCACCCGATGGCCTTTAGATCAATACTCGGAGTATTACCTGGGGTTTGCGATGAATGAGTGAGCGCTAGGGACCTAAGGAGGTGCTTAGAGGGGTCCCAGGATGGGGTGTCTACAGTAGTACTTAGTTGTACTGATTTTTATTAATATTATTTAACATATAAATATGTTATCTAGTTCAACAAATAGAGGTACACCAGGATTTATAATATAAACGCTGTAAGATGCATACTCGATTCTCTAATGAGGGTTGGGCTAAGTGGTTTAAGGTAGATATGTATAGTTTTATATCACATTTTGTATTTAGATGTTGATTCGAACTTTCTGCAGAGTTTTATTACCCTTCTAGCATGAGCTAATATTTTCTCGGGGGAATGTTCCCAATGAGGTGGGACCGTTAGATAAAGCTTCATTTAGAAGAGTTGACTGTTACAAGGGGCACTTAGAGGTTTGACTCTTTTTGTTAGAGGAAGAGAATCCTAAAAAAGTCGATACTTCGCTCAGGATTTCAGTCAAAACTCGAGATTCTTAGATACTTGGGTTGAAGAAAGAAACTAAATTAATGTTTTGTTTGGGGATATCTTTATCAATACGGTGGGTCTTATATTTATAGCTTCCCAATTAGGTCCATTAACTGTGCGGTTGATGGTTTGATCAATCGTATGATTAATGGTAAGGGACACGTGTGTAACACCCTGCCCGCCCGGGGAGAGCGAACGAAGCGCTACTATCGATAAAATAAAACTAATCCACAATCACAAGGTATAAAGCATCTAAATCCCACAACAAGAGAGGAAACCACTAATCTCAAATCTCTTCAAATTCAATACAACAAATCTCTCGAATTAAATACAACATCTAACTCAAAATAAAATAAATCTCAATGCTCTATACATCAAAATAAATAAATACAAGTCTTCTCAAATGTATTAAATATTCTTCTCAAATTAATCCACGCTAAAATCATCCCAATTGGTCCATAGCGCTCAAATCCACTCTAACCTGCCAACTAAAAGAAAATATGGGGAAGTACACATTACGACAGGAAAGATGCTTAACAAATATATTAGCGATGAATAAAGCGTAACAGCATGAGTACGAATATTCAAATCAAATGCAAATCTCAAAGCATTTATCAATAAATTTCTCAATAACACATCAATGGGTCATCAGGCCTCACCCCATCCACATATGCTTTATCAAGACATAGCCCCGGGAAGTAGGAATTTTGGCGAGTGCCCAACCTCCGTGCCATATTAAAATCTCATGACAACGTGCTCAATTACAACATGAATAATTCCACATGAATTGAAATAATTCAACAATTATTTTTCTAGATTTCCAAGAATTTATCAATTCAAACATGAGTTCAATTAACAAGAATTCAACGGAATAGCACTTGCAAGATTAAGGAGCATATTGTGTAAAACCCCATACCTCAAACCATGATGAGAAACTAACGATCACATCCTCAAGATCAACACAAAAGATCTACAGAAGCTCCTCCAAGAACCTCCAACAAAAATAGCCCCAAGAACACCTCTGTTGATGTAAAAAATTAGATCGCTCTAATTATTCAATCACAGATAAATGAAACGAGACAAAGATTTTTAAAGTGGTTCAGCCTTATAAGAATGGCCTACATCCACTATTATGTTATTGCTGAGTGTTTTGGGAATTCTCGATTACCAGCTTTCTCAAGAAATTCCGGTCCCCTTGAATGAGGGTGATACAAGGTATTTATAGCCCTTAGGTTGTACATGAAAGGGTGATACATTAAATGGTATACATATGAAAGGGTAATTCATTTAATGCTATTCAAGCGTGTGCGTCAAGATGATAAGCATTCAATGAATAGTTGAACTGTTGATTATCTGGCAATAAATGATGTGGTCGAGGTGCAGCTGCTGTGGTCGAGATGCAGCTCGGACCGCCTTAATTGCTCGTCGTTCAGGAGTTCCTCGGAGTGTTGTAGTTCCTCGGAGTATCCTTGTTGCTCGGAGCGAACATGACTTGGTCGGGGAAATGAACTTCCTCGTTGTTATTGTGCCACATGTCTTCTTATTATTCGTCCATATCAGCATACTAATTTTGGTATCAACAGAAGCCCCCAATGTTTTATATTTCGAACTTTGAGGAGTATGGAACATTCTTTCTCGGTATATGGCAATATTAAATGATCTTCCTGGGTTTTAGGAACATTTCTCCGCATTTGAATTTCCTTCCAAATTCGCAGAATCCGCCTTTTTGCATTTTTATAAGCGCTTCGATCTTCGTGCACTTTTTGTCCTTTTAGCCGCCGGTAGAGTAATAGTTTCTTTTTGTAATCATTTCTTTCGCCGTTTCTCAAGGCAAAGTATTTAAGCTTCATTGGCAATCCCATCATCTTCTACCTTTTCCAATTTCTGCTTTCGAGTTTTCCATAGTCTCTCTCTCTCTTGTGCGTTCATCCCTTTCTTCGTCTGTTTGTCAACAGATCTCCTTTTTCCTGTAAGATTTTCTTCCTTCTTCTTCATTTCTTTTTATTCACCATGGTTTATGTTATCGAATCTCTTGATAAATTCCGTTTTGACTTTTCTATTCCATCTTGGGTAACCTTGGAGAATCTTTCTGAGCCTTTAGATTATTTTCGTTTGGCCGAGGGACACTGGTTCCCCAGTCTCTTTATTGCTGAATGTGGATTTTCTTTTCCACCAACCCTCTGTGCTTAGAGTTCTGTCAGTATTTCGATGTCGTCCCTGCAAAAATAGCCCCCAACACATGGAGAATAGTTAATGGGGTGCATAGGTTAAATCAAACTCATGGAACTCTTATAGGAATTCCTGAGATTACGTACTGTTATAGATGGGCTATTCTAGATAATGTTTATTATTTAAAAACTAGATTTTTGAATAGGGCTTTAGTAGTCAATCTCCCTGATGCAAATAGGGATTATTTTGAACATGAGGTAGTTATCAAAAATTGGCAACATGCCCCTTTAGTTGGAGATGAAGTATATGAGGGCCCCAAATGCCCTCCATATGGCAATGGGATAGGTTATTTTCATTTTATTTCATTTCTGAAATTATGATTTCATTATGTTTGAATAGATGCATGATTGACATTTCAATATGTATTTGTTTGCAGTTGACAACAAGAGAAAAACTCCAAAAGAATCAGAAGTTAATATCAAGCATTTGAAACATATCTGGAGTTTGCATCAGAAAGTTGCAGACGAGCACGTCAGGTCTGCTTTATACTTGTTGCAATACAGGAGCTATACATCGTCCTTTACTGGTCGTCCAGTGGTCAGCATTAGTGAACCATTGCCAGCTTCTGAGGATTCTTCACCAGACTCTCACATTCCTCTGAGTCATAAAATGGGCAAAAGAAGAGTTCCTGCTATCTTCGAGGAGACTTCCTCTGCTGGAGATGGGAAAAGAAACAAGGCTGATGTCCAGAAGGGGACAAAGAAAGTAGATGACACCCCTTTTGTTGCTCCTCAGAAGGCTGCTGAGAAGCCCCCAGTGGCTCCTGTGCAGAGGGATGCACCTGTGGAAGTAATCACCATCTCTCCAACCAAAAGTTCTTCTTTGGTTGAGGTTGTTGAAAAGACACCGAGGAGACTGAAGAAATCCTCCTCGGTCAGTTTTTCTGAAGCCATTCCCCAGCTCCAAGCTAGTAGAGCTGGTGTTCCAACCATTATTCCCCCGAGTTCTGCAATGAGCTCGGTAAAGACTTGGACCATTCCTGAAGTCTAAGGAATCGAGGAAAACATGTCTAGGGATATGCTGACATCCCTAGCTACTCGTCACATTGCTTCAGTAAGTTTCTCTTATCCTGAATTTTTCTTTCTTCTAGTCAATATATGTATCTCGGCACTGACTTATCATTATTTTCTTTTTCAGCTGGTGAGTTGCTTTAACACCATAGTGAAGAAAGATGAAGCAATCAAGGCTTCCAGCTCCTCGTCTGGAGTAGAGGATGCTTTACAGGGCTTGGCCCAATCTTTGAAGGAATCCCGTCAAAAATACGACGAGGATAGGGGTGAATGGGAGAAGAAGTTGGCTGCATCTGAAGCAGAGAAGGTACAGTTGGGAAATAAGGTGAAAGACTTGGAGAGAGAGAATAAAAAATATGCTGAGAAGCTCACAAGCTTTGGGGAGCTTGAAAATAAATTGAAATCGGCCGAGGAAGAGCTGACCCTTCTGCGAGAAGTAAATCGCCAGAAGGAGGAGGTGGAGGCCAAGTTGAAAACCACTGAGGATCTTCTATCCGAGAAGCTCTCTTCGGAGAAAATGATAAGAAAGGTGGCTGTGAAAAAATCATTTCGAACTGGTTGGGACAAAGGATGGGATAGGGGGTAGCAGCAATGATGACCCAGGTGCAGTATGGGAGTTTGAAATACTTCCGAGATGGTTGGGTTGCTGCCCTGCAGGAACTGAAGGTTAGCGAGGACTCTGAACTATTTCAACAACATCTTCCTGGCCTCCCTCCTGTAATTGAAGATGAGGAAGAAGACGAAGCTGCGTTTGAGGAGTCTTCAATGATAGTAGGTGATCAAGTCCTTGCTCCACAACCCAATCAGACAGCCACCGAGAAGATCTCGTCTTTGCCTGCTCCTCCTGAACAAGTCTCAACTTCTGCCAATCAACTCATTGTTCCCACCGAGCAACCAAGCTCCTCGTCCCAGCCTCCCGAGAAAGTCTTGGGAGACAAGGAAAAGGTGTGAAGTTGTTCAGTATTTTCTTTCTATTTTTCTTTTACTTATACTATGTATTCTGAACGTTGTACTCCTTTTGATGATGTAATAAAATCACATTTTTTGTTCCTCTGCGTTGTTGATGTTCTGTCTTCTTCTTTTATTAACTCTTGCCTTCTCTTCTTTACTAGTTTATGGCTAGAATGGAATTATTATCTGCCAATGATACAAAGTTGATGCAGCAATGCCATGAATATTATAAGGCTGGTCACACAGACCTGAGTGCATCTGAAGTTGCTGATATCCTTGGTCATGATGCTTCTGAGCAGGCAGTTGAGGCTTATCAGTACCTGAAGGGTTTACTTGACCGAGCTGTGGCCAATAATGTGGCCTATTACGAAATAATCGAGGATCTTCAATGTACCTTAGAAGACCTTCAAAATCAGTATAAGGAATCAACTGCCCTGTTGCATGAGGGGTATGAGAAGAGGTATCAGCAGCTTTCTGCCGAGAAGGGCTACGACAAACTCCTGGCTGGGTACGATGTCAAAGAGAGAACCCTAAAGGGTGAAGTTGAAGCCTGTAGACAGATTGCCGAGCTGCTAGAGCAAGAAAATAACAATTTGCAGAAAGAGATGGCACAATATAAGTCTGCAGTATCTTCTTCAACAGCTGTAATCCCGGTGACTGACGAGGGATTTTCCTTTCTAGAGGTTGAGAATGCCAAATTAAGGCAAGAGTTGGATACCTTGAGAAGGTCGGGTACTTCTACTGCTACTCGGGGACGAGGAAGAGGTTCTCGTGGACGAGGAAGAGTTGCTCAGGATATTGTTGAGGAACAAAGTACTCCACCTACTCGGGGTCGATCAAGAACTCTTCGTCGTTCTGTTGAAGAAGCTCGTACTCAGTCAACATTGGAAAATCAAGCGTTCCAATTGAATGCAAAAGATCGGGCTTTGTCTGAACTGTCCAAGAAAGTTAGAGAATTGGAACTACAAATCTCTACAAAAGAATCAGAGTTGGAGACTAATAAACTTTTCATCCAGAGTCTTCATGAGAAGCTTGAGCGGTTAGCATTCCAATTCCATAAACAGCCCAGGGAGTTTTGGATGGCTGGATACAACGAGGCACTATTCCATTTAGATGCTCGTATCCAGAATGCCAATAATGAGGGCTATAAACAAGGCTGGCTGAATGCCTTATGTGTGTTGAAACTCGAGCAGGGACACTATTTATGGGAAAAATATGAGCCTGGATTGCTTGACTTGCCTGTGCCTCCATTTAATTTGGACATGGAGTGGATCCCTGCTCGTGCCATTCCTCGGAGCTTACTTGCTAAATATCTTGGTGACTACAGTTTGCATTCCCAGTTTGAGGTATCTCGTCCTGAGCATCTTCTAGATCGACCTTCTGTGATGAACGTTAGGATGCTGAAGGACTTGAACTTCATTAACTCTCCTCAGACTTTAAATGATCCGCCTGCTGGCGGGGAACCTATTTCAAAAGCTGAGGGAAAGAAACCAATAGAGTAGGGATCTCAATGTAATAGTTAGTACACATATGTAACTTGTAATTCGTTTTGAATTTTAATGAAAGACTTTCATTTTCTGTTTGCAAATCTGTATTGCTATTGTCTTGTGCTTGTCAAACACTTTATATTTGTGCTTGCATAACAATATTGTGTGGTTCATCGACCAACTTAATAACAAAAAGTTACAAGTATCAGAAATGTTGCTCGAGCACTTAATAAATAAAGTAATGAGTATAAAAATGTTTAAAAAAAATTCCAACCAACCAAGGTTGTTAAATTGTGTTTGTCGACCAACTATGGTTAGTGAGAGTTTATCCCCGACTAACCGTACTTGGTAAATTTTTGTCTTTTTCATAAAATATGTCCGACCAACTAAGGTCAATAAATTTTCCTCGTCGACCAACTACAATTAGTGGGTTTTTATCCCCGACCAACCATACTTGGTTCAGTTTGGAATATTTTGTTCTTCGAGGAACTTTTGTATTTTCTGTAATAATCTTACCTCCCGACCAACATAAGTTGGCATTTGAGAGCATATCTTGTTTCCTAACCAACCGAGATTGACCTTTTTAGGAGTCTCGTGTTCTCGCTCTTTTACCAACCGGAGTTGGTCTGAGTTCGAACTATCATGTCCACTAGCTCTTTTACCAACCCGAGTTGGTCACGCTAATGTACGCCTCCTAACCAAAGGAATATAGTTTGTTCTCACTCTTTTACCAACCGGAGTTGGTCTGAGTTCGAACTATCATGTCCACCAGCTCTTTTACCAACCTGAGTTGGTCACGCTAGTGTACGCCTCCTAACCAAAGGAGTATAATTTGTTCTCGCTCTTTTACCAACCGGAGTTGGTCTGAGTTCGAACTATCATGTCCACTAGCTCTTTTACCAACCTGAGTTGGTCACGCTAGTGTACGCCTCCTAACCAAAGGAGTATAATTTGTTCTTGCCCTTTTACCAACCGGAGTTGGTCGTGGGTTTGAACTATCATGTCCACTAGCTCTTTTACCAACCTGAGTTGGTCACGCTAGTGTACGCCTCCTTACCAAAGGAGTATAATTTGTTCTTGCCCTTTTACCAACCGGAGTTGGTCGTGGGTTTGAACTATCAGCATCAGTGTTGCTGAACAGCGTAGTGTTGTACACTAGTATTCCCCAAAAAACTTTCGATAAAAAGAAAGAAGATGGAGAAACATCATCGTTTTATTCATATTGATGAAATTGCTTTACATTTTACATCACTGATAATACTTGCGTAGGTGTTCAGCATTCCATGCATTCTTAAATTCCTCTCCTTCTAGAGTCGCTATTCGGTAAGTTCCTGGTCGAACAACTTCTGTGACTCGGTAAGGTCCATGCCAGTTTGCTTCTAATTTATTGTGCTTCTGAATGACCTTCTTTAGCACGTAATCTCCTTCTTTTAAGTCGCATTTCTTCACCCTCTTGTTGTATAACAGAGCTGTTCGTTGTTGGTAAGCAGCATTCCTAATGGCTGCCTCTTCTCTAACCTCCTCGAGCATATCCAAATCCAATCTTCTCATTAAGTCGCTGACTGGTGAATTGAAATTCAGCACTCTATGTGTTGGAAGACCCAACACGGCAGGTATTACAGCTTCACTTCCAAATGCCAGCATATATGGTGATTCTCCAGTTGCTGCTCGGGGAGTTGTTCGGTAAGCCCACAATACTGACTGCAGCTCATTAATCCAATTAGCTTTAGCTTCACTTAGCCTCTTCTTCAAACCATTGAGTAATGTTCTGTTCGTCACTTCAGTCTGTCCATTGCTTTGAGGATGGCCTGGTGCTGAATGAGTCTTCAAAATGTTTGATTGTCGACAATAGGTAGCAAACTCCTCATTATCGAATTGTGTTCCATGGTCTGTGATGAAGGCATGAGGGAGACCATATCGGCAGATTATATTCTTCCAAACGAACTGGTATACCTTCTCGTACGTCATATCAATAAGTGGCTCAGCTTCTACCCACTTAGTAAAATAATCCACTGCCACGACGAGGTATTTGAATCTTCCTCGGGTCGTTGGCAGTGGTCCAACCAGATCAATTCCCCACATGGCAAATGGCCAAGGGGAAGTTATGGGTGTCAACAATGCTTGTGGAGTACGTCGGATGGAAGAAAAACGTTGGCATTTATCACATCTTTTGGTGTAGGCTATACAATCAGCCCTCATAGTTGGCCAGTAGTACCCCTGCGTCATCACTCTTTGCAAAAGTGTCCGACCTGCTACATGGGCTCCATAGGACCCTTCATGGATCTCTTCAATCAATTCTTTCACCTCGGAGGGATGTACACATCTCTGCAAACCTACCATAATTCCTCGTCTATGCAAAACACCATTAATTAGTACATACCGAGCAGTTTTAAACTTCATTTTCTTGGCAGCGAGCTTGTCCTCCGGCAATTCTCCCTCCTCAATATATGCCCTGATGGGATCCATCCAAGATGGTCCTAAATCAAGGGTAATAACATTCATCGTCAGGTCTTCATCTATGCTCCGAGTTTCTAATACTTCAATCGGTATTGTTCTTCGCAGCTCGGTACGAGTAGCTGATGCTAGTCGGGCCAGTGCGTCTTCTTGTGCATTTTCATTCTTGGTATTCTGATCAACTGAATGGCATCAAATTCTGCCAATAACTCCATCACCTTTGCATGACATTTGACCATTAATTCTCCTTTAACTGCATATGTTCCCATCATCTGATTCACAATTAATTGAGAATCACTGAATACCATCACTTGTTGTGCTTCCATAATCTTTGCTAAATTAAGACCTGCTATCATAGCCTCATACTCGGCTTCATTATTGGAAGCTTTGAATTGGAATCGTAAGGCGTATTCCATGTCAATCTCGTCTGGGGTGTTCAAAACAATCCCTGCTCCACAACCTGTTGTGCAAGATGACCCATCTACATATAATCTCCATGTAGGTAACTCTTCTTCAAATTTCTTTTCTGACAAGGTTCCTCGGTGAAATATTTGTTGTTTGCTTTCATCTTCCCCTGATATTTTTCGCTCCTCGTCAACCATCTTTTCTCGCCCTTTTACCAACCGGAGTTGTTCTGGGTTTGAATTTGATGATCCTTCAACATCCACAAGACCTTTTACCAACCGGAGTTGGTGTGGGCTTGTGTTTGATGATCCTGTAACATCCACAGGTTGTTCAGCGAGCAACTTTTGTTCCTCGGGGGTATCAGGATAAGTAAACTCTGCTATAAAATCTGCTACAGCTTGCCCTTTTAGTGATGATCTGGGTTCATACACTATATCATATTCACCGAGCTCTATTGACCAGTACATCAGTCTCCCTGATTTTTCTGGCTTATGAAGGGCTTGTCTTAATGGCATGTCTGTATACACGATGATGGTATGGGCCTGGAAATATGGCCTCATTCTTCTACTTGCCTCAATTAATGCCAATGCCAATTTTTCCAGCTTTGGGTACCTGATCTCTGCACCTCGAAAAGCCTTACTTGTGTAATAAATTGGCTTCTAGACTCCATTCTCCATTCTGATCAATGCCGAGCTGACTGCATTCTCGGATACTGCCAGGTACAAGTACAACTTTTCTCCCATTACTGGCCTGGACAACAGTGGAGGTGCTCCCAAATATTTTTTCAAGTCTTGAAAGACTTTTTCACATTCATCATTCCACTCGAATATTTTTCGAAGTGTTTTGTAGAATGTGAGGCATCTATCAGTTGCTCGGGATACAAATCTGTTGAGCGCTGCAACTCGTCCTGTAAGACTCTGCAGCTCTTTCTTCGTCGTTGGAGATCGCAACCCTAAAAGAGCTTTGATCTTTTCTGGATTCGCCTCAATGCCTCGCTGGTTGACAATGTACCCGAGGAACATTCCTTCTCGTACTCCAAATGTGCACTTCGTCGGGTTGAGCTTCATTTGGTATTTATCCAGTTGATAAAAGGTTTGACCTAAGTCAACTAGATGATCAGCATCTTTCTTGCTCTTTGTCAGCATATCATCGACATAGACTTCCATATTGTAACTGATTTGTTCGGCAAAAACCTTGTTCATCAGCCGCTGGTATGTCGCTCCTGCATTTTTCAAACCAAAAGGCATAATATTGTAACAATAAGTTCCCCTAGGGGTAATAAAAGAAGTAATTTGCCTGTCTTCAGGTTTCATTTTGATCTGGTTGTAACCAGAGTAAGCATCCATGAAGCTGAGCAGATCGTGTCCCGAGGTGGCGTCTACTAGTTGATCAATTCTGGGCAGTGAAAAGTGATCTTTTGGGCATGCCTTGTTGAGATCAGTGAAATCAACACACATTCTCCATTTATTGTTCTTCTTCTTTACCATCACCACGTTGGCTAACCAGTCTGGATATTTCACATCTTCAATGAATTGAGCTTTCTGGAGCTTGTCGACCTCCTCTTGTATAGCTTGATTCTTCTCGGGACTAAATACTCTTCTTCTCTGCTTTACAGGTTTGATCTCCTTATTCACATTGAGCTCATGACATAAGAAGTTTGGATCTATTCCTGGCATGTCTTCATGACTCCATGCAAAAGTTTTCTTCCTGTTTCGCAAGAAAGTTATCAACTCCTGTTTTATCGAGGCATCCAACGACGAACCTATCTGGGTTACTCGTTCAGGGTGCTCGTCGTCCAGAATAACATTTTCTGTAGATTCCACCACCTGTCCTTTTACAAGTTGGGATTCATCTCTGGAATCCAATGTTTCAATTTATGTACCTTCATCCACCTGGTAGGTAGTAGTCTTTTTCCTTGACTCTTCAAGATCCTCTTGCTCGGCAAATGAATAATAGCATTCCCGAGATACTTTTTGATCACCTTTCACAACTCCTACTCCAAAATTTGTTGGGAATTTTAAGCACTGATGTACTATAGATGGGACTGCTTCGAACTTCTTCAAACCAACTCTTCCCATGATGATGTTGTAAGCTGACTGCACATTCTTATCCATCACAAAGAAGCGTATTCTCTCTGTTCGACAAGCAGGCCAAGTTCCAATGAATATATCCAACTTGATCATCCCAAGTGGAAAAACTTTCTCGCCAGCAAAACCAATGAGAGGTCTGTGATAAGGTTCCAATTGAGATAATTTCAAATTTAAACTGTCAAAGCATGAATAGTACATGATGTCTGCCGAACTACCATTGTCTACCAGCACCCTTAAAATTACTACTTCTTTCATCCTCATTTTGATCACCAAAGGGTCGTCGTGAGGGTAAAGAACACCTGCCAGGTCGTTTTTTGAAAAGCCAATGACCAGCTTCTCTTTGTTTACCTTCCTCGGACGATCCTCCTCGGCCAAATTTATTCGCTGAATGTACGAGCAAGCTTGGACCTCTCCGAGGTAAGCCTTTCTTTCTGCAGTAAGGTCTCCTCCTCCTGCATCTCCTCCTGTAATAACATTACAATCAAATGACCCAAAACGTATGGAAAATACCTCTCGTTCTGGCTGCCTTGGTTTCTTGGGAAGATCGGGGTCATCATCTGGATCATCTTCATGATTTCTCTTCTTTTTCTCCTCTGCTCGACGAGGAGATCTAGACCTCTCTCTAGTTCGATCATTATTTCTTCTTTCCCCTCCCCGATCAACATACTTTGCTAGCTTTCCTCTTCGGATGAGTGTTTAAATATCGTTCTGAAGAGCTATGCAATTTTTGGTCATATGACCATGATCCTTATGAAACTCGCAATATTTATCCCTGTTCCTCGTATCAGGGTCTGACCTCAGTTTCTTCGGCCACTTTACCTCCTCGCTATTCTTGATTTCTTCCAAGACATGATTAATACCCATTTTCAAAGGAGTATAATTATCGAATTTCTTTAGGACCTCCCATGATGTTTTATTATTCTTGGAATGCCTGTCACCGCCATGGCCCTTATGCTCTTTCTTCTTAGATTTGTCGACTTCCACCTTGATTTTTTTATCCATATTCTTCTTCGCAGCCATAGCCTCCTCGGCATTCATGATTTTGGCCGCTTTTGCCATCAACTCTGACATAGTTGTAGGTGGATCTTTGGCCAAAGTGTAGTACAACTTGTTAGGCAACAACCCACTCATCAAGGCGGTGATTGCTGTCTTTTCTTCATAATCTATGACTTCTAGCTTCTCGTTATTGAAACGAGTTATGTAATCTCTAGTACTTTCGCCAGGTTTTTGTCTAACACTTAACAAGTGTGCTACTCGTTTTACTGGTTTTGCCCCAAAACAGAAATTACCAATGAACAACTCGGCCAACTGAAAGAAAGTTGAAATCTTTCCCCGAGGAAGATTATTGTACCATATTTGGGCAGATCCAGTAAGAGTTCCAGAGAATGCTCTACATCTCATCTCGTCGGGGACAACATAGATGTCGGCAGCAACCTGATATTTCTCTATGTGAAGAACAGGATCTGTCTTTCCATCATACTTGGGGGTCACCACGGGCGCTTTAAATTTCGACGGTGTAGGAAAATCCACAATGGCCTGTACAAAAGGTGTCCCTCGAACAAAAGTTCGTTGTAAGGGATTCTTTGCCTTAGCCATTTCTCCCAATCTATCCTCCAACCGCTGAATGGAACCTTTCCACGCATCATTTCCCTCCTTGGGCCTATTAGTTCGAGCAATTGATTGTTCTGAATTAGCCTCCTGAGATCTATATTGACGAGCAACTGGTCATGATTGTGCTGATCCTTCTCTTAGATCTGATGGTTGTCGAAAACTCCTCGACATGGTCTTAGGTGGACTCCTATTCCTTCTAGGGCCTAATCGGCTGAAAGGAGACACTCTGCTCAGTCTTTCCAAGGCGCTGGGTCTTTCTGGAGAGAGATTGATACGTTGATCAGCATCTGTAGCCCGTATTGACGAAGTTCGCCCAGGTTGATAAGAGAAATCATTAGATTCCTCATTACGATATGACTCAGTACGCCTGGATCGTGAAGAAAGTAAATAGGTTTGCCTCTGACCACTTCGCTGTCCTGAATGCGCAGGTGCACTGCCATGAA
This sequence comes from Sambucus nigra, assembly GCA_949130495.1. Classification (NCBI taxonomy): domain Eukaryota; kingdom Viridiplantae; phylum Streptophyta; class Magnoliopsida; order Dipsacales; family Adoxaceae; genus Sambucus; species Sambucus nigra. Next base: position 102,234,627 of record OX422208.1, read on the forward strand.
GGGTTTGTATGAGTTGTCGCATTGTTTCTTGCATGGCGGTTTGTTTGAGCCAGATTCGTCATAATTCCAGCCAGATCTGGAGGTGCAGAGGGATTTGGAGGATTTCCAGCATTTCGATTGCTAGATTCTGGATTGTCTGCCATTGATGATGAATAATTCTTGGTGAAAAACGATAACAACAGTCGTTTCCCACAGACGACGCCAATCTGTTGATGTAAAAAATTAGATCGCTCTAATTATTCAATCACAGATAAATAAAATGAGACAAAGATTTTTAAAGTGGTTCAGCCTTATAAGAATGGCCTACATCCACTGTTATGTTATTGCTGAGTGTTTTGGGAATTCTCGATTACCAGCTTTCTCAAGAAATTTCGGTCCCCTTGAATGAGGGTGATACAAGGTATTTATAGCCCTTAGGTTGTACATGAAAGGGTGATACATTAAATGATATACATATGAAAGGGTAATTCATTTAATGCTATTCAAGCGTGTGCGTCAAGATGATAAGCATTCAATGAATAGTTGAACTGTTGATTATCTGGCAATAAATGCTGTGGCCGAGGTGCAGCTGCTGTGGTCGAGATGCAGCTCGGACCGCCTTAATTGCTCGTCGTTCAGGAGTTCCTCGGAGTGTCCTTGTTGCTCCGAGCGAACATGACTTGGTCGGGGAAATGAACTTCCTCGTTGTTATTGTGCCACATGTATTCTTATTATTCGTCCATATCAGCATACTAATTTTGGTATCAACAACCTCTAATCTAAGGTTGGAACTCACAAATCTCAAGGGACAAAGTATAATTAAAAAAGGAGAGGAATATAAAATATATTGGCTGCCAAAAGTTGTGCCAAAAGTAGGTTAAAAAGGGTTGCCCATGACTCCTTTTATAATGCAAAGAAATGAAGAGTTGGAAGCCAAAAGACTCCTTTAAATAAGGCAAAGAAATGAAGAGTTGGAAGCCAAAACAACTCTTGAAAATTACTTGTTCACGAAATCTGGGGAGGTCGATCGATCGATCGACTCCCAGGATCGATCGATCGATCCTTCAGGAATTTTGACAGTTCGCCGACTAAGAATTCCAAGAGTTAAAAACATTTAAAACTAATTTTAAAATCCGTTTTAACTCCGATTTCGAAACCGTTTGAAATTCTCGCCTTAAAAAATAATAACCAACATATTTGAGCAATAAAAATAATTTTATCAAAAACTTTATTTTTCCTCTTTATTTTGAAAATACCCCAAAAATTACGCGGGTTATTACAACGTGTATGGTGGATTTGGTTGTGGCAGTATATATATATGGTTAGATCCATTTTGGGGAGACAACTCCTCTTAAATAGTCAATCGTGCGGTTAATGTTGTGTTCATATAATTATTGCTAAGGTATTTTGAACCATGTGATTCATTGGGACCAACCATGCAATTGATGAATGGAAAGTTCATGGTTTTAGTTTTGCCTTGGTATTTGGGGGAAATCCTATTTTCACCCCTCTTTATATATAGGCATATGTTTAGTATATTGTAGCGTGACCCCTCATATTAAAAAAAAAAATCTTACCCTATTTTGTATTCAGGTATTAATGGTTGATAAATGTAAGTCCCAATTACGAATCGAGGTGTCCATAAAGGCGGTCGGCTAAGAGTGTACGCGTGCGGATACTTCATCAAAATTAGGAGAAAACGGGATTGCCCATTTATATGTATTTTTTTATGAAATGGGGGAATATGGATAGATATCAGGGGGAGATTGAGATTTTTGGAAACCCATGGCATAAAATGTGCGGTTATTTCCTTTTGACCGTGCGGTTCTTCCCTTGAAGCGAAGGGTCGGTCCTTGAACGATTCAACCGTGCAGTTGATTATCCTCTCGTGGATAATGGATTATTTAAGTCAACACTACAAAACTTTGAAATAGAGTTCTATGATTGTTTTTAAGGACATTTTTCATCTATTTTGACACTAAAGATTTTATCTTTTATGACATTGCACTTCTTTTGGAGAAATGCAAGTTTTAGCCCGAGGGCCCGTTCATTCTTTTTGTAGTGGGAATACTTCCAATTGGGAAAGCTTCGTGTTCTGTACCTTTAATCCCAGTTGGTGTGGGTGAATTTACTTCTTTATCCATTGGGCATTCCATACTGTCTCCACTGACAATTCGTATCAACCTCTTATCCTTGCACCTTCTTATATAAGTGTTTACCATGGTTCTTCGTGATGAGATTCATGTCATCCATATCAATTAATTCGGACCTGCATTTGTAATAGTAGTGCCGATGCTCGATCTGGCTCTCTTTTCAAATGATGCGAGTTCTTTGGATAACTTGCATCTTCGTAAATTTGTCCTATTTTTATAATAATAATTTTTGTGTAAGTGGTGGTTGATGTAACCCAATTGAGGGAGATTCTGACTCGTTGGTCTTTTACCCATCGAGCTCTATGGCAGTTGGCTTATGAGATTTCAATGTGGACAGGAACACAGAATACGTGGGATAATCTTCGAGTTTGAGTGCAGGACTTGGTGGCTACTCGCATTCATTAGTTTCTTTCGCATCTGGTGTGCAGACATGATTAATGGTCTCTGGGATTTTTTATGTTACTTATGTTGGTAGTCGTGTAGGGAAGAGGCCACACATGTGAGGGATGATGAAGTGATATTTTTGGATGGATTTTAGGGTGAATTTGATGTACTCCGTCCTAAAAGCGTGTTTTATTCCATGGGATATTCAAGGGAAGGCCTTGTTTATTTTTTTTAGTATGTTCCTTTGATAGGAACACGAGGAATCCCTAATCTAATTCTCTCATCTCATCATGTTTATATAAATAAATGTATTTTTCATTTCACGGTAGTTTATTTTATTTCATCTGGAACAAGGTTACGATTATGCGATATGTTGGCATCTTTAATTTTCATGCTTTTATTTATACACCTGCATTTATACTTCTAATGAAAAAGAACATAAGTGATGGCAAATTGAAACAGTCGGTTTGATATTATATTAATTTACAGGGTAAATAGCGTAAAATATGCACACGAACAGAGTGAGAATAATCTCTCTTATTAAAATGGTGGCAATATAAATTTTATATAAAAATAAAAGGGTGTATGTATGATAAAAAAAATGCCCCTTATTTTTCAGACTTTTCTTTTGGAGGAGGGAAATCTTCATATTTTGCTGTCTCGGTGTTATAATGTTTGGCATTAAACATGGGAAAGAGGTTTCCTTTCTTCACGTGTAGAATGGCTGGAGATTTTTAAAGTTGACTTAAAGTTCAATTATTGTAATTTAGCTAAGATAGGGTGCCTTTGGGAGTCTTCTCGTTGGATGATTTTTGTCCCAAGAGGTGGGGTGTATTTGAGAAAAGAGTTTTTTATGTTTATTTTTTAAAAGAGATGCGAGGTGTGGTGAATTTCCCCATGGGTCTTTTGACGCTTGTTTCTTAGAATCAACCTTCGTGTATTGTTTCTTAAATAAGGATAATTCAGTGGTATTTCGAAATGCCTGAAGGCACCTATTTTATTACTTGACATTCGGTTTATTTAAACTGCACCAACTCTTCAGGAGTGATGGAACAATGGCCATAAACATGGTTTTCCCATAGAAGGGTTTTTTAGTGTTTGTTTAGACAAGGCTCGAAGTGATATCTCAAGTTACCTGTGTATCTCCAATTCAAAGACAACGATATATCTATATTTTGAATGTCTACGATAATAATTCAACAGAGAATTGGGTCTATGTAGTTATGTTCAATGAAAAGGTTTGGGGCCCGAAGTGATTACAAGACTTCAAATGAGTAGTTGGTGGCTAAAATTGGCATTTTGATATAGGGTTTGGAATGTGTTTGGACTTATGTGCTTTTTGCTTCCTGTAATGATAAATTATTTTTGTATTAAATTAGGTTCTTTTCCTTCGCCATTGGTAGGTTCAAGGAATAATTTATTTAATTGGTTGAAATTGAAAGGTTGGATGAATGTGACTCCATTGAGATCAATTAAGGTATCTGCTCTGCTAGAGTTTATTTTGGTGATGAGATGAGATCCTCCCGTCTGTATGGGGAAGACTCATGTCGAGTGATGTCATACTCGGGTAACAGGTTATACACCTCTTTCTCAAAGTGATAACCATTATTTTATACTAACTCATGGATAAGCTAAAATGTTAGATGATGTTCTGGCATATAAACTTGATACTTTTTTAGCATTGAGAACCAAAAAGGATTCATCTTTGACCCACTTGGTGAAGTAGTAAATGGTGATTAGGTTGAATTTGTGCTTTCCCTACGATATTTATCCCTTTAAGTGGAGAAAGGCCATGGCGAGGTCGTACAATAGGGCTCCTATGGAGGTAGATGTTGTTGTGGATCGTAAACTTGACACTTGAGGCACCACTTGACATACTCCGTGTAGTTTTTACATGGTTGTCCAGTAGTACACTTGTTGGAATATTTTTCTAGAGAGGGTGTGTCCGCTCATGTATGAGCCACAATTGCCTCAATGGATTTTGTCCATGATTTCAAGGGTTTTACCCCCTGCGATGCAGGTTAGGTGTACTCCATCGAACTCTCTTTATATAATTGTCCATCATAGATGATGAACTGGGATGTCAATCGTCATAGGGTGAATCGATTTTTCGAAGAGGATTCTGGTGGGTAGTGATTCTTATTTAACAAGTTCCATATGTGACAGTACTAGATTGTGGCTCCTACTATTATTTCCTCAATAATATCGATCTCAAAGCAGTCAGAAGAAGTGTTTGGACTAGTTATGATGAAGATGATCTCCATGGTTCCTTTTGCCATATCTATTATTGAGGCTAGGGTGGCGAGTGCATCTACATAGTTGTTTTAACTATGGGGAGAAATTTGAACTCGAGATGCTTGAATTATGAATCCACATCTTCTAGGCAATCATTATAAGGTTGTAGTTTAACATTTTAGATCCTCCATTTGCCTAGTATTTAAATGATGACTAGGCTTGAGTCTTCGTAGGATTTCAGCTCAGTGATTCCCATTTCCAAGGCAATTTTGAGACTTCTGATGCAAGCATTGTATTTGGCCATGTTACTTGTGCACTTATAAGTGAGTTTTATAGCCATGGAGAATTGACACGAATCAAGGGATATTAGGATTATTCCGATGCCAAAACATCTTTAATCGAAGTAGAGTTCCCATGTTCATCTATTCTCTAATGAATTTAAGTACTCATTTTGGAATTACAACTTGTCCTCTTCTCTATTCAATAAGGGTTATCTTAAGAGAAAGTCCAATATGGCTCTCCCTTTGATGAATTTCTGTGTGACCTATGTAATTTAGAATTCAGACAACATTAGTACCCATTTGGCCATTCGGCTAAAGAGAGAGGGCTTCTCAAATAGGTATTTCAAGGGATATATCCTGGAGATAAGTCGTATGTTGAAGGACATCATGTAATGGAGGAGTTTACGGGTGATCCATACAAGATATACATAAGCCTTTTCCAAGGCGGTGTATTTTAGTTCATTGGATACCAACTTCTTACTGATATAATAGATGTTGCATTCCTTTTGAGATTTTTCTACGTATTGGGCCAACATTATTTAAACAACCGTGTCTGTTATGGCCATGTAGATTACTAAAGTTTGTGCCGGTTGGGGAGGTACCAATATAAGTGGGTGAGTGAGGTACTCCTATATTTTTTTCAAATGCATCCCGGCACTGAGCATTGCATCCTCGGCTGAGTCTTTTTGAGTATTTGGAAGATGGGTTCGTATATGGTGGCAAGTTTGTTTATGAAGTAACTTATAAATTAGATTTATCCCAAGAATCCCCAGACTTCTTGATCTATTTTTTAGGGTGGAATTTCTCGTATGACTTTGACCTTGGTAGGATCTACCTCAATTCCATCATTGTTGATAATAAATCTAAGGCAGGGCCGGCACTGGCCATGTGCCAGGTGGGCAATGGCACAGCGCCCATTTTAGAACAAGCACTAATATATATATATATATATATATATATATATATATATATAGGAGTTCAAAAATATTTTATGTATATTCTTAAGGGATATTTTAAAATGAGTTGAATTTTGTAGAGGCCCATTTTATCAACTATAAAAAAATGTGTATAAAGAATGGTTCAACTATCCAAAAAAATTTGATCCAACTCATTTAAGATTCCCATTTTTCTAGGGACTTGTTTTTTCAACTACCCACAATCTTTTTGGTGCCCACTCTCTCTCTCTTTCATTTGAAATTCCCCCCCCCTCTCTCTCTCTCTCTCTCTCTCTCCAACGTCCCTCTTTCTCTCTGTGTACAAATGCACTTGATGCTAGATTGTTTCTATTCTTTTTGTACTACTTCTATTATTTTTGTTTTGATTTTTGTAGGAGGTCTAAAAAAGGCATAGTCAACAATCAAGAAACTATTCATAGTTTAAAAAGCTTGAAGGCAAATGTAATATTAAGACCTCTTTATATTTTTTTTATTAAAAAAAAATAGATTACTAAAACAAAAAATAATTTTTTAATCTATTTTCTTTTAAATATGAATAGGTTTTTAAAGTAAATGTAACTAGTTGTTGTTGGCTATGTTTTTTATACTAATTTGTTTTTTAATTCATCAAGGTCTTACTTATTAATCTGTTTTTTATGTAATTACTATTCTAAAAAGCCCGCCTAGGCTTGAGGCTTAGGACAAACGCCCCGCCTTACACTTTTTACGCCTTATTCTTGGTAAAACCCTTAAGGCGCACTTTTTTGTAAAAATAACAATGCTTTAGTGAAACGATATAGCCTTTTAAAGAATATTTTTACAAATTGGACCATTATCTCATCCCAAATAATCAAATTGTATTTTAATTTTCATATATTCAGGCATATTTGTAAGATATGTACAATTTTAGTATTTTAATAGCCTTGTTATGGTTAAAAAATATTAATTTATATTAAGAAGTCCTAAACGTCTTTTCACGCCTAAGGCCCGCCTAGGCTTCTAAGGCTTGGCCTCCACGCCTTGATCACACCCCGCATTTTTTAGAACCTTGCTTTTTACACTAACCAAGTAGATAAAATTGGAGAGGGAATAATAAATGGCTCAAACTAGGTGACATTTTTCCATATTTTTTTATATTCAATCAATTAAGATATTTATAGAATAAATTATCTATTAGATTCGTTGTTAATTGCATGTTTACTCAGTGATTTTGTAAGTAGAAATGCTAGAAGAACTATTTTTCAATGAGTTTTTAGGTATTTAATATTTTTTTATAATATTTTTTTGCAAGGGACTTAAATTTAGTTTTGCATAGGGAACTCCAAATCTGAGGACCGACCCTGATCTAAGGACTTACCCTTTGATAACTTTGAAGACAAACTTCTGAGGGCTCAACCTCATTTTGAAAAGGTGGAGACTTTGAAAGAATTTTAAATTTCTAAAATGTGTCCCTCGCGATCTTTGGTTTCGATGATCATATCACCACGTAAAATTCCACTTCCTTGTTTATGAAATCATGGAGGATCGTTGTTTCTTCTCTCTGGTAAGTTTCTACAATATTATTGAGACCTAAGGGCATAATTGCGTAATAGTATGTCCCTCATGGTGTGATGAACCCTATCTTTTTTTGGTGGGGTGGATGCATCTTTATTTGGTTGTAGCCAGAAAATCCATCCATAAAGGAATTGAGTGCGTTATTGGTCATGTTGTCTATTAATTGGTCTATATGTGGTAGAGGAAAATCATCCTTAAGGAAGAATCGGTTGATATTCTAGTAATCTATACACATTCATACATTTCTATTGGTTTTGGGTACGGTCATGATGTTGTCCAACCATATTGGGTATTCTACCACTTGGATAACTCTGATGATAAGTTGTTTCTCCACTTCTTCCTTAACCTTGAAGGACCATTCGAGTATTAGTTTACGGAGCCTCTGCTTGATATGTTTATCATTAAGAAGAGTCAGTATCTCGTGCATGATGATAACTATGTTGATTCCAAGCATGCCGGCATAAGACTAAATAGATACATCGATGAAATTAGCAAGGAGGTCGGTGAAATCTTTTTGTTTGTTTTCACTTAGGGAGGACCCTATTTTCTAGTTGTTCAAGGTTTTGGAGAGTTCCCAGTGTTATGGTAATTATGTCATCCTTGTTGGGATACATGCGTCTATTTTGACTTTGGTCAAGTTTTTATAAGTGCTTTAAGTGTTTTAGATCTTCAGAGTCATCATTATTAGGTGTGAGGCTTAATTTATCATTGGATTCATAAACATCACATGCAACACGAATACATGAAAATACTGGAAATCATAATTTATTGTGCCATCAAAGGGAGAAAGGACATCATTGATAATAGTAGAAAAGTCCGCTTTACATAGGAAAACATCGAGAGAGGGCATATTGGGGGACTCAGTTTTTAATATGACATACTCAAAGGATTTCGTCATGGTATTCATCTAATGGAGGTTCGGTTATTTAGTATAGCACTTCCTATGATGTTGATGATGAGAGGGGTTGAATTCTACCAGAGGACCTTTGGATTGGTCTTTGGGCACTCTGAAATCTCGGTGTGGACAACAGGTTATGGCAGGTGGTGTTCTTTAAGTTGGATTGTCTTTCCCTTGGGGTTTCAAACCGGTCCTCAATTAGGCTTATCATGGGATCAGTGTAGAGAGGTCATTTTATAGGGCTTGTAGCAAGTGTTGATGATTTTCCTTAGTCCACTAATAGTCCTAAAGTAATTGAGGAGTCGTATCATAAGTATCGAATAAAGGTGGTATCCCAAATAGCGGGTTTGTAAAATTCAGTACGCAAAGGTAGAGATTGATCTCAGGGATGCGAACTAATCATCCTTTCTCCATTTTGTTACCATGGGTAACGAAGGTGGTGTACTAGTCGTGGAATAATTATATGGGGATTAAATACGAGGATCCCAACATGGAAACCAAGGTGGTTTCTTCAGGAAATAAGGTGGGTAATCCCCGTTCAGGTTCCAACTCGGGGATTTTTTATCTTGGATGTTCCCATAATCCACATATAGACCTTCCTTATAAACGGTCTCCATTCCGTGTTGTAAGGATTTCTTTGCTTCATCCCAGAAAGATTCTAAGAGTTCGTGATAAGGAAAGTCTTTCCTTTATTGACGAAAGTGATTATTCCACTCATGATGGGGGTGTTTGGGACACGGGGTTCAGGCTTTGCCATCAAGAGTGTAGCCAAGACCGACTTTCTCTATGTGTTTATAAATGTGACGATTTTGACGGTTCCTTATTGATTCTCCCCTATCCGAATCCACCCATTTTTTTAATGATTCAGGTGGCTACATTATGAATAACTGGCTCCCCATCTATTATATGTGCAAATGGGACAACTTGAAATCCGCTGAGGCATATGTCGCTGCTATCATGGCAGGTGTACGAGAGATGTATAGTGTTGGTGTTAGTGATTGTGGAGTAATCGTTGTTCCCTTGGATTATGATGGCCTCTGTGTTGAATGGGACCCTGAATTTCGTATGATGGTAACGCCCCCATGGGGTGTATTCAGACTCTTTCGATTAGGAGGTTGAAGCTAGCCAGAACTTTGAATACTTAAAACTCCACGTCACATTTGATGGGCCCTACTATGAGAGTTAGAGTGATAGCATCTGGGACCTCTATATGGGTATTTTTATAGGCCCTGATGGTCATGGAAGATGGCACTAACTCGGAGGCGATTTATTCCCGACTAGTGGTGTGCAAAGGGGGCATACATTGATGGTGGACACGCTGTCTATTAATAGCAGGTACGATCTCTCAACAAGATTCAGTAATAATGTGTAGTGTGAATCGATGGTTGAGGCCTTGCATGGGGAGATCCTTATGAGATAAGCTGATGTACTGTTTCATGGTAATAGATTCGAGATGGATGACATCTACATCTAAGTCAGGTCTCAATGAATAGAGGATTGAGATAACATATGGATAAAGGGCGACTTGGTGTTTTCAGGATATAACCAGTAAATCCCAGATGGTAATTGATAAATGTGTAGAGTGGTCCGATTATATGGTCAAAGGTAGAATCCGTAAATCAGGTCATAAACAAGCCAAATTCAGTTTAATCCAATTTTATTTTTATTAATTAGGTGAAACTAATCATTAAAGATAATGAATCTAAATCGAATCAAATAAAAAATAATACAAGATATGAGAAAAAAACTTTTAAAAAAAATATTTATTGTTTCAAACACTTATAAAATACCCTTAAATATAATGTTTATACAAAATCTACCTCATATAACTTCTTTGTATGTTGTAATGACAAAATAAACTTTTCGATCTTCAATTGTTGTGTTTGGTCACTAACTTGTCTTCAATTGAAGCTTTGAGAATGTACATGATGGTGTAGTGGGATATAATGGAAAATGCCAAACTAAAAACATAATGAGCAATCATAAATTTTGCTCTTATGAATCTCTCCCTTTGACTATTCCAGTACAAAACACAAAACTAAAAAAATCCCCTAAGATAGTTCGACTAATGTCCCCCCTCCCCCCCCCCCCCCCCCCCAAACCTGAAAAGGAAAAGACACTTGCAACTTTATCTCTGCTAAAAATCTTCATCGTGTAGTCCATGATATCATCAATATAGAAAAGAGACTTATAAATATGAAATAGAGGAAATATCGCGACGTATGAAGTTTAAAAAATAAAACTTCCCCTTAAAATATCGCCCCCCCCTTTATCCATAATAAATAGAGGGTTAGAAGTTAAACCATAATATTTAGTAAAAAAAAAAAACAGATTTCAAATATTTGAACAAAGTGATATTAACTCAACTCATTCAAAATATCACTAATTCCAATGCTTCTCAAATCAATAATGCCAAACTATTGAATGTTTTTAAAGGAGTTTTATTGTGCAAACCCACTGATCTCGAACTTATAACTCCCTCAAAATCTTACATTTTAAGCATAAGCTCTCAATTTGTTTTGAAGGAATCATATTCTTCAATTTTAATGAAGTATCAATGAAACAAAATTGGCCTTTACACTTCTGTGTTTATGTGTCGAATACATCTTTAAGGCTCTTGTCAATAGTGTCCTTTAACGCAAAGATGACTGCTTCTTTCGTAGCACCTTTCCATTGCTTAAACAATAGTGATCAATTTTTTGGTAAAAAAATCTGGACAATGGTTTTTACATGAATAATTAGTTCCAGTACATTTGGCTCATTACTAAACACGATTGAGATAAGAACATCCTATTCAACATATAACAAGTGAAATATTTAAAAGTTTGTGCATGTGTGCAATCAAGGTGCTATAATGAGTCTAGCATTAAGGTAGTAATCACCAATTAGCAATGCAATGATAACTATGAATTATGAAGCACACAAAAACGTATCCAAGTCTAATAACACCATGATTAAGTCACGTGAATGGATGGAATTAAATTATGATTTGAATATCCTAAATGCACATCCATATATGGTGTTAAACAAAATACAATTTTTTTTTATAAGTTTTCAAAAAATTATTAAAAAAACCCTTTTTGAATTTTTATGAAATTTTTCTAAAATAAAATAAAATAATTTTGGTTTTTTAATTTATAAATATAAGAATACAATGAATTTTAAGGACAAATGATAGAAATACGAAAAACACCCTAAACTAGAAACAAGTATTGAACTCAATCATTTATTTTGGAGGTGTTCCAAAAAGGCATAGACATCCTTTGAAATCCCTCCATTAAATAATTAGAAGTCTTGAATGTAAACTTAAATTTCTCTCGAAGACTAGCTAGGATGATATGGCGGTATATGAGAGCATGTGTGTGAGATATTCTTTCTATCCTATAGTAACCTCTAACTTTTATCACTTTTCCTTAGCCATTTGCGTTCTAGGGAATTGATTTGGTAGGACCACTGCTAAGAGCTGTGAATAATTATCGCTATTTGATTGTGACGATTGATTATTTTTTGAAGTGGGTAGAGGTCGAGCCGATGATCATAACCACAGAGAAGAAAGCCTTCCAGTTTATATGGAAAAATATCATCTATAGATATGGCCTACCTAACACTCTGATTTCTGAGAACGAGACGCAGTTCAAGAACATCTCCCTTGAGAAATACTGTGAGCGAGTTAGCATTAAATAGTTTTTTTCGACTCTAGGCCCACCCTAAACTAACAGGAAAACAAAGGTCACGAACATAACAGTCCTTAATAGAATTAAGAAAAAGTTGGAGGATGCTAAGGGGGTTGGACTGAGGAAGTGCATGCTGTCATATAGGCATATAGGACAACAAAGAGAACTCTAACGGGGGAAACTTCGTTCATGCTAACCTATAGCTCAGAGGCTATGATGCCGATAGACATAGGTCTCCTAACCCATAGAATCCAAACGTATGACTCAAAGCAGAATATGGAAGAGAGGAGACTGGTTTGTAATCTCTTAGAGTAATGAAGAGAAGATACCGAGGTTAAGAACATTGCTTATCAACAAAGAACAATAAGATTTTATAGTAAGAGGGCCCCGACCAATGGTAGTTGGAGACCTCATTTTGAAGAAGACGTGGAAGAAGCCTAACAAGTTTCATCCTAACTGGCATGGTCCCTATAGGGTGATTGAAGAGGTGGTTCCAGGCACGTATCAGTTGGAAAACTTAGAGGGAGAGCCATTTTATAATCCATGGAATGCTGACCATCTCAAGAAATATTACGAGTAATATTCTAGTTTTGATTATCTCTTATCGATTCCATTTTAGTATATGTATATGAGAATCATATATGAATGAAATTCAATAAAATTTTCTAAGTGTTCCCTCGTACTTTGTCTATTAATTGAATATTTGTTGCTTGTATGTATCAACTCATCTTAAGCTATATAACATCATTCGTGGTGAATTAGCTTTAAGTTACTCTCGGTAACACGACAACCTAGATGGGGTTGACCTCATTCGTGGATCATCAATAACACCGAGAGGGGTAAAAATCACTTAGTTGTGGTTCATTATTAAACATAATTCATTTGGTGAAAATTCTCTCTCGGCCGAGATGATAGTGCATGGACGAGATGATTCTCATCCATACACTCTCAAAATGACGAGAGGGGACTTATGATATAACACCATAATTTGGTGAAGTCAAATTCAAAATCACTTAGTTGTGGTTCATTATTAAACATCATTAATTTGGTGAAAATTCTCTCTCGATCGAGACGAAAATGCATGGACGAGACGTTTCTCCTCCATACACTCTCAAAATGATGAGAGGGGACTTGTAAATGATGGTGGATTCAAATTACACTAGTAATGAAAAATTAGGGCAAACATATTGGCATAACACAAGAAGAAGATAGGAACAAACAAAGAGCTTCATTTGATGATAATGAGGTCGCAAAACAGTTTACACAAGAACTGAGTACAAGGCCACAAACGGTCGTCCAAACAAAAACAAAAATAACAAGCATAAATTGTAAACTGCCCTTAGCATCTACTTGAGCCAACCCATCGGCAGGAACGGTCTTGGCCCCAACATGGGTAGTCTCAGCCCCATCATTATTAGCGCTTGTCTCGGTTACAGTATCGTTGTTCTCAGTAACCTCGTTGGGGTTGACCTCCAAAGTGTTGGATATATTTTCAACATCGGTTAGGGGGTCTTAATAAGGGGGTCACTGAAGTCAAGACCCACGAAGTCATCAGGGGCCAGGTTCCCAACCTCAGCATGCTTGAGTGCAGCCCATCGGTCGACAGTCTTTATGCCTCTTTTAAGATACTCAAAAGCATAGCCCCCGAACTCATGAGACTCCTTGAAGTTAGCTATAGCCTGCGCCTTAGCCTTGTTTAGGACAGCCTTCACGGTAACATCAATATCGACCTATTTGTTTTCAACCATCCACTTCAAGGTATTGGCATGCTCATTCTTTAGATTGGTAACCTCGTCCATCAATTTCTTCGTCCTTCAGGTTACTCTCAGTCGTCAAAGCATCTCTTCCTTTATGAATTAATGGAAGTTTCTTATTGATCCAATCTCCCATCTGATAGAGGGAAACTACGTTCTGCAACAAAAAATATGGACAGATGAATCAATATGAGATGAGACTAAAGAGACTACACTTGATAGGTCTATAAAAATACCTGAATGACCCGATGGATTGAAAACTCAGTAAGCAAAGAGATGTCCAGGGAGTGAAAGAAGCGCTTGGCACACTCAAAGACGAGATAATCGACACCATCCACAACCTTTTTAATATGGTCGATGACACTCTTATCATCTAGTTTCAATTGAGAAAGATGAGTTGCTAAAGCCTCGTCTGTGGAGATGAAGATCGCCTTCTAAGGATGAACCTGCTTAGTTGGACGATGAATTGTAGTGTCATTGGCTTGTCCTTTCCTCTTTTTCCCAGCATCATCGGCTCGGTTGGAGCTGCCCATAGTGGATTTGTTAGCCTTAGCAACATGGGTGTTAGACTTCTTGATGTGTTTGCCAACAAGATTGGGTCAACCCCCAGACCTGTCTGAGCCAAGTAGTATGGGGTAATCAACAGCTCAAACTTAACAAGATGACCACCATCACCTTGTTTATAAAGTGTTTTAACTTTTTCAGTAGCCTCAGGGTTTAAGTCCATTGGAATTTTATCCCAATGTCGCTTGTGGCACATCTGATCCTAGGACTCCTCAACGATAAAGTAGCGAGGCTTCTCATTATGATTAGAGGTTTGGGTCACCAACAAAACTTTCTTTATAGATTTCCTCTCTATAAGATGATAGTATCCAGGTTGAGTCTTGAAGGACAACACAATATAGCAAGCTATAAAACTATTAACAGGAAGGTCAGTTTAGTGAAGTATCTTCCAGATAGTAATGAAGCCGAGAATAACTCTCTAGGCATTAGGAGAAAGTTGAGATGGGGCAATACCTAAATGGGCTAGGATAACTCGTATGATCAGGCGAATAGGTAGCCAAAAATCGACCTTAAAAATTTTCTCATACACACAGACCTTATCCTTTGGGCCATAAAAGACTCTTTCATCTTCAGAGGTTTTTTCTCACGAAAATAGAGAATTCAATGCCATAAAATGTGTCTCCAAACAGGGCAATCGTAGGACTCAACGACAAAGGTGTCAAGTTCACTCTCTTTACGTCTTCTGGCGATTCGGCCTGGGGATTTTTTGGATCACCACTTGGGAATTTTTGGACAAACTCGTCTCTCATCGCGATCGAGAGAGGAATATAATGTATTAGAGGTGGAATGACGACACTAGGCTCAAGTATCTGGATAGAGAAGTCAGATTGATCTGATGTCTCAACCCTTTGAGAGGACGAGATGCGAGAAGAAACTTCATCTACCTCAGACCCTTCGACAGGGGACGAGGGGCGGGCTATGGATTCCTCAAAGGAGTCAACACTCTCGGTCGACTGAGAGATAGACATAATGTCTTCTGCCGAAGAGGACAACTTGGATGTAGAGTCACTCAACTAAACTGCTGGAGGACGAATGACATCTAGTGGAGGAGGATAAATGGGACAAATAGGAAAAGCCTCGTCTCTGCACCTCTCATCTTCCTCAAATTCTACCCTTTTAATTTCTTGAAAACACCTATCTCTGAGTCTTGAAAACTCCTCTGCTAGTTTTTACAATTGCCTTAACATTAACAGGACGAGACTCAACTTAGTTGAAACTGAAAGGGGGGCAAACAAGATGCAAGTCTGACTTTTATTGACTAAAGGATCTAAGGCTGGAAACTTAATCATTTCTAACAAGAACAACAAAAAATATCCAAAAGACCCACTGGAGAAGATCATGGGAGACAGGCCTGAGAAACCTTCCTATGGTGGTTTACCCACTAAACATAGTTAACACAACCTCTACCACTACTAACTACCTAAAAGAGCAAACGAAAGTGGGGGGTTCAACCCCTAAAGCCACCCAACAAGCTTGTCGAAGAGAGAAAACTCGTCAAAAAAAGAATGTTCAGAAAAATTTACAAAATGAAGGAAGAAAAGTAGAAAAGTGACAAGAAAGTTATTACCTGGAGAAGAGGGAACCTCTTAGAAGGGAAGAGAGGCTGGAAAAGATTGGAAACAGAGGGAATCAAGGAGCTCTGGAGAGGTTGTTAATGGCGTTTGCAAAAAACTTGAAGCGATAAAGTTTTGGGTAAACTGAGGAAAAAGAGAATTATAAGTTTAAATACCTTAAAATGACCAAGCACATTTCCCAATACACATCATCATTAAGGGCACAAAGCCCTAAGCACCCAGCCGTCAAATCAAACTTGGGGCAGACACTACCCAATCAAAATAAGGACATGTGTCACTCTCTCATCCTATAAGCTATAAGCATCCGACACATCAGTGACTACGTTGACTCATACACCTCAACTACCTCTTCATATAGATGGTTAAGGGCTAGGGGTGATTGATATGACCAAGTGTGACCTCGCCTTAAGAAGAGGGTCGGTAATGTCCACAATTGAGCTCTCAAAGGATCCCACCTAGGCTACCCAAGGCTCGTTCGAAATATGGCCGACCTCGTGAATCCATGCTCTCGACCCCTTCATGAGCTGAGAGTCCATGTCAGCATTACATCAGCATAGGCACGTCTCAACCTGGCGTGTTCAGTAGAGACTACATTTTCATCGAAATATCTAACAAGGCTATGTCGAGTTTTGTACTCGGCCAGGCCGAGACCCCCCCAGACGACCTCTACAGTACGAGCAGTATAAAGTTCCAGAATGGCAAATCCAATGTGGATAAGTATATTACAACAAGATTATCCCCTCACGTGAAGGAATATTACATCATGATTAGCTACATGTGTGAGGGACATGTGTCAACTTATTATTGGGAGCCTCCTCATGCACATGCTGATTACGTCTTTGAGGGTGCATTACACCCCCTAAGAATTATAAATACACTTCATCTTCTACATGATATGGGGACATATTGAAAACCCTATTGAAACTCTATCAAACCTACTGTTAGAGAGAGAAAACTTGAGTGCATGTCTCTTAAGGCCATTAGAGTTTGTATTAGTGGAATTCACACACTTTCATAGTTGACGTAGGCCTTCAGTAGGCTGAACCACTTAATTTTTGTGTTTACTTCCTCTTTGCCTCATCTTTCTCTATTTTTATATTATTATATTTCTACCATTATTGAACTGGTGTGAGCTTATTCATCACTTTGACCTGGTGATACCAATTCCGATATCATCATGATTCAATACCTAAATAATTATATTAGAGTTCCTATTACACACAATAGTTTGTTAGACTTTCTATTAAAATAATTTCTTACTTAAATTTAAATTAGGGTTTCATATGCTTAGGGATTGTTAGGGTTTCATATGCTTAGTGTTTAGAGGTTTCATATTCTATTACACATAATACTTTGTTAGGATTTAATATGCTTGGTGTTTAGAGGTAAATTTGATTTAAGTCTAATTTGATCTGTTTAGTTTTCTAATTATTATAAATTTCATTTGAATATTGCATACAATTAAATTACTGTTGATTTTGTAGATAAAATAATCTGCTATTTAAATATTGGACAAAGAACACACTACATGCATATATGATTTCATCCTATAATATCTACATATTAGCCTTTTCATATTTAATGATCTAAACAAAAAACCACTTTCTATTGAAATAGTGAGAAACTAATTGTTGTACAAGTTGGATTACATTTAAAGTTTCATTTTCATATGGTTAATCTTTAATAAAAGTTAAATTTTAGTTTAAGTGGTTAATAAAAATCAAACATTGTTTTTTTAAAACTTGTATACTTCAACATAATTTCATAATGAATTTTGGATTTCTTCATTGTCGACTTTAATAAACAATTATTGAATGCAGTTTGGATGTAAGTGTATAAAACTTTTGTCAACATTTAGATAAATTTATATGATGTTTGAATATGTAACAAATGACATATTAGATGTATATATTTTTTCATAGATATTTAAGATACAAGACATAAAAATCAAATTTGATGATCATTATATTTTATGTTGTCTATTTATCATATAGTATACACATTTTGATAAATTTTACATTTTTCTTACAATGTAATGAACCTATATATTAATTTATCTTCACTATAAATATTGGATAATGAACGCATTGCATATATATGTGTTTTGATATCATAATGTAAAAATATGTAGACACTCCATTCAAATAGTTTGCAATGAAATGTTGAGTGACATAGCTTCAATTTACAATTTCAATTTCATATTGTTATTTTTCAGTTAGACTTATGTAACATTTTAATCATGCATGCAAATTAGATATTGTTGTTTAGGGTTCTGCCTAAGTCTACATAATTAATAATGAAATTTGGATTTAAATTTCTAATTATTTATTGTGTTTTATAAATAATTTGGATGTGAGTGTATAAAACCTGCATCAATGTCTATAAAAATTTATCTGTGATTTCAATATTAGGCAAATCACATGTTGGATGTATCTACATTTTCGTAAAGATAGGACATATAATACATGAAAACGAATAATTGTTAATTGAGCAGTTATATATGTTTGATGATCAGTGGATGTTTTTATTATCAATATATAACATAATAAACATTATTGGATGAATTTGTTCTTTCTCTAGTGTAATGAACATGTAGATAAATTTATCTGCTTCTTTAATAGTGAACGAATAAAACATTATGTCTATCCATACTTTCATCTTACAATACCTATTCTATGTGACTTATCCTTAATTTACATCTCAGTTTATAGTACAACATGATTAATGTGCTGAAATTGGATTGTATCGTTACACTTAGAATGTTTCACTGAAATTATGAACATATGAGTGACAGTTTGGTAAATTTATCTCTATTATCATAGTTTGGAACGATGATATGACTCATTTCTATAGTTTTATCTTTGTTTTAATCTCTATATTCAAATATTGTGTAAGGTAGTGAGATAAAACGGTAAACACAAGAAGTTCTTAGGAGAAGAAATGAAAAATGACAGAGGAAATAAACTATTGGAAAATAAAAAAGAAATCAAATAAAACATAAAAGAGTACAAGTTGAAACTACAAAAAGGTAAATTTTTAAATAGAATTCGTTTCACATTTTGTTTTGTTCTATCTTTAAAATATATTTATGTGCTTTTTAATATTATTCAGTTATAATTTCTTACCTTTTATTACAAGCAGCTCTGGGGCCAAAAGGCAACTGTGTGACAATTCTAGAAAATCTATTGAAAAAAGTCATAATTCTGACGAAAATGATTCCATAATATAAATTCTCTTGCTTATGCTCTTATGTTGAAGTAAATTAGTTTAAATTTTCAAACTAACATATAACTTATATACTTGCTAATCATTCATACTCATAATTTTTTTTGGTATATCAATGATGAGAATAGAGATAAGAAGCTCATAAAAATTGAAGGATACGCTGGTTTCCCCTAAACAAAGTCCAAATACACATGAGCTCAGAAAATGGTTAACAGGAAAAGTTAAAAAGTTAGACCACTTTTAAAGTGAAATACCTCTATTTAGGTTGATTAGTGACTCTGATTTTGAGAAGTCTCCTTCTACCAAATAAAATTTGGTCGAAAAGGATATTATAAACATGAAAGAGGAAAATACGGTGAAGGGAGAAAATGAGACAAAAAATAAGCCCAAACCTTCTTCAAAAAAATCAATTCAGTTTCGTTCAATATTTAAGCAATCACAAGATTATTTAAGGAGTTGAACCTCAAAGGTTGTCATTTGAAGGAACTAAAAGACTTTTCTTTTGGGGTATATTCAACTCTATTTTGAAGAAGAAAGTAACAAAAGAATAATGCAGGAAATCCGATCAAAGTGTGATAACTTTGATGCAATCTTATGATGCACAAAAAAGGTTTTATTATTGGAAAACAACTTATAAGGATTATAAAAAATGATGTTTCCCTTATCTTTGGTAATCCTATTGGAGATGAGAAAGTTGTTTTTGGATATGGTTTATAAACCAGACACACCACTAGTGAGAAGAAGGTTTTAGACCATAAAAATTATGACATCAAAGCTGATTTCTATCAGACTGTTGGAGGCTGTTAATGGAAAGGAGAAAGAGGATTATTGGGGCGTAGCATCTTTGTTGTGTCTATACTTGTTAGCAACCCTATTTTTTTTATATAAACAGGAAATAAAGTGAAATAGTCTGCTATTAAGTACATAGAGGATTTGGAAGGCATGAGGAAATTAAACTTGACGAAGCCAATACTTCAAAGTTTAATTTCTTTAGTTGATAGGGATTATGAGAAAGATCCAGAAAAGGTTTCCCAATGCGTACTCTTACTTTTAGTATGTAACAAACTAAATTCTTTTTTTATATATAAATGTTCAGTATTATGAAAAATGAATTTTTTGTAATGAATTCATCTAAATGAATTTATTTGTCTTATAGTATTGGTATTGTGAGCACACAACATTGATGAATTCAACAAAATCCTATGGATTTTTAAGATTTGTTAAGTGGAGTCTTCCTACTCTCACCAAATCGTTGAAAGACAAACCAATTCACGCAATTGTAGAATTAGAGGTAATCCTTAATCTATACAATTTTTGTCAAAATGATCCCTAAAATATATTTACAATATTCCATTTCATTTCGAAATTATTTAAGAAAGTGGGATAGTCAATGATGATACGAGAAATCGGCCATAAGGCGTTCTCATACCAGCAAATCAAGAGTAAAGTGTGTAATAAGTAAGTAAAGCGAGTAAATAGAGAGAAGACAAGGTATAGACTGGTTCAGCCTCTAAAATAGGCATACGTCCACTTTGTTGCTTCGTTCTCATTATATGCATTGCATTGTACAATATAATCGTGCCTAAAGAGGCGTACAAGTATGAGAATAAAGGAAAGTACATGACAGTATTGAGGATTCCGGTGTGCCAGAGAGGAGGCTGCGATATGGATGTGTGGCCTCCGAGTCGTATGTTGAGGTTGTGTAGAGAGGATCTCTATTGTAGAACCTGCCCCGAGCGTGTGGAATCCATCCTCTCACCCATTTAGCTAGAGGTGTGGACCTTTATTTATAGGAGGTATGTGAGTTGTATCACGTGCCCCGAGCACGTGACATATATATAGTCTGGAGTAGTTGTGAATGAGGGGGATGCGGCCTGCAAGGCAAGCAATGTAGTATCCTGTGGCCCTGGAGACAAAGCTGCCACGCCCTGAGCTGAGTAGGTCCATGGCACGTTGATCATGACCGCTCCTTGATGTGAGACCGCGCCCTGTATGAGATGGGGTCGCGGCTTATATGAGTATGGCTGCGCCTTATGTGAGGCCGGGCCGTGGCATGTAATTATGTGATAGCATACCGTCCGCAACAGGGTGCTATATTTGTATTATCAATAAGCCCCCAAGTCGTAGTGCCAAGAGAATTCAATTGGGGCTGCGGCTTAGATCAGTCCTCTTAAGTGTCGCGGTTCTTTCAAAGCGACGATTCGTCTTCCGCGCTCTCTTATATAAATTGTTTATGGCCGTGGACTTCATTGCGTTTCCAAAACTTTGAGAGCAAATCGAGAGCGAACCTTTGCGTGTCTAACTTCATTCATTTTCTGGCGACTTTTCGAGGCTGTGTGTGGTGGTTCCAAGCTGGTGTGAGGCTGAGCATTGCTGACTTCTTCATTTCCAGGTAAATTTTTCGACCAATCATCTTTTTTAATTAACTTTGTAGCTTATATTCCTTCAATAATCAAATATACGAGCTTCTTCATTGCTTGATAGGATTTTAGGGTTTCAATCGAACTGTCATCACCCTAGAATCAAACACACGTACGATAAAATAACTGTAATTATTATTTAAATCAATCGTCGTATGCTGAATCCCATAGTAAAGGCCTTTGTTGAAGGGTTCTTGATGTTCATGATGTTCATGATGAAAATTCTTCATATTCTGGGCATTGGATATTAAAAATGGCTAAACAATAGATGCTTAACTGTTTAAGGGAGAGGCCGCGGCACGATAGGATTTCAACAATCCATTCCCCCGAACTGTGTTAGAATTTATCTGCATCATACCGTGCCCGATGGCCGTGGCACTTTGATGCATATCCCCGAATTCTGCCGCGGCGGTGGAGTCTTTTAAGGCTCTGAATCACCACCCTTGTATTTTCAAACAACCTTCAAACTTTTATGAACCAAATACACATCCATGTTAAATAACTGTAATTTTTACTAGAGTCTCTTGAATCGACTTTTAGCAAATTTAGGAATGGCCGTGGCCAAGAATTTCTTAAACCAATTTGAGCTTATATTCGCGACAGTATATGTTCCCTTGCTGATTTAGGAGGTGGCCGCGGCTAGTAGGGCCAGAGGATGATCCCTTAGGTTCAAGTAATAGAGGGCCCATTAACAAACACGTTAGGGAAATAATTCCCAATAAATATTTACTATTTATATATAATCTTCCCCCGAATTCTCGAAGTCTTTTCCAAACCATACTGGCTGCGGCGCCTAACTGCGAACTCTGCTTTTCAGGTACTGCTGCGACCATATGAGCTTTGACCCAGACGAGTTTTTGAGAGGCTTTTGGGCAAAGTACTTTGGAACCTCTCCTCCTGAACTCACTTCCGTGCCCCCTCTAAGATCAATAGGGCCTTGCAAACTAAAGGATTGCCCAAACTGCGTGATACTAGACTCAAACTCCGCGGACTCTGCTTCTAGGAAGGATTTTCAATCCGTGCCGATAGAAGAAGAAGCCAACTCAAGTAATCATCCATTGGGTGCAGAAGATGATGCCGTGGAAGTTATAAATAACCCAGCTGGTATATCTGGGAACCCTTAGCTGCACTTGATATCCGCAGCGCCATGACCCAAGATTGGGTTGAGCAGGTGGCTGAGGCCTTCGAATTTCCAAAAAATTTGATGTGCTCAGCACCTGCCGCGAACCAAAGACCTTGTATGGTTCTGGACGATGGAGTTTTCTTCCCACTCCATGACTTTATTTACAGGTTGCGGCTTCCCGTTCCTGTCCCCATCCGCCGCCTTTTTTAGATAATGAAATTGGCTCCAGACCAGTTAGATCCCAATGGTTGGAGAGCCATTCTTGCTGCAGTTATCCTTTGAGAGAATCTATTCAAGAGGGACATAACTCCCGCGGAGTTCTTTCATTTTTACTGCCCAAAGAATAACTCAGTGAAGTTCATTGGTTACTACTACTTCTCTGTCCGCGGCAGGGACGAGACCCTTTACACTGAGAGGCTGACCAGTGCGAAGAACTGGAAGGGGAAATATTTTTACATCTCCGGCGAAGGCTGGGAGATTCACCCCGAGGAGAATAAGAGGGAAAGGTCATATAGAATGCCGCGATAATGGGGGTCTCCGTCCAAATTAGGTATTAAGACAATAGCCACGTCCTTTCTTCATATTTTGTATGTTAACTTCCACTAACCTTTAAGTTATCTTTTTTGTAGTTCTTGACAATTTGCATTTGAACAAGCGGCAGGAAAAGAGAGTAGCTGAGGCCGCGGTAGTTCCAGCTGAACATAAAAAGTTCAGCACACTCGTCACATCAGCGACCATATTCGAAGTAGTGTTTTTCCCAAACAAGTCCATTCCTCAACAGATGGCCGCGGAAGGTAATCTCTTGACCGTTATAACTTTACTGCGCGGTAACTTATGCTCCTAAATTCCATTTTTAATATTTGTTATTTCTTTTTCAGGTGAGGAAGTTGACAGGGAATTACTGGCCGCGCAATTGGCGGAAAGGGACGAGGACGCAGTCATCCTAAACAACGCTGCGCGAAGCAGAAAGAGAAAAAGGTCTAAAGCCAAGGCACCTTCCGCGGCTCCGTCAAATAATTTGGAAATACCGGCAGTGGACCAGACTCCTGCCGTGGAGAATATTGATGTTGCCACCCATCCAACATCTGCATTTGATGACGATATTGGGGTCAACCTGGCCGCGACAGGTTTGATGACCGAGGATGTCCCTTTGGATACAACTTCTCTGCCGCCTCCACCTGCTGTTGTTGCAGTAAATGCAAATATGGCACCTCCTCTGTTCCGCGATGGAGCTGGTCTCGACGGTAGACCGCAACCCTAATTGAGACAGCCTGACCCAGAGTCTTCGTGGGACACTACCGCAAAGGCTGCACGAAGAATGAAAAGAATTCTTGATGCCGCGGACCTGGACAGACTGGTGGAGGCAGACAACGACGACTTGGAGGACTGTGGTCTCCATAGTCTTCTGAGGGTAAGTGCTATCATTCTTTAATTTTGCCACCAACTTTTAGCATCTCATACTTTGCTTCTAACTTATTTTATTTCAGGTCGCGAATGTCATGGTGGCCCAGAAGAGGAATTATAAGGTCCTTTATAAATTGAAAGAGGTCGAGAAAAGGGTTCACTCCGCGGACCTTGAGACTGCCCGGATAACATCATTTGAGACCGGGAAACAGTCCTCTGTCACGGCTCTTCAGGCAGCTCAAATGAACTTGGAAGCAGCAAACAAGGCCAGGGGGGAGGCGAAAAAGAATTTTAAACAGGCCGCGGACTCCCTTAAAACCTCTCAGGCCCAGACTGCCAAAGCTGCTCGTGTCGCGAAGATTTCGAGCAGCAAGCTCGCCCTCCTCCAAAAGAAGTATGAAGAGCTGGAGGCTAAGTCCTCTCAAGAGGCCATAAACCATGCCGCGATAATAAAAAAGATGGAGGCTGATCATGGCGATGCTCTTCAACTGGCCATAGATCATTCCGTGCAGTCATTCAAAGGCTCCAAGGACTTCTTCCTCATTAACAACAGGGTTTACCTCTGCGCCTACCAAGATCTTCGGTAGAGATTCATAAAAAACTTCTCTGAGATGAAGGATTCATTTCTTGCTTGGAAACTCAGTGACGCCGAGCATCAAGAATGCATTGCTAATCTTAAGGCCGCGGTCGAAGAAAAAGCGAAGCCGAGGGCAGAAGCGGAAGAAGAAGTTGCGGATGGAGAAATTAAGACAGCCGCGGATGGCGAGGAGGGTGAAGAGCTTGATGACGCAGCTTCTTGAACTTGTATTCGTAGTTTCTGAACTGATCATTAATAAAGGGCTGCTTCCCTTCTGCTACTTTACTTTTGTTATGGATGCGGCCTATATGCTTGTAATATTTAACTGATGATATCAAGGCTGCGGCCATATTTTATTAATTATATTCGCTTCATTCTCTTGCGCTTCTCTTTTCCTCGTTTCCATGCTTAACGGAATAATCTCTGTATGCCTCTTATGGCTTGAATACAATTGCCCTGTTAATGAGTTTGTAGAAATATTTCCGCGACACTATAACATCTCATGCAATAATGGCTCTGATTGAACTGCCCTGGCTCCCCCGAATAATTCTAATGAACCTTCAAAATTAATTGTTAAAGGCTGTAAAGTCACACAAGTCATGGCCGCGACATGTGAGCGTTTAGAATCTGGCCTTTTCCCATGCGCCAAAGTGGGGAAACGCTCTTAAATAAGGCAGCGGACTCTTGAATAAGGCCACGGTAGCTCCAATTGTTTCAGACCCATGACGAAAATGGGACAAAGTAGGCTGTCTTTTCCCATGGCTACCCCTCTAGTCGCTTTAACTATCTGAAGCTTTTCGAAGGTTGCTTTTAACGTTTGCAACTGAATTAACAGGACTATTGTAGATTTTTGGCTTTCCTCATCCGAACATGAGGCTTTGTTCATATACGTGATATATTCAAATCTCCTCAGGCTGGGTTATGTTATCAATCCACCCACAGCTAATATATAGGATACTATCAAGCCTCCTCAGGCTGGGTTATGTTATCAAGCCACCCACAGCTAATATATAGGATACCATCAAGCCTCCTCAGGCTGGGTTATGTTATCAAGCCACCCACAGCTAATATATAGGATACTATTAAGCCTCCTCAGGCTGGGTTATGTTATTAAGCCACCCACAGCTAATATATAAGATACTATCAAGCCTCCTCGGACTGGGTTATGTTATTAAGCCACTCACAACAGCTGATATATATAAAGCCATCCCTGGCTGGATATTATAAGCCTCCCAGCTTGATGACGCATCTCGAAAGCTAAGAACGGGCATTGTAGGCCCTTGTGGCTAATGACAGCATTCTGAAAGCTGAGAATTGACATTGTAAGCCCCTGTTGCTAATAAAAGCTCCTTGAATCCTCAGATGCTTCCGTGAATATGATCATCATATGATAAGATATAGTTGCACATCGTGAGGGGGACTTGTGAGATAATAAAGATCTCAATCCCTCCATAGGTGCATCCCGAAATAATAATAATCTCCCAAGATAATTTGTTATTTCTCCATTGGAGTCTGTTTAAGGCAAAAGGTCTTTTTGTGAGACGACAAATTATAAAAATAAGAGAGAAATCAGATATGGCAAAACTTTGTTAATTCATATATTTATATATGTATGCTCCAACTAATGACTTTGTAAGGATAATATAAAGTTTAGTTTAAAACAACTTAAGCAGAAGTTGTCTCTGTAAAGTGGGGACAGATAGAATATAAGAGATAATCATGGAAAATGAGCATGCAGCATGCGAGATGAGGCCGCATCCCCTAATCATCTTTGAGTAACCTCCTCAGCATCCCTTGCCCGATTAGCCTTTCAATTTCATCTTTCAGAGCATAGCATTGCTCAGTGTCATGGCCATGGTCTTGATGGAATTTGCACCAAGTAGCTTTGTTCCTCTTGTGGGGTGGAGCTCTCAGCTTTTCTGGCCATCTCAACAGCTTGTCCTCTTTGATGAACTCAAAGATATCTTCAATCGAGAAGGTCAACGGAGTGTAGGCCCCTGATTTCTTCTCTGCCTTCTCCACTCTCCTTTTCTAGCTCCTGCTGACTGCTTCTGTGGCTGGATCTTTTCGTACTGCCGTGGCAGCAAAGGATGTTGATACTATTTTCATGGTTGTCGCACCCACATCAGGAGAGGCCGCGACCTCTAGCATTAGCACCCTCTGAGTTAGGTAATTGACCTGTGTCTGGAGTGAGGCATGACTGTCGTAGAGGTGGTTAAGGTGATTGTACAGCTGCATAATCTCATCTTTTATTTCTGTGCTCTGGCTGGACTCTCCCTCCATTTTTTAGCTTTTGTTAGTCTTTACAAAGTATGTGTGATCTGGGAAAAAACTAACAAAAGTGAGTAATCAAATAAACACTAGGAAATGGGGATGCAGCGTTTTACTGCTGTGCTGTTGAAGGGTTCCGCGGCCAGTATATAACACCTAAGTGCACTGCCGCGACCTTTGTAAGACATTCACCAAGGTTGAGCTGGAGACCACCCAAGTCCATTCCTTGATTTTTTGAAGGTTCTGTAAGTAATACCCTAGCCCAGGACGAGGCATGGCGGTATTTAAACTACCTGCCGTATCCCTGGCTAGGCAGGGGGAGGGGAGCAACCCCAAAATTGAAACCCAGGAACCGAGTTTTTCTCCCGAAACACGGGGAAAGCATGCCTACTAGGGTCTATCCATGAGAGAATAACCTCTATGTGCGTATAATGGCACAATTCTAATGATAAAACCCCAGATCATAGGCAAAGAATCACAAAAAGGGTTGTAAACATAATTCTTCCCTAACATCCATCTTTTCGGGACTGAAGTCCATCATGCTTTTCAGCATTATCTAGATGAAATGATATCACAGGGGTATGTAAAATAGATCTAAAGTCATCAAATGAAGACCCAACAGCAGATCCGGATATAAGAAATACCCATTTAAGGGTGCATATATAGAGCGGAGCTCAATAACCAGAATCGACCCGTGAGAAGATGATCCACAGGATCCTCAGCGATCGAATATGGTGTTTGAGGGCTCAAATGTATAGAGAAGCAAGATTGAAATATCTCGTTCCCACAGACGACGCCAGATTGATGATATGAGAAATCGGCCATAAGGCGTTCTCATACCAGCAAGTCAAGAGTAAAGTGTGTAATAAGTAAGTAAAGCGAGTAAATAGAGAGAAGGCAAGGTATAGAGTGGTTCAGCCTCTAAAATAGGCCTATGTCCACTTTGTTGCTTCGTTTTCATTATATACATTGCATTGTACAATATAATCGTGCCTAAAAAGGCGTACAAGTATGAGAATAAAGGAGAGTACATGACAATATTGAGGATTCCGGTGTGTAGGAGAGGAGGCTGCGATATCGATGTGTGGCCTCCGAGTCGTATGTTGAGGTTGTGTAGAGAGGATCTCTATTATAGAACTTGCCCCGAGCGTGTGGAATCCATCCTCTCCCCCATTTAGCTAGAGGTGTGGACCTTTATTTATAGGAGGTATGTGAGATGTATCACGTGCCCCGAGCACGTGACATATATGTAGTCTGGAGTAGTTGTGAATAAGGGGGATGCAGCCTGCAAGACAAGCAATGTAGTATCCTGTGGCCCTGGAGACAAAGCTGCCACGCCCTGAGCTGAGTAGGTCCGCGACACGTTGATCATGACCGCTCCTTGATGTGAGGTCGCGCCCTGTATGAGATGGGGCCGCGACTTATATGAGTACAGCTGCGCCTTATGTGAGGTCGGGCCACGACATGTAATCATGTGATAGAATACCGTCCGCAGCAGGGTGTTATATTTGTATTATCAGTCAAACCATATTCTGTTTTATGTAATATGTAACGGACTAACAATTAAAAGGGTTATTAATAGGACCGTACACTTACAAATCTGAAAATTCGTAACCAAATTACTGAATGCTCTTATAATTTTACATATTGAACAAATTATTACTCATTGATAAAAAAATAAAGTTTTCCCTTGACACAAACTACTATTCAAATCCTACATTGATAGAGTTGGTAGAAGTAATTAACATGGAATCACTTTTGTATTTTTGAATAATTATGTGTCGAGTCAAATTCATTTTGCTTAATTTTTTGTATCTCCAAAATATTTATCAATAAATGTAAGTTATTAGAACTCATTTAGAGTATGTATTGATGAAACTGGTGCGTAATTAGATGCTTATGCTTATGTAATAGGTGTGGTGTCTAGTCAAATGCTTATTTCATGTGTTTATATAACTAGGATATATGGGTCAGAAAATTGATGCATCACATAATATCATAATTTAGAGTTTATGTGGGAGATGTTTGAATTTCAGAATATATAGAGTAAGGTTCTAAAAAATACGGGGCGTGATTGAGGCGTGGAGGCTTAGCCTTAAGCCTTAAAAGCCTAGGCGTAAAAAGGCATTTAAGCCTTCTTAATATATTTTAATATTTTTTAACCATAACAAGGCTATTAAAATACTAAAATTGTACATATCATAAAAATATGCCTGGATATATGTAAATTAAAATATTATTTAATTATTTTGGATGAGATAATGGTCCGATTTGTAAAAAAAAAATTTAAATGGCCATATCGTTTCACTAATGCATTGTTGTTTTTAGGAAAAAGTGCACCTTAAGTTTTTTACCACGAATAAGGCGTAAAAACTTAAGGCGGGGCGTTTCTCCCAAGCCTCAAGCCTAGGCGTGCCTAGGCGGTTTTTTTAGAACAGTATAGAGTGGTGATGACTGAAAAATCTATGGTAAAATACATATTGTAAAACTATTTGAAGATTGAATTATGTGTATATATTTATTTCATAACTAGAACTTTCCAATTGTTAAATTTTGGATCCATGTTATTCACGCATTACAACTATATGGAAATTCATTGAATTTTGTTAATTTCTTGTGGTAATTTTTAAAAAAGTTTCAAATCAACATTTATTGAAATTTTCTACCTTTTTGAAATGCATCTAAAACATTCCCAATTTTGTAACATGCCTATTAAATATAAATTAAATATCTACATGTTATTTTCATTCTCAGTTGCTTCTTTCATTACAATTTATGTTTAACATTGTTAACTTTTATATATTTTTACCATATGTTGTTATAGGTAATAATGGGATATTTGATTAGAACAAAAGAGGAGGAGAAAATTTTGGGAAAAGCACGAAAAAACTCGGTGATACATAGTGATGAGGAAAATAATGAATCAGTGCCTCAAGCGAGTGCAAAAACAAATGAACTCATGATTGACGACATGGACGCTCAAAATGTAAGGCATTTGGATGATTTAACAAAGGAATTTGCTGCTAAATATTTAACAGACAATCATCTTACCACGACAAATATCCGATCTCTTGTTGAATTCCGTGACAAGGCTCAACCAAAGATAAAACAATTGAAGAAGGTTAAAGAAAAAACAAAAAAATGAGGATAAAGAGGAGGGATCTAAGGGGAAAGTTTAAGGTAATAAATAAAGATTTGAAAATGAAAGTAAAAAAAGAAAAGCATACGGAAAAGAAGAGTAAGAAAAAGAACAATGAAATTCAGCTGTTAATGAAACAAGTTCGAAAGCAAAAAGAGCAGTATGTAATTTTTCAAAAAGAGATAAGTTTGCTGTATGAAACAAAAGATGAAGAAGAAAAATTTAAGAAACTATTCATTGAGAACTTTGATATTGGAGTTAGAGAAATGAATGGTGCATAAATTAATAAAGGAAGTCCAATAGAATTTAACGTTGAAAGTGGTGACTAAAGACAAAAATTAGAGGATAGAAAAAGAAAACATTAAGAAATTGAGGATCTTGACATGTTCAAAGTCGATTCAACAAAAAAAGCAAACTCCATGGTCATCACGATAAGAAATAAGAGAGATAGGAAAAACAAGGGGGTGGGAGGTTATGAATATCAACCAATTGTAAGAGTCACTAGGGCATAGAAAGATAAAGATGATCAAACCAGTTAAACAATTACAATCTATAACACTCTGTATATTAGAAATATATAAATTACACGTGTACCCCTAATTTAATTAATTTGAGAAATAAAGTGAATTGAATAAATATTAATTAGCAAATATTGGATTAATATTTATGTGTTATTATATTTACTTGTGTGATAAGTAAGTGAAATTGTATTATTTTATATTACATTACATGTAGGTAAAAGTGACGGGTTGACATGATCTTATTCGGGATGCGCATGTGGAGCCGTGTTGGGAATAAGATTGTAAATTGATGATAGGTGACTTGGATGGTGATTTCGAGTGCACAAATGATCCGGGATGGGTCAATATAATTAGGAATACGTACCCGAGGGTTTTGATCAGGTTCTAGAGACTTTTTAAGCCACACGAGACCCGTATGGGGGTATTCGGGTCATTTAAATGTTATTATTTAACCCAATTTCAGAATTAGGGGAAGATAAAAGGCTTTTAGAGAAGGGAGGTAGCCATATATTATTCTAAATCATCTTAGCATGAGACAAAGGCAAGAGGAGATGGGGAATTCAAGAACACCATATAAGGAGGTAATTAAACAATTTCGGGGCATGGATCATTGCAAGTTGAGGATCTCAAGGAGAAAGATCAAATTTCTATAACTAGAGGAAAATGTTTAAATTTCTTTGATATTATATGTTGTGTTTTAGTTCATATCATGATTGGTGAAAAATAAATATGAACTTATGGTTGGGATTTAAATGTTAAAAATGGGTTTTTGGGAAATGATTTCATAAAATTGATTGATGCATATAACCTATGGAATTTGGGAATTTACCAATAGGAAAGATAAATTCTTAATAGAGAAATCTGAGACTAAATTAAAGAAAGAGGTGATCTTGATTTATGAATTTGGGAAATTGTATTAGAATTAATGTGAGGATTAATTATGCATAGTTGATGCTGAATCCCATGAAATAGAAGATATTTGGGTGAGTTAAATATGCAAATGTGTGAAATCATATTTAGGAATGATAGAGAATGAAATCATTGGGTTAAATTGGTGTTATGTATTGAATTTGGTGATTGGTAGATATTAAACCTCGTATTGGAAGAACATGGCTACTACCCAAAATTGAATAAATTTGGGCCTGGAAGTTGAATCGATTCGGTCATGCCATGGGGAAATAATTTTATTTGTTTGGATTTCTGGGAACTGTTTGTCGTTGAATGAATATAGAGGGTCCGTAGATGAGATAAGGACTTATGGAAAATAATTAAAGATATTAATAACTTGTAATAGTCAGGATAGAATCGGGGTATGTAATAAGGAGTGTTTAGGGGTGAAGGACACTCATCAATAAATTAATCGATTTGAATGGGAATTTCGGATGGAATTGGAATATGGGATGGAATAAGATAGGCTTAGTGTCCAGAATAAACTATAATTGTGATATATAAATAAGTAAGTGACTACTTATGGATTTAAGAGTCAGATTTAGACTGGGAGAATATAGATTAGTGCTATGTTATTATATATAGATTGTGATATATATATATATATATATATATATATATATATATATATATATATATATATATATATATATATATATATATATATATATATATATTAAAAATACCACTCTAGTGCGATGCTATCGGTGGAGGTTGCGTGTCATGGGCGATCTCTCCTGAAAATCCCAGCAGGTGTAGTATCGGTCTCCAGGGTAATAGGTCTATGTGAGGTTGGAGTCAAAGTGGAGTAATGTTGTATGGTTATGACCCACTTACTTGAGACTATGACCACCTCCAATTAAGTTTATGATTTAGGTTCGGTGGTGTGATTCCAACCCGATGGTCCAAGATGTTGTGTGTATGCCCTGGATCCTGATAGCATATTAAGATTCTAATCCAGTGAGTTATTACTCTGAGGAATGATGGTTATACACATATGACGAGTGATATATATATATATATATATATAGGCGAATTAAAACATATTATGACTAGTAAATTTATATGCATCCGGAAGGACAACTCGAGGATGCTATGTGTAAATATATATATAAGTGTGATAGAAATATATACGGGTATATGACACTAAAGGGTGGATATTGAATTAATAATTAGTGTGAAGTTATGTGAAATGCATTTGTAAGATTATAAATAAGATTTATAATGAATAAGCAAATGCAAAAACTTAATCTGAATTCATAGTTAAATAAAAGTATACGTGGGACATATGGCAGCGTAGGGGATTAAGATGAGCAGTGATACTAGTTAGGTCGAGTAACGTAACTAGGGTATTTAAAATACATGCATTAGGTGTGCACTATAGAAGAGGGGAGAGTGGTATCTCTTGGGAGAGAAACGCCGGTTTAAATATGAAAAATTGCAGGACATATTTATTAATGTATTTTAAATACTTGCAAAATATTTTGAAAAAGTTTTGGACTCTGACCCGTATCAAAATATTTTCTAAACTTTTAGGTGTTCAGCCACAGGGACGCCTGTATTAACCATCCTTCTAGTCAGACTATGCTGCAGTAGCTGTGGATGCATGCAGGGATTGATTAGAGTCTTCTATCTTTGGGATAGAGATAAACGGTGCTTCAAAGTTATTTGGGGCATGTCGCCCAATTAGTTGGTATTTATTTTATTCTAATGTTTTCCTTTCAATTAATTGGATTATTGTATTGTGACTTTTTACCGATAGTTATCAATTAATTTATTTATGCCAGTTAGTGTGAGTTCATTATTTGTATGGTTGGTTATGTGAACGGGAATTTTATATAAGCAAGTTATTAATTTTTTAAAATTTGACATTAGGCCTAATAGGTTATTAGTAATTAAAATATTTTTGACAGTGTCGCTAAGGATGAACCAGATGAGATTCCTGTTTTATTTTAATAAATGACCGATCACCCGTTATTGAAATAGGCGGGGTGTCACAGATGATATCAGAGCATCAGGTTCTAGTGTCCTTACGATTTGAGCGGACTTATTACGTTTCAACATTGCTTTTCTTTGATGTAGATCCCTATGCTAAGGAATGTCAATTCCGACTGAGATTTACGTTTTCCTGTTATGATTTATAATTGTAGTGAATCTTATACGAGTTCATTTGGGTTTCATATAACGAATATGAAAGGACAACCAACGAAAGTCGTTAAAAGAATCACAGGGGGAGAGGCTCGGTCGGAACCGTAGACTATTCAGGGTCCGGTGACCATAGTAGGGGTCGCCACTATTATTGCTCAGGCAGTTAATGTTGCGATGATCGTTAAGGCATTCAGACTCACGCAAAGCAATCAAAAGGTGAAGGATTCATAGGGGTCTTTTAGAAGGGCCATCCACCAGAGTTTCAGGGAAATGCAGATGTGGTATTAACTAGACGATGTAAGGAGGATATCCAAATGCGTTTGTGTGTAGTGGAGTGTAATGACACTCTGAAACAAATTTTGGCGACTTTTGAGCTTGTAGGAGCAGGGTTGCAGTGGTCGGATTCCGTCACCACATCTTAGGAGAGAGATACTATAAATATTAGGGAGTTTTGGGTGCAGTTTGATCCCAAGTACTTTCATATACTGTTCAAATAGAGATGAGGCATAAGTTTCTGGACTTATCACAGGAGGATCAAATAGTGGCCGAGTATGAGGAAAAAATTACTTGCTCATTAAACTTCATGCCCGACGACGTGGATACGGAGGAGAAAAGAGTCCTTAAGTGTGACGATGGACTCACGGGTGGAAGCCGCCAGCACTTTCTGACTTGGACGACTTATGTCGTACTTTTATAATGTCAATATCACTGCTCTCGTGTAAATGAGCCTAAAAATTTGGAGAGTCTAACTAGAAGGGCAAGACTGGAGGTATTGGTGCTAGTGAGGCACCATAGGGAATACCCAGTGGGGGACCCATTTAAACGATTTAGATAAAAGGAATTTCGATCGAGTGACGGTGGATTCAAATAAGGCCATCATGGCCAGCAACATGTTCCTCATGGGTAGTTGAGCCAAGGGGATAATAGGGGTAGCCATCAGGGACCGAGAGTAGGAGTTCTATGTGGATGACCTAGTGGTGAAGTCAAAGAAAGAAAGAAAGCATATCCAAGACCTCAGACGTGTGGTTGGAAGATGACGCAAATACAAGATGAGGATGAATTCCTCGAAATGAGACTTTGGGGTCACTACATGAAATTTTTTGGGATTCGTCGTAAACTAGAAATGATGCAAGTTGATGAGGAAAAGAAGAAGGCCATCCTACTAATGCCACCACTGAAGAGTCAGAGGCAGCTCAAAAACTTCTTAGGAAAGGTGTCCTACCTAGGAAGATTTATACCAGCGTTGGCGGAGGTGACCCACCCGTTTGCCCCTCTGATGAAGGAAAAAGATAAATGGGTTTGGGGAGATGCACTGAAAAAGGCCTTTGAGAATATTAAAGAGATATTAACATCACCCTCAATAATGGTTTCGCCAGGATAGGCACACCACTGTGACGGAAAGGTCCATAGGGGCTTTGCTAGCCTAAAAAATAGTAGGGGTAGAGAGACCCGTTTACTACCTGTTACGAGTGATCTCAAGTACTGAGTCTAAATACACCAATATAGAAAGGCACTGACCGATCTTGGTGTTTGTTTCTCAGGAGCTGAGGCATTACCTGCTGGTATTTAGAGTCCATATTGTCACCAAATGCGACCCTATCAAGTACCTACTGGCGTGAAAGGTCTTGGTAGGAGGAGCAACAAGGTGGTTTTTAATATTGTCAGAGTATGATTTGAAGTGCATGGTAATGAAAGCTATCAAGAGCCAGGCAGTGGCAGATTTGCTATCCTACTTCCAAAACCATAATTTTGAGCCTCCAAATGAAGAGGTACCTTGAGAAAATTTCCAATCATACTTAGCGGAGGAGATGGAGGAGTGGAAGATAGAATTTGATGGTTCTTGTTCACAAGGAACAGGGGGTGCAGGTGTTATCCTCTCGAATGGGAAATAGAAGATCACTCTCTCTTTCAAGCTGGATTTCAAATGTTTAAACAATAAGGCTAAGTGTGAGGCCGCGAAAAGGAATTAGAGTGCTATGTATATGAGGGGACTTTAACTTGGTAGTAAAATAAGTTAATGGGGAGTTTTCCCTCAAGCATGCCAATTTAGCACCACATAGATCCATCATCCAGAGGCTTCTGAGCCAGTTCTTGAAAATAACCATTGAAAGACATACGCGTATAATGAATAGGCACACAGATGCACTAGCTATGATAGCTCAGAAATTGGACATGGATGAACCGAAAGCAACCATTATGATACGACGGAGGACAGTGCTTACCACGGTGAAGTCTCTGTTTACAAGTGAAGAACTAGAATATTTAAGGTGCCAAGTAGTGAAATAGATAAAAACCAAAGAAGGAAAGATGAAAATATTATAACTCGCCAACTACCACCTAGTGCAAGGAACGCTGTATTTTAAAAGCCCCGGGAGGTTTCTATCAAGGTGCGTAGGATAAGAAGAAGTTAGAAAGAGAGGTTAACATTAATACATGAGAAGAATTGTTAATATACTGATATCCTTCTTTATCGCCGGTTATAATCGGGTGGTGGTGGTGGCTATTATTGGCCCACTATGAGCACAGAGACTGCTCGTCTACAGTATGACTATATAAAGTGTGAAACCCAGTTTGACCAACTAGATGAAGCTAACTTCATAGATGCATTTGAGGATTGGAGGCAACCTAACATAGCGAATTTAAAAGATGGCGAGTTTCTAGTCAAGCGAGCAGATGAGATCAATCTCAAAAAGAGTGTGGAACGCTTCTATCTAGTGGAAGGGGAACTCTACAGGAAAGGTTATAATGAGAAGGCGCTGAAGTGCATAGCTAAGGGGGATGTAGAAAGAGTGCAGAAGGAAGCTCATGAGCCCTTTTACATGGGAGGTGCTAAGTTTTACGATCAATTAATGCTCAACAATGGTAGTTGATTCCATTGGTTATGTGAAGAAATGCAGGGCACGCCAAGTACATGGAAACATGGTGCATGCCCCTCAGTAAGTCTGCAAAGATTAGATGCTACCTATCCTTTCCACACGTGGGCATTTGATTTGGTGGGAAATATCAACCCAACATCTTGGGATAAGGCCTTCATCATCGTTGCTACAAAATTGTACACCAAATGGGTTGAAGCAATCTTATTAAGGAGAGTAACTGCCCAAGTGCTAACCCAGTTTATAAGAGAGTATATCATATGCAGGTTTGGTATACCCATGGTGATCCTCACAAATAATGGGAAGCAATTTGTATGTAAGGAAATGGGACTCCTTAATGATAAATACAAGATCGTGCACAACACCTAAACTATCTTCTACCCAAAAGGAAATGGCCAGGCAGAGGACGCAAATAAGACTTTGATCAACATAGTAAAGGAGATGCTTGAGTACATACCAGGGGCATGGGATGAGAAGTTACCCATGGTACTATGGGCATACCGTACTTCAAAAAGAAAACTGACAGGGGTTACCCTGTTCTCACTGGTGTATGGGACTGAAGCTATCCTACTGGTGGAAGTAGTAGTGTCCTCATCTAGGATTGCTCTAAGTAACGACCTCATATAAGACCCTCGATATGTACAGATGGAGGCACAAGACAAGCACAAAAACAAGTCCAAAAAGAACTTCAAGGTTTACACCCAGTAACTGTCCAGGGCTTACGATAACTATGTCAAGCCCAGGGAATTTCAAGTAGGGGACTTGGTCCTACGCGTCCACTCACCATCTTTGCAGCATGCCAGCATCCAAGTTCAAACCCAATAGGGAAGGCCCCTTCATAGTGAGAGGGTGGGCAAGTTAGGGTACTTCCAGATATTTGAACCTGAGAGTGACTGTCTTTAATCTATTGATTATAAGTGGCGAAAAAAGTGTTATGCCTAGTTTTTTTAAGCTTCATTTCTTCTAAAAAGTTTAAGTGTCCTGCTCTAATACAAGAAAAGTTTTTTGTAAAGATGGTAGAGAAAAGTCTTGTAAACAACATGCAATACAAAAGAAATGGATACTAGCTATTTTGATCATTACCTGATGACTTTTGCATTGTTTATTTACCTACTATATGAGGTGGGCGCACCAGATTAACATTTTCTCTTTCTTAAAAAGTAAGCATAGTAGCACTCTCTACTAGACTAGTAGAGGGTGCTTGACAAAGATACTTTCCTCATTATACTTGGGGGTACATCCATTCCAAGGAAAAAGTATATTGAGCAAGGTCCTTACAGACATAGCATATAAATTTTCTACACTAGACCAGCAAGAGGTTGTCCTCCTAGTAGTAATAATATTCTTTTATTATTATTATTATTATTATTATTATTATTATTATTATTATTATTATTATTATTATTATTATTATTATTATTATAGCCTAGAGAACAAATTCTGACCTCTATTCTCAAGAATTTTTTTACCTGACCAGTTTTTAGAAAATATGGAGAAGGGGGTCTAATCCCCTCTAAACTTGTTATTTTTTAAGACAAAACGAGGACTTCGCAAATCGGGGATTTTTTTTAAAGGAAATAGTCATTCTTTACTTAAATTTTTGAAATTGTATTCAAAGTCTGTGGGAAGGAGAAATGCGAACCCCTTCTCCTAGTTATTCCCTAAGAAATGAATGTTCATAACAAAATACCCCACAGTCACACGGGGCTGTGCTAAAAAGTATAACTTACTCAAATTTATGCAAGTACCTCACAATATACCAGGCAATTCAAATGGACCAAGTTCTCACAGAAAATTAGATCAGGTCATAGTAAACTAATGCCAAAAGTACAGATAGAGGCAAATAATAAAAAAATCACAATGGAGGCAAAACAAGGTGTTTTTCATTGATAAATAATCAATCCTTTACATATGGACGAGAAAAGAAACTACAAAGCAAAGCCTACATAGCAAAACAAGATATCTAGTAGATAAAATAAAAAATAAGTCCTGCCGTGAGTGCACGCCTTGGTAAGAAGGGCCCGCCTCCTCAATAAACTGCTCTGCCAGTCTGGTCATCCCGGCCTCATCCTCTGTATCACTAGCCTCAAGCTTGGCCAACTTCACCTGGATTTAATGAATCTGACCTTTGATCCGAGTAGCCTCAGCCTAATGCTGCTGAACCTTAAACTGCCTAGACGTGTGGAGTCTCATCATCTTCCTGAATGGGACGATTAGGAAAAGACGAATCGTGACATAAAGTCAGTCTAGATGGAAATGATAAAATATTTTGAGATCATGAAGGGCCTGGAGAAATAATGTAGTCCTAGTACTAGTCAAGTAAGGAGGCGGAGTAAACATAAAATCATGAAGATGACCAGTGAGAGACTTTAGATTAAAGATTCTGAGGCTGTCGAAGTTGAGCACACTTTGAGACATAAAATTCTCAGGATGGTGCTCTAAGACTATCTCTAGAACCTCCCGCTCGTGAGCCCGAAACCTTGAAGGTAGATCTGAATGCCCTAGATCACTCATAAAGTCCACAAGATCCTCTACCACGATATCATCATAGCCTATATATCAGGACTCGATATCTCAAAGAGGAAGAAAGGAATCCTCACTAGAGCCAACATTACCATCTGAGCGAGCAGCCTCAGAACTTTGCTTTGCCTCATCAGCCACCTAAGCACGCTCATTGATCAGATCCTAAAAAGGGAAAATATAAAAAATAATAAGTCACAAGGAAAGAAGAATAGATGGCTGAGTGTCTTTACTTATTTTAAAACAAGGAATATAAAGTTTACCTTGATGCCCAGAGGGGTAAGTACGCTGATACCAAATCGGGAATGCTCTGCGTAACCCTGGATACCAGTCTAAGAGAGAATAGGCGAAGTTGGAATCAATATTTTTATTAGAAATGAAAATTTATAAGAAAAATAGTTAAAAGTAAACTAGGTATGACAGTCGAATACCTGGGGAGTGCGCAACACAACACTCACAACATGTCCCGTAGAGCTAGGAACGGTCGCCTCACTAACCTAAAAATAAAGAAACATGGGTGTGAGGGCGAGCATTATTTGCACAGTAAAACTAAGAAGAAACGAATAAATAAAAAGGAGAGGAGGGTATGACGGTACAATACCTCCCCCATAGAGACATCCTCAAGATGTTCCACAACTATTGGGACAG
Source organism: Sambucus nigra (assembly GCA_949130495.1). NCBI lineage: Eukaryota > Viridiplantae > Streptophyta > Magnoliopsida > Dipsacales > Adoxaceae > Sambucus > Sambucus nigra. The sequence continues at coordinate 102,274,429 of OX422208.1, forward strand.
TTGCAGCACTAACCAAAAAAATAAGGAAATTGGTACTATAGACACCACATTCTAGGACCCCCTAAGTCTCTCCTTAGGCCCCTAGCGCCTCCCCATTTCACTAAAAATCCTAGGTCATACTCCAAGTATCGATTTAAAGGCCACAGGGCGCTATCGGACCCCGTTTGACTCTAGTCAACTACATTGTCAGAGAGAAAGCTCTTTGAAACTTCAAAAGGCACTGAAACCCCTTTCCAACTATTTTCCTCGTGCACGAAACAACATAACCTTTTGGATGAACAATCAGTTTTCCCTCAAAAATTGATTCGGAGGCTATCGAGCACTCCCGAGCTCCGTTTCACAAAAGTCAACTCTTCACCTTGAATGAGACTGAATGAATATATGAAGGGCACTGAATACCCTTTCCAACGATCTGCCCAGTGCTCAATTTTGACTTACGATGAAGACGAACGATTAGTTTTACTCTGAGAGGTCACCAGACGCTTCCAGCCCCCGGTTAACCAAGGTAAACGTTTTCAAACCGAGCGAAGCTCTTTGGAATATCGAAGTACATATCCTAAACTTTCTAACGGTCTACCTTGTGCACGATTCTGACTTACCATGCAGACGAACGATACATTTCCGTCTGACAATCTCCCATCCAAAGGACTGACGCTCTAGCCACATTTGACCCAAAGTCAACTCCTAGACGTAGGAGCAGTCTAAAGGACTCTTTATGGTCTATGAATTAACTTTCTAATGATATGCTCCACGTATGATTTAGATCAACAAATTACGATCGATGACCATTTTTCCAGAAAAACCTGGACGAGACTGCCAATTAGCAAGTCCAGTTCCCTGCCTATCGGCAATGTGTCTAAGGTCACCTATCGATAGGCAGGACTAGGGTAAGGCCGATCGACACCACCACTGACCCTATAAAAATAGGACATGACCGCACTTCCAGGCACACCTCAGATTCATCAGCATCGGTGATCTCTCCAACATTCTCTCGAAATCAGCGAAGTTCCTTTATGTGAAGTTGTATTCAAGCTTATATTCCCATCCTTTTCATACCCAATTTTAAAAAAATCTCATTCTCTCTCATCCAACTTTCATCTTACATTCAAGGGAACTCATTCAAGATCAAAGATCAAGCTTCAAAGAAGGTCCAATTCCTCCCCTCTCTCTCTTTAAATTACTTATTTTTGCATAAATTACATTAGATTCATAATTTAGTTCTTATTTTAGCTCATACACATTAATATATACATTTTTTTAGTATATTGCACATACTTTATTTTATACAAAAAATCCAAAACAAATACAAAAGGGGGTTACACTCATAAATTCCGAACGGGATTATCCATCACCCATTTTCAAAACTAAAACACATTTTTCTACACACACACCCATAATAAAATCCCGTTAGAATCTATGGGATAAACCCCACCCCCATGTCGCATTTGAACTACATGGACTTTGATGCCTCTATAGGCTACATAGGCGTCTTGGATTAAAACACAAGACTCGAGTCCAATTTTCTAATTTTTTAATTTCCTCAATATTCTAATTTATCAAGTTCTCTAAATCCTCTAATTTTCCTAAATCTCCCACTTTCATATTCTTGCTTTAGTATACATATTATGTTTTTAGCATTTCATCCAACACATAGTATCGTTTCATCATAACGATCAATATCGCGATAAACGCATAAATCATATTTTCTATATATTATATTAGGAACATTTCTATAGATGACCTCGCTCTATCTCTTCCATGGTATAAGTTGGGTGATTCCGATCTCTATTATATATTCATGCACACACTTCACGAAGAAATAAATAAAAACAATACTATTTGCCCATGAGAGACCGAAAGGTAGGGATGGGTGCTTAACACCTTCCCATTCCGTAACTTAGCCTCCGAACCGTTCGAACTATTAGTTTTGTAAGCATCAGTTAGTCTTTGATGCCGACAACATGTTCTTTTTCCTATTTTATGCAAAATGGGAAGAGATTCCATCTCTTTACATATATCCCACACCGATGACGATCGAAGCGTTCCTAAATAGGGCGCAAGACCTTTAGATCCCCCATTCCACCCTTTGGGAGGCAGAAGTGAGGAAGCGACGCGCGATCTCGATTGGGATGTCCACAGTGGTGACTCCGCTGGGGATTTTTTTTCATAAGAGGGATAAACTCTGTTTGCTTGGGTGTTTTGTTTTCTTATGTGCGTATGCACCTATCTATATATACCCTTTTCTCTTATCTATTATTTTTTTCACATATATACGTCATGCTTATGTCATTATTCATTTGTAAATATTCTCTATGTACACTTCACACCACGTGCACCTAAGATCACTTATATCCATATATTGTGCACACCACCTAGAATATCCATGCTTAGGTGTCACTAACATATACATCCACTTATCACACTTGTATATATCCATGATCACTCACACTTATCACACACCACTGGTAGTTGATCCTCGATTAGGTTCGCTACTACACACTCACTTGTAAATAGCTACACTTTCACATAATTCATAATTATTATAGATTTTTTTTTTTATACTTGTACATTATCCCCTGCTTAGCGTGATGCTCATTAATAAAGATACTCTCTCTATAATGTACTAATCAAGGATCATGCATTTTGTACTCTACCTCAACAAAGGCCATTTCTATTGACCAAATTTTGTCCCGTAACTGGGGGGTCACTTCGTAATGGGTGCTGGTCCGGCATATCACAGTTAGCCTAAGCGATATGACTCTCAACTTCCATTGTCCAAGTACCTTCAACGTATATCGAACGGTTCCCCCCACATTGTATTGCTTAACCAAAGTCATGACGGGAGGTATATCGCAGGAAACTCGTTCACTCAGGGTTGTCAATCCTTAACATGAAAACTCGTTTATGGTAATAACCCAAAATGGAACGATTAACTTGTATAGATTTAAGAGTACCCAATATTTATACTCAAATCAAAATCAGCGTGACCCGAAAATGACACGACTAACCCGAATTTCCACCCACGCATTCACGTATGCTGAGTATATCGAATTTCTCTCACACATACTGTCCCCACGAGGTATATAGTGAGGCAATTCACGTATACTCAGGTATATCAAATGGCATGTCCACATGCACCGATTGCCCAAAAAAGCAAGATGTATATCGTGTAATCATGCCAAAGGGGGGAACACCTTCAAATTGATCATACCCGCATAAAGCCATCAAAAGTAGGGCACTCATATTTAGTTTGTTGGTTTCAATCTGAAACTCTGCCAAAATGACGGGTTGGCATGCCGCTTAAATTTTCACGCAATTTTAAAACTGGACCTGGCCATGAGCCTGGTAACAAGCCCAACCATAGTTTTTACATATTTTTCAAACCCAATTTTTCCAGGATCGGGTCCTATCCAATATTTATTTTTGCATTTAAGTAAACCTAATACAAGTGAGAACATGATAAACATAATAATAGTCATGCTGAGACCCGTCTCTCGTCTTTTTCCTCTTTCTTTATCCAAAAGTGTCAAAAACATTCTTCCTTATTTTATCAAAAATACCAAAAATATTTTTTCTTTCCTTATTCCAAAAATATTTTTCCTCCTTTCTACCCAAAAGCATTTTCTTCCCTCTTTTCCAAAAAAAAAAATGCCAAAAATATTTTTCCTTCCTTTTCACAAATAACAGTTTTCCTTCTTCCTTTTCCAAAAATAAATCCCAATTTTTCTTCTTAGGTCGATCGCATACCCTTGGCCTGGATCCCTATTGGCTTTGGTCTTCAATCGAACCTTGAGATGCAACGAAATTTGATGATAGTCTAAGATCAACTCATTGCAAAGATTGACAACCTTCAACTGAGGTTCGTGAGATGCAACGAAGCCGGATCCCTGTTCCCGAAGTGCCTGAGGTACTCTTCCCTCGCATTATGGGTCCTTCGACACCCGAGACAATGTGGGTTCCCGAAGAATACCAACACGCTCCACGTGCTCCTCCTACTAATGGGTCACCGCCAGCCCAACTTCCAATGCCGAATCTTATCAATCCAAGGGATAATTTACCCATGATCGTTGAAAGGAGGAAGAATTTAACAAGGTCAAAGAAGACCTCAAGAAGTTGACCAAGAAGGTCGACCAAGTCAGAATCTCTGGAAACTATATGGACTACACCCACATGTCTCCCTATCCTAAAAACAGGTTACTAAAGAAGTTTAAAATGCCCAACACTGAGAAATTAGGAGGAAGTGGACCCCCAATTGTTCATCTTCACAGGTATCAACGAGCCTTGACTCTCCTAGGTTCCTCGGAGGAAATAATGGCCCAAATGTTCCAACAGACCGTAAAGGACAACGCTCTTTGCTGGTTCTTATCTCTCGAGGAGTCCAGAATCTATAATTGGGAGGATGTCGCTCGCGAGTTCATGTCACAATATAATTACAACGAAGAGTTAGAGGTTACCCACCATGATTTAGAGCTGTTCAAGCAGAACCTTGAGGAATCGGTTAGTGACTTCATAGCAAGGTGGAGAGAGAAAGGAGCCACTATAACCAACCGTCATTCCAAAGAGGAGTAAGTCAGCATTATGTAAAAAAAATTCTTACCCCAAGCTGAGCAACGATGGGAGGGGAATAATACCATCATTTCCAAGCCCTTCGAGAAGCAAGAGTGGAGATCAAAGAAGGTCTTGCCAAGACAGAAGTTAAACCAAAGAAAGTATTTGGATTGTTCGCTCCTAGAAAATTTGAGAAGCCATCCAGTACCGCTGTTTCAACCATCAATAATATCTCTCAGCCTGCTATTTCATGGGCACCAGAAAGCCGCCCTAACCTAGTCCAAAAGGAATATACCTAGATTTATGCTCCCCTCTCCAAACTTTACCAGGCCCTCTTAAGCTGAAGTCTTATCAAATCATTAGAACCTCGTCCATTACCAAACCCACTTCCTAAAAATTTCAAACTAGATGCCTATTGTGACTTTCACCAAACTGTCGGCCATACCACCGACCAGTGTTTCCACCTCCGAAATATGATCCAATGACTAATCGACCAGGGTGTCATCGCCCCACCAGCCAATCCTAAGCCTAACATTACTCACAATCTACTCCCGAATCATATAAATACCATCTTTCTAGAAGAGGACCCAGAATTTGACCCATCTACCCAGATCATACCAAGAAAATAATCAATTATACTAATATACTCTCCTAAACCTCTCTAGGTATATCCATATTTTCTCCTACACCCTACTAGCTTCGCCGATCAGGACTTGTCACTCCTTACCAGAGCATGCATCGCTGTCTGCACCCGTTCTGGAGGTAAAGATATGGAATTAACAGAAGTGTTGAACTAACTCTTAGAGTTTCGGATGAAATTTCCCTCCCAGATGACCATGAACTACTAGAGATTCAACGTGCTATTCATAGAAGCTCAAAAATGGGCACAAGAGTTAGACAATCGGGTGGTATTGTTCGATGAAGTCAGTCTAGACGAGGCGGTTCAAATTATGGTGGATTTATCCCAACAGACCAATGATATTTACCGTATATCCGAGCTACTTGATGCTTTAAAGCTATAAGGGTGCCTGGTCCTTTCACTTCTATATTTACCCGTCGAATGTAAGGACTTATACGAAGAGGTCGTTGAAATTATGGATTGTATTGACTTTTCATGGGGAGACAAATTTGATGATTCAGATGAAGAGTAGAGCCTAAAAAATGCTAGTTCGATAGTCAACATATGTGTGATGATATCATTTGAGGAGATGCTAAAAGAAATCCACAAGATGGCTGAATAACCCGAGATTGATGAGGAAATAGGATTTCTATTTTTCCCATCTTATGTGAACCATATGACCAAGTCAGGAAGGCACTACCAAGTCCCAAGCCTTCCGCCACCATCAAGTGACAAAGGAAAGGGTGTCGAGAATCTTCCTATGCTATAAATGACCCTCGATGAAAGTAAGATACTCGATCAATTGAAGAAAACGCAAGCCAACATCACTCTGGAATGCCTTGATCAAACTACTCATAAGACCCATAGTTCATCCATCAACCATACTAGAAGAAGCAGTGAATCTGGTCGAATATCTAACCTCTACTAGAATACACTCATTCTTCGAAGAAGAAATCCCCAAAATCGGGCCAAAACAAAATTATGCTCTCAATATCTCGGTCGAAGTTATAGGAAAGACTGTCCCACTCTCTCTTGTCGATAATGTATCAACTCTTAATATTTGTTCGTTAAGGACCCTTAATTGTTTGATACTGAAAGTGAGCGACCCCGCTCCAACCTCTATCATAGCACGTGCCTACGATAATACCCACCGAGAAGTTATGTGATCCATACAGCTTGCAATAAGGGTTGACCCTATAAATTTGGTTATTGAATTCCAAGTCATCGATATTCCAGCCTATTTCAATCTGCTACTCAGATGACCATGGCTCCATAGCATTGAAGGTGTGTACTTTTCTCTTTATTAGAAACTGAAGTTCTTCGCCAATGGGCATCACCATCTTGGGGGAAGACAATAATACCGAGAATGCAAGCACCAGTAATTTAGTACTTTAGATACAACACAGGGCGAAAGATATTCTTCTGTAAGGTTTTCGAGTTGAACGACTTCTACTCCCAGTAGGTGGTGATTTTAAAGATAGGGTTTATCCAGAATATAACCCTCATAGTAACGTCAATGTGATCCAGATGTTCAAAAACATGCACTTTATACCCAGACTGGGGTTGGGACAAAGACAACAAGGGACAATTGAACCTATTGTATTGAAGAAATCTTTTCCTCCCTGTGGCTTAGGTTATCAGACGTCAGTAGAAGAACTCAGAATGCTCCGCCAACCTTGGCAAAAAAGAAGGATAGAAAGTTATAAGATTACCTAAAGAGATTTCTTGAATGAAAGATTCATCAGAGAGGGTGAAGATTTCCCATTTTATGGCTTTCCTAAAGCATGGTATGATCACGTGGGTAAGAAGATGAAACCCGAAATGGAGATCTTTTTCCAAGACAACTACTCATGGACAAAAAATTCCCAGCATCATGGGCAACCATTCATTGAAGAGACCATAACTAATAACAGGGATTCCGTGGGAAGTATATCTAAGTATTCTTTCAACTTGCAAACACTGGGGCTGGCACTTACATGATCCACTCAGGGGATACATCACCGAGTCCATCCTGCCTGATTAAAGCTGTTGATGCACCTCTCCTCAACTGGCATGCTGCACCAGTTCTGCCTACTAACAGTCAACCCAACCCTGATGTTTATCCTATTTACTCTTCCCTAGTTGTTCCTCTTTAATCTGATGTAATTAAAACCTCCTTTAATGAGGTTCTCAATGTCGTTTTTCCTATCAATGAAATGAACGGAGATTTTGAGTATCTTTTTGTTCCTTACAATAATTGTCTAGATTCTAATCAAACTCTCGATGATGATTTTACAAATGAATAATTCTTAACTGATCTAAATAAGGTTGATAACAAACAACATAACCGTATTTAAGTTAATGAAGATGAAACTTTTGTTCTTAATCTTCGTTCTAGTAGTCAACTGTGCGAGATTAGGATAGGGTCCACCCTTCACAAGCATGAGTGTGCACAACTCAATTAATTACTGAAGGAATTTATGGATGTCTTCGCATGGTCCTACGATAATATGCCCAGTATTGATCCTGAGATCACGCAGCACGAGATTCCAACTCTCCTAAAATGCTAACCGATCAAATAAAAATTACAAAAACTCCGCACCAAATGGTCGCTCAAAGTTAAGGAAGAAGTGGTTAAACAGTTGAACGTGGGTTTTATTTGTGTGATCGAATATCCAATATGGCTAGCCAATATCGTTCCTATGTCAAAATCATGAGGGAAGGTTCGTATGTACGTTGACTATCGAGACTTGAACAGGGCCTCTCCAAAAGATGATTATCCGCTACCCAATATCGATATGATTATGGATAATACAACCAGTCACACTCTCATGTCATTCGTTGATGGGTTTGCCGGATATAACCAGATTAAAATGCACTTGGATCATCAAGAGAAAATTGCCTTCATCACCCCTTAGGGAACCTTTTACTACATCGTTATTTTATTTGGTCTAAATAATGCGGGGGCTACCTACCAAAGAGCTTCCATAACCATATTGCATGATCTAATACACAAAGAAGTCAAGGTCTATGTGGATTATATGATTATCAAGTCTAAGACAAGGGAATGCCATGTTCCCGCTCTCCGGAAATTCTTCGAGCAACTGCGATAATACGAGATGCGACTTAACCCAAAAAAATGTGTCTTCGATGTTACCAACGGAAAACTTTTGGGATCCATGGTTAGTGAGAAAGATATAGAAGCGAATTTTACCAAATTGAAAGCCGTCTGCCAACACCCCGAATGGAGAAGGAAGTCTGGGGATTCCTTGGAAAATTACTGTATATCAGTCGGTTCATTATCCAGTTGACTTCCATCTGTAAGCCCAATTCAAACTCCTCCAAAAGGATTCGATCAAGGTTTGGAACGAATCTTGCCAAGAGGCCTTTTACCGAATAATTCAATACCTAACTCGACCTCTGGTGCTCATGCCACCACAGCTTGGTCTTCCCCTACTCCTATACTTGACCGTAACAGATACTACAGCTAGGGCTTTGGTAGCTCAATACCTTGAAGAATCCCATAAATAGAGAGCCATTTACTACACCAGTCGCAAGTTGGACAGCTACGAAGTTGACTACACAACTCTGGAGAAAGCACGTATCGCTCTTATTTGGGTTATCCAAAAGTTACGGCACTACATGCTTGACTTTCCCATCAAAATTGTATCCTGAATGGATCCTATCAAGTACCTACTCGAGAAGCCCTCCTTGTCCAGTCAAATGTCCCAATGGTTAATGCTTCTAGTCGAATTTGATATTGTCTATATCACGCAAAAATCCATAAAAGGAAAAGTTATCTATGACTACTTCGCTGACTATCCTATGAAAGAAGTCGATATCTGGATTTCTGAGTTTACGAATGAGAATATCCTTTATACCTCCCAATAAGATCTTCGATGGAAAATATTTTATGACGGCACTGCCAATAAGAAAGGGTATGGCATTGGGATACTCCTAATTGCCCCTGATGACTCTCACACTCCCATTTCCATCATTATGGATTTTCCTTGCACCAAAAACGTAACTGAATACTAAGCGTGCACAGTAGGCCTCAAAGTTTCCCTCAAGAAAAGAATTCAATACCTCGAAGTTTATGGGAATTGGTCCCCCATCATTGGTCAAGTACTCAGAAAATGGAAAGTCAATGACGAAAAACTCTTACCCTTCCATAACCACCCAGAAGAGATAGCTTCCCAATTATAAGAAATTACCTTTCACTATCTGCCCCGAACAAAAATAACTTAGTTAATGCCCTTGCTACCTTACCCTCCATGATTGGCACATATGAAGGAATCACCATGGCTCCTCTCCTTGTCCAAAAGTAAGATAAACCAACCCACTATTACCACATTGAGCCTATCACAGAATATCCCGAGATGATCGATTACTGGTACTATTATATTTGGTTCGTCTTCAAGCATGGTAGGTACCCCAAAGGTTCTGACAAGAAAGATCGATCAACCCTCTGCAGACTGGCTGCCCAGTACATTGTCTATGATAAAACACTATTCAAGAGAAACTTCGATGGAACCCATTTGCACTGCATCGTAGGGGATGAGATTGAAGGGATGATGTAGAAAATCCACAATGGGGAATGCAAACCCCACATGAATGTCCATATGCTTGCCAAAAAGATCATCCGACAGGGTTACTACTGGACTATCGGGGTTTAAGGTTCCATCGCATATATTTAAAGATGTCTCAAATGCCAATAGTTTATCAACCTATAACACTTGCCTTCGTGAGAACTGTACAACATGACCTCTCCCTGTCCGTTCTCCATATGAGGCATTGATATCATAGGGAAGTTTACACCCAAAGAATCTAATAGGAATAAGTTCATCCTAGTTTTCATTGACTACTTCACTAAATGGGTTGAAGTCGAGTCATACGCAGTTCTGAATGCCAAGAAAGTGGCCAACTTCATCAAGAAAAACATCATCTGCAGATATGCAATCCCACATGGTCCGGCGTCAGACAACGGGTTGTATTCTAGGAAAAGGTTATAGAGGTGTTCGACGAGTATGGGATTCTGAGACATAAATCTTCTCCCCACCGACCTCAAACTAATGGAGCAGTCGAAGCTTCCAATAAGAATTTCAAAGCCATCATCAGTAAGATGATTGAGAGTTATCGAGATTAGGTCGATCGGATCCCCTACTCCCTATGGGGCTACCACACTTCAGATCGAACCTCTACTGGGTATACCTCTTACTCTCTGGTATACGTCATGGAAACAGTTCTACCCATAGAGCTAAAAATCCCTTCGCTGCGCATCCAACTAGAAAGCAAAGTCAGCGAGGAAGATTGGTATCAGATCCGTCTTGATGAGCTGCTACTTTTGGATGAAGGAAGACTGAAGGCTCTATATCACATACAAGGGTATCATCGCCGAATAGAGCGATCATTCAATAAGAGAGTCAAGGAACGCAACGTCCGATAAGGGAACTTAGACCTTAAAGAAATAACCGAGCCTATCTGGGACCCCAGAAGGAAATTTAAGGCCAATTGGAGCGAACCATACATTGTGAAAAAGATCTTATCAGGCGTTGCCTCTATGCTCACCGACCTTGATAGAGAGGGGATAACCCATTATGTCAACCTAGATCATCTTAAGAAGTTTTACCCCTAGTCCAAAATCTCAGATCACTACGACTCTTCTCATCTCCATTCTATTCTAAAGAAACCTCTACTCAGAACTACGTGCGACCTAATCCTCTAAAAAATCTTTTAAATTTCTAAAACCTCCAGAGATACATAGGCAACTCATACTCTTCACATGAGAACGTCCCCCTTCTTTTTTTAGAAAATGCTATTCTTTTCTTATCCCCGAGAACGACAATTCATTTTATTATATACATGGGTAAAAGGATTATGTATGCGTTAGCGATCGATATAAATTATTCAAATACAAAACTCATCGAGAGGCACAACCAGATGATCAAAAACTTTTTTATTCCATTATTTAAAAATTCCAGTACAATTATACCAGCATAAGGAGTCAAACGACTTCTCTTTTTAGCCAACTCCTACCTTCCTAAAACTAAAATAAAAACAAGCCCCACTATAACCAGAATAACCCACAAATTATTCCCAAACACCCAGCTTCACAAATACACTCCTCAGGGATCCTATCTGCAACTGCCAGATGAACCAACCCCATCATCACCCACATCCTGGGGTACTCAAACTTATCCTTCTTAAATAGAGTGTCTTAGATGCTCTATATAGTGATAAGCCCGAACTAGATTGGGGAAAACCACAACATCTCCCTCCATAGTGTCAGATTTGACGAACCACCTTTGCCCAGTCTCCACAGTTAGCATCTTGGCACATACTTTTTTCCACAACCACTACATGTAGTCCCCTGAAATATGCCAGACTCTTCCAATAGACTAGGACGGAGGGGTAGATGGTCAACGATTCACCCATAATGAGCCAGGCCGCATGCGCATACTCTCAGTCAGATACTCCACAGGAAAGAAGTCTAGTGTTCGAGGTGGCACAATCTGTTCTCAGCCAAATTATAGTAATAACCTCCAAGGAAAGTAGAAAGAGGTCTGTCTGAGACTAACTAACCGAACATACCAGTATTCCAGAGTTCTAGAATGGGCAACAACTCCCCCCACTAAGGCACTGACCAACGTAAGCCTCAAGCCTCGTACTACAGAAACCAATTCTCCCAGATCTCGATGTCCATAACTACACTAATAAGATAGAGTGAGAAGAAGTTTGGCACACCCGACAAAGGATACTCAGGTGGGACCACTATACGGAATCTCTCTGATAACCACATGAACAGCATTACGGGACAACCCCTCAAAAAGTCAAAACGACCTTTTTGCCATGAATCTAGACAATTCAAAGTCTTTATCAGTATCACCATCGTATGATTACGACGGTACGACACCCAGGAAGCAATGGGTGCAAGTTGTGGGTCCACTAGTAGTTCCCCAGTCACCAATAATAGTTTTGAAACTAGGCCCAGAATAACGGATCTAGTATAACCAACATCACCGACATCCTGTAAATGCAGAGAATTCGGCACGGCATGAAGACAAATTATTCTTCTAGTAACCAATGACCAAGCCTCTAAGGCCTTCCTTCTCTAAAAAATTCCAAAAACTCTTTTTTTTTTTTTTTTTTTTTTTTTTTTTTTTTTTTATCTTTTTCTCAAAATAAATCCTTTTAAAAGCTCTTTTTTAACCAAGCCATCTTCTATTCAAGTATATTTAGTTTTTTTTTCCTAAAAACACACTCTTTCTATTCTCAAAATAAACACTTAGCGGCAAATTAAAGTCCATGTAGAGTAAGCCACTAAATCAAGAAAACTAAACGAAATTTACATATCTTTTTGCATTTTTGAGTCTCTTTTCAGGTGCAATGCCGCTACATCAAGCATGCAAATGCTAAGATCCCATAGTCAATGATGAATCTGTAAGGAGTCTCAAAGGGAAAGAACAAGAATTGAATGTCGGCTCATATGACTTACCCAAACTCATGCGTCATCAACCATCATATCTACGCATTCTCTCCAGTCGCCCCTGTATGCTGGATGACCGTCCCCCAGGGCTAGAAGGTCACCTTCATAATTCCCTAGCAAGCAGAAGACTAATATTTAAAAAAGGACATCAAAGAAAGGTGGTCTGAAGAGGAAAGAAAAATTTACCCATCGATCGACATTGTCCTTCCTCCTGATCAAAGTACCCCAAAAGACCGTTCCACTGCCGTTTGGCACCCCTCACACTATGCCGGTTGGCACCCTCTCTAAAACTTCCTACAAAAATTCCCCCAAAATGCCAAAAAATCCTCAAAAAATTCCTAAAAATACCACATGAATTTTAGAACCTTTCTCACCAAGAAAAATATTTTTACCACACTCGACTCCGAGGAACTCTTGTATTCCCCGTGGAATTACCCAAAACAACTGGATATTTCCCTCATAAACATCTCTAAAGGACACCACAAAAAACCAAAAATTCCCTAGCCAAGAAACATCCAACCCTCAGATCATTCCCTGTATCCCCAGCGGAACTACAAGACACATATCCCCAATGGAGTCTCCAAATTTCTCCAAGAAAATCTCTATATTAACCCCACAGAATTGGCTTTGACCTCGACCCCTGGGTCGTCACCTCCTTTATGTCAGAATTGACCTCGGCCCTTGTGTCATCACCTCTTTTAGGTCAGAATTGACCTCGGCCCTCGATCGTCACCTCCTTTAGGTCAAAATTGACCTTGGGCCTACGTCGTCACCTTTGTAGGTCAGAATTGACCTCGTCCCTCGGTCGTCACCTCTTTTAGGTCAGAATTGACCTCGACCCTCGGTCGTCACCTCTTTTAGGTCAGAATTAACCTGGACCCTTGATCGTCACCTCTTTTAAGTAAAAATTGACCTCAGTCCTCGACCGTCACCTCCTTTAGGTTAAAATTGACCTCGACCCTTGGTACTTACCTCCTTTAGGTCAAAATTGACATCGACCCTTAGCCGTTACCTCCTTTAGGTTAGAACTGACCTCGACCCTCGGTCATCACCTTTTCTAGGTCAGAATTGACCTCGACCCTCGGTCGTCACCTCTTTTAGGTCAGAACTAATATCGACCCTCAATCGTCATCTCTTTTAGGTCAGAATTGACCTCAAACCTCATTCGTCACCTCCTCTAGGTTAGTATTGACCTCGGCCCTCGACCGTCACCTCTTTTAGGTCAGAATTGACCTCAGCCCTCAGTCATCACCTCTTTTAGATCAAAATTGATCTCGATCCTCGATCATCACCTCCTTTAGGTCTTAATTGACCTCGATCCCCAAAATTAGTCATCCCTAGCATTCCCTTAGGTCCTCATAATCGACCTCGACCCTCTAAATCGGTCATCCTCATCCCTTAGGTCTGTAGAATCGACCTCTTTTTAAAGTATCACGTGGTGTCTATTCGACGCCTTTCACTTATTCCAAGCTCACCCGTTGAGGGCTTATGCAGACACCACATTATAGGACCCCCTAAGTCTCTCCTTAGGCCCCTAGCACCTCCCCATTTCACTAAAAATCCTAGGTCATACTCTAAGTACCGATCTAGAGGCCATCGGGCGCTATCGAGCCCCGTTTGACTCCAGTCAACTTCATCGTCAGAACAAAAGATCTTTAAAACTTTGAAGGGAATTGAAACCCCTTTCCAACGTTCTGCTCGTACACAAAACGATGTAACCATTTAGATGAACGATCAGTTTTGCCCTAAAAATTGATCCGGAGGCCATCGAGCAATCCTGGGCTCCGTTTGACCAAATTCAACTCTTCAGCTTGAACGAGACTGAATGAATATTTAAAGGGAACTAAACACCCTTTCTAACAGTCCGCCCCGTGCATGATATGACTTACCTTGCGAACGAACGATCCATTTTACTCCGAGATGTCATTAGATGCTTTCGGGCCCCGATTGACCAAGGTCAACTTTATCAGCCGAGCGAAGCTCTTTATAATATCGAAGTACATATCCTAATATTTCCAATGGTCTGCTCCGTGCACATTATGACTTACCATGCGGACGAACGATCCATTTCGTCCGATGATCTCCAGTCCAAAGGACCAACGTGTGCTTCCGAGCCACATTTGACCCAAAGTCAACTACCAGACCCGGGAGCTGTACCAAGGACTCTTGAAGGTCTCTGAATTAACTTTCTAACGGTATGGCCCGTGCACGATTTGGATCAATGGATTACGTTCTATTACCATTTTGCCAAAAAAATCTGCACGAGAATGCTAATTGGCAGGTCTAGTTCCCTGCCTATCGGTAGTGTATCTAGGGTCACCTTCCGATAGGTAGGACTAGGGAAATGCCGATCGGAACCATCCATGACTCTATAAATAGAGGGCATGACCTCACTTCCAAGCACACCTCAGATCCATCAGCATCAGTGATCTCAGCAACATTCTCTCGAAATCAAAGAAGTTCCTCCATTTGAAGTTCTATTCAAGCTTATATTCCCATCCTTTTCATACCCAATTTAGAAAAATCTCATTCTCTCTTATCTAACCTCTATCTCACATTCAAGGGAGTTCATCTAAGATCAAAGATCAAGCTTCAAAGAAGGTCCAATTCCTTCCCCTCTCTCTTTAAATTTCTTATTTTTGCATAAATTATATTTGATTCATAATTTAGTTCTTACTTTAGTTCATACACATTAATATATTCATTTTTATTAGTATATTGTACATACTTTATTTTCTACAAAAAAACCAAAACAAACAAAAAGAGGGTTACACTCATAAATTATGTACGGGATTATCCATCACCCTTTTTCAAAACTAAAACACATTTTTCTACACACACACCCATAAAAAAATCCCGTTCGAATCTATGGGATAAAATCCACCCCCATGTCGCATTCGAACTACGTGGACTTTGATGCCTCTATAGGCTATGTAGGGGTTTTGGATTAAAACCTAATACTAGAGTCCAATTTTTCAATTTTTCAGTTTTTCAATTTCCCAATTTCCTCAATTTTCTAATTTATCAATTTCTCTAAATCCTCCAATTTTCCTAAATCTTCCACTATCATATTCTTTCTTTAGTATACATATTATGATTTTTAGCATTTCATGCAACACATATTATCGTTTCATCATAATGATTAATATCGTGATAAACGCATAAATCATATTTTCTATAGATTATTTTGGGAACATTCCTATGGATGACCTCACTCCATCTCTTCAATGGTATGAGTTGGGTGATTTAGATCTCTATTATATATACACGCACACACATTTCACGAAGAAATAAAGGAAAAAAATAACATTAGCCCATGAGAGATCGAAAGGGCGGGATGGGTGCCTAACACCTCCCAATTCCGTAACTTAACCCCCGGACCCTTCGAACTATTGATTTTGTAAGCATTAGTTTGTCTTTGATGCTTCTCTCTCAAGGCAGAAACATGTTCTTTTGCTCGTTTTGTGTAAAATAGGCTGGATACTCCATCTCTTTACATTTATCCCACACCAACGACGACTGAAGCATTCCTAAGTAGGGCGTGAGACCTTTCAATCCCCCCTTCCTTCCCCATTTCCCCCTTGGGGAGGCAGAAGAATGGAAGCGATGCGCAATCTCTATCGCGATGGACACATGTACATATTCAAAAGCACTTGCACAATAAAAGAAAGTTTGACGGTTCTAAGTACACCAAGTGTTCATGTGGGAAGTCTCATTTGAGACACCATCCAAAGGTCCCACAGCGGCAGGAACAGATGCAACACTAACTTGAAAAATAATAAGGCAGGGAAGTGTTAGCAAACCCTTGCATAGAAAATGCAAGTCGATAAAAATAGTGGGCTACATATACTAAAGAAGACTCCTCTGGATGCTCGCCAAAGGCTCCACAAGTACAAGAACTAGCGCAATGCTAATCTAAGAACCAAGATATAGGTCCTGTAGATAGAGAGACCACAACTACAAATAAGTTAGAGAGACTTTAAAGTTCTCATGAATGTAAGAAACCGAAATAAGGACAAGTATAATCGACAGGGGTCTGAAAAGAATTTCCCGAGAAGTCACTCCTGCAGAACTCATAGTAGCCCCACAAATAATGGGACTTCAGGTATGCTGGCTTGAGGGAAAGTGAGACTAGAAGAAGTATAAGTAAAAGGGTGACATAAAAATAGTTACTCTTATACAATAAATACATGGTACCTGTGTGGTCATCTCCATAGAAATCAAGATGGAACCTGTAGGTGATGCCTGGAGGGCTGCCTCTGCAGCACTCACTGCAAGCATCACAGATGAAGAGGCCTCACTAGCTCCAACCTGTGAATAAAGGAAGGATATTAGTGCTGAAAAATTACTTATATAGTGAAGAAATATATGGAGGTGCAGTAAAGTTGAGAAAAAATAGATACCAAGAGAGGTGATACGATAATGCCTCCACCATAACCCATAGCGAAAGTGACGTCAACAGCTATAGAGATAATCAGATAAGTAACTGGAGAAGGAGCCAATGATATAATAACATTGGCCAGCTAAAATATGAATAGGCAATGGTAAGATATGAGAATGAAATTCCAGCGTTAAATAGAAATGACTTAAGAAATAACAGATTAAAAAAATATATGTACCTGAACTCTCTCAAGGGAAGAAAGACTAAAGATAACTACTGGCATAGCCGATGTAGTAGTAGTATCCTGTTCATATTAAGATTGTTGAAAACAAGCACAAATCAAGGAAATAATTGATCCTAACAAGAATGAGCAGTACCTGCGAAGAAGTGATGGTCTATGAAATAAGCTCACTAGAAGCAATGATAAATATCGGTTGAGATGGAAGATGATGGATATAGGGCCTATTATTTATACGCACATAAACTCGAGGGATAGGTATCCTCTCAAAAGGTGATAAGCTCGAGATAGTAACTCCAGTGAGCAATACTGTACCAACGGTATGGGAAGGGTTACGTGGAGACAAGACCTGTAAGGGAAAAAAATAAACAACACAGATAACATGAAGATCAACTATACATAAAAAAATTTAGACAGAAAAAATGGTAGAAATATCAAGTCCAAATACCTTTGAAATCCCGGTAAAAGAACCACTCACCGCCGAAGAGGCATGAGGTGGGGAAGTATGACTGGGAGGAACAGTAGTCTACAAACACACAAAGAGAAAAACATCAAGATATGTCTAAGAAGATGGCATATTAAAAGAACTAAGAGGAGTTGGTGCTTACCTAGACAAAACGAGATGACACAAAAGAAGACCTCATGGCCACGGGAAAAATAGAAGATAACTGTAAAGGCAAAAATGGAATGAGCTATGTCAGTAAAAGGTTATAAGAAAAGAAAAAAAGAAAGAAATAGTTGAATAATTAGGAATTAACAAACCTCTCTAGCCAGACCCAAAGTGAAGACAAGCATGGACTTCCTCTCCCTGGGAAAGGGTGCTCAGACAAGAGGTAGAGGCAAAGTATCATTTACCTCAATAGAAAAAACATGTAAAATTTCTCAAAGATAAAAATTAATTAGACAGAAGCTATAAAAGTTAGATAAATAAAAGGTCAGACAAAGGAAATCAAGAGAAAAGACTTACAGTAGTCGTGCACACACTAGCCATATGGGAAATGCTCGGTGGTAGGACTATTGGAAAAAAGAGAATATATCATGGCGTCCTCGCTAAAAAACTCTCTAGAAACTACAATAAAGTAGAAGCATAAGGATGATGTTCACCATGAGGGTCAATGTCACTCATGTCATTTGAAGAAGAACTGTCGTTATAATAGGAATGAGTGCTTCTATAATCAACTAGTTCCTCTTCAAATGAATGAGAAGGGGAATCGTTAGGTGAAACCCCACAAAAGCTAATTTCAGTAAGTAAAGAAGAGTCAGGTGTAATACCTTCAGCAATAAGAATGGAAGTAGCAGCAGTCTCCTCAAAAGACAAACCCAAGGCTTCATAGCCTTGCTCACGTATAATCCTATAAGTCTCCTCTATTCTAGGAACATCAATATTAGACTCTTGATCTGGCGCAAGAGAAGGAGTAGTGGCCTTAGCACTAACTTTCTTTTTCTTCTTGCTTGCCCTAGTCCTCATTGGTGAAGGATGAGAAATAGGGGAAGAAGCAGTAGTAGTAATAGCAACAGCAACTGGTATGAAATTTGATACATCTATATCAGGGTGCTTCCTTTTAGAAGTAGCAGGGGATTTTCCCTTGCCCTTTACCTTGGGGTTGGCTGATTGAGGCTCAAGATGTTTTGAATAAATGGATTCATCGAGTAGGGGCCTTACCAGGATTGGGGTGACTTGCTCAAGAGGGGTCTTAGAGATGGTTCTGCGATGCCACAACTCCCTTTAGGTCCCCTTATCCAAGTATTTATCATTATTGGGGATCTTGGTAGAGATATTCTCATGAAGGACATCCTTCACGTAGTTTTGAATAAGTCCCACCTACCTCTGCCATAGAGTAAACTATGAGTGAGTGAAATATTTTAAGTAATCTTGAATAGGCATGTATAAGCCTCCCAAGTGGTTGACTCTGTGACCTATTCCTTCGAAATTGAAATTGGCATAGGCCTTGAGATATAGCTTAGAGGGGGAGGTGCTCGAAAAATAAGAAGGTGAATGAACACCTTGATAATAGCCGAACTACCTACTCACTCTCTCAGAGTGGTAGAACTCCACACCCTATCCCAAGTCAGTCAATGAAGGCAGAATTCAAGGCAAGATCATGACTTCCACTTCAATATGAGGACATGTAGACATAGAATCAGCATCTGCGGAACAATAAAAAAGTGACTCCAGAAGACGAGAAGGAGCCCCTTGTGAAAACCTCACCAACTCGTTTGTAGTAAGGCTGGAAGCAGAATTTATTAATGTTGTCTATCAGAGGGCCTAAAGGAGATTTGGGAAATTTCTTATGCCAGCTGGTAGCACGAGTAGCATAACTATGATAGGCCCTTGCCTCCGGGGCAAAGTTGGGGAATCTCTCAAATAAAAATGACATAAGGATAAAAAAGTTGGTGAACTTGATAGAATTATGATGGCTACAGGATCTCTCGACATCAACATGATCACGATCCAACCAAGTATAGATATATCCTAAGGTTAGAGCTTCGAGGGGGACTTCCTTCCCTCGAAAAGTCTCACAGCAAGTCAAAAAAGAAGCTCACGAGGGGAACCGTCTGGTCTCCCTGAAAATATAAACCTTTTAGTAAAGTAATAAATAATGCTGCCAAATGTGAGGTGGAATTGATTTTCAAGCCCTCCTGGATTCTCAAGGACCTGCTCGAACTTTACCCCTTGGGCAACTGGTCGAAATATTTAAACCAATACCTTTGCCATTTGGCAAAGGTATGTTTGGTGGTGCCAGTCTGATTGATCGTAATATATTTACAACACTCACTTAAAGCTTCGTGGATCTCTCCTACCATACCCTCCTCGACCTCATCCTTATAGCCATCAAAAAATACATGCTCTCCTTAATTGGGTAAGGTGAGAAGCTCAAATATATCCTCCATGGTTATAGTGAACTCACCCCATCCAGTAATAAAAGTGTACGAATCCCTGATCCAATGAGAAGCTAACAAAATGAAAGTGTTAGCGTGCTTTGCAACAAAACAAGTCTTCAAACTATTGATGGTGGTGGTAAGGACATGCCCCTCGACAATAGCCTTGTGCGAGGGGGTGACCAAGACATGATCTACCCAGAAGGCCCACTCGTTAGGGGAACCCCCACAAACTTTAAGTTGAATGTTGGAATGGGTAAAATCATCCCTATCCACTCGAACTCTAAGGTAATATCAAGTAAAAGAATAGGAAAGTCAGTAGACTCACTTAAAACCACATGAGGTTGCTCAATGATCTTAGTCACAAACTTCTACTCGAAATTGGCAAGAGAAGGCATAAAGGTGTCTTGGGGGCCAAAGTATGAAGAAAGGAAGTATAATCTAAAATCCCTTTTTAAACGACTGGCCAAGTTTTCCCTTTGAGATTTTAAATAAGTGATGGCGGCCGAGGGTCCCCCACTTATAGCAATCCTAAAATATGAATCTCCCATAGTAAAGGCGATGGAATCCAAAGATGTAAGTAATGATGATGGTGACTCCAGTGGCCAAAATGGTGGTGATTGTGAAGAAAATAGGTAAGGAGTCTGCTATCACTTCGCTAATGGTGGAGGCAAAGATAAAAATAGCATTTTGAGAAGAAGAGGCCACGAATGCTTGAGTTTGGAGGCTTAAAAGATGACGAACTAATAGAGGTTTATAGTTTCTCTCTCTAAAGCTCTGTGAAGTTTTAAAAGCTAGTGAAAGTAAAGAGAAGAAAGGTTAAAAGGGCCTTTTTTATACTAGAAAAGGGCATGGACGTTTGAGCAGCTTAAATATCAAAAAATTATCAACCAAATGATGGAATGTCTATTCCTAGTGCGACGCATGTCTCTTAGAACCCATAATATGGGCTGAAGTGACATAGTCATTTAATTCCAATAGTGTAATGATGTGGCTGAGTGAAACTGTTCACATTATAAGACGAATTTAATCATTGCGTACAACCCCGTTTTGGTCTACCCAACACAAAGATTTTTGTACGAGGGGACTAGTGTAGAGGGGTGTTCATTTGTTATTCCAGAATAAGCCTAGGGCGAGCAAGCCCACCTAGAGGGTCTACCTTTTCCCAAATCAGGAAAAATAGATTTATAGGGAGGGGTTCACCTTGAGTGATCCTATTACCAAATATGATACCTGGATGAGGGGACTCACCATGAGAAAACCCTCCACCTTAGAATGAAGTCATAGAAAAAGAGGCAAGGACGAGCAACCCTTCCAAATATGACTAAGGCCGTAGAGAAACGCAAGGATGATGGGGATCATCACGATATACCCCTCCAAACAAGACTAAGGCCACAAATAAAGGCCAAGAACGAGGGGGCTTACCATAAGCAACCCCTCATCTGAAGACTAAAGCCATAGAGAAGATGCAAGGGTAAGGGGGATCACCATGAGCAACCCCTCCAAACAAGGCTGATGCCACAGAAAAGGTCCAGGGCAGGGGGAATCACCATGAGCCACCCCATTTGCCCAAATTAACATCCTGGAAAATGAGATAGGGAGATAAGGTCCACCTAGAGTGGTTCCTCTGCCCCAAATCACATACTACATAATTGACATAGGGTGAGAGCGTCCACCTTGAGGGGCCTTATCCCCAAGATTTGTTACTTAAAAAATTATAAAGTATTAATATTTACTTTTTTTTACACGTAGCCTAGTTGAGTAAGCAGGGCTCATGTAGGCCAGTTAGGATCTTCAGGGAGTTTTAACTTGGTGGCGAAGAGATAAGGTTTGTTGAGAAAGCTTAACCATTTAGCACTTTAAGATAAAGAGAATACTAATAGAGGGACCCAAGGAGTCACTCAAGCCCTTATACAACCCACACTTAGTTATAACTGAAGTCAGTAGCTAAGAGGCTACTCACAAGAAAAACACTTTTTATAAAATGATTTTAGAGAGGGTGGCCCTCGAGGCCACTCTCAAGTTTACACAGTTTCTACAAAAAGTTACAGTTTGAAAAAATATTTATCAAATAGTTTGTTTTGTCACCATTAGGAGACATATTTTCCTTTTTACTTTGGTTTACATAAGGTGTCGTTTTTCAGAGGGGACAAACGACTGCCGACCAGGTAGGGACAAAAGGTACATTAAAGACCTTGTCCCTAAAGTTCCCTTACATTTTTGGCGCTTAAAAAGACCAAACTAGCCCTAGTATGCACCTATAAATATGATCCTTTTAAAGTGAAATCTGACAACAGAAACTCAAGTTAAGCCATTACTCTATCAAAATTACACCAGAACTAGTATTATTTCCTTGCTCTCTCTCTAAGTGTTAAGTGCTGGTTTCTTTAATCCCACATTTACAACCATCATTCTCAGGAGATTATTCTCTCCAAGTTACTATTATTGCTTGTGAAGTTCATCTTTTTGCAGGAAATTGACTCCATTTTTACAAAAAGACGAAGGTTCTACCAAAAGTTTCTTTTGAAATCTTAAAGACCTTGAAGGTAGAGTTCATTAGAGTGGTTCATGCCTCATCCATTACAATTTCTTATCAGACCCTAGTCACACTATCCTCCTATAATTATATCATTAGGAATATGTTTGAGAGGAAATCCATCTTAAGTGACATCAAGAAGAACCACATGTGCTTCGTAAGGTCGTTGATGATCAAGCAACTTTTTATCCAAGGTTAAAACATTGGCAACGTGTAAATAGATGATGTCAGTTTGAATCTTAAATGAAAATAATTTTTTTTTTGTTACTTGTAGTTAATGAATGTATTAGGTATAATATTAACACTACCAACACTCTTTTGGATTAAAGATGAAAGGCTGTATTACAAGTTTCTTAGTAGAAACAATTTTGATTATATTTGGATAGGTTATTGTAAATGAATATTTTATTTTGATTGTGTTTAAAAATGAATATTGAAATGGATATTTTGAATGTTAGTGGAACTTATTTGAGTAAAATTGTATTTTGTATTGCAAACTAACTACACAAATAAATAAAAACTAAATATTTTTACCATTTGATCTTTATATTTTGCCAAGAGAAAAAATTGTAACATATTCATAATTGGGTTTGCCTATAAAAATGAACATTGCTATAATACAACAACTGTTTCAATTCTATATAATGAGCACTTATTTTAATGTAGTTCAGATAAGTTCACTATATTAATCTGATATTGTTTTCATATTAGGTAACAAAAATAAATCAAGGATTTATCTTACATTTGATCTTAATTACTGACAGAAGCATAACACTACACTAAATCATGCTGATGGTCATGGACTTTGGCCCTGACTAGGCTTGTGGGTCGCGGATCAAAGCCGTGACCAAATTAAGCGTTCACATTTTCGTGGTTCACAGACCAAATCCCTGACCATGCAGGTGGTCACAAACCAATGTCACCACAGAGGACAGTTATGGCTATGGGTCGTGAACCCAACTGCAATGAAAATCTATATGGGCTGTGACTGAGGTAGGGATGACGCAACAAATGGCCACGGCTACGAGTTGTGACCTCATTTTTAATCGCAATGAACAAAATGGTCACGACTAGCCATGACCATATTTAACTGCAATGAAAAAAATAAAGATGGTCACGCCAAAGAACCAAAACCAAAAAATACGAGAAATGGTCATGACCTAGAACCGTGACCATATTTAACTATAATAAAAAAAAATGAGTTATTTGGGTCCTATTCTCAAACTGGGAGTCTCGCGACTATGAAGTAGGTTACTACGTGTTACATTGGAGGCACACAAGGTGTTCGTGCCAATCACGGTGCCGTTTGGGTTCTGCTGGTGGAGCTCGCCCCCCGCGCCACATTTCAAGCCTAAGTGTGCCCGTTTTAGAATTTGTGTTTGGGTTCTATCTTCATACCGAGAGTCCCTTAGCTGCGTAAATAGTTGCTACATGTTACATTGGATCCGCACGAGGTGTTCGTGCCACTCGTGGTGCCGTTTGGGTGCCGATAGGAGTACTGACCCCCGCGACACATTTTTAATTTTTAGTATGTCTGTTTTCGAATTAGTGTTTGGGTTCAATCCCCAAATTGGGAGTCCCTCAGCTATGTAGTCGGTTGCTACGAGTTAAGTTGGATGCATATGAGGTATTATTGCGACTCGCGATGCCATTTGGGTGCCACTGGCCGTGCCTGCCCCCTCACGACACATTTTCAAGTCTAAGTGTGCTTGGTTTCGAATTTGTGTTTTATCCTCAAATCGGGAGTCCTGTATATGTACGACCGATTGCTATGTTATAACCATATAAACCGACACCCAAAACAACCATTAAGAGAGAAACGAAACCTCCTTCCGTGTATAAAATAATTTTTGTAGCCGAATACAGACGTTTCTTTCCTCCCCACATAGTTAGAAGTAGATAAACCGGAATTAGTTCTCTTTAAAATTCAAAGTGTATGTCCCCGCACAAATCTCAGCTGTCACTTGCTCTGATTCTACATATTGATCGTTTTTAACTAAAAGAAAACTTTTGGGTGGAACATTTACATTATGTATAATATCTTCACTCTCAATCATTACTATTTTGCTATTCATTAGAATTCTATACATAGACGAAACTTTGAATCATTTTTTCTCGAGCTGTACGAGGAGAAAACTTCCTATACATTTCGGGGGGAGGGAGGTATTGTTCATCTAAACCTCTCCCAATGAGTGTTACATTGGATACACACGAGATGTTCATGCCACTCGTGGTGTCGCTTGGGTGCCGCTAGGGGTGCCCACCACCTGCATCACGTTTTCAAGTCTAAGTGTGTCTGTGTTTGAATTCGTGTCCTATCCTTAAATCAAGACTACTGCGACTACACGTTCGATTGTTCTATGTTACGTTGGACGCACAAGAGGTGTTCGTGCCACTCGCGGTGCCATTTGGATGCCGCTGGGGTGCTTTCCCACCCCGTGGAACGTTATCAAGCCTAAGTGTGCCTGTTTTTGAATACATATTTGGAACCTATCCTAAAATCGATAATCCCACGTCTATGAGGATGGTGTATACGTGTTATGGTGGATTCACACGAGATGTTCGTGCCACTTGGGGTTCCGTTTGGGTGCCGCTGGGGTACTCCTCCTCTCACGGAATGTTTTCAAGCCTAAATGTTCCTGTTTTCAAATTTGTCTTTAGGTCCTATCTGACGCACCTTATACTCTTGACTCACTTGAGTCTGCATTGTATAAGTACTCATCTAGTTTGGAAATAGTGACAAAATTGTGTCCTTTTCTAGAATCCAAAAAGCCTAAGAAATTGTCTAAGATTCATTCCTCTTGTTTGTCTAATCAAAGGTATATGTACCAACACTCACACACATTAGGATTACATTCATATCTTGTATATTGCATATAATTGGTTGTGTGTGTGTTGTATGTGTTAATTTCCTTAAAATTGATTTTTAATAATTTTTGGGAATTTTAAATGATTTTTAAAAACACCTTTTATCTTAATTAAAATTGGATTTATAAAGTATTGGGGTCATTCTGTAATTCTGGATTGTTGGTTTTATTAGCTGGAAGTTCACTTGGGTAGAAATCTAAAGCGCTAGAGACTTCAAGGTGTCTTTGTAATTATTTCCAAAACACGCGTTTCAGCTTTAATCCTAGCCCTACACCTGTCTGCCAGATAACGGTTGGATTTGTGTTTCTTCTGAGAAATATAAGACTTGCACATTTGCAAGCCTTGGATTGTTTTAATCAACGATCTGCATGCGTTCTAATTCAATCCTTGTGAATCCCTCTTAAACCAATCAGAAGCGTTTTAGCTACCGCTTATCTCTAACCCTTGGATCAAAGTCACACTTCCTAGACCAAATCGTAGCCCTTGATTTTGAACCATCATCTCGATCCTTCTCATCCCTCTATATAAGGAGGCGACCCCTCAGCCAGAAGAGACTTTTGCCACTTCGTCTATTTGAGTGAGTAGAGAGATAAGAGAGAAACTAGAGAGAGAGAGAGAGTTAGAAACCTTAACCCTAAAACGTCCTAACATCTTTCAAACCCTAACCTCTTTCAAAACCTGTATATACCAAACATAACCTTGAGTGTTTGAGAGTTTTTGAGTGTTGGTTTGTTAGTTATTTCATGATGTAACCTCTTCGTTTTGAGATCTTGCTTTCAACTTAGACATTAAGTTTAAGATTTGTGTTTCTGATTCATAGAAATCGTAGATCTGAAAGTTTTATGTTATATTTCACATAGATCTGCATTTATAGTTTCTCATCTTGAGAAAACTTTTGTTGATTTGTTTCTGTAAATGTTTTCAACTTCAAAATCAACAAAAACATTTTCTGTTTCTAGTTCTTTTGAAACAAAACCTTTGACCTAGTTAGAATCGCACTTGGTGATTTTCAATCTCAAAAATATTTTCAAAACCTGAGATTGATTAAGATCTTGATATGTCTTTTGAGCAAGATAGCGGTGGATTCTGGGTTAATATTAAAGGTCAAATAAGGTTCAAAGTTTCCTAAGAAGAGAGAAACTGAAAATCACGGCTTATAGATCTTATATGTAATTTGATAGGACTGTTTGTATAAATCAGCGTGAGTGTGTGCATGCATGTGTTAGAAGCACCTTCACAAAACAGTTACACCCTACCACACTAAAAGTGTTGGTAATAAGATCTTGAAACAAGAGTCGACGTAAAGAACTGGAACAAATTGGATGTTAGCAAACTGGAGAACAACATCAACAAACAGAACTACAGAAAAGTTAGAAGGACGCCAGTGGATACATTCCTAAACTTGTATAGGTCTGATTTGTGTGCATGTGTGTTATATAGTTTGTAACCGTTATAATTTGTTTTAGTGAAATTTTTGGTTTACTCCGTAGAGGGAGTCGTGGACGTTTCCTCAGTTGGGTGAGGTTTTACCACGTTAAAAATATCTTATCATTAATCTTTCTACATCTCCTCATCCCTTTCTGATTAGTGTGCTGAATTAAAAATGATTTTAGTTTTGTTTTTCAAAACTTGTTAATAAATCTTAAACAGATCTCGTGCATAATTTTAAACACATCTTGTGATTAAACTGATTTGATTTCAAGAAAAGAGTTTCTTCAAAAAACAGTTCAGAGTTACTTAAATAGTTTAATCTTGTATTAAACGGCTTTAGTAACAGTTTTTCACTGTCCTAAAATCGGGTGTCCCATGGCTGTGCAGACGGTTTCTACCTTTTACATTGGAGACACATGAGATGTTCGTTCTAGTCGTGGTGCCTTTTGGGTGCCGCTGGGGGTGCCCAAACACCGCGCTGCATGTTTTCAATCCTAAATGTACTTATTTTCGAATTCGTATCCTACCCTTAAATTGGGAGTCCCTCGCGGATGTGCAGTCATTTGCTACGTGTTAGTTGGACGTGCACGAGGTGTTCCTGCCACTAGTGGTGCCATTTGAGTGCCGTTGAGGGTGCTCACTCCCCGTGACACGCTTTCAACCCTAAGTGTGCATATTTTCGAATTCTTTTTGGGTCCTATCATCAAACCAGGAGTTCTGTGACTATGTGGTTATTATTACGTTGGATGCGCATGAGGTGTTCGTGCCACTCGCGATTCCATTTGGACGATGCTAGTGATTCCCATCCCTCGCGACACATTTTCAAGCCTGAGTTGTCTATTTTTGAATTCGTGTCCCATCCTCAAACTGAGAGTCCCAAAGCTCTGTGGCTAGTTGCTAGGTGTTATGTTGAACATGCACGAGGTGTCTGTGCCATTCGTGGTGCCATTTGGGTGCCGCTGAGGGTGCTTGCCCTCTTCGGTATGTTTTTAAGCCTTAGTGTTCCCTTTTTGAATTCGTATCCTATCCTCAAATTATGAGTCCCGCAACTGTGCAATCGATTTCTATGTGTTATATTGGATGCGCACGAGGTTTTCATACCACTTGTGGTTCTGTTTGGGTTTCGCCTGGGGTTCTTACCCGGACGACACATTTTCTAGCCTGTGTTCTTGTTTTTAAATTCATGTTTGCGTCCTATCGCCAAACTGGGAGTCCCATGGATGCACAACCGTTTACTACATGTTATGTTGGATGTTCACGAGGTGTTTGTGCCATTCGTAGTTCCATTTGGGTGCCACTGGGGGTGACCGACCCCATGACACGTTTTTAACCCTAAGGGTGCCACTTTCGAATTCGTTCCCTATCCTCAAACCATAAGTCTCGTGGTTGCACGACCGATGGATACATGTTACGTTGGATGTATACTTGGTGTTAGTGCCACTCGTGGTGCTATTTGGGTGCCGCTGGGGGAGCCCACCTCCTGCGGCTTGTTTTCAAGCCTAAGTGTGTCTGCTTTCGAATTCGTGTCCTATCCTCAAATCGAGAATCCAACGGTTGTGTGTCCGATTGCTATGTGTTACATTGGATGCGCACAAACATGTTCGTGCCACTCGCGGTGTCGTTTGAGTGTAGTTGGGTGTGCCCGCTCTCCACAGAATGTTTTAAACCCAAGCGTGCTTATTTTTTAATTCGTGTTTGTATCCTATCATGAAATTAGGAGTTCAATGGTTGCAGGACCGATTGCTAAATGTTACTATCAATGCGCACAAGGTGTTCTTGCCACTCCGCTGCAACATGTTTTTAAGCCTAAGTTTGCCTATTTTTGAAATCATGTACTATCCTCAAACAGAGAGTCCCGTGGCTGTGCGGTCAGTTACTACGTGTTACCATGGATACGCACAATTTTACTTTGGATAAAAGAGAAATGGAAACGGTGCCCTAGGTTTTACTTTGGATGGAAGATACTTCAGATGAAGATATTTCGGATGAAAGAGAAACGAAAACGAAAACGGCCCTAGGTTTTTCTTTGGATTGGTTTTTGGGAAATGGGGGGCGGCCGTGTGTGTTTATTTGAGGTAGTTAGGGTATATTTTTAAAGTTTTTATAATAAAACTTTAATACAACTTTTATTTAGTTTTATTTTACACCTAAGATATTATATAAATAATATTTTTAATGTATGTTAGATGGATACGAATATCCGATAAAATAGATACTCCGCATCGGATACGGATTCTCCGTGTCGGATACCACTACTATCCGTATTCGTATTCATTTTTTAGGATATTTTTATAGAGCATCCATATTCGTATCCATTTCCATTTTTTAGATAAATATTCGCAAATTCGGATTCGAATATTGGACATATGCGAATTTTTAAATATCCGTTTACAGCTCTAGTTAAGAATTTATTCATTTTACTTCATGTCACATCATTTTTTCTGTATACTATCCTTTATTCTAACATTTCCAATTTCAAGTCGCGAACATTGTCATCTCTCAAAGGCAAAAGTATGAAGGCCTATACAAACTGTATCAGATCGCGACGTTAGTTCATAAGACCGATTTAGAAAATACCCGATCCTCTTCCTTTGAGGCAGGAAATAATTCATCTACCGCGGAACTTTAACTGGCCAATATGAACTTGGGGGATGCAACCAAGGCTAAGGAAGAGGTTGAATAGAACTTTACCGCGGCTGTGAAATACCTTCAAGCTGCTGAGGCCTAAGCTTTGGAATCTACCAGGAAAGCCACCAACTTTGAGAGCGCTCTTAACATGCTTCAGTAAAAATATGACCAACTAGAACATCGCTGCACATCCTCACTTAAAAAAAAAGATAACAATCATGCCGCATTATTAAAGCTAATGGAAGAGGCTCATTCTGCAGCCTTGAAAAGAGTTGTGGTCGACGTAATAACTTCTTATAAATATTCGAAGGATTTATTCCTTACAAATAATAAAGCCTATCTTCATGACTTCTAGGAACTAAGGCACAGGGTGGTGAATTTTTTTCTTGAATCAAAAGATCAAGTGATGTCCTGGAAGCTAGGCAATGCTGAGCACGATGAATGTGTGGAGGATATCAGAGTTGTGGCAGTGGAAAAAGCTAAGTAGTTAATGGAAGAGGTTGCGGCAGAGGATGATGAGACTGAGACAGCGGCCGGTGATGACGATGAAGATGAAGTTGATGACACAGCATCAGAGCTATCTTGTATCCATTTTTTGTTATGACATTTGTAACATCATCTTTCTGATGACTAAACATCATTTTAAACTTGGAATTTTCTTGTAATTATACAGGGTTCTATTTGATCCATCTTTGGAGCCATTTTTATCCTTTTGAACTCGTATGGGGTTGCGACCTATTTTTGTAAGGATGTGCCCTTAATCAATATCGATCATAATCTTGAATATTTTAACGTTTTTGACTACATGCCTCTTTTACTTTATACAATCTTGAATAATCTTCTTTTTCCTTCTGTTTTACTTGCATGCTCCTATCGTTATCGTGAGAATAAGCCATGACTAGTGAGGCTGCAACCATTTTTTACTCAATGTGGTGAAAATCTTGAATGCTTTTGATCTAATGTTGTTGTAGAAGTGTAGGATTATTCACGAACGATTAAGTCCTTGTCCCTTTTATATAGGTATATGATTTTTCACAGATGATTAAGTCCTTGGCCCCTTTATATAGATTTAGGATTTTATACAGACGATTAAGTCTTTGGCCCCTTTATATAGATTTAGGATTCTTCACATATGCTTAAGTCTTTTGCCCCTTTATATATATTTGAGATTGTTTGTAGATGATTAAGTGTTTGGACCCTTTATATAAATTTAGGATTGTCAGTAAATGATTAAGTTTGTGTCCCCTTTGAATAGACATAGGATTTTCTACGGATGATTAAGTCCTTAGTCCCTTTGAATAGATATAGGATTGTCCGCAGACGATTAAGTATTTGGCCCCTTTAGTTTATTGTCTGGCCTCCCTAAGCTAGGTATTATGAAGCTTCCCCAAGATATAGTTAGATATATATATATATCAAGCCATCTTTGACTGGGTATTATGAGCCCCCTGGATAATTGAAGCATCTTGAAAGTTGAGAACGAACATTGTGATATCCCATGGCTTTGCGTTATGTACGACTGCCAACCAAGACAATCTCCTCAACAGACCTTTCCCCATGAAATAAGAAAATAATCTCCAGGATAATTGGTCATCATGTTCCATTAAATTTGTTCAAGACAAAGGTCTTTCAATCGATTCTAAACAAAAAAGCAAGAATTATCATATGACTAATAATTGCCATTCATTTATATATATATATATTGACTTTAACAAAATATCAAATATCTTCAAAATATAGCAATAAAACTTCACAGATAGAGTTCAAGAAGAGGAAAATGTTACCAAATAGATGCTAAGGCTGAAATCTAGCAAGGAGCCTCCCCTGCACCCCCTAAGGATGAAGCGCTCCCTTCCTGACAAGCCTTTCAATCTCATTCTTCAGGGCATGGAAATCGTTTGTTTCGTGGCCATAATCGCTGTGGAAATTGCACCATTTGGCCCGGTCCCTCTTGTGAGGAGGGAACCTCAGCTTCTCAGGCCAACGGAGTAATTTGTCTTCTCTAATAAGATCCAAAATGTCTTCAATTTGGTAATCAACGGGGTATAGGTCTCATAGCCTTTTTCTTATTTTGGCTGCTCTAGTTTCCTCATTAAAACTTTGGCAACGACCATTACTGCTTCTGCTGCAGCCTTTTTCATGGATGTGAAGGTTGTAGCTTCTGATACTGCGACCTGTGCAGAGGCGAAGGTTGTAGCCTCTAACGTCAATACCCTCTGCGTTAGAAAGTTAACCTGGTCTTGGAGTGCTGATTGACAGTCAAACAAGCGATCAATATAGCTCAGTAACTGGGTAACTTCTTCACTCTGCTTTGTTCTTATCTTTAAGGTTCCCTCCATGTTTTATGCTGTGTTAGTCTTTTAGAAATCTGTAAGAGGGTAGTCCCCTTATAGCCTGGGAGTATGATAATACTAGTTGAGGTGTAACCCCTATAGCTATAGTGATAGATGATAACCCAAAAACTCTTTAATGAACACAAATAAATACACCATATTATATTTGATCAACACTCAGATTGGATTCACAATACACTCGTGTATAACTCAAGTAATAATAGAGGGGGCTTATAAGTAACCCATTCAAAGGGAGAGAGGAGTAAGTACCCTAGATACACCTAGGTAGGCAACTAAAAACACTAACAACCTCTAAGAAATCTCCAGTTGGCTATTAAAAGCTTCACAATAAATGACAATGGTGGGTGAGTAAAGGCTAGTTTGCAATAACTTCTCTCTCTTCTATGATAATCTCCCTAGAGAAGGACTCTCAAAAGAATGTCCTCCCCTCAGAAGTAGTTGAGGCCCATAAATAGCCCTCACACCAATCCTGAGGTGCCTCACTCTTCAACAACCGTGAAGGACATCCCCTCATACTTTATGTCACAAACATTACATGCTTGATGGACTAGTCAGCTCCACATCATAAATATCAAATACCAAGACATGCCTTTTGCCTAACCACTGTGCGTTAGGTGGATGTCAGCGCAGAAGTTGCTCACCAACTGTATGATAGCCCCAAATACCACGGTGGTTTACTCAAGTGCAGATTTGATAGTGCCTAGCTGGCTAGTGACATCACCTAAAATAGGTATGACATTAGGTGGAGGGATGTTTGGTTCACAATTCAACGCATGATGGAACTCAATGCACGATGGAACTGAACACATGATGGAACTCAAGGCTGTTTCGCCCAAGGTTCCACGATAAAAGGTCTTTCGGTGTTTTACCAGATGTATCTATGGTGGTCAGGAGAAGCACTAACGGTGCCTCACTTCGCAATCCTCCAAACCAAGTCCCTTTGAAGTTCCCACGACGATGTCATTCGATAGAGCATGAAAGCTCTCCTAGGCCCTACCAGGCCTGGTCTCTCGTGAGTACCATTTGACCTTACACTGAATAATCATTATAATCATCATAGCCTATAATCAAGATAAAAAAGAGAAACAACATCACTAAGTAAGATAATCAAAGTTAAAGAATGAGCACTCTCAGCCAGTTTCTTTACTAGAAGATCTCCCTGGGCTGCCATAGTGGGTTGCCTCGCTTAAGCTGCCACGCTGAGATGCCTCACTGCCTTAATCCCTTGAGTCTGTTGTATTAGCTGGGGAGATTAGCTATATTTTTTAGATTATCTTCAATCCCCCTATAAAATCTATACTCTAAGATGAACTAAACAGTGGTGAGAAAACCAAGGAATGCAGAGAATATGCTAAGTATAATAACAGGGATGCAGAGTTTTGTAATCTATAAAGTTGCACTATTGTGGCCGTGGCACATTGGTCACATGAGGTGATTTCCATGGATTTCTCAAGGGAAAATCCACCAGATTTCCATTTCCTCTGGGTCAAATGAGTGGTGGAGATGTACTGTAGTGGAAGGGCTGCGGCCTGTAGGCAATTATTCTGCCTGGTCGCATCCTTCCAGAGACAGTAAAAATCCCAAGATAAAACGTGTCCTAGAACTTGAGTTCTACCCCCAAGAGGTGACCAACAAAGGACAACTAGGAGCCTACCAAAGACTAAAATAGTCCTTGAGGGCAAAACAACACTAATTTGGTAGTAAAAACCTAGAAAATAATGGTAATAAAGCATAAATGAGTAAGTAGGACTAATCCCTAGCTACCACCTTTATGGAGCTTTAGCTTTTTGTGTTTTTAAACACTAGCTAGGTGGGGAAATTTCATTGGGGTATTTAAAATAGATCTATGGTCAAAGAAAGGAAGACCAATAGCAGATCCGAAAAAGAATAATTCGCTCATCAGGTTGTACACAAATGTAAGGGCTCGATAACCGAAATCCCGCCCATGGGATCATGACCCAGGGGTCCCCGTAGATGAGATAAGGCATTTGGAACCCTGGATAAGAAGAAACAAGATAAAAATACTTCATTCCCACAGACGATGCCAAATTGATGATATGAAAAATTAGACACACGTCCTTCTCGAACACAAAATCAAATGTGAAGTAGCAATAAAGCAAGTAAAAGGATATAAACACAAGATATAGAGTGGTTAGACTATAAAAATGAGCCTACGTCACCTTTATTGCCTTATTCTCATTATATACATTGTATAGTACACAATTGTGGTGCAAGAGAAGTAAGAGAGGAGAATACACGAATGTAATGAATCTGGAAGCCCAGGATGTGGCCTATAAGGCAAATATGAAAGTACTGCAACCAAGTAAGACCTAATAGGGGGTGTAGATCTGTAGAGAGATGTAGTGTGGAGATTTTGGTAGGGCTTCGCTGGGTAATTCCTCTCTCGATCCCCCAAATTATGAGGTGAGCTCCTCTATTTATAGGAGATACAAAGGTGGTATCACGTGTCTAGGACACGTGGCATATGGATAAGTCTAGAGAATGAATCCTTATGGTTAGTAGCTAGTTGTGTACAAATATGGGCTGCGGCCTATTTGGACCCAGGCAACAACAATTTGGAAGGAAGCGCAGCGGTTTGTCTGAGTTCAGGCAGTGACCAATTCTGACCAATGCTGGATACTGGTATAGGTAAGGGCCGCAGCCTGTCTGTGCCTAGGCAACGACTCTTAATGAACACTACACGACAGTGGGCCTATATTGTCCATATCACCCGCCCCCACAACACATTTTAAAGCCAAAGTGTGTCTGTTTTTAAATTCATATCCTATCCTCAAATCAGGAGTCCCGCGTTCGCATGACCGATTGTTAAGTTGGATGCACATGAGGTGTTTATGCCACTCGTGGTGCCATTTGGGTGTCACTAGGCGTCTATGCGATTGGATGCTAGGTGTTACATTGGATGCGCATGAGGTGTCAGTGCCATTCACGGTGCCGTTTGGGTGCTGCTGGGGGTGCTCTCTCCCACGACACATTTTCAAGCCTAAATGTGTCTGTTTTCAAATTCCTGTTTGGGTACTATCCTCAAATAGAGAGTCCCGCGGCTGCGTGACCGATTGATACTTATTATAGTGGACGTGCACGAGGTGTTCGTGCCACTCACGGTGCCGTTTGGGTACCACTGGTGGTGCCCGCCCCCCGACACATTTTTAAGCTTAAGTGTGCATGTTTTTGAATTCGTGTATTATCATCAAATCGAAAGTCCCACGGCTATGCGAACTGTTACTAAGTGTTACGTTCGACACACATGAGGTGTTCATTCCACTCGCGATGCCATTTGGGTGCCGCTAGGGGCACCCCCCCCATGGCAAGTTTTTAAACATAAGTGTGCCTATTTTTGAATTTGTGTTTTGGTTCTATCCTCAAACCGAAAGTTCAGTGGCTAAGCGGACGATTGCTACGTGTTACATTAGATGCGCACGAGGTGTTCATGCCACTCATGGTGTCGTTCGGGAGCCGATGGGGGTTCCCACCCCCTCGTAACACGTTTTCAAGCCTAAGTATGCCTATTCAAATTCATGTATTATCCTTGAATCGGGAGACCTGCAGCTACGCGACTGGTTGCTACGTGTTACGTTGGACACGTATGAGGTGTTCAAGTCACTCATGGTGCCGTTTTGGTGCCGCCGAGGGTGCCAACACCCCGCGGTAGATTTTTAAGCCTAAGTGTGCTTGTTTTCAAATTCGTGTACTATATTCAAATCGGGAGTCTTGTGGTTGCGTGACCTGTTGCTACGTGTTACGTTGGATGCGCAATAGGTGTTTGTGCCACTAAAAGTACCATTTGAATGCTGCTGGGGGTGGCCATCACCCACGGTACGTTTTCAAACCTAAGTGTGCCTGTTTTTGAATTCATTTTTCAGTCTTATCCTCAAGCCGAGAGTCTTGAAACTGTATGGACGGTTGTTATGTATTAGTTGGATGCGTACAAGGTGTTCGTGACACTTGCGGTGCCGTTTGGGTGCCACTGGAGGTGCCACACCCCCTGGGGCACGTTTTAAAGCATGTGTGCGTGTTTTCAAATTCGTGCCCTATCCTCAAATCGGGAGTCACATGTATGAATGGTTATTTTCTATGTGTTACATTGAACATGCATGAGGTGTTCGTTCCTCTCGCAGAGCTATTTCGGTGTCGCTCGGGGTGCACACCTGCGACATATTTTCTTGCCTAAGTGCGCCTATTTTTGAATTCGTGTTTGGGTCTTATCCTCAAACCGAGAGTCCTGTGGCTACATGGTCGGTTTCTACATGTTACATTGGATGCGCAAGAGGTGTGTGTGCCACTCACAGTGCCATTTGGGTGTCACTGGGGGACCCCCCGGGGAACGTTTTCAAGCCTATGTGTTATTGTTTTTGAATTTGTGTCCTGTACTCAAACTGAGATTCTCGTGACTAGTTGCTACTTGTTATGTTGGATGTACATGAGGTTTTTGTTCCACTCGCGATGCCGTTTGGGTGCCGCTGGGGGTTCCCGAACCCCCATGGCACGTTTTCAAGCCTAAGTGTGACTTTTTTATAATTTGTGTCCTATCCTCAAAATCGAGAGTTTCACGGTTGTACGACCAGTTGCTACATGTTACATTGGATGAGCACGAGGTGTCAGTACCGCTCGCGGTGCCATTTGGTTGCCGCTGAGGGTGCCCACCACCCTATGGAACGTGTTCAAGCCTAAGTGTTCCTGTTTTTGAATTCTTGCCCTATCCTTAAATCGGAAGTCCCGCAGTTGCGCGACAGGTTTATACGTATTACGTTGGTTGTGCACGAGGTGTTCGTGCCACTCGCGGTGCTGTTTGGGTGCCGTTGAGGGTTACCACCCCCTTGCGATACATTATCTAGCCTATGTGTGCCTATTTTTGAATTAGTGTTTGGGTCCAATCATCAAATTGGGTGTCTCATAGTTGCGTAACCGGTTGCTACTTGTTATGTTGGACATGCATGAAGTGTTCATGCCACTCCCGGTGTCATTTGGGAACTGTTGGGAGTGCCCTCCCCCCCGACACATTTTCAAGCCTAAGAGTGCCTATTTTCGAATTTGTATTTGGGACCTATCCTCAATTTGGGAGTCCCACGACTGCGGGGTCGATTGCTACATGTTATGTTGGACATGCGCGAGGTGATCGTGCCACTTGTAGTGCTGTTTGGGTCAAGCTGGTGTGGCTTCCCCTGACACGTTTTCAAACCTATGTGTGCCTATTTTGGAATTCGTGTTTGGGTCCTATCCTCAAATCGGGAGTCCCACGGTTGCACAGCCGATTGCTACGTGTTACGTTGGATGCATATAAATTATTCGTGCCCCTCATGGTGCCGTTTGGGGACCGTTGGTGGTGCCTGTCCCCTCGGGCACCTTTTCAAACCTAAGTTTCTCTCTTTTTGAATTCATTTTTGGGTCTAATTCTCAAATCGAGAGTCCTGCGATTGTGCGAAAGGTTTCTACATGTTACGTTAGATGTACATAAGGTATTCGTGCTACTCACGGTGCCGTTTAGGTGCTGCTGGGAGTTCTCTCCCCCTCTCCCGCGATATGTTTCAAGCCTAAGTGCCTTTTTTAGAATTCGTGTCCTATCCCTAAATTGAGTGTCCCACGACTGTATGGACGGTTTCTACGTGTTACGTTGGACGTGCACGAGGTGTTCGTGCCACGCTCGGTGCTATTTGGGTGCCATTGGGGTGCTCACCCTCCGCGACACATTTTCAAGCCTAAGTGTTCCAGTTTTCGAATTCGTATTTGGGACCCATCCTTAAATTGGCAGTCCCGTAGCTGTGAATCTAGTTACTACGTGTTATGTTGGATATGCACAAGATTTTCATGCCACTTGCGGTGCCGTTTGGGGGCCGCTGGTGGTGGCCACCCTATGTGGCATGTTTTTAAACCTATGTGTACATATTTTTGAATTCGTGTTTAGGCCCTTTCCTAAAACTGGGAGTCTCGTGACTGCACAACTAATTGTTAGGTGTTATATTGGATGCACATGTGATGTTCGTGCCACTCATAGTGCCGTTTGGGAGTCGCTGGGGTGCCCCTAGTGACATGCTTTTAAAACTAAGTGTGTCTATTTTTGAATTCATTTTTGGCTCCTATCCTAAAACCAATAGTCCGCAACTGTATGAATGGTTGTTACGTTAGATATGCATGCGGTGTTCATGCCACTTGCAGTGCCATTGGGAGTGCCCGCCCCCTCCCGCAGCACGTTTTTAATCTTAAGTGTGCTTTTTTTTGAATTTGTGTCCTATCCTCAAACCGAGAGTCTTGTCGGAGCACAAATGATTACTACGTGTTATATTAGAGGGTCACAAGGTATTCGTGCCACTCGCCATTTAGGTTCGCTGGGGGTGCCTTCGATATGTTTTCAAGCCAAAGTGTGCCTGTTTTTAAAATTTTGTTTGGGTCATTTCCTAAAACTAGGAGTCCCTCTACTACGAGACCGGTTGCTACATATTACGTTGGATGCGCACGAGGTGTTCGTTTGTGCCGCTAGGGGTGCCCGCCCCTAGGGGAAATTTTCAAGCGTAAGTGTTCCTATTTTTGAATTCGTATTCTATCCTCAAATCGAGAGTCCTGCGGCTATGCATCCAATTTCTACGTGTTACGTTGGATGCACACGAGGTGTTTGTGACATTTGCTGTGTCGTTTGGGTGTCGCTGGGGGTTCTCGCCCCCAAAGGCACATTTTTAAGCCTCTGTTAGCCTGCTTTTGAATACTTGTTTTGGTCCTATCCTCAAACCAAGAGTTCTGTGGATTCTTGAATAATTTCTACGTGTTATATTGGATGCACATGAGGTGTTCGTGCCACTCATGGTGCTATTTGGATGTCGCTGGGAGTCCCCTCTCCTCTAACACGTTTTCAAGCGTAAGTATGTCTGTTTTCAAATTCGTGTCCTATCATTGAATCGTGAGTCGTCTGATAGTGGGATTAGTTGATACGTAGTATGTTGGATGCACATGAGGTGTTCGTGCCACTCACAATGCCATTTCTTTTCCACTGGGGGTACTCGTCCCCCACTGCATATTTTCATGCCTAAGTGTGACTGTTTCGAACACGTGTTTGGGTCCTATCCTCAAATTGGGAGTCCCACAGCTGCTTTGATGATTGATACATGTTATGTTTGACGTGCACCAGCTGTTCGTGCCAGTCGTGGTGCCGTTTAGGAACCGTTAGGGTTTTTGGCTCCCCGCAACACGTTCTCTAGCCTAGTGTGTCTGTTTTTGAATTTATGTTTGGGTCCTATCCTCAAATCGGGAGTACCGCGACTACAAAAATGGTTGCTACGTGTTATACTGTATGCAAACTAGGAGTTTGAGCCACTGACAGTGCCATTTGGGTTCCCCCCCGCGACACTTTTTCAAGGCTAAGTGTGCCTTTTTTTGAATTCGTGTCCTCTCCTCAAACTGAGAGTCTTGCAGCCGTGAAAAAGATTGTTAAATATTACGTTGGATTCGCACGAGGTATTCATGTCACGCGCGTAACCATTTTGGTGTTGCTGGGTGTGTCCGACCCCGTGGCACGTTTTCAAGCCTAAGTGTGCCTATTTTCGAATTCGTGTTTAGGTCCTATACTCAAACTGGGATTCTAACGGCTATGCGACTAATTGCTACATGCTATGTTGTATGCACATGGGGTGTTCATGCCACTTGCGGTGCCGTTTGGGTGTCGCCCCCCATGGCATGTTTATAAGCATATGTGTGCGTGTTTTTGAATTCGTGTCCGATTCTCAAACTGGGAGTCCCACGGCTATGCAGATGATTGCTACATGTTATGTAGGACATGCGCGAGTTATTCGTCCAGTCTCTTTGCCATTTGGGTTCCACTTGTTTGCGTGCCCCCTCGCGGCACGTTTTCAAGCCTAAGTGTGCCTATTTTCAAATTCGTGTTTGGTTCTTATCCTTAAATCGTGAGTCCGGCAGTTTCATGGCCAGTTGCTACATGTTATGTTGGATGCGCACGAGGTATTCGTCCCACTCGCAGTGCCGTTTGAGTGCCGCTAGGGGTGCCTTCCACCCACAACCCGTTTTAAAGCTTAAGTACGCCTATTTTCAAATTTGTGTTTGGGTCCTATCCTCAAATTAGGAGTCCTGGTGCCACATGAACGATTGCTACGTGCTACGTTACATGTGCTTGATGTGTTCTTGCCACTCGCCGTGCGGTTTGGGTGCCACTGAGGGTGCCCGACCCCCACGCCATGTTTTCAAGTCTAAGTGTGCCTGTTTTTGAATTCGTGTTTGGGCCCTATCCTTTAATTAGGAGGCCCTCAATTGTGCAGTCAGTTCCTACGTGTTACATTAGATGCGCATGAGGTGTTCGTGCCACTCACGGTGCCGTTTGGGTGCCGCTGGTGGTGCTCGCCTCCCCGTGACATGTTTTCAAGCCTGAGTGTGCTTGTTTTTGAATTCCTGTTTGGGTCGTGTCCTCAAACTGGGAGGCCCGTTTCTATAAAGCCGAGTGTTATATGTTACATTGAACCCGTGCGAGGTGTTTGTGCCACTCGTGGTGCCGTTTGGGTGCCGCTGGTGGTGCCCTCCCCCGCGACACATTTTTAAACCTAAGTTTGCTTGTTTTCAAATTCGTACCCTATACTCAAATTGGAAGTCCTGCGACTGCATGAATGGTTGCTACATTTTACGTTGGAAGCACACTAGGTGTCCGTGCTACTCGCAGTGCCATTTGGGTGCCACTGGGGGTGCATCCTGGGCACGTTTTCATGCCTAAGTGTGTCTTTTTTGAATTTTTATCCTAGCATCAAATCTAGATTCCCACAACTACGTGGTTGATTTCTACCTATTACGTTAGACACACATAAGGTGTTCATGCCACTCGCGATGCGATTTGGGTGCTCGCCCCACCGTGACACATTTTCAAGCCTAAGTGTGTCTGTTTTTATATTTGTGTTCTGTCCTGAAACTGAGAGTCCCATGACTATGCGATCAGTTGCTGTGTGTTACGTTGGACGTGCAAGAGGTCCTCATTCTACCCTCGATGCCTTTTGTGTGCCGCTGGGGCACCCACCCCCGCGACACTTTTTCAAGCCAAAGTGTGCATATTTTTAAATTCGTATTTGGATTCTATTCTCAAACCAGGAGTCCCCGTGACTGCCCAACCAGTAACTACTGAAGCACCCTATATCTTTGACTCACTTGTGTCTATATTATATAGGTGCTCATCTAGTTTGGAAATAGTGACAAAATTGAGTCATATCCTAGTCTACCAAAAAGCCTTCAGACTACATTTGTATTCCTCTAAAGTTCCTAAAGGTAAAAAACCAACACATTCACTTAGGATTGCATATATATGTTGCATTATTCATTATGTGTGTGTGTGTGAGTTAAATCCCATTAAAATGATTTTCTACATTTTTTGTGATATTTTTAATAATTTTAGGAATTTTAAAAATAATTTTTAAACATTTAAAATTGGATTTTATAATGTTTTGGGGCTGTTTTATAATTTCTCTAAGTGCCTAAAACTTTGCTTGGGTAGAATTCGAAAGCGCTAGATAATATTGTGGGGGAAAATTGAATTCTTTCAACTTAAAAAATACGCATTTTTCTTAGCATCGTGGCCTTACACGTGTTGATATTATAATGGCTAGATTTGTGCTTTCTTTACCTCACATTTCTGTAACTTTACTTGAACCGTTGGATCATTTTTATCAATGGTCTGCTTGTCTTCTAAAGTGATCCATATGTTAACCTTTTGAACCAATCAGAGTGTGTTTAAAAGCGGTACATCATCAACCATTAGATTTACTTCGATCATTTGTATTCAATCCTGATCGTTGATTTGCTTCATCATTCCTGAGCCTTCCATGCTCTAATATAAATAGGACTCATATGTGCAACATTTACAATCTTTGGATCATTTTCACCGCTGAGAGAAAAAAGAGAGAGAAGTGAGAGAGAGAGAGAAATAAAACCCTAACCCAACTCAGGCCAATTTCTCAGCAGATAACCTCTCTCTGAGTTGAGTTAGTTTGAGATTTGTGAAGATCCATCCTCTCTAGTTCTAAATCTCTTATCCAACTAAGTCACGTAGTTCGAAGCTCATTTGCTTTCATAGAAAGTTAAGATTTGAGACTCTGTGATACATATCACATAGATATTACTGTATTTGATTTCTTCTTAAAGAAATCTTTATTTTGTTGGCTATTTTTTAAACTCTTATGTTGATTTCAAAACCTAAACCAAAAAAATCATTTCTAATTTCAGTTTATAAGAATATCCAGACTTAGATCTAGTTGAGATCTTGATTGGGGATTTATACTTTCATATATTTCACATTTTGCGAAATAACTGTACATTTTTTAATAAAGAAAGTGTCTAGGATCTTGGATATTTTATGTAGCAAGATTCCCTCTTGATCTACGGATAAATTTAAAGATAAAAAAGTCTGAGAGTTTTGATCAAACTGATTTTGAAAATTTCTGTTGCTTATTAGAAATTTGTTTGTAATTTGATACTCATTCTGTCTCTAATAAGTGTGTGTGAGTTGCACGCATGTGTTAGGCACATCACTTCACAACACTTTCACACTACAATACTAAAACGTGTTGCTAGAGATATTTTGGACTTTAAGAGTCGACATAAAGCTAAAAGGAGTGGAATTACAAAGTTTAGAGAACAACTACAACATTAGAGCATTGGGAGAAGTCAGAATAATCCAAAGTAGCTGGTATATTTTCTGAACTTAGATTAGGTCTGATTGTGTGTTTAATTTGTTAAATAGTTTGTAATCTGTTACTCTATTTTAGTGAATTTTTTATTTTGAGGTGTAGAGACCTCCGTTGATGTTTCCCCAATTGGGTGGGGTTTTACCACGTTAAAATCTTTGTGCACTTGCGTACTTAATCTTCCTCTCATCCCTTTCTATTAGCGTGCTGTTTCAAAACTGTTTTAGTTTTGGTTTTCAAAACTTGGATACTTAATACCTGAAATATCTCGTTCATAATTCTTTTTATACACATCTCGTGTTAGCTGTTTGTGTTTAAGAAAAGAGTATCTTCAAAAAACTGTTTGGAGCCATTTAGATTGTTTAATCTTCAATTAAACAACTTAAAATGTACATTTTCAACTACATTTTACGTTGGACATGCACGAGGTGTCCGTTCCACTGGCGGTGCCGTTTGGGTGCCATTGGGCGTACTCATTTCCCCATTGCACGTTTTCAAGCCTAAGTGTTCCTGTTTTTGAATACATATCCTATTCTAATACCGAAAGTCCCACGAGTGCGCATATGGTTGCTATGTGTCATGTTAGACATGCACGAGGTGTTTGTGACCCTTGCGGTCCCGTTTGGGTGCTGCTGGAAGTCCCCCTGTGGTACGTTTTCAAGCCCAAGTGTGCCAATTTTTAAATTCCTATCCTATCCTCAAATCGAGAGTCCTGCGGCTATGCGCCCGGTGGCTACGTGTTACGTTAGATTTTCATGAGGTGTTTGTGCCACTCATAGAGCTGTTTTGGTGCCGCTGGATGTACCCACCCCCGTCACATTTTCAAGCCCAAGTGCGTCTATTTTCGAATTCGTTTTTGGGTTCTATTATCAAACTAAGAGTCCCGTGGCTATGCCACCGGTCCCTAAGTGTGATGTTGCATGCACACGAGGCATTCGTTCCACTTGTGGGGCCGTTTAGGTGCCACTGGGAGTGCCCCCCCGCGACACATTTTTAAGCCTAAGTGTGCCATTTTTCGAATTCGTTTTTGGGTTCTATCCTTAAATCGAAAGTACAGCGGCTGCACGAACAATTACTACATGCTACGTCTGATGCGTACGAGGTGCTTATTCTATCGCAGTGCCTTTTGGGTGCCACTGGGGTCCCCCCTCCCCGCAGCACGTTTCCAATCCTAAGTGTGTCTGTTTTGAAATTCAAGTCCTATCCTCAAATTGGGAATCCCACAATTGAAGAACTAATTGATACGTGCTACGTTGGACGCGCACGATATGTTCGAGCCACTTGTGAAGTCGTTTGGGTACCCTAGGGGTGTTTACCCCCCACGGCATGTTTTAAAGCTTAAATGTGCCAGTTTTCGAATTCGTGTCCTATCCTCAAATTATGAGTCCCGTAGTTGTGCGACCAGTTGCTACGTGTTATATTGGATATGAAAGAGGTGTTCTTGCCACTCGCGACACCGTTAGGGTGCCCCTTGGGGTGATTCCCCCCCGTGGTACACTTTCAAACCCAAGTGTGCCTGTTTTTGAATTTTTTTTGGACGTTATCCTCAAAATGGGAGTACAGCGACTGCGCGAACGATTGCTATG
The DNA here is from genome assembly GCA_949130495.1 of Sambucus nigra. NCBI lineage: Eukaryota > Viridiplantae > Streptophyta > Magnoliopsida > Dipsacales > Adoxaceae > Sambucus > Sambucus nigra. The sequence continues at coordinate 102,318,642 of OX422208.1, forward strand.
TGTTACGTTGGATGCGCACGAGTTTCTTGTGCCATCGTAGTGTCGTTTGGGTGCCGCTGAGGGCCCCCCGCGATACGTTTACTAAGTGTGCCTATTTTCGAATTTGTATTTGGATCCTATCCTTAAATTGGGAGTCCGAAACTGAGCATCCAATTGCTACGTGTTATGTTGGATATGCACAAGCTGTTCATGTCACTTGCGATACTGTTTGGATGTCGATGGGGATGCCGTCCCCCCATGGCATGTTTTCAAGCCTAAGTGTGTCTGTTTTTGAATTCCTAACCTATCCTCAAATCGGGAGCCCCGCGACTGCATGGCCAATTGAAATGTGTTACATTGGACACACACGAGGTACTCGTGCCACTCGAGGTTCCATTTGGGTGCCGCTGAGAGTGCCTCCCCCCAACCCGCGTCACGTTTTCAAGCCTTAGTGGGCTTATTTTTGAATTTGTGTTTGGGTCCAATCCTCAAATCAGGAGTCATGTGGATGCGCATTCAGTTACTACATGTTATGTTGGACACGCATGAGGATTTTGTGCCAATCGCGGTGTCGTTTGTGTTCTACTGGCGGTTCCCGCTACCCCACGACACATTTTTAAGCCTAAGTGTGCCTGTTTTTGAATTCGTGTCCTATCCTTAAATCGGGAGTCCCGTAGATGCACACCTGGTTGATATGTGTTATGTTGGATGCACAAAATGTGTTCGTGCCACTGAAGGTGTCGTTTAGATGCCGCTAGGGGGTTCCCGTCCCCGCGACACATTTTCAAGCCTAAGTGTGCCTGTTTTTGAATTAGGGTCCTATATTAATCCGGGAGCGCCACAGATGAGGGGACGATTTCTACGTATTATGTTGTATGTTCATGAGGTGTTTGTGACACTCGCGATGCCGTTGCCGCCGGGGTGCCCCTCGCCCCTCTGTAGCACATTTTCATGCCTAAGTCTGTGTGATTTTGAATTCGTGTCCTATCCTTAAATCGGGAGTCCCGTGGCTGCGTGAGCGACTGTTATGTGTTACATTGGATGCACATAAGGTCTTCGTGCCATTCACAGTTAATTTTGTGTGTCGCTTACATTTTCAAGCCTTAATGTGCCTATTTTTGAATTCGTCTCATATCCTCGAATCAGGAGTTCCACTACTATCCGATCGGTTTCTACGTGTTATGTTGGATGTGCACGAGGTGTTCGTGCCACTTGCAGTGTTGTTTAGGTGCCGCTAGAGGTGCCCCCCCGACAGAACATTTTCATGCCTAAGTGTTCATGTTTTTAAATTCACGTCCCATTCTCAATCTGAGAGTCCCTTGACTGCATTGCTAATTGCTACATATTATGTTGGACATACACGAGGTGTTCATGCCACTCACGGTACCGTTTGGTTACCACTGGGGGTGCCCACCCCCACAACACGTTTTCAAGCCAAAGTGTGCATGTTTTTGAATTCACATCCTATGCTCAAGTAGGGAGTGTTGCGTTCACGTGACCGGTTGATTTGTGTTATGTTGGATGCACACGAGGAGTTTGTGCCACTTGTAGTGCCGTTTGGGTGTCGGTAGGGGTGCCCACTTCCTCGTGACACTTTCTCAAGCCTAAGTGTGTTTGTTTTCGAATTCATGTCATATCCTCAAATCGAGAGTTCCGTGGCTGCACAGTCGATTGCTATATATTACGTTGGACACACACGAGGAGTCCATGCCTCTTTCGGTGCCGTTTGGGGTTCCCTCCCTCCCCCGACGACATATTTTCAAGCCTAAGTGTGCTTATTTTTGAATTCGTGTAATATCCTCAAACTGGGAGTCCCGTGGCTGTGCAATCGATTTCTAAGTGTTATGTTGGATGTGTACGAGGTGTTCGTACCACTCGCGGTGCCATTTGGGTGCCGCTAGGGGTGTTTGACACCTCGTGACATGTTTTTAAGACTCACTGTGCCAGTTTTCGAATTCATGTCCTATCCTTAAATCGGGTGTCCCGTGACTTCACGATCGGTGCCTTTTGGGTTCCATTGGGGTGACCGAACACCTTGCTGCACGTTTTTAAGCCTATTGTAATACCCCGTATTTTTATGATATTTATTTATGGGATTAATTGAATTAAATGTGTATTAATTGGGAATTAATCCGGATAAAAATACTAGCGAGATGCGAGTTGGTATTTGATTTTAATGAGTATATATATGGCTATATATGAATATTGAAATTATGAAATTTGTCGTGAGATTGAAATACGACAATTTGGAATTTTGTTGAGACGCGTGTGACAATCGCGTCAGGAATATAATTATTTTAATTAAAAAGTGAATTTTATTTCTATTAATCGTATGGTCATTTTGAGTGCGCCAACGCGTCCGGAAGGGTCGAAATAGTCAGAAAACACTAGCCGGGGGTTTAGTTTGGGTCCCGGTGCATTTTTAGGCCATACCGGCAACGTAAAAGGGTAGTTTGGTAATTTTGGAATTTTGGGAATTAAAACCCACGAAAATTAGGAATTAAAAATCTGATTTGGACTTTACCCACTAAACCCACTAACTACACCTTATGACTTAATGTGCTACGGGGGTTATTGGAATGAGTTTTGAAAGAGCTTCCTAGGGCAACCTTAACCACCATTGTCATCCTTAGAGAAAAGCTGGTAGAGAGAGAAAGAAAGGAAAATTCTGCAGAGAGAGAGAGAGAACAAATCAACCTTCATCAATCCAACACCAAATTCAGAGAAAGATTAGAAGCAAGTGGTTTAGTTTCATTATTTGCAAAGAATGTTTCTTCAATGCGTAGGAAATCATGAAATTGTATTGTTTTGGGAGTTTGATAAAAACCCATTGAATTGGAAGTAGAAATTTATATTTTGATGAAAAGAATTCATGTAGAATTGTGTTAGGATGATTATTCTGATAGAAATACATCTTGTATATAACAAAAACGGATTTAATTATGCCCATTGATGATTTTAAAATTTTAGGGTTCATGTTCATGGGATTTGGGGATAAATGAGGGGAATCAATGATTTGATGATGTTTAGGAAGATTTGGCCCTATTTAAAATGTTCTATTATGACCTACGAATGTTTAGTATGGATTAGAAACCTTAAAATAATGTTGGGACGATTTTTATGTGGGATTAGAAGTGAAAAATATTGGAAAAACGAAAAGGAGAAAATCTGGGCTCGAAACTGGCCTCTCGTTAGAAGACCTGCCCAGGTCGTTCGAACGAGCTCGTTCGAACGAGCTTCTAACGAGTTGACCTTTGACTTATAACGAGGGGGATGTTCATTCGATGCCTTTCGTTCGAACGAGATCTCGTTAGAAGGCCCACTTCGTTCGAACGAACTCTCGTTCGAACAGCCTCGTTCGAACGAGACTTCTAACGAGCTGACAGTTTAGGCTTTTTGGCCTGTTTTGATTTCGCGTGTCCCGTAACCTTGTTTAAATGTAGAGATAACATTTCCTCGATGATTAATTGATATATTTGGGATATTTGGGATATAATGAGGAGTAAAACATAGAAGTGTGATTTGAACCAACGGAAATTATGGATTAGGGCGTGAGTGTCTATTACGACGTGAGAACAATTGACGGCTTGAATAATTATATTAACCGGGAATATGTAAATTGTGTAACATTATAAGTTGGTATGAGAATGAGAAGTGTACCCCAAATAAATTATGGTGATTACTAAGATGTGTGTATACTTAGTATATGTATATGATTTTATGTGTACGACATACCTACCATACTTGCTATCACGGGAGGTTTACATTCGCTTAGGACCCTCTAATCCTTGTGTTGCCCGGATTTAGATTGGTACCTCGAGAACATAGGTCAGAGAAGGACTTATTGGGATGTTAATAAGTCTGCTGATCGTGGGAGCGTAGGTATGTGCGTGACCCATGTGATGTGACTGTGTTCACCTCCATTATTTGTGATTGTTGTTATCTGAGAACGATTCCTGAGAGATTTGGAATGCGAGATCCTTATGTACGTGATGTACCGGGATTTGATAGCAGAGTATGTGTGCACCGCAGCTTAGTCTCGGGGTGCTTGTATTGTATATTTATGACGTGAATAATATACACTTAAATTAATGAGAACTTTCATGTTGGTACTGTGAATACAAATACGGAAACGCCTTGAGAATATATAAAGTGATAACCCGTATTGTATTGTATGGCTAATATTTGAGAATCCAAGTTTAAGTAAAGCCCTCTATTTAGTTGATAACGCTAGTATGCATAATAAGAATCGAGTAGTAAGGGGTAGAACTTATTACGATTTGGTTAGATTTATATATCACTTAGATGGGTGCTATTCGTTAGGAGTGCACAATTAGTCGAGAGGTGAGTATTTCATGCGAGTGCACGTCCTAACATGTATTTTGCATTCATTGTTTTAATGTCATTAAAGCACTTGCTATTTTAAAATACTCTCCACTTTCGGGCTCTGACCCGTTTGCCTTCAAATCTATTTTTGTAAAAACCATTTTTAGGTGCCCAGCCACAAGGACACCATGCTTAGGATTCTCATTCAGGTGACGAGCTGTAGCGGTTTGTGGAAGTTACAGGATTTTGCTAGTAGACGCTTCATCTATCTTGACTCTATATTCAGCTTTCATCAGTTGTAGGGCATGTCGCCCAATTCTATTAGAAACATTTCCTATTTCAGATTTTCAGACTTTTGGCATGTAATTAATTCAGGATAGTTTGTTTTATTTAGTTCAGTTGTGGGATTATTGTGAGGAGTTTTTCCTCCGGACTTTTTATTATGTTGTTGGTTATTCTATTGTTTCGTTATGGTGAATGTTGTTATTCTTTCATTATCCTCTTATTTCATGTTAATCAGAGTTAACTTAAAATTTGGCAACTCACTTTTTAAATACTAGGTGGTTAGTAATCATTAAAATGTTTTCGACAGTGATGCTATTAACTGGACCAACTTGGCATTTTGTATTAATTTAATAAAGGAGTAGCTACCCGGTATTTAATTAGTCGGGGTGTCACACCTATGTGCGACTGTTTTTGAATTTGTATCTTCTTCACAAATCGGGAGTCCTCGGTTGCGCGTCCGGTTGCTACGTGTTACGTTAAATGCGCACAAGTAGCGCGTGACACTCTTAGTACTGTTCTGGTGTCGCTAGGGGTGTCCGCCCCCGCGGCACATTTTCATGCCTAAGTGAGCCTATTTTTGAAGTTGTGTCCTATTCAAAAATCAGGGGTCCCTCGGTTATGTGGCTAATTTCTACGCATTACGTTGGACGTGCACAAGGTGTTCATGTCACTCGAGGTGCCGTTTGGGTGTCCGCCCCCCACGGCATATTTTTAAGCCTAAGTGTGCCTATTTTTGAATTCATGTCCTATCCTAAAATTGGGAGTCCTGCGACTACGTGGCCAGTTGCTACATGTTACATTGGACGTGCACAAAGTCCTCGTGCCACTCATAGTGCCTTTTGGGTACCACTGGGCACTCACCCCCCCCCCCCCCCCCCGCGGCACGTTTTCTAGCCTAAGTGTGTCTGTTTTCATATTCGTATTTGGTTCCTATTCTCAAACTGGGAGTCCCACTACTGCACAATTAGTTTCTACATATTACTTTGGACATGTACGAGGTGTTTGTGCCACCCACAGTGCCGTTTGGGTGCCACTGGGGGGTACTCGCCCTCGTGGCACTTTTTTTTAGCCTCTATGGGCCTGTTTTCAAATTAGTATTTGGGTCCTATCCTCAAACTTGATGTCTCGTGGGTGTGAAACTGGTTTCTACGTGTTACGTTGGACGCGCAAAAGGTGTTAGTGCCAGCCTCAGTGCCATTTGGGTGCCTCTAGGGGTGGTCGTCCCCCGCGGCACGTTTTCAACCCTAAATGTGTCTGCTTTTAAATTTGTGTCCTATCCTCAAATCAGGAGTCCTGCGGCTGTGCAGTTAGTTGCTACGTGTTATGTTGGATGTTCATGACGTGTTCGTTCCACTTTCGGTGCCATATGGGTGCCCCTAGGGGTGCCTACCCCACAACACATTTTCAAGTTTTAGTGTGTCAGTTTTCGAATTCGTGTCCTCTCCTCAAACCGAGAGTCCCGTGGTAGTGCAGCCAATTGCTACTTTTTATGTTGGACGTACAAAAGGTTTTCATGCCACTCACAGTGCTGTTAGAGTGCTGTTGGGGGTGTCTCCAGCGACACCTTTTCAGGCCTAATAGAGTTGGTTTCGAATTTGTGTACTATCCTCAAACCAGGAGTCTTACTGGTGCACGACTAGTTGCTACATGTTACGTTTGACACGCATGAGGTGTTTGTGGCACCTGCATTTCCGTTTGGGAGCCACTGGGGGTGTTTCCCCCATGACACATTTTTTATCCTAAGTGTGCCTATTTTCGAATTCGTATTTGGGTCCTATCCTCAAATTTGAAGTATCGTGGATGAGTAACCTATTTCTATGGGTTACATTGGATGCGCACAAGGTGTTCGTGCCACCCCCGGAGCCATTTGGGTGCCGTTGGTGGTGCCTATACCCCACGTTACATTTTCAAGCCTAAGTGTGTCTATTTTTGAATTCGTGTTTTGGTCCTATCCTCAAATAGGAAGTCCCATGGATACGTGTTTGATTGCTTCATATTATGTTGGAAGCGTACGAGGTGTCCGTGCCACTCGTGGTGCTGTTTGGGTGCCTCTCGGGGTGCCCGCCCCCAGGCACATTTTCAAGCCTAAGTGTGCATGTTTTCGATTCCTTGTTTGGGTCCTATCCTCAAACTCGGAGTCATGTGACTATGAAACCAATTTCTACATGTTATGTTGGACGCACACGAGTTGTTCAAGCCACTCACGGTTCTGTTTGGGGGCCGCTGGGGTGCCCCCCCATGACACGTTTTCAAGCCTAAGTGTGCCTAATTTTGAATTTGTGTCCTATCCTCAAACCGTGAGTCCTACGTCTGTGTGATCGATTACTACGTGTTACATTGGATTTTCACGAGGTGTTTGTGCCACTCGCAGTGCCGTTTTGGTGTCGTTGGGTGTGCCCCTCCCCCGCATCACATTTTCAAACCTAAGTGTGCCTATTTTCAAATTTGTGTTTAGGTCCTATTCTCCAACTGGGAGTCCTGTGGTTGCGCGACCGGTCACTATGTGTTATGTTAGATGCACACGAGTTATTCGTGCCACTCGTGAGACCGTTTTGGTGCTGCTAGGGTGCCCCCCCACGGGGGGGGGGGGGGGGGCACATTTTCAAGCCAAAGAGTGTCATTTTTCAAATTCGTTTTTAGGTCCTATCCTCAAACCAAAAGTACAGCGGCTGCACGGACGATTGATAAAAGTTACGTTGGATGTGCAAGAGGTGCTTGTGCCAGCGCATTGACGTTTGGGTGCCGCTGGGGTTCCCCCCGGCATGTTTTTAATCCTAAGTGTGTCTATTTTGGAATTTGTGTTCTATCCTCAAATTATGAGTCCCACAGTTGCACAACAAATTGCTACCTGTTATGTTGGATGCGCACGAGGTGTTCGAGCCACTCCCGATGCCGTTTGGGTGCCTCAATGGGTGCTTACCCCTCGCAGCATGTTTTAAAGCCTAAGCGTGCCGCTTTTCAAATTTGTGTCCTATCCTCAAATCAGGAGTCACATGCAAGAGGAGTTCGTGCCACTCGCGATGCAGTTAAGGTGCTTGCCCCCCGTGGAACATTTTTAAGCCCAAGTGTGCCGTTTTCGAATTCATTTTTGGGTCTTATCCTCAAACCGGGAGTACAGCGACTGCGCGGTCGATTTTTATGTGTTATGTTGGATGCACACGAGATGCTTGTGCCATCGTAGTGCCATTTGTTTGCCACTGAGGGTGTACCCCGCAACATGTTTTCAATATTAAGTGTGCCTATTTTCGAATTCATATTTGGGTCCTATCATCAAATTAGGAGTCCCACGGCTGATCATCTGGTTGCTATGTGTTATATTGGATATGCACGAGGTGTTCATGCCACTCGCGGTACCATTTGGGTGCCGATGGGGGTGCCCGACCCTCGCGAAACGTTTTCAAAACCAAGTGTGTCTATTTTGGAATTCATGTCCTATCCTCAAGCCGGGAATCCCACGACTGCGTGGTCAATTCTAACGTGTTATGTTGGACATGCATGAGGTGCTCGTGCCACTCGCGGTGCCATTTGAGTGCCACTGAGGGTGCCTCCCCCACTCCCGTGACACGTTTTCAAGCCTAAGTGGGCCGATTTTTGAATTCATGTTTGGGTCTAATCCTCAAACCAGGAGTCCCGCGGCTGCGCACCCAGTTGCTATATGTTACGTTGGACACGCATGAGGATTTTGTGCCAATCGCGGTGCCATTTGTGTGCGGTTGGCGGTGCTCGCCCCCTCGTGACACGTTTTCAAGCCTAAGTGTGACTATTTTTTAATTCTTGTCCTATCCTAAAATCGGGAGTCCTGCGGATGCACATATGGTTGCTATGTGTTATGTTATATGTGCACGAGGTGTTCGTGCCACTCGCGATGTCGTTTGGATGCCACTAGGGGATGCCCATCCCCGCGGCACATTTTCAAGCCTAAGCGTGCCTGTTTTCGAATTCAGGTCATATTATCAATTCAGAGTGACACGGATGAGGGGCCCATTGCTACATATTATGTTGGATGTGCACGAGGTGTTTGTTCCACTCATGGTGCAGTTTGGATGCCCCCCAAGAACGTTTTCATTCATAAGTCTGCCTGTTTTTGAATTCGTGTCGAATACTCAAACCGGGAGTCCCACGGCTATGTGGCAGTTTGTTATGTGTTACGTTGGATGCGCACGAGGTGTTAGTTCCACTCACGGTTCAGCTTGTGTGCCGTTTGGGGTGCTCACCCCCACGACACGTTTTCAAGCCTTAGTGTGCTTATTTTTGAACCGGGAGTTTCGCGGCTGCGTGGTCGGTTGTTACATGTTACGTTAAATACACAAGCTACTCGTGGCACTCTCAGTGGAATTCTAGTGCCATTAGGGGTACCCGCGCCCCCGTGACACATTTTCATGCCTAAGTGAGCTTGTTTTTGAATTTGTGTCCTATCCACAAATCCGGGGTCCTGCGGCTACGTGGCTAATTACTATGCATTATGTTGGACGCACATAAGGTGTTCATGTCACTCGCAGTGCTGTTTGGGTGCCCCCTCCCCGCTGCATATTTTCAAGCCTAAGTGTGCCTGCCCCTCGCGACATGTTTTCCAGTTTTAGTGTGTCGGTTTTTTGAATTGGGTCCTCTCCTCAAACAGGGAGTCCCCCAGTAGTGCAGCCAATTGCTACTTGGTACGTTGGATGCAGACGAGGTGTTTGTGCCACTCATAGTGCTGTTAGAGTGCTGCTGGGGTGCCTCCCCATGACACGTTTTCAGGCATAATAGTACCGTTTTTCATATTTGTGTCCTATCCTCAAACCAGGAGTCCAACTGGTACACGACTGGTTGCTACATGTTACATTGGACACACACGAGGTGTTTGTACCACCTATAGTGCCGTTTGGGTGCCGCTGGTAGTGGTCATCCCCCGCGACAAATTTTATATCCTAAGTGTGCCTATTTTTTAATTCGTATTTGGGTCTTATCCTTAAACTTGAAGTCTTGCGGGTGAGAAACCGGTTTCGATATGTTACGTTGGATGTGCACAAGGTGTTCGTGCCACCCTGGTGCCATTTTGGTGCCGCTGGTGGTACCCGACCCCACGACACGTTTTCAAGCCTAAGTGTGCCTATTTTTAAATTCGTGTGTGGATCCTATACTCAAACCCGAAAGTCCCACGGCTACGCGGTCAGTTTCTATGTATTATGTTGGAAGCATACGAGGTGTCTGTGCATCTCGTGGTGCCGTTTGGGCGCTTCTTGGGGTGCTCGACCCCCTTTCCCGTGGCACATTTTAAAGCCAAAGTGTGCTTATTTTTGACTTCGTGTTTGGGTCATATCCTCAAATTGGGAGTCATGTGGCTACGCAATCGGTTTTTACATGTTACGTTGGATGCACACGAGGTGTTCATCCCACTCACGGTGCCATTTGGGGGTCGCAGGGGGTGCCCCCCGACACGTTTTCAAGCCTAAGTGTGCCTATTTTTGAATTCATGTCCTATCCTCAAACTGAGAGTTCCGCGGCTGTACAAACGATTTCTACTTGTTACGTAGGATGCGACCGAGGTGTTTGTGACACTCGCAGTACCTTTTGAGTGTCTTTGGGGTGCCCACCCCCACCCCACCCCCCGCAAAATATTTTTAAGCCTAAGTGTGCATGTTTTCGAATTCGTGTTTATATCCTATCCTCAAACTGAGAGTCTCGTGACCGCACTGTCAATTTCTAGTGTCACGTTGGAGGCGCACCAGGTGTTCATGCCACTCATGCCATTAGAGGTTCCCCCGCCTCCTCCCCCGTGGCACGTTTCCAAGCCCAAGTGTGCCTATTTTCGAATTCGTGATTGGGTCATATCCTTAAATCGAGAGTCCCACGTTTGCATGAACGGTATCTACGTGTTATAATGGATGTGCATGAGTTGTTTGTTCCACTCGCGGTGCCATTTAAGTTCTATTAGGGTTCCTCCCCCCCCCCCCCCCCCCCCCCGCGGCACGTTTTCAAGCCTAAGTGTGCCTGTTTTTGAATTCGTGTCCTATCCTCTAATCAGGAGTCCCACAACTACGCAACCAATCTTTACATATTACTTTGGACACACACAAGATGTTCATGAAATTTGCAGTACTGCTTGGGTGCCATTGGGGGTGCCCTCCTCCCCCCGACACGTTTTCAAGCCTTAGTGTGCATATTTTTTAATCTGTGTTTTATCCACAAATCGAGAGTCCTGCATCTGCGTGACCAATTGCTACGTGTTACATTAGATATGCGCGAGGTGTTCATGCCACTCACGGTACCGTTTGGGTTCCGCTTGGGTGCCCTCCCTCTCGAGGCAGGTTTTCTAGCCTAAGTGTGTCTGTTTTCGAATTCATGTCCTATCCTCAAACCGGGAGTCCCACGGGTGCTCGACGATTGCTATATGTTACGTTGGGAATGTACAAGGAGTTCGTGCCACTCGCGGTGCCATTTGGGTGCCACTTAAGCATCAGTGTGCCTATTTTCGAATTCATGTCCTATCCTCAAATCGACAGTCCTACGGTTCTGCGTCCTATTGCTACGTGTTACATTGGCCACCCACGAGGTGTTCGTGCTACTTATAGTGTCGTTTGTGTGATACTGGGGGTGCTCACCCCCACGACACGTTTTCAAGCCTAAGTTTTCCAGCTATATAATTTTTTTGTATTTCACACACGCACCATGCTACTCTAGAGAAACACTACATTAGCCTTAACACTTTCCCAAGTTTCCAACACCATATAGAGACTAAGATGGAGAATCCTGAATATGAGGTGCAATACAAATCCACCACCGACGATGTCTGGTACACCTCTCGACTGATTATTCGTGATCAATATCAGATCGTGAAGCTTTTAAATTTTCTTGACTCTTGCAACGAAAAATTCGGTACCCACCATTTCGAAACCACGCAAGTCGTTGACGTCTTTTGCTAGATGTTTAGGCCTGTATCTGGACAACTGTTGGACAACCACTGCTCCAAAATAATCAAATGCATTATTGATAAGAAATAATTCATCCATACGAGTATCAGTGTATTTAAGATTATTTGATAGATACTCCTATGGACATATGGACGATTTGTTTCCATATAGTGCCCCCATGTTTGTCTATGAAACAATTTGTCCATACAGTGCCCACTATCACCGAGAGGAAATAATTTTTCCATATGTCCATACGAGTATCAATCAAAGAATCTAACATACTTTAATACTCGTAGGGACGAATTATTTCCTATCAATGATACCTTTGATTATTTTGGAGCAGTGGTTGTCCTGTACTTGTCCGAATATAGTCCTGAACCTCTGGCAAAAGTCGTCAACGACTTGCATGGTTTTAAAATAGTCTGCATTGCATTCCTCATTGGAAGAATCGGGGAAGTTTAAGAGCTTCACGGTCAGATATTGATCATGTACTATTAGTCGAGAAGTGTACCAGTTGTCCTTATCGGTGGATTTGTACTCCACCTCATATTCAGTATTCACCATCTAAGGATCTTTATGGAGTTAGAAACTTGGGAAAGTGTCAAATCTAGTGTAGTGTTTGTCTAGAGTAGCATGGTGTTTGTAAGAGGGTAGTCCCCTAGTAGCCTGGGAGTATGGTAATGCTAGTTGATGTGTAACCCCTATAGGTTTGGTGATAAAGGATAACAAAGAAACTCTTTAATGAACACAAGTAAGAACACAATATTATATTCGATCAACACTCAGATTTAACTCACAAGACTCTCGTGTATAACTCAATGATAATAAATGGAACTTAGAAGTAACTCAGCCTGAGGGAGAGAGAAGTAAGAATCCTAAATACACCTTGGTAGACAGCCAACACATCAACAACCTCTGAAACATCTCCGGTTTAGCTATTAAAAGCTTCACAATAAATGACACTGGTGGGTGAGTAGGAACTCTAGTTTATAACAACTTCTCTCTGGAATATTCTCTCTCTCTCTCTCTCTCTCTCTCTCTCTCTCTCTCTCAATAAATATCTAGAAAGAACTCTAGAAAAAGGTACGCCTCTCTCAAAAGTGGTTGAGGCCAATAAATAGCCCCTACTCCCGAGATGCCTCAGTCTTTCACAGCTGTGAAAGACATTCTTTACGTCACAAATATTAAATGCATAACGAGCTAGTTAGTCCTACGTCATAAACAATAAATGCCTAGACATGCCTTTTTCCTAACCACTATGAATTAGAGAACTGTCACCACATAGGTGGCTCACCAACTGTTTGATATCCCCAAATGCCATGGTGGTTTACTCAAGTACTGATTGGACAGTGCTTAGCTAGCTAGTGACATCACCTAAAGTATATGTGACATTAGGTAGAGGGATGTTTGGTTTAAAACTCAACATATGATGGAACTCAAGGTTGCTTCGCACAAGCTTCCACGGTGAAAGGTCTCTCGATGTTTTACCAGGTGTATCTAAGATGGTCAGGACAAGCCCCAATGAAGCCTCACTTCTCAGTCCTCCAAACTAAGTCCCTCTGAAGTTCCCTCGATGAGATCATTTGATAGAGCATGTAAGCTAGGCCCTTTCGAGTCTGGTTTCTCACGAGTACCATTTGACCTCACACTGAATAATATTACAATCGTTACATCATTTCAATTAATATTAGCAATTTAACTAAATAATAAGAAGGAAGTAAAGGGTGAGCTATATCGGCCAATCTCCTCACTGGGCTGCCACGCTAAGCTATCTCGATGTCTTCATGCTGCTTTCTTTCCTGAAAGTCTCTTCTATTAGCCGGGGAATCTTATCTCTAATCCGTAGATTATCTTCAAGACCCCTACATTTTCCCCTTAATGTAGAGATTTGTTGTGGCAACAAGAAATGTCTGCATGAAAATGTTTCTATCTGGTGAACCTTAAACTTCTAGGGAGAAAATTCTTGCTTCTCTATCTTCGTTGCAACTTCTGCCGTTATCACTGCCAAAAAAATAACATTCTCCCCGATGTACTTGATCCATAGCTCTACAAATTCTCGGCCTGTGGAGAAGGGACATCACTACTTTTTTCTGTCGTTACATCTCGTTCGTTCGGCCTTCTTCATTGGCGATTGGAATTCTCTCAAAACATCTGAGGAAAGTGCTGACCCGTTCTGGCTATTCATAAGTTATACTTCTCCCAAAGTAACCATTGAACCTTAAATTCTCCCCAATTTTTGTAATTCTGTTATTCTTCCTCATTTTTATCTTGTTCAAAAAGTAAAATTCTCCCTGATGTACCTGGGCCAGAAGTATCTCCAAAACGGGCTTGTCGCGAGGGGACATCGTGAACTTTTTGAACTGCGCTACATGGAGCCTTTTCTGTAACGTTTAATTTCTCCCCGATGCCTCTTCAACCCTTTTTATCTCAGTTTGGGTTTCCAGCGTGGGGGACTCTGTTTGATTGAAAAAAATTGGCGCCAAAACTTAATTTCTCTTAAAAGCAACCCACCTTTTCCCAAACATCACCTCATTAATGACGTGATCCTGTCTTTTTAACTATCAAAGTGTGCCTCGAAGTGCCACGTGTCCACTTGCAATTATTTTGACGGCTTGGCACTTGCTTCCGTGGAAAACTCAAACGTCCACTTAATTTCAAAAGACTAATTCTCAACACTTAGTCACTTTTTCCATCTTCGTCTCTTTGCTTACCTTTATACTTACAGAGCTTTTTAGAAAGAGAAAATATCAAACCGCCATTATTACTGCTGGTTATCTTCTCCTTTATTTTCCTTTTTAGTCTCTGCTTCTCTCAATCTTTATTTCTTAATCATTTTTAATTCTTTCTTTCCTCTCTACACACTCGTCATCTGCAATGGCTTCTTCCAGCTCTCCGGTTGCCCCTGCCACTAGTGCTCCGCCTACTACCACCATTGCTACTACTGTTGCCCCTATGGACACCACCACCTTGGAGGCTGCTCTCCAAGAACAACTGCATTTTTCTCATCGATCTCCTATCTTTGGCAAGGGTGATGAATTCTAGGGTGCTTGCAAGACTTGAACTTTGAGTGCCAAGTGTAACCCTTTACTCTTGGATGATGAAAATAAGGACTCTGTCGTTGGGGGTTACTTTCCCCTAGAGGGAACCATGAGGTTCCATATTGACCGATGTGACTTACCCTACTCCCATACTGATTTTGAAGGACCCGGTGGTTCTCCCTCTCTTTTATCTGAATGGATCTCATTCATGCAATCCATATACGATGATGCCCTCACTATTGTTGGTCTTATTCGTACCACCTGGTTTGGAGAGTTTACCCTTTCTAAACAGAACTCTACCCTTCAAGTTTTGTTTTATTAATGGAACATTATAACCCATACCTTCATTGCCTCCTAGGGAGAGCTCATCGTTACCCTTGAGGATATTTATGAGCTTTTTGGTCTTGAACCCGTTGGTACTTCTTCCTATCAAGATGAGTCCTTAGATGTCGAGGAAACAAAAGCCCGAGCAGACTTGGACCAGATTTGTAAGAGGTGTATTGGTACTTCTAATAATGCCACATTCACCCCCTTCATTAGCTACTTTTATCGTGCTTCTGCCTCTTCAGAGTTCTGACCAGGGAAAGGTACACCCCTAGAGCTGTCAGCTTATATACTCGTCATTCTCTCCCATTTTATCTTGCCTGGTAAACCTAATGACCAACCTCGTACGGATCTCATTAAACTATTTGTCCATTTGTCCAGGGAATACATGATCCCCCTGGCAGCCATGGCCTTGGGATCCTTTTACTCTTGGCTAGATAGGACTCTCTTTGATATGCAGTGATCTTTGGGTCGATATAACTTAGCCAATTTTACCAACTCTATAGTTTTAACGGGTTTCCTGTATTACCATTTTCTCGAGATATCAGTCAACTCAATCCCTCTTCCAACTGGCCACACCATCAAATCCCATCGTCCTTTTTATTTCCACAAAAGCAAAGTCATAAGGACATACTGGGCATTTTGATAAAATGAGTTTCTTCGTTATGAGGCCCTATAGCAAGGATTTTTTTGCCCATACTTGGATTTTTTTTTGTCTTACACCCAGGTTGGTTCAACCCACGTCTGAGGATCTTATCATGGAGTACCCTTCATTTGCTGTAGTTTTAGCTCTGACTCCAACTACCTGCCCTCTTATACAGAATGACGGTACACTTCGGAACACTATAACCCCAATCGTTATAGCCTCCAGTTTTCTACGACTAGGGGGTTATTTGACCAGTGTTCTAGGAATCTCACACTAGGGCCACCTTTTCTGAGGTGTGTGCTTTCCACCGTGTCAACAACCTCCACCACCTGCTTTGTAACCAGCGACTGAGTTACCATCCCTGCTCTTACCCAGAAAGGTGATGTTACTTCAAATTTCGCATTGAAGTACTAGCCACAACAACTGGCTAGAATTGAGGAGTTTGTTCAAGGTTCTCCCATTTACCCAGCAGTTCAAACTTTTCCACCCTTAGAGCTAGGGTTGAAAGGGAATTATATCCTTGGGATTGAGTTCCCTCTGAGTCGTACTACCAAAAGCCCTTCTTTGGAGTTGCCCCCTTACTGCCCCATGGTCCTCACTGCTGTGCCCAGGCCCAAGAAAACTCCCATGCCCAAGCCACCTACCGAGGTTACTCCTATTGATGTGACTCCTAGCGAGGGGCCATCAAAACATACTTCCAAAAAATCCAAAACTTCCAAGGGTGGAACTTCTTCGAAATCAAAATCAAAGTCAACATCCCAGCCCAAGTCCCAGGCTCCCCTAGAAGCATTCCCTATCGCCTCCATTCCCCCTAGCATGCCTGCAGAACTAAGTGGGGAAAGAAGAGCTAAGTGCCAGGTTGATTTGGAAAAGGTGCAACGGGCATTTCAAGAAGCCACCCCCTGGTTCCTCCTACTGCTGTTTCCCCACTATTATCGTAGATCCAACGGAGGGGGTATCAAAGTGTAGGAAGAGTTCTAGAGTCCCCTCCACTGTTAGTGTTTCTGGGGCTTGAAAGAAGACATTGGGTACAAAAACCCATAAAAAACGTGCCTATGAGGTGCCACCACCATTTGTTGCCCTTCCTCCATATATCGTTAAGGCCATCACCCTGGAATATAGTCCTGACATTAATTCAGGTCAAACTGAGAGGGCTTCACCAGTTCCTTCGCTACCTTCTTTGTCGATGGTCATATCATCCCATTCCTCTCCCGAGCAAGAGGTAACTTCTTTCTTTGCACACTTAACCATTTCTAGTACAGTGAAGTGCATTTTCTAATACTTTTAGAAACTTTTTGTAATTTATTGAATGAGAAAATCCAAGTCCTCCCGTGAGACCCTTTATGGGAGGACGCTTAAGGAGAATTTTAATCGATGCATCCCCTCCCCGTTCTCCCATGTATGGGCTCGCCTACTCACATTTTTCTACCTCTAGGCATGTAGAGGAGGCTATCAGGAGAGATGGTGTTTCTGGGGAAACCATTGGAGCTTCTTTCTAGCCAGAGGAAACTCCTCTGGCTTCTTCTGTGCCATCTTCCCTTCGATGGTTCCTCTGAAAGTTATTCCAGTTTCTTTTAGTCCTCCAGAGGTAATAACTTGAATATCACTTGGCTTTCTTTTGCTCCATTTCATTTTTTTATTTCATTGTGGGACTAAGTATTTTCATTTCCCTCCAGGTTGTAACTGCCCCTGATATGGCCACATCCCTTACTGGGTCAATTTTGCGGTTCCTTCTAGCGAGGCCTGTAATATTCATTCTCCATTTGTCAACATCACCGGGGTAAGTTTCCCCCTTGTGTTCTCTGCATCTCTAATGTCATATTATTCATTCCTAACACTACTTTGTGTTTGCAGCTTTCCCCCGGTTTAACTCCCGTTTTCTTTTGGGGTCCCTCATGTGACCCCGTATGTTTTTACGCAATCTTCATTGCCATGTGTTGATGCCCCTCTGGGAGGACGAATTGGTACCTTTGGCCCCTTCCCTGTGCTGGCTATAGTACCTTTTCCCGAGGGAGGTGCTTTGCCTATGATTGGGGTTTCTCTAGCTAGGGGTTCTTCGGGAGCTGAAAGAGAAACTGGGGGTTCTTCGCCCAGATCTGCTACAGTTTCTTCTGTTGTAGGTGCATTTTCAAGAGTCCTTACTTCTCCAGTCATTCCTAAGGTATCTTTCTATTTTCCCTCTTTACTTTGCATAAGTACTTCCATTATGCCTTTGAGGTAACTTTAACACTGAAGAAACATTCATTGAAAATTTTCATCAAACTCCACTTATTAAGATTTTTTGCCAAACTCCTTCTATAACGGTGACTTAATAATGAAAACCACTTTTTAAGTTTTTTTTCGTCAAACTCCACCTATAATGGTGACTTAATAATGAAAACCACATGTCAAGACTTTTTATCAAACTCCACCTATAACGGCGACTTAACAATGAAAAACATTTGTTAAGATTTTTCTTCAAACTCCACCTATAACGGTGACTTAACAATGAAAAACACCTGCTAAGAGTTTTTGTCAAACTCCACCTATAACGGTGACTTAACAATGAAAAGCACTTGTTAAGATTTTTTGTCAAACTCCACCTATAACGGTGACTTAATAATGAAAAACACTTGTTAAGATTTTTCATCAAACTCCACCTATAACGGTGACTTAATAATGAAAACCACTTGTTAAGATTTTTTCGTAAAACTAATTGTTCTTTATCTCTTTTTTAGGTTGCTAGGGAGCCCTCTCCTACCTAAGGGCAAACCCATAGTCCTCCATAGCCTATCGTTTTATCGGATCAAGAGCTAGCTTCCAAGGATGAGTCAAGCCAAAACGATCGTGGTTTAACCACCAACTTTCGATCTGATAGTGGATCCGATTGAGCCATTCCTCTTCCTGATATGGCGCCTTATGAGTTTTGCTTGTAAGTCCTTTGGTAATCTCCTCAGTTCTCTGCCTGCCACTGACCCATCATCAAACAATTAATCGCCCATCATTCGGAGACCTTTACCTTTGAGCGCCATCGATTAAGTAATGTGATGATGGAATTTAGGCTCCAATGTATGGCGATTAATATTGCTGAGGTCGTTAATACTCCCATTTCGAATCTATCGAGGCACCTTATTAATCAACACTTGGGTAATTTACGAGAGCTGGGGAGATATGGTTTTCATTTGTCTTGGCTTATCAATCACTTAAAGGTTTTGAAGTCCTCCCAGATGGAAAGCTAGAGGGAACTTTTTGAAAAGCATATGGAGGCCCAGCGGTTTGAGGAGGCCAAGTTAGCAAAGTTAGTCCCTATGATAGAGGAAGCTGATCTAAAGGTTAAGGAGGTCGAAGAAGCTTTGCTCTGAGCAATATAGGAATAGGAGATTCTGGTCGTTCAATGGGCCCAAGCCCATACCAGACTTGAGGGTTCCATCGATGCACAACAAACATTCCTCGCAGCTTCTTCATTCTTATATGGGGATTTTATTTTTTTCCCCAGATCTGTGGTTCCTCTTGGGCTGAAACCTTTTTAGTTTTTTTTCTTCATATGTAAACCTTGGGTGTCAGTTCCCAATTTTTGTAATCATTACAAGTCATATCAATGAAAAAGGATATAGTATCTTATCATCATGTTTTGTTCCATTGCAATATCTCTATTTATCTCAAAGTTTAAACTTTCATAATTTTTCGAATAACTCTTTCTTTTCATCTCATTACAAAAGAAATAGCTCATACACCGAATTGCACTATAACAAAAAATAATAATTTTTTACTGAAATTACTGCCCTAAATATGATAAACTTTCAACCATTTGTTTTTAATATTGTAAGGTTTATATCCTCTTAGATTTTAGAAATTAAGCAGTAACCTAAATCATGAGCCTCCTTTATAATGAAGGGTCCCTCATAATTCATAACCAATTCAGGCAATGGGAGCCCCCGAATGTGCTTCGCCGTTCCCTTCTAGACTAAATCCCCTTCTATAAATTTCTTGGGCCTTATTAATTTATCGTATGACCTTAAGAGTTGCTTCGTGTATATTTGGAAATATTGCATCGCGTTAACTCTGTGCTTATTTAGTGCTTCCAACTGTACATGCCTACTTTGAGGGAGCATGCTGCTTCACAAGGCATATCGAGCAGAGGGGACTACCAATTCTACCGACATAATTGCTTCAGCCCAAACACAAGTGAGAACGGAGTGTACCCTGTAGGCTTCCTCTTAGTAATTCAATAGGCCCATAGGACTGCTGGAATCTTGTCATCCCACGATCCTGGGAAGTCTTCCATCGTCTTGGCCAAAATATTGACCAAGGTCTTGTTAGTTGCTTTGGCTTGTCCATTTCCTTTAGGATATGCCACCATTGAGGTATGATGGATGATGGAGTATTTGTCTATAGGCATCATTACTTCCTTATTGACAAACGAGGTCCCATTATCAGAGAGGATAACCTTTGAAATCCCAATCCTATAAATAATTTACTCCCTGATATAGTTTTCCATCACACTTGCAGTTGCTCTCTTGAGTGGTATCGCCTCAGCCCACTTTTAAAACATTTTATTGCCACGAGTATTCAGATATTCCCCCTCAAAGATGGGTGTATTACCCCTACTAGGTAAAATTACCGAGTGTGGAGTGGGTAAGGAGTGTCCAAAGAATGTAGGTCCACCGAAGGGGCATAGATCATGTTTCCATGTAGCTGACACGCCTTGCATTTTCATACAGACTCAGCAGAATCCTTCTCCCTAGTTGGCCAATAATAACCCAAGGTCATTAGTTGGTCATATAACTTTGCCCCTCCAATGTGAGATGGATAGTGAGTTTGATTCAAAACTTCCTCTGCCTCCCCCTTCGTGATGCATCTCAACAGTCTGTTGAAGTACCCTCTTCGATAGAGCTATCATCTCGGACGTAAAATCGTGGGGACCTTCGCTTGTGTCCCATCGCATTTATTTTTTCTAAAGGAATAACTATATTTTTGATAAAATCAATGTAAGGCTGCCTTTAGTCTTCTAGAGTTTCAACGAAGTGGACTTCATCTGCTTGAAAGAAGAGTTGACATTTATCACACCTTTATTAAAAATCTACTTCTTCTTAATTCATTGTTGGCCAGAAGTAACCCTCCCTCTGAATTCTTTTGTATAAAGGGATATTCATTTTTTTGCAGTGTTCGTCATGTGTCTTTTTAATCTCTATTCTGCTTCTTCTAGACCGATGCATCTTGATAACCATCCTCCCACATTCCTGAAGTAGAGGTTTCCATAATTGGCAAAGTATTGTGCTAACTCATTCAGTTTCATCTTGCCTTCCTTAGATTCCAACTTCTTCCAGATATCTCCCCACCAATCCAAATCACCTTCCATTAGTAGGATCAATTGCACAACCGATGGGGCTATTCTCCATTGTATCACCACAGTAGTTGTATCAGTTTTTATAACCAATTTCTGAGCAATGGTGGCATAGGCATCAATATGTCTATTCATCGTTCCTGGATGTCTTCTTATCTTGACTTGATGGAAATAGTTGATCAGCCGTTGAATAATCGTTCTATAGGGCGCTAGACTGAGGTGCTTCAAGGCATATTCCTCGTTCACTTGTTGAACCACCAAGTTCGAATCACCTTTGATGCATAGTGAACGAATGCCCCTTAGGAAGGCCTTTAGTAATCCCAAAACCAATGCTTCAGACTCTGCTTCATTGTTGGAGAAAGGGAAATACAATTTGTAGTAAAGGAAAAATTCTTCCTTCCCTTTATAAAAGATAATCCCTGCCGCTCCTTTCTTTTCCACCGAAGAACCATCTAACTGCATCATCCATTCCTCAAAGTTGGCATCCAAAATTTTTTCCTACAATTCATCTCTCGAAATGCTCTCTCGAGGTGGCTCAAATACCCCAAATGGGAAAATAGCCAATAAATCTACATATGCTTGGCTCTTGACCGCATGAGGGACCACACATTTCAAATCATACTTTGAAAGGACGAGGAACCACCTACTGCTCTTCCATTCAAAATGGTTTTCGCCAATAAAAACTTAATTGGGTCATATCTTAACACAATTTTAATTATGAAAGATATCATGTAATGTCTAACTTTTTGGGCTACAAATACAAAGGCTAAACAATTCATTTCTACACTACTATACCTTGACTCTGGTCCATGTATGATCATGCTCAATTAGTAGACTGGACTTTCTTGCCCATCGACTTCCTGTGCCAAAAGATCACAGATGGAACTTGTAGTAAATGTGAGGTAGAGTTGCAACGGTCTCCCTTCTCTGGGAGGGATCATCATTTGTGGAGGAGTGAACAGCTTCTTCAACTTAGTCAAAGACTCCTGGTGAGCTTCATCCCATTTGAATTCTGTGCCCTTTTGCAGCCGTTCCATCAGTGGGTGAGTTATTTTGGCTAGTCCAGGTACAAATATCCTAAGATAGGAGACTTTACCAAGGAAACTCTTAAGCCCCTTTGTTATTCTTA
Source organism: Sambucus nigra (assembly GCA_949130495.1). Lineage (NCBI taxonomy): Eukaryota > Viridiplantae > Streptophyta > Magnoliopsida > Dipsacales > Adoxaceae > Sambucus > Sambucus nigra. The sequence goes on from OX422208.1 coordinate 102,340,582, forward strand.
GACATTGCATTTTCAGAATTACTCGTTTCTTATCCCGGTCCATCTACACTCCTTGCCTATCTACCACAAAACTAAGGAACTTTCCACTTGTAACCCCAAAAGCACACTTGAGAGGGTTTATCTTTAGCTTGTACTTTCTACAATGAATGAATACCTTCCTCAAGTCATATAGATGGGACTCGACGTTCTTTAACTTGATGACTAAATCATCCACATAAAACTCTAAAAACTTATGAAGAAGTCATGGAAAATTTCCATCATCGTCCTTTGATACGTTGCCCCAACATTCTTCAACCCAAAGGACATCACTTTGTACATAAAGCTGCCCAATGGGGTCCTGAACGCCATCTTCTCTACATCCATTGGATCCATCTTTGATCTGATTTTACCCCACATACCCATCCATAAAATAGTACATCTCATGACCAACAATTGCATTGATCAAGCCATCGATGGAGGGCAAAGGGAACTCATCCTTCGGGTAGGCTTTGTTAAAATCTCTGAAGTCCACACAGATCCTTATTTGATTCTTGTCCTTCTTCCCCACTAGGACAATGCTTGACAACCAAAGTGGGTGTTGTATCAGTTCGATGAACCCTATCACTAGTAGTCATTCCACCTCCTCTTTAATCTTCAAGTCCAGCTCAGGTTTGTAATTTCTCATGGCTTGATTCATTGGTATAGCTGAAGGTATAACGTTAAGCTTGTGGCAACTTACTTCTTCATCTAGCCCCTCCATTTTTGTGTATTTCTATACAAAAATGTCCTTATACTTACGAATTAGCTCCACCGGGGCCCTTCTTTTCTTCTCACTCAAATCTTTCAAAATGAAGATGGGCCTTGGGTCTTCTCCCATATCGGTTAAGTCCAGCTGTTATAGTTCTTGCACTTATGGCTTAGGCTGATCTGTCATGTACTCTGGTTCTTATCCCACTTCTTCTACAAACTCTTACATGTTGAAGTTATCAATGACCATAAATTGCCCCTGTCGATATATCAAGAAACATTCATACACCAGTTTAGCGTCTTCGTTAGCCTCTACATCAGCTCCTTCGTCTGCTCGCTCATACCCTTATAAAAGGTAAATCACTCTCTTATCTTCTGTGATTTTCTTCTTGCATTACCTACTTATCTTTACAATCTCCTTCCTCTTCCTTTCTCTCGAAGCCTCTTCCAGCTTGCTCCTAGAAAACTTGCTAAGCACATTCTACCGTCGGACCTCATGCTCTATCGGATCTATCTTGGGACTCATTCTATCTCTGAGCTATTTCAAGATATTCTAAGGTTTAAGATCAGCATGGTGAACTTCCTCGGTCACTTCCTTTCCTATTGCTCCTTCGTTATTCTAACCATTCACAGACCCTATTCGTTCTCTAATAGAGGGAACTCTTGCCCCTTCTATCCTTCTTATCAAGACCCCGACATCTTCCTCTAACTCTGCATAGAAAGTTGGATCCATGAGATGAGCTTCTTTGATGGTGAAGGGCTTTTTAATTACTGTATGACTATTTTAGTCCCATTCACATTGGCGTTTGCACATTAGTGGTATGTCGAAGAGACTAAGCCATGATTGTTCATCCACACCCTTCTTATCAGAAGGTGGTATAAAGTATCACTCTCAATCACGTAGAATTTGATGTGTGAAGTGAGGTTCCCCATTACAATCCCACGGTTCACATATCCAATTGACTTGGATGATTGGTTATCATAACCAGAAATAACCAAAGGCATTGGTATCAACCTTTTCTCTAGAATGTTGGCTATCTATAAAGAACTAATCGGCATGATGCTTATCAATGCTCCCCAATGGGAACCTTACAGTCCTATCAGCATCACTAAAGGTTACTTAAGAAAAAAACATCCTTATTAACCTGGCCATGGGGCCCCTCCACCTCAGCAATGGTAATGCGTTCTTCTGTACAATGTCTAGAATCACTTGCGTTATCTCTAATCAGATCTCCTTTGGCATACCCACTTAGTCGAAGAACCATGAGAACATGGGTGACTGCGAAAGAACCTGGTACTCCAACCCTTGTTCTATCTCTTCTCCTTTCAAGTTATACATATCTTCCACAAACCTTGAACTAGCTTCATTGTAAGCTATCACCACATCGGACATCCCACTAGTATAGTCCTCTAACGCATCCTCAAATTATTCTCATTAGATCTCCAGTCCTATTTCTTCCCACTCAGCCTCCTCATCATAAGCAACTACAAGGTTTGCCCCGTGTGCTAGCAGGGGGTTGACATTTATATTCTCCCGAGGGATCTACAGTTTCCCCGTCTTCATGTGTTTGCTTATGATCTTTCTTAGTGTGAAATAGGTTTTTGTTGGATGACCCACCTTTCAAAGATCTAGAAGTATTTGGGATTAGTTCTCATTGTTGCATCTGGTTCCATAGCTGGAATGCCCTTGGGTTTATACACCATTCCCCCTTAGACCATGGTGTTGTAATAACTGACAGCCTCTTCGACAGTGCGAGGTAATGGTGGTGGGTCCTCTTTGTCCCTACCAAACTCTCTCTTCTTATACTTCTTTAGCTTCTTGACCCCTTCTCCTTCATCTGTGTACCCTACCCGTGGGGGCTAGCCATGTTCTGTGACGGGCTGTATTGGCTGCCTAAACATCATAGGCACTACGATGGTATTTGACCAAATAACCAGTGATATATTTCTTACCACCTTTAGAAAAGCCATAAAAGTTCCTTCACACATTTCATTAATGAGATGGCAGATGTACTCAGGGAGCAAACCTTCATTACAGAGCTGCAGAAGTTTAAACTCCTTGAGCTATTTTCTTACATCGAGAGAACCTTCGAACATATACTACCACGTCCTCCCCCATCCGTTACTTATCCCTCCCTAGCTGGGTCAATATGAACTCATCTTCTGTCTGAAAGAACTTCTGGACAAACAACACATGCATTTCATCCCACGTTGAGACACTTTTAGGTGCCAAGTGAGAGTACCAGGTGTAAGCCTTATCAGTTAGGGATTTGGAAAAATCCCTCAACCTAAGCTTTTTGTTGTTGTAGTGAGCCCCCAGATGCTCGATGAAGCATTTGATATGTTCTTTCGGGTTCCCCCCTTTTTGTGTATACTTGTCAAAGATGTGAGGAATGTAGTCCTTTAGGTAAGGCTCGTCTTTGTATTATTGGGGATAAGGAGTACGAAAATTGTCATATACCAATGCTACCTCGCTGACTGATTGCTAGGAATCTACTATCATTTTTACCATCTCTTTTGGCATCTTTCCTCATTTATTTCAAGGTAGATGTTGGTATTTTCTCGATCGTTGGAGCAATAGGTTGAGGGACCACCGGTGGAATGCTCGTTGCACGTGACGTACCTACAACTAGTGGAACGCCCATCACACTAGGGGTACCCACTGTTGGGATATGAGTGGGTGTTATGCTCGTGGGGACAGTTCCCATTGGAGATAAGCTTAATGGAGCTATCGGCGCCGCCATTTGTGTTACGAAGGAACTGGGGTCAAATCCACCAAAAATAGTTGTAGCAACAGTAGTCTGTAAAAACTCGAAGAACTTGCCTATGAGAAGGGCCATCTATGCTTATCACATCCTAGCACTAGTGGAAGCTTGCGTCAAAACTGGGATGCCTGTTGTCGTTTGAACTGGGAGCACCTCCACCCAAGGAACCCCATCCCTGGCTGCCTCAAGCTCCCTCACAGTTTGTTCTTCATTATGCTGAATAGCTTCAAAATCTATGACACGGTTAACATTATCTTCTGCTATAATTTTAGGAGAAGACCTCCCCAGCGGAGTCGCTAAATGTAAAAGGGTAGTTCCCTGGTAGCCTGGGAGTATGGTAACACTAGTTGATGTGTAACCCCTATAGGTATAGTGATAAAGGATAACCCAGAAACTCTTTAATGAACACAAGTAAACGCACAATATAATATTCGATCAACACTCAGATTGAACTCACAAGACAGTCGTGTATAACTCAATGATAATAAAAGGGAATTTAAAAGTAACTCAATCAAAGGGAGAGAGAAGTAAGCATCCTAGATACACCTTGGTAGGTAGCCAACACATTAAAAACCTCTGAAAGATCTCTAGTTTAGTTATTAAAATCTTCACAATAAATGACAATGGTGGGTGAGTAAAACTCTGGTTTACAATAATTTCTCTCTGGTATATTCTCTCTCTCTCTCTAGAAATAAATCTCTAAAAAGAACTATAGAAAAATGATCCCCTCTCTCAGAAGTGGTGGAGGCAAATAAATATCCCCCCCCCCACTACTCCGGAGATGCCTAAGCCCTTCACAACCGTAAAAGACATCCTTTACATCACAAACATTAAATGCATGATGGGCTAGTCAGTCCTACATTATAAACATTAAATGCCAAGACATCCCTTTTGCCTAACCAATGTGCATCAGAGGACTGTCACCACAGAGGTGGTTCACCAACTGTCTGATAACCCTAAATAACATGGTGGCTTACTCAAGTACCGATTGGACAATGCTTAGCTGGCTAGGGACATCACCTAAAGTAGATTTGACATTAGGTAGATGGATGTTTGGTTCAAAACTTAACATACGATGGAACTCAAGGCTTCTTCGCACAAGATTCCATGGTGAAATGTCTCTTGATGTTTTACCAGGTGTATCTAAGATGGTCAGGATAAGCCCCAATGAAGCCTCACTTCTCATTCCTCCAAACCAAGTCCCTCTAAGGTTCCCATAGCGAGGTCATTCGATAGAGCATGTAAGATCTCCCAGGCCCTGCCAGGTCTGGTCTCTTGCGAGTACCGTTTGAACCCACACTGAATAATATTACAATTGTTACATCATTTCAATCAATGTTAACAATTTAACTAAATAACAAGCACAAAGTAAAGGATGAGCTGTATCAGCCAATCTCCTCGCTGGGCTGCCACGCTGAGCTATCTTGATGTCTTCTTGTTGCTTCCTTCCCTTAAAGTCTCTTCTATTAGTTGGGGAGGCTTATCTCTAATCCAGATATTATCTTTCAGGCCCCCTATAATGTGTGTGTGAAATACAACAAAATTAAAAAAAATAGGCAAACTTAGGCTTGAAAACGTGGCATGGAGGGGTAGGCACCCCCAGTGGAACCCAAAAGGCACCGCGAGTGGCACGAACACCTCTTGCGCATACAACGTAACACGTAGTTACCGGTTGCACAGTCGTGGGACTCCCGATTTGATTATAGAACACGAATTTGAAAACAGACACACTTAGCCTTAAAAATATGCAGCGGGAGGGCGAGCACCCCCCGCGGAACCCTAACGGAACTACAAGTGTCATTGATATACCCAAGTGTAACCTCATCCCAGATTGGGACGATTGATATTCCCAAGTGTAACCTCATCCCAAACTGGGACTAGGACTGGGACTTGCTCGACTCAGGCCGACCTTACAAAGCACACTTTCTGCAAAGAATCCAACATCACTAGTCTCGGCCCTGTCCATCCTCACAGGTCGAGACCCTTCAACAACTATGTACATCTACAAGTCTCTTCTCTTCTACCATCCCAAATAACCAATATCTCATTGGTCCATCTACTAGCCCGTCTCGGCCTAACGCCTACTCAACCGTGACCACACTCAACATTATTTAACCTATGATTGAACAAGACTTTTGGGGGTCTCATAGTCGGCCTAATCGAGACTCCTCTAGATGATATCTCCACCACGTGTGATACGATATTCCAGTATGGCCAGTCCATGTAGACAGACAGTTATAACCGAATCGCATTTGCACGTGGGGGAGTATTTACTTCATCATGATTTACATGTGACAATGATAGGTGGCTTGACCTTATTGGCTAATATATACTACACATGCCTATTACATGGATGGGTGTGCATTACACCACCCAAGTAATATATAAATTGGTCTTCTTCAACATTGTAAAGGACGATAATTCTAACCCTATCCAATACTCTGTTGCACTCACAGTAGAGCGATAAAGTTTTGTGAACTGTAAAGATAAGGCCATTAGAGCCATTTTTATATTGAAGATCACACACCATTGCACAGTGGTGTAGACCAGATGGTCGAAACACTTATTTTATAGTCTCTTTCTCCATTGCCTCAACTCCTTCTTCATTTACTTTCCTGCTGAATCACCATTATTGCACCTGTAAATCTGTTCGAGGTTGATCTTAATATCTCTTACTTGCTGGTACTATATTTGGTACCATCAAGCACAAATACCTCTTGTGCGTCCAGTGTAACATGTAGCAATCGATCACGCATTCGCAAGACTCCCAGTTTGCGAATAAGACACGAATTCGAAAATAGGCACACTTTGGCCTGAAAACGTGCCGGAGGTGAGCACCTCCAGTGGCACCCAAACGGCACCGCAAGTGGCACGAACACCTCGTGCGTAACTATTTAGAGCTCAAGTGTTTTGCAACTTTTTAGATCTCAAGAGTTTTACAACCTTTTAGAGCTCAAGACTTTTGTAAACAGGACATTAATAGGAGAGAGATTGCGAGAGAAATTAGGAAGCCTACATGCTACGACAACCAATAATTATCCAATATCAAACCAATAATTATCTTGTACTCCTTCTAACATACAATCCAATAACCAACCAACAACCAATAATTATACAATAGCCAAACCAAATAAAACTAGTAATTATCCCATACTCCTTCTAACATACCATCCAACAACAAACCAATAACCAATAATTATCCAACAGCCAAACCAAATAAAATCAATAATTATCCCGTACTCCTTCTATCATCTAAAAGATTTAAAAGAAAATGCATATTAATTATATAACTAGTTCAGTTAAAGTAAAGAGTACCTGGTTCCTACGATCCAAGAAGGATATTAGATTGAGTTTTCTAAATGTGTGATTAGACCAAATCTATCATGGAGCCCCCAGTGTATTCTTATACATGTACATTTCCTGATTAATTTCTTTAATACCATCTTCATAAAATGAAGTTATTTAACTTCATCTTATGAAAATTGCATCAGTGAAACTTCTTAACAAATGTATATGTACATGAACATGTGGAAATTGAGTTGGGTCAATTTGATCCAATCACAAACTCAAATTACTCTATTCTCAAAATTAGCGCTTTGTGAAAGGTGTCCGTGCCTCCAACATTCGACTGAACATAACATACTACCAAAAGTTAACTTACATGACTCCAAACCAATATTTGGAGGCAGGAAAATGGAAATTGTTCTTTAAAATTGGTATAGGTCAATGTAGTCTTATTACACTCCACACATGCATTAAATAAGCAAAGTTTTGAATTGTAACAACTAAACATATATAAATCATATCAAACATTCGTAAAACTAACTAAAAATCCATACATCATAGTAAAACGCTAATACACTGTCAATATAATAATAGAATACAAATAATATTGACAAGGATAAAATAATATTTTGATATTCAATCTTCCTCTAAATAAACTAAAAGATCCTTCAAATTAGGGTTGTCATTAAAAGCTGACTAGAACTCTTTTGGACCCTTTAATTTATCTAGTTGAGTAGTCATACCCTTTGTGTATGCACAAAAATAGATCAATTTCCATTGTTTATACACTTTGAGTAGATTACCATCTTTACGTTCTGAAAATCACAAATAAAAGGCTCATCGATTATGCGATCTTTACTCATCAGCTTTGATAAATCTACCATAATAAGTTTGGAGTCAGGATGAACTTAGCAAGGATTCGTAGTATCCTCCACTTTACCCAATCACAATAGAATACGATTTCTATGTTATAGGATATATTGGATTATCCCATAATAGGTTAGCATCGTATTCTTTAGATTTTTATTGCTTTTCCCATCAAAACAGGCGGTCAAGGAAGAAATTGACATTCCACTGTTTTGTGTCAAAAGATTTTCCTCATATGGATATGAAATGAAATCAAAATCGTCGATGTGGAATTTCTTAAACTCTTTCTAACAAAAACTAGGACATTTTTTTAGGCGTGAAAGCCTGGAAGAGACATCACCTATTTTTGGAAGTTGCATTTATTAATGAATTTGTATTAGGGCATTTTTTTACCACACATGAATAAATGACTTCACACATGAGATGTGAAAATTACCTCTTTTGATAACCATGCCCTAAAATCAGTTATCATGCAATTTATCCTATGATTTTGGGAAATTTTATTCTCATACTTCCTACCGATAAATTGTAGAGTTTAGATCATAAAATATAAAATATATATAATTGAAAAAGAAGAATTCAGTAGATACTCACTCTCTCCAGTCTCGACTTCATCTTGCGATTCGAAGACATAATGAACTGCTTGCTCATATTGTATATTTGTGAGTTTCACCTCTTTAGGGTTTTTAAACGGTAATTCATCCTCTAACTCGTTTAGTTACTCGATCACTCATTCTTTACGAGGATTGAACCTCCTCACCTCTAGTTCTGGCATATGTCACCTAACGTATAATTATGATTCCATAGTTACGTATTCTTCAACAATTGACCCTCCAATATAACGTGTATTAGTTACATAATCTTTGAAGCTTTTCATTCAAAAGGATAAATCCAACGATACCTAACAGGACCACACAATAAAGCTTCATCACATAAATGAAAAAGCAGGTAGATATTGATATCGAAGAATGACAAATATTTCTCTAATACACAAATGGCTTCAATTAAATTTGATTTCGAAGCTTTAATGTGCCTTTTGTTTACTAATTTTGCACAAAGTAGGGTAAAACACAACTAATTTTTGTAATTGCTTGATAGAGATCTTTGTATTTAGAGAAGAAATGACGAAATAACAGAGGGATGAATTGGATGATTACATGCCCATCGTGAGACTTACACTATTTCAAGTCATTTTCTTGGTAGATTATTACCCTACGTAAATTACCAGAATCACCGATTGGAGTTTTCAAGTTGAAAAACATGTCTAAGAGAATTTTCTTCTCACTAGTAGTCAAAGTGAAAGCAACCAGGGGGTAGATATTCTTCTTGTTGTAGAATCATTTTTTAACCACACTTTCTTCTTTATTTTCATATCCTATAAATATTGACAGAACCGCTCTTCATCTTTGGAATGAGATCCAACCTGACATATTCCTATCAGATGTTCTGTAAAATTCTTCATTGTGTGATTCACATCAGTTACATGCCTTACATGATGATCTTTCCAATAAAAAATAAAAAATATTGATCGCCTGGACCATGGCTTCTCTTTACTATGGTCGTTCGGATCCCCTTAGCATGATACTTCAAGTCTACAAACTGGGGGTGTTTGCCTACATACCTATTCCCCGCAGTCACAGTCGCCTCCTTCTCCTCGATTTGCTGACTAGAAAGTTGATTAGGTGGCGTCTTGCGCTTATGACCGACTGTCAAAAAGTTAGACTAGTCATTCCTAAAAGGGTTACTGGTTGACAGAAATATACGATGACCCATGTAACTCATCTTACAATAATGTTGTATCCAACTGGTTTCAGTTTCCTAACCATATATGGTATATCCATAATAACCATGAATATTACAACTGGACAAGGTCCTATAAGCAGGAAGGTCGTGGATCGCCCACAACACCATTATTGTAAGTGTGAAATCTTTCCCCTCATGAGCGTCTAACATCGTCATGCCTTTATCCCATAACTCTTTAAGTTCTTTGATTAATGGTGCTAAGAAGATATCAATATCATCGTCGGGAGATGGGTGTCAACAAATATAAGAATGTGAACCCTTTTATCATGCACAGTGTCGGAAGGAGACTTAAAGGCACTATGAGAACTGACCAATAATTCTGACTAGTGTTTAAATTACTGAAAGGTTTAAAATCATCGATTGATATTACAAGACGAATGTTGCCCAGTTACTTTGTTTATTCATGGTGGACTGCGTTTAAAATTTTCTAGATGAGCGAATCAACCTAATGACGCATTAGATTCCCACCCATGTCATGGCCTCCGTTATCCATGGTACAGTAAAAAATCGTTGTGAAAAATACTTCAAAACATTTTATGGGACTTGCGAGAACTTGCGATATTTTACAACTTTGTCCTTTACATTCTCACAAGCCACATATCTAGGCTCGTTGCATACAGAACATTCATCCTTCTCTTTGTACTCGTTGCGGTACAATATGCAATCATGCTTGCATGCATGAATAGATTTGTATTTTAAACCCAAACACTTCAATCTCTTCTTTATGATAGGATAATTTTTTGGTAACGTGTTCTTTTTTGGGAGAATTTCATTAACCCACTTAAGGATTTAGGTTACCTATTCCCAGAATAACCAAATTGACTCTTCTAATTATGCAAACCAGTCATTGCATATAATACCGAGGGATCTTCATCGTAATCTTTGTGCAATGGACTAGCCACATCGACTTTCAACCGTATGTATTCCCAATCTCCTAGTAGTTCAGCATGAAACTGTTCATTTAGTTGGTTATAATATGCATTATCCGTATCCATAGGTTGGTGGTTTTGATGGTTGTGGAGTCTATAAGCATCATCAATTAAGTTGGTTAATGGGCGATATGTTGGTGAATCATGTAACACTTCCACTCATTGGGTTCCGTTATGCGGTCGGGTACCGACAATTCTCTCGAAACATAAGGTATATTTTTTCACCATGGTATGTCCAGATTTTATAGTCTTGATAGATTTCCCACTTTATTAAATGCAACTCAATGTCTTCCACTAATTTATATTTTTCGTTCATATAACGAATGCACTAACACAGAATCTTGGCACTTTTAAGATTTTTGGAAGAATATTTAACAAATTTTTGAATGTCCCTTACATGATTATTTGTTATTAGATTAGTCTCTCCCATCTAGTCTTCGTATTATGGGGAATCCATGTAATAATATTCAAATTTCAGTCCTGTATTAATAGATTGAAACAAATGTCATGTTGCATACAAGAAATTAATATTATTACAACTGATACAAAAAAAATATTATTACAACTGAAGCAAAAACAATATTCTTACAATTGAAACAAAAAAAATATTATTACAACTAAAACAAAAGAAAATATTATTAAAACTTGACTATTATAAACTATCCAAGTAATAAAAGATTATGCATAATTCCTCAATTCCCTCCCTTCCCCACTGTCAATGTACACAGGTGCATCTTCGCAGCCATTGCATATTAAATCAATCATTATTTGAGTCTCACCTATCTCCAAAGCTCGACCGTGTACTGGAGTTCCAACCGCTGTGGAGATGAGTGTGAACAAGCCAATAAACCTCGTATTGATCATGTCCTTGAAATAGTTTTGTTGGCTATAGTTACCGTGAGTTGTTGATGATGATCCAAGTCCCATAACAGGTGAAGGCTTAAGGAAGGGGAATGTTGGAGGAGTCAGCATTTGGGAGGGGAATATTGAAGGATGTGGCATTTGGGAGGGGATTATTGAAGGAGGAAGCATTTGATAAGGGAAACTTAAAGGGGAAGGATAGAGGAAACCTTGAGGAGGAGGGTAAGGGAAAACTTGAGGAGTCATTTGGCCCCTATAACCTTAAAAAGAGTCACAACTTTCCCAATTTGATTTGACAATAATCCCATGTTATTTTTAATCTCTTGGACAACCCCATTGGTCCTGGAAAATTGTTCCTCTTGGGTCGAGATACGATCCCTGACCAAAAAAAGCTCATCCACGAGAGGTACGGTATGTTTCAATTTTATTTTTGGCATATGAGATCCAACACCTCTCGTCCTCCCCTTTTTGTCCTTTCCAAAGGTCTGGATCAGGGCATTACTTTCAAGGTCATCAAAAGGGCTCAAACTTGACTGACAGTTAATGGACTTTATTGATTCTAGTATCATAGCCAAGTGAAGCGAGAATTTATTATCTTTATACCATCGAGCATTAACATATAAGTTGGCCCGATTTGGTTGTTTATCGGCATCTGAACCATCATTTGTCCTACTGCTCTATTCATTCTTCAAATCCTCAATGATTTGGGGCCCAACCTGTGGATATCAGTTTGCTTCCCTATTTTGTTTATTTTGCTCCCTTTGGACCAAAATTTTCTCCTTCGCCTCATTCTCTAAAAATTTATTCCACTGCTCCACCAGCATTTCAACATTAGGAGGCACATTATCTTTTAGAGCCAAAATATAGGAGCTCGCTGCCTCCTTTGAGAAATGTTTCTCCTATATGTCCTCAATGCTTTAGTAACCCGAAAAATAACCCTATTCTTGGAACGGTCGGAAAATGAGAAACTCTTTCAGAGTTGATCATATATGTCATCTTTGATGGCTTGAGCAACAAGATTTTAGTTGTCTGGTCCACCGACTCCCACGTTCATTTTTCCAGGGACAAACATTGGGCTTTAAAGTTTAGCAGGTCATTAATATCACTCATCGGGTTATTCCCAAGAAAGGATAACCTAATGGGATTTTTTTCATTTGAGTGGGAGGTGTCAAGAGCGCTGGATGGGGAATTGGAGAAATGGGAGTGCTATATGGAGCGTTAGAGCACTTGGAGTTAGACTTGGTGTGGAGTGAACCATTGGTGGAGTTGTAAATTACTCAGCCATTGGTGTTGAGAATTCGGGTTATGCACGAGATGAGGAACCTCATTGGGGTGTCACCTCGCCACTTGGTACCTTTTGGTTGTTTCTTCCCGACATTTTCTACAAAAATGAAAAACCATAAGCGACTAAATAATTATAATGATAAGAAATCATAACTAATTAATCAAGCTTATGACTATATATATATATACCTTTTCAGAGTAAGACTTTAAAAATATGTTAATGTGTCTGATCTCAATCCATTCGGTATTAGTTTTTAAAAACCTATGAATTTTTGCATGTAGCCAACTCGGAAGAATGATATCTATGATTGATGTGTAGATATCCGTGACATGAAATTGGAATCCCATCTTTCTCAACTTGTTAGCAAGATTCAATTTTACGTGCATATGGCGCGAGACATCGCAATCTATGTCAATGCTCTCTGTATGCAATTGTATCCATAACGGGTGGGTTTTTATTCCCCTTATTCAACACCGTAAGCAAGGTCAGACCTACGTCGGGTTTATGTGTGTGAAATATATTTTGTATGATGTCATCCTTGTATTCTGGTAGGGAAAATAGAATGCGATCAAACAGATACTCTTGCTAAAGATCAACTCTATGATTTGTAAGGTAGTTAAATTGTTCGATCTTTTCATTTCCTTACCTATAAATAGGAGTACCCTCTATATGCGACGCACTATTAAAAGAGTTGTATATGCGGTCCAATTGTAACCTCTCGCACTCTTATTGCCAGTGATTATCACATTGCCTCAGTTTTTATGATAAAAGTATACGAGGGCGTGAATATGAGTCCTAAAATTAAGGGCTCTAATTAATTAATAACTATTAATTTAAACATATGAGGTAAAAGGGTGTATTAGTTTGATTAAGATTTTGATTTATCACTACCCTTCTCTTAAAAATTAATTAGGGTTTATTATGAGAGAGCTTTAAAGTATATGTGTATTATCAATCCAAGAAATCCAACATAGTATCCAACAACCAACAATTATCCCGTACTCTTTCTATCATCTACATGATAAAAAACATACCCATAATCACAATATCTCACTATAGTAAAGTCATTTCTCATTAAACATATACATTAAGATTAAGGTTTCAATTTTGAACGTGATAAATTCATAAACTGCACAGTTATTAATGTTCACTTGTGTTTGCAATTCATATTAAGTAAAGAATTAAAGAACTATTAAAATTTGTTGATAATTTATATGTCATTGCTAAAAGAATTAATTTATATGTTTAGTATTGCCCACAATTTTACCAATAATATACCTAAAAAAACTGTCATATCAAGTTAACTAATATATATTCAGCATTGTAAAATGAAAACAAAACAAATAAAATACGCACACATATATCTAGTTTGAAACAAAACAAATTAAACGAACACATATACCCAAAATAAATGTCCTAAATACCCAATATCTTATATCTAGTTTGAAACATGTCAAATACACACATATATACATCCGTTTTTCTTAAAAAAAAATATGTATGTCCACTTTTCTTGAAGTTGGCCCAATTTTTTTTCTCAAAAATAATATAAATCAAAAGTCAACATTCCAAATATCCCCAATTATTATAGAAACCTACCCAAACTCCAACAAACAATTTAGGGTCAAAAACCAAATACCAATATATTCCCAAACACCAAATACCATTTAAATGCTTTCCTAAACACCTACATAATTTTATTACAGCCAAAACCCCAAAACAATGAAACGTGTCTTTCCCAAACACCGATAATAATAAAAGAAAATGACAGCTAGGGTTGCGGCTAAAAACGCGTGTATGTAATATGTACGCATATAAACATGCAGGTCCTCCTAATGTCCTTTAAGGCAGAACATTTTTTTAAATAGTAATAAAAATGAATTTTTCCTAATGTTTCTATAGGGTAAAAAAATAGCTTAAATATTTTTTTTACTGTTTATAGACTAGTCGATTTTTTTAAAATAGTGATTTGTTTATATTTATTTTGTGATGATACACATACATATACAATACACACATACACATACAATACACATATATACACAGAAATACACACACACACATATACAAAATATTAAGGTTTAACACACACACACACACACACACACACATATATATATATATATATATATATATATATATGTGTGTGTGTGTGTGTGTGTGTGTGTGTGTGTGTGTGTATGTGTGTGGGTTGCCTTTTAGATTGAGAGAGAGATTTGAGGTAAATGCAAAAAAAATTGAGGAAAATGCCGAAAAATGCCGAAATCGCTAGAGTTTGACGAGAGAGAAAGGGTTTGGATGCATGAGTGAAAAATAAAATTGGGGCTGTTGATTTTATTATAAGGAACCTGGTCATGTCCTAGAGCCATGACCCAATGTCGCGACCCATTAAATTTGAACAAGTCAACTCGTGATCAGGTGCAAAGAAGAAAATGGTCACGACCTCCATCCGCGACCCACGCGCGTGAGGAGTTTGATATGATCATGGCTAAAAGTCATGACCCACTGTGTGTATTGCGTCCTTGATCATGCACATGTTCACAGCCTTAGTCCGTGACCCCTTCATGACCAAACGTGGTTATGCACATGCACATGGTTATACACATACACATGGTCACGACTTTGGACCGTGACCAGCTGGTCACGAATTTGGGCGTGACCCCCAGGCCTTGACCATTCATAGGATTTGGTGTAATGTAACCCCAAAAGAATTTTAATCCTCTTTTTAATCCAAAACCAAACTTTTAAGAGAACAATAAAAACTCAACAAATAAATAAAAAGAGTTCACAGTTAATTATCATAATTGATAATTTCATTTATGTGCAACTAATACAATAATTCTACTCTTCAATATCAAAACTCGTAATTTTGTTTCTATGTAGCTAATACAATGAATTTACTCTTCAATGATTGCCGTTGACACGGACCACTAAAAAGAATTGAAATAATACAGTTATATTATTCGGAATAACATAACATTGTGTGTTTTATAAGATAATCCAACAGTGCAACACTAACACGCCACCCATGGAATTGCCCACATAACACTGGTTTTTTCTTAAACCAAACATACCAGAACATGACGTAATGTCTATTGTCAAGATTATAGACTTGATTTGCATTCCAAATATAACATTAATGGTCGTGCCCCAACTTCGTTCTCCAATGGGATGTACATGCACAATAGTATAACAATTTTATTCTGTTAAAAAATTTGAATTTGATACTCAAAAGATAAATAACAACTTAGTTGCACAAATAGATAAATTCACAATTTGTATAATAACAAAATAATTAACTTCAATATACATACTCATCTGATAAATCTACAATTTAAATAACTAAGATTTGATATAAGACATTTAAACAAACCAAGAAAGCATACAAAAACCACTATAAGAAATCAGTAACATACTATATTTAAGATTTCAAAATATGAGAACATATATGATCCAAACAACTATACATAATTTTGTAAAACTCTCCCTATCTACACATTTCTCGGACAACGTTTTCTATTATGTCCAACTTTGCAACAAGTGCCACACTTAAATTCTCTCTTTTCTTCACCAGGAGAAGCAATCCTCTTTTTTCTCGGCCTCCCAGCCATTCGCTTCACACTAGGCGAACAGTTGATTATTTTTGTATTAGATTCATCATGTTTTTTGAATATAGGGATAGGATAAATGACTTTTGCATAATATTGAACAAAATACTCCTTATTGAAAAACTTATCAATGAACATTCTCAAATCTTTCCCGAACTTTTGAATAGCAACAGCAACATGAGCGCACAAAAAACCATTCACTTGATATTAACAACAGGAACAAGTTCTTTTGGACAAATCAACCATAACATTATCCTTCAAATGAACCTCAAACAAAAATTTGAATGCTTTGTTAAATCTCCAAATCCAACCTTCTTTCAACACATTATCAATCTGATTGTCAATTTCAGGACATGAACATCCATTCCATCCATTAGCCACCTCCCTATGCTTAACAATTATCTTCACAATCTACCCTCTAATGTAATCTATTAACTCATAATATGCAAATGACAATCTTTACGAATACATGAATTAAAGGACTCCGCAACATTTGAATACATCTCACCGTATTTTTTACCTTAAAAATATGAAATTATCCAATGTTTCCTCCTCAAACTATGTACCAACTTCCTAATAGGATCAGCACAAAATAAACTTGATGTTCATATGAATAGACTTGATGAAATTTGAATTGACTCGATTCATATGCACAATTATGAAACATATTCACAAGATTCTCCCTTATAAGCTTCGAAAATGAATCGCATAAGTGGTCTCTGAAGTTGTTGTTCAAATATTGCAAATAATAGAAGTGGTAAGAAATAAGGAAAAATTTTGGAATTGACTTCATAAGTCCTTTATTCCTATATGATATAAAGGTAATATCGCATGAAGAAGTAACATGTGATAAATTCTCCAAAAACCATTCCCAATTCTCTCCCATTTTAGAATCAACAATATCAAATGTCAACGGAAATATTACTGAAGAAAAAAAATTACAAAACTTATATTAAACAAGAAACATAAACTAAAACAGATAAATTTCATGTCAATAGAACAAAACAATGTTTGCTTCAATTGTCATTTTTTCTTGTAGCCACAAGAAAAATTCCCCTATATCGGGAATTAAGAAACAGTAGAGGACGAAAAAATTTAAAACCTTTAATGTATACATGGAATGGCACAAATAACCTTTTAAATCATCCAGAATCATTATCACAATCAATCTCAAATCTGCTACCCGAATTAGAAGTCAATAAAGCTTCCCTATACCATCGAAGCTTATCCAATGACAAAGGTTGATCCCAATATATTTATTGCTTGGCTCTCTCAACATCCCACCATGCAAGATGATAATTAATAATCAATTCGTAGTTATTTTGCCTATAGCAAATGATATCTATAGTACGAGTAAGGGGTCATTCTTTAATCTGCTTAACAATAAGCTATGCTACAAGTTCTGAACTAATTCTTGGATGTTTCATTGCCTTGTATGTAGAACAACATGTATGTTCATTTATAAGATCCCTTGCATAAAAAAAAATATATATTTCCCTTCTCTACATGATCGTGAACATACCACGCACACCCAGTACATTGTAAAAATATTCAGCCGTTATCCTAACATTGTCATTTTTAAATTCCTAAACTTAAATATGATCTTAATTGAAAACATACACAAAACTCTCTAAAACTCATTAACACCTACTTCAAACTTTTGACCAATATGACATAGCCCTTTTGGACAAACAATAAACATCAAAACGTTCTCTCTATGTTGGGCAGATTATAACACAAACCAGTATTGTCAGTGGATATGTCCTTCAATGTTTTGCATATATGATGAGTTAAATCATCAAATCGTGTATTTATCCCACACTTCATTAAATAATTTTTCTCTCTAAATTTGAACATCAACAACACAAGAGAATCCATGGCACCTACAAAATAATAAGAAGAGTATATCATCATATATGAATTACAAACTGGAACTGATTTACTTTACATTTATTCATTTCAGCGTGCAAACTACAAAAACTGTTAGTAAAAAGGAAGAAAAAGGCTCATAATATGTGGAATTTCAATTAGATAAATTTACTATATCGTCTTATAATGATATCATATTGTATGTAGTTTAAATCAGATAAATTCAATACATTACACAAATCTTATTAACAAATAAATATGAACAGATGAAACAGGTGAAATTTATACAAACCATTAATATAAAATGTTGAAATTTATTTGTCAGCTATAACATATCCGTAGTAATAGATGAAAGATCATATAATAAATGAAAATTATCCCCAAAATGAATGAGAATGCTACCAAACTTTATAGCACAATTAAAAATCAAAGGTCTAATAATCTCTCAAATATAACATGAATACAAAACATCAAACATAATAACAATATCCATAAAAAATTACGTCATTCAAAACACACTCTCAAAACATAAATTCAATCAGAAAATAATCTAGAAATTTACTAAAAAGTAACAATATACAAATTACAGAAACAATAGAACAGAAAAAATCAAAACAATTGCATCATACATGTATTTAATTAGTGCTTGCGAAGCTAAGTAGATCAAATTACGGCTTGCGAACAAATTGATCAAATAGGCCAAACAATTATAAATAAAAAAATGAAAAAAATTATTGTTTCTAATGTAACGCCCCAACCCGGATTTGTGAGTTACCCATAGTCAACCCCGTCCGATCCGAGTTTTAGGTGTGAAGTGAAATGAAAAAAACCTATATAACGTTGTTAGTCCAGTTTTATTTTAATTAACATTTCACTTGTTTGACATTCGATTCCAATTTCAAATTAAACTACGTGAGGGATCCATGGGGGATCACCCCGAAGCCCAACCATAAAGATCTATTAACATAATCATAAATACGTCCTTACATGTATAACGCTCTCAAAATACGAAACCGCTCCCAACCTATCGTAACAAAGCGAGGGTGTGAGCCAAATGCTCAGTGAGAAATATATAAATGCAATATAGAATCGAACGGCAGAAAGAAGACTCTAATATGTTATGCCTACGCACATATGCAACTACCTTGTATACACATATACACATATATATACATACACTTAATGCATGAAACAATTTAATTCTGAAATCTTATTTATTCAAATTAATTTACCTTAATCTTATAAAGATTTCCTTTCCCATTTTGCCATTTATCACCTTATTTAACACACACGGTTAAATACTTGTAACCACTATACTTAATTTGATCGAAAATCATTTATTTACCGAAATCACCCTTTTATTTCATAATCTACACATTAGTATTTTCATTAAAAACCTCCCTTTCAACACACGCGAACACCATGTTAGAAAATATTTAGTTAGCCTTTGAAAACATTTTACAACACATTCTTGTGTTACTTATGAGTTTAAACACTTATGTTGCTTAACCACCCAATTACCTACTTATATTACCTTTTTCCTTACCTTATGGACTTACCAGAACATTTATTAATTCATCCAAGTTAGGTTCTATTAACACATTACATCACACAACTCATTTTTTGACATGTTCCTTATTCCTTTATCTTTTCTCGAAATCTTTCAAATATCGCATACTTCAACCAACTCCACACCACCGGCTATACGCACTATATGCTCTGGCCAATTATTTTTAGTTTAAACCCCAAGGCTCCAGGCCCCCCTTAATTTTCTCGATGTCATCCGTATTTCTTTTAATATTTTTTAACATTTTATAAATGTCCACATTATTCCATCTTTTCTTTTTACCCGGTTGAAGACGAAATTCGGGGTTACACCCCAACTTGTGGTACACTTTGAAATTTACTATTTTATATTCTTTACACTTTAGCCTTGATTTTATTCCAAAAATCATATTAATTGAGGACCAATTTGTTCATTTTTATTTCATAAAAATGTTCCACTTTAAGTAAAATTATCATTTTACCCATTTGTTTGCAAACTCAACTTTTACCCCTTTTATGCAAGTGCTAATTTTTTCAAAATATTATTGAGTTACCCACACTAACTTCTAAAGCGTCTTAACACCTTAACACCCTTTCAACCTTGGATTAACATTCTTCTTAATTAAAAACACCTTTACCTCCTTATTTCCTTACTAATTTCACAAGTGTTAATCTTTTATGACACTTTTAAGTTATATACACTAACTTTTCAATGTTTAACCATTAACACTTATTCCACCTTTTTTAACCGTTTTTCCAAACTAGTCATTTCTTTACTTTCTTTATTCGAGGAATCGAATTACATTTAAAGACTAATTTTATAAGAAAATACCATTTCTTTCTATCAACATATGTAGTCTTACAACCTTATATTCATTTTACCTATAATCCTTTTTTCACACACTTGAAGACAAGAATTTCCATTTTTTTTCTTATTTAGTATTTAAACCCAACAAACTATTCTTTAACTTGTTTATACATTCATCATCCAAATATTACAAGTTTATATGCATGAGAAGATTGATTTTAAATTAAAAAAAATCCTATTAAGTGGGTTAAACATATTTTTCATTCTAAAAATTCATCATACTTGCAAAAATATATTTTCAAAGCATAAAAAACATTTTGATTTCTTCAAACTCAAAAAATATCCATTTTTCACAAAATCTTCATTTTTACAAGAAACCTTAAACATTATTTCACCAATGTTTAACAACATAAATTATTGTCTTCAAACATTTATTTCACAAAATGTTTAACATCAATCTTTCTAGAAAAATACACCATTTTCACAATATACCAACTATTAATATTTCAAGACTTTGAAGTATTTATTCATTCTTTATTATCAAGAGAATAACATTTTACCAACATTTTAATTCAATAAAAATATTTATTATTTACTACACATGGTTTTCGCCATATAATCAAATGCACTCTATTTATGAAATCTAACAACAAGACTACAAATAGTGCAAATAGATTCTTAAATGAAAAGAATAGATTTTTTCACCTCTAAAGGCTCCAATGGTGGTAGAAATGTTGGTGTATGAGGAGCAACCAGCACCTCCAAAGGTGGCCTTAAAGGGTTACTAAATGCATCCTACAAAAATGCTCCAAATGTGCTCCATCCAAGCTTCCAAGCAAAACCCACTTCCAACTCCATGGAAGCTCTCATCATATTCTCTAAAAATGCTCCAACACTTCTCCAAAATTCATAGCTCCATTTCAACAATGATGGAATTAAGTGTTGTAGCCTTGAACATGGTGGAATAGTACATAAAATAGTGGAGGGATGGTGGCGGAAGGCATGTAAATAGTGGGAGACCTCTCCACTTTCTCTCTCCCTTTTCCATCTTCTTTTAACTCAAAAATACCCCAAATGAACCAAACACATTCTTATAAAACACCCAAAACACCTCAAATTCTGATTTTTTCAAATTTGGGCTAATTTGGGCTCGATAGTGCAGAAGGACAAACTGATCTAAACAATTTCGAGGCATGCCATTCGAAACATATGAACCTCATTCGAACAAAATGTCATCCTTGTTCGAACTTTGGCTTCACGCGAACTTTATGTGACCTGTCATTGTAATGTAGAAACCTTGTATCGCGTGACCTTCGCGCAACATCTCCATCTCGTATCTAGCGACCACCCTCGGTCGTTCGAACGACCTTCCATTTTCTTTTTCTTTAATTTCAACCCACAATTATTCTATAATTATCTTCACCCTCACTCCATCACGATTTATATAAAATTCTAACTGAATTATTAGGACATGGTATAACAAACTTCCCCCTTTGGGGAATTTCGTCCCCAAAATTCTCGTTCCTTTAATCCTTAAGTTTATGGGGTTTAGCAACTTATATTATAAGGAATAGAAATCCTTTAAGACAACATCATCTAAGTTCTCAATATTAAGGCCACCCTACATGCCTCCATACGAGTTTTTTCACTAGTTAATCGACATTTGACATGCTCTAACGCTCACTATGGTGCTAACTATAAATGTCACACAATCGACTCCGAGACTCCACTCACTTAATGATCACGTCAAATAATTTGAAGTACCACCTAATCTAGCGCCCAATACATGGCGGCGCCTTCACAGGCGACCCCTTTCCAACGATCAACACTCACCCAACGTGAATCGTCATACAACTAATCATCGCCTTCATCACCCTGTGCCCGACTTACACCTTCTGTTGCATCACTCTGATGAACTTAGAACTATTCTAGGTTTCTCACCTTTGAGTACTCACTAGAGACTCGCTCTAATACACTCACCGTAGCAAAGAAATATCGTATTCTAAGTTTTCCTCGATTTCTAACACTATATCGCATCATCGAGTTGTCATCCTGATCTTTGCAACCCGAGCCATTGACTGCCGTGTCGGCTAGTCAAAAGTTCGCTAATCTTAAAAAATATCAATACTACGAGCAAATCATGTGGCTAAAAGTGCAGCCACCCATACAGTAAACTTTATGCAATAGCAAGAATACCTCAGATGGGGCGTACCCAACTACCAAGATGCATTGACCATACATGATTCGCTACGCTCTCTGAGGCCCAATCGCTCTATACCA
Source organism: Sambucus nigra (assembly GCA_949130495.1). NCBI lineage: Eukaryota > Viridiplantae > Streptophyta > Magnoliopsida > Dipsacales > Adoxaceae > Sambucus > Sambucus nigra. Next base: position 102,363,213 of record OX422208.1, read on the forward strand.
TGATATGGTATCAATCCGAGTCACCACATAGGTGAGAATACCAATTCTCGATTATCAAACTGAAAAGGAACACACGAGAGTCAGAAAGAACAAACAATCATTTTGAGAATTTTTTCCCATAAGCGTTTGACTATGATTTATGAAAGCAAACCTACACCATATACTTGAAGTCATGCCACTAAATCCCAAAGTTCTCACTGAGCTTAAATCCTAGACATACACCATGGCTTGGGTCACTAGCCATGACGAATCGAATCACAATCATCCATTTTCATAACGCAAAAGCAGTATACTAATCGGTAGTCCTCTAGGAAGTTAACGCCCGACTTGCCTCCTCGGGAGTAAGGCCCTACCCTTCACATCCTTGGCTTATATTAACCATTCTGATTGGCGAATACCTCATGCCCTTATCTACATTAACCTTGTCCAATTACTGGTGATGAGGTCACCAACCTACTACACCTAGGTTATCGTCTGCCTTATATCATGATCGAAATCCCAAATTCCCATAGGAATTGCTTAGTTCAAGCGAGGCATTCACCTTACCCTACTTTTGACCACATAAGATTTCCACTAAACTTACTTTCGGTTTTTACCCACACATAATTTACGTGGCAACTACACTCGCCGCCATTGGCCCTTTTTGGGCAGTAAATACCACACAGAGGTGCATCTCTTAATCCAAACCGTCTTGACAAGACGTGCCAAAAACTAGTCCTTACATTAATAAGGCTATTTAAGCATATACCGCTGACACATGCAGATATTATGATCATATTTTGATGTTACCCCGCCTTGGTTGCTATTTTCAAGTCTCCACATGGCGTCATCACTCTACATTTCGGATACATTTCCTAGTACACCTTGAAACCTAGCATCACCACACCCATACTAGCCATTCCATGACATTCGAGCATCACTGTTATAATGACACAACTGTCACCCTACCTTAGGGATTATACCGGCCATCCATGCTAATTTAGGAAGCCACACCCGACACGCACTCTATATGGACAACAATCTGGGATCATCACCTAACCATCAACCCAATCATTACTTGAATGCTAAAGCTCCTTCATACCAGACTAATTGGTCTCCTAAGGACACTAAGAACATTTTATGTAACCATCCTTAAGACCTAATAGTATTTCATCCTCCATACCTTTATCATTGTTGGTGCGCTCTACAAACCTTTCAATACCCACATTATGATTTCTTGGTGCTCACAAATGCACTAGTATACGAGCTTCTACCTATAGTGCACCTTAACCATCAATCTCCTCAAAGTGTCACAATATTCAATTTTTATCCTCAATGATACCACACACAACTTGTCCTATGGGCACCTCAAAATGCCTATGAACTACTCTCACACTAAGATTCCCTCGCACCTAGCTATTACCTCGACGACTAAAATGAGTCTCTACACTTGGATAATAATCTTTTCTTTCTTCTAAGCGGTCATGACTATAAGTCACGTACGAACCATAACCAGCATTACTACGGATTATAGCGGGGTACAGGGCGTCGCCTGCAACCTATAAGCCTTAAGGTTTGCCTCACCTAATCCTCATTGAATGTTCGACCACGATAATTAATCTGCGTCACTTTGTAATCATCACACCATGTGTTAATCTATAAGTTAACATGACTATATAGATCTTGGTAGGATATGGGACGTCGGGTATCGCCTATAATACCAAAGCCCACACCATAGATGCTACATGAGATCCTATTCCTCAATACCACATTATAATCAAGATACACTAATCCCAAGTCCTCAACTAAGGAACCCAAATACTTTCTAACCACATGTTTAATACATATGAATGCCAATCAATCATCTAGTCTCCCAACATGAAAGACACAACCTTTACTGCTAGGTCACTAAGAACATTACTCACTGTTTTCCACTACCAAGGATACTCTCATCATTAAAGTTATCACATAATACATCTCACACATAAGATCATGGTATTGCCACTACTAGCCTACACAACTTTGAGAGAGTATGCGCGTGCGTTCAAATGAGGAGATTATATATTAAACACCTTTTAACCCAAACAAACCCTAAACATGCAACAATATGTGATTGGATAAGATAATGAACTAAGAAAGAACATTCAAACACATGCTTGTGAGGAAAAATCCCCCAAAGGGGCTAAACCATTTATTTTCATTATAATATTGTAACTGTATAATTCGGATTACAATGAAAATACAAGTGACTAAGAATTACCCTCAGATGTCGGATTCTGTAGTCGGCGGCTGGAAATATCCCTTTCCAGGAGGGCAGCAATGAAGAAGAAGAACGGTCTTCTCTACAGGGGTTGAACAGCAACTGGTTGTGTTCTAGGGTTACAAACAGATTCACAAATGTTTAGAAATTTGTGTGAATAAAAAAACCTAGAGTCTTTGGACTCAACAGGTGAAGACTTAGAGTTTTTGTACTCTGAAAATCGTTTATAGAAGTCTTAGAAAACCACTTCCTGTAGTGGGTTTATAAAGGAAACTTTTAGCCTAGAAAATCTGACCACGATCTGCTGAAGTTTATCCCAGGCGGATCGGTCCGGGTCTGAGGCGGATCGGTCCGGGTAGGCGGACCGATTCTTTTTATTTTTGGCTTCTTCGGTTCGCTTGCTGTTCGGGGTGTACTGGCATTTTAACAGGCGAATCGGTCCGGGTCTGAGGCGGACCGGTTTGCAGGCGGATCGGTTCTTTTTTCAGGGCGGACCGGTCCGACCTGTCAGACTTTGATTCCTCTTCTTCTTTTGATATTCGGATCCGTTGATGACTGTATGAATCTTTAAATTTCTTCAACGGTGTAACGGCGTACGACATAACAAATTGATAATGGATAAAAAATGTCCTTACAAATCTCCCCCTATGTCTATGCTGGTACGTACATAAAAATAAACATCCGAATTATCAACCAACTAAAAATGCCTATACAAATCTACCCTTCCATGAACCCAAAACTTGAAAGATACAATTGAATAAGACTTCATCGTTTGTTCTTCAACTCTTCAGGAATCTTCAACGCTTTTCTCATCAGGGTGTGCAATCCAATGTTAATCCATGCAGTACCTACACACATGAGAAAAAGCAAAATGCCAAGTGACGTATCGAGTTTGAAATGAGATAAACAGATATGCCAATATGCTAATTGGTGATAAACAACTCAACACTACAAAACTCACTCCCCCTTAATGTGATAATTCTTTATCCCCCTTTTTATGATGTCCCCAAATAGACAAATGAGAGAAATAATGCAAACAAGTAATGACGGGGTGTCACAAGGAAATACACAACTATTTTTTGAATTTGTCAATTTTTTTTAAACAAAATCACACCATGAATAAACACAAAGCAACCAAGTCGATGATAGCGTTAATGAATGGATGTGAACATAATTCGATAGGAAGATCAGTGCTTACAAACATGACATATGTGCACGATGAATATTGGATATTCCCAGCGAATGAACTCAAATGCTTCCTTTGGTGTAAAAGAATGACAATATAAGATATTGACTCAATCAAATCAACAAATCAAAGCTCAAAGTGATTTTCACACCAATAACGTCCAAAATGTTTTCATGCTTTTTCAGGACTGTCAAGGAAATGCAAACTCGTTTAAACATTTTCCAACCAAACTCCCTCAGATATAATTTTGAATAGAGGCTTTCTAAATTCTCAAACTTTGGAGAATTGATGGTGAAACCTAAGTGGCCCATATTTGGCATGAATTGCTTTTTATTGCCTTAATTTTTTTTTTTGGGGCTCTTTTAACCTCTTTGGACCTCGGATATTAAAATTCCTCCATTTTTTAGGTCCTTTTTAACGGTGGCTTTTGCGCAAAGGATAAATGATTACCTTTCGCAGCCCCTCCCCATTATACAAAAACACACAGTCTCACCAAAACGGTTTTTACATGCATTCCAATCTTGTCAAGTTTTATCGCATATTGAAAGTTATATAGACAGAATTGAGATGGAAACACTCAAGCCAATATGAGATAGACAAGTGCAATAAAGGATATAGGAGTCAAACATGTAGGAAGATATTACTAATTACATCTCAAAGACTCCAAACAATGTAAAGCACATGGATGAAATGATGTAGCCTCTCAAATCTCTATCAAACAGCCACATGGATATATGGAATGAAGTTGTGACTTGGCTATCTTAAATGCTCATCCATAAAAGGAGCAAAAACAGAAATCTTTTTGGATTTTTCAAAAATTTTATCAAAATAAAAATATTTTTGTGCTTTTCTTAAAATTTTCTTAAAGGAAAATCTTTTGGTATTTTTCAAAAGAAATATAAAAAGCAAAAAGATTAAATAAATAGCTGTACAACTAAGCAATGGCACATATAAAACAGACTAGCAATAGGAAGCATATGATATGAACATGAAGTAGCATCCTATTCTAAACATAGACCAACCCCTCAGTCAACTGTGCAAATCCCCAAAGACTTCCTAAGACTCTCAAATCTAAGGGTATCTAAAGGTTTCGTGAAAATGTCGGCTAACTGATGGTCGGTGGGAACAAAACTCAGGGATACGACTTTCTCCTCAACTAGCTGACGTATAAAGTGCTCACGTATCCTGATGTGCTTGGTGCGCAAATGATGGACTGGATCGCGGGATATGTGTATCGCGCTCGTGTTGTCACGGGAAATGGTCATGGTGTCCTGTGAAATCCCATAATCCTCCAGCATTTGCTTCATCCACAAGAGTTGCGTGCAACAACTTCCGGCGGCTATGTACTCAGCCTCCGCAGTGGACAAAGAGATGGAATTTTTATTCTTGCTCAGCCAGGAGACAAGAGCAAAACCAAAATAGAAACACCCACCAAAAGTGCTCCTACAACCATCTACATCCCCGGCCCAATCGGCATCCGAATAGGCGGACAAACAGTCATCGGTATCAACGGAATACCAAATACCGTATGAGAGAGTCCCACTCACGTATTTAATAATACGTTTTAGAGCAAGTAAATGTGACTCTTTCGGGGACGCCTGATATTGCGCACAGACTCTAACACTAAAGGCTATATCGGGACGACTGGCAGTCAAGTAGAGAAGAATACCTATCATACTACGATACAAGGTTTGCTCTACGTCCTTGCCTGAAGTGTCCTTACTAAGCTTGGTAGTGGTACTCATAGGTGTACGTGCATGCTTAGCGGAGTCTAAACTAAATTTTTTCACTAGGTCTCGAGCATACTTGGATTGGGAGATGAACATCCCATCCACTAACTGACGAACTTGGAGACCAAGGAAGAAAGTAAGCTCACCAACCATGCTCATCTCAAATTCACTTTTCATCTCCTCTTCAAAGTGATAAGCATGTGGATCCACAGACTATGTCATCCACATAGACCTGGGCAACTAAAATAGTACCGTCATCTCTCCTGACGAACAACGTCATATCTACTCCCCCTCTCTTGAAGCCACGAGCTAAGAGATAAGAAGTAAGCCTCTCGTACCAAGCACGGGGTGCTTGCTTCAAACCATACAAGGCTTTCCTCAGATAGTAGACGTGCTCCGGGTGATGTGGGTCTTCAAACCCTTTTGGTTGTTCCACGTAAATCTCCTCCTATAGAATGCCATTCAGAAAGGCACTCTTGACATCCATATGATATAACTTGAATCACAGATGACATGCGATGGCGAGCAGAAGACGGACGGACTCAAGCCTCGCAACAAGAGCAAATGTCTCCCCAAAGTCTACACCCTCTATCTGTGTGTAGCCTTGAGCGACCAACCTAGCCTTATTTCTGATTATGGTACCATTTTCATCCATTTTATTCTTAAAAATCCACCCGGTACCTATCACATTAGTCTCACTAGGTCGGGGAACAAGTTCCCAGACATTATTCTTTTTAAACTGAAGCAACTCTTCCTGCATAGCAGATATCCAGAGTTCATCCTTGAGTGCTTCTTTATGATTCTTGGGCTCGACGTTGGACGTGTAGCAAAAATGGCTAACGACGTTCTCTAGCTGAGCACGAGTCTTGACCCCAAGAGTGGGATCACCAACAATGGCAGAAGGGTCATGACTCTTGCGAACCCAAGCAGGTGTGTCCCCTAGCACAGGAGTAGGGTCCACAGGGTATGAGAGAGGGACAAGTAAATCACTGTCAGAAAAGTCCTCATCCTCACACTGAAGGTTAGGATCAATAACCGTCAGAGGTTCTCCATCTTGCACGGTGACGTTTATTGATTCCATAATCTTAGAGCTCTTCAGGTTAAAAACCTGATATGCTCTACTAGTCGATGAATATCCTAACAATATTCCCTCATTGCTCCGGGAGTCAAACTTTCCTAATTGCTCTCTATCTTGTAGGATGTAGCATTTACTCCTAAAGACACGGAAATATGCAAGGTTGGGCTTCTTGCCAGTCCACAACTCATAAGGAGTCTGAAGTGTGTGTGGATGTAAATAAACCATATTCACCGTGTGGCATGCAGTAGACACTGCCTCTGCCCAAAATCTCCTAGAAACTTTACGACCTAGAAGCATAGATCTAGCCATCTCTTGGATCGTTCTATTCTTTCTCTCAACCATCCCATTTTGCTGAGGAGTTCTCACAGCAGAAAACCCATGTTTGATCCCGAGGCTATCACATTAAAGATCTACCTTTGTTTCTGTGAATTCAGTGCCATTGTCACTACGCATCCTGTTAATAGTGACACCGTGTTGATTTTGCAGGACACGACACTTGGTCGTTAAAAATTTTACAGCATCGGATTTCTCTCTCAAAAAACCTATAATGGAGTACCTGGAGAAATCGTCTACTATCACTAGGATATACCTCTTACCAGTTAGACTTTCGGTACGAGTGGGACCCATAAGGTCCATGTGTATAAGCTCAAGAACACGAGAGGTGGTAATGGAATGCAACTTCCTATGGGGACTACGAATTTGTTTTCCCATCTGACAGGGTCCACAAACCGTCGAAGTTGGCCTTCCAAGAGATGGTAAGCCACGTACTAGGTCCTTTCTAGCTAAGCGAGTGAGATCTCTAATATTTATGTGACCTAGACGTTGGTGCCACAGATCCATAGGAGTGATCGTGGCGCTGTTGCAAACAAGTGAGGATGTGGGCTCAGTCCCATAGCAATTATCCTTTGTCCTCACCCCTTGAACTAATAGTTTACCGGCTTGATTATAAACCTTACAAGTGTCCCGGTCAAAATTTACTGCAAAGTCATCGTCGCACAACTGGCTAATGCTGAGAAGGTTTGCTTTCAAACCTTTGACGTACAAAATATTTTCTAGCTTAGGAAAATCAGGTAACTCGATAGTAACTCGTCCTATAATGCTAGACTTGCTCCCATCTCCAAAGGTGACTCTGTCGTCTTGATAATCCTCAAGAGATGTAAAAAATGAGGCATCACCTGTCATATGTCTAGAGCACCCACTGTCAAAATACCACTGTGAGGTATTATGTGCTTTGAGAGCAACATGAACAATAAAAGCCTTTTTATCTTTCTTAGGTACCCAGGAGGCGGTGACCTTTTGTTTGCCTTTGTTGTTGTTGTTTTTAGCTGGAATGTGAGAAGCATTCACTAACGGCAAGGACATCCGTCGGAATTCTTCCATCAAACTCAGAGATGTGGAAGCTAAGGACTCCACACGCTCTCTCAGACTAGAAAACTCATCAGTATGACGTGGTGGAGCAGTAGTACGTCGTGTCCGACCCATATTATAGCAAAACTCCCCGAGGTGGCTTTTTCTTTTGCAATAAGTACAGAAGATCATAGTCAAAGGCGGACCTTGGTTTGCTTCTCTTGGTCGAACTCTCCTTCGAGGTTTTTGACGATGACCATAAGGAGTAGTAGTAAACTCAGGAACTAGACTAGGTGCAATTTGAGAGGTGGAGCCACCATCATACCCAATTCCCTGCCGATCACCAAAACCTAAAGCGGGGCCGAGGATCATCTTTCCCATCTTCCCAGATCTGTCCCCGATTTGTACCTTGACTTCTCGTGCTTTCTCATGATTATGAGTCAGCTGGGCAACAAGGGCTTCAAGTTTCTTCCGAGTCTCCACGGAGGAATGGAGTTGACTCGTAAGACTAGCCACTTGTTTAGTCAAGTCCCCTCTCTCTTTCTCAAAAACACACTCTCTCTCTCTAAACAAACTCTCTTTCTCGACACAGGCAAATTATCTCTCTCTCAGGGCGGTGAAGGTGGAGGACTCTCTCTCTCTCGCCTTTCTTAAATCTTCCTCTAAGCCGGTGATCTTAAGAACTAGCACTTTGTTACGTTTTTTAGTTTTAAAAGACTCAGAATATAACTCAACATAGGCGCGTTGAATATCACTCTCACTCTCACTTGAGTCATCCTCCCCCTCACTCACATCGTTCTCACTGTCGAGGTGTCCCTGTGAAGCATCATCCTCATCGTTGTGAAGAGAACTAGGAGTGCTCACTTGACTGGCCATGAATGCGGTGAAGTTACACTCATGCGGTGACTCATCTCCTGAATCCACCGTCCCGACCTCACTGTCGTCGCTAAGAGTAGCATTAAGGACATCTTTCCCTTTTTCTCTATTCAGACGAGTGGCACACTCAAAAGCTCTATGACCCCTACCATCGCACTCAAAGCATCTCTCACTTTCTTTCTGAGGAGGATTTTTGAAATCTTTTTCATTTTTCTTTTCAAACTTATTTTTCTCAAAATTCTTTTTATCTTTAAAATTGCCATTTTTCTTAAATTTGAGAATCCTCTTGAAATGTTTTGCAAAAAGAGCCAAATCATCTAAGTCAAAATCACACTCAGAATCTGACGTGTCAGTCTCTCTCTTTCTAGATGACTCTTCCCTCTTTCTAGCCGTCCCCTCACTCTTTTTCTCTTTGGCATTAAAGTGCAATTCCCTTATCTTTAGACCTAGCAGTTTTAGGGAACATATCAATTTCATAAGTTTACAAATCTCCTACAAGTTTTTCCAATTTTAGCGTATTTAAATTGCCCATAGAATTTAACACAGTGACTTTAGGGATAAAACGCTTAGGCAAAGAACGAAGAATCTTTTTGACAACTCTAGCATTAGGAATATGTTCACCAAGATTAAAGCTAGTATTAATAATGTCAGAAAGTCTAGCATAGAAATCATCAAAACATTCAGTCTCATGCATAGTGATGGTTTCAAATTGAGTTGTCAAATTTTACAATTTAGACTCTTTCACAGCATTTGTTCCTTCATGGGTGAGTTGTAAAACATCCCATACCTCATTTGACATGGTGCACGTCAAGATACGTCGGAACTCGTCGAGAGTGATGGAACCGAAAATAGCACTCAAACTTTTAGAGTTAAAAGAGGACCATCTAAATTCATCTTCAGTCCAAGAGGTGTCAGGTTTTAAATTAGTCACGTTTTCCACAGTGACGGAGGGAGGTGTCCACCCTCTTTCAACTAAAATCTAAACCCTTTCATCTATGGCTTTTAAAGCCGACCTCATTCGGGCTTTCCAATAAGCATAATTTGTCCCGTCTAAAACAGGTAATTTATTATATGATTTCTCCATTTGAACACGCACTTTTCAAAAATTAATTTTTTTTTCAGAAAAATGATATCTTAGAAAAGATTTTGCGGAAAATAGGAATACGCGATAGATTAGCGTAACCTGCTCTGATACCAATTTGAGAGAGTATGCGCGTGCTTTCAAATGAGGAAATTATATATTAAACACCTTTTAACCCAAACAAACCCTAAACATGCAACAATATGTGATTGAATAAGATAATGAACTAAGCAAGAACATTCAAACACATGCTTGTGAGGAAAAATCCCCCAAAGGGGCTAAACCATTTATTTTCATTATAATATTGTAACTGTACAATTCGGATTACAATGAAAATACAAGTGACTAAGAATTACCCTCAGGTGTCGGATTCTATAGTCGGCGGCAGGAAATATCCCTTTCCAGGAGGGTAGCAATGAAGAAGAAGAACGGTCTTCTCCATAAGGGTTGAACAGCAACTGGTTGTGTTCTAGGGTTACAAACAGATTCACAAATATTTGGAAATTTGTGTGAATAAAAAAACCTAGAGTATTGGGACTCAACAAGTGAAGACTTAGAGTTTTTGTACTCTGAAAATCGTGTATAGAAGTCTTAGAAAACCACTTCCCGAAGTGGGTTTATAAAGGAAACGTTTAGCCTAGAAAATCTGACCACGATCTACTGAAGTTTATCTGAGGCGGACCGGTCCGGGTCTGAGGCGGATCGGTCCGGGTAGGCGGACCGGTTCTTTTTATTTTTGTCTTCTTCTGTTCGCTTGCGGCCCGGGGTGTACTGGCATTTTCAACAGGCGGACCGGTTCGCAGGCGGATCGGTTCTTTTTCCAGGGCGGATCGGTCCGGCCTGTCAGACTTTGATTCCTTTTCTTCTTTTGATATTTAGATCCGTTGATGACTGTATGAATCTTTGAATTTCTTCAACGGTGTAACGACGTACGACATAACAAATTGATAATGGACAAAAAATGTCCTTACAAACTTCATATGTTCATCGGACTACCATCGATTGCCATATCACCCTAAGGATTAAATTTTCCTAATTACATTACCAACGTTAACTACCCGTAAGTACCGCATCTAAGGGCTATATACTTCCTAATCACAAATCATCAGTGCCTAGTCACGACATCCTAACCATCAACCTCTACCGTTGAGTGTATGCAACTCGTGCCACTTATCGTTTGGGCATCATCTCACTCTATGAACATCTTAAAAGAGGCCATCAAAAATTTAACACAAGCACCTCACACGTACAACCACAGTGTCACCACTATTGGCTTGCATAGATACCCGCAACTTACTAACAATTCTAATAATAAGTGAGGAAGCGATTAATAACTATCAACTTGGTCACTTGCCATTTGGCACTAATTTACTTGTCGTATTTACCTCTTTGACTTTACCATTGAGGACACGAACTAAACCGTCACCAAACTAGTATGACTGGCCCAAACCAACACCGACGTCGAAAGATCCAATATCGACCTCACCACAACACTCCTAAAAGTAACCTTGAACCTAGAGCTCTGATACCATTTGTAACGCCCTGGCCCAAATTTTTGGGTTACCTGTAGTTAACTTGATCCGATCCAAGAATTAGGAGTGAAGTGCAATGAAACAACCTATATAGTGTTGTTACTCTAATTTTATTTTAATTAACATTTCACTTGTTTGGCATGTGATTCCAATTTCAAATTAAACTGCGTAAGGAACTCATGGGGAGCACCCCGAAGCCCAAGCATACAAAGCTATTAATGTAATCATAAAGAAATACTTACCTGTATAATGCTCTCAAAATATGAAACTACTCCTAACCTATCGTAACAAAGTGAGGGTATAAGTCAAATACTCAGTGAAAAATATACAAATGCAGTGTAAAATCGAACGACAGGAAGAAGACTTTAACACGCTATGCCTACGTGCACATGCAACAACTTTGTATACGTATATACACATACATATACATATACTTAATGCATGAAACAATTTAGTTTCGAAACCTTATTTGTCCAAATTAATTTACCTTATTTTATAAAGACTTCCTTCATCATTTTGCCATTTATCACCTTATTTAACACACATGGTTAAATACTTAAAACCATTATACATAATTTGACCGAAAACCATTTCTTTACTGAAATCACCCTTTTTATTTCATAATATACTCATTAGTATTTTCGTTGAAAACCGCCCTTTCAACACACGCGAACACCGTGTAAGAAAATACTCATTTAGTGTTTGAAAATCTTTTACAACACATTCTTGTGTTAATTATGGGTTTAACCGTTTAGGTTGCTTAACCATCCATTTACCTACTCACTTTACCTTTTTCTTACCTTATGGACTTTAATTAATTACACAGTTACTTATCCATCTAAACTTTACCGGAACATTTATTAATTCTTTAAAGTTAGGTTGTATTAACAAATTTCACAACACAACCCATTTCTTGATATGTTCCTTATTCCTTTATCTTTTCTTGGAATATTTCAAATACTGCATACTTCAATGGGCTCCACACCGCCGGTTATACACACCATATACTCTAACCAGTCATTTTGGGTCTTTCACCCCAGGGCTCCGGGCCCTCCTTAATTTTTTCGGTATCATCCGAGTTTCTTTTAATATGTTTTAACATTATACAAATGTCCATATAATTCCATTTTTTCTTTTTACCCGACCGAAGCCAAAACCCTGAGTTATACCCTAACTCGTGTTACACTTTGAAATTTACTATTTCATGTTCTTTACACTTTAACCTTGGTTTTATTCAAAAAATCATATTCTTTGAGGACCAAATTGTGTAACACCTTTTTCAACATTTTTATTTCAATAAAGTATTCCACTTTAAGTAAAATTATCATTTTACCCATTTGTTTCCATGCTCACCTTTTACTCCATTTATGCAAGTGTTAATTTTTCCAAAATACTATTAAGTTACCAACACTAACTTCCTAAGTGTTTTAACACCTTAACACCCTTTCAGCCATGGAGTAGTATTCTTCTTAATTGGAAACACTTTTACCTTATTATTTCCTTTTCAATTTCACAAGTGTTAATCTTTTACGATATTTTTAAGTTATACACACCAACTTTTCAATGTTTAACCATTAACACTTACTCAACCTTTTATTAATCATTTTTTCAAACTAGTCATTTATTTACTTTCTTTATTTAAGAAATCCAATTACACTTAAAGACTACTTTTATAAGGAAATACCATTTCTTTTTATCAACACATGTAGTCTTACAACATTATGTTTTTCACACACTTGAAGACTAGAATTTTCATTTTTTTTTATTTCATGTTTAAACCCAACAAAATCTTCTTTAAACTTCTTTATACATTCATCATCTATATACTACAAGTTTATAATCATGTGAAGATTGATTTTAAACCTTAAAATCCTATTAAATGAGTTAAACATACTTTTCATTTTATAAATTCATCATAATTGTAAAAATACACTTTCAAAGCATAAATGACATTTTGATTTCTTCAAAACTCGGCAAATGTCCATTTTCACAAAATCTTCATTTTTGTAAGAAACCTTAAAACATTATTTCACCAATGTCTAACAACATAAATCATTGTCTTTAAATATTTCTTTCATAAAATGTTTAAAATTAATCTTTCTAGAAAAATGCATAATTTTCACAAAATACCAACTATTAATATTTCAAGACTTCGAAATATTTATTCATTCTTTATTTCAACAAAATAATATTTTACCAATATTTTTATTCCATTTAAATGTTTATTATTTACCATACATGATTTTCATCATATAATCAAATGCACCTAATTCATAAAATCTAACAACAAGACTACAAATAATGTAAATAGAGTTTTAAAATACTCAAGATAGGGTTTTCCACCTTTAAAGGCTCCAATGGTGGTAGAAATATTTGGTGTAGGAGGAGATACCACCACTTCTAAAGGTGGACTCAAGGGATTACCAAATTCAACCTCCAAAAATGCTCCAAATGTGCTCCATCCAAGCTTCTAAGCGAAACCCACTTCAAATTCCATGGAAGCTCCCATCATTTTTTTCAAAAATCCCCTAACACTTCTCCAAAATTCGCAACTCCACTCCAACAATGATGGAAATAGGTGTTGTAGGCTTGAACACGGTGGAATATTACATAAAATGATGGAGGGATGGTGGTGGAAGATATGAAAATGGTAAAAGACCTCTCCACTTTCTTTCTCCCTCTTCCAGTTTCTTCTTACTAAAAAATACCCTAAATACACCATACACACCCTTAAACCATACACACCCTTATAAAACACCCTACACACCTTAAATTCCGATTTTTCCCAATCTGGGTTCAAAGATATAAGGGTTGAAATCATGACAGTGCACAATGGCAAGCTGATCAAAAAAAAATTTGAAGCATGTCTCACGAATGACATGAACCTTGTTCGAACGACATGTAAACCTCGTTCGAACTTTGGCTTCGTGAGACCTGCCATTGTAATGCAGAAACATCTCGTTTGAAGCCCTGTATCACACGACCTTCGTGCAATATCTCCATCTCGCTTCTAACAACCACCCTAGGTCATTTGAACAACCTTTCTTTTTCTTTGTCTTTTGTTTTTCCTCAATTTTTTGACCCACAACTCTTCTATAATTATCTTCACCCTCACTCCATCACAATTTATATAAAATTTTAATTGAATTATTGGGACATGGTATTACATCTAACAAAATAAATTAAATTATGTCTTAAAAATCTAAATATACAAACAAAATGAATAAAATGATAAAAGTGACATAAATTTGCATTTCTTGAATCACTTACTACACAAGGCAGAGAATGTAGCTTCAATTGACTTCAATTTGAAAAAATGACTTTGAATTGCTTTAATTATCTTCGATTTCAGACATAACAAATTGATCACCGAAACAAGTATCAATGTTCTTGCAATCTAAGTTAAAAGACAAATATAACAACAATCAATCATTGTCGCCTATACTCACCAAGAATGGAAGGTTGAAAGGGCAAAAACGGTCAAGAAATCGCAAATTGGAGCTACCCTTACAACATACGGGATTTTCATAAGTAATTTCAAAAAGGGCCGGCTATTTTCACTCCCCACATTCTTCTCACACTCCAATTTAAGATTTAAGGACTATAATGTCCCTAAACCCATTAACTCCTTTTCATTCCAAATTTACATTTATAACCAAAATTTATATTTATTTTTTTATCCCAACTAAATAAATATTTTATTTATTTAATAATTTTTTTTTTATTTATATTAAAAACTACTTTGAATGTAAAAAAATGTTTATTTAAAAAAACACTTTTTAAAAAATAAAAAAATAAAAAATTAAATTTTGTATAAAAAATGATTTCAACTTTTATAAAGTAAAAAATTATTTCCACTGTTAAATTAACTGTAGTTTTAAAAAAATTGTTTTTAAATTGTTTAAACAATTTAAAATATACGCAAATATTAATTGTTTTGATTATGAAAAACTATTTTTTAAAAATAAAAACTATTTTTTGTATAAAAACTGTCTTAACTTTTTATATAATATAAAAACTGTGTTTTACAAAAGTAAATTGTTTTAGCTTTTAAAAATACGAATTATAAATAAAAAATTGTACATCTTATTTAAAAAAAACTAACATTCTTTTCTATTAATATAAATAAAACATTACAAAAAATGTCATGTTATGTTATACTCTTTTTCCTCTGACTAAGTTTTGTCCCACTTGATTTTTCAAGTAAATATTTTAAAAAATTATTTCGTGTCGTGCCATTTTTGTTTTGATTGAGTTCGTTTTTTATTTAAAAAATAACATTTTGTGTTGTGTTGTGTTGTTTTTACTTTGGTCGTATTCGTGATAAGTGAAAAAAATATTTTATGTTTGGTCATGGCGTGTCACGTCGTGTCATTTTATTTTGGCCGGGTTCATTTTTTATTTACAAAATAACATTTTTTGTTGTGTCGCTTTTAATTGGTTCGTGTTCGTGACAGGTTGAAAAAAAATATCACGTCATGTCGTACCGTCCTATCACTTTTTTTTTTCGTTTTTGGTTAAAAAAATATATTTTATATCATGCCATGTCGTATCATGTCACTTTTGGAATGTGTTTGTTAAAAAAATAAATTTTGTGTCGGGGCGTATTGTGTCGCTTTTAATTGGCCGTGTCTTCTTAAATAAAAAAAATAAGATCTTGTATCGTGATGTGTCGTGCCATGTCGTGTTAATTTTATTTTGTTCGCGTTCGTGTTTGGTTTAAAAAAATAACATGTTTTTTGACGTGTCGTTTTTACTTGGGTCGTATTCGTGTTAGGTAAAAAAATAATCTTACGTGTTGTACCACTTTTATTATGATCGTGTTTGGTTAAAAAAAAGATTTCATGTCGTGTCGTATCCTTGTATCTTGTTATGTTGTGTTACTTTTCGTTGGGTTGTTTACGTGTCACGTTAAAAAATAAAATTTCGTGGTAGCAACACTCAATGTGTATTGAACATTTAACTTGCAACTTTACATTTTACGGGCTCACTGTAACTAAAAAAATATTAATATTAATATTTTTTTTTCTCATTATTATTCTTAACTAAATATTAGTTATCATTCTTGATTAAATATTAGTTATCAATTTTTTTATTTATAATTCGCATTTTTAAAAGCTAAAACAATTTACTTTTGTAAAAAACAGTTTTTATGTTATATAAAAAGTTAAGACAATTTTTATACAAAAAATATTTTTTATTTTTAAAGATATTTTTTCATAATCAAAACAATTTGTATTTGCGTATATTTTAAATTGTTTAAACAATTTATACAACAATTCTTTTAAAATAACAGTGGAAAATAATTTTTACTTTATATAAAGTTGAAACAATTTTTTATACAAATTTTATTTTTTTATTTTTTAAAAAGTGTTTTTTAAATAAATATTTTTTTACATTCAAAACAGTTTTTAATATAAATAAAACTTTTTTATTAAATAAATAAATATTTATTTTGTTGGGATAAAAAAGTAAATATAAATTTTGGGTATAAATGTGAATTTGGAATGAAATGAAATGAAAAGGAGTTAATGGATTTAAGGGAGTTAATGGGTTTAGGGGCATTATAGTCATTGAATTTTAAAATGGAGCGTGGAAAGAATGTGGAGGAGTGGGAATAGCCGGGCCCTTTCAAAAAATGGTTTATTATTAAACAGAGTCACGTGTGGGAGTGATTTATATGAAAATGCCGGGTATATCTTTACAGCCACAACTGTTTTTAGCGGTTATAGGATTCAAAATAAAAAAAAAAAAATACATGGGAACGGACACAATGAAGTGTCAAATTTTGGGACTAGGTTTAAGCAACAGACTTTGATTGAAGATTACCAAGAGTTGAAGAAAGTTGTTTTCTTTATGGATTTGTTCTAATATTCAAAATCTATGGATCCTTTTGAGGACGTGCTTATGGTTTTCTATGTTTTCCTTTTCATGTTTGCCATATAATATTTGATTTCATACATTTAAACAATTCCTCCTGCACACACACGCACAACTATAGTAATGAATGAGACAACTGCCCGGAGCTAGACCAAAAAGTATGCCATGGGTTAGTGTGATTTATTTTGAGGGAGGGCTCATGTATTTCAGTAATGAATGAATGAAGAAAAGTGAAGATGCACTACACTTGAAATATTGGAATTGTGCTCTCCTTAAAGACACAATTATGCTTTTAATTTGTTTGGTAATTTACTTTTGACAACAATGAAATCTGCTTCTAGATATATTCGATTTTCCCTAAAATAAATAGTAATGCTGTGATTTTAGTTTCCGAAGGATGAGAAGCTTCAAAATGTGTTAAGCCATTTTCGAAAAGATTTTGAAGGCGGGGTTTCTACAGAGATTTTGGGTAAGCCAACACAATGGAATTTTTGGACCAAAAAGAGACGTGTAGTGCTTTTGTTTTTATTTGGAAATTATGCTGTGAAATTTGAATATATGTAGCATGGAAAAAATTGGGTGGGTATGTTTGTTTACAGTTTTTGATGTTATATATGATATATTTATACGCCATTATTTTTTTACATTTTCATAGAGAGGTAGAGAAATAGAGACGTGAGGTTTAAAGACATCAAGAAATAACTAGTGGGCGGTGAGAGACAAACAAACGAGGTGGGGATATTTATTTACAGTTTTCTAGGGGTGACAATTCGGGTCAACAGGTTGTGTTTCGGCTCGACACGACACGATTTTTTCGGACACGAACACGACACGAATTCGTGTTTTTTTAGTTGACATGAACACGACCCTAATAAAAAACAGAACGACACGACACGACACGACACGAATACCAGAATTTCTTAAATTTCATGCCTAAAAAAAACGATAACACGATTCGTAATTCAGACATGAACACGGCACGACATGACACCACTTTGTGTAAAAAAAATACGACACGAACACGATATATCGTGTCAATTTCGAATCAATTTCGTGCCATTCCGTGTCGTTTTTTAGTATCGTTTCTAAAATTGCCACCCCAACAGCTTTCGATGATATATATGATATAGTTATACACCAATTTTTGTTTTTTTAACATTTTTATATAAACCTTATTATAAATTGTAAGTCTAAATTTCAAGCATATAAATCCGCTAAAGCTTTGCAGTGTTATAATCATTTCAGGATCAATTTACATGGGTAAATGCCCTTTTATATCAATTTATAACTTTAGACAAAAATAATGAAGAAAATTTAACTCTAAATAGTTACAAATATACATGCAACATTTTCAGTGAGAGAGAAGTTATGAGACGCTATTACTCTAATAATGATATCATTATATTTGAAGAAAATCATAACATAATTGTTTTTTAATTAGTTTTTTGGATTTGAAGCAAATTATCATTTTTATTTTATCAATTGGGGTTGTGTTTGACAAATTTCTACACGTAATAATTTTTTTTAGTGAATAATTTTTTTTATGATTTTGAAAACACTTTTTTGGTATTGTAGTGTATATGTTAACAATTTCATAAAAAACGGTCCCGCATCGCAGGGTTTGCATGCTAGTCAAGCCTTATTTTTAACACCACCTTTTTCATCAGTAAACGCGCCAATTAATTCTACCAAAGATGTTTTTTTTTTTACTTCAATGAAAATGAAGGGCAATTTATTTAGTCGAAAATAATAAATTTAGTCATATTTATAAAGATTTACTTATTTTCACTTTCATACTTTTATTTTTTTAGTTGGTAGTCCTATTATAATAAATAAGTGACAAGTGTCATTCTCTGTCAAAAGAAGAATGAATAGTTATAGGAAAGTTATAGGTGATTTTAGACGGTTACGAGACTTTTTACAATTTTACAAATACATAGGAGTGTACCCTAAATACATAAAGTAAATGATACTAAAGTAAAAAAAAAAAAACTATAAATAATATGTTTCGTTACAATGAAAGATGTAAGATCAAAATGCTTTTGGTGATAGGAACTTATTTTATAATTTATAAAATATAAAAGACAGGCTTATATCCTAAGCCTCTACTATTTTATTTGACTCTTCCACTCACTCTCTGTCACCTAACTTCCGAGGATCATCATTTCTTTGTTCTCTTTTATGTTGCTTTCAACAATTAAATGAAATACTCTAATGACGACATAAACTCCTTCTAACTAAGGCTTTAATATCTTTGTAGGTATCACTTCTCTTAATTTATTTTGATGCTTGTGGATATGAGGGTTTGGTTTCAGGAATTAGATTTCTCGAAGAGACCTATCTGAGAAAAAAATAAAAACAAATTATATGAGAACCAACCCAAAAAGCTATTTCCAACCAAGAGATCAAAATTTCGGGGCACATTGTTGTGGGATGAAATGCACCTCTCATGTCTCTTTGAAGTAGAAAGTGTGAACACTAGAATCACATTGTTGTGAAAATATCACGCAATATTTACCTTGTCACATTCTTAGTGCGATTACTAACTTGTGTGCACACAATATTCATATGTTCTGCCCCTTTTGCACTCAAACATTCAAAGGTTGGTATTTTTACATTTGAAAATTGAATTAGTAGTGATGTCATGGATATTTTTGAACTTTCAAGGCAGCTTGATGCCATCCCAAGTAAATTATGACTATACATAGTACACATCGTTTTATATTCTATATTGGAAAATATTTGGGAGACGTGAATTTGGGACTTAATTTGGCGACATGGACACGTATCGATGTGTCATTGGTGTATTTTGAGTGGGATACACCAACTCAAGGTATTCTCACTCAAATTGCACCAATGACACGCGGACTCATGTTCCATGTCGCAAATTTAAGTCACAAATCTGTATCGATGTAGTAAGACTTTCTATATTAGATACTGTGAGGCAACATAAATTTATCATAAATGATATTTCTATCTTCCTGCAGATCTATACTTCAAAACCACTTCATACCTTACAACTCCAAAGCTGTACACGCCAGTCTTTTCATTTAACTTTGTTGTATAATCACACCGTGATCATATATAACAGATTCTCAATATCCAATTATATAAATTGTAAGAACGTGAGAAAGGAAGAACAATGAGACTTTTTGGACTGTTTGGTTATGATTCTAAAACTTGTTTCATGCTTTTTAGGGGAAAACACATTTGATTGGAATTTATGCCTTTAAAGTGGGGTTTTGAAAGTAGTTTTTTGAGAATTTTGTTACTAAAATCTTAGATATCAGGAAAGATATGATATTTGAAGTTCCAACTCAAACGGAAAGCTATTATTCATTTGTTCAGAAGTCATCTCCAAATAGTACAAGTTGAGTGGGAATGCAATGGTTAAGTCAAAAAAGGCAACTACGAATATCTAGTTTGTGTATATTTGTACAAGTAAAACATAACATTGTGTCTCATATGTAACATGCACGATAGGTGTATTTATGTGCATGCGTTTTAGGTGTGATGCATGCGTTCCTGTCAAAGGCATTATAGTGTATACCCCACCACGTTTTTGCTAGTACTAATTTTCTTTCAATCTTAAAATTGTTGATTGAAATGTCCAAAATACTCTGATTTTGAGCATGAACATTCCTTAAAAAATATACATTTTTTATTTATAAATTGATACGATAATCTGTCACGCTGCTTACCTTCTTACCTTTTAAGTTCTTGTCATACAGTTTAATAAGGGGTGTCGCTAATGGCACTCCCATAATTCTGCTAGCACTCCATCCTTGTCTACAAATGTCACAATTATTGCATAGAAAACCAACCTCTTTTATTGACTTTTTCTAGCTCAACCAAAAGTGAGATGTTGATACTCTTTAAACAAGACAAAAAAAATAAAACTTGTTATGAGGTTTTAAATTCACAAATATAAAACTAATATTTAATCAAGAATGATCACTAATATTTAATTAAAAATGATAATTAATGATGATGCTGGAAACAGCACCACCCTTCAAGGTGTTTGTAAGCTCAATTCAATGTCAACAATGGCAACACAAGGCATATAGAAGGTATACATATATAGTAGAAGGAGATGATGAGAAGAAGATTCACACCGGAATATAAGTGGTTCAGCCAATTAGGCCTACGTCCACTGTGCAAGGGTATGATGTGTACCAATGTGCCAGGGCTCTAATGGCCATAGATACAATCTCACAAGCTCTCTCTCTCTACTGTGTATTCGAACAGAGTTTCAGCTAGGGTTGCTAATTTCTCCTTCTTTTACAAGGTAGAGGATAACCTCCATATATAGTACCTAGGGGGTGTAACGTACCCCCCATGCATGCAATGAGCATGCGTGTGTTGATCTAGCCAATATGGAGGAGCCATCTGTCACTGTCACATGTAGAGAATGATGATGAAATATTCTCCCCACGTGTGGGGAATGATTTGTTATAACTAACTTGTGTCCACGTGCCCTTATCCAAATGTCAGGTGGTGCTCGGCCATCGCGCTTAGTCATGACCTCGGCCTGGTATAAGCCGAGGTTGATGAAGTCCAGTTGCTCGTTCAATCCGAGATGGACCATAAAGGTCTCGGCTTTTGTTAAGTCGAGACAATAGGGGTCAGCTTGGGCCGAGGTTGAGCTGGTTTGTGCTTGGAGCATCGACTGATATCTTGATGAGGTTGGCCTTGGTAGAAGTATGGCTTCTTGAGACCTCGGCCCACCTCTGGCCGAGGTTGTCGTCCCCAGGTGAACTGAAGTGTTGTTGACCCTTACGATGCCTGCAGTGTCTCCTTGGTGGGGTTGGAGGTAGTGTCGGCCAGGGCCGACCTTGTTATGGCCGAGGCCTGCTATCACAGATCCAAGGAATTTCCAACGTCGGCCATGTGCTTGGCCGAGGTTGGTGTCTCTAGGCCGAGGTGACACTTGGGGCATATCAATCACCCCCCAGCCCTTAGTTACATGTGAGAGCAGGTGACTGTGGGATCTCTACACCTCTGAGGCCTTTCTCCTATAAGCCAATGTTCGTTTGACACTTGTCCAATGCTGAAGTGTGGCTTGCCTGGCAAGCATGTGTTGTCAGCCGCCATTTGGGGCTCCCAAGGCAATGATGGGCCTTGGAAAACGTGCTGGCATATTTAAAGGTTTAAACCCTCATTTTCCCCTCCTTCTTCCTCAATTCTCTTTCCTGGCACGATTTCACTTCAGCAGTTTCTCTCTCTAAAGGGCATTTTCTTCACGATTTCGCTTCAGAAGTCCTTGGTGGTGATTTCCTCGCATTTTCTTCGCTTTCCCTTATCGTTTCATCTTCAGGTATCTTCTTCCCTTCATTTGTCTTCATTTTCTCTGCTTTTTCCCTTCTATTTGTGTTTTTCGACGAGTTTCTGAGTTTTCCGGTGATGCCTCCATAGTTTCAGGCGAACTGTTCTTGCTAAGTTTGGGCAGTTTAATCTTTAAATTGCTTTATTTCCTTAGCCAATCTTGTTTGTCGTTTAGAAGCTCCTTAAGTGTAGTGTCTGCCTCTGATGCTCAGACCCATATACCAACTTCTTGAGGAGTTGCCCTCTCTCAGAGAGAAGACTTTAGAAAATATTAGGCAAATAGAGAGAGCACAGGAGGAGGCTCGTAGGTCACAAGAATTCCCTCTTAGACCCATCTTTCCACCACCCCTGAAGGTGATATATCCTGATCCATTAGAGCCATTTAGCCAAACAGAGGTCCCTGCCGAACCAGTGCCGATGTCTGAGTCTGAGTCTGAGTCTGAGTCTTCAACCTCAGACCCTATGTCTGTGGATTCCTTCCAGGAGGCTATGGACTTCACAACTCGGCAAGATCAGGCCCCTGATCAAGCCAAGGTCTCTAGTCGGGCCTCGTCCCATAATAAACCAAGCACCTCTTCCTCTTCCTCTTCCTCAGAGGTTGAGATTGTTGAGCCGAGTGTGGCCATTCCACCCATTCTTGACGCCATTCCTCTGTCGGCCGTCACCGGGGCCGAGTTCTCTCAGAGGTTCCCGACTAATCCATCAACGTCTGCTCCAGCCGACGTTGAGCAAGATAATGACGACGATGATGACGTTGAGAGTGATGTCGACGTCTCTGAGGCGACCGAGATCGAGAGTACCGTTACCGAGGTAGACCTTATTTGCTTCAGATATCTATACTCCATCGGCCCCTCCATAAAGCTTAGGAGACATTTGAGGGAAGAGAGGGCCTACAATGGTCGAGATAGTGAGATCTACTTGTACGAGCAGATGTTCAAGTTAGGGTTTCATTTGCCCATCCATTCCATTATCAGGTCCATCCTTTCCTACATCAATTTGTCCCCCTCCCAATTATCCCCTAATGCCTGGAGGGTCATAATAGGGGCCATAGTCTTATGGAGGGATGTCCACCACTCATACCTTCCAGTTCAGGTCTTTGTTGGTTGCTATGTCCCTTCCTCAGCCAAAAATCATCCGAGCTACTATCATTTTGTAGCTCGAAAGCCTGAGAAAAATATGCTTCAGATAACTCAGACTTCCAACCACAACTGGAAGCCCTGATACTTTTTTACTTCAGGGCCATGGAAATTTGGTCTATGTGTTCCCCTGTCCTTGCTAGAGCCGAGGATGCCCCTAAGATGGGGTAAGGTAGCAATGTCTGCTAAAGCCGACCCTGGCCTAAGCCTGTAAAACCTTCAGAAGGTGAAAGCCCTTCAAGATCAGGGGATGCATGGTCTGCTCGTTAAGTTCGAACACTTGATGACCCCCCACTACCTCTCTGAGACAGGTCTAGGTGGAAGTTCCCTTGCCGAGCTCGGTAAGCGTTTTTATTCCAAGTTGAACCTCTGAGTTTATTCATGTCTGATCTTCTAACTCAGACCTTTCAATTTTGCAGAGCGCCCGAAGGATATCTCAAACGATCTTTGGGAAATGGCAGCTCCGAGTTTAACGAAGCTTGCGAAGAAGGAAGATCTTAATGCTCCTCCTCCAGTATCCTCAACCTCGAAGACTCAAGCCACCAAGAAGAGGGATCCTGCCGAACATGCCCCTGAGGATTAGAGGCAGAAGAAAAAGGGGGGCCATTCTGCCATCCCCATCTCTTCTGCAGACGCGCTGATGGCTCGTTTAGAGCAATTTACGATTACCGACAGCATCGTCGGCCACATTCTGCAGGCCCTGGATGCCTTAGGTTCTACAATGAACGAGGCCGATAAGCGTTTCTTCCGGTCACTGGATACACCCTTGCTGATTGAGTTCGGCATCCACAGATCCTTTCAGGTATGACCTCATATTTCCTTATAATTTCCAAGTGTAACCTCTTATTTGTCCCCAACTTATTCATGATCACATAATCTGCAGGGCTTGGCAGCTATGCACCACCTCTCCAACTAGACTCTGAGGAAGTTGCCCCTCATCCAGAAGGGTCAAGAGGCCGAGAAGGTGCAAAGCACTCTGAACGGAGAAATTGACCGCCTGAAGTCTGAGCTGGGTGAGTCCGAAAAGAAGGTGAAGGGGTTGGAGAAGGAGATCTCTCAGCTTAAGAAGGACCATGTTGTAGCTCTGAAGGCCAAGGACGACGTTCTGCAGCATAAGGTCAACTCGGCTGTGAAGGCAGCCCTCGATGATGCCTCTGAGGGGATAATAGCTGAATACAAAACCTCTGATGAGTTTATGAGCGTCGACTTTGAGTACCTTGAAAGAGGTATCAAAGACACTATCAAGTGGGATGATGTCAAGGAGAGGGAGGCTGGGAGTTTGAAGGCCTCTGATTTCTTAGGCCTCGGGTTTGCCAGGCCCTTCAGGAGGTTGAGGAGGAGGTTGCTGTGCCTGCAGAGACGGCAACATTGGATGGCACTGAGATTGGAGGGGCCGACCATAGAGAAGACATTACTGAGGTGGCCCAGGTCGTCCAACAGGATCAGGCCGAAGACACTAGCATTCTCCCTTCTAACTCTTAGATTTAATTTGTGAAGCTTTACTCTGTAACCCTTGGATATTTGTACTCTCTGAATATTTGTAATTTCTGAATATTTGTAATCTCTGAGGGGGGTCATTTTCTTCTTTTACTTTGTTGAATGTATGTCATGTGATGTTTTGGCTCTGAAGCTTATGCAATGGTGTCTGCTTAAACTCAATTAGTAGTCTCACCTCAGACCTCGTCACCACTGAATGATGTTATAAGGGTCTGAGGTCATATCCTCATAATGAATCTCACCAAATTAATGATGTTAAGGGTCTGAGGTCATTACCTATTATGGTGTCTGAGCTCAGACCTCGTCACCACTGAATGGTGTTATGAGGGTCTGAGGTCATCACCTAAGGTGTTATCCTCATAATAAATCTCACCAAATTAATGATGTTATATGTCTGAGGTCATCCCATTATGGTGTCTGAGCTCAGACCTCGTCACCAGTGAATGGTGTTATGAGGGTCTGAGGTCATCACCTAAGATGTTATCCTCATAATGAATCTCACCAAATTAATGATGTTAAGGGTCTGAGGTCATCACCTATTATGGTGTCTGAGCTCAGACCTCGTCACCACTGAATGGTGTTATGAGGGTCTGAGGTCATCACCTAAGGTGTTATCCTCATAATGAATCTCACCAAATTAATGATGTTAAAGGTCTGAGGTCATCCCATTATGGTGTCTGAGGTCATCACCTAAGGTGTTATCCTCATAATAAATCTCACCAAATTAATGATGTTATGGGTCTGAGTTCATCCCATTATGGTGTCTGAGCTCAGACCTCGTCACCAGTGAATGGTGTTATGAGGGTCTGAGGTCATCACCTAAGATGTTATCCTCATAATGAATCTCACCAAATTATTGATGTTAAGGGTCTGAGGTCATCACCTATTATGGTGTCTGAGCTCAGACCTCTTCACCACTGAATGGTGTTATGAGGGTCTGAGGTCATCACCTAAGGTGTTATCCTTATAATGAATCTCACCAAATTAATGATGTTAAGGGCCTGAGGTCATCACCTATTATGGTATCTGAGCTCAGACCTCGTCACCACTGAATGGTGTTATGAGGGTCTGAGGTCATCACCTAAGGTGTTATCCTCATAATGAATCTCATCAAATTAATGATGTTAAGGGTCTGAGGTCATCCCATTATGGTGTCTGAGCTCAGACCTCGTCACCACTGAATGGTGTTATGAGGGTCTGAGGTCATCACCTAAGGTGTTATCCTCATAATGAATCTCATCAAATTAATGATGTTAAGGGTCTGAGGTCATTACCTATTATGGTGTCTGAGCTCAGACCTCCTCACCACTAAATGGTGTTATGAAGGTCTGAGGTCATCACCTAAGGTGTTATCCTCATAATAAATCTCACCAAATTAATGATGTTAAGGGTCTGAGGTCATCCCATTATGGTGTCTGAGCTCAGACCTCGTCACCACTGAATGGTGTTATGAGGGTCTGAGGTCATCGCCTAAGGTGTTATCCTCATAATAAATCTCACCAAATTAATGATGTTAAGGGTCTGAGGTCATCCCATTATGGTGTCTGAGCTCAGACCTCGTCACTACTGAATAGTGTTATAAGGGTCTGAGGTCATCACCTAAGGTGTTATCCTCATAATTTCTGAGATAAGTGCACCATGTAGCAAGAATCATCATGGGAACTGATCTTTTATTGATAACCTCTTCATAATAAGACGGTACATTTACATAAAACTCTTTGCAACATCATATGTAATACTTCTTTAGGTGATCATCATTCCATGGGTTAGCGAAAGGTTCCCCTTCTAGATTTTCTAGCCTGTAAGTGCCGGGCACAACCTCTTCTGTCACTTTGTAGGGACCGTGCCAGTTTGGATGGAGCTTGTTTGTTTTCTGTAAGATCTTCTTTAGCACTAAGTCTCCCACTGCGATGGGTCTTGACTTCACCCTCTGGTTGTAGAATTTTATTGCCCTCTGTTGGTAGGCTGCTTGCCTGACCTCTGCGTCTTCTCTTCTTTCTTCCATTAGATCTAGGTCTAACCTCCTCTCTTCCCCATTTTTATCAGAATCATAGGTCTGAATCCTGTGAGTAGGGAGCCCCACCTCTGTTGGTATGACGGCCTCGGAGCCATGTGCAAGCATGAACGGGGTTTCTCGTGTAGGTGTCCTTGTCGTGGTCCTGTAGGCCCATAACACAGCGTAGACCTCTTCAGTCCATCTACCCTTCGCATCTTCTAACCTCTTATTGATTCCATCGAGAATTGTTCTGTTCGTGACCTCGGTCTGACCGTTTGCCTGAGGTCGTCCAGGAGATGAGAAGAACTATTTTATCCCAACTCTTAGGCAGTACTTTTCTAAAGAGGAGTTCTTGAACTGGGTCCCATTATCCGAGATGAGAGTGTTTGGGAGGCCGTATCTGCATATGATGTTCCTCCAAATAAATTAGAAGGTCTTATGCTCTGTGATCGTTATCATCGGCTCTGCCTCCACCCACTTTGAGAAGTAGTCAATGAAAACTATCAAGAATCGATAACTGTTGGCAGCTCTTGGTAGGGGTCCTACTAAGTCAATCCCCCATACTGCAAATGGCCATGGAGAGGTGATTGACGTCATAGGTTGATGAGGTTGGTGAGGAATAATGGCGAATCTTTGACATTTATCACACCTCCTCACGTAGGCTGCAGTGTCTTTGGACAAGGTTGGCCACCAGTACCCTTGTGTGATGATTCTTTTGGCCAAGGGTCTTCCCCCTATGTGGCTAGAGCAAGAACCCTCATGAACTTCCTGTAAGACCCGGGGAACTTCCGTGGGATGCACACATCTGAGGAGAGGTAATAGAAATCCTTTCTTGTACAAGACGTCTCCTATCATCGAGAACTTGGCATCTCTATATCTCAATGTACTCCTTTCTAGCTTGGACTCAGGTAGCTCTCCCTCTCTGATATATATGACGAGGGGGTCCATCCACGAGTCTCCTAGGTTCAAATTGTGACAAGGGTTACATACCACTTCTTCCTCGATGGTCGCCTTCCCTAAGATCTCGACCAGAACTGTCCTTCTGATGTCTGTCTTCGTCGCCGAGGCCAACCTTGCCAATGCGTCTGCGTGGCTATTACTTTGTCGAGGTATTCTCTTCAGTTTTATCTCTTCGAGATATTCTAACATCATTCTCACCCTCTTCAAATACTTGTCCATCCTTTCATCTTTGGCCTCATAGACCCCTAATACTTGATTGACAACTAACCTTGAGTCGCTGTGGAGTAAGAGTCGCCTTACACGAAGAGTCTTTGCCAATGAGAGAACTGCTATCATGGCCTCATACTCGGACTCGTTGTTAGAAGCCTGGAAGTTGAATCTCAAAGCGTATTCAATGTTGGCACCATCTGGAGATGAAAGTATTAGTCCTGCACCGCTTCCACTGTCACAGGAGGAACCATCAACAAAGAGACTCCAAATGTCTGTATCTGATGAGAAGGCCCCTTCTGACATGACTCCTTGTTTGAAGAGGTACCGATCTTCCTCGTTCTCCGTGACTCTGCTCCTGGCCTTGTTGGGTGCGACCTCTTCCTGATCTCGAAAGACGTTTGGTGTTGTCTCTTCCTGATTTCGGAAGACACCACAGTTTGTCTTTTCAACACCCTCTAGGCCATTCTCTGCCTCGACCTCTTCCCATGTGAACTCAGCAACAAAGTCTGCGAGGGCTTTCCCTTTGATGGCTGTCCTAGGTTGGTAGGTAAGATTATACTCCCCCAACTCAATGGCCCAGGTCATCAATATCCCGGACTTCTCAGGTTTATGTAGGACCTGTTTTAGTGGGGAGTCGGTGAGGACAACCATGGAGTGGGCTTGGAAGTAAGGCTTCATCTTCCTTAAAGCATATCAGGGCGTAAGCTAACTTTTCCATGCAAGGGTAATTTTGTTCATCCCCTTGAAGGGCCTTACTGTTGAAATACACAGGCCTTTGGATCCTAACGTCTTCCCATATTATGGCTGCGCTGATGGCTGATTCGGAGACTGCCAGATACACGTACAATTTCTCTCATGCTACAGGCCGAGATAGCAATAAGGAATACCCCAAGTAAGACTTGAGCTGGTTGAAAGCTTTTTCGCACTCTTCGTCCCACTGGAAGGTCTTTCTAAGCACTTTAAAGAATGGAAGACACTTGTTCGTTGCCCTAGAAACAAATCTGTTAAGTGCAGCCACTCTCCCCGTAAGTCTTTGGACATCTTTGATACTCCTCGGTGTCTTCATGTCGAGCAAAGCCTTGATTTTCTCAGGGTTCGCTTCAATCCCTCTCTGGTTGACGATAAATCCCAGGAACTTCCCAGCTCCTACTCCGAAGACACACTTCGCGGGGTAGAGTTTCATTCCGTATGAGTTCATAATATCGAAGGTCTTCTCGAGATATGCTACATGAGTGCAAGCTTTCAAGCTCTTCGTTAGCATGTCGTCCACATACACTTCAATAGTCTTACCTATTTGCTCTTTAAACATCTTATTCACAAGACGCTGGTATGTTGCCCCTGCATTTTTCAGACCGAAGGGCATCACTTTGTAGCAGTACGTCCCTTTGTCGGTAATGAAGGCTTTCTTCTCTGAGTCTTCAGCAACCATGAAGATCTGGTTGTAGCCTGAATACACGTCCATGAAGCTCATGAGTTCATGCCCTACTGTAGCATCCACCATCTGATCTATCCGAGGTAAGGGATAGCTATCTTTTGGACAAGACCTGTTTAGGTCAGTGAAATCAACACACATTCTCCACTTCCCATTGGCCTTGGGCACGATGACTGCATTCGATAACCACTCCGGATATGTGACTTCTCTTATAAACTCAACCTCTTCCAATTTTTTGACCTCTTCTCGGATGACGTCATACTTCTCCCTGGAATAGATTCTTCGTCTTTGTTTGATAGACCGGGCATCTTTGGTCACGTTGAGCTTGTGACTTATGACCTCAGGGTTGATGCCTGGCATGTCTGCGTGACTCCAAGCGAAGACACTCTGCCTCCTTCTGAGGAAGTTTATCAGCTCTTCCTTGATTTCTGACTTTAGGACTTTGCCGACCTGGATGGTTTTTTTCGTCTCGTCCTCATTAAGGACGATGGATTCTACCTCTTCCGCGGCCTCTCCTTTCTTCAACTTTGTCTCATCTCTTGGGTCAAGTGTATCAATGCTATAAGTGGTGGTTGCCCTCTTATGGGCCTCTCTCTCTTCGGCCGAGTTGAAGTAACATTCTCGAGCTATGGTCTGGTCACCTTTCACTTCCCCTACCCCATAGGGAGTCGAGAATTTTAGCATTTGATGGACCATCGATGGCACAGCTTCAAACTCTTTAAGGGCCACTCTTCCTATAATGAGGTTATAGGCCGAGAATACGTTCTCGTCCATTACGAAAAAATTTATCTTCCTGGTCAACCTCTTAGGCCACTCATCACCCATCCGTATGTCCATCTCATACATGCCCAAGGGGTGGACCTTTTCGCCACTGAAGCCTATCAAGGGGTGATGATAGGGTACCAGCCTTGCTCTACTGAGACCTAGGCTCTTAAAGCAAGGCCAAAACATCACGTCTGCCGAGCTCCCCCATCTACGAGGATCCTTTGCACCTCTCACCCATGCACCCTTATCGTTATTACCAAAGGGTCATCATGGGGGGCTAAGATACCTTTGAAGTCGAGTCTAGAGAACCCAACTACAAGGGTGTCCATGTCCACTTTCTTCCTCTTCTGCACTGTATCGAAAGACGTTAGATTTACAAATTCAAGTCTGGCCACTGACTTGGCCTCTTCCACGTGAGCCTTCCTGTCAGCTACTTCAGAGCCACCTCCTGCAAGTCCTCCGCATATGGTGTCAACACCAAAGGAGATCATACCAACCCTCTTCACCGGGGTGTTTTCATCTTTCGGCGGAAGGTCCGAATCGTCTTCATCTTCACCTTCTGAATCATTGTCTCTTCTGGCTGGGGCATTGTCACAGTATCTATCGTTTATCCTTTTCTTAGGGTCATCTCTTCCCCCTTTAGGAGCCTTACCCTCCACAAACTTCCTTAACTTTTCGAATTTTAACATCTTTTCAATCTCATCCTTCAAGGCGAAGCATCTGTCTGTAACGTGGTCGTGGTCTTGGTGGAACTCGCACCACAAGTTTTTGTTCCTTTTATGTGGTGGGGCCTTCAGTTTCTCTGGCCATCTCAGAGTCCTGTCATTCTTGATCTCGTTAAGGATATGCTCACATCTCACATTGAGAGGAGTATAGTGAGCGAATTTGTCATCGGCTGACCTCTTCTTTCCATCTTTCTTTCTCTGGGGCTTCTCGCCACTACCGCGGTTCTCATCCTCATACTTGGCGGCCATTGCCTCTTCGGCATTCATGACCTTTCCCACAGTTGCCAATAGCTCGGCCATAGACATAGGAGGATCTTCCGCGAGTTTCCACAATAGCTTCCCTTTCTGAAGACCTCCTATGAGGGCGGTCATGGCTATATTTTCTTCATAATCTTCGACCTCCAGCTTCTCTTTGTTGAACCTGGCGATGTAGTCTCTTAGTCTCTCGTTCTTGCCCTGCTTGACATACAGTAGGTGAGTGGTCTTCTTTTGAGGTCTCACCCCAAAGCAGAAGTTGTGGATGAATCGTTCAGCCAAGCCTTTGAAGTTCTCAATTGAGCTCTTTGGAAGAGAAGTAAACCAGCTGTGTGCTGCTCTTGTCAAGGTCCTAGAGAAGGCCCTACACTTCATCTCATCAGGTATTGAGTAGATGTCTGCTACCGACTGATACATCTGGATGTGATGTACAGGGTTGGTGCTGCCATCATACTTGGGAGACACCACGGGAGGTTTGAACTTAGCCGGAGTCGGGAAGCTCACTATCTTAGCCATAAATGGATAGCCCTCTGAGTAACCCCTTTGCAATGGGTCCCTACTTTTGATGAGGTCTCCAATCTTTTCCTCAAGACGTTGGATAGAGTCATTCCATGGTCTCCTACCATCAGCCTGGCCGAGGTTATCCCCAGCCACCTCCAAGGGGTGGACTGAGGCTTCCCCTGTCAGAGCACAGCGTCGGTTGTTGACCTCTTCCTAGTCTCTGACCCTTCTTTTATGGGGTCGGCCTTGATCACGTCGACCTTGTCTGTCCCCTCTTTGCGAACCGACATCACTTCTTGACCTGGATAACCTCTGTCTTAGGTCATTCACTGGACCCAACCTCTCAAAGGCTGACCCTATGCTCAATCGATCAAAAGATGATCCTCGCTGTTGGGCCTCTTCATCTCTTCGTCCATCACATCCTCGGCTCTGCTGAAGAGGACGAACCGTATTGTTCGAAACCTCATATGGCTCCCAACAATCTTCCGGGGCCTCTTCCGCCTCTAGATCGTCATATCTGTCCTCCGGGCAAGGGTTTCCTTGCCTCCCCAGGCGTAAGCGCCTAGGGTAAGCAACGTCCCTTCTCCGCTGGGGTGCAGGCTGGTCCTTCATTGGTGCCTGGGGTGGTCCCCTTGCGTCAGGATGAGGCTAGACAGCCGCCGGAGTGATTATATCTGGTGAGACTCCAGGTGGCCTCATAATAGTTTGGCTGAGCTGTGCAAATTGTTCCACATAGCTTGTTGTGTTGTAGCCAAAGACCTCAAGGCTGCAGCTACCTCCGCCATTTCGGACTGGGGCGGCGCCTGACTGGAACTAGCCTCCCCCCCCCCCCCCCACCAGGTGGCGGAAGAGGCGGTGGAAACTCTGGTGCCATGTGTTGCTTAGTGAAGAGCTTAAGTATCAGGTGATCTTAATACCTTAAAGGACCTCTTTCAATGGTGAAACAGCTCCACGCGAGGGATGGTGCCTGGTTCACCACTAGAGTCTCCGGTGAGGTTAAGCTGAAGAATAGGAAGAGATAGCTTCTCGTTCCCACAGACGGCGCCAAAATGATGATGCTGGAAACAACACCACCCTTCAAGGTGTTTGTAAACTCAATTCAATGTCAACAATGGCAACAAAAGGCATATAGAAGGTATACATATATAGTAGAAGGAGATGAGGAGAAGAAGATTCACACCGGGATATAAGTGGTTCAGCCAATTAGGCCTACGTCCACTGTGCAAGGGTATGATGTGTACCAATGTGCCAGGGCTCTAATGGCTATAGATACAATCTCACAAGCTCTCTCTCTCTACTGTGTATTCGAACAGAGTTTCAGCTAGGGTTGCTAATTTCTCCTCCTTTTACAAGGTAGAGGATAACCTCCATATATAGTACCTAGGGGGTGTAACGTACCCCCCATGCATGCAATGAGCATGCGTGTGTTGATCTAGCCAATATGGAGGAGCCATCTGTCACTGTCACATGTAGAGAATGATGATGAAATATTCTCCCCACGTGTGGGGAATGATTTGTTATAACTAACTTGTGTCCACGTGCCCTTATCCAAATGTCAGGTGGTGCTCGGCCATCGCGCTTAGTTATGACCTCGGCCTGGTATAAGTCGAGGTTGATGAAGTCAAGTTGCTCGTTCAATCCGAGATGGACCATGAAGGTCTCGGCTTTTGTTAAGCCGAGACAATAGGGGTCGGTCTGGGCCGAGGTTGAGCTGGATTGTGCTTGGAGCATCGACTGATATCTTGATGAGGTTAGCCTTGGTAGAAGTATGGCTTCTTGAGACCTCGGCCCACCCCTGGCCGAGGTTGTCGTCCCTAGGTGAACTGAAGTGCTGCTGACCCTTACGATGCGTGCAGTGTCTCCTTGGCGAGGTTGGAGGTAGTGTCGGCTAGGGCCGACCTTGCTATGGCCGAGACCTGCTGTCACAGATCTAAGGAATTTCCAACGTCGTCCATGTGCTTGGCCGAGGTTGGTGTCTCTGGGCCGAGGTGACACTTGGAGCATATCAATTAAAATAAAAAATGCAAAATGCAAAATATTAATATTTTTTTTTGTCGTTGTACACCTGTGAAATATAAAGTTGAAAGTTAAATGTCCAATACACATTGAGTGCTGCTACCACGCACATTGAGTCCTCGCCCGATACAGAACACAAACACGATAAAAATAAAAATAACACAACATGCCACCCCACATAATCTTATTTTTACCTAATAAAAGTGACATGACACGATACGAAATATTATTTTTTTACCTAACACGAACACGACCCAACTAAAAGAGATACGTCACAAAATATACTATTTTTTAAACCAAACACGAATGCAACCAAAATAAAATTAACACGACATGGTGCGACACCCCTCAAAATCTTATTTTACATAAAATGAACATGACCCATATAAAACTGACATGGCACGACATGAAATCTCATTTTTTTTACCAAACACTAACATGCCCCACTTAAAATAATATTTCGTGTTGCGATACACTGATATGTCACTTGTAATGAAAATAATATTTGGTGTCATGTCATGTTATTTTAAAATAAAATCTTTACTAAAAAAATATTTCTTGTGAAAAAGTGTCATTTCGTATAGCATTTATTTAAATTGCACTCGTGTTAAATAAAAAAGTAAAGATTTTGTATTTACTTTTTACTGAAAAAAGCATGAGTAAAAAATAGTTTTTTTACTGAGAGATATATATTTTCCCAAATAAAAGTTGGGTTGTGTTTGTGTTATGTAAAAAATAGAAAAAAAATTCATGTCAAATCACGTTTTTATTTGGTTGTTTTTGTGTTGTGCTCGTTTTTTTATTTACTTGAAAAAGTAAAAGCGACACAACACAATTTTTTTTTAGTGAACACAAAAACAACCAAATAAAAATGTGATTTGACATGAATTTTTTTCTGTTTTTTACATAACAGAAACACAACCCAACTTTTATTTGGGAAAATATATATTTTTCAGTAAAAAAATATTTCAGTAGAAAAACTATTTTCTACTCATGCTTTTTTCAGTAAAAAGTAAATTCAAAATCTTTACTTTTTATTTAACACGAGTGCAACCCAAAGAAATGCAACACGAAATGACACTTTTTCACAAGAAATATTTTTTTTACTAAAGATTTTATTTTAAAATAACACGACATGACACCAAATATTATTTTCATTACAAGTGACATGTCAGTTTATCACAACACGAAATATTATTTTAAGTGGTACATATTCGTGTTTGGTAAAAAAAAATGAGATTTTATGTCGTGTCATGTCAGTTTTATATGGGTCATATTCATTTTATATAAAATAAGATTTTAGGTGTATCGCACCATGTAGTGTTAATTTTATTTTGGTCGCATTCGTGTTTGGTTTAAAAAAATAGCATATTTTGTGATGTTTCTCTTTTAGTTGGGTCATGTTCGTATTAGGTAAAAAAATAATATTTCGTATCGTGTCATGTCACTTTTATTAGGTAAAAATAGGATTCCGTGGCGTGGCATGTTGTGTTATTTTTATTTTTATCGTGTTTGTGTTCTGTATTGGGTGAGGACTCAATGTGCGTGGTAGCAGCACTCAATGTGTATTGGACATTTAACTTTCAACTTTATATTTCATGTAATACCCCGTATATTTTGTGATATTTATTTATGGGATTAATTGAATTAAATGTGTATTAATTGGAAATTAATCCGGATTAAAATACTAGCGAGATGCGAGTTGGTATTTGATTATAATGTGCATATATGATTATACATGAATACTGAATTATGAAATTTGTCGTGAGATTGAAATACGGCAATTTGGAAATTTTGTTGAGACGCGTGTGACAGTCGCGTCATGGAATATAATTATGTTAATTAAAAAGTAAATTTTATTTCTATAAACCTTATGGTCATTTTGAGTGCGCCAACGCGTCCGGAAGGGTCGAAATAGTCGGAAAACACTAGCCGGGGGTTTAGTTTGGGTCCCGAGGCATTTTTAGGTCATACCGGCAACGTATAAGGGTAGTTTGGTAATTTTAGAATTTTGGAATTTTTGATTAACGAATTTTAGGAGTTTTAAATGGAAAATTAAAAGACCCACTAACCCATTACCAGCCATTAACTGATTAGAGGGCTACGGGGGTTATTAGAATTAGCCCCAAAAGTTCCTAAGACAAAACCCTAGCCTCCATTGCCACCATTAGAGAAGAAAGCTTGGAGAGAGAGAGAGAGAAGGAATTCTGCAGAAAAGAGAGAGAATCGTTCATCAATTCGTCATCAAAATCAGAGATTCAAATAAGGCAAGTGGTTTAATTTCATTATTTTGCAGAGAATGCTTCTTCCAAGCGTAGGAAATTCAAATAAATTGTATTGTTCTTGGAGGATGATGAAAACCCATTTAATTGGATGTAGAGATTTAAGAATCTATTGAGGAAATTGCATGTAGAACGTTGATAGGATGATTAGTCAGATGAAAATACATCTTTTACATCATAAAAACGGATTTAGTTATGTTTATGAATGACTTGATTTTTCTAGGGTTCATGTTCTTGAGATTTGAAAAATAAATGTTGGAGATTTGATAATTTGATGTAGTTTAGGGTGATTTGAACCCATATAAATGTTGTAATACGGTTGAAACATGTTTAGGAAGGATTAGATGCCTTGAAACATTGTTGGAATGACATTTAGGTGAGATTAGAGGTGAAGAGAATTGGAAAAAAACGAGATAGGAATTTCTGGTCTCGAATCTGGCCACTCGTTAGAAGACCTGCCTAAGTCGTTCGAATGAGCTCGTTCGAACGAGCTTCTAACGAGTTGACAGTTTGGGTTCTAACGAGAGGGATGTTCGTTCGAAGACTTTCGTTCGAACGAGATCTCGTTAGAAGGCCCAGTTCGTTCGAACAAACTCTCGTTCGAACAACCTCGTTCGAACGAGACTTCTAACGAGTTGACAGTTTGGGGTTTTAGCCTGTTTTGATCCCGAGTGTCCCGTAACCTTGTGTATATGTAGAGATAACCTTTCCTTGATGATTAATTGATATATGTGGGATGTTTGGGATATAATGAGGAGTCAAACCTAGAAGTGTAGTTTGAACCTAAGGGAAAATGTGAAGTAGGACGTGAGTGTCGATTACGATGCGAGAACTATTGACGGCCTAATTTATTATATTAACCGAGAACATATAAATTGTGTAGTATTATATGTCGGTACGAAAATGAGAAGTGTACCACCAATATATTATGGTGATTACTAAGATGTGTGAATACTTAGTATATATATTGATTTTATGTGTATGACATACCTACCATACTTGCTATCACGGGAGGTTTACGTTCTCTTAGGGCCTTCTAATCCTTGTGTTGCCCGAATTTAGATTGGTTACCTCGATGAACATAGGTCAGAGAAGGGCTTATTGGGATATTAATAAGTCTGCTGATCGTGGGAGCGCAGGTATGTGCGTGACCCATGTGATGTGACTGTGTTCGCCTCCATTATTTGTGATGTTGTTATCTGAGGACGATTCCTGAGAGATTCGGAATGCGTGATCTTTATGTACGTGATGTACCGGGATGGATAGCAGAGTATGTGTGCACCGCAGCTTAGTCTCGGGGTGCTTGTATTGTATATTTATGACGTGAATAATATACACTTAATTAATGGGAACTTTCATGTTGGTATTGTGTATTATGGTAATGTTTTGAGAAAACATAACGGGTTAACCGATAGTGAATTGTATTACTAATTGAGAATCTGAGTTTAAGTAAAGCCCTCTATTTATTTGACAACGCTAGAATGTAAAATGAGAATCGAGTAGTAAGGGGTAGAACTTATTACGGTTTGGTTAGATATGTATGTCATTTAGATGGGTACGGTACGTTAGGAGTGCACATGTAGTCGAGAGGTGAGAATTTCATGTGAGTGTACGTCCTAACATGTACTTTGCATTTAATGTTTTAATGTTATTAAAACACTTGCTGTTTTTAAAATGATTTCCACTTTCGGGCTCCGACCCATTTGCTTTCAAATCTATTTTTGTAAAAACCATTTTAGGTGCCCAGCCACAAGGATACCATGCTTAGGATCCTCATTCAGGTGACGGGCTGTAGCTGTTTGTGGGAGTTACAGGACTTTGCTTGTAGACGCTTCATCTATCTTGACTCTATATTCAGCACTTATCAGTTGTAAGGCATGTCGCCCATTTCTTTTAGAGACTTTTCATTTATTTCAGTTATTCAGACTTCGGGCATGTAATTAATTCAGGATTCAGACTTGTCATTTTATTTTCAGTTGTGGGATTGTTGTGAGGAGTTTTCCTCCGGACTTATTATTATTTGTTGATTATTTCATTACTTCGTTATGGTGAATGGATTATGTTATTCTTCCATTATTCTTTTATTGCATGTTAATCAGACTTAAATTAAAATTTGGCAACTTACTTTTTAAATACTAGGTGGTTAGTAATTATTAAAATGTTTTCGACAGTGATGCTATTAACTGAACCAACTTGGCATTTTGTATTGATTTAATAAAGGAGTAGCTACCCGGTATTTAATTAGTCGGGGTGTCACATTTCACACGCGTACAACGACAAAAAAAATATTAATATTTTATATTTATATTTTATATTTTTCCTTTTTATTATCATTTTTAATTAAATATTAGTGATCATTATTGATTAAATATTAGTTTTGTATTTGTGAATTTAAAACCTCATAACAAGTTTTATTTTTTTGTCTTTTTAATAAAGTATCAACATTTCACATTTTGGTGAGCTATAAAAAAAGTCAATAGAGAAGGTTGATTTTCTAAGGGGTAATTGTGACATTTGTAGGCAAGAATGGAGTGCTAGCAGAATTTTGAGAGTGTCATTAGCTCCCCCCTTTAATAAGATCAGCATTTATCTATGGGTGATCTTCTATTCATCCACTACTTTCGTAAACACATCCACATATTATTACTAATTGTTCTCAAACATTTATATTGTAAAGACTAAAATATTCTTATGAAATCTTTAAGTTCATCCACTCCCCCAAAACAGGAAACCCACTATCCCTCTTATGTACGACACTCCCACATTAAATGACGAAGCCTTTCAAAAGTACAATGTTCTTCAACCTTAATATCTTAGAGATTACACTCAAAAATTACACAATTCTGATGATCTTGTTCAGAATTTTCTTTTCATTGTATCTGCTTTAGACTGATTTTTCCTTTCCTCTTTATAGAGTCATTTTCTTTTGCTGTGGGCTAATGGTCCACCATCTCATGTGTTGTCCGTTTCAATTATCAATGTGTTTAATTGATGGTTGTGAGACTTAATTAATTTTTAATAGTGAAATTAAAACTGGTGTACATTTGTCAACAACTAAACACATTGATAGGAATTTGAAAATGTACCTTTCAGTAGAACCAGGGGAGGCAACTTTAACCTCACTATTAACCCCAATGAGCAGTCTTTCATAATGTTGTATATGAGCAGACAGATCCTATGGTTTACATAACGTTGCATATGAACGAACAGAACATATGATTTACAGAGGAAGAGAATCAAAGTGGCATATGCGCATATGCCTAGCAGAAGTTTTTCATAACGTTGTATCACCACAGTTTCATAATGTGATGCAACTATGAACGTTTGGAGAATCACTTTTACGAAGTCATAAGTACATCCCATAAAGTGGATGCACACGTTATAAAATTCTAAAAGAGTACTAAGGGCAATGTAGCCGAAGGATCCAACAACAGACAGGGTGTTGGGCTCACCATTCCCATCCTTAGCCAACCCAAAATCTTGGCAAACTATCGCAATCACCAATCTCACCCCTAAAATTATTCGAAAATGTGATCAAAACAAACAAAGTTCCACCGGCGCATAAATTCTCCGAAATCTTCCGCTAAAACTCCTCAATGACCTAATGAAACCAATTCCAGATGGAATTGAAACTGATAACTGATTATTAAACAAATTCAAAACCTCCAAATTTTCTAGCTTACTAAAATCCTCCGGAATCAAACCTGTCAAATTATTCATAGACATATCAAATTGAGCCAATTAAACGGACTCAATCCTCAATGGAATTGAACCTGATAAATAATTCCGATGAAGATAAAAATTCCTCAAATTTCTCTAAATGCTCTAAACTCAAGAAACTCTCAAAATTCACCGGAATCTAGCCGATCAAATTTATCTCCCACATCCATAAATTTCTCAATTTCTTCAAATTTCCAAACTCAACCAGAATCTCACCTGAACTAAAATCACAATACCCCAAACCTAAAACTTCTAAATTTGACAAGTCTCCGAGATAGAATTGTTCTGATTTGATGCAAATACTAAGTTTACAAGTTTGACAACTTTTCGATTATTGTTGGAATGTTATAAGAGAAATTGTTTCCGCTTAAATCTAGGGATTTAATGGATGGGAGTAAGTGAAAGTTTACAGGAATTTAACCGGTGAAGTAGTTTTTGCAAGTTTGAAAGGGAAAAATTCATTGATGACTGCGCTATTGAAGTACAAGAGAGACCCAAAATTTTCTCCCTAATTTTTTTTGGGTTAGCGTAATCTAAAGTGTTCGGGACAGTTTACGCGACTAATTTTCATTTGCGATTCGTGATTTTAACTGACGAATCATTATTTTAACAGTGTCGGAGATCGGGGACCAAACTCAATCCATCCCTAAAACTGTGACAGTGATAACATTATCCTTATTATTAATGCATCCAACTAACTACACATTTACATAGACTAAAAAATTAAATATTTGAAAAAAATATTTCTTTTTTAGATAAGTTGCTTTTTAACTGTTATTTTATATTAAAAAAATTATAAGATTAAAAACACAGTTTTTAAATAGTTTCTACATATAAAAACATTAAAAAGCATAAAAAATGATTGTTTTTAATTTTTTTTAATATAAACTGTTATACATAAAAACGTTAAAAAATCATTTTTTAAAATATAATATATAATTTAATTTTAGTACATTTTACATATAAAATAGTTTAATATTACAAAAAAAAATTTAACGTTTATATATATAAAAATAGTTTATATAAAAAAAAAATTTAAAAACTGTTTTATAAACAATTTAACCTTTTTATATAAAAAGGTTTATATAAAAAACATTTAAAAAAAAACTTTTTTCTAAGTTAAAAACGTTAATAAACTTAGAAAAAATGGTTTGAAAGAGCAAATTTTTTGCCATTACTCATAGCTTAGGCTTACATTTAGTTTGGCGTATCCCGTTACACTTCGACTCGAGTCGTCACGAAGAACTGAATCTCCAACATCTCCAACTTCAATGGTTCTCCACTTTATGAAGGTATAAAGCTTTTTAGGAATTTAAATTTATTCATTAAATTTATTTTGGAATGTTTTATTTTTATTAAAACTGAAACGTGATTTTTTTGTTTTAAAAATTGAAGCATTTTTATTTTAAAAATAATTTTTCTAAATACGCCTGCCTTGTTCAGACGAGAAGACATTCTCGTTGGAACGAGTTGTCAACATCATTCGAAGTTTCGTTCGATCCTACATCTAACGAGCATCTAACGAGGGCGTACTAATTGGTATCGTTTGAAGCAAGTTTAGACGAGATGACTAAGTCGTTCTAACAAGATCCATTTTTGTTCTAACGAGCTGCTATTATCGCTCGAACGAGCGTCATTTTTATTCGAACGAATCATCGCCTTGAAATTTGTGATCGCCTTATAAATACCTGTTTCGTATTTATTATTTCTAATACTTTTGCCATAACGATTTCCGCATACACTTTGCAAAAGTTTTCAACCTTTAGAGTTTAGAAAAGTATTTTGATTCACAAAATACATCCCCAGAATATATTAGTGTGAATTAGTTTAAACCCTAGATAGTCTGTATCCTTGCATATACTACTCTTGTGGAGAGCTCATCTTCACTGCTGACCATTATGATTCTTGAGGGGATCATTGCTGAAGACAAAGGTTGATCGAAGGATACCGAGGGTGGAAGTCTGCCTGTGGACTGCTTGGAGACGAATAGTATCCTTTAGAGATTTTCGAAGACTAGTGTGTTATACTCGAGTCTAGTATCAAGTAGTATTTAAGTCGACTGTCTTGTAATATTTTCTAAAGTGCTGAATAAAGGTTTTCTCCGTAAGGGATCTTTCCTCAAACTTTTCTTTTGCTGATTGCATGATTTAATTTATCTGTATTATCACCTGGATGCATGTCTTAGGGTAAAAAGATGAAATTTTTTTGTGTGGGTTGACATCTAATTAGATAAGTTAAGCTATTAAACCTATTATGTACTCTCAAATTGGTATCAGAACTAGTTACACAAACATATTGTGTGATCTTTTTTCGCAAAATATTTTTTCTTTGATATCAATTTTTTTTTTAAAATTGTTGATCTTGAGAAAGTTGAGTGTTAATGGATAATTTATATAATCGGATGCCTGTTTTCGATGGATCAAACTATGCATATTGGAAAGCTAGAATGAGATCCACTTTAAAAGCAATTGATGAAAGAGTTTGCCTAGTATGTGAAAGAGGGTGGATTCCTCCTACCGTCACTATTGACAATGTCACAAATCCTAAACCCATCTCTTCTTGGACTGATGATGAGTTTAAATAGAGCATTTACAACTCCCATGGACTTAGTGCTATTTCTGGAGTCATCACACCCGATGAGTTCCATCGCATCACGATGTGAAGCATGTCTAAGGAAGCATGGAATATCCTCCAGCTCACACACGAGGGAACCAATGTTGTAAAAGAGTCAAAGCTTCAAAAAATTTCCACCCAATTAAGACCATTACTATATTAGTGTCTGAGTCCTTTGATGATTTTTATGCTCGTTTGTCGGACATCATTAACTCTAGTTTTAATTTGGGTGAGAAAATTCCTGAGACGAGGGTCGTGAAAAAGATTTTGAGGTCTCTTTCTTCCCATTTTATTCCCAAGGTTACGGTTCTTAACTCTTTAGGGATTTTAGACACTCTTAGGTTATAAGAACTCGTAGTAGACATTCAGACTTACGAGATCGACATGTTTCCCAATACCATTAAACCTAAGGATATAGGAGTAGCTTTAAAGACTCAAACTAAGAAAAAAAATGAGAAAGTTTGTGA
Source organism: Sambucus nigra (assembly GCA_949130495.1). NCBI lineage: Eukaryota > Viridiplantae > Streptophyta > Magnoliopsida > Dipsacales > Adoxaceae > Sambucus > Sambucus nigra. The sequence goes on from OX422208.1 coordinate 102,406,062, forward strand.
GTCTGATTCCGAGGAAGGTTTTAATGTTGACGACTTAGCCTTGTTTGTAAATATTTTAAAAAAGTTTCTCAAATTTTCTTAAGAAAATACTTATAATAAAAATGTTTTTGAGAAAAATAAAAATAAGAATGAGGTCAAGAGTAGCGATGAGAAAGAGGAAGAGATAAGGTGTTTTGAATGTGAGGGTTAAGGCCACAAGGCACATGAGTATCCCACTAGGCTAAAGAGAAAGAGAAAGAAAATTGTAAATAAAGCCACTCTTGGCGATGGTGACATCGAGTCGGTTGATTAGGGGGAGAATCACCATATGAAACGTGTGTTGCGTTCATGACTAGTCACATTAGCACTTCTAGTTTGTCCTACACCGATGAGGATATATCTAAACGTGAAAGCGATGATGTTTTGATCCATTCTAGTAAGAGCGGGGATGAAATTGCAAGTGAGGAAAAAGGGGATCTCCAAAGGCGAATATTTATATACCGTGACTTTGAAGACAAAAAATATTACTAAAGATTTATCTCTTAGGGTGTTAGATTTGAAGAGAGAGAAGTGAAAATTTTAAGAGAGTGTGAAGCGTCGGTAATTTAACTCGAGAAGATGAAGGTTTCTCCATATGAGCAGTTGATCACTTTAGGCCGGGAAAAAATCGATTTAACCAACACCATGGCTAGTTTTACGGGAGATCTTCAATCTTTATTAGAGATTCATGAGAAACTTGAAGTCGGTGTATCCCAACTTGAGAGAGATCTCGAATGTGCCCGGGAGGTCAAGGTCATAATAGAGGACACATCTAAGAAGGTTAGAAAGATGCTCCTCATTACCTTTTTAGGTAATGTCGAGAGGTAAGGAATAGGTTATGACGGTGCATCCACTTCTCATGCCGCACCCGAGCCGGTTCCCGAGTTTATGTTAGATCCTTATGGTCCTCGACCCAACCCACCTAGGAGAGCTCGTCTTAGACGTAGCTTTTGAGAGAGGTGAACCCAAACCTGTGGATGTTTGTTCCCATTGCAAACAAAGAGGTCACCTTACGGAATTTTTCTTTAAGAGAATGAGAGTGTCTCATAGGTATGTTTCCCAGTTTTCTCCTACACTTTCTCTCGCATGCACTCCCACTCATGTTACTCTGCATGCTCCTGCACATCACTTGAGAGATATTGAGAGTTTTAGAGAGAAAGAAGAGTATTTAGTCAAAACTTTATGAAATTTGATGGAGGAATTTCTTAGGATGTCATATCTTTTTGAGAGCTTCTTTAAGCCTAATGATTGAGGTTGAGACTTGTTTCTAGCATAGGAGGCTTTTTATGTTCATATTTACATGCCTATTGCTAGATTGTACTATCATTGTATTTATATTTTTTATTTTAATATATTTTTTGAAAATACAAATAAAGTTTTATTTTCTTGATTTTTTTTTTGAAAAATACAAAAAGATTTTTGGTTTCTTTTAAGAAAATGGTGAAAAAGGCAAAAAAAATTATTTTGATAAAATTTTTTAAGAAGACAAAAATAGTTTTGTAATTTTTTTCACCATATAAGGAAGAACACTAAAGATATCCGAGTCACCTATTCATTTCATATCCACATGACTATTTTGTAGTGTTTTGACATATGACATCATTTCATATATGTGCCTAATAAAGTGTGGAGTCATTAAGATGTGATTTGATGATATCTTGCTACATGTTTGACTCATTTTCACCTATAATGCACAAGAGCACAGACTTATTTGAATGTTTCACTTACCTGTCACATGTCAATTGTAGTGTTTTCATCTCAATTGTGCTTTTAAAGTGAACCAAATATGAAAAACGTGATAATAAAAAATTGTGCATGTAAAAATTATCTTATTTTAAGCAATGGAAAGGGGTTACGAAAGACAAAGTCTTTGTGTGAAAAACCACCATTTGCAAGAAAAGAGCCAAAAAGATTAACGGCACATAAAAGCAGAAGTGCCAGGCCATTTGGTTTGAACATTAATGCTTCGCTACAAAATGAGCATTGATTTCTTCAAAATTACGAGTGTTATTGATATATGTGAGATTTTGAGGGAGTTAAGTTGAAGATCAATGGGTTTACACTTACTATAAAAATCTCGAAAAGTATTATATAGTTTTGGGTGTCATTGGTGTGGAAATCATTGACGATCTTGATTTGTTGATTAGGTTAACTCACTTTCACATGAGTTCACTATTCTTACACCTAAGGTAGATTTTGATATCATTTGATAGCAGTGTCTCAATCCTTCTTGCACATGTGATATGATTGTTTGTGATGATTAACCTATGGAATATTTTTACACCCTCAGATTTCTCTTTCATGATTCGGGTATTTTTGTGTTCTCTCTAAAGTGTGTTGTATTTGTAAAATTTATGCTTGAGAAAAATTTGAAAATTTCAAAAATAGTTTGTGGAGCCTTTGAGTTTATCATTACATGCGCTTATCTGATATATCTTTGTGATGATATTCAATCTTTAGTGATGCCCTCCATTTTCATGTCTTAGTTTCTAATCATTGTCTATTTCGATCAAAATAAAGGGGGAGAACAAATTACGAGGTCGATTACATGAGTTTGTTTTATAGGGGAGATATTCTCATTTTTTATGTTTTCAAACTCTACGCATCACGGGTAGTGTTCTGTAACACCCCGCCTAATTAAATACCGGGTGGCCAGTCCCATACCAAATTAAAACAGAATATACAGTTGGCTCATTCTTAGCATCACTGTCGAAAACATTTACAACTCACCCAATACTCAATTAAGCTAGTGTTAAAAACTTTACAAATTTTAAATTTCAACAAAACCATTTTTAGTTTAAGAATAACACTACACATTTTATTCTACAAAACTGGTAACACAATAACACAAAAGAATTTAAATGCAACTGGAATAAACATTCCCAAATAATATAAATCCTTTACAATAATCCCAACAATGTCAAATGTATTAAAAAGACACGAATACAATAGTATTTAACCCTGCTAGAACAGATAACTGAATCCTTTGGGCAACATGCCCTAAATAAGAATACTGTGAATCAAAAAGATGATAATCGTCTAAGAAAAACTTCCATAGCTCCATAGCTCGTCACAATCAACTATGGTTGGCGTCCCTGTTGCTGGACACCTGATATAGAGATACAATAGAAGAGAAAATATGCAAGGAAACAGGTCAGAGCCCGAATGTGTAGATGATTTTTAAAACAGCAAGTATTTAACAAGTGCAATTAAGAATGTATTATGTACATGTTAGATCCAACTCTCACTTGCAATTCTCACCTCTCAACTAGAGTGCACACTTAACGTTTCCTATTAACCTCCTAGTTAATGGTTCCTCTTTTCTAGTCTCCATATTATAATTCCATTCCCATATCATAATCCCCGTATGTCCCATACCATACGTCACATTATTATTCATTTATATTTCTCCTTTATATGATTAGTTTCTCATTAACATGAATCATTACTCATCAATATGAATCGTTTCTCATTAACATGAGTTAAGCTTTTCAATTCTATAAGTATAAACATTCATTAACTTAATTCCATTATCTTTCTCTATTCACCATTATCTACAATTATCACCGTAGATAGATTTAACCACAATATATCCATTTAATCATTTAATCCATTATATATATATTCATATATAATACGGCACCCCGAGTCACAGCTGCGGTGCAATGCATTACTCTGCTATCATGTCCCATCATCGCAGGTCGCCGAATAGGGGACTAAAGGTTCGGTAAGATTCCACGAACCACAAACAACAACAAACAAATTGGAGGCGAACATAGTTCTCGTATCCATGGGTCACGCACATACCTACCTACCCACAGTCAGCGGACTTATAAACTCCCCGATAAGTCTTTCATAGACCTATGTTCTCGAGCGACAAATCAAAGATCCCATGGATTCATCAGGATATGACTGCCCTCACGCGCAAACCTCCCACCGATAGCAAGTAAGCTAGGTGTGTCATACACATAAATCATCAATCAATCAAATAGGTATTATCATACCTATAATATAATATCAATAAGGTAATTATCACTACCCTAAGATATTTCCCATACGTAGCATTATATCTCTTTTAAATTCCACGTATTAAAATATCATATCTTTACTTCATAATTTAATTATCCTCGCATCCTATAACATCTCTCCACTCCCGACGTCGTTAAGGTTCATGCGCGGAGCATCTCGCAAAGCGAAATCCAAACAAGGAACCCCTCCAATACACTACTACTTAACTTTGTCGATCGAGGAGGTCCGACAACTTCAACTATGCGATCGGGATAACCTCATACCCTCTTTCAACCAAATGTGTTCTAAACTCCCATCTCACAAGATTCAAATAGGATTTCCCTCATCTTATATTCAGTAAGAAGTCACTAATATCCTACTGGTCCATAACATTATTTCTCCCGAACTACTACGAGTTTAGTTCTCCTTTTAATTAAGGTTAAAACCGATAGTTTCAAATCTCTTATAAACATATATTCTTTCACTTAGGATTAAACCTTGTAAACTTAAGGATACCCAGGTGTTATATTAAATCACCCCCAACTGGTCCTATCTTAAATCTTCATACATCCCCATTTGGAATTTAACAATTGAATCTAGCAACCGGAATTCCATTCAATATAATTTTCATCATTTAAATCACTCGAATCCAAATCAAATTAAGTCAAATCTTATCAAGGGTTTACTGATATTTTCTAGGTCCCATAATATCCAAATAATAATCACCAAAGATCCACAAAAGGTTTGGGATAAGAATCAACATTTAAAAAGAAACAACTTTACATATTCTGGGGAGGTCGATCGATCGAAGGCAGGGGTCGATCGATCGATCCCTCAGGTCACAACCTGGTTTTTCTGCATTTCAGCAACTACGGGTTTCACCATTTTTACTCATTCAAACCTTCATATTAACCTCCAAAATGAGTTATAATTATTACTACATGATATGTCAACATATATGAACGATTTCCATTACTCTAAACATCTTAGGATCATCAAGGGATTGGATTAAAAACCATATTTATCTTCTTATTTCCAGAAAATTATCATCATATCATCTTCAAGAACACATCAATGGTTTCCATAATTCCTTCAACAGATTCATGACTATTTCGTGGATTATTATCATCCTAAAACATGAGTTAAATTCCTATATCATTTCAGTTTTCCAGAAATCCATTTAATACTCCATTATTTCTTCCAAACATGAATAATCTTCTATTTTCATACTATTTTAACATGGACAATATACGAACTTAAATTACCATTATCAAACACTTGCCTTTACTGTAGGTCTGATCCTTTGGTGTAGTATATCTCAGTTGGTTGTCCCTTCTCCGGTCAAACTCCGGTGGTGGTTGGTGGTGGTGAACCTTGGTTCTTGTTCTTCTCCTTCCCAAGTGGGCTTTTCCCTTCCCAAGCACTCTTAAACTCTCTCTAGGAAGATGGCTTCTCTAATTTGTGAAGAGGAGATGAATAACTCCCACACACTTAATCTACCAATACTTATAATAGTACCAAATCCGAAATCACTATTCACCCCCCTAGAAAAATGACCAAAATGCCCTTTCGGGTTGTCTATTCATTTTCAAATGACCCGAGACTCAAAATTAACATCCAAATAGACTTTTCTGACTATTTCGACCCTTCCGTACGCAACTACGCAGTCGAAATGACTATAAGGTCGATAGAAAATAAATTTCCTTTTTAATTTAATAAACTAGTCCCGACACGTCCCATACCGTGTCTGACTAAAAATATAAATTACCGAATTTATATCATACAATCATATCAATGACATGACATTCATATATTACCTAAATATCTTTAAGTAATATTCAAAATCATCCATTTTAATATCCACCGTCCGGATAAAACCCGAATGAATTAATAAATAATAAAATCCAATTAATCCATTAATTTAAAATATAACCCATTTTAAAAGTCATTTAAAATTACGGGGTATTACATACTTCCCCCCTTATAACAGAATTTCGTCCCGAAATTCAGGAATATAAGTCATACTGGTAAGGTCAACTCCGAGTATAAATCGCACATCGCAAGAAATCCAAGATGTACCGCCCATACAGTACATTAACAAAATCCCTATCGATGTTATATGCCAAGCCTCACCATATAGTTTCAACTTAATCAAATTTAGACTTTACCTAATCTTTCCTATACCGTCCTCGTGACAAACGTTTAGGAAAAATGATCCTCTCGTAGTGAACAATTAAATCCTGAAGTTTCAATTTACTTACCTTTTTCACAAGTATGAAAAATACTACAATCCAATCATCCAGGGCGGCCATACACCCTCTCGTACCGCTTTCAATATTAAAAGTTTTCGCAAAGGTTATAAACTCGTTTCCCAAAGACCTAACTTATTTCGACTCCCAACGGTTATTAGTTTCATGCATGGGGTGTCTCGCAAGCGAAATCCAAACAAGGAACCACCCCGATACACTACTTCCTAAAGTAGTCGGTCATCGAAACTCCTAAGGTCTTTAGTCAATAATATAAAACTTTTGTTGATAAAAAAAAAAATATCAGGTTTATTAATTTAAACAAAAATTTGGTTTTTCGATTTCAAATAGAGTCTACGCATCTACTCTCTTATAGAAGACAAGATGCAGAAATATGCTCTCATATACCACAAGCCAATGCACGCCGATAGTCAAATCACACTCGGACATGCTCAAGATAAGTAATCCCATGATAAAAATCAAACCCACGTGATAACACGTAATATAAAGGTGTCCCACACCCCTCAGTGAGTCTACGTAAATAATAGTGCTATAGGCTAAGTTTAGCAACTCTTTTGCCCACACAACATTTATCGTAATAAAATCAATATACGCTTCATAATCCTTAGATAGAAAACATACCCTCATTCGCGGGTGGTGGTTGTTGATTCACTGCCTGATGGACGTTATATACACGCCCGTACTGACCCTGCTGCGCGGGTGCTGCTGGAATAGGAGGTAGTGCTAGCACCAGAGCTGGAGCTGGAAGAGCAGCTGGTGGAAACACTGGTACCTGTGGCTCCTGTCGAGCATGTTGTTGCTGAGGGAATTTGTCTTTCTCAGGACAATCTTGACGTTTATGGCCATACTTGCCACACACGAAACATTTTCCCGCAAACTTTCCACCACCTTGCCCCTGTTGACCCCGAACCTGCTGGCCATTACCTCCCTTCCCTTGGCCCTGATGAGCCTATCTATGGCCCTGATGGCCCTGTTGTCCTTGTCCAATACCTCTATCCTCAAATAGAGAATCTCCAGATCGCAAACGCTTAGTATAGTCCCCTGTCTGGGAACCCTGCTCACTCTGACGCTGATGACTCTGCCCTGGCTGAGTCCCACTAAAACTTCCCCCAGTAGTCTTGCCTTGCAGACCTGACCCAAACCCCCGCTTGACACCCTGATTATGGAAGCGGTTATCTTGGAAGTGGAGCATTGTAGCATTTAGAACATCTGCATACGTACGTAGTGAAAGATTCCCCAATAAATGTTGGCGAATTTTATAGTTCAACCCATCAGTGAACATTAGGACTCTCCTCTCCTCAGTAGGTACTTCAGCTGGTACCAAATTAGTTAATCTCGTAAACTCTTCCTCATATTCCGCCAAAGTTTTCTCTCCCTGTTTCAAATCAAGTAGCTTTCGCCTCAACTCTGTCTGGATGGCGGAAGGAAAATACTTCCCATCAAACCGTATCCAAAAGTCTTGGATAGTCAATGTGTCCCTCTCCTCCATAGTGGTCGTAGGGTCCCACCATTGCAAAGCTGCCCCTACTAGCTTGAATGTGGCTAGTATTTGACGTTGAACCTCAGTGCATTCGATCATTCTCAAGTGCCGTTGGATATCTTTCTTCCATTGGCTAGCAGTCACAGCATCTGATCCTCCCTGAAACTCAGGTGGGTGCGCTTTCTGAAAGGCATCCCTCGCTCGTTCCCATGCAATAGGAAACACTTGCCCTTGCGTGGGTGGCACAACCGGTGCTGGTGCGGGAGCCTGCTGAATAGCAGCTACAGCAGCATTGACTGCCTGAGCGACAATTGCAGCAACTTCGGCTGCAGTCATTATACCCTGAGCTGGGGCGGGCTGAGGTGCACGTCGAGGAGGCATCTGAAACGAGAGAACACTATCAGTATTTGATATCTCAAAATAGCTGAAGATCGTAAGCGTAAATAGAAAAGCAATCATCCTACTCATAGGGATCTACATCAAAGAACGCTAAGCTGAAGACACAATAAGCCGTACAGATCCTAAAGGACACTAGAACCTGATGCTCTGATACCACCTGTAACACCCCGCCTAATTAAATACCGGGTGGCCAGTCCCATACCAAATTAAAACAGAATATACAGTTGGCTCATTCTTAGCATCACTGTCGAAAACATTTACAACTCACCCAATACTCAATTAAGCTGGTGTTAAAAACTTTCCAAATTTTAAATTTCAACAAAACCATTTTTAGTTTAAGAATAACACTACACATTTTATTCTACAAAACTGGTAACACAATAACACAAAAGAATTTAAATGCAACTGGAATAAACATTCCCAAATAATATAAATCCTTTACAATAATCCCAACAATGTCAAATGTATTAAAAAGACACGAATACAATAGTATTTAACCCTGATAGAACAGATAACTGAATCCTTTGGACGACATGCCCTAAATAAGAATACTGTGAATCAAAAAGATGATAATCGTCTAAGAAAAACTTCCATAGCTCCATAGCTCGTCACAATCAACTATGGTTGGCGTCCCTGTTGCTGGACACCTGATATAGAGATACAATAGAAGAGAAAATATGCAAGGAAACGGGTCAGAGCCCGAATGTGTAGATGATTTTTAAAACAACAAGTATTTAACAAGTGCAATAAAGCATTTATTATGTACATGTTAGATCCAACTCTCACTTGCAATTCTCACCTCTCAACTAGAGTGCACACTTAACGTTTCCTATTAACCTCCTAGTTAATGGTTCCTCGTTTCTAGTCTCCATATTATAATTCCATTCCCATATCATAATCCCCGTATGTCCCATACCATACGTCACATTATTATTCATTTACATTTCTCCTTTATATGATTAGTTTCTCATTAACATGAATCATTACTCATCAATATGAATCGTTTCTCATTAACATGAGTTAAGCTTTTCAATTCTATAAGCATAAACATTCATTAACTTAATTCCATTATCTTTCTCTATTCACCGTTATCTATAATTATCACCGTAGATAGATTTAACCACAATATATCCATTTAATCATTTAATCCATTATATATATATTCATATATAATACGGCACCCCGAGTCACAGCTGCGGTGCAATGCATTACTCTGCTATCATGTCCCATCATCGCAGGTCGCCGAATAGGGGACTAAAGGTTCGGTAAGATTCCACGAACCACAAACAACAACAAACAAATTGGAGGCGAACATAGTTCTCGTATCCATGGGTCACGCACATACCTACGTACCCACAGTCAGCGGACTTATAAACTCCCCGATAAGTCTTTCATAGACCTATGTTCTCGAGCGACAAATCAAAGATCCCATGGATTCATCAGGATATGACTGCCCTCACGCGCAAACCTCCTACCGATAGCAAGTAAGCTAGGTATGTCATACACATAAATCATCAATCAATCAAATAGGTATTATCATACCTATAATATAATATCAATAAGGTAATTATCACTACCCTAAGATATTTCCCATACGTAGCATTATATCTCTTTTAAATTCCACGTATCAAAATATCATATCTTTACTTCATAATTTAATTATCCTCGCATCCTATAACATCTCTCCACTCCCGACGTCGTTAAGGTTCATGCGCGGAGCGTCTCGCAAAGCAAAATCCAAACAAGGAACCCCTCCAATACACTACTACTTAACTTTGTCGATCGAGGAGGTCCGACAACTTCAACTATGCGATCGGGATAACCTCATACCCTCTTTCAACCAAATGTGTTCTAAACTCCCATCTCACAAGATTCAAATAGGATTTCCCTCATCTTATATTCAGTAAGAAGTCACTAATATCCTACTGGTCCATAACATTATTTCTCCCGAACTACTACGAGTTTAGTTCTCCTTTTAATTAAGGTTAAAACCGATAGTTTTAAATCTCTTATAAACACATATTCTTTCACTTAGGATTAAACCCTCTTGTAAACTTAAGGATACCCAGGTGTTATATTAAATCACCCCCAACTGGTCCTATCTTAAATCCTCATACATCCCCATTTGGAATTTAACAAATGAATCTAGCAACCGAAATTCCATTCAATATAATTTTCATCATTTAAATCACTCGAATCCAAATCAAATTAATTCAAATCTTATCAAGGGTTTACTGATATTTTCTAGGTCCCATAATATCCAAATAATAATCACCAAAGATCTAAAAAAGGTTTGGGATAATAATCAACATTTAAAAAGAAACAACTTTACATATTCTGGGGAGGTCGATCGATCGAAGGCAGGGGTCGATCGATCGATCCCTCAGGTCACAGCCTGGTTTTTCTGCATTTCAGCAACTACGGGTTTCACCATTTTTACTCATTCAAACCTTCATATTAACCTCCAAAATGAGTTATAATTATTACTACATGATATGTCAACATATATGAACGATTTCCAGTACTCTAAACATCTTAGGATCATCAAGGGATTGGATTAAAAAGCATATTTATCTTCTTATTTCCAGAAAATTATCATCATATCATCTTCAAGAACACATCAATGGTTTCCATAATTCCTTCAACAGATTCATGACTATTTCGTGGATTATTATCATCCTAAAACATGAGTTAAATTCCTATATCATTTCAGTTTTCCAGAAATCCATTTAATACTCCATTATTTCTTCCAAACATGAATAATCTTCTCTTTTCATACTATTCTAACATGGACAATATACGAACTTAAATTACCATTATAAAACACTTGCCTTTACTGTAGGTCTGATCCTTTGGTGTAGTATATCTCAGTTGGTTGTCCCTTCTCCGGTCAAACTCCGGTGGTGGTGAACCTTGGTTCTTGTTCTTCTCCTTCCCAAGTGGGCTTTTCCCTTCCCAAGCACTCTTACACTCTCTCTAGGAAGATGGCTTCTCTAATTTGCGAAGAGGAGATGAATAACCCCCATACACTTAATCTACCAATACTTATAGTAGTACCAAATCCGAAATCACTATTCACCCCCTAAAAAAATGACCAAAATGCCCTTTCGGGTTGTCTATTCATTTCCAAATGACCCGAGACTCAAAATTAACATCCAAATAGACTTTTCTGACTATTTCGACCCTTCTGGACGCAACTACGCAGTCGAAATGACTATAAGGTCGATAGAAAATAAATTTCCTTTTTAATTTAATAAACTAGTCCCGACACGTCCCATACCGTGTCTGACTAAAAATATAAATTACCGAATTTATATCATACAGTCATATCAATGACATCACATTCATATATTACCTACATATCTTTAAGTAATATTCAGAATCATCCATTTTAATATCCACCGTCCGGATAAAACCCGAATGAATTAATTAATAATAAAATCCAATTAATCCATTAATTTAAAATATAACCCATTTTAAAAGTCATTTAAAATTACGGGGTATTACATGTTCTTGTTTCCTATGTGTAGGTTTCCTTTTGACATTTATTATGAAGATTAAAAGAGCAATGCAAGATCAAGAAAAGAAGAACAAGAAGATTTGGAGATAAAGACAATATCCCTATATCATTCTATTTTCTAGGGAGGGTATTAGGATATTTTTTTTTGTCTTAGTTTTTTTTTTATGTATTATGAATTTTGGTTTTATTTTTATACCGGAATAACCAAAGTGGGAGATTTGTAAGAGCAAACTTTATGTCATTTCTCATAGCTTAGACTTACATTGAGTTTTGCGTATCCCGTTACACTTCGACTCGATCCGTCACGAAGAATCGAATTTCCAACATCTCCAAGTTCAATGGTTCTTCACTTTATAAAGGTATAAAGTTTTTTAGCAATTTAAATTTATTCACTAAATTTATTTTGGGATGTTTTATTGTTATTAAATTGAAACAATATTTTTTTTATTTTAATAATCGAGGCATTTTTATTTTAAACCCTATTCACGTTTAAGCTTTTTCCTTTTTTAGTCTTCTAATGTGATTTAATATTGCCTAACCCTTACACATTTGAGGTTAAAAATAATATTCACGTTTTTGGTCCTATGGGCCTTATAAAAAGGGTCCATACTCTCTATATGGAGCTCATATGTGTCTAATTAGGCCCTGACACCCAATATATGCATATAACCACTCATTTTGGGCTATTTTGACCCTGCCGAACTCAACCGCGCGCTTAAAATCGCCATCCGGAATAAATTTTTAAAATTAACTCTCACCTGTTAACATATTTAAATATAATCACTTTTAAATATTCCCATTCATTAATTCTCATTAATTTACGACACAAGTAATTTACTAATTAGCGAATTAATTAGTTAAAATAATAACCCAGAAATTACGAGGTGTTACATACTTCCTTCATTACAAGGGAATTTCATCCTGGAAATTCGGACGTACCTACAGTAAATAGCTCTGGATATTGTTCTCGCATATCCTCATCATACTCCCAAGTGGACTCGTCGTCACTATGAACCCGGACAAGCGGTACTGCTTTTGATCGTAACTTGCGCTCACTGCGATCTAAGATTGCTACTGGCCTCTCCTCATAAGAAATATCGGGCTGCAAATCTATTTCCTAAAGTGGGACATACCAAAACTCCCTTGGACTACTCTTATATTTCTTAAATGATGCAACATGAAATATATCGTGGATACGCTAAAGATGATCGGGAAAACCCAAATGGTACGCTGCTGGTCTAACTCTCTCTATGATGGGGAAAGGGCCCACATACCTTGGCGCTAACTTCCACTTTTTGCCAAATCTCATCACCCTTTTCATAGGGAATACCCGCACTAACACTTGATCCCTGATATCTAACTCTATATGCTTTCGATTCGCATCCGCATAGATCTTTTGTCTATCTTGGGCTATACGAATACGCCCCCGAATTAACTCAATCTCAACGGACGTATCCCGAATCATCTCTGGCCCCAAAAGTTTGTTGTCCCCCTCCTCCAACCAAAAAGCTGGTGAGCGACAAGGCCTACCATACAATGCCTCAAATAGGGCCAAGACTATAGTAAATTGGTATGAGTTATTATAAGCGAACTCCACCAAAGGAAAGTACTACTCCCATCCTCCCCCAAAATCAAGAATGCACATCCGTAGCATATCTTTGAGCATTTGGTTCACCCTCTCTGTATTCCCATCCGTCTGAGGGTGATAAGTGGTACTTAACCTCAAATCCGTGCCCCATAGCCTTCTGGAGGCTCTGTAAAAAATGCGATATAAATATCTTGTCCTTATCGAACACTATATTGATCGGAACCCCGTGCAATCTGACTATCTCCGCGATGAATAGTCTCGTGTATTGAAAAGTCTCAAAATCCGTATGGACCAATAGAAAGTGGGCCATTTTGGTTAAACGGTCCACTATGGTCCATATAGAATCGTTCCTACTTTCTGAAATAGGTAAACCCGTAATGAAGTCTATAGAGATGCTCTCCCACTTCCATACCGGTATCTCAAGTGGTTGCAATATCCCCGACGGTTTCTGTTGATCTACCTTCAAAAAATGACATGTGGCACACTTCGAGACGAACTCCGCAATGTCTCCTTTCATCCCTATCCACCACTATTGCCTTCTCATGTCTTGGAACATTTTGTCCTCACCGGTATGTACCGAAAACTTGGAGCTATGAGCCTCCATCAACACGACGTGTCTTAAATCTTCATCCTCTGGCATGACTAACTGCCCAAGCGTAGTCCACCCTCGGAGCCAATGGAGTAGAATTTTCACCCTCTGCTAGCAACTGTTTCACCATGTCCTGACACAAAGGGTTATTTGCCTGAGCCCGCACCACCCGTATAACAATCTCGGGTGTGACTACTAAAACCTCCATGCATTCTCTGGAGATCTCATCGCCGTGCTTAAGTTTACTCCACTTCGCCTTCCAAACTGTCGCCAAATCTTCCTTGGGCCATCGTCTCAACAGGATGATACTGAATATCAAACTGATAATCCTTCACGAACTCCAACCATCTCCTTTGCCTCATGTTTAATTCCCTTTAAGTAAACAAATATTGGAGTGATTTATGGTCCGTGAATAAGGTGAAACTCTCCATTAAAAGGCAATGCCTCTAAATCCGTAAGGCAAAGACGACCGCGACCAACTTTAAATCATGCATGGGGTAATTCCTCTTGTGGGGATTTAGATTCTGGGATGCATAAGCTATAGTCCTCTCTTGTTGTTGCAACACACCTCATAGTCCCTGTAAGGACGCATCAGTATAAACCCGATAATCCACTCTTGCTTTCGATAACGCCAAAATGGGGGCCGATGTTAGCTTGTCCTTCAAATCGTCGAATTCCAACTGACACTGATTGCTCCATACAAAGGGCACCCCTTTTCAAGTCAAATTATTCAACGACCCTGCTATCTTGGAGAACCCTTTGATAAAACGGCGATAATACCCAGCTAACCCCAAAAAGCTCCTGATCTCAGTCGGTGTCGTGGGCTGACCCCACTCCCTCATCGCTGACACATTTCTTGGGTCCACAAAAATCCCCTCCTCCGACACAATATGGCCCAAGAACTTCACTTCTCGAAGGCAAAAACCACATTTCTCATATTTGGCATATAATTGGTGATCCCGTAACGTCTTCAAGACCATACGGAGGTGCTCGGCATGCTCATCCTCCATGTGTGAATAGACCAAAATGTCATCTATGAACACTATGACAAAATGATAGAGAAAATCTCTAAAAGCCCGATTCATAACGTCCATGAATACCGTCGGTGCATTGGTGAGCCCGAATGGCATCACCCGAAACTCATAAGAACCCTACTGCAATAGAAAAGTGATTTTTGGGACGTCTTCCTCTCGAATCCTTAACTGATGGTACCCCGATCGTAAATCAATTTTGGATAAATATGCTGACCCTCGCAACTGGTCAAAAAGATCATCAATCCTAGGTGGTGGATACTTGTTTTGGATCGTAACCTTATTCAACTCCCGATAATTAACACATAAATGGAGTGAGTCATCTCTCTTCTTCACAAACAGCACGGGAGCACCCCATGGCGATGTACTCCGCCGAATAAATCCCTGATCCAAGTGTTGTTGAATCTGCTGTTCCCTTAATTCATGCATCTCTGAAGGGGACATGCAGTAAGACGTTCGACTATCGACTATCGACTATCGACCTAGTACCCGGAGCTAGGTCAATAATGAACTTAATCTCCCGACTGGGTGGTAACCCCGGTATGTCTTGAAATACATCCTCAAAGTCTCTTTGTACCGGAATAGAGCATATAGAGATCACCACCTCCTGTGAGGTCTCCTCCTCAAGGTAATATAAATGAAAGCGCGATCCTCCTTTAGGAAGGGGCATCACCACTAAAAACATCTCTTGTCCCAAAATACCTAGCACTATGGCTCCCTCATAACAATCAACCATCGCTCTATAACCGGCTAGCCAATATCTATCCAAGATAACATCATAGCCATCCAAATCCAAAACTAAAAGATCCGTCGCAAAACTCAAACCCCCAATCACAACGTCTACCTCCTATAAATAGAGTGAATAAGTGATCCACCCCTATCGGTGTTTCCACACACATGAGTAGGCTATCGGCCGTGTCTAGTAGCCCAACCACTCTAGAAAAATGGGTCCTAACAAATGAGTGTGATGCACCAGTATTAAAAAGGATTCTACCAACATGACCATGGATAGGGAATGTACCATCAACTACTGGTGGTGCGGGTGGTGTTGGAGAAATCGAAACATCTCAGGCGTTGTACACACATTTGTACTGCAACTGTCCTAACTGCTGTTGAAATGGGGGAGTTGGTGCTGCCTGAGGTCCCTGTGCCTGATGTTCTTGCGGAGCACCATGATGTTGGGACCTATCTCTATGTGGGAAATCTCTCATAAGGTGGTTTGCCTGACCACAAATGTAACAGTGTTTCTGACCGTTCCCCTAATATTGACCCGACTGGCCCTGATGCTGTGATCTATGAGGTTGGCCCTGGCGAGGATGCGCTGGTTATTGGCCCTGATGGCGACCTCTATTATTCCCCTCGCTCTGGCGGCCCTGAGGAACCTGTTGCTGATTTGGGCCCTGTTGGCCCTGCCTAAACCCCTGACCTCCAAATCGAAATCTCTTGGCGGGATTCCCCTAACGGTTATCCTTCCCCAGCTGTGCACCACTCGAAGAACCTCCATTAGCCTTTCCCTACTGGCTCGGCTCCCCACCCCTCTTGCTTCCCTTAAGGTGGAAGCCATGATCCTGACAATAAAGGAGGGTCGCATTAACCACGTATGTATAAGTCACAAGAGTCGAATTCTCTATCAAATGTTGCCTGATCCTCCAGGATAACCCATCAACAAACATCATCTTCTTCCTTTCCTCGTTGCTCACCTCATCTGGAACAAGTGTGTCCAGATGAGTTAACTCCTCCTCGTACTCGACAACCGATCTATCCCCCTGAGCCACGTCCTCCTCATCTCAATCTCGACGACCGTAGGAAATATTTGTAGTCAAACTGCACCCAAAAGTCTTCCATAGTCATAGAATCTCTCTCTGCAATGGTAGTAGTGGACTCCCACCTCTGCAAGGTGACACCCGTCAGTCTAAATGTCGCGAGCATCTGTCACTGAATCTCACTACAGTCTACCATCCGTAAGTGTCTCTGCATGTCACGTCTCCACTGATAGGCTGCCATCACATCCGCAGTTCCCTGAAACTCCGGGGGATGGCCTTTCTGGAAGGCCTCCTTAACCCTCTGCCCCTCTGTTGGCCCCAGATGGGCCAAGCCTTCTGGAGCCACGTGATGCGGTAGCTGCTGCTGGGGAAAATGGGCTGCCATAGCGGTCATGGAGGCATTAATCGCCTGAGATACTATGCCCGCTACCTACTCAGTAGAAACAAACCCCTGTAGTAGCTGGGGCTGCGGCACATCAGGCTCCTGGGGGGCCTCACCCTGTACTCCCTGGGCGACTGCCCTCCTAGGTCTCCCTCACTCTCTCCTGGGTGGTATCTGAAACGTAGAACGAGTTGTCTTAATTCACAATTAATAAAAATCTTAAAATAGAAGAAAAGCTATAACTAATAAACATAACATGAGTTAACAGTCTTAATAATATGGCTCTTTGCCAAAGAACGCAACACTGAAACTAAAGTAAGCCGCACAGATCCTAGGGACACTAGAACCGAATGATCTGATACCATCTGTGACACCCCGCTTAATAAAATACTGGGTGATCTGTCCTATCTCAAATTAAATAGGAATCTCATCTGGTTCATTCTTATCATCACTGTCGAAAAGCTTTTTAATTACTAATCACCTAGTCTTAAATTAAGCTGATGACCAATTTTAATTTATGAATTAAATCAAACTCAACCAACCTACTAGGAAACCAAATTAACTACTACCAGAAAGAAACTAAACATGCCACAAAATAAGTACAAGAATTTGTCGAGCAACATCAACTACAAGCAATCCACAAAGTGCAGGTATAAAAGGATATCGATACATGCCAAGACTGAATATAAATGTACAAGCCTAATAGTATAACCAAAAAAGTCCCAATCTAAAGATATAATGAAACAATCGTCTACACAAAGATCCCACAGCAATCCACATAAGCTGCAGCTGCGCACCCTGTAGGAAGGATCAGGCCTGGCACCCCTGTGGTAGGACACCTAAAAGGTTTTCGAAAATATTTTATATCAAGGGTTAGAACCCAAAATATTTGAAAATATTTAACAAGTGTATTTAAATGCAAGAGATAAAAATGTAAATGCTCTTCATATTTAAATTAGTGTCGCGCACTCCCTTGAGTATGCCTCACCCCTCAACTAATGTGCACGCCTAACGAATTATACATAATACACCTAGCTACTCTCCCCGTAACTAGCTTTGTCCCAAATTTTATACTAATTTCCCCACTATTATACCCCAAGTGAATTTAGTACATTTCTATGAGTTATTATTCACATTAACTTTCATAAAGCATCATTTCTCACTTTAAATCATATGTCATTTCCAGAAGTTACAGTATTTATACATTTCACACCATGTGTGTGTGTATATATATATATATATATATATATATATATATATATATATATATATATATATCTCAACATTCACATACATATCAGATATAAATGCTATCATCGAACACATAGGGGGCGACCATAGTTCCTCCTGAAAGTGTTCGCTCCATACCGTAACGGTCCCACCCCTAAATACGGACGCTATGGCCTGGGGAATATACTCACCCTCCATTCGCTTTCTAGGGGACTCACTCACATCGCGCAACCTCTTATGATAGCATTAATATTGGTATGGATTTACTATATATATTATTCACACACACACACACACACACACACACACACACACACATATATATATATATATATATACTATTTCTTCCTAATTTACAATATAAGGGTCCTACTAATTTAGATAAGTTTGGAACAAAAGATCTACAATAATTTAATAATCCTAAAAATGCTTGTAACTTTTTAGTTTCTTCTAATTTATCAGGAAATTCTAAAACCTTTTTTACTATGTGTTCTTGTAATTCTATTTTTCCGCCTTTTCTGAATAATCCTAAAAATTCGATTTCTTATTTTTCTAATTGCATATTTTTACTACTAATTATTAATCCTTGGTTTATAAATTCTTTAAAAACAATTTGTAAATGATTTCTATGTTCTTGTTTAGTGTTACTAAATACAAGAATATCATCTATATATACTATACAAAAATCTGAGTGTTTTTTAAAGATAGTGTCCATTTTATTTTGAAATATTTATATTTATTATTTTTCTTTTGTTATCTTCATTAGTTCCTTCTGCACAATATATTGAGATTATAGCTTCTTTATTATTTTCATTACCATATTTTTCTATTAATTTCTCAGTTGTTAAGTTATCGCAATCGTCGATAATTATATCATATATTTTATCTTCTAGTAGTTTAAATATTTCTTCTACTTGTTCCTCTACAATTAATACATTAATTTCATCTAATAATTCCTCACTACCTTCTTCTAAAGGTTTATATTTAATAAATTTAATACTACTTTGTCCTACTCTAGTTTCATATATTTTATTTTTTCTGGGTTTTTTGTATTAGTTATGGTTAATTGTGGTAGTTTCCATTCAATTTCTTCATATATATGTAATACCCCGTATTTTTGGCGATATTTATTTTTGGGATTAATTAATTAAATGAGAATTAATTGGAAATTAATCCGGATAAAATACTAGCGAGATGTGAGTTGGTATTTGACTATATTGAGTATATATGATGATATATGAATATTGAATTATGAAATTTGTCGTGAGATTGATATACGGCAATTTGGTCATTTTATTGGAACGCGTGTGACAGTCGCGTCAGGATATAATTATTTTATTTATAAAAGTGAATTTAAATTCTATTAATCGTATGGTCGTTTTGAGTGCGCCAAGTCCGGAAGGGTCGAGATAGTCAGAAAATACTAGCCGGGGGTTTAGTTTGGGCCCGGGGTATTTTTAGGCCATACCGGCAACATAAAGGGTATTTTGGTAATTTTGTATTTTTGGGATTTAATAATGACGAAAATTAGGAGTCTTTATCTGATTGGGAATAGACCCACTAAACCCACTAACCAACCCTTAATGACCCAATAAGCTACGGGGGTTATCAAATAGGTTTCCAAAACTTTCCCAAAAGAAAACCCTAGCCACCATAGCCACCTTTGGAGAAGAAAGCTTGTAGAGAGGGAATTCTGCAGAGAGAGAGAGATAACTTCAGCAAATCAACATCAAAATAAGAGATAAACTCAAGGCAAGTGATTTAATTTCGTTTAATTTCAGAGAATGCTTTTCCATGCGTAGGAATTTAATAAAGATTGAATTGTTCTTGGAGTGTTATGAAAACCCATGTATTTTGGAACTTAGAACTTGAAATCTTGAAGAGAAATTGCATGTAGAATGGTAGGTAGATGATTATTCTGATGATATTAAATATTGGATGAAATTAAAACGGATTTAATTGGGTAAATTCATGATTATAAATTCTAGGGTTTATATTCTTGAAAATTGGGGAAAAGTGTAGAGACTTGAGGATTTAATGATGTTTAGGAGGAATTGATTTCTTAAAATATGTTAGTATGTGACCTAGGTACGTTTAGGGATGATTAGAGACCTTAAACAATCGTTGGCTTGATGTGTAGATGAGTTTTGAAGAGATACAAATGGTGAAAAACGAAACTAGGGAAATCTGGGCTCGAAACTGGTCGTTCGTTAGAAGACCTCCCCAGGTCGTTCGAACGAGCTCGTTCGAACGAGCTTCTAACGAGTTGACCAGTCGCTTCTAACGAGGGGCAGTTTCGTTCGATAATCTCGTTCGAACGAGATCTCGTTAGATAGCCCAGTTCGTTCGAACGAAATCTCGTTCGAACAGCCTCGTTCGAACGAGACTTCGAACGAGTTGGCAGTTTAGGCCTTTCTGGCCTGTTTTGATTTTGGGAGTCCCGTAAACTTGTTCGAGGTTAGAGATAAAATTCCTTTGATGATGTATTGGTATACTTGGGACATTTGAGATATAATGAGGAGTAATTATATAAGTGTGGATCAAATCAAATAGACATTTGAGTCGAGACGTGAGTGCCTACTACGACGTGAGAATAAATTATGGCGCGTATAAATATGGACCGGGATTATATAAGTTGTATATATATTCAGTTAGTACGAGAATGCGATAAGTACTACAATTAAACTACGGTGATTACTAAGATGCGTGTTTACTTAGTATTGGTATATGATTTGTGTGTATGACATACCTACCATACTTGCTATCACGGGAGGTTTGCGTTCGCTTAGGGCCCTCTAATCCTTGTGTTGCCCGGATTTAGACTGGTTACCTCGATGAACATAGGTCAGAGAAAGACTTATTGGGATGTTAATAAGTCCGCTGATCGTGGGAGCATAGGTATGTGCGTGACCCATGTGATGTGATTGTGTTCGCCTCCATTATTTGTGATGTTGTTATCTGTGAACTATTCCTGAGAGATTCGGAATATGTGATCCTTATGTACGTGATGTACCAAGATGGATAGCAGAGTATGTGTGCACCGCGGCTTAGTCTCGGGGTGCTTATATTGTATATTTATGTTGTGGAAAAATATACGCTTAATAGACTGGAACTTTCTTATGGTATTGTGTGTAACTATGGAATAACATAGAGGGTTAATCTATAACGAGTTGTATTACTTTTGTATGAGAACCTGAATTTACGTTAAGCCCCTATTCAATTGTGAGCGTTATAATGTTAATGGGAACCGAGTAATAAGGGTAGAACCTATGACAGTGTAGATAGATATGATGTCACTTAGCTAGTGGTTAGATGGGTACTTACGTTAGGGGTGCACAGTTAGACGAGAGGTGAGAATTTCATGTGAGTGCACGTCCTAACATGTACTTTGCATTTAATGTTTTAAATTTTTTTAAAGCACTTGCAGGTTTTTAAAATATCTCCACATTCGGGCTCTGACCCATTTGCTTTCAAATCTATTTTTCTTGTAAAACCATTTTTTAGGTGCCCAGCCACAAGGACACCATGCATAGGATACTCATTCAGGTGACGAGCTGTAGCTGTTTGTGGAAGCTACAGGGATTTTCTCTTAGACGCTTCTATCATTTGGATTCCTGATTCAGTATTTATCAGTTGTAGGGCATGTAGCCCATTTCTATTTGAGACATCTTTCCATTTCAGTTTTTCAGACTTTGGCATGTATTGATTTAGTATTCAGTTTAGTTATTTCAGTTTGTGGTTTTGTAGTGAGGAGTTTTCCTCCAGACTTTATTTACTTTGTATGATGGTTATTCTATTTACTTCGTTATGGTGAATGGTGTTATTATTCTTCATTACACTTGTTGCATGTTAATCAGACTTTAATTAAAATTTGACAACTTACTTTTTAAATACTAGGTGGTTAGTAATCATTAAAATGTTTTCGACAGTGATGCTATTAACTGGACTAACATGGCATTTTGAATTAATTTAATAAAGGAGTAGCTACCCGGTATTTAATTAGTCGGGGTGTCACAGGTGGTATCAGAGCATCAGGTTCTAGTGTCCTTTAGGATCTGTACGGCTATTATGTTTCCGCTAAGTTTTCTTTGATATAGAGCCCTATATTTTAGGACTGTTGTACTGTTTTTGTGTATGCTTCGTTCTTCAGCTATTTTAAGTTTATAAACAGTGAACTTATAAACTTTATTCTTATTTCAGATGCCTCCACGACGTGCACGACAAGTTCCCAGGGATGCAACGCCCGAACCCCAGCCCGCTCCAGTTCAGGGCATGATGAACGCCGCTGAGGTTGCAGCCATTGTAGCCCAAGCGGTAAATGCCGCAATTGCCGTAGTCCAGCAGGCACCACCTCAGGCGCCGGTCACCGCGCCAGTACAAGCAAATGCATTCCCGTCTTCTTGGGAGCGTGTACGTGACGCTTTTCAGAAAGCGCATCCGCCAGAGTTTGCAGGTAGCTCAGATGTGGTAGTCTCGAGCCAATGGAGGAAGGATATGCAGAGGCACTTGAGGATGTATGAGTGCACGGACATTCAGAAGCAGGTGCTAGCTACTTTCAAGCTAGTTGGATCTGCACTGCAGTGGTGGGAGTCTATTACCACCATGGAGGGGAGGGATACTCTCACTATTCAGGACTTTTGGGTGCGGTTTGACCGCAAGTACTTTCCGTCAGCTGTTCACACGGAAATGAGGAGGAAACTGATGAATCTGAAGTAAGAGGGTAAGATCGTGGCCGAGTATGAAGCCGAGTTCACGAATCTGTTGAATATCGTTCCGGATGAGATACCAACAGAAAAGAAGAAGATTGAGAAATTCACCGACGGGTTGACATGGAGGATCCGTCAGCATCTGTTAGGGAACCTTTCGTTGGCCACTTATTCTGATGTGGTTAACGCTGCTTTGTTACACTGCCAGGATCACCGCTTCCATATGGTTGAGGGCAAGAGATCGGGAGAGTCTAGCCATCAGGGCAGGACTAGAGGATATGGTGCCGGTGGGGCACAATCTGTTCAGGGGCAGAGACAGGGTGAGCAGGGTTCCCAGCAAGGGGATCAGAAGAGGTTCAGATCAGGGAATTACAGGCACGGACAGGGAGGTTTTCGTCAGAACCATCAAGGTCCAAACGGCCATCAGGGCCAACAGGGGCAGAATGGGCAGCAGTTTCAACAGGGCCAAGGAAGGAACGGTAACGGCCACCAGGGTCGGGGACCGCAGGGGCAGAGAGGAGGGAACTTCCCAGGGAAATGTTTTATTTATGGCAAGACTGGCCATAAACAACAGGATTGTCCTGATAGGGGCAGGGCCCCACAGCAGCAGCAGCAGGGTGCTCGCCAGGAGCCGCAGAGGCCTATGTTTCCCGCCGCTCTCCCCGTACCGCCACAGATGGAAGCATTGCCACCCATTCCAGCAGTCCCAGTTCAGCAGGGGCAGCTACAGTATGGACGTGTCTATAACGTCCACCAGGCAGCAGTTCCGCAGGCACCGCCCGCGATTGAGGGTACGTTTCCTATCCATGGCACTATGGGTCGGGTATTGTTTGATACGGGGGCTACACATTGTTTTATAGCTACACATTTTGCGAAAGCCTTAGGATTGTTAGCTACGGCAGAGAGCACAGTGACGTGTGTAGACTCACCATTGGGGAGTGGGTCACTTATTTTCTTTATATGCCGGGGAGTGGGGGTAGAGATTGGTAGTTTGGTATTACCTGCAGACATGTTGGTATTAGATATGCATGTTCACGATGTGATTATCGGTATGGATTGGCTCGCTGATTATAGAGCCATGATTGACTGCTTCGGTGGGAGCATTGTTTTTGCCATTCCGGGGTAAGAGATGTTTGTAGTGGCGATGCCTCGCCCAGAGGGAGGCTCGACCGCTCATTTGTATTACCTAGAGGAGGATACCTCTAAGGAGGTTGTGATTCCTTTAGATTCGATCCCAGTCGTCAGGGATTATTCGGATGTGTTTCAGGAGATACCAGGCCTACCCCCCAGTCGAGAGATAGACTTTGTTATAGACCTATTGCCAGATACGAGGCCTATAGCACGCGCACCATATCGTATGGCTCCGGCAGAGATGTGAGAGCTACGAGATCAGATAGAGCAGCTGTTAGGTCAGGGCTTTATTCGCAGGAGTACCTCACCTTGGGGCGCTCCAGTTTTGTTTGTGAAGAAGAGGGACGGTTCACTGAGATTGTGTGTGGACTACCGAGAGTTGAATAAGGTCACGATACGGAATAAGTATCCGTTGCCTCGAATCGATGACTTATTTGACCAGTTGAGAGGAGCTTCTTTCTTCTCGAAGATTGATTTGAGATCGGGTTACCATCAGTTGTGTATCAGGGAGGAGGATGTATCGAAGACTGCGTTCTTATCGAGATATAGTTCTTACAAGTTTCGGGTTATGCCTTTTGGTTTGACCAACGCTCCAGCAGTGTTTATGGACTTGATGAACAGAGTGTTCAGGGATTTCCTAGATCAGTTTTTCATTGTCTTCATTGATGATATTATGGTTTACTCCCAGACAGAGGAGGAGCACGCCGAGCATTTGAGGCAGGTTTTGCAGACGCTGCGTCAGAACGAGCTGTATGCAAAATATGAGAAATACGGGTTTTGGTTGAAGGAGGTCCAGTTTTTGGGACATATTATTTCCGACCGGGGAATATCTGTTGATTCGGGGAAAGTATCCGCGGTGAGGGAGTGGGGATAGCCCACGACACCGACATAGATTCGTAGTTTCTTGGGCCTAGCAGGATACTATAGGAGGTTTATTCGGGGTTTCTCGAAGATAGCAGGCCCTTTGACACATCTGACTCGTAAGGGTGTGCCGTTCATTTGGAGTGATGCCTGTCAGTTGGCATTCGATGAGTTGAAGGATAAATTGACCTCAGCACCTGTGTTAGCATTGCCGAGATCGGGAGTTGAGTATTTAGTTTACACCGATGCGTCTTTGCAAGGACTTGGGAGTGTATTGCAGCAGGAGAGACAGGCCATAGATTATGCTTCCCGTAAGCTTAAGCCCCATGAGAAGAATTACCCCACGCATGATTTGGAATTGGCGGTAGTGGTATTTGCCCTACGGATTTGGAGGCACTATCTTTTGGGGGAGAAGTTCCAATTGTTCACAGACCACAAGTCCCTACAGTACCTGTTCACGCAGAAGGAGTTGAACATGAGACAAATGAGGTGGCTTGAGTTTGTGAAGGACTACCAGTTCGATATCCAGTATCACCCAGGTAAGGCTAACGTGGTAGCAGACGCGTTGAGCCGTAGACCAGCAGATGAGGTGGCAGAGGTGTGGAAGGCAAAGTGGAAGGAGTTGGGACACAAGGATGCAGTGGCCCGATCTTTCATGTCTGTGATGACCGTTACACCGCAGATTGTCACGAAGGTAGTACGGGCACATGCTAATGACTCGTTCTGTCAGGAGCAGATAGTTCGATTACTAGCAGAGGGAGCCGAGTCCTATACCGTCATCTCAGACGGGGGATTACGCTTCAATGGGAGATTGGTGGTTCCGGAAGGGGAGAAATTGCGACACGAGGTGATGGCAGAGTCGCACGGCTCACGGTTCGCGGTACATCCCGGAGGGGACAAGATGTACCAAGACATGAGACGGCAGTATTGGTGGAGCGGTATGAAGAGAGATACTGCTGAGTTTGTTTCAAAATGCGCCACTTGCCAGCTAGTAAAAGGGAATCATCAGAGACCGACAGGACTTCTACAGCCGTTGGAGGTCCCGGTGTGGATGTGGGAGAGCATATCCATGGACTTTATCACGGGGTTGCCTATGACGCAGAGGGGTCACGACTCCGTTTGGGTAATTGTGGACAGATTGTCCAAAGCCGCTCACTTTTTACCCGTAAGGACTGACTACACTACGGGACAGTATGCCCAGCTCTTCATTTCAGAGGTTGCGAGACTTCACGGTGTGCCCCTAAATATCGTGTCTGACAGAGACAAGATATTTGTTTCGCAGTTTTGGGAGAGTTTCCAGGAGGCCATGGGCACGGAATTGCGGTTGAGTACGGCTTATCATCCGCAGACCGATGGGAAGCCAGAGCGCACAAATCAGATGTTGGAGGACATGCTACGCATGTGCATTATTGACTTTGGGGGTGGATGGGAGCAGTACCTTCCACTAGTGGAGTTTGCTTACAACAACTCCTATCAGTTCACTATTGGCATGGCTCCGTTTGAGGCGTTGTACGGTAGGCCTTGTCGTTCCCCAGCATGTTGGTTAGAGGTGGGGGACAACAAACTACTTTGGACGAAAGTGATTCAGGATACTTCGGTAAGGATTAAGTTAATTCGGAGTCGCATTCGGGTAGCTCAAGACCGGCAGAAGAGTTATGCTGATGCGAAAAGATTCTTCAGGGAGTTCCAAGTGAGGGACCAGGTTTTACTTAGAGTATCTCCTATGAAGGGGATTATGCGCTTCGGGAAGAAAGGGAAGTTGGCACCAAGATATGTGGGACCATTTCCTATTATTGAGCGGATCGGACCGGTTGCGTATAGACTTGGGTTACCGGAGCATTTGCATCGGATTCACGATGTGTTTCATATTTCCTCGCTGAGGAAATACCTTAGAGATAATTTGGCTCATTCTCACATTGCTGTGGAGGACATCGATCTCCAGCTTGATAGCTCCTACGAGGAGGGGCCGATTGCTATTTTGGACCGAAGTGAGAGAAAGCTGCGATCAAAGATAGTTCCGTTAGTGCGTGTTCAGTGGTGACATCACAATGTCGAGGAGTCCACATGGGAGCGCGAGGATGAGATGCGCGAACGTTATCCAGAGTTGTTTTTGTCAGGTACTTTCTAGTTCCGAATTTCGGGACGAAATTCTGTTATTAGGGGGGAAGTATGTAATACCCCGTATTTTTGGCGATATTTATTTTTGGGATTAATTAATTAAATGAGAATCAATTGGAAATTAATCCGAATAAAATACTAGCGAGATGTGAGTTGGTATTTGACTATATTGAGTATATATGATGATATATGAATATTGACTTATGAAATTTGTCGTCAGATTGATATACGGCAATTTGGTCATTTTATTGGAACGCGTGTGACAGTCGCGTCATGATATAATTATTTTATTTATAAAAGTGAATTTAAATTCTATTAACCGTATGGTCGTTTTGAGTGCGCCAACGCGTCCGGAAGGGTCGAGATAGTCAGAAAACACTAGCCGGGGGTTTAGTTTGGGTCCCGGGATATTTTTAGGCCATACCGGCAACATAAAGGGTATTTTGGTAATTTTGTATTTTTGGGATTTAATAATGACGAAAATTAGGAGTCTTTATCTGATTGGGAATAGACCCACTAAACCCACTAACCAACCCTTAATGACCCAATAAGCTACGGGGGTTATCAAATAGGTTTCCAAAACTTTCCCAAAAGAAAACCCTAGCCACCATAGCCACCTTTGGAGAAGAAAGCTTGTAGAGAGGGGATTCTGTAGAGAGAGAGAGATAACTTCAGCAAATCAACATCAAAATCAGAGATAAACTCAAGGCAAGTGATTTAATTTCGTTTAATTTCAGAGAATGCTTTTCCATGCGTAGGAATTTAATAAAGATTGAATTGTTCTTGGAGTGTTATGAAAACCCATGTATTTTGGAACTTAGAACTTGAAATCTTGAAGAGAAATTGCATGTAGAATGGTAGGTAGATGATTATTCTGATGATATTAGATATTGGATGAAATTAAAACGGATTTAACTGGGTAAATTCATGATTATAAATTCTAGGGTTTATATTCTTGAAAATTGGGGAAAATTGTAGAGACTTGAGGATTTAATGATGTTTAGGAGGAATTGATTTCTTAAAATATGTTAGTATGTGACCTAGGTACGTTTAGGGATGATTAGAGACCTTAAACAATCATTGGCTTGATGTGTAGATGAGTTTTGAAGAGATACAAATGGTGAAAAATGAAACTAGGGAAATCTGGGCTCGAAACTGGTCGTTCGTTAGAAGACCTCCCCAGGTCGTTCGAACGAGCTTCTAACAAGTTGACCAGTCGCTTCTAACGAGGGACAGTTTCGTTCGATAATCTCGTTCGAACGAGATCTCGTTAGATAGCCCAGTTCGTTCGAACGAAATCTCGTTCGAACAGCCTCGTTCGAACGAGACTTCGAACGAGTTGGCAGTTTAGGCCTTTCTGGCCTGTTTTGATTTTGGGAGTCCCGTAAACTTGTTCGAGGTTAGAGATAACATTCCTTTGATGATGTATTGGTATACTTGGGACATTTGAGATATAATGAGGAGTAATTATATAAGTGTGGATCAAATCAAATAAACATTTGAGTCGAGACGTGAGTGCCTACTACGACGTGAGAATAAATTATGGCGCGTATAAATATGGACAGGATTATATAAGTTCTATATATATTCAGTTAGTACGAGAATGCGATAAGTACTACAATTAAACTACGGTGATTACTAAGATGCGTGTTTACTTAGTATTGGTATATGATTTGTGCGTATGACATACCTACCATACTTGCTATCACGGGAGGTTTGCGTTCGCTTAGGGCCCTCTAATCCTTGTGTTTCCCGGATTTAGACTGGTTACCTCGATGAACATAGGTCAGAGAAAGACTTATTGGGATGTTAATAAGTCCGCTGATCGTGGGAGCGTAGGTATGTGCGTGACCCATGTGATGTGATTGTGTTCGCCTCCATTATTTGTGATGTTGTTATCTGTGAACTATTCCTGAGAGATTCGGAATATGTGATCCTTATGTACGTGATGTACCGGGATGGATAGCAGAGTATGTGTGCACCGCAACTTAGTCTCGGGGTGCTTATATTGTATATTTATGTTGTGGAAAAATATACGCTTAATAGACTGGAACTTTCATATGGTATTGTGTGTAACTATGGAATAACATAGAGGGTTAATCTATAACGAGTTGTATTACTTTTATATGAGAACCTGAATTTACGTTAAGCCCCTATTCAATTGTGAGCGTTATAATGTTAATGGGAACCGAGTAATAAGGGTAGAACCTATGACAGTCTAGCTAGATATGATGTCACTTAGCTAGTGGTTAGATGGGTACTTACGTTAGGGGTGCCCAGTTAGACGAGAGGTGAGAATTTCATGTGAGTGCACGTCCTAACATGTACTTTGCATTTAATGTTTTAAATGTTTTTAAAGCACTTGCAGGTTTTTAAAATATCTCCACATTCGGGCTTTGACCCATTTGCTTTCAAATCTATTTTTCTTGTAAAACCATTTTTTAGGTGCCCAGCCACAAGGACACCATGCATAGGATACTCATTCAGGTGACGAGCTGTAGCTGTTTGTGGAAGCTACATGGATTTTCTCTTAGACGCTTCTATCATTTGGATTCCTGATTCAGTATTTATCAGTTGTAGGGCATGTAGCCCATTTCTATTAGAGACATCTTTCCATTTCAGTTTTTCAGACTTTGGCATGTATTGATTTAGTATTCAGTTTAGTTATTTCAGTTTGTGGTTTTGTAGTGAGGAGTTTTCCTCCAGACTTTATTTACTTTGTATGATGGTTATTCTATTTACTTCGTTATGGTGAATGGTGTTATTATTCTTCATTACACTTGTTGCATGTTAATCAGACTTTAATTAAAATTTGACAACTTACTTTTTAAATACTAGGTGGTTAGTAATCATTAAAATGTTTTCGACGGTGATGCTATTAACTGGACCAACTTGGCATTTTGAATTAATTTAATAAAGGAGTAGCTACCCTGTATTTAATTAGTCGGGGTGTCACAATATACTACTATCTATTTTTTGTGCTTCTATCATGTCTACATATTTACTATTAAAGGATTTTACTATACAGTCATATTCTGCTTTAAAGTTTATTTTGTAGTGATTAAATATTGGGGCTTTTACGGTCTAGTTCTTGGACTAACAATTTTGGACAAAAGAACCAGGCCCAACAAATTTTAAACGATTAGGTTCAACATATAAGTACCCCGAAATTAAAACAAACACGCACTATTCAGAAATCGAAGCACCAAAAACACTGTATTCTCTCTTGAATCAAAACCTTAATCATACAATCTTTTCGATCAAAACACCAAAATGAATCTATTTCTCAATCAAATTGTGGTCAACAACAACATATAAATACTCGTGATTGAAGCTCTAAAAACTCTGTTCGATCAAAACCCTAGCTCTCTTAGATCAAACCCTAATCGTTGAAGTTTTACATTTTGCATTCTAAATCAAATTCTTCCAAACACCACTAACAAGTATGTATACATTCTCTGATCACCTTTTTGTCCTTGTGTATATAAATTTATAGACACATGGACTGATGAAATCACATTCTTCTTCTTCATGATATGTATTTCATCATATATTTGTTTCCCTCATTTTAATTGCAAAACACACTTTTTGCATGTTAGATATATGTATTTCATCATTGTACTTTTCCTCTTGTATACATCATTTATCGAGGATTTATCAAAGACTAGGAATATATACATGATTGGAATATGTATATGTACAAGCCATGTGTTGCTTGTACTATGTGTATTTTGCATGTACTATCAAAAAGTACACGCAAAATACACAGAGTACACGCACATTGAAATTGAATTTCTCAATTCATTATGCGTGTAATTTTATGTTTTATACGTGTACTCTATAAAATATTTATTTCAAATCCATATTTGATCAATCCTATGTTATTTTGGTCTGCGCCAGCGGCATTTGAATGATATTCCATGAGTTTGTAAGAAGTATTATTATTTTGTTAATATTTAGGAGTGTTTTTTGTCCGCGCCAGCTGCATTCGAATGATATGTTATTAGCTAATAATCATTATTATTGCGTGTACTTTTCATTTTTTGCGTGTAGTTTGTTGAAAGTACACACAAAAAATTTAGAAAGTACACGCACATTAAAATTCAATTTGTTCAATCCAATATCCATGTACTAATGTGTATTATGAGTTAACTATTTTGTATTGTTGGGTTATTGTTTAGGAATCATACGATCAAGCATGTTCAACTACAAAACTATTGCTTGCATGTTCGAAGATCTTAACAATACAAAACCTTTCACATTGATAGTCAATAGTACTAATGATGACGAAATTCATTTTCTCCTTCGCATCAATGATAGAGCTAAAAGGTTAATTGGTTTCTACTACTACTATGAAGACATTTACTGCACTTTTGATGTGCAACAACTTCAAGTAACTGAATCGAAAGTGAAGGATTTAGCTAAACGAATTGAGCAGTATTGCTTAAGGGGTTTTGATAATGTTGGAGCTTTTAGCATTCAGCTATTGTATCACTTCTTTACTGAATATGTTAGGAGTAGAGAATCTTGGTTTTTGACTTGTCGAACAACCTTTGTTAGGTATTACCATGAAACTGACGATATATATCATCGCCTTTAGCATGTATTTTGTTGAGACTTGTATAAATTATTTGTGAGAATATTGCATGTACTTTTGTTAAATACGCTTGTATTTTATTATTTTAGTCTATATTTTATTCTAATTAGCATGTATTTTATTTTTTGAATTATAGGTTAGTAATTTCAATTTTGTTTATAGATCAATATAATGGGGATGAAGATGAAGGCAAGAAGAGAAAAGAAACAAAAAAAGAGCAGTTCTGATGATAGTTCTTCATCCAGTTCCAGTTCTAGTTCTAGTTCTAGTGTGGCATTAAAATCTAAACGTCCTGCAAAGAAGAATGACCAATATCGGTCAAATATTGTTAGATTTCTCCATGATTTGCATCAGATTTAAGATAAAATAAACAATAGCCATATTGAACTTCTTAAGAAGACTCCATTTGGGAGCTTTTCAATGCCTACTACAGTAAGAAAGTAGTAGGGGTGGACCACAAGAAGACGGATAAAAATATTTTATCAATTATCGAGCTGTACAATACGGAAACCAAAAGTTTCCGTATGAAAAGTAGGATTCCAATAATGCCAATAGATATAAGTGAAATATTTGGCATACCCCTGGTTGAGGGTTTAAAATCAATAGAACTGAAAAAGCGACCGAATACTGCTAAAAAATCTGGATTACAAGCACGATACTTCGCAAAAAGAATAGGAAAGTCAGAAATATTGAATGGTTTGAAGAAATTAGTTGAATTGGAGACAGATGAAGGAATTGCTGATTTTGTTAAAATTGTGTGTCTCCACTTCTTGAACACGTTGTTTTTCTCCAACTCAAACTTCACCATTGGAGAATTTTGGTTAAAATACATCGACGATATTGAGGAAATGAATAAGTATGATTGGGCATCTTATGTGCATGATTTTCTCATGCATTCACTTGACAAATCAGTAAGTTCAGTACCTAGCACAGTTACTGGATGTGTCATTTTCCTACTGGTGAGCAAAAAAACATCCTGATATTTCAAAATTTACATACCAATACTCACGTGTATTTTGAAAATACACGTGATATTTTCACGTGTATTATGAAAATACACGTATATTTTCACGTGTATTTTTAAAATACACTTGATATTCCTGTTATTTCAAAATTTACATACCGATACTTACCTGTACTTTTAATATATTACGTGTATTTTCAAAATACACGTGATATTTTCTCTTGTTCTTTCAAAATACACTTGATATTTAACGTGTATTTTGAAAATACACATCTTATATCACATGTATTTTGAAAATACACGTCTTATATCATGTAAAAGTACACTTGTATTTTACAAAGTAAACATGTACTATGTTTTGTAAATATAACCAGTATACTTTCAAAATAGTTTTGTTATATTTTCTGTCAATATTATAAATGTACTTTAGAAAGTACACGTGAACTTATATTGACAAAGTACACGTTAAATTTGTAAAAATCACGTGTACTTTCAATATACAATTATAAAATTTGTAAAGTACACGTTTAATTTTGCGTGTATTTTGAACAAATCACTTGTACTTTTCATTATGAATCCCTAGGTAATAAAAATATTAAATTCATTTTGTTTTTTGTATGATCACAGTATTGGGCATGTGAAAAATTTGAAATTATTTCTCCTGTTGAAGAATTTAAAGAAAATACTCCAAAATTCCTGAAGTAGAAATTGTCGTCTTTGAAACAATGGTTTGTGAAGAATGACATCGCAACAACAACTTTGAAGCAGACTACAAATAAACCAGCTTGTAAGGAAAGTTCTGTACAAAAGTAATCTCAGTTTGAAGGGCCAAGTTACTCTTTGAACATATCTACAGAAAGTCCTATACATGCTGATTCATCATAAAAAAAAGTTGCTGAAGATATTAATGACAATGAGTTTTCACATGATTGGAATATTCCCCTTAAAAACATTGTGACTCCAAAGAAAAAGAAGGGAAAAGATCAACCAAAGGTTAATTTGGAGGAACAAATTGCAGTTTTGAAAAGGGAATTATTGGAAAAAAATAACCAACTATCTAAAGCAGCTGAAGACATTAATGGTGCACTTGAGAAAGTGACCTCTTTGGAGGTGAAGAGTGACATTTTGAATGTACAGTTGCAGGTAGACCGTGATTCACTTTTTGAAGCCCATGAGGAAATGAAGAAGTTAAAGGTGGAGAATTCCAACCTTTTGAAGTAAAAAGAGTTATTAAATAAGTTGGAGGTAGAAAATGCCCAACTAGTTGAGTTAAACAATTCTTTAAAAGAAAAGCTTGATCAAGTCACAATGAGTGACTCAGATAGAATTAAAGAATTGAATGAATCATTGCAAAAACAGGCAGAATCAACATGAATTTTGAAACAAAAAAATGGATATCTGTTTCTGAGTAATAAAGATCTCAAAAAAAAGTATGATGATACATTGCAAAAATGGAAAGATGCTGACATAGAAAAGATGACATTGTGAGCAGAATCTTGAGGAGTCAGAATTGAAAAGAACTCAACAGGTACTTTTGAATGCAGAGTACATGCAGTTTTCCTAAAGTACACGCAGTTTTCCTAAAGTGCACGTAGTTTTCCTAATGTACACTCAGTTTCCATAAAGTACACGCAGTTTTCCCAAATTACACGCAGTTTTATTTCATAGTATTTTTAATGCAGTTTTATTTGATATTAGAAATAATGCAGAGTACATGCATTATTTTATTAAAAATAATGTTGTTTTATTCAAGTATTGTTTATAATGTAACATTCTTTTTGTATAACAGGAAAACAATAATAAAATCCTTAATGATGAAATTTCGAAGTTGAAGAAAATGCTTGAAGAATCATAATTGAAAAAAACTGACTAGGTATCTATAAATACAATAGATATATAGTACACGCCTTACTTTCTAAAGTAAACGCAAATTATGTTGAAAGTACACATGTATATTATAAATTTTATAAAGTACACGTATTTTATAATACATGCGTGTATATTATAAAATACACGCATGTATTAAAATACAGGCGTGTACTTTATAAAATACACGTAAGAGAAAATGAATTATTGTTTCAAAAAATGCTTACAATCCAACATTCCTTGTTAAATATATCAGGAAAACATTAATAAACAACTCATGGACGAAATTTCGAGTTTGAAGATTGAACTATCCTCAAAGACAATTCAGGGTACCCCCAAAATATCCAAAACAAAAGGACCTCTTACTAGAGGGCAGAAGAAAAGAAAAGCTGACAGCGAAACTGAAAAGCATGAACCAATTAAGAAATAAAAAGAGTCAAAGCTGAGAAAATGTAGTCTAACAATAGCTCAACAAATGAAAGAAACTCACTTCAAGCTTGAAACAATCGAAGTATACAAATATCTCGATGAATCTTCGAAGAAAAAGATTGAAGAGTTTATTCAAAAGGCTGAGCCAAGGTAAAGTTTATTATTTTATGATTTATCACTTCGCTAATTTATATTTTTTTCGGTACAAAAGAATAAGGTTATTATTATTATACAATTCTTATTGATTATATAAAATGAAGGGAATTTATTTTCCAAGGTCTGGTTTCGTATGTCCCATGGGAAGATTTTGTTGAAGTCCTCAACAATCAAGAAATTTCAAGCCAAGTATGTAGTCCAAATATTAGACATCCATTAAATTTCAACATTATTATTTTCTCACCATTTTATGTTGTGTAAAACAGATAATACTTGCCTTTAGTGAAGTATTGAGGTTAAAATTGTCAGAGGAATGGCTCTCCTACTCACACACTTTTTTCTGATTATTGTTGGGTAAGTACAATTAAACCGAAAGTTTTGAGAAACAAAATTTCAGTTTTTTTTATTAACACAATGTCTATAATTTTTATTCAGATAGAAGCTTGTAGCACAAATGAAGTCAATAAGAAGGGGGAGTTATACAGAGATTTATTTGAATTCTTAGGCACTTGTAATAATTTGTTCATTGTACTAAGACATAGTGTAGGACATTTCACATTACTTGTGATATACAAAAAAGAAAATAAAGTGGTCTACATGGATTCCCTTCGACCGAACGACAAGGAAAAAAACACAATATTCTTCGATAATGCAAAAAAATTGTTTAGTGCAAACTTAATTAGTAATGTTACCTGTACTTATATTATATACGTGTACACGTGTATAATATAATGCATGTACTTTGTATTAGTTGCACATAATTACCCAGATTATCAAAGTACACGCATCATATTTTAAAATGCACGTGAAATGAACCAATACAAGTTACGTGTACTTTAATATTATGAGTGTACTTTTAACTCTTTAGGCAAAATACACGCATCATATTTTTTAAAATACACGTGATATGAAAAAATAAAATTTGCGTGTACTTTAATATTATGCGTGTACTTTTTACTCATTATCAAAGTACACGCATCATATTTTAAAATACACGTGGTATGAAAAAATAAAATATGTGTGTACTTTAATATTATGCGTGTACTTTTTCACTCTTTAATCTTCATATACTCTTTTATTTGTACACACTAAATATTTGTCTTCTTAACAATTTTCTGTCTTCCAAAAAATACTGTGCTTATTGAAGACTGAAGCAGAAATAATGAAAAACAATGGTTTCAAAATTCAGAGGAAGTTTGATGAAGTACACCAAATGAGTTTACACCGGATGATGATCCATTGACAGAGCAAGAAAAAAGGACAGTAGATTTCTTGCTGGAAAGTGATCTCAAATTTGACCTAATAAGAGATCATGAATGTCCTAAACAATATAATGGGTAAGAAAAACTTCATTTCTAAAAATTACTAATTTGTATCTTTTCAAAAAATTTCATTCACATCATACTAATTTGTATATTTATTTTATTTTAATTTCAGGGTTGACTGTGGGGTGTTCTGCATGTACTACATTGAACAAATAAGCATAAACAGGGAAATGCAAAAATTGTTTCAAGACCTTGACATGCTAAAACAAAGAGCATATGTACTCGAGAAAATTCTTCTATCAAAATATTTCTTCCCCCGAAAGGAGAAAAAACTTCTATAAATTGTGATTCAAATACAAAACATATTTGTAATTTATTTTGTGTTATATTGGTTATTGTTTACAATATTTATTACACCAAAATGATTTTTTTCCACTGGCACGGACCACAATCCACGTAAGGTTTAGACAAACAATGCACCTGAGTGTTATGAAACGATGTACAAGAAGTTTTCACGAAAAATACAAGTGATAATTACTAAGTACACCAATGAATTCTTCAAAGTACATGCTTTTTACTAAAGTACACGCACTGATTAATATAATAATTTTTTATTATTTTAATTGAAAACTACTTTGAAGAATTCATTCAGGACACAATAACCAAAATCAATTTATTAAGCTCAACTACTCACTTCCCAACTACTTCTGGTCAAGAAATAAATAGCTTTAACTTTTCCATAAAAGTGTAATATTTGTTCCTTTCTTATCCATTACATCTAGGGTAAAGATAACATAATGGCTATTCCAGCAGAAAACTTGCAAGAAACTCTTGAGAGAGATGAAAGAAATAAAACAAAAATAACGCAAATTGAGGAAAATATTTCCCCATATGAAACTGCCTTTGAGCAGTTTCAAACATATGTGAGGGAAGGCTATTCTGGACTTCCACCCATTCCCATAGATTTATTTGATGTGGATGAGGACCATCCTCAAACACATGAAGACCTCATGTCTTTCTATACACAAGAAGTTCCCTTGAAAAGCGCCAAGCTGAAGAAGAAGAAGGCTCTCCATGAAGGCCTTGTAGCTGTCATAGAAGAAGGAATTCGACACTGGTCGAATTTAATTGACTCTCTTCCTGACACCCTAGATGCCTTTGCTAAACATCCCTAATAGAAGCCTTATTTAGTTTTTTCATCTTTCGTTATTTGAAAAAATTATACTTTATTTTTTTGTTTTTAATAAAATTTTTATTTCTTTCATGCATGTGTTCTCAGTTATGTCATACACCAAATATAGTAAAGTACACGTGAACCCTTATAAAAATGATCACGTGTATTATAAAAAATGTAAACATTAATATCATTTCATATAAAAAAATTGGTATGTCAAAATATGATTGCGTGTATTATAAATTATAATACACGCAAATTTTTATAAAGCACAAACAAGATATTGTCCCAAAATATTATATAAATGCGTGTACTTTATATATTACACGTGTACCTTATAAAGTACACGCATAGTTTATAAAGTACACGCCTATTGAAATACTTGTATAATAATGCCGCTGACGCGGACCATAATACACATAGGAGTTTAAGAATATGAGTGACCCAAATGTCTTTTATAAAGTACAAGCACATTGTAATGTCCAAAACTATTTTCCAAATAGTAAATGCATTT
Organism: Sambucus nigra; assembly: GCA_949130495.1. Classification (NCBI taxonomy): domain Eukaryota; kingdom Viridiplantae; phylum Streptophyta; class Magnoliopsida; order Dipsacales; family Adoxaceae; genus Sambucus; species Sambucus nigra. The sequence continues at coordinate 102,444,118 of OX422208.1, forward strand.
ATATACGTCTACTTGATAAAATTACATGCAGAATACATAAAGTACACGTATATTGAATTAGATTTTTATCATATCAATATGCGTGTACTTTGTTAAAACATGCATGAACACTTATATTTAAATGTGTGTACTTAAATTATCAATGCGTGTACTTCATAAAGTACACGCACATTTCATACACGCATATTATATTTATATTATGCATGTACATCATAGAGTACACGGCTATTTCATCAATTTAATCTAAATTAAATGTCATTAATAAAGTACACGCATGCTTTTATAAAGTACACGCATATTGAACTGACCAAATACATTTTTAAATGCGTGTACTTTATGTATTCTATGTGTACTTAATAAAGTACACGCATATTTTATCAAGTGCACGCATTGATAAAATTTCTTTGGACATCAAAATGCGCATGTACTGTACATAACATGCGTATACAAAGGTAAAGTACACGTGAACATCAGGAAAAATGATCACGTATGTTTTATGAAAAATATGTGTACAGCAACACAAAAAAAACTAAAAAAATGAGATTTAAAAATAAATTACATTCATTTATGTGAAACAGATGGTTTATTAATAATTTATTCAATCAAATGGTTAAAATGAATGAATTCAACAATTTTAAAAATACTCAAATGGGTTCCTTACAAGTAGACCTGTAATGACTCGTTTTACTACACCTCGAGAAAGTAACTTCCCTTACTGTGATCTCACCAGAAGACTTTATTCTCTTATTTCTTGGCCTGCCTGTCGGTCTCTTAGTCATTGGTGGAAGGACAGATGGATTTTCAGGAATAGGAATATTTAAGGAAATCAAATCAGGAAGAGGAACTATAGGTATCCAGTATGATTTTCTGTACAAAAATACCTTATAGTACTCCTCAATATAATCATAAATACTAGTCCCTTTCCTCCGCACAACACAAACAACATGAGAACATGAAAAACATCTAATCTGTCAACTCTTACAAGAACAAGTCATTTCTCCTAAGTCAACTGTTGCTCGCACTTCTGAATGAACTTCAAATACATTTTGACTTGAGTGACTAATAGTCCAATGTCGGCTTTTATTCCAATTTTCATTCAGTAACTTTTGAAAAAAAGGACATAGCTCATTTGTCCAAGTGTCAGACTCAATAAGTATGTTTGCATTGAAATTCATAATCTTCACTCTCAATTTATCAAGCATATTCATTACCGGTAAATTCCTTTCCTCCAATATCCATGAATTGAATGACTCTGCAACACTAGATGCCATGTCACCATACCGTTTACCAGGGGAATATGCACAAGACCAATTCTCAGGAGGCAAACTATCAATGAAATCGATAATAGCAGCTCCCCTTTCCTTGTTCAATGCTTCAATATTCTTGTGAAATACATCTACTAAGACAAAATATGCACAAGACAAAAAATCTTTAACAATTTTCTTTCGAAATCCAGCACAATTCCCACGAATTTTCTCTTTTATATTCCCTTGTAAATGATGTATACAGTAGGAATGTGCAGACAATGGGAAGACCCTCGAAACAGCTTCAAGTAATCCATTGTTTCGATCTGATATAAATGTTATGTTTCAATATTGCTCAACTACTGCACTATGCAAATTGACAAGAAACCACAACCAGTTATCTTGGGTTTCGGAATCAACAATAGCATATGCAATAGGAAAAAGTCCTGAAATATAAAAATATATCAAAAATAAAATAAATAACATATCCATGTACAACACTTTGTAAATTGATGTTGCTGGCGCAGAACCTAAAACACATGGGAAATATATTATGTGTTTAATTTAAATTGTTTGTAAATAACAAGACAAAACATAAAAATGTACCGTACACATGATAAAGATAAAAAGACAAGAACGTTTACTTTCCAATCTTTTGTTTGGCTTTATTATTAACAACACTAACATCAACATACACGCATAAAAATGTAAAGTACAAGTGAACTAAACAAAAACATTCAAAGGTACTTTATATTTTTAACATGTACTTGGCTAACAACACCTATCATCAAAGTACGCGCATAAAAATGAAAAGTACACGTGAAATTAAGAAAAACATTCACGTGTACTTGACATTTACTATGTGTGTACTTTAGTTTGTATTCAACATAACATCATCATTAAAGTACACACATAAAAATGAAAAGTACACGTGAAATTAACAAAAATATTCACGTGTACTTGACATGTACTATGCGTGTACTTTACTTAGTATTACACATAACATCATCATCATCAAAGTACATGCATAAAAATAAAAAGTACACGTGAAATTAACAAAAACATTCACGTGTACTTGACATGTACTATGCGTGTACTTTATTTAGTATTACACATAATAAGACATATCATGAAAATACACACAGAAAAATGAAAAGTACACGTGAACTAAAACAAAGACCTTCAAAGGTATTTTATTTTTTTATGCTTGTATTATTATGATATGGAATGGAACAAACAAAATGTCAATGCAATACACAAAATAAAATATTTACAATTAATTTACCATTGTTCCCATTCCTTGCAATAGCTAATAGTATTGTTCCACGGTAACGACTCTTCAAAAAGGCACCATTAAGAAATAAAACAGGTCTGCAGTATTGAAATCCATAAATACATCCTCTAAACATTACAAATATTCTCTTGAATTTTTTACTCTCATGTTCCACGTCAAGGATGCAATGCGACCCAGGATTATACTGCAATAGAAGGTCACGATAATTATTCATTAATGCATAAGAAACCTTTTCATCACCATGTATATCAACAACAGCCATCTCTTTCGCATGCCATGCATGTTGATAAGCTATATCAAGACCATAATTCTTCTTTATATCTCTAACTACATCAATTGGTCTCAATAGCGGGTTATCTCTAAGATCATCAACTACCAATGTTGAAACTAACTTGGAGGCTATCATTTTGGCTGACGGACTACGAAAGACACCTCTACATGTATGCTCATTATTCATTGCACGTATGTAAAAGTATCCATTTATTGTAGATAATGAATCATGAATTCTCCACATGCAATTCTCAGTAGTCTTTTTAAAGCATTCAGCCGTCACTCGAGTTTTATCATTCTTCAAATACACATACTTGAACCCAACCTCAACGGCATACTTTCGCAATTTATCCCAAATTCCACTACACCTCCTTCAAAACACTGCTACTCATGACTTATATAAGTCTTCTAATCATTCAAAAGATAGACTTTTGACTTACTTGTCTCCACACCTCCAAGATAAAAGTCATTTTTAATGCAACTATTAAAATCATTTGCAGTTCCTGATGATAAAGATTCTAACCTCTGTGTATTTGTATCACCACTGTCAACCCTTTCAGAACTTGTATTATTGCAGTCAACCCCTTTAAAAATTCGATTAGAGCATTCAACCCGTTCACGACATGTATTACATGGAAATGGTAATGAATCAATGACATATATCCAAATGAAATTAACTTTCGCGATCAACTGGGATCGCAACATACAACAAACATCGTTGTCACAAACCAACATGAAGCGACATTCATCACTAAATGAATACCTCAATGAAAAACTCCCACTTCTCAAATTAGTAAACCTAACACACAACTCATTGCATATGAAATCTAATGAGCTATCTTCAAATATTTCAATACAAGCCATATTATCCCAATAACAACATCTTGTTGTTGCACTACTTACCATAATGTCCTGCAGTAAAATAGAGACGAAAAATATTTACTTCAAGGTCAACAATTCTAAAAATGTGTGCAATAATTTAATGCATGAAATATCAAAATATTTATTTATAATTAATATAAAATTACAGGCACTATTTAAAAACCTATACATGAAGCAATAAAGCACACACATATTTTCCAAAAAATAATCACGTGTACTTTATAAACACTGGGTGTACTGTGAAAACTGATATTGAACTGGTTATTTCCGTTGGCGCGGACCTATATCAATAAGTGATTCAATACCAAATAAAAATCAAGGAGTCTTAAAATTAGAATGAAACATCAATAATATTCATTCAGCATATTCAACTAACAATTACAAATATTGATAAATATAACTTATATACGAAGAATCCAAACATAAATGCATAAAAAACACAAAATCAAAACATATACATATATAACATATAAAAAGCTATTCAATCACATGAATGAATATTACAATGAGTCTCTTGAATCAAAACAAAGGACATATACTTATTGTAATCGATCGAAAATAGAAAAACCAACTGCTGATAAAGATAAACTTACAAATGATAGAGCCAAGTGATACAGGTAGAATTGATTAAGAACACTGTAATCAATTATAGGACAGACGGAAAAAGCATAAGATTGATGTTATTTTCGATTTCGAAGAATAGTCGTTAGTTGCAGAGAAAACTCCAATAGCCGATTAGGTTTATGATTTTTTTAAATTGGGGGTATTTATATGTTGGACCTAATCGTTTAAAATTTGGTTCACCGATTTTTTTGTCCAAAATTGTTAGTCCAAGAACTAGACCGTAAAAACCTATTAAATATTTTACCCATAAATAGTGTATTTATTAGAATATTATTATATTGTCCAGTCATATTATATCCTCTTGTTCTTATTGCTATTTTTATATGTTTGCTAAATTCATTTATATCCATAGAGAAGTTTGGTATACATCCTATTACTGCTGCGTTTTTTGCTAAATCTATTTCTGCGCTAGCTATTTGTGCTTGTTTATGATTATTCCATCTATCGCCATATATATATACTAAAACTTTTGTTCCTGCTTCTAACCTAGTTAATCCTACTAGTCCTATCACTATTTCTCCTAAGTGCATAAATACGAAATTTATTTTAGTTAATTCTTTTGCAGATTCTTCAGTAATTAAATCTAAAATTACTTCACTATTGACGGCTGTTATTTTTCTTTGGCTAGTGTGATTATATATTTTATTAGTGAATTCTAACATATTCTTTTTATATAGATGTTGTCCTTTAATTTTCTGAATACCTTTTTCTAAGTATCTTTTAGTGTCTTCTTCATTATTATATAGATTTTCTATACTATATATTTCTTTCTTTTTGCTAGTAGATGGCATCTTTAGAATAAATGAGATTTAGTTTTGTTTTAACTATTTTAGTGTCTGTTTTAATTTCTTTAAAATTTTCAATTAATTCGATATATATATATATATATATATATCGAATTAATTGAAAATTTTAAAGAAATTAAAACAGACACTAAAATAGTTAAGACTACCGGAGTATTATGCCCATACCCAAGCCTAAAATATTTAAGTCTATGGTTCGACTTCATTTTAATCAATTACACACTAATTAATTCTCATTATTTTGGTGTAATCCTTTCAAGTATACCCGAACTCTTTATCTCTCGACCCGAAATTCAATAGTTTAAATTCGGCCTTCAATTTCATGCAATCAAGTCTAATCACTTAAACAATAAGATTACAATATGTTAAATCACGAATTTACATCTTCAATTTCATTATTCCTCTAAATAAATTTCAAGATTAGGTATTCCCAAATTAAACCCTAATCCAATACTCAATTTCATAATTCAGTTAAGGCAGGAACTGTAAATCTCCAACATAACAGGTTTGAATCAGTGGAATTGCAGAAATCTGGCAGACATCACAAGTGGTTCAAACGAAGAGCCCTATCGTTCGAACGACAGTGAATCTCGTTCAAATGAAATACCATGTCGTTCGAACGACCCTGGTATTTCTCCTCTCTATCTCTTCTGCTAAAAATTCAGTCCGCCATTAACAAGTTTTCAACCTCTATTCTGAACAGATTTCGGCATTAAAACGTCCCCAGATTCATCCTAAATCCATTCTTTTGTTATCACAAATCTAGCCCTAAAAATTTCATTAATTCAATCATTAATTTCATCCATTCTCAAATTCCCTATAGATTTATAACTCCCATAAAAAGGAAATCCCCAATTTACTCAAGAACAAATTTTAGAATTTAATTGAATTCCACCTCTTTTAATATGAAAAGAAAGATGCAATTTAATAAACATAATTTAAACCACTTGCCTCAAAATGAAGATCTAGGGCTTTGAATTAAGGTGTTGAATTCCATTGAAACAATCTCTCCAAGATTCCCAAGTTCCTTTTCTCTTTGGCTCTCCCTTTAAGCTTTTTTCCTTTTTTTAGTCTTCTAATGTGATTTAATATTGCCTAAACCTTACACATTTGAGGTTAAAAATCCTATTCACATTTTTTGGCCTATGGGCCTTATAAAAAGGATACTTACTCTCTATATGGAGCTCATGTGTGTCTAATTAGGCCTCAACACCCAATATAAGCATATAACCACTCATTTCGAGCAATCTCCACCCTGCCGGACTCAACCACGAGCTTAAAATCGCCATCCGGAATAAATTTCTAAAATTAACTCTCACCCGTTAACTTATTTAAATATATTCACTTTTAAATATTTCCATTAATTTATTCTCATTAATTTACGACACAAGTAATTTACTAATTATCGAATTAATTAATTAAAATAATAACCCAGAAATTACGAGGTGGTACATTTTGCCATAATGATTTCTGCATACACTTTGCAAAAAATTTCAACCTTTTGAGTTTAGAAAACTCTTTTGATTAACAAAACACATCCCCAAAATATATTTGTGTAAATCATTTTAAACTCTAAATAGTTTGTAATCATCTTCACTGCTGACCATTGTGATTCTCGAGGGGATCACTGTAAAAGACAGAGGTTGATCAGTGGATACTGAGGGTGGAAGGCCACATGTGGACTACTTGGAGATGAGTAGTATATTTTTGAGATTTGCGAATACTAGCGGATTATACTTATGGCTGGTATCAAGTAGTAATGTAAATCAACTCTCTTGTAATATTTCTAAAGTGCTGAATAAAGGTTTTGTCCGTAAGTGATTTTTCCTCAAACTTTGCCTTTATTGATTGCATGATTTCATTTATTTGTTTTATCGCCTAGATGCATGTCTTAAGGTAAAAAGATAAATTTTTTTTGTGTGGGTTGATATCTAATTAGATAAATTAACCCATTAGACCTATAGTGCACTCTCAAGGTTTTTTATATATAAAACATTATAAGACTTAGAAAAAAAAAGGTTTTTTTTTAATGTTTTTTTTATATAAACTTTGTTATAGATAAAAACGTTAAATCGCTTATAAGAATAGTTGTTTTACTTTTTTTTATATAAATCGATTTTATATATAAAAATGTTTAAAAAATAGTTTTGTAATATATAAACTGTTTTATATATAACATACAATTTTTAAAAAGTTAATAGTGCTATTATTCATAGAAAATGCCTTTTTTTTTTTATTTTCTGTCCTTTTGCCATTGAACAAAAAAAAATGTTTTCATTTCTTAAAAAACATATTTAAACATTTTCATTTACAATAATATTTTGTTATATGAAAGTATTTTAAAAGAGGGTTTACATATATAAAAAAATAGTTTTTAATGTTTATATATATATAAACGGTTTACATTACAAAGAAATGTTTTTTTAAATTAATGTGTGTATATATAAAAAAAATTAAAAAAATAATTTTTATGTGAAAAAGGTGTTTTAACGTTTATATATATAAAAAATAGTTTATATGTAAAAAAATTTATAAATAAAAAACTGCTTGTATATAAATATAAAGTGTTTGTTTTAATTTCTTTTATATAAACTATTACACATAAAAAAACCTTTTTTCTAAGTTTTATAACGTTTAAAGACAATTTTTTTTATATACAAATATGTTGTAAAACTTAGAATTTTTTTTATATAAACCTTTTTATATATAAAAAGGTTAAATAGCTTATAAAAAAAGTTGCGTATAATTTTTTTTATATAAATTGTATATAAACTATTTTATATATTAAAACGTTAAAATAAGCTATTTAATATATAAAATGTATTAAAATGAAATTATATATTATATTTTTAAAAATTATTTTTTAATGTTTTTATATATAACAGTTTATGTAAAAAAAATAAACAACTGTTTTTTATGCTTTTTAATGTTTTTATGTATAAACAACATTAAAAAAACTATATTTTAGTTTTATAACCTTTTTATATATATAATAACTTAAAAAACAGCTTATATAAAAAAAAATGATTTTCTTTGAAGACATCTAAAACTTTTCAATTTGAAAGTACGATTTGTAGGGGTGGGTTTATATATGGGTGTGGGAGTGAGAAGTCAAAGGTGAAGAATTTATGTTCAACACGGCTGTTGATGTAAAAAATTAGATTGCTTCTAATTATTTAATCACAGATAAATATGAATGAGACAAAGAATTTTAAAGTGGTTCAGCCTTATAAGAATGACCTACGTCCACTGTTTCTGTTATTGCCAAGTGTTTTGGAGTTCTCGATATGTAATTCTATCAAGAAAATTCGGTCCCCTTGAACGAGGGTGATAGAATGTATTTATAGCCCTTAGGCTGTCATGTGAAAGGGTGATACATTAAATGATATACATATGAAAGGGTGATACATTTAATGCCCTTTAAACGTGTGCGTCAATGATAAGCATTCAATGAATGATTGAACTGTTGATTATCTGACAATCAATGCTATGGCCGAGATGCAGCTCGGACCGTCTTAGTTGCTCGGACTGCGTGAGCTTAATGATATTCAAGAGTTCCTCGGAGAGGTCTGAGTTCCTCGGAGAAGTCTGTTCCTCGGAGCGTTGGAGTTCCTCGGAGTGCCCTTGCTGCTCGGAGTGAGTATGACTTGATCGGGGAAATAAACCTCCTCGTTATCATTGTGCCACGTGGATTGACACGTGTCTTCTTTTGATTCGACTATATCAGCATATTAATTTTGATATCAACAGAAGCCCCCAATGTTTCATATTTCGAAATTTGAGGAGTATGGAACATTCTTTCTCGGTATATGGAAATATTAAATGACCTTCCTGGTTTTTAGGAGCATTTTCTCCGTGTTCGAATGTCTTCCAAATTCCCAGAATCTGCCTTTTTGAATTTTTATAAGCGCTTCGATCTTCGTGCACTTTTTGTCCTTTTAGCCGTCGGTAGCGTAATAGTTTCTTTTTGTAATCATTTCTTTCGCCGTTTCCCAAGGCAAAGTATTTAAGCTTCATAGGCAATCCCATCGTCTTCTACCTTTTCCAATTTCTGCTTTCGAGTTTTCCATAGTCTTTCTCTCTCTTGTGCGTTCATCCTTTTCTTCGTTCGTTGTCAACAGATCTCCCTTTTTCCTGTAAGATCTTCTTCCTTCCTCTTCATTTCTTTTATTCGCCATGGTTTATGTTATTGAATCTCTTGAGATATTCCGCTCTGATTTTTCTATTCCATCTTGGGTAATTCTGGAGGATCTTTCTGAGCCTTCAAATTATTTTAATTTGGCTGAGGGACATTGGTTCCCCAGCCTCTTTATTGCTGAATGTGGATTTTCTTTTCCACCAAACCCCTTGTGCTTAGAGTTCTGTCATTATTTTGATGTTGTCCCTGCAAAAATATCCCCCAACACATGGAGAATAGTTAATGGGGTGTATAAGTTAAATCAAACTCACGGAACCCGTATAGGAATTCCTGAGATTATGTATTGTTATAGATGGGCTGTTTTAGACAATGTTTTTTATTTAAAAACTAGATTTTTGAATAGGGCCTTAGTAGTCAACCTCCCTGATGCTAATAGGGATTATTTTGAACATGGGGTAGTTATAAAAAATTGGCAACATGCCCCTTTGGTTGGAGATGAAGTATATCAAGGTCCCAGATGCCCTCCATATGGCAATGGGATAGGTTATTTTCATCTTATGTTATTTCTGAAATTATGATTTCATCATGTTCGATAAAATGTATGACTGATATTTCACTATGTATTTGTTTGCAGTTGACAGTAAGAGAAAAACTCCAAAAGAATCAGAAGTTAATATTAAGCATTTGAAACATATCTGGAGTTTGCATCAGACAGTTGCAGACGAGCACATCAGGTCTGCTTCATACTTGTTGCAGTACATGAGCTATACATCATTCTTTACTGCTCGTCCTGTGGTCAGCACTAGTGATCCAGTGTCAATTCCTGAGGACTCTTCTCCTGAATCTCACATTCCTCTTAGTCAGAAAATGGGCAAAAGAAGAGTTTCTACTCTCTTTGAAGAGACTAATTCTGCTGGAGATGGGAAGAGAAACAAGACTGAAGTCCCAAAGGGGACAAAGAAAGTAGATGCTTCCCCTTCTGTTGCTCCTCAGAAGGCTGCCGAGAAGCCCCTAGTGGCTCCGAGCAAGAAAAATGCACCTGTGGAAGTGGTCCCAACCAAAAGCTCTTATTTGGTTGAGACTGTTGAACTGCCACCGAGGAGACTGAAGAAATCTTCCTCGGTCACTTTGACTGAAACCATTCCCCAGCTCCAAGTTAGTGGAGCTGGTGTTCCAACTATTATTCCCCCGAGCTCTGCAATGAGCTCGGTAAAGACTTGGACCATTCCTGAGGTTCAAGGAATTGAGGAAAGCATGTATAGGGATGTGCTTACATCTTTGGCTACTCGTCACATTGCTTCAGTAAGTTTATCTCATTTTGAATTTTTTTTCCTTCCATCAATACGTATATCTCTGTACTGACTTATCATTATCTTCTTTTTCAGCTGGTGAGTTGTTTCAACACCATTGTGAAGAAGGATGAAGCGATCAAGGCTTCTAGCTCCTCGTTTGGAGTGGAGGATGCTTTGTTGGGGTTAACAAAATCTTTGAAGGATTCCCGTCAAAAGTATGACGAGGATAGGGTTGAATGGGAGAAGAAGTTGGCTGCAATTGAGGCAGAAAAGGTGCAACTGGAAAATAAAGTGAAAGATTTGGAGGGAGAGAAGAAGAAGTATGACGAGAAGCTCAAGAGCTTTGGTGAGCTTGAAGACAAGATGAAAAGGGCAGAAGAAGAACTGTCCCTTCTTCGAGAAGTGAATCGCCAGAAGGAAGAGGTGGAAGCCAAGTTGAAGGCCACCGAGGATCTTCTATCTCAGAAGCTCTCCTCAGAGAAAATGAAAAGAAAAGTGGTGGTGAAGAAATCTTTCTATACTGGTTGGGATAAAGGATGGGACAGGGGGTAGCAGCAATGATGACTCAAGTGCAGTATGGGAGTTTGAAATACTTCCGAGATGGTTGGGTTGCTGCCATGCAAGAATTGAAAGTTAATGAGGACTCAGAGCTGTTTCAATAATATCTCCCTGGTCCTCCCCCAACTATTGAAGACGAAGAAGTGGACGAAGATGCCTCCGAAGAATCTTCAATGGTGGTGGGTGATCCCATCCTTACCCAGCCTGCTGACGAGGAGCTTTCATCTCTGCCTGCTCCTCCTGAATAAATTCCAGTTCCAGCCGACCAACTCATTGTTCCCATCGAGCAACCGAGCTCCTCATCCCAGCCTCCCGAGAAAGTCTTGGGAGACAAGGAAAAGGTGTGAAGTTGTTCGGTATTCTCTTTCTGTTTTTCTTCTTTTTCAAGTGTAATCAAGATCTTTGTAACTTTGCACTATGATCTAATAAAATTTGAGTTCTTTTCTTCCATATGATTGTCTCTTTTCTATCTGTTCTCTGCCTTGATCTTCTTTTTGATGATTACTTTTTCTTTCTCTGCTAGTTTTTGGCCAGGATGGATCTTCTATCAGCTAATGATACAAAGTTGATGCAACAATGTCATGAATATTATAAGGCTGGTCACACAAATCTGAGTGCATCAGAAGTTGCCGACATCCTTGGTCAGGATGCTTCAGAGCAGGCAATCGAAGCTTATCAGTACCTGAAATGTCTTCTTGATCGTGCTGTAGCCAATAATGTGGCTTATTACGAAATGATTGAAGACTTACAAGGTACTCTCGATGAACTTCAGCAGCAGTATAAAGAGTCTTCAGCTCTTTTGCATGAAGGGTATGAGAAGAAACTCAAACAACTTGGTGAAAAAGGCTACGACAAGATGCTTGCAGGCTATGAAGTGAGAGAGAGAACATTGAAAGCAGATGTCGAAGGGCACAGGCAAATTACTGAGCTATTGGAACAAGAAAATAGCAATCTGCAAAAAGAACTAGCTCAGCTGAGGTCTGCTGCTTCATCTTCCACTGCCTTGGTACCGGTCACTGATGAAGGATTCTCATTTTTAGAAGTGGAAAATGCCAAGTTGCGAGAAGAGTTAGAGACTTTGAGAAGAGCGGGGCCTTCTATTGCTATTCGGGGACGAGGAAGAGGTTCTCGTGGACGAGGAAGAGTTGCTCAGAATGTTGACGAGGAACAAAGTACTCAACCTGCTCGGGGACGACCAAGAGGTCTTCGTCGTACTGTTGAAGAAGCTCGTACTCAATCAGCATTGGAAAACCAAACATTCCAATTGATGGCTAAGAACCAAGACTTGTCCGACATGTCAAAGAAAATTAGAGAACTGGAACAACAACTCTCTTCAGAGAAATCAATGTTGGAGACTAATGAACTATTCATCCAGAGTCTTCATGAGAAGCTTGAAAGGTCAACATTTCAATTTCACAAACAACCCAGGGAGTTTTGGATGGCTGGATACAACGAAGCACTATTCCATTTGGATGATCGTATTCAGAATGCCAATAATGAGGGCTACAAGCAAGGTTGGCTGAATGCCTTGGGCGTGCTGAAGCTCGAACAAGGACACTACCTGTGGGACTATTATGATCCTGGGGTACTTGACTTGCCCATGCCACCGTATAATTTGGACATGGAATGGATCCCAGCTCGGGCCATTCCTCGGAGATTAATTGCAAAATACCTTGGTGACTACAATCTTCATTCTCAGATCGAGGTATCTCGTCCCGAGCATCTGCTGGACACTCCTTCTGTGATGAACATCAGGATGCTTAGAGATATTAACTTCATTAATTCTCCCCTTTGCCTAAAAGATCCTCCTGCTGGCGAGGAACCTATTTCAAAAGCTGAGGGGAAGAAACCAATAGAATAGGAATTGTTGATGTAACAGTTAGTACACAATTTAATATCAATGTAATAAATTTGTGTAATTCATTTTGACTTTAATGAAAGAGTTTCATTTTTGTTCGCAAATTTGTATCGCTATTGTCTTGTACTTGTCAAACACTTTATACTTATGCTTTCATAACAATATTGTGTGGTTCATCGACCAACTTGGTAATAAAAAAGTTTACAAGTATCAATAATGTTGCTCGATCACTTAATAATTAAGTAATGAGTATAAAAATGTTTAAAATTTTTCCAACCAACCAAGGTTGTTAAATTGTGTTTGTCGACCAACTATAGTTAGTGAGAGTTTTTATCCCCGACTAACTATACTTGGTAAATATTTGTCTTTTTCATAAAATGTGTCTGACCAACCAAGGTCGATAAATTCTCCTCGTCGACCAACTACAGTTAGTGGTTTTTGATCCCCGACCAACCATACTTGGTTCAGTTTGGAATATTTTGTTCTTCGAGGAACTTTCATATTTTCTGGAATAGTTTTACCTTACGACCAACATAAGTTGGCGTATTTTGTTTCCTAACCAACCGAGATTGGCATTTTTAGGAATGTTGAAGTTGTTCTCGCCCTTTTACCAACCGGAGTTGATCTGAGTTCGAACTATCATGTCCACTCGCCCTTTTACCAAAATTGGTCTGAGCCAGTGTTAGCCTCCTAACCAAAGGAGTATCGTGTTCTCACCCTTTTACCAACCGGAGTTGGTCTGAGTTCGAACTATTATGTTCACTCGCTCTTTTACCAACCGAAGTTGGTCTGAGCTAGCCTACGCCTCCTAACCAAAGGAGTATGGTTTGTTCTCGCCCTTTTACCAACCGGAGTTGATCTGAGCTCAAACTATCATGTTCACTCGCCCTTTTACTAAAATTGGTCTGAGCCAGTGTTAGCCTCCTAACCAAAGGAGTATCGTGTTCTCGCCCTTTTACCAACCGGAGTTGATCTGAGTTCGAACTATCGTGCTATTTTCAGCGTAGTGTTGCACACTAGTATTCCCCAAAAAACTTTCAATAAAAAGATAGAAGATGGCGAAATCTCATCGTTTTATTCATATTGATGGAACTGCTTTACATTTTACATCACTGATAATACTTGCGTAGGTGTTCAGGATTCCATGCATTCTTAAATTCCTCTCCTTCTAGAGTTGCTATTCGGTAAGTTCTTGGTCGAACAACTTCTGTAACTCGGTAAGGTCCATGCCAGTTTGCTTCCAACTTATTGTGCTTCTGAATGACCTTCTTTATCACGTAATCTCTTTCTTTTAAATCGCATTTTTTCACCCTTTTGTTGTAGAACAAAGTTGTTCGTCGTTGGTAAGCAGCATTCCTAATGGCTGCCTCTTCTCTAACCTCCTCGAGCATGTCCAAATCTAATCTCCTCATTAAGTCGCTGACTGGGGAACTGAAATTCAGCACTTTGTGTGTTGGAAGACCCAACTTGGCAGGTATCACGGCCTCACTTCCATACGCCAGCATATATGGTGATTCTCCAGTTGCTGCTCGGGGAGTTGTTCGGTAAGCCCACAATACTGACTGTAGCTCATTAATCCAATTAGCTTTAGCCTCACTTATCCTCTTCTTCAAACCATTTAGTAATGTTCTGTTCGTCACTTCAGTCTGTCCATTGCTTTGAGGGTGGCCTGGTGCTGAATGAACCTTCAAAATGTTTGACTGATGACAATAGGCGGCAAACTCCTCGTTATTAAATTGTGTTCCATGGTCTGTGATGAAGGCATGAGGGAGACCATATCGGCAGATGATGTTCTTCCAAACGAACTGGTATACCTTCTCGTATGTCATATCAATAAGTGGCTCAGCTTCTACCCACTTAGTAAAATAATCCACTGCGACGACGAGGTACTTGAATCTTCCTCGGATCGTTGGCAGTGGTCCAACCAAATCAATTCCCCACATGGCAAATGGCCAAGGGGAAGTTATGGGTGTCAATAATGCTTGTGGAGTTCGTCGGATGGAGGAAAAATATTGGCATTTATCACATCTCTTAGCATAGGCTATACAATCAGCCCTCATCGTTGGCCAGTAGTATCCCTGCATGATCACCCTTTGCAAACGTGTTCGACCTGCGACATGGGCTCCACAAGACCCTTCATGGATCTCTTCAATCAATATTTTCACCTCGGAGGGATGTACACATCTTTGCAAACCTGCCATAATTCCTCGTCTATACAAAACACCATTAGTTAGTACATACCGAGCAACTTTAAACTTCAATCTCTTGGCAGCGAGCTTATCCTCCGGTAATTTTCCCTCCTCAATATATGCCCTGATGGGATCCATCCAAGATGGTCCTAAATCAAGGGCAATAATATTCATCGTCAGGTCTTCATCTATGCTCTGACTTTCTAATACTTCAATTGGTATCGTTCTTCGCAGCTCGGTACGAGTAGCTGATGCTAATCGGGCCAGTGCGTCTGCTCGTGCATTTTCAATTCTTGGTATTCTGATCAATTGAATGGCATCAAATTCTGCCAATAACTCCATCACCTTTGCATGATACTTGACCATTAATTCTCCTTTAACTGCATATGTCCCCATTACTTGATTCACAATTAATTGAGAATCACTGAATACCATCACTTGTTGTGCTTCCATAATTTTTGCTAAATTAAGACCTGCTATCATGGCCTATACTCCGCCTCATTATTGGAAGCTTTGAATTGGAATCGCAGGGCGTATTCCATGTCAATATCATCTGGGGTGTTCAAGACAATCCCTGCTCCACAACCTGCTGTGCAAGATGACCCATCTACATATAATCTCCATGTAGGTAACTCGTCTTCAAATTTCTTATCTGACAAAGTTCCTCGGTGAAATATTTGCTGTTTCCTTTCATCTTCCCCTGGTACTTCTCGCTCTTCGCCGACCATCTCTTCTCTCCCTTTTACCAACCGGAGTTGGTCTGAGTTCGAATTTGATGATCCTTCTACATCCACAAGCCCTTTTACCAACCAGGGTTGGTCGGAGCTTATGTATGTTGATTCTTTAACATCCACTCGCCCTTTTACCAACCGGAGTTGGTCTGAGCTCGTGTTTGTTGATCCTGTAACATCCACAGGTTGATCAGCGAGCAACTTTTGCTCCTCGGGAGTATCAGGATAAGTAAACTCTGCTATAAAATCTGCTACAGCTTGCCCTTTTAATGATGATCTGGGTTCATACACAATATCATATTCACCGAGCTCTATTGCCCAGTACATCAGTCTCCCTGATTTTTCTGTCTTATGAAGGGCTTGTCTCAATGGCATGTCGGTATACACGATGATGGTATGGGCCTGGAAATATGGCCTCATTCTTCTACTTGCCTCAATTAATGCCAATGCCAATTTCTCCAGCTTTGGGTACCTGATCTCTGCACCTCGGAAAGCCTTACTTGTGTAATAAATTGGCCTCTGGACTCCATTCTCCATTCTGATCAATGCCGAGCTGACTGCATTCTCTGATACTGCCAGGTACAAGTACAACTTTTCTCCCGTTACTGGCCTGGACAACAGTGGAGGTGCTCCCAAATATTTCTTCAAGTCTTGAAAGGCTTTTTCACATTCATCATTCCACTCGAAAGTTTTTCGAAGTGTTTTGAAGAATGGAAGGCATCTATCAGTTGCTCGAGATACAAATCTGTTGAGCGCTGCAACTCGTCCTGTAAGACTCTGCACCTCTTTCTTCGTCGTTGGAGATCGCAACCCTAAAAGAGCTTTGATCTTTTCTGGATTCGCCTCAATGCCTCGCTGGTTGACGATGTATCCGAGGAACATTCCTTCTCGTACTCCAAATGTGCACTTCGTCGGGTTGAGCTTCATTTGGTATTTATCCAGTTGATCAAAGGTCTGAGCTAAGTCAACTAGATGATCAACAGCTTTCTTGCTCTTTGTCAGCATATCGTTGACATAGACTTCCATATTGCAACTGATTTGTTCAAAAAAAACCTTGTTCATCAGCCGCTGGTATGTCGCTCCTGCATTTTTCAAACCAAAAGGCATAACATTATAACAATAAGTTCCCCTAGGGGTAATAAAAGAAGTACTTTCCATGTCTTCAGGTTTCATTAAGATCTGATTGTAGCCAGAGTAAGCATCCATGAAGCTGAGCAGCTCATGTCCCGAGGTAGCATCCACTAGTGGATCAATTCTGGGTAATGGAATGTGATCCTTTGGGCATGCCTTGTTGAGATCGGTGAAATCAACACACATTCTCCATTTATTGTTTTTCTTCTTTACCATCACCACATTTGCTAACCAGTCTGGATATTTCACATCTTCAATGAATTGGGCTTTCTGGAGCTTCTCGACCTCCTCTTGTATAGCTTGATTCTTCTCGGGACTAAATACTCTTCTTCTCTGATTTACAGGCTTGATCTCCTTATTCACATTGAGCTCATGACATAAGAAGTTTGGATCTATTCCAGGCATGTCTTCATGACTCCATGAAAAAGTTTTCTTTCTGTTTCTCAAGAAAGTTATCAACTCCTGTTTTATTGAAGCATCCAACGTCGAACCTATCTGGGTCATTCGTTCAGGGTGCTCGTCGTCCAGAATAACGTTTTTTGTAGATTCCACCACCTGTCCTTTTACAAGTTGGGATTCATCTCTGGGATCCAGTGTTTCAATTTCTGTACCTTCAACCACCTGGTAGGTATTAGTCTTTTTCCTTGACTCTTCGAGCTCCTCTTACTCGGCAGATGAATAATAGCATTCCCGAGCTACTTTAGCATCACCTTTCACAACTCCTACTCCAAAATGTATTGGGAATTTTAAGCACTGATGTACTGTAGATGGAACTGCTTCGAACTTCTTCAAACCAACTCTTCCCATGATGATGTTGTAAGCTGATTGCACATTCTTATCCATCACAAAGAAGCGTATTCTTTCTGTTCGACAAGCAGGCCAAGTTCCAATGAATATATCCAACTTGATCGTCCCAAGTGGAAAAACTTTCTCGCCAGCAAAACCCAGGAGAGGTCTGTGATAAGGCTCTAATTGAGATAGCTTTAAATTTAAACTATCAAAGCACGAATAGTACATGATATCTTCCGAGCTACCGTTATCGACCAGCGCTCTTGAAATCATTACCTCCTTCATCCTCATTTTGATCACCAGCGGGTCATCATGAGGATATAGAACACCTGTGAGGTCGTTCTTTGAGAACCCAATAACCAACTTCTCCTTGTTCACCTTTCTCGGGCGATCTTCCTCAGCTAAATTTATTCGTTGAATATACGAGCAAGCCTGAGCCTAACCGAGGTAAGCTTTTCTTTCTGCAGTAAGATCTCCTCCTCCTACATCTCCGCCTGTAATAACATTACAATCAAATGTTCCAAAACGTATTGAAAATACCTCGCATTCTGGTTGCCTTGGCCTTTTGGGAAGATCGGGGTCATCCTCTGTATCATCTTCATGATTTCTCTTCTTGTTCTCCTCTGCTCGACGAGGAGATCTGGACCTCTCTCTAGTTCGGTCATTGTTTCTTCTTTCACCTCCCCGATCAACATATTTCGCTAGCTTTCCTCGTCGGATGAGTGTTTCAATCTCGTTCTGAAGAGCTATGCAATTTTTTGTCATATGGCCATGATCCTTGTGGAACTCGCAATACTTTTACCTATTCCTCATATCAGGGTCCGACTTCATTTTCTTTGGCCATCTTACCTCCTCGTTCTTCGTGATTTCTTCCAAAAGATGATTAATACTCATTTTTAGAGGAGTATAATTATCGAATTTCTTCAAGACTTCCCATGACGACTTATTATTTTTGGAATGCCTGTCACCGCCATTGCCCTTATGCTCTTTCTTCTTAGATTTGTCGACTTCCACTTTGGTTTCTTTATCCATGTTCTTCTTCGCAGCCATAGCCTCCTCGGTATTCATGATTTTGGCCGCTTTTGCCATCAACTCTGACATAGTTGTAGGTGGATCTTTGGCTAAAGTGTAATACAATTTGTTAGGCAACAACCCACTCATCAAGGCGGTAATTGCTGTCTTTTCTTCATAATCTATGACTTCCAGCTTCTCGTTATTGAAACGAGTTATGTAATCTCTAGTACTTTCACCAGACTTTTGTCTAACACTTAACAAGTGTGCTACTCGTTTTACTGGCTTTGCTCCAAAACAGAAATTGCCGATGAACAACTCGGCCAACTGAAAGAAAGTTGAAATCTTACCCCGAGGAAGATTGTTGTACCATATCTGGGCAGACCCAGTAAGAGTTCCTGAGAATGCTCTGCATCTCATCTCATCGGGGACATCATAGATGTCGGCAGCCGCTTGATACTGTTCTATGTGCAGAACAGGATCTGTCTTTCCATCGTATTTGGGGGTCACCACAGGGGCTTTAAACTTTGACGGTGTAGGAAAATCCACAATGGCCTGGACAAAAAGTGTCCCTTGAACAAAAGTTCGTTGTAGGGGATTCTTCGCCTTAGCCATTTCTCCCAATCTATCCTCCAACCGCTGAAGGGACCCTTTCCACGCATCATTTCCTTCCTCGGGCCTATTAGTTCGAGCAATTGATTGTTCTGAAGTGGCTTCCTGAGATCTATCTTGACGAGCAACTGGTCGTGATTGTGCTGATCCTTCCCTTCGATTTGATGGTTGTCGAAAACTACTCGACATGGTTTTAGGTGGACTCCTATTCCTCCTAGGGCCTAATCGACTGAAAGGAGACACCCTGCTCAGTCTTTCTAAGGCACTGGGCCTCTTTGGAGAGAGAGTGATACGTTGATCAGTATCTGTAGCCCGTATTGACGAAGTTCATCCAGGTTGATAAGAGAAATCATCAGATTCTTCATTACGATACGCATCTGTACGCCTGGATCGTGAAGAAAGTAAATAGGTTTGCCTCTGACCACTTCGCTGTCCCGAATGTGCAGGTGCACCGCCATGCAGGGTTTGTATGAGTTGCCGCATTGTTTCTTGCATGGCGGTTTGTCCTTGAGCCAGATTCGTCATAATTCCTGCCAGATCTGGAGGTGCAGAGGGATTTGGAGGATTTCCAGCATTTCTAGCGTTTCGATTGCTAGATTATGGATTATCTGCCATTGATGATGAATGAATTTTGGTGAAAAACGATAACAACAGTCGTTCCCACAGACGGCGCCAATCTGTTGATGTAAAAAATTAGATTGCTTCTAATTATTTAATCACAAATAAATATGAATGAGACAAAGAATTTTAAAGTGGTTCAGCCTTATAAGAATGGCCTACGTCCACTGTTTCTGTTATTGCCAAGTGTTTTGGAGTTCTCGATATGTAATTCTATCAAGAAAATCCGGTCCCCTTGAATGAGGGTGATACAATGTATTTATAGCCCTTAGGCTGTCATGTGAAAGGGTGATACATTAAATGATATACATATGAAAGGGTGATACATTTAATGCCCTTTAAACGTGTGCGTCAATGATAAGCATTCAATGAATGATTGAAGTGTTGATTATCTGGCAATCAATGCTATGGCCGAGATGCAGCTCGGACCATCTTAGTTGCTCGGACTGCCTGAGCTTCATGATATTCAAGAGTTCCTCGGAGAGGTCTGAGTTCTTCGGAGAAGTCTGTTCCTCGGAGCGTTGGAGTTCCTCGGAGTGCCCTTGCTGCTCGGAGTGAGTATGACTTGGTCGGGGAAATAAACCTCCTCGTTATCATTGTGCCACGTGGATTGACACGTGTCTTCTTTTGATTCGACTATATCAGCATATTAATTTTGATATCAACAACGGCTCATGAATAAAGGCAATTAATTTACGTGGGTTTACTTTATGAAGGTGAGGGGTTAAAAAGGATTTTAATTATGTTTTACTTTTTTGGCATGAATTTAAGGTGAAATTTTGGTTTATGGAAAAGATATATATGTCTTTTTAGAAAGAAAAAAATATGGGATAATAAGTGTGTTAAATGAAAGTATATCTTTAATGTGAGTCTGATATAGTGAAAAAAATTATTTATACATTGTGTGTAAAACTAATTATGAGAAATATATTTATGCATTGGTCTCACTTTATTTTATTAGGTTTTTATGGTCTAGTTCCTTGACTGGACATTTTGGAAGTTTTAACCAAGTCAAACAAATTTTAAACGATTAAGTTCATATAAATACCTTTTACGATATTTTATTCATTTTTTTTATCATTGACCTAATCAGCGATTGACAACATTTCTAATATGCTAGGATCTTCTCTCACTTCCTTCCACTTTTGTCAAACAGGTTCGTTCTCTACAATAACTTAGGATCTTATGATTTTTTTTAATTTTCGTTTAACTAACTTTGTTCTCTCAAAGAAAGAACTTATCATTTTGTTCGAAGAAATCAATTCTTTCCGGTTTGTTTAACCTAGATTATCCTTTGTATTAATTCGATCATTTGTAAGTTTATACCTGTTATGAAGAAATGTTTTGCATGTCGATCAATTAAAATAGGTTGATGTATTTCCTTCGCATTAATTCGATTATTTGTAACTTTATAATTGTTATGAAGAAATGTTTTGCATGTCGATCAATTAAAATAGGTTAATATATTTGTTTTCAGATAACCAAATCATTGTAATTGTGTAAATTATGTGCTGAATTTACACAATTAACTTATTCATTCAATATTCGAGTTAATTCAGCACATGATTTGTATACTTACAATGATTTGATTAATTGACTCGAATATTGAATGAATGATTTGATTTTTTTTTATAAAATTACATTAATTTTATATGAATATGTTTTGACTTTATATTTTGAATTCGTAATAGGTTGTGTATGTATATGTTTTGATTGTGTGTTTATGTGTGTGTGTACTTTATGTATATACATGTTGTTCATGTATATACCTCAAAGGATCATTGCAGTAAAGTATATGTAATTTGATATGAAGTACACATGAATGTTGAAATTGATTAATTCTGATTTTTTCTTTTGACATTAAATTTACATAATGTTAATGTGTGTTTACTTTATTACTTTTGACTCATTACTTAATATACTTGTCGTGTATTAGATGGGTATGTGTTTGTGGGTTCGCGCCAGTGGCATTGACCAATCTTCATGTTTTATAATAGCAAAGTATTTTGTATATACATGAGTAGAAAATTACAGTAAAGTACACGCAATTTGATCTAAAGTACACGTGATTTTCTAATGATTAATTCTCATTTGTTTTTTGACATAAATTCTTCATAATGTTAACGTGCGGTTACTTTGTTACTGTTGACTCATGCTTAATAGAGTAGTCATGACTTTGTTGGCCATGTGTTTGTTGGTCCGCGCTAGCGGCATTAATTAAACTTGAGCTTTAAGAAAATCATTTTTCTATTTTAATTTAATACAGGTGATAATGGAAAGTTATTGGATTGTTCGGTGTTGTTATTTGGATAATATGACTTACATTAACAATTTTGAAGACGACTCATTAGATTTCATACGCAATGAGTTATGCAGAAGGTTTATGGATTTGAAAGCTTGATCTTTCTCATTGAAGTATGGCTTTGGTGATGAAAGTCGATTCATGTTGGTTTGTAATAAAGATGTTCGCTGTATATTACGATCTCAAATGATTCTCAAAGATGATTTTATTTGGATATATGTCTTTGATTCAATAGCTTTGGCGACTAGTACAATTCACAAAATGATTGAATGCACGTATTGAATTCATGAAACGATTTACCACAGTTATACAAGTAGTGAGAAGGTTGAATGCAGTGGTACAAGTAGAGAAAGGGTAGACTATATATCATCATCCGCTGCGATTGATATTAGTAGTGAACTTGAAAATGATGTTTATATTGGAAGTGTGGAGCCGAGTACGTCAAAAGTTTCTCTTTCTAATGATGGGAAGACATATATTAGTCATAAAGAGCAGTGTTTTAAATGAGGTGTGGTTGAGTTTCATGATAAGTTGTGAAGGTATGTTGTTGAGGTTGGTTTCACGTATATATACAAATATAAAACTCGGGTGACAACAGAGTGTTCTAAAAGAAGTACAAAGAATTGCATGTGGCGAGTCCATACTTCATTATCAACAGTAAATGGTTACTTTTATATAAGAAGTCTAAAAAATGAGCATACTTGTGGGGGTGTATATCGTAGTCCATCAAGCATAGTTATGGACTCCAAAATGGTTTCAATATTGTTTGGTGATGAGTTGAGGGATAAACCATTGCTGGGACCAATTGATGTAATCAGAGCAGTGAAGAAGAACTACGATTTTGATATAGGTTATCATCATACATGGAGTGGCAAAGAGATGGCTGATGCTGAGTTGCATGGTGATGAGAAATCTTCCTATACATTAATGAATGATTATAGGGAACTTGTATTGCAGTATAATCTAGGATCGCATTGCATTCTTGAAGTTGAGCCGGAGAGATAATTATTAAAAATAATATTTTAAATGTTTGCAGGATCCATTGATGGATTTCAGTATTGCATGCCTATTTTTTTTCTCAATGGTGACTTTTTGAAGAGTCGGTACCGCATACTTTATATATTATGCGTGTACTTTGAGGTCTATTTTTGTTATTTGCATATAATTCTAAAGTACACGCATTAGATAAAAGAGTACAGGTGAATTTCTATAATATGTCACGTGTATTTATTAATCTCATGCGTGTACTTTAGTATTCCTTATTTGTTTTGGTCCAACAGTGCAAAGTACACGCATATCACTGCAAAGTACACGTGAAATCTTGTTTACACTTTGTGTACTTTGTATTGTTTTGCTTGTACTTTGTGATTCTTTATTTGATATGGTCAAATAAAATAATAAATTACACCCATATATATTAAACTACAAGCATAATATGTTTATACTTTACATATATGTATCCTATCAATGAAAATGTTTTTATTTCACTTGTATAGCCTATGTGTTTATTGGTCTGCAATAGTGGAACCATTTTTAAAGTTCATCATAGAATCTGTACGTACTGATTTATTTCATATAATTTTAGGCATTTTCCCCCTTGCATATGCAGTTGTTGATTCAAAGATGGAGGATAATTGGATGTGATTTCTCATTAATTTGCATAATGCAATAGCTCATCAAGATTGAAACATCACATCCATATTCGATTGGAACAATGGTCTTATTAAAGGTGTTTATAAGGTTTTTCCAATGTTCGCACATTCCTACTGTATACATCATTTACAGAAAAATATAAAGAATAAAATACGAGGGAGTGGGAACTTTCGAAAGAAGCTCGTTCCATATTTCATTCGTTGTGCATGTGTTACAAAAGTTGATGAATTTCAGAAGAACATTGATGCCATGAAGTAAGAAGTTGGAGTTGTTGTCGCTGATTTTTTTTGTTATTTGCCTCCGGAGAATTGGTCTTGTGCATATTTCACTCGAAAACATTATGGCAACATGGCATCAAGTGTTGCGAAATCATTCAACTCTTGGATCCTAGAGGAAAGGCATTTACCAATAGTTAATATGATGGATAAAATGAGGGTCAAGATTATGAATTTCAATGCAAACAAACTTGTTGAATCTAAAACATGGTTAAAGGAGTTGTGTCCTTATTTTGATAAATTAGTGACTAAAAATTGAAAAAAAAAGTAGACATTGGGATATTAGCCGCTCAAGTAAACATTTATTAGAAGTTCATTCAAATGTGAGGGCCACGGTTGACTTAGAATAAGGAATTTTCTCTTGTAAGAGTTGGCAACTACGATGCTTTCCATGTTCTCATGCTGTTTCTATCGTACGGAAGATGGGTGGAAGTATTTATGATCATATTGAGGATTATTTTAAGGTCTTTTCCTATAAAAAATCATACTCATCACCTATAGTTCCTTTTCCTAATTTGATATCCCTAAATATTCCATTACTTGAAAATCCAATAATCCTTCCTCCATTAAAAAAGAGACCGACACAAAGGAGACGAAATAAGAGAATAAAATATGTTGTAGAGGTCATGATAAGAGAAGTTACTTGCTCTAGATGTAGTAAAACGGATCATTACAGATTCACGTATAAAGAATCAATTTGATTCCTCTTTAGATTGTTTAATCCATTCCTCTTAATATTGTTGAGTGTTCATTTCTGTATTATTTGTTTAGGAATGGGATCAACATAAAGTACACACATGTTTTTATAAAGTATACTCACATTGTAATGACCAAAACAATTTTATAAATGCGTGTACTCTTTGAAGTATGTGTGTTCTTTACGAAGAACACCTATAATATATAAAGTACACGCATTTAGAAAATAGTTTTGGTCAGTATAATGTGCGTATACTTTATAAAATATGCATGTACATTATATATTGTATAACTTATAATTTCTATTTGTCACTTTTATTTATGTATTATTGTATTTAGTTTAGATTTATTTTATTTATTTATTACATTATAATTTCTATTATTAATTTTTGTAAAGGTTTTGCTTCTATTATATTATTTTTCAATATTTAATGAACAAGTCACTCAAATTCTCACATTCCTACGTGTTTAATGACCCACGCCAGCGGCATTAAAAGGGTCATTACAAGTCCATGAATAAAGAACCTATTTGATTCCTCTTAATATTGTTCAACTCATTTATTGTAACAGTAGTTTTAAATAAAATAAATGAACATTCACATTTGAATAAATTGTTTTGATTTTATTGTTAGTGTTGATTTCTATATTATTTGTTTGGGAATTGGATCAACACAAAGTACACGCATATTTTTATAAAGTACACGTACATTGTAATGAACAAAATCTATTTCAAATGCATGTACTTTATGAAATATATGTGTACTTCAATGGTTTTGATCATTACAATGTGCATGTACTTTATAAAAATATGCATGTACTTTATATATTGTAGAACTTATAATTTTTATTTTTCACTTTTATTTATGTATTATTGCATTTACTTTAGATTTATTTTATTCAATTTTGATATTATAATTTCTATTATTTATTTTTTAAAATGTTTTTCTTCTATTATATTATTTTTTAATATTTAATGAACAAGTCACTCATATTCTCACATTCCTACGTGTATTATGGTCCGCATGTAAAGAACCCATTTTATTACGTTTAAAATTTCTCATTACAGGTCTACATGTAGCGAACCCATTTGATTACATTTAAAATTGTTGAATTCATTCATTGTAACCATTTGATTGAATAAATTATTTAACAACACAATATTTTTGTATAAAATTAATGTAATTTTAGTGTTTAGATTTTAGTCTCATGTTTTAATTTTTTTGTATGGCAGTTCAACTAAGTACACGTATTATTTAGAAAGTATACGTGATCAATTTTTCTAAAGTTCACGTGAACTTTATTAACTTTGTGTGTACTTTGTTGAACTTCCATACAAAAATAAAATAAAATATGAGACTAAATTATTAAGTATGATTGTTTAATAATTCCTTTTAACTTTTTGATTGAATAAATTATATAATAACCCATTTTTTAGAATAAAGGAATGTGATATTACTGTTTAGTGCTTAGTACTATTTTTAATTTTTTTTATGTAGCTGTTCAGCAAAGTACACGCATTTTTACATAAATACACGTGATCATTTTTCTTAATGTTTATGTGTACTTTATTAACTTTGCGTGTATTTTACATTTTTACACTCTATGTATGAATCATAGTTCGAGATAGCACAATATTATGTAGGTTTTAATGTATGATATAAGTCACAAGACATGCATGAAAGAAATAAAATGTTTATTAAAACAAAAAAAAAGTACAACTTTTAACATAACAAAAACTGGAAAATAAAAATAAAGAAGATTGCTAGTTAGGAAAGTTTTTAAAGTCATCTATGACGTTAGGAAGAGAGTCAATTAAATTCGAGTAGGCTCAAATTTGTTCTTTCATGACATCTACAAGGCCTTCATGGTAAGCCTTCTTCTCCTTCAGCTGCCCAATTTTTATTGTAAGCTCATGTGTATAGAAAGACATGAGGTCTTCATGTGTTTGAGGAGGATCCTCATCCACATCAAATAAATATATGGGATTGGGAGGAAGTCCAGAATATCCTTCCCTCACATATGTTTGAAACTGATCAAAGGGAGTTTCATAAAGAGAAAGAGTTTCCTCAATTTCCCTTAATTGTTTTTAGTTTCTTTCATCTTTTTCTAGAGTATCTCACAACTTTTCTGCTGGTATACTCATTATCTATTTTTTACTTAAGATGCAATAGTTAAGAAAGGAACAAATATTACTCTTTTATAGGTCAAATTAAAGTTATTTATTTATGTGACCAGAAGTAGTTGGGATCGTGAATAGTTGAGCTTATTAAATGGTTTTTTGTTATTGTGTCTTGTTGAATAAATATATATAGTAGTTTTCCATTGTAAAATCAAAATTTATTACATTAATCAGTACGTGTACTTTATTTATATTGCGTGTACTTTTTTATATTGCATTGTGACACCCCACTTATTAAAATATAAGGTGGTCATCTCAATACTCCAATAATTACAGGAATCATAGATGGTCCATTCTTAGCATTATTGTCGTGAAAATAGTAATACGAGATAACCACCAATTATTTTAGAAAACGGATTTCACATTAATTTTGTAAGTTTAAATAAAACCAATTAGACAATCCAATTTTAAAATAAGGTGGATATAAATAAAGATAGATAACAGTTAACAATCATTCACAACATAATAACCGAATAAGCTATCGGTTAACAGACTAATACAACGGTTACACCGAGTATTACAAATAAATATCACAGTATATAAGCAAGTACAAAACCTGGGCAACACGCCCGAAAGTTTAGACTGATCATAACTAGAGTACACAAATGATAGAGGCGTCTATAACAAATATCCTACAACATCAACAAAAATGTTATAGCTCCTGAACACTTGGAAGGAAGGATCAACATGGGCGTCCTTGCGGCGGAGCACCTGGGCGTAAATAGGATCCATACAAAACAAAGAGATATAAACGGGTCAGGGCCCGATTTGATATGATATTCATGTGAATAAAATGCATGACAATTGTGAATTGTTAACATCAAAATCAAGCTTAACTCGCTCTTCATAAGAATAATAATCCTCACCTCTCATCTAAATGCACAACCTCGTGCAATATCATTTATAATGTTAACTATTCATTAATGCAAGAGAAATAACACAAAATCCAACTTAATAAGCTTACATTTTAGTTTTGCACAATATGACTTCACAAGTCCAATTCCTCATTCGAAAACTTATTTAAAACGGTTGATTTATAAAATTCTTTAGCCATTTATAAAATGTCACATTCGTGAGAATAGTTATAATCACAATATAACGATTCTAAGATCATCCTTCTGGGAGTCACCCCACTGGATGCGCTCCTAAATATATATCATCTTCCAGGGCCTATAACCAAGACCACCTGGGCATCCTAAATCACGTAGCGTGGGAAGCGGCCATATACCTTCGACAGTGTGTCATAACCATACCTGGAATTACCTCACTTCGAATAAAAATAACATCACAATATAACCACCGGTCCAATGGCCGAGACTATATTCACCCTACATTCACTAGCCAGGGGACTTCACCTCATTATCGTAACTTCCCTTATGATAGCATTTAGAGAGGTATGTACATGCAAATCAATATTCACAAGATATGGCAATTAAGTGTGCATTACATTATATCCGGAGTCATATATGTTTAGCGACGTAAACCACAACATTAATTATCTTCATATTAGTCTCCAAGAATTAACGACAACTCTATAAACCATCAAGTATAGTATTACCTCATCTTAATTCTAAAAGTCCAAAATTCTATAACCCTTATGTCCCCTAGTCCTAGATTAGCTCACTATAAGAAAAGGACCCTTGCCTTCTTCTAAAAAACTAATTAATCAATTCCCGACCAATGCCCGAACACTCATTTTCTAACCTAGATTCTTGATTCCCCTAATACTAGACTCTAATACTCTAGTTTTACTTCATGCAAGTGTAACACCCCACGATTTTTGGGATTGAAAATTTAATTTATTTGGGAGAAATAAAATTATTTAAATTGAAGAACTTTAAATTTTGGCACTTGAGGTAAAAACTAGAGGATGTTATAAAGTAGTTCGAATGACGACTCTGAGTGTACGGTTGATTCCGCATGGGTCGAGATAGTCAAAATGACTATCCTTGGGTTTTATTTCAGGTCCGGAATATTTTTAAGTAAGTTTGACTCGAATTGGAGTAAACGAGTCATTTAAAGTGTGTATTATCATTTAAAATTTGGGATTTAGATTTTAAACGCTTGAGAGGCTTACCAAATTAGCCAATCTCATTTGTCAGAAAGAGAGATAGATAGAGAAAGAGAGAAAGAAGAAGAAAGGAAGAGGGGAGAGGAGAAAGCTTGGAGATTCCGGCCAATACATGGTCTCGAGGATGATTCAACCTCTACAATTCTGAGGCAAGTGTTTAATCTTGCAAAATAATTCATTTGTGTATTTTATTTCATAATTTATAGACAAAAGAATTGGATTTTGGGTTATATGTCTAAAACCTCAATTTTGTAGATTAAATCTTGCAATTGATGTTTATATATGGGTTTGATGTTGTAGAGATGGTTGGGATCAGAGTTGAGTTGATATATAGGCTTAGAATCATGATTTGATGAAGGTTTAGGAGTTAAAAGTGATGATTTTAGGGTTTATAATTCGTAGGTTTTGTGAAGAAGAAGAAACTTAAGGTTCTACAGGCCCGAATCAATTCTCCCCATAAGAGAATCGATTCGACTTAGGCAAAAGTGTTAGGTCTTTATGACCAAATCGATTCGGGTCCTAGGTGAATCGATTCGACCTAAAACAGACTCACAGGTCCTTGGGACCTAATCGATTCTCATAAGGGGCGAATCGATTTGCCTTTGAGACCGAATCGATTCGGACCAGATCGAATCGATTCGAAAACATGGATGTTTTGTGGAGTTTTTCTAGAATGATTTCTACCCCTTTTTGATTGGGTTTATTGATAAGGGACCTTCCTATAAGATCTAAGAGATAATTTTTGGAGATTTATAAGGGGTTTCTCATATCATATGATGGTGGGGACATATCGAACCACTTTGGAAACATACACACGTACGTATTGGAGTTGGTTACATTGGTGTAGTGGGGGAATTTCATTGAGAATGGGAGTCCTATTAGGAGATTAGAAGTAAGTCAATACATGATGTGAGTGTAATACCCCGTAATTTTATTGATCATTATTTAAGGGATTAATTGAATTAATTGAGAATTAATCCGGATGTAAATACTAACGGGACGTGAGTTGGTATTTGTTTATGATGTTAAAAATTAAATATTATGGAGTATATATGGTATCATATGAATATTGAAAATATTAAAATTATCGCGAGACAGAAATACGACAATTTGGAAAATTAAGTTGGGACGCGCGTGTTCGCGTCAGGAATGAATTTAATTAGATTAAAAAGAAAATTTTATTTTTATCAACCGAATAGTCATTTTGAGTGCGCCAACGTGTCCGGAAGGGTCGAAATAGTCAGAAAACACTAGCCGGGAGTTTAGTTTTGGTCCCGGGGCATTTTTAGGCCAAACCGACAACCTAGAAGGATATTTTGGTAATTTAAAAAATAAAGGGATTAAAACCCACGAATTTTAGAGGTAATTTAGATATTATTAAAAGGGCCACTAAGGCCATTATCATCCAAAAGTGAGAGAGTGGGCTACGGAGGTTTTGAGAGAAGTTAGAAGAGAGGTTAAAGGAAGTTCAAAACCAAACCATCTCCCCACCGTCATTTTGGAAGGGATTTTGACCAGAAAGAGGAAAGAATCAACCTTGAAACACCGACAACAAATATGAAGAACAAATCTAAGGCAAGTGATTTGATATTATTAAGTTCAATGAATATTTCTTCCATGTTTATGTATAGAAACTGTTTTTACCTTGAAAGTTTTGATGAAAAACCCATTGGGATTGTTGTGAAACGCATGATCTTGGATAGTAATTGCATGTAGAATGGTTATAGACGAATTTAATACCCAAACACATAACTTTTGATGATTTGAAAATGGATTAATAAGGAGTCCTTGTAGTTAATAAAATTCTGAGTTCATGTTCATAGGGTTTGGGGCAAGAATTGGGGATTTATAATTATTGCATGTTGATTAGTAAGATTTGACCCCAAAAATATGTTAAGGAGTCATCTATGGTGACATAGAATAGTTTAAAAACATTAAAACTTAATTGGGATGATCTTACGATGGATTTAGAGAAGAGAAAAATGAAGAAAAACGAAGTGGGGAATTTCTGGGCGTTTCCTGCAATCTCGTTAGAAGACCAACCCAGGTCGTTCGAACGAGGTTCCAATGCCCTTTCTAACGAGTTGGTAGTTCGTTTGAAGCCATTCGTTCGAACGACCTCGTTCGAACGAGATTTCTGGGACTTCTAACGAGTTCACAGAAGGGTCTTTTTAGGCCCGATTTTTGGTTTCGAGTTTTTCGTAGGTTTGTTTAATTGAGTGTTATCCTTCCCTTGTGATTTGTGGGTATAGTTGTGAGATTGGAGTACGTTGAGGATTAAAACCAAGAATTATATAATAAATAGGGTGACTTCTAGGGGTTAGGTTGTAAGTACTGAAATTGCGACGTGAGAAGGGTCGACAACTTTAATGTATACTATTCGGGGACTTGAAAACGTGCAACATTTAATGATGGTATAGGAATGTGACATATACCTCTATTAATATTATAAGATATCTAAGATGTATTAATACTTCGTATATGTGTTTATCTGTATAACATACCTACCACACTTGCTATCACGGGAGGTCGGCGTTCGATCAGGGCCATCTAATCTTTGTGTGCCTACGGGGGGATTTTGATTGGTACCTCGGGGACATAGGTCAGAGAATGGCTTATTGGGGAGTTCATAAGTTAGCTGATCATGGGAGCGTAGGTATGTGCGTGACCCATGTGACGTGAACTATGTTCACCTCCATTGTGTGTGATTGTTACTTATTGAAACGGTTCCAGAGTGATTTGGAATACGTGATCCTAATGTACGTGATGTATCGAGATTTGATAGCAGAGTATGTGTGCACTGCAGCTTAGTCTCGGGGTGCCAGTATTGTATATTTATGAGGAGATTAATATACTGATAATTGAAATGAACTGTCATTATAAATGTAAGTGTGAATGATCGTAACATTTTTAGTAGAGTTAAAGATGGAAAATTTTAGTAATAATTATGATTAATTCTGAGAAATAAAAAGTAAAACTCTCTATTTATATTAAGATGTCGAGAATTGAACCTTAATAGTTTACCAAAGTTACGTGGTGAATTGGACTAGTTAGACAGTGAAATGACTAGAACGGATACGGTTACGTTAGGCGTGCACTATTAGTTGAGAGGTGAGGAACTCATGTGAGTGCACGCACTATCATGTATTTTATATTCACTGTTTAATGATATTAAACACTTTTTATATTTTAAACTGTTTTCACAATCGGGCTCTGACCCGTTTGCTTTCAAATCTATTTTCTTGTAACCTTTTAGGTGCCCAGATACAAGGACACCAGGCTTAGGAGTTCCATTCCAGTGACGTGCTGTAGCTGCTGTGGAAGTTACATGACCTCGATTATAGATGCCTCCACTTTCTACCTTGATTCTATTTCAGACTTATTTAACTGTAGGGCATGTCGCCCCCTTTTCTTAGAGACCATTTACTTATTCAGTTTTAATTCAGTTTTGGATGTAACTAATTAATGATTCAGGCTTTGTATTTGGTTTATGTCAGTATTCGGATTGTTGTGAGGAGTATTCCTTCAGATTCAGTTTATTACATTATTTTATATTGTGACTGTATTGTGGTTGTGGTGCCAGTATTTCATAATTTAATTTGGTTGTATGTTAATCTAATTCAGTTAAAATTGACGATTCACTTTTTAAATATTAGGTGGCTAGTAATTGTTAAAATGTTTTTCGACAGTGATGCTATGAACAGAACCAACTTGACATTTTGTATTAAATTGAATAAAGGAGTAGCTACCCGGTATTTAATTAGTCGGGGTGTCACAGGTGGTATCAGAGCATCAGGTTCAAGTGTCCTTAGGATCTGTACGGCTTGTTATGTTTCCGCTAAACATTCTTTGATGTAGAGCCCTATATTATAGGATTGTTGTACTCTATTGTGTATGTTTTTCTCTTCAGCTATTTTGAGATAATAACTAGGAACTTATAAGACTTTAATCTCATTTCAGATGCCTCCACGACGTGCACAGCGAGTTCCCAGGGATGCTCATCCCGAGCCACAGCCTGCACCAGTTCAGGGCACCATGAATGTCGCAGAGGTTGTCGCTATTGTAGCCCAAGCGGTAAATGCCGCCCTAGTAGTTGTGCAGCAGGCACCACCCCAGGCACCGATAGTAGTGCCAGTACAGGCTCATGCATTCTCGTCCGCTTGGGAACGTGTTCGTTATGCTTTTCAGAAAGCACATCCTCCGGAGTTTGCAGGTAGCTCCGACGTCGTTGTGTCCCATCAGTGGAAGAAGGACATCCAAAGGCACTTGAGGATGTACGAGTGTACAAATGTACAGAGACAGATACTGGCTACTTTAATCTAGTAGGGTCAGCGTTGCAGTACTGGGAGTCCATTACCACCAGGAGAGAGATATCCTTTCTATTCAGGAATTCTAGGTGAGGTTCGACCGCAAGTATTTTCCCTCAGCCGTTCACATCGATATGAGGAAAAAGTTGATGAACCTCAAGTAGGAGGGGAAGATTGTGGCAGAATATGAGGCCGAGTTCACTAATCTCTTAAACATCATCCCCGATGAGATTCCGACAGAGGAGAAGAAGATACAGAAGTTCATGGATGGGTTGACGTGGAGGATCCGTCAGCACTTATTGGGAAATCTCTCGTTGGCCACTTATTCTGATGTGGTTAACGCTGCACTGCTTCACTGCCAGGATCACCACTTTCACTTGTCAGAGAGTAAGCGATCAGGAGAGTCCAGCCATCAGGGCAGGACAGGGGGAAATGGTTCCAGCAGGGCACAATCAGCTCAGGGTCAGCACAGGCAGGGTGATCAGAGTTCCCAGCAGGGGGATTATAAGATATTTCGATCAGGAGGTTTCAAAAATGGTCAGGGAGGTTTTCATCACGGCCATCAGGGTCAGCAGGGCTAGCAAGACCAACAGCAGCAGTTTCAGCAGGGCCAGCATGGCCAGGGGAGGAATGGCAACGACAACCAGGGCCGTGGGCAGCAGGGTCAGAGAGGGGGAAATTTTCCAGGGAAATGTTTTACTTGTGGCAAGATTGGCCATAAATGCCAGGAGTGTCCTGATAGGGGCAGGGCCCCACAGCAGCAGCAGCAGGGTGCTCGACATGAGCCCCAAAGACCTATGTTTCCCGTCGCCCTCCCAGCACCACCGCTGATGCCAGCTTTGCCACCTATCCCAGAAGTCCCAGTCTAGCAGGGACAGCTTCAGTACGAGCGAGTTTATCAGCTCCAACAGGCCGCAGTCCCACAGGATCCACCTGCTATTGAGGGTATGTTCTCTATTCAGGGGACTATAGGGCGTATTTTATTTGATACGGGGGCCACACACTGTTTTATAGCCACGAGATTTGCACGCACTATGGGGTTGTTAGAAACTGCAGAGAGCACGATTACTTGCGTAGATTCACCGTTGAGTAGGGGTTCTGTGATTTCTCTTATTTGTAGAGGTGTGGGTATAGAGATTGGGAGGTTTACTTTACCTGCCGATATGTTAGTATTAGAGATGACTGAGTATGATACGATTGTTGGTATGGATTGGCTAGTTGCCTACCAAGCCATGATTGATTGTTTCAGTAGGAGTATCATTTTTGCCATACCCGAGCAGGAGATATTTTTAGTGGCGATGCCTCGCCCTGAGGGAGGATCGTCCACTCACTTGTACTATATAGAGGAGGAGACCTCTAAGGAAGTGGTATTACCACTCGATTCGATTCCAGTTGTTAGGGAGTTTGCTGATGTATTCCAGGATATACCTGGATTACCTCCTAGTAGAGAGATAGATTTTGTTATCGATTTGACGGTGGGCACTCGACCAATTGCCCGCGCACCTTACTGTATGGCTCCAGCGGAAATGAGAGAGCTAAGGGATCACATAGATCAGTTGTTGGGTCAGGGGTTTATTCGTAGGAGTACTTCATCGTGGGGTGCCCCTGTGCTATTCGTAAAGAAGAGGGATGGATCGTTGAGGTTGTTTGTAGATTACCGGGAGTTGAATAAAGTCACGATACGGAATAAGTATCTGTTTCCCCGAATCGATGACTTATTCGACCAGTTGAGAGGAGATCCCTTCTTCTCAAATATTGACTTGCGATCGGGATACCATCAGTTGCGTATCAGGGAATAGGACGTCTCGAAGACGGCTTTCTTAACGTGATATGGTTCCTACGAGTTTTGGGTTATGCCTTTTGGCCTAACCAACTCTCCAGCCGTGTTTATGGACTTGATGAATAGGGTGTTCAGGGAGTTCCTCGACCAGTTCATCATCGTCTTTATTGATGACATTCTGGTTTACTCGCAGACAGAGGGGGAGCATACCGAGCATTTGAGACAGGTTTTGCAGATGCTACGTCAGAACGAGGTATATGTGAAGTATGAGAAGTGTGGGTTTTGGTTGAAGGAGGTACAGTTTTGGGGGCATATCATTTCAGACAAGGGGAAATCAGTTAATCCGGGAAAGGTATCGGCAGTGAGGGAGTGGGGACAACCCACGACACCAACTGAGATCCATAGTTTTTTGGGCTTGGCAGGATACTACAGGAGGTTTATTCGGAGTTTTCTAAGATAGCGGGTCCTTTGACACATCTGACTCGCAAGGGTGTGCCATTCATCTGGAGCGATGCATGTCAGTTAGCATTCGATGAGTTGAAGGACAAGTTGACCTCAGCGCCTGTATTAGCATTGCCCAGAGCGGGGTTGAGTATCTAGTCTACACCGATGCGTCTTTACAAGGACTTGGAGGTGTACTGCAACAGGAGAGTCAGGCTATAGCGTATGCTTCCCGTAAGCTTAAGCCTCACGAGAAGAATTACCCCACCCACGACTTGGAGTTAGTGGCAGTCGTATTTGCTCTTCGAATTTGGAGACACTATCTCCTGGAGGAGAAATTTCGGTTGTTCACAGACCAAAAGTCTCTATTGTACCTCTTCACATAAAAGGAACTTAATATGCGTCAACGTCGGTGGCTTGAGTTCGTGAAGGATTATCAGTTCGATATCTAGTACCACCCAGGAAATGCTAACGTGGTAGCAGACGCGTTGAGCCGTAGACCAGTAGATGAGGTGGCCGAAGTGTGGAAAGCAAAGTGGAAGGAGTTGGGACACCAGGATGCAGTGGCCCGATCATTCATGTTCGTGATGACTGGTACGCCTCAGATTGTTACGAGAGTGATACAGGCCCAGGCAGAGGACTCGTTCTGTCAGGAGCAGATAGTGCGATTACTAGAAGAGGGAGCCGATTCCTATACCGTTAGTTCAGACGGGGGATTACGCTTCAATGGGAGACTGGTTGTTCCGAAAGGGGAAGACTTGCGACACGAGATAATGACAGAGTCGCATGGTTCGCGGTTCGCGGTACATCCTAGTGGGGATAAGTTTAACCAGGACATGAGACGACAGTACTGGTGGAGTGGGATAAAGAGAGATATTGCCGAATTCATTTCTAAATGTGCCACTTGTCAGCAGGTAAAGGTGGACCATCAGAGACCAGCTGGACTCCTGCAGCCGTTAGAGATTACGATGTGGAAATGGGAGAGCATTTCCATGGATTTAATCACGGGGTTACCAATGTCACAGAGGGGTCACGACTCCATATGGGTAATTGTGGATAGGTTGACCAAAGTTGCTCATTTTCTACCGGCCCAGACAAATTACACTACGGGACAGTATGCCAAGATTTTCATTACGGAGATAGTGAGACTTCACGGGGTGCCTCTCAATATCGTGTCTGACCGAGACAAGATATTTGTTTCACGATTTTGGGAAAGTTTCCAAGAGTCCATGGGTACGAAGTTGCGTCTGAGTACGGCGTATCACCCGCAGATAGATGGGCAAACCGAGAGGATGAATCAGATGTTGGAGGACATGTTGCGTATGTGCATCCTAGACTTTGGAGGTGGTTGGGAGCAGTACCTTCCACTGGTGGAGTTTTATTATAATAACTCCTACCAGTTCACCATTGGCATGGCTCCATTCGAGGCGTTGTATGGAAGACCTTGTCTTTCCCCAGCATGTTGGTTAAAGGTGGGGGATAATAAACTCCTTGGGCCGGAAGTGATTCAGGACACTTCGGCAAGGATAGACATGATACGGAGCCGTATTCGGGTAGCTCAGGACCGACAGAAGAGCTATGCTGATGCCAAGAGGTTTTTCAGAGAATTTAAGGTGGGGGACCAGGTGCTACTCAGAGTATCTCCGATGAAGGGGATTATGCGTTTTGGGAAGAATGGGAAACTGTCACCAAGATATGTGGGGCCATTTCCTATCATCAAGCGGATTGGGCCAGTAGCGTATAGGCTTGGGTTACCGTAGCTCTTGCATAGGATTCATGACGTGTTCCATATCTCCTCGCTAAGGAGATATCTTAGGGACGATTTGTCCCATACTCACATTGCTTTAGAGGACATCGATCTTCAGCCTGATAGTTCCTACGAGGAGGGGCCGATTGCTATTCTGGACCACAGCGAGAGGAAACTGAGGTCGAAGATAGTACCATTAGTACGTGTTCAGTGGCGGCATCATAAAGCCGAGGAGTGCACATGGGAGCGCGAGGATGACATGCGCGAGCATTATCCAGAGTTATTTTTACCAGGTATTCTTTAGTTCTGAATTTCAGGATGAAATTCTGTTATCAGGGGGAAGTATGTAATACCCCGTAATTTTATTGATCTTTATTTAAGGGATTAATTGAATTAAATGAGAATTAATTGGAAATTAATCCGGATGTAAATACTAACGGAACGTGAGTTGGTATTTGTTTATTATGTCAAAAATTAAATATTATGGAGTATATATGGTACCATATGAATATTGAAAATATTAAAATTGTCGCGAGGCAGAAATACGACAATTTGGGAAATTAAGTTGGGACGTTCGTGTCAGTCGCGTCAGGAATGAATTTAATTAGATTAAAAAGAAATTTTTATTTTTATTAATCTAATAGTTATTTTGAGTGCGCCAACGTGTCCGGAAGGGTCGAAATAGTCAGAAAACACTAGCCGGGAGTTTAGTTTTGGTCCCGGGGCATTTTTAGGCCAAACCGTCAACCTAGAAGGGTATTTTGGTAATTTAAAAAATAAAGGGATTAAAACCCACGAATTTTAGAAGTAATTTAGATATTATTAAAAGGGCCACTAAGGCCATTATCAGCCAAAAGTGAGAGAGTGGGCTACGGAGGTTTTGAGAGAAGTTAGAAGAGAGGTTAAAGGAAGTTCTAAACCAAACCATCTCCCCACCATCATTTTGGAAGGGATTTTGACCAGAAAGAGGAAAGAATCAAACTTGAAACACCAACAATAAATCTGAAGAACAAATCTAAGGCAAATGATTTGATATTATTAAGTTCAATGAATATTTCTTCCATGTTTAGTATAGAAACTGTTTTTGCCTTGAAAGTTTTGATGAAAAACCCATTGGGATTGTTGTGAAACGGATGATCTTGGATAGGAATTGCATGTAGAATGGCTATGGACGAATTTAATACCCAAATACATTACTTTTGATGATTTGAAAACGGATTAATAAGGAGTCCTTGTAGTTAATAAAATTCTGAGTTCATGTTCATAGGGTTTGGGGCAAGAATTGGGGATTTATAATTATTGCATGTTGATTAGTAAGATTTGACCCCAAAAATATGTTAAGGAGTCATCTAGGGTGACTTAGAATAGTTTAAAAACATTAAAACGTAATTGGGATGATCTTAGGATGGATTTAGAGAAGAGAAAAATGAAGAAAAACGAAGTGGGGAATTTCTGGGCGTTTCCTACAATCTCGTTAGAAGACCAACCCAGGTCGTTCGAACAACCTCGTTCGAACGAGTTTCTAACGAGGTTCCAGTGCCCTTTCTAACGAGTTAGTAGTTCGTTCGAAGCCATTCGTTCGAACGAGATTTCTGGGACTTCTAACGAGTTCACAAAAGGGTCTTTTTAGGCCCGATTTTTGGTTTCGAGTTTTTCGTAGGTTTGTTTAATTGAGTGTTATCCTTCCCTTGTGATTTATGGGTATAGTTGTGAGATTGGAGTACGTTGAGGATTAAAACCTAGAATTATATAATAAGCCGGGTGACTTCTAGGGGTTAGGTTGTAAGTACTGAAATTGCGACGTGAGAAGGGTCGACAACTTTAATGTATATTATTCGGGGACTTGAAAACGTGCAACATTTAATGATGGTATAGGAATGTGACATATACCTCTATTAATATTATAAGATATTTAAGATGTATTAATACTTAGTATATGTGTTTATCTGTATAACATACCTACCACACTTGCTATCACGGGAGGTCGGCGTTCGATCAGGGCCATCTAATCTTTGTGTGCCTACGGGGGGATTTAAATTGGTACCTCGGGGACATAGGTCAGAGAATGGCTTATTGGGGAGTTTATAAGTCAGATGATCATGGGAGCGTAGGTATGTGCGTGACCCATG
The DNA here is from genome assembly GCA_949130495.1 of Sambucus nigra. Taxonomy (NCBI): domain Eukaryota; kingdom Viridiplantae; phylum Streptophyta; class Magnoliopsida; order Dipsacales; family Adoxaceae; genus Sambucus; species Sambucus nigra. The sequence goes on from OX422208.1 coordinate 102,483,742, forward strand.
TGATGTGAACTATGTTCACCTTCATTGTGTGTGATTGTTACTTATTAAAATGGTTCCAGAGTGATTTGGAATACGTGATCCTAATGTACGTGATGTATCGAGATTTGATAGCAGAGTATGTGTGCACCGCAGCTTAGTCTTGGGTTGCCAGTATTGGATGTTTATGAGGAGATTAATATACTGATAATTGAAATGAACTGTCATTATAAATGTAAGTGTGAATGATCGTAACATTTTTAGTAGAGTTAAAGATGAAAAATTTTAGTAATTATTATGATTAATTCTGAGAAATAAAAAGTAAAACTCTCTGTTTATATTAATATGTCGAGAATTGAACCTTAATAGTTTACCAAAGTTACGTGGTGAATTGGACTAGTTAGACAGTGAAATGACTAGAACGGGTACGGGTACGTTAGGCGTGCACTATTAGTTGAGAGGTGAGGAACTCATGTGAGTGCACGCACTATCATGTATTTTATATTCACTGTTTAATGATATTAAACACTTGCTATATTTTAAACTATTTTCACAATCGGGCTCTGACCCGTTTGCTTTCAAATCTATTTTCTTGTAAAAACCTTTTAGTTGCCCAGCCACAAGGACACCAGGCTTAGGAGTTCCATTCCAGTGACGTGTTGTAGCTGCTGTGGAAGTTACAGGACCTCGATTATAGATGCCTCCACTTTCTACCTTGATTCTATTTCAGACTTATTTATCTGTAGGGCATCTTGCCCCCTTTTCTTAGAGACAATTTACTTATTCAGTTTTAATTCAGTTTTGGATGTAACTAATTAATGATTCAGGCGTTGTATTTGGTTTATGTCAGTATTCGTATTGTTGTGAGGAGTATTCCTTCAGATTCAGTTTATTACATTGTTTTATATTGCGACTGTATTGTGGTTGTGGTGCCAGTATTTCATATTTTAATTTGGTTGTATGTTAATCTAATTCAGTTAAAATTGACGACTCAATTTTTAAATATTAGATGGCTTCTAATTGTTAAAATGTTTTTCGACAGTGATGCTTTGAACTGAACCAGCTTGACATATTGTATTAAATTGAATAAAGGAGTAGCTACCCGGTATTTAATTAGTCGGAGTGTCACAGTGAGGTTGAGGATTCTTCAAGGAAGTTGTGATGGCATAACGTGAGATATAGATGGCGACTTTTATGTCGAATCATTCTAGTGATAGGACTTTATCTCGATTTGATTTGGGAGAGAGAGCAGTAAGATAATGGTCATGTATCCTTAGTGATGTTAAACTTAGGGAATTAATCTAAAGGGAATAATGTTAAAGGTTCATAATGCGCCATTGAGCCGTAATCTAAAGTGAGAGTGATTTAACGTATTGCCGACCAATAGTGGTGAGTATACTTATCGTCGGGATAGTCTATACCTATTTGTGCGTGATTGGCGAGGGGTATCCCATTATCTGATGAGATCATAAAATAAAATTAGGATTGATCTTGAGGCTTACCGACTATTAGTTATGTGAGTACCATAACCGGGATAACCGTAGTGTATTGGTGTGCACCCAAAATAGGTGGAATGGGTATGAGGATTGATAGGTATAGTAAGTTATGAGATAACATCCCTGAGGTTGAGTAGATTGGGGAACTATTCTTATCATGTGAGTAACGAATGAACATGTTTCAAGTGAGAAACCTAATATGAACTAAGTTACTATGTAGGTAGCGTTGGCTAGTATAATGTAGAATATATGTACCTACAGCCAAATTTATTAATCCCATACCTACGGATGGGAGATAGTATGTATAGATGTATATATATATAGATATAGTGATATGTCTATATGTGTGTATATTTGGCGTGAATATATATATATATATATATACCATGTGTGATGGTTTGTATATATGATGTAATCATATGTATGTATATATATATATATATATATATATATATATACTTATAGTGTGAGTATACCCGGAACATGCTATCATGGGAGGTTGTACGATGTGGGTGAGGCCCCTGGCTTGAGGAGCAGGGTGCGTATAGTCCCCAGGTCATAGTCGTCCGTTATTATTTGTGTGATTTTATTTTGGGGGTGAGAAGTCTTGGGTATGATTTGTTCTCACTTTCCGGTTAGGAACTATGACCGCTTCCCATACGTTAGGATTGATTTTGTTACCATGGCGGTGTGATAATAGTCTGATATGTGGTAACCCCGGGAGAAAGGGAGTAATTCCTGGAAGATGATAGCATGGTGCAGTATTTTTGTATCCTATAACCGTTTATGTTATGTGTATTGCAAAGTGTACATTATGTGTGTTATGTATACGTGGTTATAGGAATGAATGATTGCTTATATATATATATATATATATATATATATCCTATAGGTGAGGGTGAGATGAATTTTCTAAGATGTACATCTTGTGTGATTTCGATGTACTAGTTTATCAGGATCGGAAGATCGTACTTAGAGAAAATTTGTGGATATATCAACCCCAAGGATTTAGATAGAGATCCTAGCTACGTTTTTAGATATGGTACTCAACATTTAAGTAGTTGCAATAGAGGATTGGTGTGAAGGGCACAATAGATCTCAACGACCAACATTATGAAGGAGTAGTGTATCAGGGGGGTTCCTTGTTTGGATTTCGCTTTGTGAGACGCCCCACGCACGAAACGTAGTGCAATGTTGGGAGTGGAGAGAAATTATGTCCTTAGTACTCGGATGTATGTTGTTTAGAGAATGAACTATTTATATGTAGCCTAATGAGAATGTGTGTCGTGCTAAGACTAATAACCGGTTTAAGCTAAATACTAGAACCAATAATAGCTTAGTAAGGTATATATATATGTGTGTGTGTATAAATTTATGTGTGATTAGAATGAAAAGGATTTTTGGGTTATGTTAGGATAGCGGGTCAGGCGAGTATAGGCCATCCGTATAGTTAGGTAGGTTGTCCTTATATGTGTCGGGTAGCTTAATTAAGGTTCCGGGACACGATTAGGTGCGCGCTGTAGATGAGGGGTGAGTTTGGAGTTTCACGAGAGTGCGACTCCACTTTAATTATGAAATATCACATATATATTTATTATGCACGGTTAATACACTTTCTACAAATGCTTTATAGCTCGGGCCTTGACCCGTTTATATTTATCTCTTGCTACATATGTGTACATATTGTGTACCACAGGTGTCCCCCGCAAGGATACCGATGATGCTCTTCCATATAGAATTCTCGGAGCCGTGACAGATGCAGACTGTTGCGGGATTTAGATTGTAGTCGCTTTCTATTCCTTTGCAAATCTAGATAGGATTCATTTTGTGTATCGGGTTTATACCCAAGTGTTATATGTAGCATTTTATATTTCCTTCCTTATGGAAGTTGTATTGTCTGTGACCCGACAGCATATTCGGGTATATTTCATTTGTGTATATATTAATTGTTAATTTAATTACTCCTCTTAAATTGTGGTGTGTGTGCATCCATTTTCCTTTTTAATAAAGACTATGTTTTGGTATGTTGTTGCATTGTATGTTTTTATTTAATATTGGCATCCGTTTTTATAGTTTTGGATAGTTAGCCTTATTTATTTGAGTATCGTCGGTAGATGCTGAGAATGATCCATCTGAGATTCTTGATTTAATGTAGTATAGGGCTGGCCACCTGTTATTATTTTAAGCGGGGTGTCATAGCAAGAAGGTTCCTAGGTCTAAACCTTAAAATAATGGAACTAAAGTTTTTAGGGTGAAAAACAGGGGACCGATCGACCGGCCCCTGACCCCCGATCGACCGCGCTTTAAGAAAATGGCCTTGTGAAAAGATTAATCCCCTTCCCCAAGGCCCGGTCGACCGCGCTTTTTAAGTATGCCTATCGACAGAAGCAGTGGGCATTTCTCTTTAAGCCCAGTCGACCGTGCTCTGGTCCGCAGTCGACCGTGCTCACCAGATCTCACGGCCAAACTCCTCTTTTAACATACCAAACCTAAATCCCTAACCTTGTTTTCATCCACTTCTCCCCATCTCATCATCTAATAACATTACTCCAACCCTCATACACAACAACAAACCAATATATACAGCTCAAATCATACCAACATCAAAATCTAAGGGTTAAACACTAAAATTCATCCAAACCCACAATTGGTTCAATTCTCCAAATACACAACTATCAATACAATTTATCCACATTAAATCATGAATTTGCATGTTAGAAACTTGCCTTAGGGTTTAAGTCTCGGGTTAACTTCCGGTAGCAATAAATCCCAAGATCAAATCTTTAATTCTCTTCCTTTTCTCTTCTTTTCTCCCAATCTCTCTTTCTCTCTCTCTCTCTCTAGGTTTAGAAGATATAAATGAGAATAAATGTTGTTGGAATACTTAAATGCCCATTAACACTAAATCCAACTTTAAATGTTACTACACGATTAAAATGACTCGTAATAACATAATTAAGTCATAACCGGTCAAAAGTACTCGGAACTCAAAAATACAACATGGTACTTATTTTGACTATCTCGGCCATTTCCGAACTAACCGCACCATCAAAATTGGCATCCGGGATAACATAAATTATTTCAAGTTCCAACATCATTTTAATTTATCAACAATGATTCAATTGGAAAAATAAACCATACCCGTCGTTGAAAGCACAACGACGCAATAAAACATAATATGATGCTATTTACATTCACTTAACAGTAAATATGCAAAATTCAGTAAATATTATCTCTTAAATCACTTAGAATAATATTTACTCCAACTTCCTTTATTTTATATAATTAACCCACATGGAAAATTACTATGAAAACAATTACTCAAAAATAAGGGGCATTATATGCGTGTACTTTGTAAACAAAGAGTGTACTTTTGATTAAAATTCGCGTACTTTGTCTAATTACCTTAAATTTGAAGAATCAATGCATGTACTTAGTAAATATCACGTGTACTGTTGATTAAAATGCGTGTACCTTGTTTCATAACAGTTACATGTATTGTTTGTGTAGTTATCATTGTGTATACCTTATGTGATCATTTCGGTGTAATACAATTAATAAACAATAATCAATATAAAACAAAACAAATTACAAATATGGTATGTTTTTTAATCTATTTATAAAAGGCCTTTCTCCTTTTTGGGAACGAAAAATTTTGAAAAAGAATTTCACTTAGTACATATTTTCTGTGTTTTAGCATTTCAGGGTCTTGAAAGGATTACAGTTCCTTGTTTCCGCTAATTTGTTCAATGTAGTAGATGTAGTGAAATTGGAATAAAATAAATATACAAAAAGGTATCATGTGAATGAAATTTGTTGCAAATATACAAATTAGTACTTTATATTGCTTATCCATTATATTTCTTAGGGCATTCATGATCTCTTATTAGGTCAAATTTGAGATCACTTTCTAGCAAGAAATCTACTGTTCTTTTTTCTTGTTCTGTCAATGGATCATTATGCAAAGTAAACTCATTTGGTGTACCTTCATCAATCGTTCTCTGAGTTTTGAAACCATTATTTTTCATTGTCTCTGCTTCGGTCTTCAGTACGCATAGTATTTTTTGGAAGACAAAAAATTGTTGAGAGGATAAATAGTGAGTGTATGAAAATAAAAAGTATATGTATATTAAAGAGAGAAAAGTACACGCATAATATTAAAGTACACGTCCTTAGTATTTGTGAATTTCACGTGTATATTAAAATATAATGCGTGTACTTTGATAACCTAGGTGATTATGTGCAATTAATACAAAGTACACGCATTATATGGTAAAGTACACATGAATCATATAAGTATAAGTAACATTACTAATTAAGTTTAGGCTCTGACCATTTTTTTGGCATCATCGAAGTATATTGTATTTTGTTCCTTATCATCCGGTGGAAGGGAATCCATATGGACGACTTTTTTTTGGTTTTTGTATATTGCAAGTAATGTGAAATGACCTATGTTATGTCTTTGTACAATGAACAAATTATTATAACGCTTAAGTATTCAAATAAATCTCTGTATAACTCTCCCTTCTTGTTGACTTCATTTTTGCTACAAGCTTCTATCTGGGAAAAAATGATAGACATTGTGTTAATAAATATAAAGAGTGATTTTGATTCACAAAGCTTTCGGTTTAATTTTACTTACCCATCAATAATCAGAAAAAGTGCGTGTGTGTGTATGGGAGAGCCCTTCCTTTGTCAATTTTAACCTGAATACTTCACTAAAGGCAATTATTATCTATTTCACACAATATAAAATCGTTAGGATATAATAATGTTGAAATCTAATGAATGTCTAATATTTGGACAACATACTTGGCTTGATATTTCTTTATTCTTGAGGACTTCAACAAAATCTTCCCATAGTACATACAAAACCAGCCCTTGGGAAATAAATTCCCTGCATTTTATATAAGCAATAAAATTTGTATAATAAGAGTAATGTTATTCTTTTGCACCAAAAAAATATAAATAAGAGAAGTGGCAAATCATCAAACAATACACTTTAACCCGACTCATCCTTTTGAATAAACTCTTTAATTTTTATTCTTCACAGCTTCATCGAGATATTTGTATGCATTGAGTGCTTCAAGCTTGAAATGAGTTTCTTTATAATTTTGAGCTATTGTTAGCTTGCCTGTTCTTAACTTTCTCATCTTTTGTTTTTTAAATTGGTTTCTTCTTTTCGATTTCATTGTCATCTTTTTTATTCTTCTGTCCTCTAGTAATATACCCTTTTATTTTGGGTATTTCGGTGGTGGCCTGTAGTGTCTTTATGTCATCTTTATAAATATAATCACCTTCTCCTTTTTGTTTTCTATCATTTTTCTCATGGATTCTCTTGTACATCGAGGATTTTTCAATCTTCAAGTTTGAAATTTCATCCACGAGTTGTTTACTAGTATTTTCCTGATATATTTAAAAAAGGAATGCAAGATTGTAAGCATTTTTTATAACAATGAATTCAAAGAAAATCATAAGTAAACAATGTAAAACGCATGTTCTTTGATTTAAGTACTGCGTGTATTTTGATAAAATGTGTGTACTTTCATCAAATTTGTGTGTACTTTTAAACATTACATGTACGTGTAATTAAAATACTATGTGTACTTAATAAAAATTGCTTCTACTTTATTGATACCTGCGTAGTTTTTTTCAGTTGTGCTTCTTCAAGCATTTTCTTCAACTTCAAAATTTCGTCATTGAGAGATTCATTATTGTTTTCCTGATATATAAAAAGAATGTTACATTATAAGCAATAATTGATAAACATAATGTCAAAGAAAAATGAATACAAATTAAAATAAATGAAACAAAATATAAAGAACGGTATTAAAAACTGCGTGTACTTTAGGAAAACTGTGTGTAATTTATGAAAACATCATTTTTTATAATATAAAACGCGTGTACTTTCATCAAATTCATGCGTGTATTTTGATAAAATTTGTGTACTTTATAAATAATTGCTTGTACTTTATAGAATAATAATGCTTTCAGTTTGAAAATGAATCAAAGTACCTATTCATTTTTTTTGCTTCTGATTTTTGAGGATTTAGCCTCAATGTCATCATTTCAACCTCACCATCTCCAATTTTGGAATACATCTTCATACATTTTCTTGAGATTTTTATTAGTCTCAGATAGGTAGGCATTCGTTTGATCGAACATTCTTGATGACTTAGCCTTTTTATTCAATGATTCTTCCTATTATTAAATTCTTTCTGAGTCACTCAATGTTTCTTGAACAAGTTTTTCATTCAAATAATTGTTTAACTCAACAAGTTGGGCATTTTTCACCTCCAATTTATTTAGTAACTCTTTTTCTTTCAAAATTTGGGAATTTTTCACCTCCAACTTCTTCATTTCCTCTTATGTTTTCAGAAGTTGATGACTATCTATCTGCAACTGTACATTCATAATAGTAAGGTTGTGACACACCCCAACCCAGTTACTTATAATTAAGTTTGAATGTCAAAGTGAGTCAAACCATGATTAATTTAACCAAACTATAAACACGAGTTTTAATTTCCGAGTCATCATTATAAATCCATATAACTGAAAACCTTTTTACAACATCAGAGTAGTCATACGTATACAAACTTGCTTGAAGGATAATTTAACTTAATTACATCATTTACATTTAAACAAAATCTTTGTTTCTCCCATTCCTGGCTAACCCAACCCGACTTCCTAGATTTGGCAATGACATCGCGTTACCTGAAAAATGTGAACATAGGAACCGTGAGCGAAATAGCCCAGTGAATGCATCACTACAAGACTAATGCATGAATTTAAATGTAATAAATCATGTCCATATAATTATGTATTAATTTATCTGGCTCATTCATAATGAATGACCAACTTTTTCGAATCACGATTCACATATCCTGTCTAAATAGACAATTCTCCCCCATTCCTGGTCGAGGATTAACCCCTTGTCACTAATAGACAAATCTCCCCCATTTCGGGTCGAGGAGTAACCTCCTATTTTTGTAAGCCGAAATGAATAATTTTATATTCATAACATTATGATCATATTCGTAACAGTATACAAATACATCATTCCAGTGAGTACACTCACCTTGGGTTGTCAACTACGTATTCACATTTCCTTCAGGAGGAGCTGAATTGGGTTGATTAGACCTTAAACCTGTCAATCCAACTTAATTAGTACTGAATCTCAATTATAAGTATTATCCTAACATAGTTATGTAATTTTTCATGACTATACACCAGCAATATAATTCCACTTAAGTCACATTCCATAAAATATGAGTAAAGACAAAACAATGGTATACATGTTGATAAAGTTGTGAACATTAACCGTAGGAAATACCTCATAAGGAATTTATACTAAAACCAAGTAAACATGAAAGTATACTTCTCAATGTATATACATATGAAACAGGTAATCAAAATACCCTTTGGAAAGAGGAGATAACAATATTCTTTCACGGGGTATCCAGTATGGCCTCAGATTATTGCCCTCTATACTCAACCATCCTATATTCCTAAATTGTATAAATACAGGGGTCCAACCTTATCAATATGAAAACATATATGAATATACTTTCCAGGACAAGTGACAGTGTAATTTTTTAAGCTTCCTAGAGCAAGTTATGACCATTTCTTTACAACACAAGAAATCTGCCCAACAAGCTCCTCTATTGTTCCTTCAACTTCCAAGAATTTTTATAATTTTTCTCCAGCATAACTTGCCATGATTTTCAACACATTTTCATCACACATACTGAATAGTATAGAATTTAAGTTTCATAGATGTTTGAATTCATTTTCTATCTCAAAATCTTGACTAAACTCGGGGCATACCGAAATGAAGTATACAAACAGAAACTATGTACCAACTTGAAATCATCATTACGGCCTAATCACAAGAAGATAAATTCTAATTTTCAGATATGATATGAATATGTGAATCTAATTTCATATGCAATTGGAATTTATCAATTCAGTAGGAACACATAGAGATATGAAAGTTTGAATACATAGGGTTTCAATACAAAGCAATATGGCCTATAAACACCACTTAACTCACATATGAACCAATACATATTATCACAAAGTATGATGGAATATTAATCAATAATACACGATTTATATACTTTTAAATAAGTATAATACAAGATTAAAACAATAGTAATCACATAATTATACCTTGGAAACACTTTAGGGATTTTCTTAGAATTTTCCTAGCTTTTCTTGAACTCTTTTCTTCGTTAACTCCTAGTTTCTCTTTCCTTAAGCCAAACACTCTTCAAACTGAAAATAGGGTTTGTTTTGATGAAGAAATAGGTTAGAGGGAGAGTTTTAAGTCAGCCAAGGCTGCCTCCCAAGCCAACCAATCAAATTAAACCATTTGGTTTAATAAAAGATAATTTACCACTTAAAGGGAATGGACAGATCTGTCCCTTGTTCGTAAATTCGGTATAACTCTTTACTCGGTCATCCGTTTGATGCACCGTTTATTGTGTTACAACCCTAACTCACATGTATACAACTATCTAGTTTTTACCTCAAGTCACTTTAATGTTATAAGGGTAAAAAATAGTCTCTAACAGGAACATTTCTACCGAAAACAACACAAATTTGTGTTTGTAAATAATTCGACCTTTCATGATTTATAAAAGTATGATTATAATAAACATAATCACTTAACATTAGATATACTAATAACACATAATTAATATCACATAAGATAAGCATGATTTTAAATATAATTTATCATAATTATATCCGGTTTGTCACAACTTCCCCCCTTTAAAAATTTCGTCCCTGAAATTAAATATAAAGGTCACTTACCAAACAAATGGGGATATTGTTTCCTCATTCTATCTTCTATTTCCCAAGTTGATTCTTTAACTCCATGGCTCATCCACATAACTTTAACTAAGGGAATAACTTTATTTCTCAATACTTTCTCCTTACGATCAATAATTTCCATTGGTTCCTCGATGTACGACGAGTCTTCCTTCAGTTCAATTGGTTGAGTTTTCAACTGATGAGATGGATCCGCCAAATACTTATGAAGCATCGATACATGAAAAACATCATGTAAACGAGACAAATCTTGAGGTAATGATAATCTATATGCCAGGTTCCCAATTCTTTCCAACACCTCGTATGGTCCAATGTATCTTGGACTTAGTTTCCCCTTTTTCCCAAATCTCATAACGCCTTTTCATGGTGAAATACGTAAGAATAAAAAATACCCCTTTTGAAATTCAAATGGATGCTTCCTCTTATCTGCATAAAATTTCTGCCTACTTTGCGCTATCTTTATCCGTTCCCGAATCATTTTGATCTTTTCAGTTGTCATAACTATCAATTCAGGACCCAAAATTTTCCTTTCACCTACTTCATCCCAATACAAAGGCATCCTACATATCCTCCCATATAAAGCTTCATATGGAGCCATACCAATGGTGGACTGATAGCTATTATTATACGAGAATTCCATCAAGGGAATATGATCATCCCAACTACCTTTGAAGTCAAATACTCAAGCTCGTAACATGTCTTCTAATATTTGAATCGTCCTTTCTGATTGCCCATCAGTTTGTGGATGAAATGTAGTGCTGGACTTCAAACTTGTGCCCATGGCATTCTGTAAATGAGGCCAAAACTTAGAAGTGAACGTTGGATCTCTGTCTGATACAATTGACACTGGTGCCCCATGTAAACGAATAATCTCATCTGAAAGAGATATACGCGTGCGTTCAAATTAAGAAATTATATAATTAAACACAATTTAACCCAATTAAATCCTAAACATGCATCTACGTGTGATTGAATAAGATGTAAAGTATGAAAGAACATTCAAACACACACAAATGAGGAAAAATCCCCCAAAGGGGCAAAACCATTTATTTCACTATAATTTTGTAAAGTACAATTTACACGGATTAAAATGAAATACAGGGGTGACACAGAATTACTCGCAGGCGTCGGATATGTAGTCGGCGGCTGGAAGTTTCCCTTTTCAGGAGGGCAGCAATGAAGAAGAAGGTCGGTCTTCTCCACAAGGATATGAACAACAAAAGGGTTTGTGTTCTAGGGTTTCAAAACGATTCACCAATGATTTGGAATTTTGTGTGAATAAAAAACATGAGTATGATAACTAACGAAGATGAAGACTTTTGAGTTTATGAACTCTGAAAATCGTGTGAACAAGTCTTAGAAACAAACTCCCCGTAGTGGGTTTATAAAAGAAACTTTTAGCCTAAAAAATCTGACCACGATCTGTTGGAAATTATCCCGGGCGGACCGGTCCGGGTCTGAGGCAGATCGGTCCGAGGAGGCGGATCGGTTCGTTTTAATTTTGGCATAATCGGTTCGCTTTCGGTTCGGGGTGTACTGGCTTTTCATCAAGCGGATCGGTCCGGTATATGGGCGGACCGATCCGGGGTCGGATCGATTTGTTTTCTCTGGGCGGACCGGTCCGGCCTGTCAGACTTTGATTCCTCTTCTTCTTTTGATATTTGGATCCGTTGATGACTGTCTGAATCTTGAACGGTGTAACGTCGTATGACATACACAAGTGTAATATGTTGGACATAAGAAAAATGTCCTTACAAATCTCCCCCTATGTCTATGCCGGTACATACATAAAAATAAACATCCGAATTATCAGATAACATAATGCCTATACAAATCTACCCTTCCATGAACCCTAAACTGGAAAGATACAAGAGAATAAGACTTCAACGTTTGCTCTTCGAATCTTCAGGAATCTCAACGCTTTTCTCATCAGGGTGTGCAATCCAATGATAATCCATGTAGTACCTACACACATGAGATAAAGAAAAATACCAAGTGACGTATCGAGTTTGAAATGAGATAAACATAGATACCAATTTATGATAAATGCTCAAAATTCAAAACTCCCCCATAATAAGATAATTCTTTCTCCCCCTTTTTATGATGTCCCCAAATAGACAAAAGATAAGAATAAATCAAACAAGCAAAGCAAGGGTGTTACAGGTAATAAACAACTAATTTTTGAATTTTTCAAATTTTTTTCAAACAAACAAGAACACACCATGAATGAACACAAAACAACCAAGTCGATGATGGCGTAAATGAATGGGTGTGATAAAATTCGATAGGAAAATCAATGCATACAAACATGACATATGTGCATGATGAATATCGGATACTCCTAACGAATGAACTCAAATGCTTCCTTTTGGTGTAAAAAGGTGGTAATATGAGACATTGACTCAATCAAATCAACAAATCAAAGCTAAAAATGATTTCCACACCAATAACGTCCAAAACGATTTAATGCTTTTTCAGGACTTTCAAGGAAGTGCAAACCCGTTTATGTTCTCCAACCAAACTCCCTCATATTTTAATTTTGAATAGAGGCATTCTAAATTCTCAAACTTTGGAGAATTGATGTTGAAACCTAGTGGCCCATATATGGCATGTATTGCTTTTTATTGCCTTTAAATTTTTTTGGGCTCTTTTAACCTCTTTGGACCTCGGATATTAAAATTCCTCCATTTTTTAAGTCCTTTTAAACGGTGGCTTTTGCGCAAAGTTTAGATAATTACCTTTCGTAGCCCCTCCCCGTTTTACAAATAAACACACAGTCTCACCAAACGGTTTTTACATGCATTCCAATCTTGTCAAGTTTTATCACATAGTGTTAGTCGAAAAGACAGAATTGAGATGGAAACACTCAAGCCAACATGTGATAAACAAGTGCAATAATCAAATATAGTCGTGCATGTGTGAAATAAAGGAGATAGGAGTCAAATATGAAGAAAGATATCACTAATCACATCTCAAAGACTCCAATCAATGTAAAGCATATGGATGAAATGATGTAGCATCTCAAATCTCTATCAAACAGTCACATGGATAAATGGAATGAAGGTGTGACTTTGCTATCTTAAATGTTCATCCATAAAAGGTGCATAAAAATTACAAAAATCTTTTTGGGCTTTTCTGAAATATTTATATATAAAAACAAAAATCTTTTTGGATTGTTCAAAAGAATAAATAAATAGTTGTACAACAAAGTAATGGTACATATAAAACAGACTAGCAATAGGAAGCATATGATATGAACATAAAAAAAACATCATATTCTAGACATAGAACAACCCCTTAGTCAACTATACAAATCCCCAAAGACTTCCTAAGACTCTCAAATCTAAGGGTATCTAAAGGTTTCGTGAAAATATCGGCTAACTGACGGTCGGTGGGAACAAAACTCAGGGATACGACTTTCTCATCAACTAACTGTCGTATGAAGTGCCCGCGTAACCTGATGTGCTTTGTGCGCGAATGTTGAATGGGATTTCGGGATATGTGAATTGCGCTATCACAGGAAATAATCATGGTGTCCTGTGAAATCCCATAATCCTCCAACATTTGCTTCATCCACAAGAGTTGCGTGCAACAACTCCCGGTAGCAATGTACTCAGCCTTCACAGTGGATAAAGAGATGGAGTTTTGCTTCTTGCTCAACCAAGAGACAAGAGCAGAACCAAAATAGAAACACCCACCAGAAGTGCTTCTACAGCCATCTGCATCCCCGTCCCAATCGACATCTGAATAGGCGGACAAACGGTCATCAGTATCAAAGGAATACCAAATACCATATGAGAGAGTCCCACTCACATATTTAATAATACGTTTTAGAGAAAGTAAATGTGACTCTTTCGGGGATGCCTGATATCGCGCACAGACTCTAACACTAAAGGCTATGTCGGGACGATTGGCAGTCAAGTAGAGAAGACTACCTATCATACTCCGATATAAGGTTTGCTCTACGTCCTTGACTGAAGTGTCCTTACTAAGCTTGGTAGTGGTACTCATAGGTGTACGTGCATGCTTAGCGGAGTCTAAACTAAATTTCTTCACTAGGTCTCTAGCATACTTGGATTAGGAGATGAACATCCCATCCTCTAGCTGATGAACCTGGAGAACAAGGAAGAAAGTAAGCTCACCAACCATGATCATCTCAAACTCACTTTTCATTTCCTCTTCAAAGTGATGAGCATGTTGAGAGCACGTGGATCCAAATACTATGTCGTCCACATAGACCTGGGCAACCAAAATTGCACCATCATCTCTCCTGACGAACAACGTCATATCAAATCCCCCTCTCTTGAAGCCACGGGCTAAGAGATGGGAAGTAAGCCTCTCGTACCAAGCACGGGGTGCTTGCTTCAAACCATACAAGGTTTTTCTCAGTTAGTAGACGTGCTCCGGGTGCTGAGGGTATTCAAACCATTTTGGTTGTTCCACATAAACCTCCTCCTATAGAATGTCATTCAGAAAGGCACTCTTGACATCCATCTGATATAACTTGAAGCGCAGATGACATGCGATGGCGAGTAGTAGACGGACGGACTCAAGCCTCGTAACAGGAGCAAATGTCTCCCCAAAGTCTACACATTCTATCTGTGTGTAGCCTTGAGCGACCAACCTAGCCTTGTTTTGGATAATGGTACCATTTTTATCTATTTTATTCTTAAAAATCCATCGGGTACCAATCACATTAGTATCACTAGGTCGGGGAACAAATTCCCAGACATTATTCTTTTTAAACTGAAGCAACTCAACCTGCATAGCAGATATCCAGTGTTCATCCTTGAGTGCTTCTTTATGATTCTTGGGCTCGACTTTGGACGTGTAGCAAAGATGGCTAACAACGTTCTCTAGCTGAGCACGAGTCTTGACCCCTGGAGTGGGATTGCCAATAATGGCAGACGGGTCATGACTCTTGCGAACCCAAGCGGGTGTGTCCCCTAACACAGGAGTGGGGACCACAGAGTGTGGGTGGGGAAAAAGTGGATCACTGTCAGACGTGTCCTCATCCTCACACTCAAGGTTAGGATCAATAACCGTCAAAGGTTCGTCATCTTGCATGGTGACGTTTATTGATTCCATAACCTTAGAGCTCTTCAGGTTAAAAACTCGGTACGCTCTGCTCTTCGATGAATATCCTAGAAATATTCCCTCATCGCTCCGGGAGTCAAACTTTTCTAATTTCTCTCTATCCCGTAGGATGTAGCATTTACTCCCAAACACACGGAAATATGCCAGGTTTGGTTTCTTGCCTGTCCACAATTCATAAGGCGTCTTAAGTGTGTGTGGACGCAGGTAAACCCTATTCACCGTGTGGCATGCAGTAGACACTGCTTCTGCCCAAAATCTCCTAGAAATATTACGACCTAGAAGCATAGATCTAGCCATTTCCTGGATCGTTCTATTCTTTCTCTCAATAATCCCATTTTGCCGAGGAGTCTTCACAGCAGAAAACTCATGTTTGATCCCAAGGCTATCACAATACAAATCTACCTTTGCTTCCTTAAATTCAGTGCCGTTGTCACTACGTATTCTATTAATAGTGACTCCATATTGATTTTGCAGGACACGACACTTGGTTGTTAAAAACTCTACAGCATTGAATTTTTCTCTCAGAAAATCTATAATGGAGTATCTGGAGAAACCATCCACCATCACGAGGATATACCTCTTACCACCCAGACTCTCGGTACGAGTGGGATCCATAAGATCCATGTGTATAAGCTCAAGAACACGAGAGGTGGTAATGTAATGCAACTTCCTATGAGGACTACAAATTGGTTTTCCCAACTGACAGGGTTCACAAAGCATCGAAGTTGGCCTTCCAAGAGATGGTAAACCACATACTAGGTCCTTTTTATCTAACCGAGTGAGATCTCTAATGTTCACGTGACCTAGACGTTGGTGCCACAGATCCATAAGAGTGATCGTGGCACTGTTACAGACAAGTGAGGAATTAGGCACAGTCCCATAACAATTATCCTCGGTCCTCACCCCTTGCATCAAAAGTTTACCGGCTTGATTATAGACATTGCACGCGTCCTGTTCAAACTTTACTGCAAATTCAGCATCGCACAGCTGGCTAATGCTGAGAAGGTTTTCTTTCAAACCTTTGACGTACAAAACATCTATAGCTTAGGAAATCCTGGTAATTCCACTGTACCTCGTCCCATAATGCTAGACTTGCTCCCATCTCCAAAGGTGACTCTACCATCCTTATAATCCTCAAGGTGGGTAAAAAATGAGACATCACCTGTCATGTGTCTGGAGCATCCACTATCAAAATACCACTGTGAGGTATTATGTACTTTGAGAGAAACATGAACAACAAGGGCTTTCTTATCTTTCTTAGGCACCCAAGAAGTGGTAACCTTTTGTTTACCCTTATTGTTGTTGGTTTTAGATGAAACGTGAGAAGCATTCACTGACGGTAAAGACATCCGTCAGAATTCCTCCATCAAACTCTGTGATGTGGAGGCTAAAAACTCAACACTCTCTCTCAGAGTGGAAAACTCATCAGTATGATGTGGTGGAGCAGAAGTACGTCGTGTTCGACCCAAACTATAGCAAAACTCTCTCAGGTGTCCTTTTCTTTTGCAATATGTACAAAAGAACTCAGTCTTAGGCGGACCCTGGTTTGCTTTTCTTGGTCGAACTCTCCTTCGTGGATTTTGGCGATGAACATAAGGAGTAGTAGTAAACTTAGGGACTGGTCCTGGTGCAATTTGGGATGTGGAGGCACCATCATAACTAATTCCCTGCCGATCACCAAAACTTAAAGCGGGGCCGAGAAGCATCTTTCCCATTTTCCCAGATCTGTCCTCGATTTGAACCTTGACTTTTCGTGCTTTCTCAAGATCATGAGTCATCTGGGCAACAAGGGCTTCAAGTTTCTTTCGAGTCTCCACGGAGGTATGGAGCTCATTCGTAAGACTATCCACTTGTTTAGTCAAGTCCCCTCTCTCTTTCTCAAAATTACTCTCTCTCTCTCTAAACAAACTCTCTTTCTCAACACAGGCAGATTCTCTCTCTCTCAGGGTGGTGCAGGTGGAGGACTCTCTCTCTCTCGCTTTTCTTAAGTCTTCCTCTAAGTAGGTGATCTTAAGAACTAACGCTTTGTTACGCTTTTTAGTTTTAAATGACTCAGAATATAACTCAGCGTATGCGCGTTGAATATCACTCTCGCTCTCACTTGTGTCATCCTCCCCCTCACTCACATCGATCTCACTGTCGAGGTGTCCCTGTGATGCATCATCCTCATCGTCGTGAGGAGAACTAGAAGTGCTCCCATGACTAGCCATGAATGCGGTGAAGTTGCACTCATTCGGTGACTCGACTCCAGAATCCACCGACTCGACCTCACTGTCGTCGCTAAGGGTAGCATTAAGGACAGCTTTCCCTTTTTCTCTTTTCAGACGTGTGGCACATTCAAAGGCTCTATGACCCCTACCGTCGCACTCAAAGCATCTCTCACTTTCTTTCTTAGTAGGATCTTTAAAATCTTTTTCATTTTTCTTTTCAAACTTATTTTTCTCAAATTTCTTTTTATTATTAAAATTGCCATTTTTCTTAAATTTGAGAATCCTCTTGAATTTTTTTGCAAAAAAAGCCAAATCATCTAAGTCAAAATCACAATCAGAATCTGACGTGTCAGTCTCTCTCTTTCTATATGACTCTATCCTCTTTCTAGCCGACCCCTCACTCTTTCTCTCTTCGGCATTAAGTGCAATTCCCTTATCTTTAGACCTAGCAGTTTTAGGGAATATATCAATTTCATATGTTTGCAAATCTCCTACAAGTTCTTTCAATTTTATCGTATTTAAATTACCCATAGAATTTAGCACAATGACTTTAGGGATAAAACGCTTAGGCAAAGAACGAAGAATCTTTTTAACAACTCTTGCATTAGGAATATGTTCACCAAGATTAAATCTAGTATTAACAATGTCAGAAAGCCTAGCATAGAAATCATCAAAACATTCAGTTTCAAGCATGGTGATGGTCTCAAATTGAGTTGTTAAATTTTGCAATTTAGATTCATTAACAACATTAGTTCCTTCATGGGTAAGTTGCAAAACATCCCATGCCTCTTTTGACGTAGTGCACGTCATGATACGTCGGAACTCATCAGGAGTGATGGATCCGGAAATAGCACTTAAACCCTTAGAGTTAAATGATGACCATTTAAATTCTTCTTCAGTCCAAGAAGTGACAGGTTTTAAACTGGTCACATTTTCAATAGTGATGGAGGGAGGTGTCCACCCTCTTTCAACTAGAATCCAAACACATTCATCTATTGCCTTTAAAGCAGATCTCATGTGGGCTTTCCAATATGCATAGTTAGATCCGTAAAAAAATGACATTTTATTATATGATTTCTCCATTGAACGCGCACTTTTTTTTAAAAAAAAAATCAATTTTTTAGATAATTGATATCTTTTAGAAAAATTTTGTGGAAACTAGGAATACGCGATAGATTAGCGTAACCTACTCTGACACCAATTTAAAAGAGATATATGCGTGCGTTCAAATTAAGAAATTATATAATTAAACACAATTTAACCCAATTAAATCCTAAACATGCATCTATGTGTGATTGAATAAGATGTAAAGCATGCAAGAACATTCAAACACACACAAATGAGGAAAAATCACCAAAATGGGCAAAACCATTTATTTCACTATAATTTTGTAAAGTACAATTTACACGGATTACAATGAAATACAGGGGTGACACAGAATTACCCACAGGCGTCGGATCTGTAGTCGGCGGCTGGAAGTTTCCCTTTCCAGGAGGGCAACAATGAAGAAGAAGGTCGGTGTTCTCCATAAGGATATGAATAGCAAAAGGGTTTGTGTTCTAGGGTTTCAAAACGATTCACCAATGATTTGGAATTTTGTGTGAATAAAAAACATGAGTATGATAACTCACAAAGATGAAGACTTTTGAGTTTATGAACTTTGAAAATCGTGTGAACAAGTCTTAGAAATAAACTCCCCGTAGTGGGTTTATAAAAGAAACTTTTAGCCTACAAAATCTGACCACGATCTGTTGAAAATTATCCCAGGCGGACCGGTCCGGGTCTGAGGCAGATCGGTCCGAGGAGGCGGATTGGTTCGTTTTAATTTTGGCATAATCGTTTTGCTTTCGGTCCGGGGTGTACTGGCTTCTCATCAAGCGGATCGATCCGGTACATGGGCGGACCGGTCCGGGGTCGGATCGGTTCGTTTTCTCTGGGCAAACCGGTCCGGCCTGTCAGACTTTTATTCCTCTTCTTCTTTTGATATTTGGATCCGTTGATGACTGTATGAATCTTGAATTTCTTCAACGGTGTAACAGCGTATGACATACACAAATGTAATATGTTGGACATAAGAAAAATGTCCTTACATCATCAACGTACATATGGGCATACTTGTTAATAATGTTGGTAGTCTTAACTGGAAGAAAATGGTCCGACTTTGTCAATCGATCTACAATCACCCAAATAGAATCATACCCCTTTGGTGTCGGGTTAATCCTGTAATAAAGTCCATCATTATGTGTTCCCACTTCCATTCAGGAATAGGCAATGACTGGAATAATCATGTCGGATTCTGATGCTCTGCTTTCACTTGCTGGCATACTAAACATTTAGCTACGAATTTTACAATCTCACATTTCATATTGTTCCACCAGTAATACTCTTTCAAATCTCTATACATTTTGGTACCTCCCGGATGCATAGAATAAATAGAACTATGTGCCTCTTCTAATATATCCTTCTTTAGGGATGGATCATTTGGTACACAAATTCTATTTTTATAACACAACGATTCATCATTCTTAATCTCAAAGTCACTCTCTCTACCATCCCGAACTTCTTGTTTCTTCTTCTCAAGGAACAGATCATTGATCTGCAAATTTCGTATGCGTTCTGCCAATAAAGGTCTCACTGTAACATGTGCTAACGATCCTCCCCTTTTTGAAAACTTTAATTCAATCCCCATCAATGCCAAGTCAAGAATATTTCCAACACGTGCACACTGTATGTAACCCAGAATCCCTGATGATTTTCGATTCAAATCATCTGCTACTACATTGGCCTTCCCCGGATGATGATGGATGGTACAATCATATTCTTTAATCAGCTCTATCCAACACCTCTGTCTCAAATTCAGTTCTTTCTGTGTAAATAAGTATTTCAAACTTTGATGATCCGTAAATATCTCACAAGTTTCTCCGTACAAGTAATGTTGCCACAGCTTTAAAGCAAAAACAATGGCTGCTAACTCCAAATCATGCGTAGGGTAGTTTCATTCATGCATCTTTAATTATTTGGAAGCATATGCTATTACCTTCCCATTTTGTATAAGAACACATCCTAACCCCTGAAATGAAGCGTCTGTATAGATCACAAAAGACTCATTCCCACATGGAATAGCAAGTATAGGGGCTGAAACCAACCGCTTCTTTAATTCTTTAAAACTCCTTTCGCATTCTTCATCCCACACAAACTTCACTTCTTTACGGGTCAACTTTGACAATGGTAATGCTATTGCTGAAAATCCCTTAATGAATCTGTGATAGTAACCTGCCAATCCTAAGAAACTCCTAATTTCTGTCATATTCTTAGGACTCTCCCATTCAACGATTTCTTCCACCTTCTTTGGATCAACATATATCCTATTTCCTGAAACAACATGCCCTAAAAACACAATTTCATTCAACCAAAACTCACACTTGCTGAATTTAGCAAATAATTTCTTCTCTCTCAAAATCTGCAATACAAGTCTCAAATGTTTCTCATGTTCCTCCATGCTACGCGAGTAAATCAACACATCGTCTATGAATACAATCACAAATGAATCAATGAAAGGGTGGAATACCCGGTTCATCAAATCCATAAAAAATGCTGGAGCATTAGTTAATCCAAATGGCATCACCAAAAACTCAGTGTGCCCATATCGAGTTCGAAAAGCTGTTTTAGAAATATCACTATCCTTTACTTTCAATTGGTGGTAACCCGATCTCAAATCAATCTTCGAAAATACTGTGGCCCCCTGTAATTGGTCAAACAAATCATCGATACGAGGTAGAGGGTACTTGTTTCTAATGGTCACTTTATTCAATTATCGATAATCAATACATAATCGCATTGTCCCATCTTTCTTTTTCACAAATAACACTGGGCTCCCCATGGCGAAACACTAGGCCGAATGAAACCTCTGCTTATCAGATCTTGTAATTGCACTTTCAATTATTTCAACTCTGTTGGTGCCATTCTATAAGGAGCAAGGGAAATTGGACCAGTACCTGGAATTAATTCAATGGAAAACTCTACTTCCCTATCGGGTGGCAATCCTGGAAATTCCTCTGGGAAGACATCAGAAAATTCTCTACCTACTGGTATATCTTCAACTTGAAGTTCTTCCTTACTAACATCAACAGCATAAGCTAATTACCTTGTACAACCTTTACTTAATAACTTTCCGCTCTTAATTGCTGAGATAAGACAATTAGGGACAACATTCCTTTCTCCTATAAACTGGAACTCAGGTTCACCTGGAAGATGAAATGTAACTTCCTTTCGAAAACAATCAATGGAAGCATGATATGATGATAATAAATCCATCCCCAATATAATATCAAAATCCTGAATGGCCAACGATATCAAGTCAACATAGAAATCTCGCTCACCCATTCGTAAGACACAATCTTTATAAACGTGCTCAACTAAAATCACATTTTCCATTGGGGTAGAAATATATAGGGCACAATTAAGAAATGAACATGGTCTACTCAAATATGAAACAGTATGTAATGCCACAAATGAATGCGTAGATCCAGGATCAATGAGTGCATATAAATCTTTATTTGTAATAGAGAGTTTACCTGTAACCACTTCTGGTGTAGCATGGGCATCTTGCAATGTCATCGCAAACACTCTTCCTCCTGCCTTCGATCTACTTGCTTATCCTGTATCCCTTATTTGGTCGCATTCCCTGGAGATGATCCTTTATGAGGCCCCACACTACTAACTGAAACTGCTCTAGATAACATAGGATAATTCTTTCTCAGATGGACCTTCTGATGACAATTAAAACATTCTATATTCTGTAACTTTGGGAAATTTCTCTTTATATGACCCGATGTCCCATAAAAGAAACACACATTCGGATCTCCTTGTGCTGAAACTCTTGAACCTCTTACGCCACTTGCTTCACCCCTTTGCGAACTACCTCCCATATCTCTACCATGCTCAACTTTTTGCCCTCTAAGTCTCGAATATTCTGTACCACTACCTTTTTGATAATTCGAATAAAATCTTCTTCTCTTTACACCCCGTTCTCGATTCCCTCTAGCTTCATTCACGTCCTTTTTTACCAATATCGCTTTGTTCACCAAGGCTGAATAATTAACAGTCTCTAAAGCCGACAATCGTGATTTAATAACTAACTCAAGTTCATCGAGAAATTGATTGCACATATCTTCCTCGTTTTGTACAAACTTCGAAGCAAACCGAGATAAGGTTGTAAGCTTAGCTTCGTATTCTCTAACAGTCATGCTTCCCCGATTCAACATGAAATATTCTTTCTCCTTTTGTTTTCGATACATTGGGGGAAAATACTTATCATACAAGGCTTTGACAAAAGCATCCCATGAGATCACATTCCCACCTTCTGGAGTAATCAACAAATGTTTTGTGGCATCCCACCAGTACTTAGTTTCTCCTTTCAGCATATACTCCGCCAAGGTCACCTGTTGATTTTTAGGCATCCTCAATACCCCAAAGATAAGTTCAATCTCTTTAACCCATACTTCTTCCTCTGCTGGATCAACTACCCCTTCAAATAAGGGTGGATTCATTTTAATAAATTTCTCATGTGAAGTACTCCTTTCTTCCCGGTGTATCACCTCCTCAGCCTTAGCCAATGATTGTGCCTCCAGTTGCCTGGTCTGTTGTTCTTCCATCTGAGCCATAAATCTAGCTTGATGCTCTCCCATTAGAGTCATAGCATGTGCCATTTTTTGCATATTTGTCAGTTGTTCTGGCTCGGGTTCCACATTTATTTGAACAGGTTGCTCAACCTCCACTTCTATAAAAATATTTGAAGCCTCGTCTTCTATTCTCACATTTACATTCCCTCGTTCCATTCTTTTATATCTGAAATGAATCAAAGATATAACAACATGCAGATATACATATCTTTTCGAACATAATTATTAGTATCAAATAAAATATATTTCTAACATTCACTGCCAAATCTAGACTCTTCTCACTCCAGAATCTCTAAAACCTAGGCTCTGATACCAAAATCTGACACACCCCAACCCAGTTACTTATAATTAAGTTTGAAAGTCAAAGTGAGTCAAACCATGATTAATTTAACCAAACCATAAACACGAGTTTTAATTTCTGAGTCATCATTATAAATCCATATAACTGAAAACCTTTTTATAACATCAGAGTAGTCATACGTATACAAACTTGCTTGAAGGATAATTTAACTTAATTACATCATTTACATTTAAATAAAATCTTTATTTCTCCTGTTCCTGGCTAACCCAACCCGACTTCTTAGATTTGGCAGTGACATCGCGTTACCTGAAAAATGTGAACATAGGAACCGTGAGCAAAATAGCCCAGTGAATGCATCACTACAATACTACTGCATGAATTTAAATGCAATATATCATGTCCATATAATTATGTATTAACTTATCTGGATCATTCATAATGAATGACCAACTTTTCCGAATCATGATTCACATATTGTGTCTAAATAGACAATTCTCCCCCATTCCTGGTCGAGGAGTAACCCCTTATCATTAATAGACAAATCTCCCCCAATCCGGGTCGAGGAGTAACCTCCAATTTCGGTAAGCCGAAATGAATAATTTTATATTCATAACATTATGATCATATTCTTAACAGTATAAAAATATATCATTCCAGTGAGTACACTCACCTTGGGTTGTCAACTATGTATTCACGTTTCCTTCGGAAGGAGCTGAACTGGGTTGATTAGACCTTACACCTGTCAATCCAACTAAATCAGTACTGAATCTCAATTATAATTATTATCCTAACATATTTATGTAATTTTTCATGACTATACACCAACAATATAATTCCACTTAAGTCACATTCCATAAAATATGAGTAAAGACAAAACAATGGTATACATGTTGATAAAGTTGTGAACATTCAATCGTAGGAAATACCTCATAAGGAATTTATACTAAAACCAAGTAAACATGAAAGTATACTTCTCAATGTATATACATATGAAACATGTAATCAAAATACCCTTTGGAAAGAGGAGATAACAATATTCTTTCATGGGGTATCCAGTATGGCCTCAGATTATTTCCCTCTATACTCAACCTTCCTATATTCCTAAATTGTATAAATACAGGGGTCCAACCTTATCAATATGAAAACATATATGAATATACTTTCCATTACAAGTGACGGTGTAATTTTTCAAGCTTCCTAGAGAAAGTTATGACCATTTCTTTACAACACAAGAAATCTGCCCAACAAGCTCCTCTATTGTTCCTTCAACTTCCAAGAATTTTCATAATTTTTCTCCAGTATAACTTTCCATGATTTTCAACCCATTTTCATTACACATACTGAATAGTATAGAATTAAAGTTTCATAGTTGTTTGACTTCATTTGCTATCTCAAAATCTTGACTAAACTCAGGGCATACCGAAATGAAGTATACAAACAGAAATTATGTACCAACTTGAAATCATCATTACGGCCTAACCACAAGAAGATAAATTCTAATTTTAGGATATGATATTAATATGTGAGTCTGATTTCATATCCAATTAGAATTTCTCAATTATAGTTAGCACACATAGAGATATGAACGTTTTAATACATAGGGTTTCAATACAAAGCAATATGGCCTATAAACACCACTTAACTCAAATATGAACCAATACATATTATTACAAAGGATGATGGAATATTAATCAATAATCCACGATTTATATACTTTTAAATAAGTATAATACAAGATTAAAACAATAGTAATCACATAATTATACCTTGGAAACACTTTAGGGATTTTCTTAGAATTTTCCT
Organism: Sambucus nigra; assembly: GCA_949130495.1. Lineage (NCBI taxonomy): Eukaryota > Viridiplantae > Streptophyta > Magnoliopsida > Dipsacales > Adoxaceae > Sambucus > Sambucus nigra. The sequence goes on from OX422208.1 coordinate 102,509,141, forward strand.
AGCTTTTCTTGAACTCTTTTCTTCCTTAACTCCTAGTTTCTCTTTCCTTAAGCCAAACACTCTTCAAACTGAACCTAGGGTTTGTTTTGCTGAAGAAATAGGTTATAGGTAGAGTTTTAAGTCGGCCAAGGCTGCCTCCCAAGCCAACCAATCAAATTAAACCATTTGGTTTAATAAAAGACAATTTACCACTTAAAGGGAATGGACAGATTTGCCCCTTGTTCGTAAATTTGGTATAACTCTTTACTCGGTCATCCGTTTGATGCACCGTTTGTTTTGTTACAACCCTAACTCACATGTCTACAACTATCTAGTTTTTACCTCAAGTCACTTGTAATTTTATAAGGGTAAAAAATAGTCTCTAACAGGAACATTTATACCGAAAACAACACAAATTTGTGTTTGTAAATAATTCGACCTTTCATGATTTATGAAAGTAGGATTATAATAAACATAATCACTTTACATTAGATATACTAATAACACATTATTAATATCACATAATATAATCATGATTTTAAATATAATTTATCATAATTATATCCGGGTTGTCACAGGTTGTTACTCTACACCTCCAAAGAATTCACCTTCTTTACTACACAATCAAGGTTTGAGCTACTTTAGATAGTTGGTTATTTTTTTCCAACAACTCTTTTTTTCAAATCAGTAATTTGTTCCTCCAAATTCAACTTCTCATCATTTTTAGCATCTGTTGGTTCAGAATTCCCAATATTCTCAAACATTTCAAAATTCCCAGTATCCTTTGATTGATCATTTCCATTTTTTTCAAAGAAATCGCAATGTTTTTAAGGGGAATATTCCAACCTGATGAAATCTCATTCTCATCAAATTCTTCAGTAGGTTTTTTCGGCGATGAATCAGAATGTATAGGACTTGCTTCAGAAATGTTCAAAGAGAAAGTGGTCCCTTCACACTGAGCTTCACTTTCCACTGCACTATCCTTACTAGTTGGCTTATTTGTAGTCTCCTTCAAATTTGCTGAAGCGATATCATTCACAGCAAACCAATCTTTCAAAGATGACAAGTCCCATCTAAGAAATTTTGGTGTCTTTTCTTTATTCTTTTCAACAGACTAATGATATCAAATTTCTCACATACCCAATATTGTGATCATGCAAAAAACAAAATGATATTAATAATTGTATTATCTAGTTACTCATAATTGAAAGTACACATGATATTTATAAAGTACATGTGATATTTACATGTGTACTTTGTAAATATCACAACTGTACTTTGAAAGTAAACTTGATTTTTACAAAGTACACGTGTACTTATATTTACAAAGTACATGTGTACTTTATAAATATCATGTGTACTATAAAAGTACACGTGATAGTTATAAAGTATACGCGTGAATTGATTGTAATATCAGGTGTACTTTGAAAGTACAAGTGATATTACAACCATGGTAAATGGAATTAAACTCAGGTTCATATGTATTTTAGAAATATCACGTGTACATTATAAATATCACGTGTACTTTGAAAGTACACGTGATAGTTACAAAGTACACGCATGAATTGGTTGGAATATCAGGTGTAGTTTTAAAGTACACGTGATATTAAAACCATTGTAAATGTAATTAAACTCAGGTTCATATGAATTTTATAAATATCACGTGCACTTTTTAAGTACACGTGATATTTAAATGAACATGGTCAAATAAAAAATGCGTGTACTTTTAATGTACACATGATATTTATAAAGTACACGTGAATTCATGTTTTCAAAAAAACATTCCAATTATTTATTGGACTGTATTAGTATGTTTTGCTCCCCAATAGGAAAATGATACATCTAGTTGCTTTGCTAGGTTTTGAACTAGTTGTTTTGTTGACTGAATTGATGAGAAACTCATAAACGGCAGATGCCCAATCATAGCTATTCATGTCATCAATAGTGTTGATATATGCTGTCAAAAATTCTCCTAATGTGAAGTTCGAGTTGGAGAGAAACAACATCGTCAAGAAGTGGAGACAAATAAGTTTTATAAAATCAGAAACGCCCTCATTTGTGTCCAACTCTACCGATTTCTTCAAACCCTTATTTATTTCTGACTTTTCAATTTTTTTAGTTTGGAAGTATCGGGCAACGAATTCAGGTTTTTGAGAAGTAGCCAATCTCTTTTTCAGATTTATTGATTTTCCCCCCTCAAACAGTGGGATCCCATATACTTCACTTATATCTCTTGGGCTTATTTCAACCCTACTCTTCATCTCAAAACTGTTGGTTTCCTTTCTGTACAGCTTGATAATGGGTAAAATATTTTTATCGATATTCTTATGCTGCACTTCTACTACTTCCTCTGTGTAGTAGGCATTGAAAATCTCCCAGAAGGGAGTCTTCTTAAGAAGTTCAATATACCTATCATTTATTTTCTTTTTAATACCAGAAAAATCAGGAAAAAAACTAACAACATTCGACCTATACTGGTCGTGTTTGTTCACACTAAATGTAGATTCCACAGCCACACTAGAACTAGAACTGCTTAAAGAACTTTCTTCAGAACTGCTCTTCTTGTGGTTCTTTCCTTTTCTTGCCCTCTTTTTCATCCCCATTATATTAATCTAAAAATAAAATTTAAATTACTTACCTATAATGATCAGATGTAGAAAAAATAAAATACATGCGAATTAGAATAAAATACAGACTCAAAGAATAAAATACATGCATATTTAAAAAAAGTACATGTAATATTCTCATAAACACTTCATACAAGTCTCAATAAAATACATACTAAAGGCGGTAATATATATCGTCCGTTACATGGAAATACCTAATACATGTTGTTTGACAAGTAAAAAACCAAGATTCTCTATTCCTAACATATTCAGAAATTAAGTGATACAATAGGTCCATGCTAAAAGGACCAACATTTTCAAAACGTCTTAAGCAATACTACTCAATTCGTTTTGCTAAATCTTTCACTTTCGATTTAGTTACTTGAAGATTTTGCACATAAAAAATGCACTTAATGTCTTCATAGTAGTAGTAAAAACCAAGTAACCTTGTATCTCTATCATTGATACGAAGAAGAAAATGAATCTCTTCGTTATTAGTACTACTGACTGTCAATGTGAAAAGTTTTGTATTGTTAAGATCTTCAAAAGTGCAAGCAGCAATTTTGTAGTTGAACATGCTTGATGGTATATTCCTAAACAATAACACAACAATAATAATTCTTACAAACTTATGGAATATCATTCAAAATCCATTGGCGTGGACTAAAATAACATAGGATTTATTAAATGTGGATTTGGCATATATATTGTATAGAGTACTTGCATAGTACGTAAAAGTACATGCATATTAGATTGAAAAAATTTAACTTCAATGTGCGTGTACTTTGTGAATTTTGCGTGTGCTTTCAAAAAGTACGCGAAAAATTCATAAAGTACACGCAATAATGCAAGACTTGTACAAATATAGCACCTAAATTCATAAACTACATGCAGTCCTAAATAAATGTCGCTGGCATAGACCACAATTAATATAGGAGTTATACAAATACAAAGAGTATGTAAGATTGGTTAAATATGGAGATGACATATATATTGTATAGAGTACACGCATAGTAAATAAAAGTACATGCATATTGAATTGAATGAATTCAATTTCAATGTCTGTGTACTTTGTGAATTTCGCGTGTGTACTTTCAAAAAGTACGCGCAAAATTCACAAAGTACATGCTATAATAAAGGGCTCGTACAAGTACAACACCTAAATTCATAAACTACATGAAGTCCTAAAAAATGCTGCCGGCGTGGACCATAATTAATATAGGAGTTATACAAATACAAAGAGTATGTACATATTCCAATCATGTATATATTCCCAGTCCTCAATAAATGATGTATATATGAGTAAATGTACAATGATGAAATATATAAATGTAACATGCAAAAAAGTGTGTTTTGTACTTAAAATCAGGGAAACATATGTATTTTTTCATATCATAAAGAAGAAGAATGTGATTTCATCAATCCATGTGAAATATCTACAAATTTCTACATATAAGAACACAAAATACATAAGGACAAACAGGTGATATCAGAAATAAATTTCTATGGACACAACATATACATAGTGTATGGTATAATCTTAAGTATAAGACTTAAGAACATATATATGAACATGTATCCATACTTGTTAGTGTTGTTTGGAAGAATTTGATTGAGAATGTGAAATGATTAGTAGAACTTTAACGGTTAGGGTTTTGATCGCTTTAATTTTTGTGAAGTGTGTTTGTTTTGGAATCCAGAGGTATTTATATGTTATTGTTTGACCAAAATTTGATTGAGAATAAGAATGAGAATCATTTTCTGGTTTTGATCGAAGAGACAGTACGGTTAGGGTTTTGATCGAAGAGAGAATACAGTGTTTTTGGCTCTTAAATTAATGTGATGTGCTTGTTTGTTTTAAGTTTGGGGGTATTTATATGTTGGACATAATCATTTAAAAATTGTTGGGCTAGGGTTTAGAGTCCATAATTGTTAGTCCAGGGACTCAACAGTAAAAGCCCTTATTTTTTTTCAACACCACATTATTTAAGGTTAACTTTCCTCTCAACCACCACATCACCACAATTGCACCAATTTCTCTCTCTCTTTCTCTCTCTCTCTCTCTCTCTCTCTCTCTCTCTCTCTCTCTCTCTCTCTCTTGCCCTCTTATATATATATATACACACACACCCACACCCACACCCACACACCCACACACAAATAGACTCTAGTACATATTAAGTATACATACTAAATATACATACCTATTTTTTTAAAGTAGTAAAAAAATTATGTTTGAGCTTATTTTTTAATATAATGTTTAAACATTTCAAGGGACCCATATTAAAAAATCAGTTCAAAATAACTTTTTTTGCTATTTAAAAAAAATGGATCAAATTTTGACAGATTTTTTTAAAATAGCAAAAAAGTTATTTTGAACTGATTTTTTATATATGGGTTCCTTGAAATGTTTAAATACAACATATAAAATTCAACTCAAAAATAATTTTTATTTAAAAAAATTAGGTTTCCGCCAGCAAGTATGTATACTTAGTATGTATGAGAGTCTCCCGCTCTCTCTCTCTCTCCCTCTCCCTCTATATATAGAGAGATAGAGAGAGACACACACAAGCACACAAATAACTAGTTATACACATAAACATACAAATAACTAGTTATGGCAAAATATGTATATTTGTAACGAATTAATGATTCGAAGCAACATTTACAAAGAATTCAAATAACACTTAGGGTGTGTTTGGAACCCCAATTCCATAACATTGAATTGGAATTGGAAAATTTTTAGTTCTGTTTTTATAAATTTTGAACTGAAAGTTTTTCAAATTTTCCAACGAATGGAATTAGAGTTCCCAAACAGACCCTTAGAAATTCTAAAAAAGTCATAGGTCCAAAAAACAACTTCTCTACTCGGACCCCAAAAATGATTCCCAAATTTGGGCGCATTACCTTGAGCATGCATAAAATATAAAAATATATTAACAGTTGTAATTGTACATACTCTGGCTCAAAGTGCCAAATATGGAGTTGAAAGTGGTGTTAAAATTTAGGATCAAATCAAAATATGGGGGGAAAGTTAGTGTACAAGGCGCCGAATATGTATAATCTTGATTTTTTTGAAAATTGATCATACTCGGGATTATACTGACAAATATGGGGAAGTCTTTTGGGGTCAAGCCCCAAATATACAAAAAAAATTATCTTTTTGAAAATTGTACATAGTTGGGGTTAAACTGCAGAATATGGGTCAAATTTTCAATGTCCAGACCTTAAATATGTGACAATTTTGACAAAAAATGGAAATTATACATACTTGGGAGTAAAATTATTGAATATGGGGAAAAATTTCGGAATCCAAACCTCGAATTTGGTCATCTTTTTATGATAACATTAAAATTTACTTTAAATTATTAACGAAATACAGAAGTAAAAGTGATAACTTTCTTTTATACGAGATTATATATCACTGACAAAGTTAATTAAAATAAAAATGAAATAAGTTGAGTATGTTATTTATTTCTTAGGGAAATAAATAAAACCCCCGATGTGTTTTGGCTATATATGACGTCACTTGACATATTCGAGAGAGAGAAATATAGTAATCAATATAAAGTTTTCATTTTACACGACTAAGAAATAAGATAATGGCTTCAGGGGGTCCTTCATGTGCTAAAAAAATCTTCATTATGACATTTTGTGAAAAATTGGTTTTTGGAAATATATATATGTTAGAAAATATGTATTTGGCAGCAAATTTTGAGCAACTTTGAGCTCAAATTTAGATGGGATCCACACCACGATCATTATGGAACCATATACGAACGCGTTCTCCTTCACAAGAAGATTAACGTGATATACTCACATATCCAATTCCATTAAGTTATGAATGATAAATATGTCCCCAAAGTGACACATAAAGTAATGAAAGTTAAATGTTTTAACTCTTGTCCCACATTGGAAGAGTAGGAGGAAATTGAAGAGTTAATAAACTACCAAATATAGACTAAGGCATGGATGCCTTTGGGGTATTCCAACTCTTTGAAGGGGAGAGGTCCTATACTATACAAGTGTTGGGCTTGGACCAAAACCCCACACGTGCGTGCATTGTCTAGTCGGCTCGGTTCGGGCTTATAAAATTCCCTTTTTTTTTTACTGAATTTAAATTAACTTTCTGGGCCAAAATTAATTGATTCCAAAATTAATTAATTAAGCTAAACCAAATTTAACTCTTTGACAGTTAAAAATAGTTTAACTATTTTGACTGCTCCTAATAGTCAAAACCTTTGCTATATTTTGACTGTTCCCAACAGTTAAAAATAGCCTTTCCCCTCCAGTTTTAAATGCTGAGAAAATTCCAAAAATGCTTCTACATTATTTCCATCTTCCAGAAAATGATCTCCCTCGTTTCTGTATTGCATATTGCTGTTCCGCTTGAGTAAAAAATCACAGACTTGTATTCGTTGGAATTAATTATTGTTGTGCTAATTAATTAATTCGAAAAATCCGTTCTATCTTGGAAGAAAATTATTCAACAACCTTGGAGCACATTGGAGGGAATAAATTTCCCTTAAGGAGACTGTTCTACAGTTCTTGGATTTAATATTCAGTTTATTAATATATTCTGCAAATTTCGTCGATTACAAGTAAGTTTTTGAATTATTTTTTATTTATGTAATTATCGAATTTAATAATTCTATTTTAATTTTGAATTTATAATATCAGTTAATAACAATATAATATAATATATATAAAATTTCGAATTTATAATATTTATATATATATATATGCGTGTGTGTGTGTATGTGTGTATGTGTGTTGTGTTGTGTTTATAAAGGGGTGATATGCGAGTAAATAGTCTTAGAATCTTAATTCAGATATTTTTTTAATCGTGAATGTGTAAAATGGCAAGGCGAGACTTACATAGTAAAAAAACAACAATTTGCATATTATTTACAGATTATAATTCTCCAAATCCTAACATACATAACTGAACACCGATCATATGTGGGAAGAAGGATTGGAATCCTCATTTTTATTATTTTTAAGTTTATTTTATATGTCGTTTACTTCATGTTATGAAAAATAACATCTAAGCTTAGAGATCTTCTTTCAAATTAAGAATATTAATTTTTATATTTATTATAGACAATTCCATTGGAGAGTTTTTTCTTTTTCAACTCATTTTGTATGTATCTTATGTGGCATAAGACGCCCTTATAATGAATTGTCAGTAAGGGAGAAATATCTGATCTATATAAGTAAAATGCTCTCTCATGATAATTCGACTCTTGAATTTCCTTAGATGCTTTAAGTTTGTTGTACCATAACGGTGAATTCCACTCTTGTACGACATTCATAAAGAATTTTGAAAATCTTGGGAGGATAATTTTTGCAGGTTGAGTAGCAAAACTCATATGTTATGATTACAATTTTGTCACTAAATGCAATTTTAATGCTTCCTTTTTATCAATCGAAAATATATTTAAATACTTTTTTTCCCAATAAATGGCATTTTTAGTTAAGAAATTTTACATTTAACGATAAAAAATTTAGTAAATGAATATCAAATTTATAAAATAATTACGATAATAGTAAATATAGTTTCAAATACTAACGAGATGAAAAATGCATATCTTTGACATACTTACTTTTATAAAGAGAGAAGACAAAATACAAAAAACACTATTAGGGTGACAATTTTATTATTTTGTGGGTAGATGCATTAAACATCATGATTTACTTTAGGTTTATAAGTCATAATGCGATATATATCGAGAAAAATGACACATTCACACACACATACATATATATATATATATATAGAGAGAGAGAGAGAGAGAGAGAGAGAGAGAGTAACCGATGTTGAGTTTTCTTCTACACGGCTGAGGAATAAGCCAACGATTAGCTTATATGCTTTGTAATCTAGTTGTCGTTAAACATAATTAGTTTTTGTTGTTTAATTTATTATTTTCATTTGTTAATTAGTTGTTTAACTTGTTTTAATGATGTTTAGTTGCTAGTTTAAAAGTTGGGACCATTTTCCGCTATTAATAGGTAGTGAGCTTTAAAAGTTGGGGTTTAGTTCAAATAAATTTTAATTGAAACCTTGTGTATTGAAGTCGGGATATTATGCAATTAACTTCCTTTGTCATGCAACGGTAATGTTTATAGCGATATTGCGACGTCAATCCATTTGTGACGATATTCAATTGAAACTTTAATATTTCATCTTTGAGTTAAATTTATTCATGATTGATGTTTATAATTAATTGAGTATGATCGATTAATTATTTTCGAATCAAATTACTTATTACGTGTTGTAAACTCATGGTGGGAAAATGATCCTAATTTTGTTTCTATAATATAATTTATTTTTCTTATTGCCTAGTGTTAATTATTTTCAACCGAAATCATCTTTTACATTTCCCTCCTTTTAAGTACTAAATCAATTTCATTCTAATTGCCGTTCCCTCTCGACTTGATCCCTACTTGTTTCTACACTTTCACATATAGCGTGTCAACTTATGGTATATATTTTGTCTAAAGTGTAAACACCCAACAACATATTTTACATACAAATTTTATTCCATGTCACTAGCTCTATACTAGGGGCACTAATAAAGATGGGACCCACACCATGATAATCGTAGGATCATATATGAATGCGTTCTTCTTCACAAGGAGATTAACATGGTATACTCACATATCCAATTTCATTAAGTTATGAATGATAAATATGTCTCCAAAGTGACTCATAAAGCAATTCAAGTTAATGAATTGGGGGTGTTTTTACTCTTGTCCCACATTGGAACATTAGTGGGAAATTCAAGAGTTAATAAAACCCCAAATATGGACTTAGGCTTGGATGCCTTTGGAGTATCCCAACTCTTTGAAGAGGAGAGGGCCTACACTATGCAAGTGTTGGGCTTGGGTCAAAATCCCACTCGCCTGTGCATGCGTCGTGTGTCTATCCGGCTGACTCGACTCGGTACGGGTTTATAAAATTCCCTTTCTTTTCGGATCGAATTTAAATGAACTTTTGGGGCCAAAATTAATTAATTAAGTTAAATCGAATTTAACTTTTTAATAGTTAAAAGCAATTTAACCATTTTGATTGTTCCCAACAGTCAAAACCTTTGCTCTATATATAGCCTTTCCCCTCTAGTTTTAAATGCTGAGAAAATTCTGAAAACTATTCTCCATTATTTCCATCTTCGAGAAAATTATTTCCCTCATTTCTGCATTGCATATTAATGATCCGATTGGAATTAATTATTGTTGTGCTACTTAATTAATTTAAAAAATCTGGTCTATTTTGGTAGGAAATTATTCAACACCCTTAGAGCACATTAGAGGGAATAAATTTGCCTTAAGGAGACTGTTCTATAGGGCTCAGATATAATATTATGTTTATTTATATATTTTGCAAATTCTGTCTATTACAGGTAAGTTCTTGAATTTCTTTTTATTTCTGTAATTACGTTTTAATTTTAAATTTATAATATCAGTTAATAACAATATATATATATATATATATATATATATATAAATAGTCTTAGAATCTTAATTTTGATATTTTTTTAATCGTGGATGTGTAACATGACCATGTGAGCCTTACATAGTAAAAAAAACAATTTACATATTATTTATAGATTATAATTCTCCAAATTCAAACATACATAATTGAATACCTATCATATGTGGGAAGAAGGAATGGAATCCACATTTTCATTATTTTTAAGTTTATTTTATATGTCGTTTACGCCATGTTATGAAAAATAACATCTAAGTATAGAGATTTTCTTTCTCATTAGGAATATTCATTTTTATATTTATTATAGACAATTCCATTGGAGAGTTTTTTTTCATTTTCAACTCATTTGGTATGGATCTTATACGGCATACGATGTTCTTATAATGAATTGTCACTAAGAGAGAAATATCTTATATATAAGTAAAATGCTCTCTCATGATAATTGAACTCTTGAATTTCTTGAAATGCTTTAAGTTTGTTGTAACATGATGGTGAACTCCACTGTTGTACAACATTCATAAAGCGAGAAATTTGGGAGGATAATTTTTTCAGGTCGAGTAGCAAAACTCATATGATATGATTACAATTTTGTCACTAATTGCCATTTTATTGGTTCCTTTTTATCGATTGGAAATAGATTTAAATACTTTTTCCCAATAAATGCCATTTTTAGTTAAGAAATTTTGCATTTAACGATAAAAAATTTAGTAAATAAATATCAAATTTATAAATTAATTATGATAATACTAAATATAGTTTCAAATACTAACGAGATGGAAAATGCATATCTTTGACATACTTACTTTTATACAGAGATAAAAAAATACAAAAACACTATTAGGGTGACAATGTTATTATTTTGTGGGTAGATACAGTAAGCATCATGATTTATTTTAGGTTTACAGGTCATAATGTGATATATATATAGTAACAACCCAGGTTTTGAGCGACTATTTTATACTATTTTGCCTGATGGGCTAATTTTATAAAATAGGGGATGTTGGAGTAAATATTATTTCCCATGAGACTTAGGGATAATATTTACTATGTTTTGTCTATCTACCGTTATGAGAAGGTAAATAGCATTATATTGTGTATTATTGCGTCGTTATATGTAAAACGACGGTTATGACCTATATTTAAATTTGGGTATAATTAATGAAATAAAATGAAACTGGAACGTAAAAATAGTTCACACTTTCCCAAATGCCAAAATAGGGGGTACAGTTATTTTTAGAATAGTCGAGATAGTCGAAATAAGTGCCACGTTGTATCTTTGGGTTTCGGGTACTTTTTACGCGTTATGGCTCAAATAAGTGGTTACGAATCATTTTAGTGGTGTATTAACAATTAAAAGTGGGGATTTATGTTTTGAGACCCGTATAAGTCCCCCACCCCCTTTCTTTTTCTTCATTTTTGGGAGAGAAGCCAAAGGAGAGAGAGAGAGAGAGAGAGAAGAGAGTTGGGAGAAAATGGAGAGAAAGAGAGAAAATGAAGATTTTGGGCCGGATTCCGTCGCTACCGGAGGTGATCCAAGACTACGAACCTTGAGGCAAGTTTCTTACTTGCTAGATATTGATTTAATGTGATAAATTTGCATGTATAGTTAATTTTGGAGGTTTAAACCATAAATGGGTTTTTTGGTCAATTTTGGTGTTTAATCCTTAAATCTTGTAGATTGTGTGGTTTAAGGTTGTTATATGGGTTTCTTTTGGTGTATAATTGTTGGGGTAATGTTGTTGGTGGAAGGGAATGAAGAAATTATAGGATGGTTGGATTTAGGGTTCGGTTTTGGATTTGTAGAAGAAGGATTTTTCGTGGACCTGATAGGCGCGGTCGACCGCGGTCCCAGAACCGGTCGACCGGTCATGCCAAAACTAGCTTACTGCTTTTGATAGCAGGCCAAACTTGCAAGGGCGGTCGACCGCGGTCCCTTGACCGGTCGACCGGTCCCCTGTTTTTCCACCTTTAGTTCTACTTAGTTTTACTTAGCCTCTTCATTTTAAGAAAGGAACCTAGGAACCTTCCTTTGGGAAGTAATGGGGAGTCTTAGAGGGTTGTTTTGGGTAGACTAATGTCGTAGGTTAAGATGGGATATTTGGGTTACCCGAGGGCTAGCTTGTGTAGGTTAATGTCCGATTGGAATAGGAGGTTAACCTAAAGATAAATTGGAAGCTAAAATATTAATGTTGAGCTTTTGGGAGACACTCCATTATGGAGACTCACCTTGAGGGTTTATGAAATTATATGGACTCTTGGAAGCTATTTTGAGGTTAGTGGAACTTTGGGTCTTAGGTCATTAATAAAATATGACTTAATAAGAATGAAATGCACATTCTAAAACTTGGTGCTTAATGGTTAAATGGATGATTTTTGGAAATGTAAAATATGAAGTTTTTCAAAATGGAAAAAGTAATGTTTTTCATAAATGTTAATTTATGGATACACACCTCTCTAAATCGCTATCATAAGGGAAGTTGCGCTCGTTGTGGTGAAGCCCCCTGGCTAATGAATGCAGGGTGGATATAGTCCCTAGGCCATGTGAGCGCTTGTGATTGTATATTTTTCTGCGATGGGTAGGGGATTCCGGGTGTGGTCTTGACTATCCCGCCAGCACATGGTCGCTTCCCGATGTTTCGATAGGATCCCAGGTTGTCTTGATGATAGGCCCTGGAAGATGATAGCCATTTAGGGGCGCGCACAGTGGGGAAACCCGGACGGACGGTCTTAGAATCGTTATATATATATATGATTATAACTATTCTAAATCAAGTTGGACTTGATGTATGATGGGTGCCATAAAGAGCACAATGAAATGCCATAAAGAGCATGAGAAAGTGCCATAAAGAGCACGATGAAATGCCATAAAGAGCATATAATGATGATTATATTCCTGATAAAGAAGAGATTTTTACAAAATGTATAATTGAGATAAAATGCCACAAAGAGCATAGAAACTATGATTATATTTCCTGATAAGGAATAGAATTTCGAAATGAAATAGTATATGATGAAAGTAATTTGGTAAACGTTTGATAAAATGTTGTACCGTTTATATGTGTTCCTAAAGATGAATTAGGAATTGTGACATCAGATGATGGATGGGTTTATTTTTATAATCCTTGAGCAGCTGTAGATGTGACCTCCCACACTTATGCACACACATACATTTATTGATTATTTCGTGCTAAGGATCTAAAGGATCTCAACGATCAACCTTGCCTAAGTAGAAGTGTATCGGGGGGGTTCCTTGTTTGGATTTCGCTTTGCGAGACACCCCACCCACGAATAGGGCATAGTGTTGAGACTGAGGAGAAGTTAGCCCTTAGTACTTAGAGTTAACTAGAACATCTCATAATATTACGCTAGGTTGCTGCTAGAATGAGAGGTGAGAAATATTACTGTTATCTGCGAGAGAATTACGCACTTAACTGTCATGCATTTTTAGTCACATGGTAATCATATCAAACCGGGCCCTAACCCGTATCTATATTTCTTTGTTTTGCAAATACTTTTCCGTTATAGGTGCTCTACCGCATGGACACCCGTGATTACATTTCCATTCCAGTTGTCATGGAGCCACATCATATTGCGGATGTTGTGGGTTACTTGTATTAGACGCTTCTTTCTATTGTACTCTAGTCATGTTCAGTATAATTATTCGAGCGTGTTTTCCCAAGGTATTGCACTCATTCATTATATTGTAAATATTGAAATGTAATACTCAATGTATTATTTGTATTGGTCTGTTCACCGACAGCATATTTGGTGATATTTATTATATTATCATTCTTCATCCATTGATTTTTGGTATCCACCATTTTTACAAATGGGATTGTCTAAGTGTTTTTTTCTTTTACTTTTTTATTTGACAGTCCGTTTTCTAAAATGATTAGTGGTTATCTCATACTATTATTTTAATCGATAGTGATGCTAAGAATGGACCACCTATGATTCCTGTGATTATTAGAGTATTGGGTTGGCCACTTATTATTTTAGTAGGCGGGTTGTCACACATATATATATATAGAGAGAGAGAGAGAGAGGTGATAAGTAACCGATGTGGAGTTTTCCTCTACACAACTGACAAATAAGACAATGATTTCACATGGGTCCACTCCAAGTAGTTGAGGTAATGAGAAAACATCTTGCTTATATGCTTTGTAATCTAGTTGTCGTTAAACATTATTAGTTTTTGTTGGTTAATTTATTATTTTCATTTGTTAATTAGTTGTTTAACTTGTTTTAATGATGTTTAGCTGCTAGTTTAAAAGTTGGGACCATTTTCCACTATTAATAGCTATTGAGTTTTAAAAGGTGGGGTTTGGTTCAAATAAATTTTAATTGAAACCTTGTGTATTGAAGTCAGGATATTATGCATTTAACTTTCTTTGTCATGCAACGGTAATGTTTATAGCAATATTGCGAGGTCAATCCATTTGTGACGATATTCAATTTAAAGTTTAATATTTCATTTTTGAGTTAAATTTATTCATGTTTGATGTTTATAATAAATTGAGTGTGCTCGATTAATTATTTTCGAATCAACTTATTACGTGTTGTAAACTCATGGTGGGAAAATGATCCTAATTTTGTTTTTGTAATATAATTTATTTTACTAATTGCCTAGTGTTAATTCTTTTCAACCAAAATCATCTTTTACATTTTTCCCCTTTTTAAGTAGTGAATCAATTTCATTCTAATTACCGTTCCCTGTGGATTTGATCCCTACTTGCCGCTATACTTTCTTATATAGCGTATCAACTTATGGTATTTATTTTGTATAGGGCGTAAACACCCAATGACATATTTTATATAAAAAATTTATTCCTTATCACTAGCTCTCTATGAGGTGTAGAAATAAATATTGGACCCACACCACGATGATCGTGGGACCATATACGAATGCGTTTTCCTTTTTAGGGAGATTAATATGGTATACTAACATATCTAAGTCCATTAAGTTATGTATGATAAATATGTCTCCAAAGTGACTCATAAAGCAATGAAAATGAATGAATTTTGAGTGTTTTAAATCTTGTCCCACATTGGAAGAGTAGTGAAAAATTGAAGAGTTAATAATAACCCAAATATGGATGAAGGCTTGGATGCCTTTGAGGTATCCCAACTCTTTGAAGGAGAGAGGTCCTACACTATGCAAGTTTTGGGCAAAAACCTACGCGCGTGCATCGTCTGTCTGTCCGGCTAGCTCGGCTCCATTCGGCTCGGTTCATTCTTATAAAATTTCCTTCTTTTTTGGATCGAATTTAAATTAAATTTATGGGCCAAAATTAATTAATTCTGAAATTAATTAATTAAGTTAAACCGAATTTAACTGTTTGACGTTAAAAATAGTAAGTGTTTTGACAACTCCCAATAGTCAAAATATTTGCTTTATAATTCCATTGGAGAGTTTTTTCTTTTTCAACTCATTTTGTATGGATCTTATATGGCATAGGATGTTCTTATAATGAATTGTCACAAAGGGAGAAATATCTTATCTATATAAGCAAAATGCTCTCTCATGATAATTGGACTCTTGAATTCCCTGAAATGCTTTAAGTTTGTTGTACCATGATGATGAACTCCATTATTGTACAACATTCATAAAGCACTTCGAGAAATTTGAAAGGATAATTTTTGCACGTCGAGTAGAAAAACTTATATGTTATGATTACAATTTTGTCACTAAATGCCATTTTAATGGTTCCATTCTATCATTTGAAAATAGATTTAAATATTTTTTCCAATAAATGCCATTTTTAGTTAAGAAATTTTACATTTAATGATAAAAAATTTAGTAAATAAATATCAAATTTATAAAATAATTATGATAATACTAAATATAGTTTCAAATGCTAACGAGATGAATAATGCATATCTTTGACATACTTACTTTTATAAAGAGATAAAAAAATAAAAAATACTATTAGGGTGACAATTTTATTATTTTGTGGGTTAATACATTAAACATCATGATTTATTTTAGGTTTATAGGTCATGATGTGATATATATCGAAAAAAATGATACACAAACACACACATAAACACACACACACACACACACACACACACACACACACAGATATATATATATATATATATATATATATATATATATATATATATATATATATATAATTCTAAAAAATACGTGGCGTGATCAAGGCGTGGAGGCCAAGCCTTAAGCCTTAAAACCCTAGGCGTAAAAGGCATGAAAAGGCGTGTAGGCCCTTTTTAATATATTTTAACATTTTTAACTATAATAATGCTATTAAAAGTACTAAATGGTACATACCTTAAAATATGTCTAAATATATGCACACTATTTTTTTTTAAAATACCAACAAAAAAAGAAAAGAAAAAATGCTCGTTCTTTTTGGACGAGAGGCAGAGAGGTTTGGGATACCACTTGTCTTTTGATTGTTTGGAATGAGATATGGGTCCGATTTTTCAAAAAAATTCTCTAAAAGCAATATCGTTTCACTAAAGTGTTTTTATCTTTAAAAAAGTGCTCCTTAAGCCTTTCACCAAGAAAAATGCGTAAAAGGCTTAAAGAGGGGCGCCTTTTAGAATACTAATATATATATATATATATATATATATATATATATATATATATATATATATATATATATATATATATATATATATATATATATATATATATATATATAGAGAGAGAGAGAGAGAGAGAGAGAGAGAGAGTATGAGTAACCGATGTGGAGTTTTCTTCTACACGACTGAGGAATATGACAATGATTTCACGTAGGTCCACTCCAAATAGTTGAGATAATGAAAAAATATCTTGCTTATATACTTCGTAATCTAGTTGTCGTTAAAGATAATTAGTTTTTGTTGGTTAATTTATTATTTTTATTTGTTAATTAGTTGTTTAACTTGTTTTAATGATGTTTAGTTGCTAGTTTAATAGTTGGGACCATTTTCCAGTATTAATAGGTATTGAGCTTTAAAAGCTGGGGTTTGGTTCAAAAAAACTTTAATTGAAACCTTGTGTATTGAAGTCGGGATATTATGCATTTAACTTCCTTTGTCATGCAACGGTAATGTTTATAGCGATATTGCGTGGTCAATCCATTTGTGACGATATTCAATTAAAAGTTTTATATTTTATCTTTGAGTTAAATTTATTTGTGTTTGATGTTTATAATTAATTAAGTATGCTCGATTAATTATTTTCGAATCAAATTACTTATTATGTGTTGTAAACTCATGGCGAGGAAATGATCCTAATTTCATTTTTTGTAATATAATTTATTTTACTTATTACCTAGTGTTAATGCTTTTCAACCGAAATCATCTCATATATTTTCCCCCTTTTTTAATTACTAAATCAATTTCATTCCAATTACCATTCCCCGTGGATTTGATCCCTCCTTGAAGCTATACTTTCACATATAGCGTGTCAACTTATGGTATTTATTTTGTATAGGGTGTATACACCCAACGACATATGTTACATACAAGTTTTATGCCTTATCACTAGCTCTATATTGTGGGCACTATAAATTTTTTGTTGTGCGGTCCAATTACAACCTCTCTGATAAAATATTTTTTAGTGCGGTCCAATTACAACCTCTCGTACTCTTGTTAAAAGTAATTATTATTTTCACTCATTTTTCAGAGAAAATATATAAAAGGAGGATGTAAATATGAGTTCTGGAGGTAATGACTCTAATTAATCATAAAGTAGTTATTATTTTTCAACCGATCAATCATACACAATCCCAATTTAAGTTCATTTTTATAAAATAAATCCAAAAATTACTACATGTCCATCAAATGTGTAAGTCGTTCGACCAATCTATGTTCACCAAAGCATCAACTACTTAAGAAGCGAGTGAACACGATCACATAAGATAAGCAAACAAATATATGCATTAATATTCATCCGCACAATATCAACAATTCTAATTTAAGTTCATTTTAATTAAATTAATTCTAAAATTACTATGTGTCCACCAAATGTGCAAGCCCTTCCACTAATTTTTTTCACCCAAACAACAACCACTCAAGGAAAGGGTGAGTATGACCACAAGAGTTAACCAAAGATATATATACACATTAATATTCATCCGCACAATATCAACAAGTCCAATTTAAGTTCATTTTAATTAATTTAATTCTAAAATTACTATGTTTCCATTAAATGGGTAAGTCCTTTCACCAATTTGTGTTCATTCAAACAATAATCACTTAAGGAAGGGTGAGCACGTCTACAACAGTTAATCAAAAAGTTATAATTATATATAAGGCCATGTTACATAAAATAAAAGCTAAGTAAAATTAACTAAATAAAAAAATACCTAGAATTAATTGAGTTTCAATAATTATTCTCCAATTGCATGAGAACATAAAACGAGAAGAAAATTTATTAACATATTATTCAATCTAAAATGTCAGCATATTACTCTATTCTAAACGTGTAATTTTTGTATCTCATGTTACTCTAACTTTTATTTAGGTAGAAAGTGTACTCATTATATATATATATATATATATGTGCGTGTGTGTGTGTGTGCATGTGAGTATATATGGTTGTGTATGGTTGTGTGTGTTAGTATATGAGGGACTTCATGTATGTATAGGAATTCATGTGGTATACGTGTGTGCATATATGTATATATATGTGCTTGTGTAAGTATGTCTATATATATGCATGAGTGTGTGTATATATATGTGGGTGAAATTGTGTGTGTATATATGTGCGATTAAGTAAAAGGATATATATGCGTGGGGAGTGTATGTGTGCACGTGTGAGTATATGAGGGACTTCACGTATATATAGGAATTCATGTGTTATACGTGTGCATATATATATATACACATATAATATGAGAGGAAGGTATTTTACTGTTCCAAAATATCAACGATTGAGATCAAAGTTTTGGGGTCAATCTAAGGGTCTTACATTGTGCCATGTCACAATTTAAGAATTATGACATGACAAATGAAGAGAAAATACGCGTGAGGCTCCTAACCCAAACCCAACCTTCACCCGATGCCCCCCTCCCTCCTTATGTCCCTCTATCATCCATCTTCCCCCGCCTCTCTCTAACGCCCCCTCCTTCTCTCTAACGTACAATACAGGTAATCTTCTCTAACACACAATGCACATACACGCACACGCACATGCAAACACACACACACACACACACACACACACACATAAATGATTTAGGGCACGCATAAGAGATTTTTGGTCATTTTATTTTGATTTTTTTATAGGTGACCTGATTATACTTGAACTCCCAAGGTTAGATCTCTCTTCTTACATGTATGCTCAGATTAAGGATTCGATTTTTTGTGTTTCATTATTTGTTTTAGATCTATTGATTTTGTTTTAGATCTGTTTACATGTATGCTCAGATTTACGATTTGGGCCTGACTTTGGGTTATTTTATTTCTGATGGTTCGATTTGTGATTGATTTATTTAAAATTAGCTTTTTTTCTTCTGATTTTGGGATCTTTGTTGCTTATACATAGATATATATGTGTGGTTTCGAAATTAATTTTTGAATATCCCAATAAAGATGGTAATTTGACATATGGTTCGTTTGCATTATATCTTACGCAGAATGGAGACCGACAGACTTCGTGGATTATAATATTTGGGTTTGAAACTGTTTGGAAATGTGGATTTGAAACTATTTTATAGTTGTTTCATGGCAAATTAATTTTTAGTTTTAACAACACTCTTATACTTTTTTTGGTTATTTTAGGTAACATGAACCCCAAGCGTTCGACAAAATTGGCAAGTTAGTATTTTAACTGTGAACTTATTCATTTCCCTTTTTATATTATAAATCTATTAATCTAAATTGTTTTATAGTTGTTTAGATGGTCCTTTTCGTGATAAACATAAGTTTATATGGTGTATGAAAATAGATCCTTTGGATTTTAAAGAAAGTAAAATAGATCATTTCTTGAGCGAATTTGTCATTTTTGAATGTTAATATCAACATAGAAATCATATATAATTTGGATCGAACATGGAAGTTTTGTATACAAGTTTGTATTGAATTCTTGAGTGTTTCGAGATGTCATTTTGGTAATTGTTTGATTTTCTCATCTAGGTCTTTGTTAGATTATCTCATCTAGGTAATTATAAAATTTTGTATTATCTGCTTTTAGTAAAAAGGTATTCTTTATCTTAGCTTTTATAATTGAATGAATCTCACATATTTAGTCATGAAAAAAAACCTTTATTAAAGGAGTTATACCTATTCTGTTTGAGTTTGGCTTAATTTAGTTTGATGTATGGGGTGAGGTTGAAATGATTTTAAGGCATTTTTCTAATCTCTTTTTGTGCTTTCAGGGATTATTCTAGATATGAAGTGGCGCAACATTTGGAATATGATTCTTACCAACAATTACTTGATAGGATTTTGAGCCATTGATTTTTACGGTAAATTTTCATCATCTGACTTTGTGTAGTTCTTTTTAATGTTTGTTTACCCATTAAGCGATACACATTTAGATATTCAAACTTGGTTGTTAGATGCTTAAGTTTTAATGTATTACATTAGTTTTCAAAGATATTTTGCTTTTAGTTTATTTTTTTCATCTGGGTGGACTAATTCAACAAGGACGGGTTTTTGGTTATGGTGTTGTGCAAAAGGGTAAAGTATTATAAAACATACATTTCCTACAAGCTTTTTGTTATGCGTTAACAATTAATATGTTCGGATCATATTTGTTTATTGAGTTTTAATTTGTAAACAAATCACTTATTTGTGTATCGATTTTGATAACATTGGAGAAGATATTCTATTACAGACGGTTTTGTAACACTTTTCTGAAGTCGATTGATAATGTTTTCGCTATTTTGTTTGGAAACTGAGATGTCTGAGGTGTATTATAAGTGTGAGAAATGCTCTGAATGGAAGATTGCAGAAATGGATATAATTTATTTTGTGGTGGTTTATTTTTGAGTTTATGATATATTTTTTCTCTTTTATTTTAGGATTAGCTCTTTTTTTTCTCTTGCATTATTGATTAGATCTGGGCTTTGTTAGATCTGGAAGATGATTGAAGACGACGGTAAGTGAACATGAAGTGTTTGACAATGGAAATTTTCAATTTTTATTATATTTTTCTTCTTCAACTTCATTTGATCAGGTATGTCATTACATATTTCGTAGGCCCAATGTGAGAATACAATTTAAAAGATCACCAACCTGAGTTGATGTATCCGTAGACAGAAAAAGGAGATATTTTTTTATGATCACCCACCTGAGAATACAATTTGTAGCCCCATATTCCGTTATACAGAATCAACCCCCCGAACATTTAACAGAAGGCTTTATAACCTTCTTACTTTTACCACCTGACCTTTTCTATCTATTAATGGAATTTGTTGAACTCAACCTTCATTTTGTCTTATGCAGGTAATTTAGTGAATGTCCTAATCCCACGCCTGAAGCCCAATGGCGAACCATCACCGGGGGTGAGAAACATTAGGACAAATTGAAGTCGCTCACCCCTAGTAAACTGTTATAAACTAATTTTCGGAAAATTATATGGATATCCCTTCTTATTTGTCATACTTATTTTTTACAGATGCTTTCCCTTTTGTTTTTTATAAGTTTGCTTGATTTCTAAATTTGCATGCTCACTACCCCTACATGATTGGCATTGGGGAGGGTGTTGCAAAATTAAAACAAAAGATGAGGCAAGTCTAATATTTAAAAAAAAAAGGAGAAGCATGCGTAATATCAAAGGAGAGTAACTATCCATAAATATAACAGGCAAAATGGGTTGTAAGCGTAATTCGCCCAATAGTTTTTGTTATGCTAATTGGGCCTTTTTTGTTATTTCCTTTTTTTTTCTTCCTTTTTAAATTTATGAGCAGCATTGGAGACTTATGTTTGTTATCATCCAAAACATATTTGAAAGGTTACGACTGAAGTGTAAAATATCTGCTTAAGTATGCAGTTTTTGCAAGACCCCCTGATTATTTTTAAAGGAAAAATGTCCTTGATTTCTGATTTTTCTTTTTAAGTTCACTTCTTTTTTACTTCTAATATTGTATCTTATTATGAAATTCATTTTTTTTTGTCTTTGATTGAATAGGTTTCAAGTCTACGTTGATGAAGACCCTCCTCCGCCAGCTGCTGCTGCTGACCAAGATAAGAAATCAGAGGCTCCAGCGGAGAAGAAACGTGAGGAAAATAAACCTGGACAAGGAGAAGAAGAATGAGCTGCCAAGAAAAAAGGAAAAACCAGTCGAAAAAGACGAGGAAGAGGTCTGAACCGGAGGCACCTCCTGCTGCTGCTGTAGCAAAAGTGGAGAATAGTAATTAATGGAGATTTTTGTGTGGAGCTCAACACCTGCACGTTCTTTTTGTTGAATGTAAGTGTTTAAATGGCTTGCACACATCATGTTCATGTTTTTTTATCAGTTTCTTCTAGCCTGTTCTATTTAAGTAGTTTTTTTATGTTTTGTTTTCTCTCAATTATTGGTTTCAATAAGTGGCTTGAACTGCTAACATTTTCTATCGAGTTTTCATCATAAAGCACACTGTTCAAATGACAAAAAGATGAGATCCAATTTTTTTTTTCATATTTTTATTTTATTTTTTACCTGTTGTATATTGAAACGCAGCTTGGCTTTACTTTGTTGTTTATTGTATTTATAGATATAGGTTTTGTTAAAACACCGTCTGGTGCTTTTTACAGTATAGAAAAGGAAGAGGGGGAGAACATCTGTTTTACACTAATTTGAATGTATTATTTAATGCTGGTCAACAATTTTTCTTTAAGCTTTTACTACATATTAAATATCACTTTATATGATATCTCTCCCCAACATTCATTAGTGTTTTTAACCTCCATTTTGCAGGAGGTTGTTCTTGACTGAGTAAAATGATACAAGTTTAATTTCAAGGCTAGAAATGTAGGTCTCTTTTTATTTTTTTCGTTTCGACTTATATTTCATTATTTTTTTCATTTACTTATTTATATTGTATTTGTGTTTAATTAGGGGTTACTTCCCAAATTAATGAAGACCACACACTCCACGGGTGATAAGAAGAGGAATATTGATGATGGTATATACAGGGAGGGGATATAATTTTAGGCATAGGTTATTGGATAATTTGTTTGGCCCATGTGAAAGACAAAGATATTTTGGTCTTTGATTTACACATTTTTATGCTCTCTTTCCTCCATATGAATTTCTTTTCTATTAATTCAATCGTTTCACTCAGATATTGATTTTTATGTAGACAGATTGAGTTCATACTCAAGAAGTTTGTTTCGTTGAATAATTTGTTAGATGAATTTGAGCTTTTTGAGTATTGTTGGATTGGTTGTTATCCCTTTTAAGCAGGGTGGATAGTGCAATAAACAAAGGAGACTATGCCCATTTGTTTTTCAAAACTGTTACTTTGTTTATTTGAGGCACAATGTGAATTCGGTTGATGAATATTGTATATTTCACGTTATATGTGGATTTGTTTGATGAGATTAGATTATTTTAATGTTGTTGAACTATTTATTATTTGTTAAGCAGGGTGGATAATCCTATATATAAGGGATATTATTGCCATTTTTTTTAAATTACACTTTTTTTTGTTGAGGAACGAAATTTTTACTTTTTTACAATTATATACTTTGGAAATTTTTGCCGTTTTATGATTGCGTATTTTGGAAAGTTTTGACGTGCCTTCAGGCAAGGGCATTCCGCAAGTATATATATATATATATATATATATATATATATATATATATATATATATATATATATATATATATATATACCTAATCTTTCAATTCTATCCCGAAAATCTAACATAACTCATCAAGGGTGTAATTAATGACAAAGTTACTATTCTAAGGGGTATAAAATATTCGAACATGTGAAACTATGCTATCGTATCAAATTATACCAAATGGGTATAAATAAATAAAAAATATACAAAACTTACACAACCAAACGGGTTAAATTTTATGTATATACCCACAATAATATCAACTTCACATTTACATAACAAAGTGGGTCCAATTTTATGTAGATAGCCAAATTCAATATCAATTTTATATTTACACAACCAAATGGATCTAATTTCAATTATAATTTGACATTTATACAAAAATGGGTGCAATTTCAATATCAATTTCATATTTACACAACTAAATTGGTCCAATTTGATTTATATACCCAATTACATTATATAAACAAACATGCGTGCGCGCGCACACACACACATGTGTGTGTATACTTTATGTGTGTGTGTGTGTGTGTGTGTGTATCACCTAAAACTTGTATATTGATTTATCCTGGCATAAGTTCACTTATTATAAGAAAATAATAGAAAAGAGATATGAATTACTAAAATAATAAACTAAAGGAAATAATAGAGAGATGAGATAAAGATAATAAGAATCGGATTTACATGGTTTGGTACAAAGAGGTGCCTACGTCCACATGTGATGTGTTTGTTGTATTGAATTACTGGGCAAAAACAATAGTTGAGTACAATAGCAAAGCTCTCAAATTTTATCTATAAATGGACAACATAACAATATGGAACATATCGCGAATCCCCTAAAAGTGTGGGTGGGTGTGCTATTCATAGGCTATTAGAATAGAGAGAGAGAGAGAGAGAGAGAGAGAGAGAGAGAGAGAGAGAGAGAGAGAAGAGTGTCACGTGGCTTGCCTTTTATAGGTTAGACAAGTACAGGACTTATGTGTGAGGTAAGAGGAAAATCATAAAGTTAGTTATTGGCATATCTCTTCCACGTGTGTGCACTGCTGATGTTATCCACTCACGTAGTACATGGTTATTATAATAGAGTTAATTAACAGTGTTAGCTAACTGCTAGTTAATAGGGTTAAATGATCCGTCAAACCTGGCCAAGCCGACATCATTCTTGGGTCGACCATGTTATTAGCTAGGATCAACCTCCTTGCTCTGACATGTAAGTCCAAGTGTCTTCTTCTAATTGGTCCAAGAATCATTTCATATTTATTGTATAATATATACATTTATATATATATATATATATATATATATATATATATATATATATATATATATATATATATATATATATATATATATATATATATATATGTGTGTGTGTGTGTGTGTGTGTGTGTGTGTGTGTGTGTGAAGAAACACACACACACACACACAATCTGTGACCATTATTGTTGACGTGTAAGTCTTAGTGGACCAATCAGGAGAAGACACTTAGACTTACACGTCAGTAGGGGTCACAGTTTGGGTTTCCCATTTCAGTTGATATACATTTGGTTTTATTTATCAGATGATGTACTTGGATGTAGTTTATTTTTGTAGACTTACGATTTGGATTCTGTTTTGGGAACCAATGGTTTATTCGGTATTTATTATTTATCTATTGATGATGTGATGATTCAAAGTCTTATATTTGTTACGGATGAGTTATTATGTTTTATATTTCGCATGTTGTTACGTTAGTTAAAGATAACAATTGACACCAACTTATTAATTAGGTTCCAATCATAATATAAACCATTAACTATCACTGAATTCCATTAAGAATTCCTAAATTTCACAAATTGTGTTTTCTCCATTTCATACAATCCTGCCATTCAATTTGATTCCACAATCCAAATTAATGAAATTTAATATTGAGTTTCAATTATAAATCGGATTCCAATAATTTATAATAGTATTTCAACATCAATTGCACATTAATTCCACATAGGCCTCTATCGTGGCATAGGCAGTTAACGTTGCTATGACTGCCATAACACTCCACTTTCCTGCAGCCCAGCTACTACAGCGGCCGGTGGCACCGGTCGCCTAGGCCCACCCGGGGCCCTCAAATTGGTAGAGAGTGAGGGAAGCATTTCAGAAGGGACACCCATACGAGTTTTAGGGTACTTCTGAAGTAATTTTATCTTGCCAGTGGAAAAAGGATATTCAGCACCACCTGTACATAGCTGACTGTTGAGATATGAAGAAGTAGATGTTGGCCAGTTTTAGACTTGTTGAGGTCGCTTTACAATGGTGGGAGTCTATTACCGCTGTCGAAGAGAGGGATAGTATGCCCATTACTGAGTTTTGGGTGCAGTTTGACCATAAATACTTTTCGCTAGCCGTTGAGACAGAGATATCGAAGAGGTTCAACGAGGTAGTTCAGGGTGATTGTTTTGTAGCTGAGTGATAGGAGGAGTTCACACATTTGGCTAATTTTATACAACATGAGGTGAACAATGAAGAGAAAAAGAAGATAAAATGTATGGATTGGCTAGCCTGGAGGATCAGACAACACTTGATAGGTAACCCGCATTAAGGACTTATACTGATGTCGTTAATGACGCCCTCTTACATTTCCAGATCATCGCTTCTATCTGAAAGGAAGTAAGAGAGGGAGTGAGCCTAGCCAGCCGGGCAAGGGATGTAGGAATAGTGCTAATGGATCACTGAAGCAGCAGACAGGCAGACAGTAAGGGCAAGATTCTCGACAGGGTGATTCTTCTAAGAGATTTAAATCTAGAGATTATCGACCTGAGGGATTTTTCAGATACGATAAATAGGGTCCTCAGCAGTAGTAGCAAAACGTTCCCTAGGGCCATCAGGGCCAAAGAAACAATAGGGGAGGCCAGTAAGGCCAGTAGTAGGGATAATCTCGACAGGGCCAGAGGAAGGGAACTTACTAGGGCGCTGCTTTGTGTGCGAGCAGACGGGTCATACGAAGAGAGAGTGTCTACATAGGGGTAGTGGATAATAATAGTAGGATTCCCAACGAGGGAATCTGGATCAGTTATCTCCAACAGTACCAGTCCCATCGCAGCAGGGGCGGGTACAGTACGAACATGTTTATAACGTCCAAGATGCAGTCATATAGCAGGCCCCACAGGCTTCGCCTCTAGTAGAGGGTATGTTTCCTATATACGGTCTTGAGGGAAGGATTTTATTTGATACGGTAGCATCACACTCATTTATAGCCACCAGGTTTGCACATACGACCGATTTCTTAGAGACAACTGGTAGCCTTATTATGTGAGTAGAGTCACCTTTGGGGAAGTGGGTCGTTTATACACTCAATCTGTATGGGTATGGGTATTGATGTGGGGAGATTACGTTTATCCGTCGACCTTCCAGTGTTAGATATGGAGGTTAACCATATTATTTTGGGTATGGATTGGTTAGCCTAGCCTAGAAATTGAGTTCGTTATTGATTTAGCATTGGGTACGAGGCATATCACTCGAGACATTATCGCATTGCCCCTTCAGAGATGCGAGAGTTGAGGGAGAAAATTCAACATCTGCAGGGTTTTATTAGACAGAGTACATCACCATAGGGTGCGTCGGTGTTGTTTGTCAAGAAGAGGTATTGATCACTTCAATTATGTATCAATTACAAGGAGTTAAACAAAGTCACGATTCGAAATAAGTACCCGCTACCTCAGATCAATGATCTGTTAGACCAGTTGAGGGGAGAAACTTGCTTCTTCAAGATATATTTGAGGTCAGAATATCATCAGTTGCGCATCAGAGAGGAGGACATTCCTAAGATTTCTTTTTAGATAAGGTATAGGTCATATGAGTTTAGGGTGATGCCATTTGGGCTCACTAATGCGCCAACAGTGTTCACGTATTTGATGAACCGAGTTTTTAGAAATCTCCTTAACCAATTCCTAATCGTGTTCATCGACGATATTTTGGTTTACTCTCGTTCTGAGGATGAGCATGTCGAGCATCTACAGACACTACGGGATCACTAGTTGTATGCTAAATTCGAGAAGTGGGGATTTTATCTTCGAGAGGTGCATTTTTTGGGCCATATTGTGTCTGACAGGGGTATTGTTGTTGATTCGAGTAAGGTATCGGTGGTGAGGGAGTGGGAACAACCCATGACACCGATCGAGGTTCGTAGTTTTCTAGGATTGGCAGGATATTATTGGGTCTAGAGTTACACCGATTCAGACATGAGGCACATAGAGCTAGATTTTGGTAACCAGGTTTTGGTACAAGTGTCTCCCATAAAGGGGGTTATAAGGTTCGATAAGAAAGGGAAGTTAGCACTGAGATATGTGTGACTATTCTCGATTATCAAGAGCGTAGTACTAGTGGCATATAGGCTGGGACTACCAGAGAACTTACAGCGGATTCACGATGTGTTCCATGTGTCATCGCTGAAGAGGTACCAGAGGTGCGAGAGGGATTTTTGACATGTTCCATTAGATGAGATAGACTTGAATCTAGATATCTCGTACAAAAAGAGATCGATGGTGATACTTGATCGTAGTGAGTGTAAGTTGAGGTCTAAGGTGGAACCCTTTGTTCGAGTTCAGTGGGGGCATCACAATGTTGACGAGTCGAGGTGGGAGAGGGAGGATGACATGCGTGAGCAGTAACCAGAGTTATTCACCGCCAAGTATGTCCTAATTTCGAGGAGGAAATTTCTTTGTAAGGGGGGGAGTATGTAACACCCCGTATTTATGAGTATTAAATATTTAATTAATTCGATTATTTTAAATTACATGTGTGACATAATTGATTTGAATTAATTAATATGTGCTTACTAAAATATTAATCGACAGAGGTAATAATTAATATTTATGCAATATAATTACTAAGTGATTAGTAAAGAATTATTTTACGTCATAGCAAGTGATAGTGATGTGATATTGTTATATCTCAATGGGAGTCGCGTGTAGAATATATGAGCTCGAGATAGGAAATTATTGTAGGGTGACTCGGATGGAGATTTTGAGGTCAGAGTTCATTCCGAAAGGGTCAAGATAGCCAAAATAGTGTACCGGGGGATAGTAATTGGGTTCCAGGTCCTTTCTAGAGATAATCGGGCCCACACGGGGGTATTCAGGTCATTTAGGCTTGGCCCGTCAGCCTAATTTTAGGATTAGGGATATTAAACATAAGTTTAAGAGTTAGAGGCAGCCATAAATTAGATTCAAAACCCTAGAAATTGAGAGAAAAGAGAATGAAGAAAATAAGGGAACTTTGGAGGCCAAATTCAAGGGGGAATTGATTGTGCTTTGTCAAATACGTCTACTACAACGAGTAATCAGATCCTAAGAACCTATAAAGGAAATTAATGTGACAACCCGCATTCCGAAATAAGGGGTGGCCAGCCCGATACTCCGACATATACGGTAATCATGGACGGAGATCATTCTCAGCACCACAAATATAGTAAGAGTAACCGAGAAAACCACCCATTAATTCAGAAAACGGGTTGTCAAAACAATTTAAGTAAGTTAAAAGTTGAATTAAGAAAACGGTTTAAACAACCCATTCTAGAAAAATTGTGGAATTCAAAGAAACATTAATGACATACATCTAAAACAACTATATACAAGGGAAGAACCGAATATGCTGTCGGTCCACAGCTACACAAAAGTGAGTACAACAGTTATATGATATGTATTACAATCATTAAACAATTACAAGTTTTGGGCCACACGCCCGAATGACCGACCTGATCATAACTAGATATAAAAAATGATGGCGTCTAGCAAAATGTCATGTAATATCCGTAATTTCATACAGCTTCGTAAAAGCAAAAGAGTAGAAATATCAACACGGGCGTCCTTGCGGAGGAGCACCTGGGCGGATACAATAATATGCACAGCATAGAAAAAATGAACGGGTCAGGACCCGGTTTATATATAGTTCCCAGATGAACAAGAAGCATGCTAGATATGTACAGTTAATCGTGGGAAAGAACATCAGAAATCTAACAACTTAAGCATGAATTATAATAAGACAACTAAAATGGCATGCCTACAACAAACTACGCAAGAGAATGAAATGATGCGTTAATTAAATTAAAAGCTTATATTCCCCAATTTCCACTTTAATCTAGTTTCAGTTCCTTAACATGAGTACACTATCTTTATTTTCTTATTTCTTTCAAATTCCCATTCCTTACCAGGAATGTAATTATCATAATACCATTTAGTGGAAATATGCAACCCTCAAGTCCCACTTGAGTTTAGAAAAGTTATATTTTTTATACATATAACGATTCTAAGACCGCCCCTCCGAGTTTCCCCACTGGGCGCGCCCCTAAATGACTATAATCTTCCAGGGGCCCATCAAACAAGGCAGCTTGGGTACCTAGCGCACGTCGGGAAGTGGCCATATGCCTGCGAGTGAGTCATAACCACACCCGGAATTACCTCACTAGCGCATAAAATACATATAATAAACCCGCGTATGGCCGAGGACTATAGTCTCCCTGCATTCACTAGTCAAGGAACATCACCTCATGCGCGAGCTTCCCTTATGATAGCATTTAGAGAGGTGTGTTTAAGTAAATTAGCATTTACTATAAAAACCATACTTTCCTTTCCCATTTAACTTTATGTGTTTCATTTTATTTGAAACCATAATCATAGGATTTTTCATTTATATTTGCCATAGGTTATGCCTTTGATAAGTCTCCCAGGGATTATATTCATTTCCCGAACTTAAGGTCTTATGTGCCTCAATTCAAGCCCCTAAAGTCTCCAAGTATGGGCCTATAACTCACATCCATACTATTAGGATGCACAAAGAAAAGTGATGTCTTAACATCAGTTAGGACAACCCCTCCCCCGGACTTAACCCCAAGTGAAACCCATTCAACACTAGGGTGACAACCGACTCAACTAGGACTCTAAAAGCCAAGGTTTACTTCATTCAAGAAGAGTCCTAAGTTCCTAGGGGAAGAAAGGGATTTAAAAACAAAAATAGAAATTTGGTTGAGAAAACAGGGGACCGGTCGACCGGTCCCAAGACCGCGGTCGACTGCGTCTCAATTTTTAGCCTATACTGAAAAGCAGAAAACTCATTTCGGACGAGCCGGTCGACCGGTAGGGGACTCGCGGTCGACCGCGCCCTTAATTTTGTGCCTTTGAAAGAAAGCAGTGTGCCCTCCTCCGAAGGCCCGGTCGACCGGTCTAAGAGACGCGGTCGACCGGTCATTGCAGACCTAGACCAATCTTCCTATTTCTTCTTCTAAACCCAAAATCAATTACCAACCCAAAATCATCCAACCACATTTAATGATACTAGAAGATCATAAATGCTCCCATCAACATTTTTCTACCTCAATCAACAACCAATCTCTACCAAAGATGTTGATACCCATAAATCCAACCAAAAACCACAATTATAATACATCAAAACTATACATAACTACCCATACTAATTATCCATCTTAAACTATATAATAGCAAGTAGAAAACTTGCCTTGGGGCTTTAATTTCAGTCTTGGTTGTAGAAGAATGCAAGATCCAACCACAAATCTTCAATATCTCTCTTTCTCCACAAGTTTCTTCCACTCTCACTCTCTCTCTTAGGGCTAGAACACTTAGGGCAAATAAGAGGAAATGAAAGGCTTGGGGAAAGACTAAAACGTGGCTTAGGTTATAAGTCTCCAAATCTTTAATTGTCAATACCGCAATAATTAATTTCTAATACGCAATATGCCAAAACCAGTCAAAAGTGCCCAAAATCTCAAAATACAATATGGCACACATTTCGACTGTCTCACACCTTCCGGAACTAACTACACCCTCCAAATTATCATTTGGAAATTCTCTAAGCCATATTAAGTTCCGGTTTCATTTTAATTCAAATTGCCATTTTAATTTTCATGACAAAATAAAACACCACATGGTAATAATCACTTACCCACATGGTAATTATACGACTTATTAGTAAATATTAACTTATTTCATCAAATTAATACTTACCCACACCCGGCATTTTATATATGCAACTACTCAACATAGTAAATAAATATAAAATGGGCTCCCAAAAGTGAGGGTTGTTACAATTAATTAACTTGATTTTATTTTATATTACAAAAACTCATGTTCATATCATGGTAGGTGTAGACAAACTCGTTTTGGGCAGGGATGTCACATGAAAAATAGGTTTTGGGGGATTTGGACATTACATGTGGAATTAATGTGCAATTAATTTAAACCCAGTAGTTAATTTCGTTTAATTTGGATTATGGAATCAAATTGAATGGGAGGATTATATGAAATGGAGAAAACCCAATTCGTGAAATTTAGGAATTCTTAATGGAATTCAATTATAATTAATTGTTTATATTATGATTGGAACCTAATTCGATGTGTGATAAATTGGGTATGTTTGGGTTGATTTTTAAGAAGAATCGATGGAGGTTTGGGTGAACAACAATGGAGAAAATCAGTTGGGGGAAGAAGAGCTGCCGAAGCAGCATCGATCGATCGATCGACGATGCTTCACTTCGGGCAGTTTTTCCTCCCTTTTTATTTTTTGGCTCTATTTTCTTTGGGATTTGTTCTAGATTTATTTATTTAGTGAAAAATAAATAGGGAGCCAATTACCTTGGGATTATGGGTGGATATAATTGGGTTTAGGAAAGTGAGATATGGTAAGTAACCTAAGAAACGAATAACATGAGATAAATTCGTGAAGATTTAAATATGACCGATTGGGTGAGTTCGAGTATTTTAACAAGTCAAGATACATTAATTATTTAATAGATGTGAAATTAAATAAATTTAGAGTCGGGAAATATACTCGGGGATTATGGGCTAGTGCTACGGGTGTTGGGCACAAGTTGGTCGAATTTATTTTTATTATATATATATATATATGTGTGTGTATGTGTGTGTGTGTGTGTGTGTGTATGTGTGTGTGTGTGTGTGTGTGTGTGTGTGTGTGTGTGTATGTGTGTGTGCGTGTGTGCGTATGTGTAATTTATAAATATTGATGTTCATGATATATATGTGAAAACATACCCGTCTAGTGCTATCATCGGAGGTTGGGCGATGTGGGTGAATCCCATGGCTAGTGAATGCAGGGAGAGTATTATCCCCAAGTCATATCGTTCGGCATTTTATTGTATGTTTTATTTCGAGGTGAAATGTTTTGGGTATGAGTCGGTCTCACTCTCAGGGAAATATGGTAACCGTGTTTGAGCGAGTATATCCGGGTTATGATAGCAACTGCCAATCAGCAAGTAGGGAGTCAATCGTACGAAACAAGTTCTTCGAATGATGAAGAATCAAACAATGGTGCAAACACAAGATCTCTATGACATTTCGTTATGTAAACTCGGATCTTGTAAACAAGGAAGGATATTTTTGCTATGAAAATATTGGTAAACAATTGTAGAAAACGAATAGATTCTATTACTTTTTGTATGTTCTGTACACTTATTTTTCTGAGCAAAAGACGCTATAAATAATATTTTTGAGGCAGTGTGTCATTCCAACGAAATCAGCATGTCGTTTAAATAAATACAGCATCTAGTTGAAACGAAAGTGTCATGTTGTTTGAACGACAACCCAATGTCATTTGAATGACCTGTAAAGTCATTTGAACCATGTAAACAACAATGAACAGTTCATACGACTCTAAACTCGAGATAACTCAGGAAAAAAAATTAAATCATCTCGAAAAGCAATGTGAAAACGTGAAACGTGCACCAAAACATGGCATGATCTATCTTTGAAGATTGGCCGCTACGTCTTCAACACAACGTCATAGGCTTAAGGGAATCGTGACAAGTAAAAACTATCCTATGACTCAAAGTAGTTTTTGTACGAAATAATGTCGATACATACAAATTGACACTATTTGGAATTTTGTTCTTCCAAATTAGACTCCTCAAACGTTAGGGACTCCTTCTTCAAATTTTTAATTATTCATATAAGATTATCTCTCTCCCCTTAATGTAAGTGAACTTATCCCTAAGTGTCTTCTCACGCGCCCTGGAATAATTAATCAATATCTTTATCCTCAATGGCATGTACATCAAACCTAGAAATTTTAGAGTCTTCTAATTCTTTCTCTAAAACTTGAACTCCATCTTCACTCTCTTTATTTGACACTGTTAAAGTTATAAAATCATGGTTTATGTCCATAAACGTTTCATGAAGGATATTTCTTTGATTTTGAATATATTGCAAAATATTTATTTCAGCTTTGAATCGAAAAAAAATTGCAAGAATTTTAATTCTTTTTGAAATTTTCAAATTTAAAAGAGCTAATATTTCAGCACAATTATAAAACTTATTATACTCATCTCGAATATCAAAGTCATCGTCATCGCTAAATGCATCAGACAACTTATCATAATGATTACTCGTAAAAAAACACGAGAACTAAACAATACAAAACAAGGATCTACACGAAAACTTAGTGTAACCCACTTTGATACTAAATTGAAAAGGCCTGATGGTGCTTAGGTAGGGATGGTGTAAAACAAAATTTCTATTTTTTTATATTTTTTAATTTTAAAGAATAAAACTTTAAAAAATAATAAAACGCTACACCCCTTAAAATCAATTATTGTGAAAAAATGATTTACCCAATTTTATCTTTTTAACCAAAAACATGCATCTAGGTGACAAGGAGATAAAATAAATAAATCAATCGTATATCACACTGATGTATGAGAAAAACCACGAAGGGAAAAACCTCGTACGACCCAGCCAAATAGAATATTATGATAAGGTTTTATAAAGACTAGATAGTGAACTTACTCAACGACTTGTCTGCCTCGCAAGCCTTGATGCTCTTTTATCTTCAACCTCTCATCCACAGTGAAATATAGGTCCCACGCAAGCTTCCACATCACATGAATCCACACGCACCTCAATATCTACTGATGAAAGATAGTAACCGTCTATGAAATCGAAACACAAAATCACCGCTTCTTCATCGTAATGCCGCAAACTACTAGTACGGAGTCCATCGCACGAAATAAGTTCTCTCAAGATAAAGAGAAAACAAACCTTATTGGACAAAACAAATATCTCAAAGCATATGAATATGAAAACTTGGATCTTTAAATACAATGGATGAAACTAGGGTTTTGGAACATTAGTAAACACATAGGAAAACATTTTTTTGCCAAAAGTTCGTGAAAAATCTAAGTACAGTATGCCTTAAATATGAAACACACGAATTTCGAGGCGACAAGTTCATGCAAACAAAAATATATGGTTCATTCGAATGAAAAAGCATACTTCATTCTAACGACACTCGGGTTCATTCGAACGAACTATCTTTTTCGTTCCAACGAACTTCCAACGAGCTTTCAACGGATATCCTTCTATTTGACAGAGAGAGCCCGTTTGATGTTCGTTAGATGTACGTTCTAATGAGGTTACAATGATCTTTTTAATGAGCTTATAACTTCATTCAAAAGAAATTTCCATTTCGTTGTAATGAGGTATTTGGATCCATTATAACGAACTCATAATCTAAAAATATGTTTTGCTAAAAAATATTTGAAATATAGTTCCAAACAATTTTGTTTAAAAACAAACACCCAAAATATATTCCAAGAATAATATTCAATGCATCCATACCTGTGAGATTCTTGATAAATGTTAAAGAAACTTGGCACGATGCGTATCCATCTTTGAAGCTTTACCGCAATGTCTTCATCAAATATGGGCTTACGAGATCAACAATACAAAACCTAACCTATGACTCAATTTTTTTTTGAAATTAAACCAATTACAAACAAATTGACTCAATTAGAAATTCGTCCTTACAAATCACCCCTTTGGCTACTCCGGGATAAAACCAAGATAAAAACCGCATGGGCCGCTGGGCTCTCTAAAGACTCAATCCCCAACCTTAAAAGGAAAAAAAGTACAGATACTCGAACGATACATACTCTGAGTAGCTTTGCACGCTTAAGTAACTTTCTCATATTGCAAACCTTCACACTTAAACACACCTTGAAATGCAAAGAGAAAATAACATGTATAAAATTTTGCATAAGAATAAAATTTTCCCTACTTTTAACAATCTCAACCTAGGTACGATGTCTCCCCCTAAGATAAATATGTCCTAATCATGAAAGGAAAGATACCATTTCTTTCGCTTTTTTTTTCAGGAATAGACCAAACAAGAAAGCATAAAATTATATTTCCCTCTCATAAACCAAATCTCACCTAAATATGTGAACATAAAATATAAAGAGTATTTACAAAAGAAGGAATAATGTCCTGGAACGGTGTAGAGTGCAACAAACACGACATGACCACTCAAGCGCAAATAATCCAAACAATGATCAAATAATATCAATACCGATACAAAAAGATACCAATATGCATAACAATGATGTATGATATAATTTGAAATATGAAATTTCACTGCACACAATGAGGAATATCAATATGATCATATAGCATGCCAAATAAAATTCAAAGATAAAGCAAAAGGAAAACATAGATTAAATGCAAACGCAGTGACTCAAAACCAAACAATACCACACACACACACACACACACACACATATATATATATATATATATATATATATACACCAATGACATACCAGCACATGTATAGTGGTATAAACAACCACGAAACTCGACACACACACATAAACTTTACACATTAGAATAGTATTGATGTGTCAAAACATGTGGGATGGAATGAATGCTTGTGAAGTAGATTCAAATGAATTATGATCTAGTCACTCAAATATGTTTAAGGACTTCTATTTGATTGCAAAACTTTACCAAACTAATATTTAACCTCAAGTGATAAGATAAAGTGAACTCTATAAACAAACAAGCACAATGCACACAAGATTAGAATATTAATGATTCTACTAATTAATACCTTCCTGACATGATAAGCATAACTTGGATTCATAATGAAAACCTATTGATCTTCAACTAAAACACCCTCAAAATCTAAACATATGTCGCATTTTCTTTTCACCCAATTCTTTTAAATGTATCATGTTTAATAATCAAACAAACAAACTAGTTTGCCTTAGTATTTTT
The DNA here is from genome assembly GCA_949130495.1 of Sambucus nigra. Lineage (NCBI taxonomy): Eukaryota > Viridiplantae > Streptophyta > Magnoliopsida > Dipsacales > Adoxaceae > Sambucus > Sambucus nigra. Next base: position 102,546,007 of record OX422208.1, read on the forward strand.
TCTGTTTTTATTGCCTTTCAACCTTTTCAAAGATCTCTTGCCAACAGTGACTTTTTCGCACAGGAGATTTGCTATTTTTATATCCCTTTCTCGTGAATCCTCATATTTGCAATAAAAATCAAACAATTTCACATGTAACGGTTCTTATATGCACAAATCCCCCATAGTGACAAAATATGTAGATGACAAGATTGATGGGAGAATAACTCATATACCTAAAATATAACATGTGAAGTTAAAATTCAAAAGAGCTCGGGCATGTATGTGTGGAGGCATATACAAAGGGAATCCATTAAGCAAATCAAAGTCAAATAACTCCATGTAAGCACGATTAACAACAATCTAAGCATTGAAATTAATAATCATATGTCTTAGATACATGAAAACATCGAATGAAATGGTGTCAAACATACCAATATGACACACAGAATGTGTAAAGCTAAAATATGCAAAACTTAAAAAATCTTTTTGAGTTTTTATAAAAAAAAATTAAAAATACCAATTTAAAAAATAAACTAACTCAAAAGATAAATGATTTTTTTTTTCAATATGATCCAATAAATGAAAAACTCAAAAAATATACAATTAGCAAAAATATATAACATGAAGTGCCAAAGATGGTGTATCCAAATATGCAAGAAATCTACAAATATGCAAGCAAGCATTCATAAGATATAAGAGTAGTGTGAAAGCATGTGAGGATTAACCAATATAACATTTAGCACCTCCAAAACTGATTTCCTAACCTAAATAGATGAATACCCAATGCAACGAGTTTCAGGAATCATGGGACACTAGACTTAAACATCCTAGGGTCTTTATTAAAATCATAGCAAAAATGCCTAGGGTGACCTTTTCTATTGTAGTGTGTGCACATTTAGACACGATAAGGATTGGGACCTTTGGATTAACCTTTTTTAACACCATAGGAAGTGGCTAAACCTCTAAAACATACGATAATCTTAGCTTTTAAAAAGGAAGCATTAGAATCATAAAAGCTAGTACCATCACTACCAACACTACTTGACTATCTTAGATCATTTTTTAACTACAAAATTCTAGACTCAAGAAAAGAATTAGACTCCTTAAACATTAGGGAATACTTCTTAAAAATTTTAATTTTCCCTAGAAGGTTAAGTATTTTCCCCTCAATGTAAGCGAACTGATCCCTAAGAGTCTTCTCACGTGCCCTCAAAATCATTAATCAATATATCTTTATCCTCAGTGACACGTACATCATCCATCGAAATTTTATAGTCTTCCAATTCTTTCTCTAAAATTCAAACTCTATCCTCACTCCCTTTCTTGGAAAAAAATTAAGTTTTAAAATTACGGTTCATGTCCACAAGCATCTTGTGAAGGATATTTCTTTTAGTTTGTATATTTTGAAGTAAATCAATTTCACCATTAAAAAAATATTTTTCAAGAACTATAATTCTTTTTAAAAAATTTAAATTCAAAAGAGCTAATGTTTGAGCATGATTATGAAGCTTATTGTACTCATCTTGAATATCAAAGCCATTATCATCGCTAAACGCATCAAACAACTTATCACAATGATGACTCGTCAAACAAATATAAAATATGGAGAGATAAATATACCACCCTAAACAATATGAAACAAGGATCTACACGATAACTTAGTGTAACCCGCTCTGATACCAATTTGAAAAGGCCCGACGATGCTTAGGCAGAGATGGTCACAAATAAAAATTCTATTTTACAGATTTTTTTATTTTAAAGAATAAAACTTAAACAAATTAAACCCAATAGAATTTTCACCATTTAGAACCATTTGTCATGAAAAACGATTTACCCAATTATATATTTTTAACCTAAAGCATGCATTTAGCTTATATGTAGATAAAACAAATGAATCAATCGCATAGCACACTGATGTATGTGGAAAACCACAAAGGGAAAACCCTCAGACGACCCAATCAAATAGAACACTATGATAAGGTTTTACAAAGACTAGAAAGTAGACCAACTCAACGACTCATTTCCCTCGAAATCTTTGACGCTCTTCTATCTTCAGCCTCTTCTATACAGTGCAACGTAGGAATACACCCATATAAGCTGCCATACGACATGAATCCACACTCACCTCGATATCCACCAATGAGGCTCAGAAACCATCTACAAAATCGAAACACGGAATCACTGCTACCTCATCGCAATATGAAAAACCACAAGTGTGAAGTTCACCGCACGAATAAGCTCTTTCAAAATAAAGAGAAAATAAACTTGGGTGGCCAACACAAAGATCTCAAAGCAAATGAATATGAAAACTTGGATCTTTAAATACAGTGAGTGAAACTAGTGTTTTGGAATTTTGGTAAACTGACCGAAAAATGTTTTTTACTAAAAGTTCTTAAAAAATCAGAGTCCATCATGCCTTAAATAGTAAAACACGAATTTCGATGCGACAAACTCATTTGAATAAAAATATATGGTTCGTTCGAACAAACATATTACTTCATTCTAATGAAACTCAGGTTCGTTTGAACGAACTAGCTTTTTCATTCCAATGAACTTCCAACGAGCTTCCAACAGATATCCTTGTGTTTGACAGAGAGTACTCGTTTGATGTTAATTAGATGTCTGTTTTAATAAGGTTCTAAATATCTTTCTAATGAGCTTACAACTTCGTTCCAACGAAGATTCCATTTCGTTCTAACGAGGTATATGACTTCATTATAACGAACCTAAAATCCAAAAATATTTTTCTCCAAAAAATATTGTAAAAACAGTTCCAAATAATTTTGTTTAAAAATTAACACCCAAAATAAACTCCAATGATCATATTAAATGCACCCATATCTATGAGATTCTCGATAAACGTGAAGACAAACTTGGCACTAAACACAATATGATTCATATCCATCTTTGAAGCTTTACCGTTGCATCTTCATCAAATATGTCATAAGCTTGCGAGATCGACGATACAAAGCAAAACATATTACTCAAATGTTTTGTCCGAAATTATGACAATTACAAGCAAATTGACTTGATTGAAAATTCTTCCTTGCAAATCTCCCCGTTAGGTTATTCTGGCACAAAACTAAAATAAAACCCTATGGGCCATCAAGCTCTCTAAAAGACTCAATCCCTAACCCCAAAAGGGAAAAAAGGTACAAATGCTTGACAGATACATACTCGGAGTATCTTTGCACATTTGAAAAACTTTGTCGAATGTTGCAAACTTTAACATTTAAATATACCTTCCAATGCAAAGAGAATATAACAAGTATAAAAAATTTACATAAGAATAAATTTCTCCCTATGTCTAATAATTTCAACCTAGGTACGATGTCACCCCTAAGAAAAAAATATTATAATCATGAAAGTAAAGATAATATTTCTCCCCCTTTTGTTCAAGAATAAACAAAGCAAGAAAGCATAAAATTATTTCTTCCTCATAAACCAAATCTCCGCTACATATGTGAAAATATAATATAAAGGGAAATTACGGAAGAAGTAATAATGTCATGCAACGATGATGTGCAACAAACCCAACATGGCCATTTAAGCACAAATAATTCGAAAACTAATCAAATTATATCAATATTGATGAAAAAAGATACGAATATGAATAAGAACGAAGTATAATACAATTTGAAAATTAAAATTTCAATGCATACAATGAGAAATACCAGTATGATCATATGGCATGCCAAATAAAATCCAGAGAGAAAGCATATGGCAAACATGGATTAAATGTAATATATAGACTCAAAACAAACCGATACCTTATAAATAAATATGCAGAATACACCAATAGCATACCGACACACACACGCACACACACACACACACACGGAGAGACATATATATATAAACAATCACAAAACTCGATGCAAAAGTATTGACGTGTCTAAACATGTGGGATTGAATGAATGGGTGTGAACTAGATACAAATGAATTTTACTCAATTACTCAAATATGTCGAAGGAGTTCTATTTGACCACAAAACTTTATCAAACTAAGATTTAGCCTCAAATGATAAGATAAAGTGAACTATATGAACAAACAAGCATAATGAACACAAGCCTAGAATATTGATGATTCCACAAATCAATAGTGTCATGACATGATAAGCATAACTCGGATTCAATGTACAAACACATTGATCTTCAACTAAAATACCCTCAAAATATAAATATATATCATATTTTATTTTCACTCAATTCTTTTGAAACTACTATTTTTAAAAATCAAAATAACAAAACTAGTTGGCCTTGTCAATTTCTCTATTTTTATTTCCTTTCAATCTTTTCATAAGGCTCTGTCCAATGGTCGCATTCCCGCAAAGGAGATTTGCTCCTTTCGAAGACCTTTTTTGTGCACCCTCATATTTATATTAAAAATCAAACAATCTTATGGGTAACGGTTTTTACATGGACAAATCTCCCATAGTCATTAAATTTGTAGATGAGAAGATTGATGAGAGAACATATCACATAGCTCAAATATAGCATGTGAAGTTAAAATTCAAAAGAGCTTGTGTATATCAGTATGAAGGCATATACAAAGTGAATTCATTAAGTAAATCAAAGTCGAAAAACTTAATGCAATGATTAATAATACTATAAGCATTGAAAATTATAATCAAATGTCCTAGACACTTGAAAACATGAAATGAAATGGATTCAAACACACCAATATGCCATACAAAATGTATAAAACTAAAATACAAAAAAATAAAAAATATTTTTTTGTTTTTATAAAAAAATAAAAAAATACGAATTTAAAAAAACTAACTCAAAAGATAAAACAATTTTTTTTTTCAATATAACCTAATAAATGAAAAAAACAACATACAACTAGCAAACATATATAACATGGAGTGCAAGCAAAAGCTAATGTATGTAAATATAGAAGCAATCACCCATAAGATATAGCATGTGAAGAGTTATGCGCAAGCATGTGAGAATCAACCAGTCTAGCATATACTGCCGCTAAAATCAATTTCTTAATCCAAACAGATAAATACCTAGTGCAACGAGTTTTCGAAATCATGGGGACACTAGACTTCAACTTCCTAGAGTCTTTTTTAAGATCATAGCAAAAATGCCTAATCATGGGACCTTTGGGTTGACCTTTCTAACACCCTGGGTTGTGGTTGAACCTTTCAAATAAATGATGGTCTTAGCTTTAGCAATGAAAGAATTAGAATCATGAAAACTAGTACGATTACTGCCAACACTACTTGAGTTTCTTAGAACATCCTTAAACTTCAAAATTAAAGACTTTAAAAAAATATTTAGACTCCTTAAATGTTAGGGACTTATTTTTCAAATTTTTAATTATTCCTAGAAGTGTAGATCTCTCCCTATCAATATAAGCAAACTTATCCCTAAGTGTCTTCTCACGTTCTTTCAAATCATTAATTAATTTATCTTTATCCTAAAGGGCACGTACATCAACCTTAGAAATTTTACAGTGTTCTAATTCTTTCTCTAAAACCCAGACTCTACCCTCACACTTTTTCTTGGACACTTTTAAAGTTTTAAAATCACAGTTCATATCCACAAGCTTCTCATAAAGGATATCTCTTTGAGTTCGAATATTTTACAAAAAACCTTTCTCAGCTTTAAAATGAAAATTTTCTTTTTTAAGAACTTTAATTCTTTTTTGAAAACTTCAAATTTCGAAGAGCTAATGGTTAAACACGGTTATGAAGCTTATTATTCTCATCATGAATATCAAAGTCATTATCATCGTTAAACGCATCAGACAACTGTCACAATGCTGACTCATCGAAAAAAATAAAAACAAATAAGAGAGAGAGTGAGAGAAAGATAGACACACCACCCTAAACAATACACAAAAAGGATATAGACGTTAACTTAGTGTAACCCGCACTGATGCCAATTTTAAAAGGCCTGACGGTGCTTATGCAGGGATGGTCACAAACAAAATTTTTATTTTTTATATTTTAAAGAATAAAACTTTAAAAAAAAATTAAACCCAATAAAACTTTGCACCACTTAAAACCGTTTATTGTGAAAAAAAGATTTACCCAATTTGACTTTTTAACCTAAAATATGCATCTAAGTGGTAAACAGATAAAATAAATAAATAAATCGCACAAAAAGTTGATGTACGAGGAAAATCACAAGGGAAAAAATCTCGGACGACCTAGACAAATAGATCACTATGATTAGGTTTTATAAATACTAGACAATAAACTTACTCAATGACTCGTCTTCCTAACAAGTCTTAATGCTCTTTTATTTTCAATTTCTCTTCTACAGTGAAATGTAGGAGTCCACGCGTAAGCTGCCAAAGCACGTGAATCCATATGCACCTTGGTATCCACCGATGAGGCTCAGTAACCGTTTACAGAATCAGAACACTAAATCACCGCAACGTAGCAAACCACAAGTAAGAAGTTCACTGCACGAAACAAGTTATCTCACGATAAAAGAAAACAAACTTTGGTGCCCAACAAAATGATTTCAAAGCATATGAATATGAAAAATTGAATCTTTAAACATAATGGGTGAAAACAGGGTTTTGGAACTTTGGCAAACATATAGGATAACATTTTTTGCCAAAAGTTCTTGAAAAATCGGAGTCTAGCATGCCTTGAATAGGAAAACACGGATTTCAAGGAGGCAAACTCGTTCGAATGAAAACTTACTTCGTCTAATGGCACTCGGGTTCATTCTAACGAACTAGATTTTTCTTTCCAACGGGTATCCTTCTATTTAAGAGAGAGTACTCATTTGATGTTTGTTAGATGTCATTCCAATGAGGTTCCAAAGATCATTCTAATGAGGTTACAACTTCATTCTAATGAAATTTTCATTTCGTTCGAAGAAGGTTTAGGACTTCGTTCTAACGAATTTAAAACCCAAGAACATTTTTCTCCAAAAAAATATTTTAAAAATAGTTCCAAATAATCTTGTTTAAAAATAAACACCTAAAATAAATTACAATGATCATATTCAATGAATCCATACCCACGAGATCCTCGGTTAACGTGAAGACAAACTTGGCACTAAACACGGTATGATGCGTATCCATCTTGAAGATTTGTTGTTACGTCTTCATCAAACATGTCATAGGCTTACGAGATCGATAATACAAAGCCTAATCTATGACTCAAATGTTTTATTCGAAATTAATCCAATTAAAAATAAATTGACTCGATTGAAAATTTATCCTTACATTACCATTTTAAGCTTTAACTTTGTCTTTTATGTATTTACCTCATACATGTGTTATAATTGATTAAAAATGACTCAATTCCCACAAATAAATAAAAGTACATTTACCCCCCCCCCCCCCCAAAAAAACATAGTTCTTCATCTTTCATTAATAGTAGGAAGTTATTCTAGGAATAAAGGACCCTTATCCTAGAAAAAGAAATAAAAATACATAAAAGATGAAAAAACAAAAGGGAATAATCTAAAAGTGGCTACTAATGACCATGAAGGAAGAGTATCATTGTTCGAGTCAGATGCAATTGTTGTGTCTCCGCACCCGCTCAAATCACCAAACCTCCCCGAGGAACCACAAGAGATGTTTGACCTCTATGTCAAGGACGTACCCTCAGTTAAGACTCGAGGATATATCCTCCCAGTGATCGGGGATTCAGATTCACAAGGGAAGAAAATTACCAGTAATCCAAAAATCTAATAAGGAAAATGGAAAGTAAAAAAATTACAAAAAAGACAGAAAAAGAAGGGTACATACCGCTTCCATTGTAAGCCCACTCATAAGAGTATATATCTCACCCTGAGTATACGCATAAAATCATGGTCTATGATTGGCCTGCCTCCATCTCCCCTGGTTAGGCAAATTATCCTCTTCAACTGCTATCAAAGAATACCTATGGATCCCAAAGACCTCCTAAACCCATATCTACGGAAGGAAAAAACATAAAAGATATATCAGGAATGAAAGAAGGCACAAATAAAAGAAAAACCAATAAAACAAAACATACATCTCAGACCACCACGTAGCTCGCGGGACTCCTTGTCACCCGTCTAGACATGGCACTCATACTAGTAAAGAGAAAACCAAAAGCAGAGCTGCACCATTCATACTGCCAAATACAACTGAAATATCTGAGAGAGAAAACATACCCTAGTGTAGTAGGGGCAAAATATGCCCAAATAATAAAACAGTCCATATTAGCCCAAGTATCTAAATATGGGGCCCATATTTAAAAGTTATGAGTTAAATATGGGGCTCATATTTCAAAGCAATGAGTTAAATATGGGCCCATATTTCAAAGCAAGAAATCAAATATGGAGCCTAATTTTATAAGATACAAATCAAATATAATACTCATTTTAAAAAGTTATGAGTAAAATATGAGTTTTTTTTATATATACCTCGAATTGTAATACTTAATTTAGTAGAAAAATAATGGGTTGGTCCAACCCATATTTGATCCGCCCATATTTGGCCCAGCCCATATTTAACCCAACTCATATTTGGTCCAACCCACATTTGGTCCAACCCACATTTAACCCAACCCATATTTGACCCGCCCAAATTAAACCCAGCCCATAATTTTGCCAGTGGTACCCTAGTGTATGGCTTTGAAGAATAAATGGTATGATTAAACAGGAAGAGCAGTACAACTCAGGTGAACTGCACCTCCTCCAAAATGCCTCCAATGATCCCGTATATGAAACTCAAGAGAGCTAAGAGATAAAGTTACTCATTAACGAGTAACTGGAATAAAACCTCAGGCAACTCGAATGGCATCCCACGATAGTCTGGCGTGATGAGGGATCATCACCAGGTCTGCGCTAGATGGAAAATCAGTCAGCACGTGCAAGTCTAAAGGGGTGTATTTCATCTCACCCACCGAAAGGTAAAAAGTAGAGGTCATGTCCCACTTCACAAGCATCAAAATCATGATATAGGAACAGACATCCACCAAGGAGTCCGTAAAGAGGTCAAAACCTAAAACCCAAACAATATTTTGGACAACCTTTGGAAAGTACTCATTAGTCCATAGAAACACCACCAAGTTAGGGTATCCCCTAAGCCGGAGATGTGGACTGCGACCCTCATAGGGGTGCTGGAAGAAAGCATATATAAAAATAAGTACACAAATAAATAAGTTATGCAAAACATAGGGATACATGTGCAAATGATATCATATAAAAAATAAGAGAGGAAATAATAAAAAAATTACAAAATAAGGCTCATACCTGACCACTGCGTACAACAGTATAAATAAAACTATGGAGCTCCTGAAGGAGAAGTAATCGATCGCCCGATTGAGGAGCGTTATGATGCATGCCTGTATCCCTGGCCACCGGATCCATCGATATCTCCAGATATGCCTTGTTATTAGGCTCCCCAACCTCTGGGTGAGGCCTAGGGAAATCATCGAGAAGGATCCCAAAAGCTCACTAACTTCCCTTTTAGTCATTGGTAAAAAAGCCAAGAAATCAAACTCAAAGAAAGAAAGAATTTCAAGGAAGAGATAAGTTTCAACTAGAGAGAGTTTAGAGAGAGAATATCAGGGATGCGAATGAAACAAATGGAAAAATAAACTTTTATAGAAGTTGAGTGCCATGATTGAGCGGTCATGCGCATGTGTGGTCGGACGCTCATGCGAAGGCATGGTCGGTTGGTCATCCTCCTTCTTCTTAGCCAAAATCTTTCATGATTCGATAATATTCTCCATTTTACATGCCAATTCACCCCTAATAGGAATCAGAAATTCAAAATGAGCTTCATATACCCCGGAGTGGTGAGAAATAGTTTGGTCCCATGTGTGACCTAAAATAGCTTTGTATGCTCCGATGTGGTAAGAAATAGTTTGGTTTCATGTATGACCTAAAATAGCTTCGTAATCTACGGTGTTTCATAAAATAGTCTGGTCCCACGTGTGACCATAAATATCTTCGTATGCTTTAGTCTGGCAAGAAATAAGTTGGTCCCATGTGTGACCTTAAACAGCCTCGTATGCTCAGGTGTGGAGAGAAATAATTCGATCCTATGTGTGAACTAAAATAGCTTTGAATGTTTGGGTGTGGCGAGAAATAGTCCAGTCCCATGTGTGACCTTAAATATCTATGTATTCCCTAGTGTAGCGAGAAATAGTTTAGTCCCATGTGCAACCTTAAACAGTCAACGTACTCCAACAGAATGTATTCCAAAAAATCTTAGAATACACTTCAAAGACATATTCATTAGAATTTACTTCTCAACGGAATGTATTCTAAAAAATCTTATCCAAAAACATACCAAATCACCCACAGCCGCAGAACGGGCATCCCCCTTTGCAATAACATTTGCTCAGAAGTGAATTCCGTTATTTAGGGACTATGTAGACACCCCATTCTACTCCTTACAGTCTCAAAAGAGTATGGTATAAATTTTCAAACCACCTTACCCTAAATAAAAAAAACCAAAGCCTTATTTACACTAAGGCTGATCTAAATAACACCAAAATAAAATCCCCAAAGTCTTAGGAGGATTAAAAAGAAATGATCCAAACACCTTAAAATTGGCCCCAAAATAGATCCAAAACATAGAATACGCACCCATGATCTACCGGCCCAAGGGTATAGTATGCCATGATCGATCGATCCTATTAAAGGACCTAATTGGTCATGAGACCAGGCAATATGCCTATAAAAGGATTCATCACCTACTAGTTCTGTACAAAATAGCTGCGTGTCTTAAATATCATGATTCTATTTTGAAACTATTTCTCTCTAAAAAAGCCTCAAAATGGTCTCCCTTTGCCTTTCAAACCCCCTCAAGCTAGGATCCAAAACCCTAACCCAAAATCTTTAACCTTCTTCTTCTCATATAAATGAAAAAAAAGGATAAAAATCCTATTTTTTCAAAAGGTGCTTTCCATTAAAGTAACCTTGGATCTACACTCCAATAAGTAGATTTCAAGCCAGAACCCTACCAAAATGAAAAGGCTAATATGTAACATCACATGTATACTTCTTCTTAATCCTTTATTTTAAAGTCTAGACCTAAAAAGAATGGTGTTATGTTGTAACACCACCCAAAATCATCTTTTTCTTCTTCTTCATCTCATTCTTCTTTAGACATTGCTTTTCTCTAAAGTTCATGTCTGAACTACATTGACTTTGATTTTGCCTACGATGGATATGTAGGTGTGTTAGAGAGACTCTGATCTCTAAAACTCAAGTCGTATCTTGTACATATTTACATATTTTTACTTTTTATTCTCATGAACATAAAAAAAAAAAAAAAAATCTCAAAATCATGAAATACTCTCATATTGGTTAAAGGATCACTATATTTTGGAATTTTATCTATTATTTTGTTCTTAATGTCAAAAGTCTCAATATTATTTCTTTATAAAAGTAGTTTTATGAGTGAACCCATCTCATCCAAGTATTTCTACAAACACAAATCATTTACATCTCCATATCTAGTTTTGTTTCACTCTAAAACACCTTGAAAGATCGAAGAAAGTTTAGGTCTCTTACATTGAGTCTTTATAAAAGATAGAATCCCTTTTGTCTTCACACAAACTATTTGGACATAAAATCACTCTGATTGTCATCCCAGTTAAGAAGTACAACTTTGTATATATTTATCTGTTATCTATATTATTTATAAACACGTGCGACACTGCATAAGAGAATTTATTTATATGCTAACTATTTTTATTTTAATATTATTGTTGTATGTAAAAATTATTCATCTACGTGAACCAATGAGAAATGGATATCTATCCTCCTACTTGGCAATACTCACAGTACTTAATTTCTTAGTCGGCTCTAGAGATACTTGGTCAGCCAACCAGCCAGCTAACCTCAAGAATAAGAACCATCAAGAATCGCAAAAGTCACTTGGTGTGGAGTCACCAACAATCATCGTAACATGTACCAGTGAATATCAACAATCTTATTTATTTTACACAGATGTAAATGCATGGATATATAAAGGCATTCCATCGCTTAGGCTCCTGACTACTATAAATACATGGTCTCACTTAGCTCAAAGGGACAACTCATTCAATCACAAATCAATATAACCCTAAGCTATTGTACCCACCAATAATAACACCAACAGTGGACGTGGGCCTTCCTTATATCTAAACCACTTTAAAACCTTATTTGTTAAGTGTTTTCCTCAATTGATTATCTTTATTTATCTATGATTATAAATTTGAACCACTCATCTATGTGGACCAATGAGAAATGGACACATGTCCTCCTATGTGGCAATCCTCACAATGCCTACTTTCTTGATCGGCTCCAGAGATACTTGGTCGGCCAATCGACAAACCAAGCTCAAGAATAAGAACCATCAGGAATAGAAAAATCACTTCGTGTGGGGTCACCAACAATCATTTTAACACATACCAGTGAATATCAACAATCTTATTTATTGTATACAAATGTAAATGCCTGGATATATAAAGGCATTCCAACTCTTGGGTTCCTGGCCACTATAAATACACGATCTCCCTTAGATCAAAGGGATGATTCATTCAGGCACAAACATACATAACCCTGATCTATTGTACCCACTAATAGTAATACCAATAGTGAGCGTAGGCTTTCCTTATAGCTGAACCACTTTAAAACCCTATTTATTGTGTTTGGCTTTCTTTATTATCTTTATTTATTTGTGATTATAAATTTGAACGACTCCATCTGTTGATGTCTATTTGTTGGCTAAAGGTCATTGGATTCCCACTTTGTTCATTGCTGAGTGAGGCATTATTTTCCCCCCAAACCCATTTTTTCTTTAATTTTTTCAGTATTTTGACGTCATTCTAGCAAGAATAGTCACTAATACGTGGAGGGTTATAAATGGAGTGAATAGGTTAAATGAAATGCATGGGACTCATATTGGGATTCCCGAGTTAATGTTCTTCTATAAATGGGGATTGATCCAAATTTTATTTTCCATGATCCCAACATCTACAAAGACTTTAAGTTGATCAAGCAGAAACACAGAGTATTCAATCCCAAGAAGAACATGGTAACCCAAGAGGAAGTGAAAAAGTTATAAAGAGACTAGTTTATAAAGGACATCAAGTATCCCAATTGGTTGGTTAATGTGGTGATGGCCAAAAGAAGAATGACAAGAGGCTTATCTGCGTAAACTTCACCAACCTCAACAAGGCGGCCCAAAGGATCATTTTTCTTTACCCATGATTGATCGGTTGGTAGATGAAACTGTGACACCACGCCTAATTAAATACCGGGCGATCACTCCTTTATTAAATTAAAATCAAGGTGAACAGTTGGTTCATTCTTAGCATCACTGTCGTAAAAATACTTTTCCAATTTAAACATCCTAAATAATTAAGCTAAGTGTCAAAACCATTTAAAACCTTATTCTCATTTTATTAAATCCGATTATAAAACCTTAAACCATTAACATCTAAAGAGTCACACATTAAGAATAAAAATAGAATTGAACATACACGAATTTAATCATCAATAATAAATCCCAACATTTACAACACTAAAGGAAAACATCCTGACAGTAATAAATCCCGAAATAAAGGTACTGAAAGTAAAAATTTCAATCTCTGACAATACCAACTAAATAATAGAAAGAGGGCGACACATGCCCCTGCTAGATAAAACTGAACTAGGAGTAGAATCAAATGGATGAAGTCGTCTAACTCCCACCTAAGCTGCAGCACGTTCCTTCCAAAGGATCCTAAGTAAGACGTCCCTGTGGTTGGGCACCTGTAATACATACATATATATACAAGAGAGAAAAGGAAATAGAAACGGGTCAGAGCCCGATAGTGTATATGATTTAAAAATTCGATTAGCAAGTATTTAAATTGATTACAGGCTAATGCAACAACATATTAGTGCGACACTCTCTTGAGAAATTCTCACCTCTCTTCTAATGTGCACACCTATCGCACTAACCTTCCCAATGGTCTATCTCGTCATATACCACACAATCTTTCCCCAATGATTTAACTTATCTTAGCTTATTCGCAGGATTTACAACTGAACAACACAAGTATTTAAAACGTAAGATTTCAATTTATAACCAAGGTTCTCCTTCTAACTTCATTAATCAATAAAGTTTTCCAGTGTCATATTATACTTTCTCAAAACAATTATTTATAATTTGAGTCATCAACCATGTCCTACATATCAAATCGCAGTAAGCAGTTCCAGATTTCAGAATTTCATATATATATTAACTACTCGTAATATATATATATGATAACAGCACCCCACATAAAAACTATGGTGCGGGCATACTCTGCTATCCAATCCCCGTATCAATCGTACTAAAGGGAATACAAGTTCGGAATCACTCTCGAACTGTATAAATACATACACAAACAATATTGAGGCGAAACAAAGTTTCCAAGTCCAAGAGGTCAGTACATACCCTCACATCTCTTAGGACCGTGACTACCGATTCGATAGCCTGTACCTAGGATTCCTATCTTATAGGGTACGAGTTAATATCCCCCATAAGGCACACGAGATAAGATCGTCCCAGCGCGGTAACCTCAGGGATAGCAAGTAGCGCGGGCATGATTTTCACAAGTATATAATATATGCATACACAATCATATAAATATACCACTTTTATTATATCAATTTAGGTTTATCCCATAACCCACATTCACAACATTTATCCTTATTTTCCCATTATTATATATCAAGTATAATGGTTCGTTTCTAACTTCAATTCGAAGGGTTTTTCCAACTTACTACGTGATTGGAAATAAATATTGTATATTTATTCCCCTAATTTCAGTGCATTTGTGAACCCGAGTGATGTAACCTATATAGATTTGACGCACATTTATGCTACTAATCTTCGTTGGCAAGTATTTCGTGTTTCGTGCTTCTCTTATTGGTCTTACAGGTTAATTATGCAAGCAGCGCAAAAGAGAAAGCAAGACAATGAAAGAAAAGCTAAGAAGGCAAGTTCAAGGGCATTTTGGTAATTCTGCAGCCAAATCCCGAAGGAGGATTCAACTGGAAAGTTGAATATCTCGGAACAACAAGAACACTGGAAGAAACGGCACCCAAATCCGAGCTACGGTTAATGAGTTATGACCCGTTGAAGTTGAAGAAAAATCCAAGGAAGAAAGGAAAGAAAACAAGAAAAATTCTAAGTGTTGAATGTAAGAAAAAGCACCCCAGACCAGCAAACATTCGCGAACCCAGGGGCGAACTGGTTTGGGGGGCGAACCGATTCGGGGTACATGCGAACCGTTTCGAGGGGCCTGATGTGCGAATTTGCCTCCTTTATTCTGATTGGCTCTAAGGTTTCCTTCTTATACAACATCAAAATTTCGTGGTTTAATCCTCTACATCATAAAAGGTTTCCAGAATATCATTTAAGTCATCACTACATGCAATTTCCTATCTCAAATTGGGTTTTTCTTCCATACAATTCATCCTAATCATTCCTAAACCAATATGAAAGATGCATCAACGAAATAAAAAAAATAAACACTTGCCTGGGATTTTTTGAAATCTGGTTTGGTGTTGAATTTGGTGTGGTTGCGTTCCCCGTCTCGCGATCTACGCGTTGACGGTGGCGGCGGTGCAAACAGTTGAGTTTTGAGCCTTGGAATGCCTTGAGAGCTCTCTCCTCTCCTCTCCAATGGCCGTTCTAGTGTTTTGAGTTATCTAACCCTAGGAGATAAGCTAAACATCTGATATAACCCCTTTAATTTTCGTGGGTTTAATTACCCAAAAATACAAAATGACTAAAATGCCCTCTCGGGGTACTAATTAGGCCTAAAAACGCCCCGAGACCCAAAGTAAACCCCCGGGTACACTTTTCTGACTATCTCGACCCATCCGGAAGCGTTGGCGCACTCAAAACGACTATACGAACAACCTATAAAATATTTACTTTTATTAATCCACATTTAGTCCCGACACGACACAAGCGCGTCCCGACTTAAATTTCCACAATTGTCATTTTATTTACACGTGACAATATTATAAAAATAAATCTCATATATTACTATACTCATCCAGTAATATGCAACAAATAATATATTCCCAATAATTACTAACTCTTGTCACGCTAGTAAATATTTAAAACAACATTTCGGATTAAAATTATATTAATTTATCTCAATTAAATTTAATAAATCCTTAAATTTAAAAGCCATGAAAATACGGGGTATTACATACTTCCCTCCTAATAACGGAATTTCATCCCAAAATTCGGAAAATAAGGCCTACCAGGTAGCACAATCTGGATATCCTTGTCAGTACGCAAACTACCTACATAGTACGGCGTTCAATCACTATAGCTTTTTCCTCACAGCAACATTGTTTTACATTCTCATTGGAGACACTTCACATTGCACTCCCAACTGACAACATTTGAATAGGTTACGTCTATACGTTATAAATTCCATTATATCACTATCATTAGGAGGCCGCACCTCACTACATGACAACTACTCGGATTTATTCATACACAAAATTCTCATTCTGAGAAGATCATACGAACATTTGACCACTCTTGACTGCCTAAAACAGTCGTGGAATTCCACCATAGTTATCGGATATTTTCTCGATCGGTCCAAAAATTCTGATTATCTACTCTCCTCTAAACATACGGAAGGAGAATAGTTGAGGTTCTTCCATAACAAAACCTTAATAAGTACCTCGTACGCAACAAACGAGTACGAGTGCTTCTACAGAGCATTCTTGAAATCATCGTACCAAGATTCCAAAATATCCTTCACGTGGCTCCACTAATCTTTAATCACCATGAGCTTATTCCCTGGCTAAGGGTGATACATCCTACTCGAAACGAAATCTTATCTCCGCTGGTTCCTGAAATCCCATATCAAAGGTGGGATTCACCAATCTCATCCTGATTCAGAAATTTATACTGCGCCGGACCATGCACTGGCGCTATCCTTCCTTTCAAAGGAAGTCTGGGGCATACTAGTTAATATTGTAAGCCAACCCAAAGGAATATCAATCACTTCCTTCTCGGCGACTTAATTCACATGTTCGGGATAAACCCTTGATCTTGTTCTAAGGATGGCAGCCCATCTAAGAACTTTACCAACTTTACCAACCTCTTCCAATTTCAGGAATTTTCGATAAACACAAAATTCTTTGGTTGATTCTCCTCTTTCAACCAAACCTTACCTATGGACAGTGCATGTAGAGACTACTCACTACGTCTCGCTAAACATCGATTCTTCCCTTGAAATGTCTCACATTAAGTGACACGTAATACTCCCCTTCCTTCCTTGGAGTATGCCGAAAGTTCCTACCCGTGCTCTTCTCTCCACGAAGCGCACTTCTGGATCTCTTATACTATACTAACATCATTACTCTTTGTATGTGCAAGTCGCTCTCACACTTGACTAATAACAACTCCGCTCCGGGTGTGCTTCATAACAATTAAATTCTACTCTATTCAAGGAATACCAATTCTTGAATGGCTTCCCACAGCCTTCCAATCAAATTAGGGCGTGCTATTCTAATTGCACACTTATGTATGAATTATCGCCCCTCATGTGACGTTTAATCCACTCTATCCCTTCCACTTCGTTATACTAGTCCCACAAACATATATTTCACACGTCAATTACCACGTCCCTTCGACTCGGACTATTTTAACTGTAGTTAACCAAGATGCCCACATTTTTGAAACACTCCGACCGCTCTGGGAGAGCGAACGACGTGCTACTAATCTGTAGGACTAACTAAATTCAACGGAATAGAAGGAATAGGGCATTCAAATTCCATGACAATAAAAGAGGAATAATAATTCTCAAACTTCCTCAGACAAGTACAACAATTTTCCCAAATAGGTACAACAACCAAAATAAATCACTAACGCTCTATTCATCAAAATAATTACAGGTCATCTCTTTTCTATAATATAAAGTTCTTTCCAGATAATCCATGATAAAAATCATTCCAACTCTTTATTCACCTTGTGTTCTGTACGCGGTTATGACATTTGGGTACTCTCAATCACCCTAGAAATCAAAATTCTTAAATTCTCCTTATCATCGTTCCACCCCTCAACTCGTGGGGATAACTTTCAATGCTTTCCTACCACAAAAATCCGGCTCCAATGACCTTAAAACAAAATTCAACTTCCAACTTACATACATAATTACTTGATCCCATTTCGACCAGGGTACCGAACTTATGGAATAGTGACCAAACGTCTCCCTATTTCCAACCTTACGCTAAGTTTCATGCGTGGGATGTCTCGCAAAGCGAAATCCAAACAAGGAACCCCCCCGATACACTACTACCCAGCATTGTCGGTTATCGAAATCCGTTAGGTCCTACGTCCATAGTATATACCCCTTTATTCAGTCCCTTGACAGAAAAGTTACAATTTCTCCCGTAATTATGCTTAACAAAGAACGTTTCACCAATTTCACTATCGTCCCGTATTGGTTGATGGTAATTACATTCTATAAACCTCGGATACATACGATCAAAATTCTCTAAATTTCCTTTTTCTAACATTAGGGGTATAACTGTTAACTCCCACATCTCTTAAGGATAAATATAACACTGCACTCTTCCTATCACTAAGTCCGGAGTGCTAAACATAATACAGAGTCAAGTCTTTTCGCTCAACGGTAAATCCCGGTACGTACTGAATCATACCGACAAAGTCTATACATACATTGGTATCGAATATCTCTAGCCCACTATCTCCTCCGAAGTCTCTAGGATATATAATATAAGTGCGAGTCTAGCCTTCTTAAAGGTAAAGCCTCGCCAAAACAAAATGTGTTGCACTAACGTAACTACTCCGATAGCCTTGCAATAAATGCCCACTATCATACTACCCATTTCTATAACATTTTAACAAAGATAATATCATACTCGTGTATCGCATCACTACAACGAGTAACCTCAATAAAGTATAAAACACTGTTAATATACTCATTCATCCCCCGCGGATAGCACCAAAGAAAAATCCCGCTATACTGAGGAAAAATATTCACATAATGGTAACATTTATAATGATATGCATTAAACTCGTCTCACATGCTAATCTAGCAATGAACAAAATATGGTGACTCGCTCGTGTCACATAAACACGCCGCATCCTCTAAGGATACAACTTATACTTCCATCCTGGAAATCGTCTTGACTGCACAAATGGTTTTCGGACGTAACACGTCTGCCCAAACCAAAACAAAATTATTTTTAATCGTCATCCTTTACTAGGCACCGTATTCTTGTCCCTTTTTCTCACTTTGGAACATATTATCGAGAGCAATTTCACTCCGCACCAAAATACCTCAACACATAATCCACTTATCACCTGTCCTACTAACCAGGTTAGGATTGTCCTTCTCTCGGACTTTAGTAGACTCGATTCCTGTTAGCCATCCCGGTTGTTCCTTTAGCTTTTTAGGCCATAAAGATCATGTTACTATCTATAATAGTACTTACTGAATTTACCATCACTTGGTAAGAATTTAACTATCTGAAGCATTTAAATGGTTTTCCTGATGTGTATCCACATCCTTTTGTGGTGTTACATCACCACCGTTGTATTCAGTCTTATTCTCGACTAAATTTTTTGATTCCTTTAATTTCCCCCACAAAGAAGCGTTATCATCTATATTGACAAAATATGACATTGTCAACCTCTAAATCGGTCGTCCATCAGAATTTCCTCCTCGATTATTATCAACTATTATTATAAGTTGGTCTCCCACTTAGAGTCGTTTCCTCCACTAGTATCTACCTCTTTCGATACAAAATTTGCTAACGATTAGGATTCATATCCACAATTGGACTTCTGTCATGTCCTCCTGCGATGAGTTCAGAACCACGTTTGCTTCTCATCCTGAACAGTTGAGGAAGGAACATATGGTCAACATTGTACCTAAGGTTCTCCTATAGGCATAGCATTCCACTTCTAAAATTGGTGGTTGACTCCAACCATTATAATTTCGTCCCGAAAGTCAAGAAAATTTTCTCTAAATTTTCACTTTCAGTTTGCCACACTCCCTCCTATATTTAAGCCTTTGGATACTTTACCTCCTTTGGTAAACACATACAATTTTCGCGTTTCTAAAATTTCCCACTGACAGTCTCTACACGTTTTTGTAATACGTTGGGTAAGTTTACCCTCGCACCTCATTTGACTATAACAGCATTTGAAAATCATTGTTGCACCTTAGTCGCCTTTCTAGTCGTGGCTTCTCGTGCCATAATGGAGGTGACCTCAACTACGATCATTATAATCGGATATATTTCATAATCTCAACTGAGCCCTGCCTCCTGATGTACGCTTAACGGTCCTCTTTTGACATCCGTCATCGCTCGGCACACACACACATCCGAACGAAATTAGAATTCACTAGTGTATACACATTATAGCAGGAGAACGAAATCTCGTCAAAGGAAACGACAATCCTAAACATAGGGCTCTATAATAAACAAAGCAACGCTGAAAGCATAATAAGCCGTACAGATCCTAAAGACACTAGAACCTGATGCTCTGATACCACCTGTGACACCCCGCCTAATTAAATACCGGGAGATCACTCCTTTATTAAATTAAAATCAAGGTGAACAGTTGGTTCATTCTTAGCATCACTGTCGTAAAAATACTTTTCCAATTTAAACACCCTAAATAATTAAGCTAAGTGTCAAAACCATTTAAAACCTTATTCTCATTTTATTAAATCCGATTATAAAACCTTAAACCATTAACATCTAAAGAGTCACACATTAAGAATAAATATAGAATTGAACATACACGAATTTAATCATCAATAATAAATCCCAACATTTACAACACTAAAGGAAAACATCCTGACAGTAATAACTCCCGAAATAAAGGTACTGAAAGTAAAAATTTCAATCTCTGACAATACCAACTAAATAATAGAAAGAGGGCGACACATGCCCCTACTGGATAAAACTGAACTAGGAGTAGAATCAAATGGATGAAGTCGTCTAAACAACAGGCCTGCAACTCCCACCTAAGCTGCAGCACGTTCCTTCCAAAGGATCCTAAGTAAGACATCCCTGAGGCTGGGCACCTGTAAAACATACATATATATACAAGAGAGAAAAGGAAATAGAAATGGGTCAGAGCCCGATAGTGTATATGATTTAAAAATTTGTTTAACAAGTATTTAAATTGATTACAGGCTAATGCAACAACATATTAGTGCGACACTCTCTTGAGAAATTCTCACCTCTCTTCTAATGTGCACACCTATCGCACTAACCTTCCCAATGGTCTATCTCGTCATATACCACACTATCTTTCCCCAATGATTTAACTTATCTTAGGTTATTCGCAGGATTTACAACTGAACAACACAAGTATTTAAAACGTAAGATTTCAATTTGTAACCAAGGTTCTCCTTTTAACTTTATTAATCAATAAAGTTTTTCAGTGTTATATTATTACTTTCTCAAAACAATTATTTATAATTTGAGTCATCAACCATGTCCTACATATCAAATCACAGTAGGCAGTTCCAGATTTCAGAATTTCATATATATATTAAATACTCGTATAATATATATATCATAACAGCACCCCACATAAAAACTATGGTGCGGGCATACTCTGCTATCCAATCTCCGTATCAATCATACTAAAGGGAATACAAGTTCGGAATCACTCTCGAACTGTATAAATACATACACAAACAATATTGAGGCGAAGCATAGTTTCCAAGTCCAAGAGGTCAGTACATACCCTCACGTCTCTTAGGACCGTGACTACCGATTCGATAGCCTGTACCTAGGATTCCTATCTTCTAGGGTACGAGTCAATATACCCCATAAGGCATACGAGATAAGATCGTCCCTGGGCGGTAACCTCGGGGATAGCAAGTAGCGCGGGCATGATTTTCACAAGTATATAA
Organism: Sambucus nigra; assembly: GCA_949130495.1. NCBI lineage: Eukaryota > Viridiplantae > Streptophyta > Magnoliopsida > Dipsacales > Adoxaceae > Sambucus > Sambucus nigra. Next base: position 102,567,845 of record OX422208.1, read on the forward strand.
TATATGCATACACAATCATATAAATATACCACTTTTATTATATCAATTTAGGTTTATCCCATAACCCACATTCACAACATTTATCCTTATTTTCCCATTATTATATATCAAGTATAATGGTTCGTTTCTAACTTCAATTCGAAGGGTTTTTCCAACTTACTACGTGATTGGAAATAAATATTGTATATTTATTCCCCTAATTTCAGTGCATTTGTGAACCCGAGTGATGTAACCTATATAGATTTGACGCACATTTATGCTACTAATCTTCGTTGGCAAGTATTTCGTGTTTCGTGCTTCTCTTATTGGTCTTACAGGTTAATTATGCAAGCAGCGCAAAAGAGAAAGCAAGACAACGAAAGAAAAGCTAAGAAGGCAAGTTCAAGGGCATTTTGGTAATTCTTCAGCCAGATCCCGAAGGAGGATTCAACTGGAATGTTGAATAGCTCGGAACAACGAGAACACTAGAAGAAACGGCACCCAAATCCGAGCTACGATTAATGAGTTATGACCCGTTGAAGTTGAAGAAAAATCCAAGGAAGAAAGGAAAGAAAACAAGAAAAATTCTAAGTGTTGAATGTAAGAAAAAGCACCCCAGACCAGCAAACATTCGCGAACCCAGGGGCGAACTGGTTTGGGGGGTGAACCGATTCGGGGTACATGCGAACCGGTTCGAGGGGCATAATGCGCGAATTTGCCTCCTTTATTCTGATTGGCTCTAAGGTTTTATTCTTATACAACATCAAAATTTCGTGGTTTAATCCTCTACATCACAAAAGGTTTTCAGAATATCATTTAAGTTATCACTACATGCAATTTCCTATCTCAAATTGGGTTTTTCTTCCATACAATTCATCCTAATCATTCCTAAACCAATATGAAAGATGCATCAACAAAATAAGCAAAATAAATACTAGCCTAGGATTTTCAAAAATCTGGTTTGGTGTTGAATTTGGTGTGGTTGCGTTCCCCGTCTCACGATCTACGCGTTGGCGGTGGCGGCGGTGCAAACGGTTGAGTTTTGAGCCTTGGAATGCCTTGAGAGCTCTCTCCTCTCCTCTCCAATGGCCGTTCTAGTGTTTTGAGTTATCTAACCCTAGGAGATAACCTAAACATCTGATATAACCCCTTTAATTTTCGTGGGTTTAATTACCCAAAAATACAAAATGACTAAAATGCCTTCTCGGGGTACTAATTTGGCCTAAAAACGCCCCGAGACCCAAACTAAACTCTCGGGTACACTTTTCTGACTATCTCGACCCTTCCGGACGCGTTGGCGTACTCAAAATGACTATACGAACAACCTATAAAATATTTACTTTTATTAATCCACATTTAGTCCCGACACGACACAGGCGCGTCCCGACTTAAATTTTCACAATTGTCATTTTATTCACACGTGACAATATTATAAAAATAAATATCATATATTACTATACTCATCCAGTAATATGCAACAAATAATATATTCCCAATAATTACTAACTCTTGTCACGCTAGTAAATATTTAAAACAACATTTCGGATTAAAATTAAATTAATTTATCTCAATTAAATTTAATAAATCCTTAAATTTAAAAGCCATGAAAATACGGGGTATTACAGAAACTACAAGTCATGAGTTACTTAGTTTTATGGATGCTTACGTTAGTTTTAACTAAATTAAAATGAAGCAGAAGACAAAGAGAGCACTTCATTTATCAGTAGTCGAGGAACATATTGCTACAACGTTATGCCTTTTGGGCTCAAAAATATCAGAGAAACATACCAAAGGTTAATGAACAAAGTATTTAAAGAACGGATCAGAAAAAACATGGAGGTCTATGTAGACAGCATGCTCATCAAGAGCAGGGTTGTCGTCGACCACCTAAAAGACCTGGCACGGACATTTGACCAGTTGGAAAAGCATTAAATGAAGCTCAACCTGACTAAATGCGTATTCGAGGTATAAAAAGGAATGTTTTTAGGATACATTGTGAAGGGGAGATAAAGGCTTTAATGGAAATGTAGTCCCCTAGGTGCAAGAAGGAAGTGCAAAAACTGACCGAAAGAGTAGCAGCTCTGAACCGTTTTGTGTCCCAAGCAATAAAAAATGTCTCATATTCTTTAAGGTTCTTAAAAATACCCTTGAATGGAATGACGAATATGAGAAAGATTTTTTGGAGCTGAAGAAGTATATGAGATCTCCACCACTCTTCTCCCTACCAGTTTTGGGAGAAAAGTTGTATTTATACTTAGTTGTTTCAGAATCAGTTGTTAGATAAAATTTGATCCTACTAGAAGGAGGAGTGCAAAAGTATGTGTACTACACTAGTAAATCTTTTTGGGGAACAAAAATCAAGTATCCACGCTTAGAGAAGCCGTCACTTGCATTTATTGAAGCCTATAAGAGAATGAGATCGTATTTTTAGGCCCACACTATTATGGTATACACCGACTTGCCGTTGCAATAAGCTTTGCACAAACTAAAAAATATGGAAGGTTGATGTCTTGGGAAGTTGAACTTGGGGATTATAATATTTTTTATGAGATAAAGACTGCATTAAAAGGATAGACATTAGCAGACTTTACAATATAGTTTACATGTACAGAGTGACTAATAATCCCAGTTGTCCTGTCGAGCATGCTTCTTCAGAGGAAAGCTCAGATCAAAGAAAATTAAAATTATCGCCTACCAACCAGAATCGTTAGTTGCTGAATAAAGAGCAGAATGATTAGCTGAACAAAACCAGAAGATATTTAGACATGGAGTGTTGTCAGAGGAAGACTTCAACTACGACATTTCGGTTTGGAAATTATTTATGGATGGATCTTCTTGTGAAACTAGTAATTGAGTAGGACTTATTTATTCGTATTGAATCTTGCACATTTATACTCTAAAAACTTATGCATTTTAGCCCCCTCGAGTACTTTAATATCTATAATTATGCTTGTTAATCAGACAGCTTCCGTTTTATATGCTAACATGTTATTTGAGGTATTATTGAGTTTTTGTAGGTGTTACAGTGCTTAGGATGAAGTTTCGTCACATTCTGGTAAAGTTTCGTAAAAGTTCACACGTTCAGAGGTATTATCTTCATTTCATACTTTGGGATTTTTTCCAAAGTCTCCACGAAAGTTGAAGCTCTTAGTCCAAGATTCGTGTGGCCATGAACGGTTTGCAAATTCGAGTCCGAAAAAATAATCCACAGGCCTTTAATTGGAGAAGAATTATAAGGGAATTTATTTATTAATTTAAATACTAACAACTTAATAAATGCCCTTCATGTTCCTTTTCTCTTTTGCCCAATTTGTAGCGAACAACAATGGAGATTTGGCCCAAACCTGGGTTGGTGCTCACGTCTTTAATTCATCCAATTGGAGCCTTGGTTTGAGAAATTGGAGCTCGGGTTTGGTTACACGCATGTTTTGGCATGATGGGTCTTGGCCATATCCATTGTGTTTTGATCTTTGGACATTAATGGAGAATGTGGGTATCAACTAAACAATAATGGAGGTCTTCTTTGGGTCTTAGTCTCGGCTTAGGCATGGTGGGAAATTAGCCATGGCAGTTCTGTGTATTTCAGGTGTTTGCAATGGCTTGGATGATTGTTGAAATGGAGTGGCAGTTCTCAACATCAAAGTAGCAGCAGTCCCAGTAGGACTAGTCAATCGACCAAGCTCCGACGGTCAATCGATGATTCGTATTTTGCTCTTGGATGAAAGCAGTGTGACTTTTCCTCTTTGTGCGGTCAACCGACAACCACACTCGGTCGACTGGTCCCCGATTTTGGCCGATTCTTGCTGCTTCTTTTCTTTTCTATTTTCTTTTTCCTTTTTCTTTTATTTCTTTATTGTAACTTATCCCCCTAACTTCTTTTATTTTTTCTTTTTATTTTATTTTTAATTATAACTTAGTATAAATAGGGAGACTTGTTTTATTTGTAGATATATCATTTTTTAGTTGTAATTTAGTTGGGAGGCTAGGGTTTGTGGAGATTTCTTAGGTGTGCCATTTTCTCCCTCCTAGGGTTTACTCGTATAGTGGGTTTGCCCGTTGTGGTTGTGTTGAACATTATTCATCGTCTCCTCCATCAATCCAAGTTTCCATTATTTGTATTCCTTTATTTTTCAATCTTTATTTATTTTTTCCATGCCTATATAATTGTTAGAGTTAATTCAATTAGTGTTGGCTTCAATTAATTAGTGTGTTAATTTATGTAGTTCATTATGTGTAGTGGCTAGTTTAAATTTGTTTGATTGAACTCACCTAGGGTTGATTTGGTTGCTTTGCTATGGTGATGGTATTTCACGGGTTTATTTTGAGTGGGTTGTCCTACTTATTATGCCTAGGAGATTTAACCGGGTATATCATGTATGCTCCGTATTTACGACCTTGTGTGTGTAATTTTTGGAGTATTTATTGATGCCAAAATCATAGTAGTCTTTTATGCAAATTTAGGGGTGTGACAACTCTTGATTTAATTAATTGATGAAATGAGACACAATCTTAATAACTCATGAACCCATGTAACCATTTATACCAGTTAACTAAGGGTGAGGGATATCTAGCACAACCTATAGTTTTTATTCGCTTTGTTAATCTTAGTTTATTTTACTCTCGCCTAGAATGATCTTTTCTCTCTCTTATCTTTCATTTTTGTTAATACTACCTTTTACACTTTTATTTTAGAAGTATTAAATTAATAAATTCTAGCAATTTGTCTCGGTGCATTTTCGATACTCGGACTTGGCCGTTATACTCCCTTAAAATAGCATAGTCAATGTTTAGTTTTTTTTATAGAGTTAGTGAGACGAATATAATAAACGACCAACGTCGGTGACGAGACGCCGCGACAAAACCCAACTTATCAAATGGCGTCGTTATCGGGGACTTATTGTTTTAGAATTTATTTGATTTAGTATTTCATATTATTTTCTTTGTATTTGTATTTTTTTGTTAACATTTTTGTATGACTTCTACATTTAAGCGCTAAGAAACGCTTGAATTTCTCGGTTGCACATCACTTTGTTGAATTCTCCACTTCGAGCCTTCTTTGGGGTAAGCATGTCTTATTCCAATTCTTTTGGTAATCGTAATGATAATTCTCAAAATCCCCCTACCCCTATGACTTTTGTTCAATACTTAAAGAGCCAAAAAATTGCAAATTCAAAAATGTCTTTAGGTTAGTATAACGAAAATCAAATTATGGGTTATGGAAATTTCGAGAATGATCATTCCGATGTTGGGCCACAAAATCATTGTAATAAGAATGTTGAAACTAAATGCTTTATCTTTCAAAATTCTTATGATAATGATTTTGGTAGTAGTTCCGATGATGACTTTCAAGTTTTGCATTTTCAAAAATCCGCACCTTGGCCTATGACTTTCGACGAGGGCTTGCGCATGCTTGAAAATCGTTATCGGGAAGAAAATCGTTTGTGGGAGAATGAATTGGATTTATTATTTAAATCCGAAGACTTTTTTTCTTCCAAGACTTTCGAAGTCGAGGAATGCTTTGAACCAAATGAGGATTTTGTGCCTATTTTGGAACAAAATATTCCTGACTTGGCCCATGGTATAGTAGAGAATGAAAGTGAGGATTAAATGAATGTAGTTACCATTTGCAATGAAATGATTTCCTCTTTGGTCCCAAAAGAAGAATATTTCATTGAAAATGATTTTATTTCTTTTGAAACTCAATCTTCAAGCGATGATGACCCAACTCTTGAGTTTGAATTTCTTTCTTTCCCATCTTTATTCTATACTATCACATTATCATTAGTACTTGATGAATCGGTGCCAAACTTTAAAGTGTTAAACCCTTTCACCGATGAGGATTACTCGCTCGAGTTGCCTTCCATGAAGGCATCTTCGCCTCCATATCCGCCCCTCCAGTTCCAATTGCAAAATATTTGGGACAAAATTCTATTTTTTTCCCACTTATGTATTTGTAACCCATTTTATCCAAATCCGTCATCCCTCCAAAAATTTAAATTAGGGATAGTTTATTTCTTCTGCCTTACACATGCCTTCTGTTATTTGAACAGAATTCCTATTTTTCGGAAGGTATACATGAGAAGGAGGTTCCCCCGTTTATCCTCCAAAGTCAAATCATATTTTGGGTGGACTCTCAAAATTTTCAACTTCTAGTGTATAGTTAGTTAGAAGTTAAAATTGTAGGTTGTAAATAGTTCATTTTATTTTTCTTCTTATTTATTGTCTAGTGTAATTAGTTAAGTTTTTGTTATTTGTTTTTGCTATGTTTGGTACTAACATGTTTTGTAGAATCATTGAACTTGTACTTTCACGAGATCACTCCATTTGGGGTAATATCACTATTTTCCTCTCTTTAACTTGGTTCTTAATTCACAATGAGGATAATGTCAGGTTTTAAGTATGGGGGTGTGGGATATTCTATCCATTCATTGGTAGTTTCTTTGATTTGATTAGATGTTCTTTCCAAGCATTCTTTTCTTGTAAAAAATTAACATTTTCAAAAAGATTTTCTCTCTTTTCTCTCCTTTGTTGGGTATTTTTCCTTTGTTTCTGATGATAAATTTTAATAATTGCTCGATCCAATAGACAACTCAACGATGCATGTTCTCGATTTTATAAGTTATTAGACCTTTGTACTCAATCATTGATATTATGAATGACTTCATGAATTAAACTTTAATCCCATGAGCACATGCACTTTTCTTATTTTATTGATTTGGTTTAAGATTTTTATAACTCGGTAATCTTTTGTTGCGTTGTATATACTTACACCTAGTGAGATTTTGGCTTTTCTTTCGTTTGTGAGTGTTATACACTTCTCGTTCCTCTTTGAAAATGTTATATTTGTTGGTAACATCACTATTCTTTCATTTGACCGTTCATTAATTGAGTTTATATCTTGAAATGTGTAACTTTAGCATGATTTTTAAAGTTTGTTTTGACTTGAGAATTGCGTAAGGAAATGATCATAGACCGTCTTTGTTATATCACCCATATGGACCTTGACCTCACCTTATATATTTTCCCTTGTCAACCCCTTTGAGCCTAAATATAGCCTATCATTTCATTATCCAAAATCCCATAACTAACTCCGCATTGGAGTTATAAGCCATATATATTACCTTCCGTACCTTTGTTTAGAATGATACTTGGGATTGAATGATGTTATTGTTCTGTGGTTTCAATTAAGCATGTGAGAGTGAGAAAAGAAAGAAGTGAAAAGATAAGAAAATGAGAAAGTAGAAAATAAAAGAAAACAAAAGAAAAAGGGAGAAAAATAAGAAAATAAAGAGAAATTTGTATATGTTGTGTATAAGTGTTCAATAAGCTTTGTTTACTCTCTCCATTTTTATATTCAATGCTTGTTATGGAAGTTATTTTCCAATTTTTGAGATTGCCTGCATTTTCCATTATCCCGAGTTTTCATCCCCCGAACACTTTGAATCCGTACATATTTACCCTTCATTTCATAACCTCAAACCCAAGCCTACATTACACCCATATACAAGTCCTATGTGATCATAGGGTGAATTTAATTTAAAAGTTTAAATAGTTTTGATAATCTGTGAAAATACATTTCGTCTCCTATAATGAGCGATTTCTTTCATCGAGATATATTTTTTCATTTTTTATATAGCGTTCTTCATTAGTGACATGTGCGCAGCCTAGTTCCCAATTGCATTTACTCTTTATGCCCGCATGTCTCTTGTATTACCTCCTATTTCTTAGTGATTTTATTTGTTAAGTGTAATTCCCGGTGAGGATTGATATATTCATGCTTTAATGTTAATTATCCGGTATATATAAGTTTTTTCCAAATCATACTTTGCATATGGTCGCTCATCTCCCACATTTTAAGGTTTCAATTTAAGGAGGTTCATTTTATAATATTAATGATACGGACTTTTGTATGAATTCATTCACATTGACAATAACGTGTTTGAAATCTTTTTCGCTATTGTCGGGCTTGTCACGTGTGATTGAGCATATTTTGAGGAAATCATATGATGTTTTTGGGTTTCATCCCTAAAAATCCTCACGAGATGACACTCTTTCACTTGGGTAACGTAGGGGTTAACCAGCTTATTGCATACGCTAAATGCAATCGTTCGCCGACGAAAGTGGCTTTTATCTTTTTTGTATATATCTTCTGTTTTGTGATTTTCTTATAGTTCTTCTTTCTTTTAATTTCATTACTAGGGACTAGCAATGTGTAAGTTAGGGGGTGTGATTCGTATCGAATCTTGCACATTTATACCCTCGAAACTTAAGCATTTCAGCCCCCTCGGGTACTTTAATGCCTATAGTGCTGTTTGTTAATCAAACGACCTCTGTTTTATATGCTAACATGTTATTTGAGGTATTATTGAGCTTTTGTAAGTGTAACGGTGCCTAGTGTGAAGTTTCGTCGCATTCCGATAAAGTTTCGTAAAAGTTTGCACGTTTAGGGGCATTATCGTCATTTCAAACTTTAAGATTTTTGCCCAAAGTCTACACGAAACTTGAATATCTCGGGCCAAGCTTCGCGAGGCCGCAAACGGTGTGCAGATTCGAGTCTGAAAAAATAATCCACGGGCCTTTGATTGGAGAAGAATTATAAGGTAATTTATTTATTAATTTAAATACTGACAATTTAATAAATTCCCTTCATGTCCCTTTTCTCTTTTGCATAATTTGCAGCAACCAGCAATGATGATTTGGCCCAAACTCGAGTTTTTGCTCGGGTCTTTAATTCATCAAATTGGAGCCTTGGTTTCATAAATTAGAGCTCGGGTTTGGTTACACGCGTGTTTTGGCATGATGGATCTTAGCCATATCTATTGTGTTTTGGTCTTTGGCCATTAATGGAGAATGTGGGACTCGACTTAACAACAATGGAGGTTTTTGGGTCTTGGTCTCGGCTTAGGCATGGTGGGAAATTATCCATGGCAGCTCCGTGTATTTCATGTGGTTGTAATGGCTTAGATGATTGTTGATATGAATTGGTAGGTCTCGGCATCAAAGTAGCAGCAGGGAATCAATCCCAGCAAGATCGGTCGACTGGTGATTCGTATTTTGCTCTTGGATGAAAGCAGTGTGCCTTTTCCTCTTTGTGCAGTCGATCGGCCACCACACTCGGTCGACCGGTCCCCTATTTTGGCCGACTCTTACTACTTCCTTTCTTTTCTATTTTCGTTTCCCTTTTTCTTTTATTCCTATATTGTAACTTATTCCCCAAACTTCTTTTATTTTTCCTTTTTCTTTTATTGTTAATTGTAACTTAGTATAGATAGGGAGGCTTGTCTATTTTTAAATATATCATTTCTTAGTTGTAGTTTGGTTGGGAGGGTAGGGTTTGTGGAGATTTCTTGGGTGTGCCATTTTCTCCCTCCTAGGGTTTACTCGTATAGTGGGTTTGTCTATTACGGTTGTGTACAACACTATTCATGGTCTCCTCCATCAATCACTTCCATTGTTTGTATTCATTTATTTTTCATGTCTTATTTATTATTTTCATGCTTATATAATTGTTAGAGTTAATTTAATTAGTGTTGGATTTAATTAATTAGTGTGTTAATTTATGTAGTTCATTATGCGTAGGGGTTAATTTAAATTAGGTTGTGTTTGATTGAACTCACCTAGTGTTGATTTGGTTGCTTTTCTATGGTGATGGTATTTCATGGGTTTATTTTTAGTGGGTTGTCCTACTTATTACGCCTAGGAGATTTAACGGGGTATATCATGTATGCTCCATATTTACGACCTTGCGTGTGTAATTTTTGGGGTATTTATTAACGCCAAAATCATAGTAGTCTTGTATGCGAATTTAGGAGTGTGACAACTCTTGATTTAATTAATTGACGAAATGAGACACAATCTTAATAACTCGTGAACCCATGTAACCATTTATACCAATAACTCGGGGTGAAGGATATCTAGCGCAACCTATACTTTTTATTCGCTTTGTTAATATTAGTTTAATTTAGCCTAGCCTAGAATAATCTTTTCTCTTTATTATCTTTTATTTTTGTTGACATTACTTTTTACACTTTTATTTTAGAAGAATCAAATTAATAAATTCTAGCAACTTGTCTCTGTGGATTTTTGATCCCCGGATTTGGCCTCTATACTCCATTAAAAGAGTGTAGTTAATAGTTTAGGTATTTGTATAGAGTTGGTGAGCTGAATATAACAAACGACCGACGTCAGTGACGTGACGCCGCGGTAAAGCCCAACCTATCACTTATCATCAACACTCCAGACAACTTAGATGGGGAATATGCGTTACGATTTCAGTTCCAAGCATCCACTAACGAGGCTGAGTACGAGGCCTTACTTACAAGTTTGGAACTCACTTTATCACTAGGTGACGAGCAAGTGATAGCACACATTGATTCTTAGCTCATTGTCAATCAGGTGTTTCAGATATATAAAGTTAAAGGTGAAATTATGGTAAGATATTTGAACAAAGCTATAGAGGTTATCTTTCTGTTCCTCGCAGGGAAGATGGTCTGAATTCCAAGGGTCAAAAACATCCAAGAAAATTCACTTACTCGTCTAGCCTCAGCAACTCAAATAGAACTCAGACGAATCATAGCAGTAGAGATCCTCACACATAGAAGCATTGATGTGGAATCCATCATCATTATATCTTTATAATTGGGGCCTTCTTGTATGGATCCGATCAAGGATTACATTGACAAATGGTTGCTTCCATCCGATCAGAAAGAAGCCAGGAAGTTGAGATACAAAGCAGGTAATTATGTTCTGGAAAAAAGGAATTTTGTACATACGGGGATACACTATCTCCTTACTTGTTTGTGTTCACACAGTCGAAGTACAATACTTGGTCAAGGTGGTGCATAAAGGCTCATGAGGAGCTCATTCAGCTGGCAGATCATTATTTTAAAGAATAGCCATGCAGGGCTACTACTGGACGACGATGAAGTAAGATTGTGTTTCTTTTGCCAAGAAGTGTGATAAGTGTAAAAAAAATTACCATTATCCTTAGAAGACCGTGGGATGCCCTAACTCCCATCACTTCTCCTTGTCCATTTTTTATTTGGAGACTAGACTTGGTCGGTTCATTGCCGACCACGAAAGGAAGGTTCAAGTATTTGGTAGTAGTAGTGGATTACTTCACCAAATGGGTGGAGGCTGAGCCTTTAATTGATATACCTTATCAGAGAGTTTTCCAGTTCATATGGAAGCACTTCATATATAGCTACAGGATTCCATAATCTTTCATCACCAACCATGGTATATAGTTTGAGCTTTGAGGAGCATTGCATTCGGTCCAAGATTTAAAAGCTTCATTCAGCACCTGAGCATTCATAATGTAATGGTCAGACATAAATTACCAACAAGACTTTGCTTGATGGGTTGAAGAAAAGTTTAGATGATTCTAAAGGGAACTGGATCAACAATCTACACAATGTCCTTTGTAATTATAGGATTACACCGAGAATAGTAATAAGGGAAACTCCATACATGCTCATTTTTTGCACTGATGCAGTGGTACCAACTAAGATAGGTCTGTCGACTCATAGGGCACTGAATTTTGACTCTCCAAAGAGTGATCGCATGAGGCGACTAGATCTAGATATGACTGAACATGTCAAAGAGGATGATGCAATTCGAATGGTTGCTTATCAATAAAGGACTGCTAGGTTCTACAACTGAAGGATCACGCTGACCAACTTGAAATAAGGGGATCTTATCCTTAAGAAAGTAATTAAAAAAGGCAACAAGTTGGAACCCAACTGGCACGATCCTTATCGTATCCCGGCAGTTATTCAACTAGGAAAGTATTGCCTAAAACACTAGAAGGAGAAGAATTTAAAAATCCCTGGAATGTCGATTACTATCTCAAATATTATCAGTAATTTTGATTTGATGTTATCATTCATTCAATCTAAAGAAGTTGCAAGTTTCTATCAATTATGCTTCCTTTTTTTCTATTTTTTTGGAGTATTTTGATATGTATCATCCACCAACCAATAATAACAACTTCAAACTTTTCCAACTTAAAAAAATTTTAGATTGGAAGTTTCACTAATTAAAACTTTTTCAACTATAAAGAAGTTTAGTTAGGAAATATTTTTAGACTTCATGTATGATTTCGTCTTTGACAAGTCAAGAACAAGAAGTCATTAAAACTTCATATATAAACACAAGAGGTTTACCTGACTAGGTTAAACACAAGAATAACTATACATTCCTAACACACTTGGTCACCAATGATAACTAATGCAAAAACTTAGTTCAACAAAACTATTTACTATTTTATCTAAGTGCATTAATATAATCTAAGGCATTACAAAATAGGTTCAACATTGGACTAAGGACTTATCCTTTGAGCAGGTTATTTAGTCAGCAAGGTGATTAACTAATCATAAAACATATTACCTAGTCGAAAAGTTGATTAAAAGTAATCAGAAGCTTAAATAAAGATGGAAATATAGCACAAGCATACTTATTGAAAAATAAGTCCATTTTGCAATACAAAAATAAAAAGGAAGGAAGTACAAATCTATTATAATGGATGTTTTCCTTTAGCTTTGCTCATCCCTAAAGGAGGCTCATCAAGGGTGCTTAGCTGAGTTGTAGACCTAAAATCTCTTAGTCTAGTACATCCGCTGCTGCTCGTCTAGTCTAGCAGATGTGGGGGGAGAACATATTCCTCCTCTCCTTTAAGGTCATAATCTCCAATGTATTTTCTGACTGGGCTTTAAGGAATGGCATCAGTTGTGATCCAATTAACATCAATCTTAATGGGTAGATTAGGGTAGTTAATATCCCTAGATCATGCCAGTACCACAATTCATTGCCCATTGGTATCTTTAATAGTACCAACAAGTTCAATGATAAACACCCAAAACTGTACATTTTATACCCCGAATAGACGTATTTTAGTTGCTAATTCTCGGAAATTTGGGTCTTATGCGCTTAATTGTTCAATATGCAGGCTTAATTGCAGTTGTGGTGTCAAAAGCTATATTTCCAAACAATTTGCAGTTAAAATTGAGCTAAATACCCAATCTCCTGACCCTAACCTACCCTATCCTAGCCTTAGCCTTAGCCTTCCCCAACCATGTGTGTCTTTTGTTTGTCCATTTTTATCATTTTTTAGATTTTTAGTTTTAGTCATTTTTATTTTTAAGATTTATTTAGTAGTTTCTAGGTTGTATTTTCTATTTTTCTATTTTATTTTTATTAGTATAACTTTATTTTATTTTGATTTTTATTAGCTTTTAGTTTAGTCTTACTTTATTAGGATTTATTTTGAGGAGTTCATTTTTCATTTAGATTTTATAATTTTTTAGAACTTTACTTTTCATTTAGATTTTAAGTTTTTATTTCTTTTTATTTCTTTTAGTTTTTATATAAGCTTAGGATTTTAATTTTTTGTATTTTTTATATTTTTATTATTTTTAGTTTTTTCTATGTTTATTTTTAGTTAGAATTTATTTTTTATTTTTTTATTTTTTAGTTTTATTAATTTTAATTGAGAGTTTATTATTTAAGTGTCCAAAACAAACACACACACACCCTGCTCCTATACACACCAATACACCTAAAAATACCTCACTCACCCTCACCATTAAACCCTACACCTCACCTACACCCTATCATCACCTCTTCATCTTCAACCTCACTCCAACCCCATTTCTCTCTCCTCCACCATTAGCAATCCTACAACCTTACCCATCAAATCCCTCATATCACCAAACCCCTGCTACCCGTAACCGGAATCATCCCGATTCCTCCGGCACCCAACTCCGTCCCATCTCGGAGCAGCCTCAGCCCCAATCCGGCGCCAGCGATTCCAGCACCAACCACCAGCCGTGACCCACCAAACTTCATCCTGACCTCACTCACCTCCACCGGCCGACATACCCCTCGACCCACAGTTGACCCTGTTCCGACTTGTGACGATACCTCCCGACGGACCTGCCACCGCCGACCATAACCCCCGCAGCAGCCCTTAACCCCCTTCGTCCCTCCATCTCCGCCACCAACCCGTACCCGTCCCCCTCCTAACCCTCGCGACCTCCTCCGGCGAATAGCAGACCTGCTCCGGCCATGTCAATCCCGATTACCCATTTACCCCCTTTCTAAACCACCTCCATGCCAAAACCCATGTCACCTACCTTACCCATTTTCAACATATGAGCCAAACACGATCTCTACCTGCATAAACCAAAACCAAACAAAGCCAAAAGCCAACAAAACCAAAGACCAAAATTAAAACAATGCCACATGTGTTTAAAACCCTTTTTAACCCTTTTATCCAAAATACCCCCAACTACTCTTTTACCCTAAACCCCAAAATACCCATAAACCATATCAGATTTTTTATTCCCTCACCCCTCATTCACATGACCTCACACCATATCCACATGCACCCCTTAGCCGCCATGTGTGCCATGCATCTACTATAAAAGAAGACTCAAGACCCCATTTGAAAAAAAAGAAAGACTTATCATCAAATAGAGAGAGAAAATTCTAGAGAAAAGTAGAGAGTTAGGTTAGAATAAATTAGGTAGAAATATTTGTAAATAATTTTATTTAATTTTTTTTAGATATTTGTGAGTGATAATTGTGTGAGATTCAAGTTGAGTAAATTTTTCATTTATATCTTTGTTTATCACTCACTTGGAGGGTTGTATACTTCAATTTCAAGGATAGAGTTCAAATTGCCAATTTATAGGAGACTTGTGAAGATTTGTTCTCTTTCTCTACTCTTTTATTATATTAATGCCTATTGAATATTTGTTTATTATGTTTGATACCATGTTAGGCTAAATCCCCTTTCAAGGGGTGGGGGAAAACCATTATTTGATGTTATTTTAGTTTAATTAGTTTGATTACTTGAAATTTTCGTTTGAATGTTATTTTTGATCCCTCACCCTTAGATTTATGCCTCGAGAGAGGGTAAATGATTTTCGAAAGAAAATCGAAATTCTAGTTATAATACCCATTTTAGATTCGAACTAGAGATAGGGGTTTCTTAAGTGGAGTATTATAACTCGAATTTCAACTCTAAATTTATTTTCTAGGATTTACATAAATTTTAATTGATCGACCTTAGCGGGTGATTAATTAAAAGGAGTGTAGATCTATTTTTCTAGAGTTGTGGGGTGTTAAACTTAATATTCTAAAATGTAATTATTAAAATTACATTTGTAACGAGAGTTGATTTGTAATTTTGATATTAATTTGGGAGAATTCAATTAATTAAATTAATTAGGTAGAATAGCTAAAATTTGTGGTGTAATCCCACTCCTTGATTGTTCTCACAATTATTTACCTCACTTTATCTCTTATTTTAGTGTTAGACTTTATTTTTCATTTTAGTAATTTTCTAGTTAGTGTTTTCATTTTAGTTTAGTTTAAATCATCACCTCACCCAATTGTTTTAATATTTGAAAAAGCTAAAAGAAAAGTAGAAAAATGAAAAAAGCAAAAAAAGAAAATAAAAAGTGAATTACAATTTTGTTCCCTTTGCTTTACAACCTTGAAAGTGGATTGATACCCTTACTTACCTCTACACTTGAGTTGATATTATTTTGTAGGTATTTTAAGGTTTTGATTAGAATGACTTTTCAAGAACAACGAAAATTATACACGCAAAAGTTCTTTTTATCATTCAACCAACCCCATTTATACCCTTCCGACCTAGACTACTCCATTGTGTTTATCTAAATAAGTTAAGGCTTCATCATATCTGTCCATCCAGATAGCCCTGGGCTTCTTATGGAAGTGGAAGCTTAGTCGGTCCACCCTGTCGTGGAGATTTTTTATAGCCTTTTCCTTCTTTTATAGTAGAGCAGCCTGGTCAGCTAATGTCTTCTTAGCTCTTTCTTCATCTACTGTTAGCTGAGCAATTGTGACTTGCCAAGACGATTTACTAGATTCAGTTTTTCTATTCTTCAAAGTCTCCAGTTCCTCCAGAAGTCTGGGATTTTCTATCTCCATGAATGAGACACCTTCATTTGGCCCAGTACCTACTGTCTTCTTCAAGATATCTAGCTCATTCCTCAAAGCGTTATTCCCTTTCTCCAGGAGTGCAACATTTTCACGAGCAGTTTCAGCTTCCTTGTTCAGCACAGTCACTTTCTTATTCAAAGCACAAGTAATGTCTTGTACTTTTTTATCAAATCCCTAACCTTCTCTCAAGGCTTTGTATTTAGCTTCATAATTCGAATTAATCAATTTCAGAGAAATTTTATGGTCATCCTGCAACTATTCAATCATTTCATAGTAGGCAGCATTGTTCTCCACGGCCTTATCAAGAAGATGTAAACATGGTCATCTCTCAGTTGGTCAGAGGCATCTGAGCCGAGCAACCCCACCAATTCTTCTTCGGTAAAAAAAACATAACCTTCTTCAAGAAGACTTTTGCATTGTCTTAATAGGCCGAATTTAATAGAAACTATCATATTTTTCCTGGCATCAAGCTAGAAATAAGAATAAGTACAGAAGTCCGGCCAAATAAGATGTGCAGTAATGATCAAATAAGCAAACAACATCGAAGAAGCATTGAAACGATTGAATAAAATTATTTTCATTTCATTGATAAGTCAAAAATTACAGAGGTGACTCCATTACAAAGTAAAAGAAGAAGAAATGGAAAATACATAAAAGGGAAAGAAAAAATCTAGTTTAAAAGAGTTGAACCATCTCCTTATCCTTATCTTGACTGAAAGATAGCTTAGAAGGAGGTAGGGTGGAAGTATCCACAAGCACCAAGGAAGATTATCTAGAACCCTCCTCGTCATCAAAGTCCTCATCCAAGTTAGGAGGAGTTTATGGGTTATGTCTCTAAAATAACTCTGAGTCCGTTTGGGTGTCGACCCCCTTTAGGGCATCCGACCAGCCATCCTTGTAGGAGAGCTTCTTGGCGCACTCTATTTGGGTGGCTGCAGCAGCTAGGGGTGTGCAAAAAAACCGTCCGAACCGAAAACCGAACCGAACCGGCCCGAACCGAACCGAAACCGGTGGTTTTTTTCAGCCCGGTTCGGTTTGCGGTTTAAGGATTTAAAAAACCGACAATATCGGTTCGGTTGTCGGTTTAGATAAAGAAAAAACCGATTCGAACCGAACCGAACCGACATCAATATTATATATTAAAAAACCCTTAAATATCTTTTATTTTTATATCCAAACACCATTAACCAACCTCTAAAACCGACCAAAACCGAAAACCGACCTACAAAAAACCGACCAAAACGGAAAATCGGTTAAAATCGAACCGAAACCGAACCGAATCGAAACCGATGTGAACCGAAACCGGCGGTTTTTTTCATCGTCGATTCGGTTTCGGTCTGATTTTTTCCAAAACCGAACCGATTGGTTCGGTCTGAATTGCGGTCCAAAACCGAACCGAACCGACCCGTGCACACCCCTAGCAGCAGCAAAGTCTTTGTCCCATCCTTTATCAACAGCCTACTACATATCCTTCTTGCTCTTAGCATTTAGAGAAGTATTCTCAGCAGTCAGGCTGGAAGCCTTGTCTTCAGCAACCTTTGCCCTAATCTCAACTTATGTCAATTTCTACTCGGCTAGGGTCAACTTGTCTTCAGCAGCCTTTTCTCTGTCCTTTGCTATATTTTCCCTATCCTCAGATGCCTTAACCTTATCTTGTTAGGTCTTTCTCTCTTTTCCTAAGGCTTCCCCAGATGTCTGTAAGGATTTATGTAAGTCCTCAAAATCTTCCTCTACATCAGTAGAGGAAGACTTCAGTTGGTTATCCTTCTCTATCATATGATTATAATCCACTAAGAACTGCAAAAGAGTAAATATGAAACATCAGTGCATAAGGGGTGCAACAAAAAGTATTGAAGCTAAACAAAAAAGATTAAGAACTTACCAAGGCCAAGTTTTGACTAGCCTTCTCAACCAGTCGAGCCCTGGACATGGGGGCTACTGCCAACCTATATACTAGAAGAGTACCAGCCTTTATCAAATCCCAGACCAATCGAGGGTTGATTTCCACAGAGGCATCTTCAATTTTTCCTAGCTCGACAAAGGATTTTTTAGCCAACTCTTGGTGGTTGGGCATACCTTTTTTCAACCTCTTAAATTGAGGTTAAAAAATTTGGGCTTCTTTAGTGTTGAGGACTTCAGTTCTCTTCTTTATAACCTGAGGCCTCTTCTCAATAACAGTATTACTCTTTTCAGAAGGGTGAGGAAACCCAGAACTAGCTAACAAATTTGGAAATTTTCTCTTCACCATTTTTGTAGTAGGTGAAGTGGGGATGGTAGTAAAGTCAAGGGAGTCAAAAAGATGAAGTGCCTCCTTGTACAAACTCTTTCTCTACTCCAGTTGATTCAGTAGTAGAGGAGGTAGACACTGGTTCCTCATCCAAGTTGATGGGTGATTGAGGTAAAATGATGGATGGCAAGGCAACAAAAGAAGTTACAGAACTCATATATTTAAGCAAGACAGAAGCTAATCGAGGATGCTCCTCTCCAGCTCTTTGGTGGATGGCCCACAAGTATTTGAGGTCATCTATATTGACTTCACTTTCCTTCGGACACTTATTTTTACTTTCCTCTGCATAAAAACAAAACAAATCAATTAGTCGTCACAGCATCAGATAGTTAACAAACAGGGGGAAACTAAAAAGTCAAAATACGACCTATGCCATGCCCTTCATGGGGGCATCTTGGTCCAGTGTATGTTACCCCCTCAGGAAGGGGGGCATCTTGGTCCAGTGTATGTCACCCCCTCAGGAAGGGGGCATATTGCCAATTCTTCACTCCAACACCATAATCCCAATAATCTTTATTGGAATCTTGTAAGTTAACCACTAATACCCTATTGGCCTACCTAGTCTTTATGTAATATGAATTATTACCAATGGTTCCCCACTTGTAGCAGAACATCAACTCGAGAATCCAAATACGAGTCCTATGTATTTCAGTTGATCTATTCACTTCATTTACAGCCCTCCACATATTAGGGGCTATTCTTATTGGAACAACGTCAAAAAATTGACAAAATTAAAGAAAAAGTCACTACACCAAAATAGCCAAAATGCCACCTTTCAGCCGACCACCCTTGTCACGGTCATTAACCGTGACAACAAACACGCGTTTTGTGTCACGATCATTAACCGTGACAAGTCCGTGACAACTACATTTGTCACGGATTTGTCACGGTCAATGACCGTGACAATTCTTTAAATATTCATCACGGTCAAGGACCTTGACACGACCCTGATAATTTCTGCAGCAAAAAAAGCCCTAGTCTTTTTTTTCCCACCGTTTTTTGGTTTTTCCCCTCTCTCTCTCTAAGCGATTTCTGCTCTCTCTCTCTCTCTCTCTCTCTCTCTCTAAGGTATATTTTTTTTTCTCTCTTTCTCTTTCATTTCTATATGTGTGTGTATGTGTGTATATATATGTGTGTTTATGTATGTGTATATGCGTGTGTATGTGTGTGTTTATATGTGTGTGGTGGTGTGGGGGGGGGGGGGAGGGGGGCAGGGGGTGGGGGGTGGGGGGGGCTATGTGTGTACGTGTGTGTGCAGGTGTGGTGGGGGTGGGGGGAGGGGGCAGGGGGTGGGGTAGGGGTGGGGTGGGGGAGGGTGTGTGTGTGTGTGCGCAGGTATGTGCGTGTGTGTGTGGCGGGGAGAGGGGGGAAGGGGGTGTGGTGGTGGTGGTGGGGGTGTGGGGTGTGTGTGTGTGTGTGTGGTGGAGCAATTTTAACAATTGTATAGCTTTAATTAATAAATTGTATAGCTTTAATTGTAATTTTAAGTGTATAGTTTTAGATGAAAGTAAATTAATAATTAGTGCCAATTTCATATGAACGTAGGATTGCCCCTCATTGTAAATTAGTAAATTAATAATTGTATACTTTAATTGTTAGTTTAATTGATGAAATGAATTAATTGAGTAGATGAATTAGAAGGAGTACGGGATACACATTTGTTGTTGACATTGTTGTTGGATTATTTTGTTTAGTAAATGTTGGGTTGGTTAGATTTAAAAGTGGCATGACCACTGGATTATTGTCCATATGGGGGTGGGATTTTTCAACTTTTGAATAATTGAATTTGAATATAAATAAGACATAATTAAATGAAACATACTATATATAATTATTAATGATTGAATTTGAATATAAATAAGACATAATTAAATGAAACATAGTATATATAATTATTAATCATTATTGGATTATTGTGTGTGTGGTGGGGGCAGGGGGTGGTGTTTGTACGTGTACATGTGCGTGTGTGTGGTGGGGGAGGGAGTGGGGGTGGGGGCAGGGTGGGGGAAGAGGGTGGGGCAAGGTGGTGGGGAGGGGGCAGGGATGGGGGAAGGGAGTGGGGCAAGGTAGTTTAATTGATGAAATGAATTAATTGAGTAGATGAATTAGAAAGAGTACGGGATACACATTTGTTATTGACATTGTTGTTGGATTATTTTGTTTAGTAAATGTTGGGTTGGTTAGTTTTAAAAGTGGCATGACCATTGTATTATTGTCCATATGGGGGTGGAATTTTTCAACTTTTGAATAATTGAATTTGAATATAAATAAGACATAATTAAATGAAACATACTATATATAATTATTAATAATTGAATTTGAATATAAATAAGACATAATTAATTGAAACATCGTATATATAATTATTAATCATTATTGGATTATTTTGTGTGTGGTGGGGGCAGGGGGTGGTGTGTGTGCGTGTACGTGTGCGTGTGTGTGGTGGGGGAGGGGTGGGGGTGGGGGCAGGGGGTGGTTTGTAGTAATTGTACATGTTTGCATGTCTTCTTCTAATTTTTTTTATCTGTACTAATAACATTTTTTTACAGCAAATGTCTCCTTCAGGTATTAAGGCAAGGATGATGATGCTGGTTATGATGATGTCGTCTGGGCTCAGTGGTGGCGGAGGCGACGAGGGATCCACGGCCCCTAGGCTCCCCAAATATGGCAAATTTGGGATTACCATCGAGAACAAGTCGGAGCTATTAGCGGGATTCCTCGAGATGCTAAAGACGGTCATCGACCCGAGATTTATGAGTTGGAAGGAGGTGCCATATGAGCTCAAGTTAGATGTTTGGGCGACACTACAGGTAATATATTTATATTTATATGAATATTTCAATTTCAATTTCAATTTCAATTTCAATTTCAATTTCAATTTCATTTTATATTTATATTTATATTTATTCGCAACTAACATTGTATTTGTTGGACATGAACAATTCAACTTGGATCCAAAGCTACGCGATTCCGTCTTGGAGCAGTTGAGGGAGCAACACAAGACGTGAAAGAAAAATATGCGAACACGGTAATTTGGGAAAATACGAGAGTCCATTATTCAATGGCGTGAATCCGTTCCGCCCAAGGAGCCGATCTCATTGGCACAATGGCAAAAGTTCATTGACAATGAGATCGGGGAGCGACAATTGGCATCTCGCCAATCGGGGAGGGAAAATCGGGCAAAAAAGACGGACGTACACTACTCCGGTCGGATGTTTTACGCCGAGGTGGAGCATAGGATGAAGGTAAGATTTATTTTTTCTATAACTACAGAAATATATTATTCTTCATTATTTTACTTTGCGGGGCCGATACTAATTTTACTTTATTTTATTTCAGGGGGTAAGGAGTGGCCCTGGGGGTAAGCCACATAGGCTTGATACTTATGTGGATCTTTGGACGAAGAAGGGGAAGGACAAGGAGGTGTCCCCGAGCGTCGCGGCCACGATTATAAGTAATTCGACAGTTTAATTTTTGTTAATTACGTTATAATTTTTTAGTTTACTTATTTTACTAATCATGTGCTTTTTGTCGTTTCAGGCAAAGCTTAAGAAAGTGAATGAGTCGCAGTCTGATGCCGACAAGGCGTCTTTGTCCACAGACGCACTCAGCCAAGTGCTTGGCTCTGATCGCAAGGGGAGGACAAGGGGGTGAGCTCGCGGGTGGCCAAATCTATGATCATCATATTGGAGACAAGCGACACCGGGTTGGCTCGAACGGTGGATTCACATGACGCGAAGCTGTCCCGTTTGGAGGCGACGGTCCAAGATATGTACTCATTTATGAAGCGTACGTTGGGCGGAGACCGTAAGGGGAAAGAGAATAAGAAGGAGGTGGAGGAGGACGAGGTGTGGGAGGACGAGGTGCATGATGACGAGGATGTGGACCTCGCTGCTTCATCACCGACATGTGCGTACTTCGATGATCAACTTCCTTATTTGACTCCCTTCCCCAGATCGATGTCGACAATTGGTTGGCCGAGCGTGTTGATATTGGACGTATTTGATGGCCAGCGGATAGGGCGGGGGTTGAGGGACCCGAATATCGTCCAGGGTGGAATAGTTCATGGACATGCACTTCAAGAGATCGAGTCCAAAGTGCTCGTCACGCATGTGATACCCGGGAAGGAGAAATCCCTATTGTGATTGCGCGAACAATGCGGCACGATGTATATTAGTGGGCGTGTCAATTCGTATATCGTGTGGCCTACTCACCTCCTTATATTTACCCCAGACATGTAGTAATATGATTTTTAAGTTGGTACATTTGAATTATATTTGGATTATATCGTTATGTACATTGTTTCTATGTTGAATATATATTTGCATTATCTTTAGTTTATTTGGATATATGATGTTTGAACTGGTACAACGTTGCTATAACGTGTACAAATATACTGCTGGGCAGTGGCAGTGACCATACTGCCCAACAAATTTCAATTCTGCTTAGAATCGTCACGGTCAATGACCGTGATAGTTTTTTTTTTAAAAAGGTCAAGGCTTTGTCACGATTATTAACCGTGACTAAACTTATCACGGTCATGGACTATGACACGACCGTGACAATTCTAACGAACTTGTCACGGTCAATGACCGTGACACGTCCGTGACAAAAAAAGTTGTCTCACCCCGAATTATCACGGTCATTGACCTTGACAAGTCCAACTTGTCAAGGTCAATGACCGTGACAATTAGGCAGATTTGGCGTAGTGAGTGGGCTTGGGGAAAAAGTGATACCACACTCAGCAATGAACAGACTGGGAATCCAATGACCTTCAGCCAACGAATATACATCAATAGAGCCACTAGCAATATCTAAACCTACCAAATTAAGAATTTTTGCTCTCTAAACTCTTTTAAAAAACCTTTATCTATGATATAAACCATGATTGAAAGACAGAAAAATCAAAGGAGAGGAAGGAAGAGCTTACAGAGGTTGAAAAACGATGGTAAATAGCAAGCAACGAAGGAGAAAAAGAAAAACTTGAGAAGAAAGGAAAAATCTGAGTTCAGAATGTTTGAGGTAAAGAAAAATGGAGGGGAACATTCGTCCTTTTATAGGTTACCTCGAAAGTAGGAAAGAATTGATTGACTGAACGAATGATTGAACTGCTGATGGCCGCACGGTTCCCAAAGATAAAAAAAACAACATACTCTTTCGTGATTCATTATTTTTCAAATTATTTACAAAAATACCACTACTACTAAACTGGTAAAAAATTATACAAGTCCTGGAGGTCGGCTGTCAACCAACTCCCAGATAACACACCAAGCAAGATTTTAGAACAAATACTCCATACTTTTGACTAATCATCAAGCATGGAGCATTGGGGGCTTTTGTTGTACGTAGAAATTATTCATCTACGTGGACTAATGAGAAATGATCAGATTTCCTCCTACGTGGCAATCCTAACTATACTTACTTTCTAAGTCAGCTATAAAGATACTTGGTCAGCCAACCGAACGACCAACCTTAAGAATACGAACCATTAAGAATAGCAAAAGTCACTTCGTGTGGAGTCACCAACAGTCATTGTAACACATACCAGCGAATATCAACAATCTTATATATTGTATACATATGTAAATTCCTAGGTATATAAAGGCATTCCGTCTCTTGGGTTCTTGACCACTACAAATACATAATCTCCCTTAACTCAAAGGGACAATTCATTCAGGCACAAACATACATGACCTTGAGCTATTATATCCACCAATAAATATACAAACAGGTGACGTAGGCTTTTCTTATAGCAGAACACTTTAAAACTTTGTTTGTTGTGTGTTTTCCTTGCTTAATTATCTTTATTTATTTGTGATTATAAATTTGGACAACTCCATGTTTAAATATCAACAACTATAACATGCTAATACACATACTTTAGATCTACATTTGAGACCGAAAGTACAAAGAGGGTGCCTAACACGATTCGCAACCCTATCCTCAAACCTTTAACGCGAACCATTTGTCTTCATTAGGCCTCTACGGAGGCCTACTCCTATTATCTGTTCTGTGTAAAACAGAGTGGTGACTCCATTATTTTCAAAGATAACGAGGCGATAACCATGTGTCATTACAAATGACCCAATTTATCAAACAATTGGTCCAAAAGAACACGCACGGGAGCAGGATAGGCACGCCGCATCGGGTCTGAGTTCTCACAATCTTCATCTTTAATATATACTTTCATGGCTACCAACCCGAAGTACTTTTATTACAACTAATATAAATAAGATACCACACGACTATGCAACCAATATTATTTTATTTATATTTATAAGAGTATCTAATACGATAGCTCCAAAAATAATAAGCTCATCACAAACATCATACAAATAATTATCAAACTAGCAATATCCCAACATAGTACCGCTAGTCACTACTCTCTAAATGAAAGTACTCACCTCCTAATAACATCCCAATGTAACTTAGGCTAAATCCCAGCTCATGAAGACTATCCTTATTAAAGTAATATTATAACTACACAACGTCATAACTAACCCCAGCCTTCCTATAGGTTATAGGGGAATGTATCATTAAATATAAATATCACCCTACACGATTTATACAATACTTTTCCATTACACTTATCTTAGCCACCAACATTCCCAACCCAGGTTGGTTAATGCGATGCTTGTAAAGAACCATACTGGTCCAAAATATAGTTAAACATATGTACTAAATATTCTAGAAAAACATCCAATGATACCGACCAAAATACACACCCCACTTGGGCTAGTAGAGAAACATGGATCGATCCAACCTTGAGAACCTTCAAATTTACTTTTGTTCATGCTACAGGTTTTCATCCTAATTTCCTTAAATTTTTATCCATGATCATCCAAATCTATTCCTAACAATCTAAGGCATGTCTAGGGACTAAATTCTAACATAAATGAAGTAAAACATTAGTATAATCCAATATTAGAAACATTAATTCGATAAGTTACATATTCATCATAGATATAAACCCCAGATTCCTAAATCATGATTTGGTGACAATTTCCTCGAATTTCAACCCAATAAATCTGAATTCTCATTTTGCACAATAAATTTATAATGGTATAAGCTCAATACTTGAAGTAATTAGTTAATCACGTGAAAAAATGCCAATATATCACAGACTCCCTAGTTTATACAATTCCTTAATTATTATTATCAATCCTAATAATTTAGTCCATTTTAATATTGGTAAACTAACCACATAATTAAACATGATATTGTGTTCAATATTCATATATAAACAAGTAATTTCAACAAGAAAACAATAATAACCACAATTCTATCATTATAACGCCAATATAAGTTCCTCAATGGTTTTAATAACAAACTTATAACTCCAAATTCAATTTTATTAAATTACTTTAAAGTTTGACTAAATTAGAGTCAATTACATATCATATTTCATAACAATTCAAATCAAAGGGAAAAAGTAGACAAAATTTATTCCCTTGGTTGGTGTAAATAAAAATTACAAAATTTGATGTATATGGTGGCTCCTCATTTGGTTCTCCTTCAATTAGTCTCATAATTTCCTTAAGAACCTTCTTCTCAAATTATATCCCCATGTGCCTCCCAAAATACAACTCTCTCTTTAAGCTCTTACTTTTAGATACATGTTTAACATAAGAGATTAACCTAACCTAACCTTATGTTTACGTAATATTTATACTGATGGCCTTTAGAAACCTTAGAATATAATTACACTACAACATAATGTCTTATTAGTGACAAAAAAAATCTGGACAAAATTAATTTTGTCACTAAAAATTACCTTTTTGTGAGGAAAAATAATTTCGTCACGAATTGTATGGGATGATGTTAAATTGGTGACAAATTATTAATATTTTCACCAAATAGTCATAAAAAATTTGGCAACGTTCTTCCCGCCAGTTAGATAGTTGAATTTATCTATTCGTGACAGAATTATCATAATTTAGTTACAAATAAATTTATCACAAAAAAAAATTAGTTAGTGAAAAAAAAAATTCCTCACTTATTAGTAAAAAAATTTACAAAATCTTCCCCCTGCCCATTATTCTAAACCTCAAATCATTTTCCCCCAAAACTAACCTATCACTCTCTCTTACTCAGAAAAAAAAAACACTCCCCTTCCTCATGCACTCAGGCGTCGCTGCTCACGCCGGTGCCACAGCTCACCCCTAGAGCAAAAGCCCTTGAGACGATTGCAACAGCTAACTTAGACATGGATGCTAGAAGATTGGATTTCGTCTTTGTTAGAGCTTACAACCTTCCAAATGTGGTAATTGAAAGGTGATTTCAAGATCATTATTGAATTGTGTTCCTTCAATTTAGAGACACAGTGGGATCTTGAGGGTTATATTCATGACATTAAATATAAATATAGTTTTTGTGATAATTTTTTTCTTGTAGAGTTCATTCCGGCGACCTCTATCTTTCGCTCGTATTTGCATTTTCTTCATTTTTATACATCGATTTATCATTTATTCCATGGATTGACATTGGAAATTTAATACTTGCAAACTAGGGCATTTTGTTCTTAAGCGTTTTTTAATACTGTAGTTCATTGCTTGAATCTTCAGTGTAATATCTTAAATTCTAACCTTGATTGGGCACGCCGCTCGTCTTGCACCTAGGCTCTAAGGAAACATTGGCGCGTTTATACGCATTGGCCTTATATATATATATATACTAGTATCAGGGAAAATTTTCCAAAATACATAATCGCAAAACGGCAAAAACGCTCCAAATAGCTAATCACAAAACGGCAAAAAAAATTCGAAATAAACAATTGCAAAATGACGAAAATTCCGTTCCCCAAAAACACAGAGAGCAATCTAAAGTATTGAATGTGTAAACAATTTGCGTTAATTTAACACAAATCTGAAAACAATTTAAAAATTTTGGGCAAAATTTCTTTTATTTATAGGATCGTCCACCCTGTTAAAAAAAATAGTCCACACTATAGATAGTAATAGTCCGTCTTAGACCTCGCATAAACATCATATACATCAAATACAAATTTAAACATCGCACAAACAAAGTCATCAATTCAAGGCAATTCATGAAATATACAAAATATTAATCAACCCCATTCATATTGTACCTCAAATAAACAAAATGTCAATTTTAAAAAAAATGGACATAATCTCCTTTGTTTATTGAACTATCCACCCTGCTTAAGGGACAACATCACTTTTAACAACATTCAAAGAGCCCAGAAATAATTCACAAAAATAATAGTTCAAAGGATGAACTCAATTTGTAACAACAATACGAATAGTACGCATGCAATGGTTTTTTAAATTCTTATGATACATAATATACTAGAACGTTGGTCAAGTTGATCATTTCCTCCAATATTGAGCACCTACATTTGAAGAGAAAAAAATATAGTTAGATAAACGAAAAACAAATTAAGATTTTCAAACCAAATGAACAATCATTCACTATTTTTAGGTTTGTATTAAACTAAACTATATTCACCATACTTTTTTTCCATGGAAAATGAGCAAAAATTATCTCATGTTAAAATGTAATAACAAAATATTATTGATCGGATTAAGATAACATATATGAAAATTAAAACAAAATTAAAAGCATAAACAAACGACTACAACCCACCTAAATCCTAAGCCACCAGCCTAGCACCAAAAAATTACATCAAAAAACTACAAAAATTCAGCAAAAAAGTGGAACATAACAGAAGAGGATATCATACAAAAAGAAAAAGACGAAATTATAAAAATCTGCATGTGTCACCTAAGCATATTCATAACGATAAACTTTTGACCAACCTAGATACAATTTGTGAAATAATGTTTTTGGCAGAAATTTGTTGTGCCTTTGAACGTGTTCCTCTTTGGTGCATTATGTGCCATTTGCTGTCTCAAGAACAAAATCTCGCATACTAAATGACAGTCTCGAGCAAAATTCAGCATACTAATCCATACTAAATTCAGCATACAAAATTGAGCATACTAATTCAGCAAGATCCCGCGTACTAAATGACAGTCTCAAGAGCAAAATTCAGCATACTAATCCATACTAAATTCAGCATACAAAATTCAGCAAACAAAATTCAGCATACTGATTCAGCAAAATCCCGCATACTAAATAACACGTGGTCAAAGTGTTCTTCATTATGAAAAACATGGCAATTGAACATCCATAAAATTCAACAAACTTGAAAAAGAAAAATACAACATATATGCAGAACATATAACCATTCCAACCATCTCATACCTTCATCAAAACACCTTAAAATGCAAACAAAAACACCAAACAATATCTCAAGTTCACATGTCGCTATTGATTACCCATCTCCACCATCTAGTCTATAGCAATAGATAACAAAGATATTGTAAGTAATCACAAAAGAAACTATAAAAAGATAGAAAATTGGGTAAATGAAAGAGCGTATTGAAAGAACAAAATGGCGGCAACAACTTAAAGACACAGCTCTTACAATCTGAAGTAAACACAAAGTATTGAGGAAACATATTCCTATTCCCAAGCAATTACTGTCAGAATTAATTTTAATAAATGCTAGACACCTCAATAGATGGTAATTGAATATACTAAAGAATAAGAAATTTCTTAAGAGCATACAAATGAACCAACTTAAGCAGATGAACTCTGTAAAAACATATTTTTCGGATGCCATGTAAGCTAGAAATGAAGGCAATATAAGTATACTAACATACTGATAGCCAATAGAACAAAACAGAGTAGGAATCCCACACCTAAAATAAAAAAAAAGTAATCAAGTCCCTGGACGACAATATCAAAAGATGTCACAAAATAATTAAACTCCAATAATGATCTAAATAGAAACTGACACTCTAAATAATAGTCATTACATTGAATAGTGTTTGTTTCTAACATTTAACGAAATTTAAAACCAATATATCAGCAAATTCCCAAATTAGCAACTAATTATAAAGAGTAAAGAAGACCAAGATTGATTCCCCCTATGATAGAAAAATAACACCATTTTAATCAATATTGATCTCATCAATATTGATTTAAGAAAAAGGAAACTAAAAAGAAATGGTTTAAGAATACAAAACCGTTAAGCCGTTATAGGTTGAACAAATGGTTTAAGATAAATCAGAAACTATGAGAGTAGAGAAAATAAAAAATCAGTACAAATAAGATGTTAAAAACAACTTAACAAAAATAACGAAATAAGTAATTCTACAACCCCTTATTTGAACCCTACAAAATTGGGGTTTCGAAGCCTTAATTCAAACTTGTAAATGGAGGTTTACCTGATTAGGTTGTTGATGGAGATACTAAGATCATCTGAAAAACAAAAATATAATAAACACATTAAAGTTCAAAAACATTGATTATGGAAACAAATTTAAGATAACTAATTCTTAGAAAACTTAAAGCTTCAATACCTTTCTTCGTTGTAACTCCCTCATGTCAACAACTCCATTTCTCTCATTCTCTTCCTGTAGGTAATCTTCAATTTCCACTGGTGTAAGAACTCTGTGTTGTAAACAGAACATCACATCAAAACCAAAATAAAAGTAAGATCTTACCTCTCACCGGTGGCAGCAGCAAAAAGAAGGGAAGGAGGGAAGCTCGACGGGGCAGCAGCTGGCATCGACGGGCAGTAGGGCTGCATCGGCAGGGTGTGTCCGTGTGGAGTTCTGGATTGGGAAACAGAAGGAGAGGGAGTGTATGAGATAGAGAACAAAAAGTTTGTTAATTCAGATTGTGTTGTCGAGGAAAAATCCTCCCTTGCGTGTTCTGAATCGCTTGAACCATATCCACATATCCAACTGAAAAAGCCATATCAATTAGACATCCAACCGACAAAGCAATAAACTATAAAGTAATCATTAAATTGAAGCTATATAAGCTTTGATAAAATGGCAAAATGCACCCCGGTGCCGCAATCTGTGGATTGGACGAAGTATGAAAACTGTGACTGAGCGAAATTGGGTCGCAAAGTCGACGGAAAAATTCTTTTAGTCACCCAACTTGTATAATTTAAAAAATCAGATTTTGAAAACCGATTATAAATGTAGTTTCAAAATTTTGAGAGAAGGAGAAGCTAAATTTTGAGAGAATTACGGCTGCTTGAAAGCTGCTGCAGTTGATAAATTGAAATTCCCTACAAGAGTACGCTTGGTATTGCCTGAGAGCTGCTTGGAACGCATGATAAATTTGATCCTGCAGTGGATCTTACGCTTGGTATTGCCATTTGCAAGAGTACTATCCCGGAAGAAAACATATCAAATCGATCAGGACTGTTCAGCTGCAATAATAATGACAAAAATAACTTAGAACACTTAATTTTAGAAACCTAATTTTTGTACCCCACACATAGATGTATTCTATAGTAGTAACCGAAAGGCATTTAATACCTGGATGTTATATGATAGACCTCACTTCAAATAACTATATCATATCACGTCTTTCATTTTAGTTACATTATTTTGAGGCTCCTCAAATACTTTCGCAAATGTTGGCTGCGAGTGAACTTTGTGTGTATTTCTCTTTCTTATGCGCAAGTGTTTTGAAATTAAAATTTAAAGTATCCTTAAAAGGAGAGTAATAATTTAAGCACAACTTGAATAGCTACAAAACAGTAGAAAATAGCTACAAAATACGAATCCCAATTGATGAAATCTGCAAATCTTTTTAGGGTCATGAAGAAACTAATCAAACATAATCAATAACCAAATGGTTTATGTGAATGAAATGAAAGTCATAACCTGAAATTATTAGGGAAAGTGTTAATGACAAAAAATTAATTCAACCCTATGTTATTGGAAGCAGTAGAAGCTCCCACCTGCTACCAGTTGCTGCCCCAACACCTCAACCCCGCCCAGCAGGTAACCCAAACCCAGCTCTATGTTAAACCCAAAATTGTCCCAAAATGATTATGGAAATATCTTTAAATTTAATATTAGATGCAAATTATGACCTCAATTATCACTTATCATATATATTGAAACAAAACAGCAAGGCATGTAAATGCAAGCAAGGCAAGTAAACTCTAAAAAGTTCAAAAATAAAGTTTGGTCCCAAAAACTCATTTAAACCCCTCAAGTCATGATCGGTGATTGAAATCAAGTTTGGTGAAGATGGAGTTGAGAGAATTGGTCGGGGTTCACAACGAAAGAGAGAAAATGTTCACATTATGTTTCTTTATTTGTAGAATGGAAAGTGGAATGGTTACCTTGGAAAAC
Source organism: Sambucus nigra (assembly GCA_949130495.1). Classification (NCBI taxonomy): domain Eukaryota; kingdom Viridiplantae; phylum Streptophyta; class Magnoliopsida; order Dipsacales; family Adoxaceae; genus Sambucus; species Sambucus nigra. The sequence continues at coordinate 102,599,276 of OX422208.1, forward strand.
GTGTATTGCTCGTTCAAAAGAGTGTGTGTTTTAGGCGGCATGTCAAAAAACGTTTAGGCGGGACATCAAAACTTGTGATGAGATCGTAGCCCTTAATTTTACATTTTTCCGGATTCAAAAACCATCCTATCTTATTATATGGATTTATTACAACTATGATGACCATATGGCTATAAACTTATGAAATGAAGAAAAAAAACATATCATCCTGAGCATATATAAGCGAAGCGAGATGTCCCCATCCTACAAAAAGTTGACATTTAATATAATTTAAAAACATATATACTGAGGGATGGAAAGGGAAGTAAGATTAATGCGCAAAGTCACTCGAGAGAGGAAAATGAACTAAAAATGCCAGTGTTTAAACTGTAAACCGAAAAGGCCATGTTAATTCCATAGATAAATATTTATATAACATTCATTTTAACCAAGTACTAGCATATAGCAGTGGGGAGATATGAGCTAGAAAATGAAACTCACCATATGGTAACCGATACATTCTCAGACATGAGTTTTCATGATCTCACACCCAATAAACCTGATAAGTGTGCATTCTGTCAAACAAAATGCCACTCAACTATCTACTGAATTGTACAAATGTTAGCTGCATAAGATTTGAAGCATAGTTATGATTACAAAATTAGCACAAACTAATATTTGAAAATTTATATTAAGCACCGCAGTTAACTAAATGACATTCCAATTAAGCCCAAGCCATATCAAACTATTCTTTATAGTATACACCAAACATGAATTATATGTATCCTGAATTACAGTATGCACCAAGCATGAATTAGAATATGCACCAAACATTCATATTCTTTACGGTATGCATTGATTAATTCATAGAGTTATAATAATAAAAGAGTTATAATAATAAAAAATCAACAATCAATGACTAATTTAAGTAAAACTATGCCTAAAGACCTAATGGGTTCTAAGCCCTGTTTTCCAACCAAAATATCAATAAAAAAAGCAAGAAAACTTAACTTCAATTTAAATCAAACAACATATTGTTTCAATCGAAAAAATATCCTAAAATCTACATACCCAACAAAACTAATAATAGATAACAAATATAACAAACCATATAATTACAGTGGTCGGTAGTGAGAGAAACGTTCAAGAGATAATGGGGGCTATACCTGCAAAACGAAAAGAAATGCAAAAAATTAAGATACAGATTATACATCAAAGCTAAAAAAAGAGACAAATTGGTACAATTAAAACCTATTTAGATCTACAGATCACAAAACCCTACTTCTAACCTTGAAACAAACCCATAAGAGAAAAAAAAAACGTGTTAGATCTGGAAAATATAAAACTAAAAATTAATATATGCATTTACTAAAATTGAAATAAAACAAAAAAACAAAACCCAACACCAACCCTAAAACAAATTGAAACCAAACACAAAAAACAAACCCCCAATTAAAAATCCAGCTCAGAATTAACGTGCAAACAAATTTCAAACCATGAAAAAAAAGAAAAAAAATTCAAACCAAAAGAATGTACATACCAAACCCCTGCAAAATAAAAACTAATTTAAACACTAAAATCAATTGTCATGGGTTAAGTGAATGATACCTTTTTAACATTCAACCAGAGATTTAACCTGCAATATAAAACCAATTTCAAGCCTTGAAAAAAAAATTCAAACCAAAAAGAATGTACAAACCAAACCCCTGCAAAGTGAAACGAATTTGAACACCATATATTAGGGTTTGAAAACCAAAAAAAGTATTGATCTTTCATTCATTTACCGAAATATGCACAATGGGAGAAGGTGATGAAGATGAAAGAAAGTGAAACTTTGGAGCGGTGCCATTCGAGAGAAGGAAAGATAGGGTTTGAAGGAAAGACAGAGAATGAAGTTATCGAGGCAAGGAAATGGTCAAGCAGGAGAGATAGATTTGGGCGAGATATTGAAAATAGGAGTGGTAATCTGGACCCTCTATTTTCTCTAAAAGAATCTGAACCCTTATTGTGCTTTTACATTTTTTGGATTCAAAAACCATTCCATCTTATTATATGGATATATATATATATATATATATATATATATATATATATATATATATATATATATATATATATATAAACACATTTGATGTATGTATTTGAATGTTTGTTGTGTTTGATTTTGTTGTAAAGTGTGAATTTGAATTTGTTCAGAATGGTTGTTCTCGCTGTATTTATACGTATATTTACACGTTAGGGACTTTTCCTTTTTCAGCAAATGCTTCTAATGCTGAAAAGTATGTTTGTGTTTTATCGAACAGCTCTGACTGTTGAATACATACCCCCCCCCCCCCCCCCCCCCCACACACACATATATATATAGAGAGAGAGAGGATGTATGAATTTGTATGTTTGTTGTGTTTGATTTTGTTGGAAAGTGTGAATTTGAATTTGTTTAGAGTTGTTCTCATTGTATTCATATGTATATTTACTTGTTAGTTAGGGGGGTTTGTTTTTCTAGTCTTTGAAAGCCGAATGTTTAGTACCGAACTCTGAAGGCTGAAAAATGCGTTTTGACTTTTTTTAACGTTAGTGATTATTTAATTACTATTTTATATTAGTATCTTTTAAGAAATATAGTAAGGGTAAAATTGGAATAAGATTTCATTAAAAAAAATCAGGATTAACCATCTGGGGAGTCCTAAAGGTGGAGGTTATGGAAGTGGTTATAGAAGGCTAGTATATAGATATGTATTTGGATGTTTTTTGTGTTTGGTTTTGTTGAAAAGTATGAATTTGAAACTGTTCAGGGTTGTTGTTCTTACTCTCTCTCTATTTGTATGCATATATGTGTTAGTTAGGGACATTTCTTTTTTCAGCGAATGCTTCTAATGCCGAAAAGTGCGTTTTTTTATTAGACGACTCTGAATGTTGAATACATATATATGCAGGATGTATGTATTTCTATGTTTGTTGTGCTTGCTTTTGTTGCGAAGTAAGGATTAGAATTTGTTCAGAGTTGTTCTCACCGTCTTTTTGTCTATATGTATGTGTATGTTTACAATTACCTCCATTGCGCTTACAGTGGATTATTGATGACAATATTTCGGGTGATTAATGTTTGACAATAACTCATCTTTTGTCCTTCGTGTCGATTTTGAGTGTTAACCAACTAATCTGCTAATTTTATGTCATCTTTAGAGTCCATATTGTCTGGTGTCCAGTGTTCAAAATTTCCACTAACTTCCAACCCTTCACATCAAATTCCCGATTAAAGCATGGAGAGACCATCTCCAACTCGGTCAGTCGTTGGACCACCTTTCCAACTCGTCAAGTGGCCGCCACAGCTATACTGCATCGCATGCTATTATGGCTACGCGTTCAATGGGCCCCGCCTTGGATGTCATTGGAGATTGAAGGGGGTGTTACCCCACCCAAACGAGCCTCGTTGGATGGGTTGCATGTCAAAGAATCACACTCAATGGTGGATATCAATTACCGAACATCTCGAGTTTTTCAAATAAATCGTTCACATTTGGTTGTTCCTCCACATATGTGTACTGGTCATTTAAGTCTGATTTAATAAGTGAAATAGGGGACAAGGCAGCCTCGATAAACAAAAGATTTCATCTAGAGAAAAAGATCCTTTACTGCTGCATAGTTTCTCAAGCTTCTAACTGCATAATTATATGCAGTAGAGCAGCCTCTACTGCTGCATAGTTCTCAAGATTCTAACTACATATATAATTATGCAGTAGAGCAACCTCTACTGCTGCTATTCGAAATGCACTGTGTCCATTACAAATCTAAATATATACACACTCTCCAGGCCATGGATTCCAGCCACGTCGCTCTCGTCGCCCTCCTCTTCAGATCCGAGGACTTCGAGCACTACCGCTGTGATCGTAGCATTTCCATGGGCATGAACCTCAACATGTCCAAGATGCTCAAGTGCGCCTGCAATGATAACATCATCACCATCAAGACCAATGATGGCAGTGATACCGTCACTTTCGGTTATAGCAGCAGCAAATAATTAAATGCAGAATTAAAAAATTAGGAACCAAATTACTCAATTTTTGGAGCAAAAAAATATGGGACAGAAAAATATAAGAAATTTCGAACTGGACAGTCTAGAACACGGTTGAGTCGCGGACAATGTTGCTCTCTTTAAGGAGTTTCGCGGCTTTGCCCAAAGTGTGCTGACAGTCTCGAAGCCCGCCACCCCCAGGATAAAACAGCCTCCAAAATTAAAAAATACGGATTGATAAAGCACAAAAATCAATCCGGTCTGTATACACTCATTCTGTATAATTGCTCGATTCTAACGATATAATTAATCTGTGAAACGAGATTAATTATTCTAAAAAAAAAAATTCGGAACTGTTTGGAAGATGTTGTATGTGGGTTTTCCTTTTGTTGGAACTGTATTAAAAACGGAGGTCTCAACCTCTTTTTATGCAAAAAAGAAATTACTGTTAGTGGGAAAAAACGTGGAGAGAAAACTGGAAACGTGGGTGAAAAAATTCAACAGTAAAAGACCCACATTTTTTTTGGAATTAATTTCCGTTAAAAATTAATTTTTAAAGCCCAAAACCGTTAATTTATTTGTCTAAAAAATTATTTCTTAATGAGCCCAAGCCCAAGACCCGGACCCGGGCACGGGCCGGACGGCGGCGGAGGCGCGCGTGCTTGTGTGACTTGGCCCATTGGGTCTGCCCCACATACCCACAAAACATTGAATGCCCAAAGGGCTGAACCTTTAGTCTCAAAAAAGAGTATATTAACTCACCCCATTTTTTCCAACCCACCGATGTGGGACAAGTGCTTAACAGCACTCTTCAACATTTTGCACTCACATAGTTGTGTTCCAACAATCCTCCACTTGCAAAATTTGAAAAAAAAAATTATCGAGCAATAATTCATAGAATTGTGCATAAGCAAAGGTGTCTTTCGACTTGAACCTTTACGTAGTAAAGATGATTCAGAATATACTAGAGTAATCGTAGTTTTGAACTTTATCTCTGACAACATCCCACACACAACCCTACTTGGATGTAATTCTAATAGCTAGCACGTTACGGTCATGTGCTTCTATCACAGTATAGTGAACGCTTTAGGAATTTTTCCAAAATATCCATAGGAAGCGGCCACACTTCCACATTCACATAGGTGAGTCTATCAAGAATACTCCTGCAGTTAAGTACCCCACTCAAAATAGAGTTATAGATCTCATTAAGAGTTATAATAACTCATCCTTAACTCGCTTCTGGACATCATGCTCCATAGGGATGGACTCGGAGTAAAACCCTGTTCTATATTAATTAATTATAGCATGATTCAACCCATATCACTTGTGATTTGTTATTACCCTTTGAACATATTTCTTGGGATCTCCAGTCTATATGTTGGATTACCATCACAAATGACTCATTTATCCAAGGGCTTTAGTCCCATCCCTTTCAAGGTGTTCCACACCTTCTCCCTAGCTAGTCCTTTCTTCAAATGATCAGCAAAGTTCTGTTCAGACCGTATATGATCCACACTCACAGCACTCGTAGAGATTAATTCTCTAACAGTACTATGCTTACGACGCATTTGTCGTTTCTTACCGTTATAATAACGGTTCTCAACTTTTGCAATAGCCGCGGTACTATCACAATGAATCAAAACGGCCGGTATCGGTCTTTCCCATAAGGGGATATCTTACAGGAGGTTTCTTAACCAACATGCCTCTTCACTAGCAGTAGCTAGTGCTATCATCTCAGACTCCATAATGGATTGAGCCAAAATAGTTTGTTTCTTAGATTTCCAAGAAACTGCACCACCAGCGATGCTAAATATATATCCACTAGTAGCCTTAGAATTATCAGATAGGGTGTTCCAATCAACATCACTATATCCTTCAAGGACAGCAGAATGCTTATTATAGAGTAATCTGAGGTTCATCGTCCTTTTAAGGTACTGCATGACCCTCTCAATAGCATGCCAATGCTCCATACTAGGTCTACTGGTAAATCTACATAGTACTCCCACAGCATAAGCTATGTCAGGACTAGTGCAATCTGTAGCATAGCGTAAGCTACCTATAATGCTTGCATAAACATTTTGATTTACACTATCGCCAGTGTTCTTAAATAACTATACACTAGGGTCAAATGGAGTACTAGCAGGTTTATAGCCAAAGTAATTATATTTCTTTAGAACTTTCTCAATGTAATGAGATTGATCCAAAGAAAGTCCCTTTTCTGCCTAGTAATATTAACTCCCAATATTACACTAGCTTCACCCAAATCCTTCATAAAAAAATTGGCACATAATAATGATTTAACATTTTTTACGGCATGAATATTAGAACCAAATATAAGCAAGTCATCAACATAAAGACATATGATAGTGCAAATGTTCTCTACATATTTATAATAAATGCATTTGTCACTTTCATTAATTTTAAACCCATTAGAGATGACTAGGCTATCAAATTTATCATGCCATTGTTTAGGTGCCTGTTTGAGTCCATAAAGAGATTTATCTAATTTACATACTTTATTTTCTTGACCGTGTACAATAAAACCTTCAGGTTGATCCTTATAAATCTCTTCTTCTAATTCTCCATTTAAAAATGCAGTTTTAACATCCATTTGGTGTACAATTAAATCATTTAAGGCAGCTATAGCAAATAGTATACGTATAGACGTTATTCTAGTCACGGGTGAAAATGTATCAAAAAAGTCTACATTTTCTCTTTGTCTAAAACCTTTAGCAACAAGACGTGCCTTATATTTTTCAACAGTGCCATCAGGTTTTAATTTCTTTTTAAGAATCCATTTACACCCAATTGTTTTACATCCAGGAGGAAGATCCACTAAATGCCAAGTTTTATTTATTTCCAAAGAATCTATTTCATCATTAATAGCCTCTTGCCTTAAATCGGCATCTAAAGTAGATAAGGCTTCTTGAATAGTGTTAAGATCCTCCTCTAAAGTGTAGGCATAAAAGTCGGGACCAAAATCTTTTTCTACACGAGCCCTTTTACTTTTTCGAATTTCTAAAATGGATTCATTATTTTCTTTATTTTTATTTAAAGAAATATTAGTGGATGACTCGCCCCCACTATTTCTCAATTTAAAAGAAAATTTATCTTCATAAAAATCGACGTCATTTGATTAAAAAATTACTTGATTTTTCAAGTCATAAAAACGGTATGCTTTGCTATTAATAGCATAGCCTATAAAACGCACTCATGTGCTCTACTTGCCAATTTAGACCTTTTAGGGTCAGGTATACGTACATAAGCTAAGCACCCCCACGTTCTAAAGTATGACACGCTGGGCTTAATATTTTTCCAAATTTCATAAGAAGATATTTTTATTTTAGTCTTAGGAATTCTATTAAGCACGTGACATACAATCAAAATAATTTCATCCCACCAATGTGAGGCATCCCCTGAATTTAATAAAATAGCCACAACTAATTTAGTTAATGTCCTATTTTTTCTTTCGGCTTTACCGTTCATTTCGGGCGAATAAGGGGCAGTTTTTTCATGAATAATGTCGTGGGTTTTATAAAATTCAATAAATGGTCTAGAATCATATTCGGTGCCTCTACGTAACCTTTTTATTTTCCGATTAAATTGATTTTCAATTTCATTTAGGAAAATTTTAAACATGTCAAACGCTTCACTTTTATTTTTCATTAAATACACAAAGGAATAATTGGAACAATCATCAATAAAAGTAATAAAATAACGTTTGTCATTTCTAGTTGTGACACCATCCAATTCACAAATATCCGAATGAATTAAATCAAGTGGTTCAGATTCTCTAAAAACAGATTTATGTGGTGTCTTAGTGATTTTTGCTTAACTACACCATTCACATTTTTTAAAATCATTTAATGATAATTCTGGAATTTATCCTAAAGTGCTCATATTTTTAACAAGTCATTTATTAACATGACAAAGCCCAGCATGCCAAATATTAAATGAACAAGCAATATAAGCAGAAGGAGAAATTTTATTCATTGCATCAACATTCAACTTAAACATCCCATCAGTGGCATAACCCTTGCCTACAAAAATTCCATTTTTGGTCAAAGTAAATAAATGAGCACCAATAGTTTGAGTAAAGCCAACTTTGTTGAGAAGATAGCCCGAAACCAAATTTTTCTTTATCTCGAGAGTGTGAAGAACTTCTTTGAGGATAATAGTCTTTCCCGAAGTGAACTTCAATTCCACATTTCCAGTACCAGCAACCTCAGTGGAGTGAGAATCACCCAACAACACCTTCTTATTTGCAGTCTCAGAATAAGTCTTAAACAGACTACGGTCATAACAGATATGGCGGGAAGCGCCAGTATCCAACCACCACCCTTCGGCACCGCTAACCATGTTGATTTCTGAAATCATAGCACATAGGTCCTCTTCGGTCAAATTCACTTGTGCTTGTGGCACATTGCTACATTTGCGAGCCATATGGCCAGGCTTGCCACACTTGAAACAGAGAAACTGTCCCGAGTTGCTAGACTGTCCATTTTCAGGGTTCTTATACTTATTCTGAGTCTGAGTCTGATTTTTAAAATTTTGGTTGTGGCTCTTTTTCTGATTTTTCATATTTTTTCCGTTTGCTTTTAAAACAACTGGAGTGTGGTTCTTTTCTGATTTTTGCTGTTAGACACAACAAGAATTTCATCTTTATAGTCCCGTTTTCGGGATTCCTCCTTAATTCTCAATTTAGTAATAAGTGACTCTAGTGAAAATTCTTTAGACTTATGCTTCAAAATATTTTTAAACTCTTTGAACAGTGGAGGTAATTTATCAATAATTACAGTCACCTGAAATTGCTCATCTAAAGCCATGCCCTCAGAAATAATTTCATGGGCAATCATTTGCAAATCATGGGTTTGAGCAACAACAGATTTGTCATCCGTCATTTGAAATTTCAAATAACGGCTGACGGCATATTTTTTAGCACCCGCCTCCTTCGTGTTATATTTTTTAAAGAGTGCAACCAAAACATCTTTCGCAGTTTTATAATTGGCATAATAGTCATAAAGTTCGTCACTTAGAGCATTCAGAATATAGTTCTTGCACAAAAAATCATTTTCCTCCCAAGTTCTAATTGTTTTGCTTTCCTCAACAGTAGGTGGATTATTTACTACGGGTTTGTCAAATTGAACACATGATGCGACTTTTTTCGTAGTTAAATAAAATAGCAATTTTTTGCTCCAACGTTTAAAATGGGTGCCTTCATATTTGAAAGGCGTATTAAGGTTACTTGAGTTAATTTCGTCCATGGCAGAATTTTCAGAACACCTTAAAAATTTTATAGCACCAGCAAATAATTAAATGCAGAATTAAAAAATTAGGAACGAAATTACCCAATTTTCGAAGCAAATAAATCTGGGACGGAAAAATATAAGAAATCCCAAACTGGACAGTCTAGAACACGGCTGAGTCGCGAACAATGTCGCTCTCTTTAAGGTGTTTCGCGGCTCTGCCCAAAGTGTGTTGACAGTCTCGAAGCCCCGCCACCCCAGGATAAAACAGCCTCCAAAATTAGAAAATACGGATTGATAAAGCACAAAAATCAACCCGATTTGTGTACACCCATTCTGTATAATTGCTCGATTCTAACCATATAATTAATCTGTGAAACGAGATTAATTATTCTAAAAAAAAAATCGGAACTGTTTGGAAGATGAGCTGTATGTGGGTTTTTCTTTTGTTGGAACTGTATTGAAAACGGAGGTCTCAACCTCTTTTTATGCAAAAAAGAAATTACCGTTAGTGGGCAAAAACGTGGAGAGAAAACTGGAAACGTGGGTGGAAAAATTCAACAGTAAAAGGCCCACGTTTTTTCGGAATTAATTTTCGTTAAAAATTAATTTTTAAAGCCCAAAATCGTTAATTTATTTGTCCAAAAAATTATTTCTTAATGAGCCCAATCCCAAGACCCGGACACGGGCACGGGCCGGACGGACGGACGGCGGCGGCGGCGCGCGTGCTTGTGTGACTTGGCCCATTGGGTCTGCCCCACATACCCACAAAACATTGAATGCCCAAAGGGCGGAACCTTTAGTCTCAAAAAAGAGTATATTAACTCACCCCATTTTTCCCAACCCACCGATGTGGGACAAGTGCTTAACAGCACTCTTAAACATTTTACACTCACACAGCTGTTAGACAGCTGTGTTCCAACACTTTCATGTTTGAAAGCCCTAGTAAGTTTAACTCTTACTATTTGTCTTCTTGTATAATGGTGTTTGGTCATTTGTTATGTTATTGTAAATATATACACCGTCTCCATTACAAGGTTGCACATTATTATTCTAAATATATACACTGTTTCCATTACAAAGCTTTTGATTTATTTGGTTTTTCTTTATCCAATAAATGTTAGTCCGTCACCACAAATCTTTGTTCTCGACACTATTTTGTAGATAAAGTTCACATAATTTATTTTGTAGATTATACACGACTACGACTAGAATTGTTCATCTATCTTCGCAATCTTTGTTCTCCACGCTATCTATTACCGAAAATCACGTAATTCAATCTCTAAATTACAGTATTATGACCATCATTGAACATGCGATTTCATTTATATTACACACTGGTGATATCATGCTTATATGTTAAATTAGAATTTAAGAATTATGAGAATAACTTATTCTTGAAATTTGTTGCTACCGACTAGCTGTATCCATGGGGTAGTTTCCCTTTTATCTGCTAAATCGTTCTTGGAATTTCTTTTCTTCACATGAAATTCACTATTCAATATCGAGTTCGATACACAACTTACCAAGTTATTGTCACTAAAGAAGACTAGAGAACTGGCAACATATACCATTTTTCACATTTCCTATACTTGTGGCCAAATATATAGTTGGTTCAATGATATCATCTTCAGTTCGTTTTAAAAAAATCTTATATTTTTGTCCAACCAGTATTGTCACCCTTTACATTTTACATCAGTATTTCAAGTGCTAATTAATTCATTTTTCGTTGGCTTATGTATTAAAAAGCATAGTGTACTTTTCAATTTTTCACTTTCGTCTACAAACTTTTTTTTTCATTTTATTGTAAGCATAGCTAAAGTTCCAATGTTATATAACACGAGTAAAGTTCTTAGAGACTAAAATGTTCCGTGAAAAAAAAGATTGTTCTTATTACGAAACTGGAAAAACTGATGTATTTTGCTATATCTAAGAGAATTATTTTACGTTGCAGGTCACTGGTGACTTCTTGGATGAAATTAGAAAGATAAACTGAACAGTAGTTGAAACTATAGTGTAAGTGGATTCCAATTCCATTGATGATGTGGCTAAAGCTAGAACTATTGATGGAACCATCATTACGCGCTCGTATAATGCTGTGAGCTTCGCTACTTGTTGCAGGCTCGTGGTGAGCGTCTAAAACGTTTAGAGACTCGTCAATCTGGATTCGAAAAAATGTGTGATGCTTTAAAACCATCGGGTTCTCTTCCTCTCACATTTACTATATGGTTAGATTTTATAATTTTAGCGTTGAATTTATTGAAATTACTTTGTTGGATTCACATCCTTTGACTTATTTAATACCTATATTGATGTTGCTATTACCTTATTTGTTGAATCGGTGGAAGGGATATTTTGGTGGATTGTCGTTGGGTTTCTTGACCTTTTTATTTTATTAATTTAACAAGGTAATTTTAGTCTATAAACAAAGAAAACTCTGTTGATTTTTTTTAAAATATTGGCGATGCTATTATCTTATCTTTGAATCGGTGGAAGGGGAATGATGGTGGATTGTCATTGGGTTTCTTGACTTTTTAATTTTTTAATTTAACAGGGTGGTTTTAGTCTATAAACAAAGAAAATTTTGCCAATTTTTTTTAAAATATTAAAAATAAAATTGAATTTCCTAATTTTTTTGGGTGTTTAGCTCAATGTGTGTTATTTCTTAGTTGATGGAAACTAATGCCTTGGTACTTTTTAAATTGCAGATTGAGACGTTGTGCGGACGCTTTCTTGGAAATTATTTTTGGGATAATGATGAAGATGGAAGGGGAATTTAATAAAATTGTTGGGAATTGTTTTTTGGAGGCTACTTTGTAATTGATTAGAAACTATTGCTTTAGGAAATATAAAGTTAGAGACCAATGCCTTAGTTAATGTGTTGTAACAAACGATGTAGGCTACTTCGTAATTGATCAATGGTTTTGAGATATTTGTACAAATGCTTTCGTGTCAATCATATAATCCTTTGAACCTTAATTTTGAGTATGTATATGATGGTATTTGATTACTTGTATAATGTCGATGAAATTTAGTCGATTCTATAATTAATATTTATTTGACTGAATATCTATATGAGAAATGAAGTTGAAATGAAAAAAGTTTGAGTTTTAGATTTATAATTTTTTGACAATAAAATTCATTTCGTAACAAAAATATTGTCCCCGAAGTATATTAATTTCGTCATCAAATGGTTATCCTTTTGCATATTATCATATACATTAGGTGACGAAATTTGCATTTTTGGGACAAAAAAAGATCTTTGGCTACAAATAATTTTGTCACTAAAAGTCTCCTATTACGTAACAGAGAATATTTTGTCACCAAAAGGTGTACTATTTGGTGATGAAAAAATTCGTATTTTGTCACTAAAACCTTTAGCGACGGGGCTTTTGTGATGGGCGATTGACGAAATTTATTTCGTCACCAAATGTTTTTGGTGATGAAATTTTTTCAATTGGTAATGGATTTTTCTACCACCAATTATCTGTTTTGTTGTGGTTTAAGATTATTATCTGCAAGATAGAATCATAACGATTACAAACTGGGAATTCATTATAGGGGTTCCGTGTAAACATGGATCTCTGGGAGAGTGAAATATTTCAATTCACGGGTAATAAAAGTAAGGAAGCAGTATTTTGAAAACTCCTATGCCAACCGTTTCTTCTCTCCCCCAAACTCCTATGCCAACCAGCCCTAACCCTAAACCATCATATCCAAAAAGAGAGGAAAAGAAGTCCTTTGCCTCGATTCTTAGTGGTGGATCCAACCAACCATCCATAAACTTAATACCTATTGGTCAATTCAAAGGAGAACTTGCCCTTCATTTCAGTGAAAAGGATATCGAGATCTTGGCTACACCCTATAACATACGCTAATAAGATAATTTCCCTATGGCAGACCTTCTATGGAAACAATCGAAAAGGTATTTCTAACTTTTTCTTTAAAGGCGGGTTTTGATGTTGGGCTGATTGATCACAACTACATTCTCATTAAAATTTTGTCTGAAGAAAACTATTTAAGATTTTGGTTAAGAGAAAAATGGTTCATTTACAAGGATCCTTTTAAAATCATTAAATGGACTCCAAATTTTAACTTAAATACGGAATCTCCAATATACCCCATCTAGGTTTCGCTGCCATTGTTACCTGTTCATTTGTTTACTAAAATGGCTTTATTGTCTATTTTAAAAGTTGTTGGTACCCCCCTTAAAATTGGATGAAGCCACTGTGAATGTATTGAGGCCAAGTCAGGCTCGTGTTTGCGTTGAAGTGGACATCTCAAAACCCTTACCTAAACGTATATGGATAGGGTGTGGTTCCAAAGGAATCTGGAAATCTTTTGTGTATGAAAATCTCCTACCTTTCTGTAAAATCTGTAAGAGAGTAGGTCATATTGATGTTTCGTGTTCAATGAAGGTGAATACGGGTTTGAATGCTATTGAGAATGGGCTTGTTGGTGACAATAACAAAGGAAAAGACGTAACCCACAATAACAACAATCCTCATACAATTCTTCCAAACAAAAAATGGCAGGAAAAGAGACCACAAAAGCCAAATAACTGCTCTCAACCCACATTGAAAACCCATATAATATCTTCTATGCCCAACAATACGCTTATTACTTCCAACCCCTATAACCATGCAGCAGTATACCCTAACCCTAACCTGGAGAATCATCAAACCTTAATATCCTTCCTTCCTCACCCATCCTTATTAACCAATGCACACAGTCCCCTGTTATCCTTAACCAGAATCTTGTAATGTCAAATGAACATCCCATTTTGTTCGAAAACCAAGAATTAGGTGGAGCTCTCGCGGACTTTGACATGACACTCTTACCAGCTCTTATCAAAGTTCCAAACAACCCAACTTTGATGAATAACCTTAACTTCTCTCCTAGACCCAAAAAATTTCCTTCTGCCATCATAGCCAGTGATAAATGAAAACCTAAATGGTTGTTAGATACTGAAGATGAAGAACGGCGGTTGAATTTTACAAAGAGGATTCATTTGCCTTTTCAAATGTATTAACAGAGAAATACCCGTGTTTACATGAGGAGGAAGAATTCACAGTGGTCTCCAGGAGGAAAAGAAAAAACTATAAAGACTTGGCTCAGAATTACCCTATCACCACCAGATCTGTAGGTAAGGTAACAAAGACTAAAGATAAAAATAGTCTTAATGATTAATCTTATGTTCTGGAATATTCATGGGGTGGTTAATGCCTTTTCAATTCATAGACTCAAGCAAATCATTAAAAAAATATAATATTGGTGTTGTTGCAATAATGGAGCCAAAACTTGAGGAAACTAACCTGCAACAAGTATGCAAGAAAATAAACATTTGTGGGAGTGCTGCTAACTCCAATAGAAAAATATGGATCTTTGGAAATTTGATTAGAATATAGACATTATCCAAAATAAAGATCAGATAATTTCCATTCGAGTTGGACATGTAAATTTTGATAGCCCAGTTATTTTTTCAGCTGTATATGCTAAATGTGATAGGACAGATAGAGAAGAACTGTGGGGTAACATCCTTGACATTGCAAATAATTATAAGGAGAAATGGATTATTATGGGTGATTTTAACATAGTTAAAAATCAAGATGAGAAAGTTAGGGGTAATGGAATTGATAGTAAAGGAGCTGAGGATTTGAAAAATACTTTTATCTAAGCAGGTCTATTAGAATTTCCTTTTAATGGGTCTCGTTTTACCTGGTGTAATAATAGTGATGGAATTGCTCGAATTTGGGTTAAGCTTGATAAAGTCGTTGGAAATAATGAATGGTTTCTCATGAATACTCTCACCACGATTTAACACCTTCCACACATTAAATCTGATCATAGCCATCTGGTCACTAGTATTTCATTTCCAAATGATAGGATACCCAAACCATTTTGGTTCATCAATGCCTGGACGTCCCACCATTATTTTTTGGAAGTTGTAAAAAACGCTTGGCTTGTGCCCTAAGATGGAAGTGCAATGAAAATCTTTGCCTTGAAACTCAGATACATAAAGCAAGTCCTCAAATCCTGGTACCTATCAAATTTTAAAAAAATTGATGCCAAGCTCAATGAAGCCGAGGCAACCTGATAACTAAAGAAGCTCTAGCAGACAATGATCCAAACAATCTGAACCGAAGTGAATGAAATAAAGATCAAGCGGATTATCTAGTAGCCCTGAAAAATGAGGAATCATACTGGAGACAAAATGCGACAACTAAGTGGGCAGACGTTGGAGACCTCAATACTAAAAAAATCTATTCTTTGTTGAATCATCGTCATCATTTCATCAACACCATCCACAAAATTTAAAAAAATGGCAGCTGGACTACCTCCGTTTTTTAAATGGACCGGGAGATATGCAGCCATTTCAAGGAAGTTTTGGGTGATCAATCAGCTATGGCATTTGATGATCATATCTTCACATACATCCCAAAGATGATAGATAATTTAACGAATGACAGAATCACAAGAATTCCAAATGAGGAAGAGATCAAGGGAGTGATTTTCTCTACGAATAAAGAAGGTGCAGCAGGCCCATATGGCTTTAATGGCATATTCTTTCAACATTCTTGGGACATTATCAAATCGAAACTTATTGTAACTATTTAATATTTTTTCCTGTGAAGTGATATTCCAAGAAGTTGGTCAACCACAACAATAATTCTCATTCCAAAAATTTAGAACCCTACAGGAAGCACTGACTTTCGGCCCATAAGTTTGTCTAACTTTTCTAGTAAAATCATAAACAAATCATAAACAATCGTTTACGAGACATACTTCCTAATATTATTTCTCTATCTCAAACGGGGTTTATCAAAGGGCCTGATATAAATGAAAATATTCTTTTAGCCCAATAAATGATGAAAAGTTTTAATAAAAAAGTGTGGGGAAAAAACGTGATCTATAAATTAGACATGTCTAAGGCATATGATCGGCTATCATGTCACTTTATTATTAAATCTCTTCGATCATTTGGTTTTTGTGATCTAATCATTGATTGGATCTGGAGGTGTATTTAAGGTTGTTGGTATTCAATAGCCATTAATGGGAAACTTTGTGATTTTTTCAACTCAAAAGAGGAATCTGTCAAGGGGACCCTCTCTCCCCTACATTGTTCGTCATAGCTCCTGAAGTACTATCTCGTAGCCTACATAAACTGATGGAAAAGGGAAATATTCAACATTTATCTCAGCCTCTAACATGCCCGCTTATTTCATCTTTATCATTTGTGGATGATATCCTTATTTTTTCTACAAGTGATAAAAAAAGTACCAGAAATTTCCTGCATTTTCTCACAAATTATGAAGCTAATTCGGGTCAGCTAGTTAATCACGCCAAGAGATTTTTATTGGTGCCGAATAATACCTCCAAGGGGAAGATTCAAGAAATGACTAGATGTTATGATTTATCTGGATGTTATGATTTATCAAGGAAGGAAGAAAAGGATCCATTTACAATCTTTTACGAAAGCAGTTAAAAAAAGAATTGCAGGTTGGGAATCTAAGTCTCTATCTTAAGCAGGTAGGAATATCCTCATTAAGAGTGTTGCTCAGTCTATGACTTTCAACTACTTGGCTGCCATTGATCTGCCAAAGATGACCTTTAATGACATCAGTACGGCCTTTGCGAATTTTCTGTGGGGCTCAGATGAAGGTAAATTTAAAAAACACTGGATTAGTTGGGAAAAAAATTGTTTACCAAAAAATGAAGGAGGCCTTGGTATTAGATCTCTCGAAGATGTGTGTAAGGCATATACTTGCAAATTATGGTACTCATTCTTTAACAAAGATGGTTTATGGTCTAAATTCATGAAAGCAAAATATAGAAACCTCCAAATTCATGAATTTAGTGGTACTCCATCTTTTCCCAGTCATACATGGAAAAGAATGCAAAAAGTTCTTAACATTTACAATGAGTTGCAGATAAGGGGTAATTTCAGTCTTAAGCTTAATTGGGATTAAATTAGAAACGAAGATTGTGTTCAACTTTATTTATCTTCCATTTGGGATAAACGAATCGTCCCTAAAGTTTCCATTTTCATGTAGCGGCTTCTACATGATGGTTTACCCCTTGACGATAATATCAAGAAGTTAAAAATCCCTCTTCCCTCGAAATGTAGATGTTATCAAGAACTAAAAGAGGAAAACCGAGACCATTTATTTGCCAATGGTTAAATTGATATAGAAGTTTGGAATTATTTCTAAAGAGGGATGGGCTTATCTTTTAATTTCAATACCGCGAAAGGAGAGCTTATGAATTGGTGGTTATGCATTAGGGTAAAATCGATCAAGGAAACTCTATGTAATATGATCCCTTATTTCATTTGTTGGAGAATTTGGTGTGCCAGAAATAAAATGGAGTTTGAAAATTTAGAATGCCACTTAGGTTGAGGTAATATGACTTAGAAGACTTTAACACACTTTTATCGTATTCAAATTAACTCCTTATAATTAGAAAATTAGTTTTTTAGTGTGTTGATATAATATTTGGTATTGCGATATATGTATGAAAATACAGTCTTTATATATATGTATTTACATATCTATTAAAGATACATTACATAAATACACCATGTGCATTTGTATTAAGATTAAAAAAAATACATAGCTTTTTATTGTAGTTTACCACTATTGGGATTTTCGTGTTTGGTCACATCAGCGAAGGACTTCCTTTGCTGGTCATGTCCTTTATTAGAACATTATCCTGGGATTAACTTTCTCACCCCCGACCTCCCTCGCTAACCCTTTACGATATGGAAAAAAGCTTTGCGTACACGAAGTTACTTCATTGGTTGCAATGTTTGTCTCAAAAGTAAGATCTTTTGAAGATCTTGTACATTTTGTGAAAACTCATAAATAGATAATTTTGCATCCATATCTTTGCTAGGCCTTAAGTGTTGAGATTTTAGTGATGTGGACTACTCCACACTTATACTCCTTATTCATTTTTAAGGCAGAGAGTTTAATATATATAGAGAGAGAGTTTTGCCTCATTACAAAAATAATCATTAAGTTAAATAATTTTCTCTCATCTTTCAAGATCATATTTTTAAGAAATTTAATAAAAAAAAAGGCCAAGAGTTTCTTTTAACGATGGTAAGATTTTGAGCTAAAAACTCTAGAGATAAATAATATTTTTATTTTTCATCTTCTTGACTTCTCTCTATGTATTTTTGAGATGTTTGTTATTAAACTTCGATCAAAAATCCTATTGAAGCATAAAAACTTCTACTTCTATACTTGATCAAATTTGTTAATAAATTTGTATGTGAGAGACATTCGTGAATATTTTAAAAATTCCTTATGAGGTTTTTGAGAAGAAAAATCATTTTTAACACTTTTAAAACCTTTAAGGTAACTCACATCTTAGAAAATGGTACCCAGACATTGGTGGCTTCTCATATATTCCATTGTAACAAAAAACAAATCATACTTTACACAAGATTTTGAGAGGAAAAAGATTTATAAGCATTATTCTAGGCTAAAAGCGATTTTGGTTGTGTAGCATGCTCCAATTCTTAGCGCCTTACATGAAAAATATGGTGCAAAAGAGTGGATAATCAGTTAGCCTTTCTTGTGATTGTAAGTCTTTTTTTTATTTATAAATCTCTACCACTATACATTTTTCATTAATTTAGGCCCGAGTTTTTTTATTAGTGGGTTCTTCCTTATATATCTGGTTTTGTGTGATTGTTTTATCTTTCCTCATTTTCATAATCACTTGTATCAATTAAGAAGGAAAAATTGGTTGATTCTAAACTTGATAATTTTTTTATCACATATACTTTTAGGGTGTTTTTATTTCTAGCACTATTAATATTGAAAATAATTTTAATCGATTTATCTTTATTTATCATTCACATAAAGTTGACTCTCGATGGTCTTAAAAGTCGGAGTTAGAGACCTCCATAACTTATTCACACTCTTGGGAATACTCTTGTAATACCCCGTATTTTTTCTGCGCACATTTTTAAATTGTGTGATTAATTATGTATTGTATGTCATGACATGTGATACGTCACTTAGTATTTATGTATATATATATATATATATATATATATATATATATATATATATATATATATATATATATATATTGTTATGTGATTATTCTCATATGTGTTATGTGAATTCACTTTCTTTTGGAAATTAACATAATACTCGGTAATGCTCTAATTAAATATTTTAAGTGACTTACTATTGTGGGAAAATATGGAATGGTAAAGGATTAAGTATGAGAGATTTTATTATTTAAATTATTCCCTCAGTATCAGTTCTTACTGACTGTGAAGTAGTTTACTTATAATGCCAAGCCACGCTTAACTAATTAATTATTAAGTTTTAACTTAATCGACTCGTACCGGCTAATAAATTAACTTATTGAGATAATAAATATTAAAATATGTTACCTTTTGGACTTGACTTTGGAGATACTTAAAAAGTTCATATTTGACTTAAAATAGTGAAATTTAAGTCTATAAAGTTAGTATATGGTTTAGGTCAAGTTTCGGGACATTTGGAGCATGTTTTGGGCTCATTAGGTTAGATTATTTTTAAGACTACGCTTAATTTCAAAATTATATCCTTTAATTACTTAATTAGAAAACCTAAAAATCTCATAACACGTTAGAGATAAACCTTAGTAGCTAAGGAGGTTAAGATAGCGACGGGATGTTTAACAAATTAAGAATTTAGGACTCAATTCGTACAATCGATCATGGGCAATCTTACTTTGATTAAGACTTTAATTAAGTTTGTGTTATAGTTATAGTAATTCATTACAATATGAACTAAATTCATGTAATCTGATTTTAGTCATATCACTACCTAATTTTCGAAATTTAGATTAATTACTTATCTACGCCTTAATACATGTTGATGAACTAGGGTAGTTTGACATTGAATCCCTTAAATTGTAATACCCCGTATTTTTATGCATATTTATTTTTATGAAAATGGGGATTAATTAAATTAAAGGGAGAAAATTTAAATTATAATTAATTAGATTTTACGATAATAATTACTAGCGTGATGAGAGTTAGTAGTTATTGAAATAATATTATGTCCGGGAATGAGATACACGACAGTTATGTTATAAACATTTGGGACGCAGATGAGTCGCGTCACTAGTATATATTTGGGGGTTTAAAAAGTAAATTATTTTTGTATAACTATGATGACTATTTTGAGTGCGCCAGAGTATCCGTAAGGGTCAAAATAGTCAGAAAATACTATTCGGGTATTTAAATTGGAGTTCGGGATATTTTAGCCCAAAACGATACCCCAGAGGGGTATTTTGGTCTTTTGGAATTTTTGGGTAATTAAATGAACGAAAATTGGATTTAATTAAAAGCATTTAGGGTTAGTGGCCTGTTAGTTTCAACCTACGTGAGAAAGAGAGGAAAAGAGAGAGAGAATCAAGGAAGAAGGAGAAGACTCCATTAGAGCCCCTAAGCCAAGAACTTAAGCTTTCACACCAAAAAGTACACCAGCGTGTAGATCATGTCAAGAGGATCGTTTCCATACCAATTTCAACCCGCGAATCAGAAGTTCATTTTATGGCAAGTGATTATATTTCTCTTTCTCTTAGCATTTATTATTCTTGTTAACATATGTTGAGGATTTAGAACTATTAATACCAGATTTGGTTTACCTATGATGAGATTGTGTAGGAATCTTATAAATTTGATGGGGGTTTGCATGTAGAGGATTTTACCCTTTATAGGAGTGTGAAATTAGGTGAATTAGATGTTAATCACGAAAAAATGGGACTTTTACGGATTTATAATTCTGGGTTATGTTAATATGATTCAAGGGAAAACTTAGGAGTTTGTTGAATTTATTTGATAATTAGAAGGATTTGACCCCCTAAACTATGTTAAGAAATGTTCTAGAGTGACTTAGAGTAGTTTACTAACTTTTTACTTGGGTTGGAATGGGTTTAGGTTGAGATTGAAGAGGAGAATGAAATAGATGCGACTGTGTGATAATGATTTAAACTAGATTCGCAAGTTTTCAAGTACCCCTTATTTAATTAGAGTCCCTAAACATGCATCTAAGGTGCGTGTGTCAACCCATAAATAAATAAAGCATGTGACACGAAAATATGCTGAGACACAGATTTCAGGAAAAAACTCCTTTCGGGTAAAACCTTTATTTCACTATGATTATACAGGTCGCAACTTACAATTACATAGAGAAATCTGCAATGGATCAACGCGCAGCCAATCCACAAAGACACACAGTCTTGAACTCAGCAAGAGAATACACGCAGCACCCTCCAAGGACTCGCAGCCCAAATAACAAAGGAAGAACCGCACCTCTCCTCAATGATACGCAGTCATAAAACTTTGTAGAGACTCCCTCAATAATGGCACGCAGCCCTCGGCTGCAAAGATCTCCCCACAAAGATGAACAACAACAAAGTTTGTGTTTTAGGGTTCCAAAAGATTCATAAAAGTAATTGGGATTTTTGTGTGTGAATCAAAAAGATGTTTGGAACATCAAAAATTGAAGTCTTGTTGTGTTTGTACTCTTAAAAACGTTTTCTCAAAGACTTGAAAAAATATACCATTGAAATAGTTATATATATAGGAAATATGAATAGGTGGAAAAATATCACACGGATCTGATCGAGTTTATCCCAGGCGGACCGGTCCGTCTTGGAGGCGGATCAGTCCAACCTCGGATCGGTTCTTTTAAAATATGGCTCCATCGGTTTGCATTCGATCCGGGGTATTCAGGTGCAAGGAGGATCGGTCCGGTAGATAGGCGAACCGATCCGGAGGCGGATCGGACCGGTATAGAGGCGGACCAGTCCGGCTTCCCAGAAAAATAAAAACTTTTAATAGCCTCATTTTTCTTGAAAAAACTTACTTCTTATTTTTATAAAAAACATTTTATAAAAATTTCCCAATACTAAATCTGAACTTTAAGGAACGTAAACACAAAATTTTACCAAGTTCATTCTCGCAGAGGCTATGATGTTGAAGACACTTTGATATTCGGATCCGTTGATGTAGATGCGATCTTGAGTTTCTTCAACGGTGTAACGGATAAAAATGTCCTTACAAAGAAAATCTGGAAAAATGAACTTTGAAGATGAACTAGGCAACTGCGGAATTTTCATTAGAAGTCCATCTAGGTCGTTCGAACGACCTCGTTCGAATGGACTTCTAATGAGTTTTCAGTGGCCCTTCTAACGAGTTTGGTAGTTCACTCGAAGTGGGGGGACCTTCGTTCGAACGACCCTCATTCGAACGAGATTCCCTAGGTCTTCTAACGAGATTCCAGAATGACTCTTAAGGCTCGATTTTTGTTTCAAACTTCCCGTAGGCGTATTTAAATGAGTGTTAGACCTGTATAAATGTCGAGTGACTTAAAAATTTATAATTATTAGTGAATGGAGAATATGTCGACCCTCGAAAGGTATGAAAATTAATAGAATTCGAGAGATGTGAAAATACAAGGGAGATTTTATACGAATAAGGTACAAGGTATAATAGGGGATATATTATATGTACTGCGAATACTAGGCTACGACAAAGCCAATGAATTTATATAAATTGTGTGTATGCTTATTTGCTCAAAATATTATGTGCATGACATACCTAGCTATTGGCTATCGAACGGAGGTTAACACGTTGTGGACGACCGAATCTTGTGTGCCTTTGGGGGATTTAGAATCGTACCACTAGAGCATGGAACCTAGGTACGGGATATCCATGAGAATGATAGCGATGACGGTCGTATGGGTGCGTAGGTATGTGTGTAGCCCATCGGCTTGAGAATATGTTCCCCTCCAATAGGTGTTTGTGTTTTTATTAGTTCTCGAGAGATTGAACCAGTTGTCCTCTATGTGTGAGCGTTGCAATGGGACTAGATAACCGAGTATGCGTAGCACTAAGGGTTTCTCAACCAGGGGTGCGATATTACTATATTTACATATAAATTGATATGTATACGTAAGGAGAATAATGTGTGTATACCGAAATCCTGTTTGGTGTCTTATGTTGCTGACTCTATTTTTAGATGTGTGCTTATTGTATTATCAGCTGGGCAATTAGAAAAATATGTGAATAAACTAAAGTAATTCAAAACCTAAATCTAAATCTTATGTACATTGGCTTGGAGTTATTTAGGGAGAATTTCCAGCATAATAGTATGTACTTAGTAGCCAGTAAGGGTATCATGACTAGTATGGGTAGTTAGGCTTGTTAGGCATGCACACTAGATCGAGGGGTGAGTATCTCAAGTGAGTACGCTAAGTTAACTTGTATAATAATTATGCTAATTGAATCAATTTAAGTACTTGCTATTTTAAACTGTTTTCAACTCGGGCTCTGACCCACTTTTCTGTATATCTTTCTATTGTTCCATTATTTTTAGGTGCCCAGCCTTAGGAGACTCTATTCAGTTGCCGTACAGTAGCTGCTGTGGAAGCTGCAGGATAATTTCTAGTAGATGACTCAGCCTATTCTTCCTTTTTCAGTTATCTATTCTGTTAGACATATCGTCCTTTCTCCTATTTACATTAAGAGATTTAGTTGTTTTAAATTCTCTCTTAGATTGGATTTTCTTTTATTAGATTTAGTGTATGAGATTGTATCTGGACATGTTTTACTCCAGTCATTTATTTTACTTCAGTTAGAATTTATTTATATTAATGTGATGCATGGTATTTGTTGGTTTTCTTTTTTATATTTGTTAGTAGCAAGATAAAATTTGGACATCACCCTTTTTAAATACTAGGTGGTTAGTATTGTTAAATTAAAATCTGAGTTTTCGACAGTGATGCATTATCTGGACCAACTTGATATTCTGAAATTAATTAATTAAGGACTGATCACCCGATAATTAATTAGGCGGGGTGTCACAGGTGGTATCAGAGCATCAGGTTCTATTGTCCTTAGGATCTGTACGGCTTATTATGTTTCCGTGTAGCGTCCTTTGATAAAGAGACCTATATTTTAGGATTGTTGTAAACGTACTTCTGCTACAATGTTATGTATGCACACTGATTTTATAAAATTCATTTAAATTTCAAAGTCGCTTATGGGGGAGAGGCACACTATCACCGCTAAAGAAGTAAATGCGAGGCAAGGCCAACAAATACCTCAGGTACACCAGGAAAGAGAGGAAATCACTGAGATCGCAAACATTGTGGCACAAGAAGTGACTACCACAATATTGCAGTACCAAAATCGCAGCGTGCAGCTTACAGGGGGCAAAAGAACAAGAGAAGTTTATCAATATGACATTTCGAGGAATAATAACAATGGGAAAATACCATCGCAATAGGGACAAGCTCCTCAGAGACATCAAGACCAAAAAGACTATGAGAATCGTGGGAAGAGACAAACCCGCCAAGGCTAACAATGCCAAGGATAGAAGGCTTTCTCAAAGCGGTGTTTTAAGTGTGGAAGAAATGGCCACAAATGCCATGTTTTCCCGCAAAGAGTTGGAGGAAAGCCTCAGCCAATTCAATAAGGTCAGCGAGACCATCAAGGCCAGCAGTGTGCTCAGCAGGTCCAGCAGAGCAGAAACTGTGTGGGTAAGTGTTTCTTATGCAGCGAACGGGGTCACTACCGTCAAAATTACCCTAGGAAGGGCAGGATCCTGCAACAGTCATTGGATGTTCACCCGACACCATAAAATACCCAAATTGGGAAAACATGCATAATCACCCTAGTAACACAGACTTCACAACAGCAGCAGGTAGTACAGTATGGACGTATCTATAATGCTCGATATGCAGTTATGCCACTGATACCGCATCTACCACCCACGTTTGGTGGTATAATACTTTATCATTTATAGTGTTTCCTTTTAGTTATGAGGAAAATTTCAAATAACCTATGTGCATTATAGCTTACTTGTACTACTTGAGAATCATGAGCGTAAAATGTATTATTATCCCGATTTTGAATCGGATCATTAAGGTTTGTGTGGTAATAGACCATTAAAATAATATTAGGTGTCCATTAGTCTTGTACAGGAAACAATTTGTGCTAAGTGTCATCCGGGAGGAAAATTAAATCATGCAGAGACTTATGGAGTATGTCGTCGGTTATACCAAATCCCTGTGGGTAGAAATGTTTACCAATAGTGATTCAGGAAAGAATGAAATATCTTTGGGCATGGGAGTAATTTTGTGGCCAATTGGAAGAGCCTAACGCCAAATCAGTAGGAGTAATGCGTTGAATATCTTTTTCCTAACATGAGAATAGATGCACTATTGTTAGAAGGAAGCAAGGATGTGGGGTACGAGACAAATAATGAGGACCACAACTTTTGTTGACTGATAATGTTAGTTAGTAGTGTATTAGGGGGGTTCTTTATTTGTATTTTTCTTTGCGAGACACTCCATGCATGAAACCTAGAGAATGTCCGAAGCTAGGGATGGTTGGCCTTTAGTACATGAGGTTAGTACCCTGGTTATCATCCGTAAGGGAAATCGTAACCTTAACTTTAATTTTATTCCTATGCACGGTCAGTAAAATCGCACGGTATGACGTAAGAAGTGATATTAAATGTCTTACATCAAGAATAAATCAATGTGATAAGGGAAGATGATAAAGTCATGATACAAAATAAGTATTCATTACCCCGAATCGATGACTTATTAGATTAGTTGAGGGGAGCTACCTCCCCCTCAAAGATTGGCTTAGGATCAGGATACCATAAGTTGTGTATCAAGGAGTAGGAGATGTCAAAGACTACTTCTTGATGAGAAATAGGTCCTATGAGTTCAGACTCATGCTGTTTCGGCTGGAAAATTCTCTAGCCGTATTCATGGACCTGACGAACCGAGTGTTCAGAGAGTTCTTGGATCAGTTTGTCATCATCTTCATAAATGACATCCTGATTTATTAACAGACTAAGGAGGAGCATGCCGAGCACTTAAGAGGAATTCTTCAGACTCTATGAGAACATCAGTTGTGTGCTAAGTATGAGAAGTGCGGATTCTGGTCATGGGAGGTACAATTTTTAGGGCATGTTGTGTCAGAATTTGGGGATATCGGTTGACCCGAACAAGGTGTCAATAGTGAGGGAGTGGGGGACAACCCACGTCACCAACTAAGATATGCAGTTTCTTGGGTTTAGCGGAATACTACAGGAGCTTCATTCGAGGGTTTTCAAAGATAGCGGGTCCGTTGACACACCTGACTCGCAAAGGGGTGCCATTTATCTGGAGTGACTCCTGTCAGTTAGCCTTTGATGAGTTGATAGACAAGTTATCCTCAGCACCAGTGTTAGCATTACCCAGACCGGGAGTGGAGTATCTAGTCTACACTTATGAGTCCTTGTTAGGACTTGGAGATGTAATGCAGGAGGAGGATCAGGCTATAGCTTATGCTTCCCGTAAGCTTAAGCCTCATGAGAGGAACTACCCCACCCACGATTTAGAGTTGGCGACAGTGGTGTTTGTACTTTGGATTTGAAGACATTACCTACTAGGGGAGAAATTTCGTTTATTCACGGACCACAAGTCATTACAGTACCTCTTCACGTAAAAGGAGTTAAATATGCATCAACGTTAATGGATTGAGTTTGTGAAGGATTATCACTTTGATATCCAATACCACCCGAGGAAGAATAATGGGGTAGCAGATGCATTGAACCGTAGGCCAGTCGGTGGGGTGGTCGAGGTACGAAAAGCCAAATGAAAGGAGTTAGGGAACCGAGATGCAGTGACTCGATCGTTTATGTGTGTGATGACGATTACGCCTAGATTATTACGAGAGTAGTATAGGCTCAGGAAGATGATCCGTCCTGCCAAAGTCAAATAGTGAAGCTTCTAGCCGAGGGGGCTGAGTCTTACACCGTGAGTTTAAATAGGGGTCTACGTTTCAATGGGAGGTTGGTTGTTCCTGAGAGTGAAGGTTTGCGACACAAGGTGATGACAGAGTCGCACGGTTCCCGATTTGCGGTACATCCCAATGGGTATAAGATGTACCAAGATATGTGTAAATAGTACTGGTGGAGCAGGATGAAGAAGAATATTGCCGAGTTCATCTCAAAATGTACCACTTGTCAGTTAGTGAAGGTGGTCAATCAGAGACCTGCGAGACTTCTGCAACCATTAGAGATTCCTATGTGGAAATGGGAGAGCATTTCCATGAACTTCATCACCATATTACCCACATCGCAGAGGGGTCACGATTCGGTATGGGTGATAATGGATCAGCTGACTAAGGTAGCCCACTTTCTACCAGTCAGGACAGACTACACCACGGGACAGTATGCCCAGATATTCATAGCAGAAATAGTGAGACTCCACGAAGTATCTCTCAATATCATATCTGACAGAGATAAGGTGTTTGTGTCTCAATTTTGGGAGAGTTTTCAGGAGGCATTGGGTACGGAGTTACGACTGAGCACAGCCTATCACCCGCAGATGGATGGTCAGACCAAGCGTACAAATCAGATGTAGGAGGACATGTTACATATGTGCATTATTGATTTTAGCAGAGGCTGGGAATAGTACCTTCCACTAGTGGAGTTTTCCTATAACAACTCCTACCAGTTTACTATCGGTATGGCTCCATTCGAGGCACTATACGATAGATCTTGTCGTTCCCCAGCATATTGGATAGAGATGGGGGACAACAAGTTACCTGGTCTGGAAGTGATTCAGGATACTTCGGCGAGGATAGAATTGATACGGAGCCATATTCGAGTCGCTCAAGATCGACAGAAGAGCTACGCTGACGCTAAATGGTATTTTCGCGAGTTCAATATTGGAGATCAAGTGTTACTTCGGGTGTCTCCTATGAAGGGATTTATGCATTTTGGGAATAAGGAAAAATTGGTGCCTAGGTATGTAGGGCCATTCCCCATTATCGAGAGTAATGGGCCAGTTTCTTATAGACTTGAGTTACCGGAGCACTTGCATAGAGTCCATGACGTGTTTCATATCTCTTCACTGAGGAGATTCCTTCGAGATGACTTGGCCCACACCCACATTGCGTTGGAGGAGATATACTTACAGCCTGATAGTTCCTACGAGGAGGAGCCGGTTGCTATTCTAGACCTTACCGAGAGGAAGTTGAGATCGAAAATAGTACCACTAGTACGTGTTCAGTGGCAGCACCATAATGTTGAGTAATCAACCTGGGAGCGCGAGGATGACATGCGTGAACGTTATCTAGAGTTATTCTTGCCAGGTATATATATATATATATATATATATATATTTCCGAATTTTGAGATGAAATTCTGTTATTAGGGGGAAATTATGTAATACCCCGTATTTTTACGCATATTTATTTTTATCAAAATGGGGATTAATTAAATTAAAGGGAGAAAATTTAAATTGTAATTAATTCGATTTTACGATAATAATTACTAGCATGATGAGAGTTAGTAGTTATTGAAATAATATTATGGCCGGGAATGAGATACACGACAGTTATATTATAAACATTTGGGACGCAGATGAGTCGCGTCACTAGTATGTATTTGAGGGTATAAAAAGTAAATTATTTTTGTATAACTCGGATGACTATTTTGAGTTCACTAGAGTGTCCGAAAGGGTCGAAATAGTCAGAAAATACTATTCGAGTATTTAAAGTGGAGTCCGTGACATTTTAGCCCAAAACGACACCCCGGAGGGGTATTTTGGTCTTTTGGAATTTTTGGCTAATTAAATGGACGAAAATTGGGTTTAATTAAAAGTATTTAGGGTTAGTGGCATGTTATTTTCAACCTACGTGAGAAAGATATGATAAGAGAGAGAACCAAGGAAGAAGGAGAAGACTCTATTAGATCCCTAAGCCAAGAACTTAAGCTTTCACACCAAAAAGTACACTAGTGCGTAGATCGTGTCAAGAGGATCGTTCCCATACCAATTTTAACCCTCGAATAAGAAGTTCATTTTAATGAAAGTGATTATCTTGCTCTTTTTCTTAGCATTTTTTATTCTTGTTAACATATGTTGAGGTTTTAGAACTATTAATGCCATATTTGGTTTACCTATGATGAGATTGTGTAGGAATCTTAGAAATTTGATGGGGGTTTGCACGTAGAGGATTTTCCCCTTTATAGGAGTGTGAAATTAGGTAAATTAGATACTAATCACAAAATAAAAATGTGACTTTTAAGGATTTATAATTCTTGGTTATGTTAATATGATTCAAGGGGAAACTTAGGAGTTTGTTGAATTTATTTGATAATTAGAAGGATTTGACCCCTAAACTATGTTAAGAAATGTTCTATAGTGACTTAGAGTAGTTTAGTAACTTTGTACATGGGTAGGAAGGGGTTTAGGTAGAGATTGAAAGGAGAAAATCTGGAAAAATGAACTTTGAAGATGAACTAGGCAACTGCGGAATTTTCGCCAGAAGTCCAGCCCAGGTCATTCGAACGACCTCGATCGAACGAGACTTCTAACGAGTTTCCAGTGGCCCTTCTAACGAGTTTGGTAGTTCGTTCGAAGTGGGGGTACCTTCGTTCGAACGACCCTCATTCGAACGAGATTCCCTAGGTCTTCTAACGAGATTCCAGAATGACTCTTAAAGCCCGATTTTGGTTTCAAACTTCCCAAAGGCTTATTTAAATGAGTGTTAGACTTGTATGAATGTCGAGTGACTTATAAGTTTATAATTATTAGTGAGCGGAGAATACGTCGACCCTCGGAAGGTATGAAAATTCATAGAATTAGAGAGATGTAAAAATACAAGGGATATTTTATACGGATAAGGTACGGGGTATAATAGGGGATATATTATACGTAATGTGAATACTAGGCTGCGAAAAAGCCAATGAATTTAAATAAATTGTGTGTATGCTTATTTGCTCAAATTATTATGTGTATAACATACCTAGCTACTGGCTATCGAACGGAGGTTAACGCGTTGTGGACGTTCGGATCTTGTGTGCCTTCGAGGGATTTAGATTCGTAGCACTAGAGTATGGAACCTAGGTACGGGCTATCCATGAGAATGATATCGATGACGGTCGTATGGGTGCGTAGGTATGTGCGTAGCCCATCGGCTTGGGACTATGTTCGCCTCCAATGAGTGTTTGTGTTTTTATTTATTCTCGAGATATTAAACCAGTTGTCCTCGATGTGTGAGCGTTGCAATGGGACTAAATAGCCGAGTATGCGTAGCACTAAGGGTTTCTCAACTAGGGGTGCGATATTGCTATATTTATATATAAATTGATATGTATACATAAAGAGATTAATGTGTGTATACCGAAATCCTATTTGGTGTCTTATGTTGTTGACTCTATTTTTAGATGTGTGCTTATGGTATTATCAGCTGGGCAATTAGAAAAATATGTGAATAAACTAAAGTAATTCTAAACCTAAATCGAAATCTTAAGTACGTCAGCTTGGGGTTATTTAGGGAGACTTTCCATAATAATAGTATGTACTTAGTAGCCAGTCAGGGTATCTTGACTAGTATGGGTAGTTAGGCTCGTTAGGCGTGCACACTAGATCGAGGGGTGAGTATCTCAAGTGAGTACACTAAGTTAACTTGTATAATAATTGTGCTAATTGATTCAATTTGAGCACTTACTATTTTAAACTGTTTTCAACTCGGGCTCTGACCCGCTTTTTTGTATATCTTTCTATTGTTCCATTATTTTTAGGAGCCCATCCACAGGGACACCAGCCTTAGGAGACTCTATTCAATTGTCATGTCGTAGCTGATGTGGAAGCTGTAGGATAATTTCTAGTGGATGACTCAGCCTATTCTTCCTTTTTTTAGTTATCTATTATGTTGGACATGTTGTCCTTTCTCCTGTTTACATTCAGAGATTTAGTTGTTTTAAATTCTCTCTTAAATTAGATTTCCTTTTATTGGATTTATTGTATGGGATTGTATCTGGATGTGCTTTACTCCAATCATTTATTTTACTTCAGTTAGACTTTATTTATATTAATGTGATGCATGGTATTTTTTGGTATTCTTTTTTATATTGGTTAGTAGCTAGATAAAATTTGGACATCACCATTTTTAAATACTAAATACTAGGTGGTTAGTTTTATTAAATTAAAATCTGGGTTTTCGACAGTGATGCATTATCTGGACCAACTTGATATTCTGAAATTAATTAATTCAGGAGTAATCACCTGGTAATTAATTAGGCGGGGTGTCACATAAATTAACCACGATATCATGTAATGTGATTTTATTAACTTTATATGTGAATCATAATAATGATAACTTGTAAAATTCCTCAGCTTTAATTAGTTATTGAATCGAACCTGAGAACGAATTGGCTAAAATTTATGTAAACTATGAACTTAGGGTTCAAAACTTTTAATCTAACTTTGAGTCATGAATCGTAGTTATAAATCTCCTAAAACTAGTTAATATAGGATAGTAATGTTATTAAACATGTTATATGAAGGAGAATGGGTATTGTGTTATTTAAAGGATTTAAACTTAGAATTTTAGTCGTTAATAGTCATTTATGCACTTTGGGAATGAAGGCATCTGCGACGATCTCATTCAAATGACACTGGGACTTCATTCGAATGAGATGGGGAATCTCGTTCGAAAGATAAGGAGTTTTCGTTCGGACAACTTTGGCTTTTGGTTCGAATGATAGAGGATTTTGGTTCAAACGATATATGGGTTTTCGTAAGAACGAGTTAGGAATTTCTCTTAAATGATTTTGCATCAATTTGGAAAATTTATTTTAATTTGAGATTTAAGATGTCATTTAGTAATAACTTAAGGAGAATGGATTCCTGTTGATTTATTTTATGTGCAAGCATACTGAGGGTGTGTGCGCTCTCATGAGGGACGTACTAGGATAGATTTGATGGGGCGTGTGTGATGTTGATCGCGCTAGTACCCCAGTGATTGCGATGGGCTTACCTTGGTCTTATTTACTATGATCCTAATGTTGACGTACCCATATCCCAAGTGGGGCAAAAGGGGTTGTTCTTTTGTATAGCCCTGGGTATAGGAGCCATACGATAGGCGAATAGGTGTAGAGATTTTCCTTATGTTTCTTTGAGGTTATTGGGTTAGGATAACCTAACTATACCTAATGCGCAAGAGTGTTCCCCGAAGTTAATAGGGATAGGTTTTCGTGTATTTATGTGCAGGATTGAGCATAGCCCATTTGTGTTGTATGTGAGTTAGTTATACTAACTTGGATATTGGAATTATGTGATTATATTTCCTATATTGAGTTTATATAAGAGATGTATATTCGAGACCAGTTCATGGAACCTTATAATTACAAAATAATTGAGAATATTTATAATTATGTATCATTGGGTTCACTTAGGCTTCAGATCAGACTTGCATGCTATACTTAGGCTGTTTGGGTTAGGTTAACTTAAATCAACTAAAATATGAGAGGAATGTGCATTATTATTATTGCGAATCAAATTTGATTACATTCTTACTCATTGTAGACATGTTAGGTTTAATCCAGTTTTTGAAACTATTTTTCAGCTCCTAGGAAGGAACAACTTCCACAACCTTGATTTTCTTGCATTCATTCCCAATTCCAACTTCCAGCCGCAGGGTGAAGGTGTCGAGATTGTTTTCTAATCATTATTTATTTCATTTCCCTTCAGTACTTGCATTTCCCTTTTAGTAGTCAGAGAGTCGGATTATTATATTAGGATTTATTATATTGAAGTCATTTTATTTATATTGAGAGTTAGATATTATTATGAGACTGTTATCTACTCCGGTGATGAAATTTTGTTCATTGTGTTTTGGAATTGGTATCAGAGTTGTATTGAGAGTTAGATATTATTATGGTTAATCTCGT
Source organism: Sambucus nigra (assembly GCA_949130495.1). NCBI lineage: Eukaryota > Viridiplantae > Streptophyta > Magnoliopsida > Dipsacales > Adoxaceae > Sambucus > Sambucus nigra. The sequence goes on from OX422208.1 coordinate 102,632,275, forward strand.
ACAATAATCGTCAATTGATGCATCCTCATTCATATGCATCATCTCAAAAGCAGTATCAAGTCATTGTAACAGTAGATATTCCCCCGTGAATCACACTCATTTTATCACAAACCTCTTTAATCATTCCACATTCATGATTCAATTATACTCTTAAGTACGAACAAATGAAAAAAGTGCATTCAGTATAATTGCATTCACTAAATCGAGCCTCACTTTATTGAGCATGTGGTTTCACCTCAACAACTCCTTCAACCATTCTATTTAGACATATTCGACCTTCATTTATACACATACAAACTCTTTTTCATGTTTGGACCTCAAGTAAGTTCTCATTATCACCTTCTACTGAATATAATTAGTACCATCAAAGTGTGAAGGTCAGTTCGCAAAACCTTCATCTCTTAACATGCCCATCTTAAAAATATATATATAAACCACTAATTAATTGAATCATAACAAAACATATCAAAATCACAAGAATATGACATAGCACTTTCACATATAAACTTACAAAAATATAATATATACTCAAGGAAGTGGTTACCAACTAAGGGCAAACCGCTTTGATACAAACTAGCGACGGTTGTGTGTGCATATGTATATTTGTCCTCTGAAGTACTAAAATTGTCATGTAGGACTTAATAAAACAAATATCATGAATTCAACTACAATGGAAAAACTAGTCACAAAACATATAAATTTTGAACAATTAGATTTGATTATGAATGGTATGTGTAGTGTTTATAATTCACAATGACATATTAGGCACATTAACTAATTAACTCACACATACAAAAAGATCAACCTAAGGAAATTTCCCCAACTAACTAGACAATTTGTTAAATGCTTAAATTTTTTAATTCATTATTCATAAATCTCATATCTAAAGTGAGTTAGTGTGTGATATGTTAAACAAAAAATAATGAACATAAATATATCACGAGTTTGCATGCTCTCTCTCACTAGCTTTGAAAAGTGTTCAAGTGCAAAACTCTTATATAAGAGTTCCTCTATATGTTAGTTGATTTTAACACCTCAACTCTCCTACATCTATAGTGAGAGTCGAATAAAGGAACTCCACCATGATCGAGAAGACCTCCAGTATTTAAAGAATCACACTTCATTGAGTAACTCTTCAGATATATTTAGTCAACCTCCAAATTTGATTTAAGCAAGATCAGTCAACACAAAATATTATTCATAAGTGGTATTTGATTTAGGCAAGTGATTTGTTACATAAATTCTTGAGTAAAACTGTACGATTCACTCATGATCGTGTATTGATCAATAGAAATTCAATAAAGTGAGATAGGTTAATCAATTACAAAGAGATAGTCTAAAAAAATCTTATATTGAGATTAAATGTTTGAAATCACCATATATTTCATTTAAAATTTGGACCAAAATTTCTTTAAATAAGTTGGTTGGAGATGTAAGGAGCATGCGCACAATGGAAATTCAAAGTTGTATGCATGATGCAGATCTTATCGAGCATGAATGTGTCATGTGTACAAAGAATATCCGCGCTTTAAAACCATGCACTTGATTGGGAATTAACATCGTGCTCACACTTTTTATTTCAAGATAATCTTCAATGTGTTCAAGGTTATATATGCAACCCAATGGATTTGAATATCTTTAAACATTTGTTAAATGTAGCAATTTTCTCTAATCAACATTTTAGAAACAAAAATGTGTGTACGCGTATGTTCATCCAATGCCATAGATGTTATAAACACTTCACCAACTAAGCAGCATATTATTTAAAATAATGCGAAGTCGAAAGCTAGGTGGTGTGACAATTTTTATGGTATTGCATGAGGTGTGAAAGAAATCTATTAGGTACCATGCCAATGAAAAAACTTAACATCTATATGAAACTAAGTTATGTACAATATTGATGCATGACTCAAATATTTTGTCACAATATTATATAATATCTACTAAAAATAATGCAATTACATTTTTAGAGGACCTTCAGGATCCTCCATTATCCACCTTATGGGTACTCACAAGTGTTGGACATTACTCTGGTGCATTTTCATTACCGACTCGACAATTGCAGCAATAGACTTGGAATAAATAACCATAGATGGATGGAACTCGCATGGGTGAAGCAAAGTTTTAAGTAATTGTCTTTAAGTGTGGTTGTAACCCAAGTGGTACAAAATTGTTGAAGGCTATTGAATACTATGTTGGTGTTGGGGAAACTGATTTCGGTGATTACATTGTATTTGTAGTGGGTTTAGGAAGATACAATGAACTTAAGGTTATCATATACTATCATCATTGGTTTATTGATTATGGGGAGGGAAAACATGTTATATTCTGTTGTTATCACCATTTTGAGTTATAGACGATGGGGATCCTAAATTACAAAGAGTATATTGATGAGGCTTGATGCATGAGGCCGAAGATGTTCGCCCGATTCTTGCTAGTATGCAATTTTCGTTTTGTTTTCTTGAAAAAAATGTTACTTTTGTTATTCCAAGTTGTTAATTCTTAATGAAGTTTGCTTTTGTTTTATGTCATTGACTATAATTATTGATCGTTGAATTCTCAAAACAATCTTTGCTAGTTGTGAGTGATCGTGAGAAAGAGCCACATGTGGAAAGAGGTGGCTAGAGAGGAGTTGTTTTCGTGTTTGTATAACTGCGCCCAAAGTGATGTCTCGGGTACATATATTTCTCCATGGTTTGAGTGCAATGCGAATCCTTTATACTTTTACAAAGATGAAAAGGAGTAATGTAATATGAATAATTATGTCAACGTAGTTCTTGCTTTTGTGAGAGAGAAACTAGTGAGGTGCTTGGGAGCTTGTTTTGTTATGTTTTTTTATATACCCGTTTATATCCTCGGCCTGGTTGAAGATTGCCTCCAGACGGACGACCCCTCTTGACGACCCTACGAGGGGTCGACCCTTCACCAGGCTCCGGACGACCCTACGAGGGGCCGACCCTTCACCAGGCTCCGGACGACCCTACGAGGGGCCAACAGTACGAGGCCAGAATTGGGCCAGACTCACCACCGGAAGGAATTTTTCCCTCGGCCTCTGCTCATAGGCCGAGGCTGACATCATCACAGCGCGTGGTTTGGGAGACGTGTGTAACAGTGCGCGTGAGGCTCACATGGCACGTGGGAGACCGTTATAATAAAATCACACCCTCACGTGAGGGAATATTATGTCATCATTTGGCATCTACAGGTGTCAACAGGGGATTGGCTAGATCATCATTCACATGCACCATGCATACTTGGGGGGTACATTACACCCCCCAAGACCTATATATACTTGTCACCTACAACCCTACAAGGGATCGATCAACTCATGGTAACCATAGCTAAAATTCTGCTTTACACACAGTAGAGAGAGAGAGGGGAGCTTATGTGCATTGTATCCAAGGCCATTAGTGCCCATACTTAGTGGATCAGACACTCACAGTGGATGTAGGCCAAATTGGCTGAACCACTATACATCATTGTCTTATTTCCTCTTATACTCATCCCCTTCTACATACTTATACATTTACACATCTCTATGGATGCCATGGTTACTACTGTTTGAGCTCATTATCACTTATCCGGTGGTGCTGAATCTCAGCATCATCAGTTTGGCGCCGTCTGTGGGAACGAGAAGACATCTCTTCCTTTGTACAGCTTGACCTCACTGGGCACTCTGGTGGTGAACCAATACTCCCCCTGAGAGGAGGTGTTTCACCATTGAAAGAGACCCACTAAGGTTCCCAAGCTCACCAGTCTTTTCTTCAGCTCAACTTTTTATAGCTCAAGCACATGGCACCTGAGATGCCACTACCACCACTTCCCCTCCCGGATGAGGGGGTAAGACCCAGTTCCAGTCATCCGCCGCCTCAGTCTGAGATGGCTGATGTGGCGGCAACCCTAAAGTCTCTAGCAGCAAGCCAACGGATGATGTAGGAGCAGTTCACAGCTCTAAGCCAGAACATACTAAGACCCCCAGGGGTTTCACCTGAGATGATTACTCCGGCAGCTGCTCCAGGACAGCATGAGGCCAGGGGACCACCCCAGGCACCACGCAAAGACCTGCCACCCCCTCAGCGGCGTAGGGATGTTGCTGACCCCCGGCGTCTACGCCTGGGGAGGCAAGGAAACCCTTGCCCTGAGGACAGGTAAGGCGATCAGGAGGGAGAGGAGGCTCCTATAGAATGCTGGGAACCATATGAGGTCTCCAACAATACTGTACGACCTCTCCAGGACGGTAGAGGAAAGTACGGGAGACCAAATCCCGATGATCGCCTGAGAGGCTATGTTTTTGATCGCTTGAGCAGGGGGTCAGCCTTTGAGAGGCTGGGCCCAGTAAATGACCTGCGGGATAAATTGTCCAGGTCAAGAAGTGCTGCGAGGTCCAGGAGGGAGGCAGCAGATGGACGACCCTGAGGATAGGATGACGGCCAAAGGGAAGTAAATAGCCGACATAGGCCTGCCGCAGCAGAACCCTCCATCCACCTCAAAGAGGCAGCAGGGGATAACATCGGCCAAGCCGACCTTGTGAGGCCCTGGAATGACTCAATCCAGCGATTGGAGGATAAGATTGGCGACATACTGAAGAGTCGAGACCCTCTTCAGAGGGGATACACCATAGGATCATCCTTTGTGGCAAAGATAGTCAACTTCCCCACGCCATCAAAGTTCAAGCCACCTGTGGTCACCCCAAGATATGACGGGAGAACCAACCCTGTCCACCACGTGGAGATGTATCAATCAGCAGCTGACATATACTCTATCTCAGATGAGATGAGGTGTCGTGCCTTCTCCGGAACCCTGACGAGGGCTGCACATGTTTGGTACACGTCTCTTCCAAAAAATTCCATTGAAAACTTTAAGCAGTTGCAGACCGGTTCATCCACAACTTTTGCTTTGGGGTGAGGCCACAGAAGAAGACCACACACCTTCTCTATGTTAAGCAGGGGAAGAGTGAGAGTCTGAGGGGCTACATAGCCAGATTCAATAAGGAGAAGCTGGAGGAGGAAGACTATGAGGAGAGCATAGCTATGACAGCCCTAATTGGAGGACTCCAAAAGGGGAAGCTGTTATGGAAGCTTGCTGAAGACCCTCCGAGGACGATGGATGAACTGCTATCGACAGCAGGAAAGGTGATGAACGCCGAAGAGGCGATGGCCGCAAAATATGAAGACGAAAAAGGAGGTGCTAGTGGGGGTAAATACTCCAAGAAGAACAAAGAGGGGAAGAAGAGGTCCACGGATGACAAGTTCGCTGGTTACACCCCTCTAACGGTCAGCTGTGAACAGATTCTCAATGAGATAAAGAGTGATCGGTCCCTGAAGTGGCCAGAGAAGCTGTGGGCAGCTCCCGGTAAGAGGAATAAGAACCTGTGGTGTGAATTTCACCAAGACCACGGCCACGTAACAGACAAATGATTTACTTTGAAAGATGAGATTCAGAAGATGCTGAAGGAAGGGAAGCTCAGAAAGTACGTCGACAAAGGTGCCTTCAAGAGGGGCCGAGGAGATGACCCCAGAAAGAAGCGAGGAGATGCATGTAGAGAAGGTCCTCAAAAAAGAGGGGACGACCCTTCCGATGATGAGGACGACCCTGACCTCCCGCCGAGAGATGACCACGGCACTGTCAAGAGGCTTAATATGATCTCACTCGGAGTGGGAATGATCTCCGGGGGTCTAGCTAGAGGAGGGTCTGAGGTCGCCGACAGGAAGGCCTATGTGGACGAGGCCAAAGCAGTGACGAAGACGGTACACTCAACCTCTCTGAAGGTCAAGTCAGAAAAGAGGAAGAAGGTTGATATGGACACTCTGATACTGGGATTTTTAAGAATGGACTTCAAAGGCCTCTTGGCCCCGCATGATGACCTTCTCGTCATCACTACCAGGGTACACGGGTGTGAGGTGCCGAGGATACTGGTAGATGGAGGTAGCTTTGCAGATGTGATGTTTTGGACATGCTTCAAAGCCTTAGGTCTCAGTCGTGATAGACTTGTCCCGTACCATCATCCACTGATTGGGTTCAGTGGGGAAAAGGTTCACCCCCTTGGAGTGTATGAGGCTGATGTCAGGATGGGGGACGAATGGCCGAGATGGCTCACCAGGAAGGTCAGTTTCTTTGTGATGGATGAGCATGTGTTTTCAGCCTACAACATCATACTGGGGCTTGTGGCCCTCAAGGGGTTTGAAGCTGTGCCATCTACGGTCCACCAGATGATCAAATTTCCTACCCCTTACGGGGTGGGAGAAGTTCAAGGAGACCAGACAACAGCGCGAGAAAGTTACTACAACTCCGCTGAAGAAAGGGAGGCACACAAGAGGGTTACTACCACGTATAATATTGATACCCTAGACCCTAGGGATGAGACGAAGCTAAAAAAAGGAGAGGCCGCGGAAGAGGTAGAATCCATCATCCTCGATGAGGATGACCCAGAAAAAACCGTCCAAGTCAGCAAGTCTCTGAGGCCCAACATCAAGGAAGACCTCATTAAACTGTTGAGAAGAAGGCAAAGCGTCTTCGCATGGAGTCATGTAGATATGCCAGGGATTGACCCTAAAATCATGTGCCACAAGCTCAATATGGTAGAGGGAGTGAAGCCGGTAAAGAAGAAGAGGAGAATTTACTCTAGAGAAAAGTATGAGGTCATTAGGGACGAGGTCAAGAAGTTAGAAGACGCTGAATTTATCAGAAAGGTCATCTACCCTGAATGGTTGTCCAATGCAGTCATTGTCCCAAAGTCCAACGGCAAGTGGAGAATGTGTGTGGACTTTACAGACCTCAGCAAGCACTGTCCCAAAGACAGTTTCCCTCTCCCCCGCATTGACCAGATGGTAGACGCTACCACAGTCCATGAGCTCATGAGCTTCATGGATGCCTTTCAGGGTATAACTAGATCTTCATGAACCCTAAAGACTCAGAGAGGACAGCCTTCATCACCGACAAGGGGACATACTGTTACAGGGTCATGCCCTTTGGCCTCAAAAATGTGGGGGCAATGTACCAGTGCCTCGTAAATAAAATGTTTGAAGACCAAATTAGGAAGTCTATGGAGGTATACGTAGATGACATGATGTCTAAGAGTCTAAAGGCAGAGGATCATGTAGCAGACCTGGAGAGGACCTTTAATACGATGGACAAATACCAGATGAAGCTTAACCCGGTCAAGTGTGTCTTCGGGGTCAGGATAGGAAAGTTCCTGGGGTTCATTGTCAACCAAAGAGGCATCGAGGCCAATCCTAAAAAGATAAAGGCCCTTATGGAGATGAAGACCCCCAAGTCCATTAAAGACGTTCAGAGACTCACAGGTAGAGTTGCTGCCTTGAACAGGTTCGTGTCTAGAGCCACAGACAAGTGTTTGCCATTCTTTAAGATCCTCAGGAAGGCCTTCGAATGGAGTGAAGAGTGTGATGAAGATTTCAGGGACCTAAAGTCATACTTAGGGTCTCCCTTGCTGCTGTCACGACCCGTGTAGGGTGAACGACTTTATATGTACCTCGCCGTCTCAGAGTCGGCCATCAGTGCAGCCATTGTAAGAGACGAAGACCGAATACAGAAACCTGTGTATTTTAACAGCAAGGCACTCCAGGGGGCAGAGCAAAGATACCCGAGGATGGAAAAGTTAGCCTACGCTTTAATCCATGCCTTAAGGAAGATGAAGCCGTACTTCCAGTCCCATACAATGGTCATCCTCACCGATTCTCCCCTTAGGCAGGTCCTACACAAGCCAGAAAAATCAGGCAGGCTAATGGCCTGGGCTATAGAGCTGGGGGAATTTGACATAGTGTATCAGCCTAGAACGGCCATTAAGGGGCAGGCGCTGGCGAATTTCATGGCTGAGTTTACTTGGGAAGATGATGAAGCCGAGAGTGAGACCCTCGGGAAGACAGATACACAACAAGATAGTCCCACCGACACACCCGCAGATAGGGCTGAGACAAGCACCGCTAGAAGGAAAGCGACTGAAAACGAAGAGGGAAGATACATCTTTAGGCAGGGATCCCTCTCTGAGGGAAATTTTTCAGAAGGAAATACTTTGTGGAGCCTCTTTGTTGACAGGTCCTCCTGTGACAACGGAAGTGGAGCTGGACTGATACTATCAGCACCCGATGGCACAGACGTTGAATACGCCCTGAGGTTCAACTTCAAAGCCTCCAACAACGAGGCTGAATATGAGGCCTTGGTAACAGGCCTCTCCTTGGCCAAGTCTCTTAGTGTCGACCATATTTTGGTCCACAGTGATTCGAGGCTAGTGGTGAATCAGATACTAGGAGCCTACGAAGCCAAGGACGAGAGGATGGCTAAGTACATTGAGAAGGTGAGGACATTGCTGAAAGGCTTCAGAGAAGTGAAATTCAAGAGGATACCTAGGCTCGACAATGGCCATGCTGACGCCCTTGCGAGATTGGCCTCGGCAACTAGGACAAACATTAGGAGGACGGTCCCAGTAGAAATTTTGCTTCAGCCAACTATTGAAGACGCCGAGGGAACACTTGGAAATTGCCTAAATGTTTCTCAAGAAGCCTCATGGATGGACCCTCTGATCAGATACATTAAAGAGGGTGAGATGCCAGAGGCAAGGCAAGAAAAGAAGAAGCTGAGGTACAGGGCTGCAAAATTCACTGTCATCGGAGACACCTTGTACAAAAAGGGGTTTTTGCTCCCCTTGCTTAGGTGTGTGCATCCCTCAGAAGTCGCTTCCATTTTGAAAGATGTACACGAAGGATCGTGCTCAAGCCACATCGGGGGCAGATCCTTAGCGAAGAGGGTGATCACCCAGGGATACTGGTGGCCGACCTTGGGGAAAGACACAGCGGCATATGTTAAAAAGTGTGACAAATGTCAAAGATTTGCCACCATCCCTCACCAGCCCCATCAGCCGCTTACTTCCATTACATCCCCATAGCCATTCGCAGTGTGGGGAATTGACCTAGTAGGACCCTTGCCTAGGGCCGTCAATAACTATCGGTTCCTCATCGTAGCCATTGACTATTTTTCAAAATGGGTGGAAGAGGAGCCGATGGTGACGATCACAGAGCAGAAGACCTTCCAGTTCATCTGGAAAAATATTATATGCAGATATGGTCTCCCCAACGCCCTCATCTCGGATAACGGGACGCAGTTCAAGAATACCTCTCTACAGAAGTACTGTGAAAGGGTGAGTATCAAAAAAAAATTCTCCACCCCAGGCCGACCTCAGGCCAATGGGCAAACAGAAGTTACAAACAGGACAATCCTAGATGGAATCAAGAAGAGGCTTGAGGAGGCAAAAGGAAGATGGGTCGAGGAGTTATATGTCGTGCTGTGGGCATACAGGACGACAATGAGGACCTCTACCGGAGAGACCCCATTCATGCTAGCTTATGGCTCAGAAGCCGTCATCCCCACCGAAATTGAGTTTCCTACGCACAGAGTCCAAATGTATGACCCCCAGAAAAATGCGGAAGAGAGGAGACTCGACTTGGACCTGATTGAGAAAAGGAGAGAGGACGCTGAGATAAGGCAGGCTTCCTACCAGTAGAGGCCCGCAAGGTTTTACAATCAGAGGGTGAAACAGAGGCCTATCGCAGTGGTGGACTTGGTCCTCAAGAAGACTTGGCAAAAGCCCAACAAACTCCATCCTAATTGGCATGGCCCATATAGGGTCATTGACGAAGTTGTCCCTGGGACCTATAGACTAGAAAACCTAGAAGGGGAACCTTTTTCCAACCCCTGGAATGCAGATCATTTGAAGAAATACTATCAGTAGTGTTGTAAGGTCTTGATAGACCATAATTGTAATAAGAGTTGCTCCAACAGAACACTTTGGAAAATTAATGAGAAATATCAGTGTTTCCCCTCATCCTGTGGTTATCAGTTCTAGTACGCATGGAAAAATTTACAGAGAACCACCCTCGGCTATAATAAGGGCCAGTGGAGGGGACGACCCCACCACTGTCCTCAAGAAAGACGAGGGAAAACTTTATTAAAAACCATTAATTTGGTAAGTTGATCCCTCGGCTATAATGAGGGCCAGTGGAGGGGACGACCCCACCACTGTCCTCGAGAAAGACGAGGGAAAACTTTATTAAAAACCATTTATTTGGTAAGTGGATCCCTCGGCTATAATGAGGGCCAGTGGAGGGGACGACCCCACCACTGTCCTCAAGAAAGACGAGGCAAAACTTTATTAAAAACCATTAATTTGGTAAGTTGATCCCTCGGCTATAATGAGGGCCAGTGGAGGGGACGACCCCACCACTGTCCTCAAGAAAGACGAGGGAAAACTTTATTAAAAACCATTAATTTGGTAAGTTGATCCCTCGGCTATAATGAGGGGCAGTGGAGGGGACGACCCCACCACTGTCCTCGAGAAAGACGAGGGAAAACTTTATTAAAAACCATTTATTTGGTAAGTGGATCCCTCGGCTATAATGAGGGCCAGTGGAGGGGACGACCCCACCACTGTCCTCAAGAAAGACGAGGGAAAACTTTATCAAAAACCATTAATTTGGTAAGTGGATCCCTCGGCTATAATGAGGGCCAGTGGAGGGGACGACCCCACCACTATCCTCAAGAAAGACGAGGGAAAACTTTATTAAAAACCATTAATTTGGTAAGTTGATCCCTCGGCTATAATGAGGGCCAGTGGAGGGGACGACCCCACCACTGTCCTCAAGAAAGACGAGGGAAAACTTTATTAAAAACCATTAATTTGGTAAGTTGATCCCTCGGCTATAATGAGGGCCAGTGGAGGGGACGACCCCACCACTGTCCTCAAGAAAGACGAGGGAAAACTTTATTAAAAACCATTAATTTGGTAAGTGGATCCCTCGGCTATAATGAGGGCCAGTGGAGGGGACGACCCCACCACTGTCCTCAAGAAAGACGAGGGAAAACTTTATTAAAAACCATTAATTTGGTAAGTTGATCCCTCGGCTATAATGAGAGCCAGTGGAGGGGACGACCCCACCACTGTCCTCGAGAAAGACGAGGGAAAACTTTATTAAAAACCATTTATTTGGTAAGTTGATCCCTCAGCTATAATGAGGGCCAGTGGAGGGGACGACCCCACCACTGTCCTCAAAAAAGACGAGGGAGAGGTTAGTGGCATTGACAAAGACAGCAATCCATACAAGAAGCAAATATGGAAGACAGTAAAGAAGACGATGGTATTAATGAAATGCCAGTTATACAAAATATCAAGTGTTTTGCAAAGTAAAGTACAAAAATGTTGATTACACAAAGAGGGTATCGACTACAAACAGCCACCCTATTGAGCAAGATCAGAGGGCAAGGCCTAGACATCAATGGGAGGCTCTTCTAGGAGTATGAGAGGCTGACCCTCAGACGTGCCCATTCCTTCGACATGCTGAGACTCCACTTGAGCCAAGTCTTCAGCAATGAGGGGATCGTCCAGTTGAACTGCTTCAAGAGAAGGTCGAACAGACGACACTGCATCAGCGAACTTTAAGACGACCCATCGACAGGACGTCTTAATTCCCCTCTCCAAGTATTCAAGGCCGAAGCCTTGAAACTCGTCTGAGAGCTTGTAGGCCTCCACAGCGTCGGCCTCGGCTTTTTTGAAAGCTGCTTTCAGATCGGCCTTGTGTTGAGCCTCCAAGTTGAGTAAAGCCTCATCCTTCTCCTTTATCAGCAAGTCCTTGGCCTGCTGGTCGGCATCGTTTTACTTCATCAACTCATCTAGGACCCTGGCATGCTCGGTCCTAGAACTCTCGAGTTCAGCCCTTGCAGTATCGAGCTCTGTCCGCAGGTCAGCCTCATGCTGAATGGCCCTTTCGGCCTCATGGAACTTTGCCTGATTTTCAGCCATCCACTTTGTGGCCGAGGTGAAAGCACAGACGGACTGCATAGAAAAATAAACACATGTCAAGAGGCTGAGGAAACAGTTATTGAAAGAATGAAATTTAAAAAGTGGGTCAAGACCAATACCTGTGCAAGGGCGTGCAGACCATAGTCGTACACTTTGGTAGGAGGCATTTTGGAACAGAACTCATAATCAGCTGCCAAGGGTGCAGAAAACATTGAGGCCTTGGCTGCCCTCAAGTTTGCAATGAGTGATGAGGGCTCGGCCCTTAGATATGCCAGGTTTTGAGACCAGAAGGCCCCCATGCTGGATGAAGAGGTCGTCCCCTCAGAGGCTTCGACCCTGTCCCTCATCCGAGAATCAGGTCGAGGGTCAACAGGGGCCTCAGGCTCCTTTCTTTTATTGCTATCGGTGGTCGTCTCCACCAACGTCGGCCCGGCGGCCCTCATCTTCCTCGGAGCCTGCTGGGGCTCCTTCCCTTTCTTCTTGCTCAGACCAGACAGCAGGCTCGGAGCAGTCATTTCCCAAAGTCGATCTGATATACCTGCAGGGCGACCTGATAAGAGGACGACACGTCAGAAAAATGCAGAGATAAAGAGGAAACACTTCAAAAATAAGTAAAGAATGGAAAATGTTCAGTATAACTCACATAGTTCAGTCAGAGGGCCGACCCTCAGACCAGCTTCTTTGAGGAACCGGGGGGTCATCAGGTCTTCAAATTTTGGAAGTTCACCCTCTCTCCCTCGTCCTCTCAGATATTCAACGATGTCCTTCTCCTCCAGACTAAGTCCAGGGTCTGACTTGGCCTTCATGGAGGGGTTAGACCATCTTCTGGGGACCCTCGGACCATCGACGGTGAACTCCCACTCCCCAGAGATAAAGAAAAATCTCTTTTTCTAGTCGTGGTTGGAAGTTTGCTCCACGTGGAGGAGTTTCTTCTCATACCTCCTCGCCCCCAGATGATAGTATCCAGGCTGTTTGGACGAGGAGGTAATATTGTAGCAGCCGAAGAATAGATCGGCCGAGGGCTCGTCGGTGAAAGCATTATTCCACAAGGAAATGTAGCCCCGGATCGTCCTCCAAGAGTTGGAAGGAAGTTGAGAGGGAGCAACACCAAGGGCAGACAGGATATATACGATGGCAGGATGCAGAGGGAATCTGACTCCAACCTTGAACATTTGTTCATAAACTGCAACCTCTCCCTCTTTACAATCAAAAAACCTCTCAGACTCAGAGGGAACCCTCATAGTTACGCTGGGGGGCACTCCGTAGGCATGCCTCCATATTAAGAGGTTGCGATCTCTAACAGAGGAGATATAGGACGAGGAATGGGAGGTATCAATCTGGTCATCTGTATCATTGCCCTCGTCCTCAGTCCCCTCGGCCTCATCATCTTCCAGAGGCCCCTGGGGGAAGGCCATCTGAAAGGCATGGGGAGATAGAGTTGTCACAGGGACAGCCTCGGAGGGGACCATACCCTCGGCCTCTCGGCCTGGGCTTAGGTCAGATGTCTCTCTCCTACCGGAAGTTCCAGCGCCAGTTGGCGAGGATGCTCTCTCATCCATCTCACTTGAATGACTCTCAGCTGGATGAACGGACGACCCACAAGACTCAGACGGTTCAAATGGTTTTATGGTGGCAAGAGGAATGGGAAAGATGGGTCGTACCCAATTAGGGTCGGCCCCTCGTCTCCTCTCTTCTTCTTCCTTTACTCGTCTGATCTCTGCAAAGAGCTTCTCTCTCAAGGATGGGAATTCAGATGCTAAACTATAAAGCCTCTTAAGCATTAAAAGGTAAGACCCTACACTTGGAGAAATTTGGGGAACTTAACTACAAACAAGTTTGCAGTTGACCAAATTAGACTTTTGAATTAAAAAGGGAATTGATGGTTTTCACTCAAGAACACTCAAGAACATTCAAGAAACAGTTGTCGGAGAAGACACCGAAAAAAGCTATGAGACAACTCAAAGAAAATGCAGCCCTACGAGCCTAAAAAGCAAACAGAAATGAAGGTAAATGAGAGCGCTGAGGGAAAAAGATTACTTGATAAAGAGAGAGCAAGAACGTTGCTAAGCTTGAAGGATTGAAGGCTGCAGAAATGGTGATGAAAATTGGTAAAAGGCTAGAGAGAGAGAGCTTGGGCGCGAAGAAGAAGAAGAAGAAGAAGAAGAAGAAGAGAGAGAGAGTTTAAAAATCTCTTAAATACCTTAGTAATGGGTGGGCCCATTGAACAAGGCAGGACACAGCCCACGAGGAAGGCATCATTAGGGCACAAAGCCCCAAGAAAAGTGTGCAGCCGCCATGCCTTGGAAACTGAAACTACAATGAGTATCAGCCCAGGTGTCACTCACCTAACTGGTCATACACGCATCCCAACTACAACACTATCCTTCAGCCATCTCAATGGCACCTATGGCTAAGGGCTGGGGGGCGATTGATATACCCGTTTATATCCTCGGCCTGGTTGAAGATAGCCTCCAGAAGGACGACCCCTCTTGACGACCCTACGAGGGGCCGACCCTTCACCAGGCTCCAGACGACCCTACAAGGGGCCGACCCTTCACCAAGCTCCGGACAACCCTACGAGGGGCCCACCCTTCACCAGGCTCCGGATGACCCTACGAGGGGCCGACCCTTCACCAGGCTCCGGACGACCCTACGAGGGGCCGACAGTACGAGGCCAGAATTGGGCCAGACTCACTACCGGAAGGAATTTTGCCCTCGGCCTCGGCTCATAGGCCGAGGCTGACATCATCACAGCGCGTGGTTTGGGAGACGCGTGTAACAGTGCGCGTGAGGCTCACATGGCACGTGGGAGACCATTATAACAAAATCACACCCTCACGTGAGGGAATATTATGTCATCATTTGGCATCTACAGGTGTCAACAGGGGATTGGCTAGATCATCATTCACATGCACCATGCATACTTGGGGGGTACATTACACCCCCCAAGACCTATATATACTTGTCACCTACAACCCTACAAGGGATCGATCAATTCATGGTAACCCTAGCTAAAATTCTGCTTTACACACAGTAGAGAGAGAGAGGAGCTTATGTACATTGTATCCAAGGCCATTAGTGCCCATACTTAGTGGATCACACAATCACAGTGGATGTAGGCCAAATTGGCTAAACCACTATACATCATTGTCTTATTTCCTCTTATACTCATCCCCTTCTACATACTTATACATTTACACATCTCTATGGCTGCCATGGTTACTACTGTTTGAGCTCATTATCACTTATCCGGTGGTGCTGAATCTCAGCATCATCATTTTTTATTGGAGAAAAGAGTTACGATATCTATGAAGGATAAAATAGGATCATGGGTAGAATAATTTGAGTCGATCTATGTTTATGGGTGGGGCTAGCTCTTCCCCGTTGAGGCTCACGTTGTAAGGTCCACTATATTTGGGTTTGAAATTTTCCTTATTTGGATTGTCTCTCGTTTTCTTTAAACACGAGGTCTCCTTCTTAGATCCCTCGATCCTTGACGCCTTTATTAAATGTGCATGCTATGACAGTAATGTGTTATGCTTCTTTAAGTTAACACTCATCGGGGCGTGTGATTTCTTTATATCACGGTTAGAGATAGTTGGACTTAGCAATATGATTGTGAGGATTCACAAGGATGGGATCTGAAATTCCTTAGGTATTATGGCCTTTATTATGTATACTGAAGAGTAATGTGTCACACCGTGACACCCCATATAATTAAATATTGCGTGATCAGGCCTTTATCAAATTAAAATAGGTTTCTCATATGGTTCGTTCTTAGCGTGACTTTTGAAAAATAAATTAATTACTAACCACCTAAGTTAATTAAACTGGTGCCAAATTTTATCTTTCAAATAAAACAGGATAATAGAATAGTTTAAAAACAAAAGCAACATACACAAGATACTAGAATCCAAACGAACTCTAATATGTGAAAGAAACTAAGTCAAGTCGAATAAACCGTTGGCTAAAACCATAACCAAGAAAAAATCCATAATCCATATACAAAGTGAAAAATGATACAAATATAGAACTCTAATGGAATCAACTAACAACATGTCTACATATGAAACATAAGAATGACATCCTATGCTAGATCGGAATGAAAGAGTTGTCTACTCAATGATCTTGTCATCATCCACAGTGCTACAGCTCCGAATCCCTGGAATGAACTCAAGTAAGGCGCCCTTGTGGCTGGACACCTAAATGGTTTTGAAAATATTTTTATAGCAAGAGTTAGTACTCAAAACAGTTTGAAAACATTTAACAAGTAATTTATCTCAATTAAAATCAGTTATTGATTACACATGTTAGATTCACGCACACTCCCTTGAGTCTACTCACCTCTCATCTAATGTGCACACCTGACATCCTATACTTAGCCCACCTAGCCATCATACCCAAATTATCTCAACTAAAGTATATAACCGATCATATGAATGGTCTACTCTCCCGTATCGCTCATACAACATGCTTTATTATTAACATCCTCGCGTATATCAGTTTTCGTATAACATTCACATGTGTTATATTTAATCATCATAATCAAGTCTCACAACTTAATTCAGAAAGCATTTCATATTTATCATCCGACTTTCATAATTAAGTTTCACTACTTAATTTACTATAGATATTCCCAATCTATTTTTAATCTTAAAATTAAGTTTCTCTCTACTTAATTTATCATATATATATATATATATATATATATATATATATATATATATATATATATATATCATCTACAAGTCTACTTTCGAACATAAGAAGAATATCATAAAGTATATATATATTTCACACAATATATACTATAAGGATTATTGATCCGGCTAATCATAGACCCCAATCATCCTATCATTTACATTGGTTTGGATATCCCTCGATCACAAAGTAAATTATATGCATATGTATATTGGTCCGGATACTCATCGACCCCAAAAAATTTTAACTTCGATTTGGTCTGGATCATCATCGACCCCAAATCAAGTTTTCATGTATTGGTCCGGATAGTTATCGACCCCAATAATGAATTAGGATACTTTAGGTATTCAGATAGCCTTAATATCAATATAATAGGTATTCACATAACCAAATTATTCCTATTAGTGCGTGATGTTTTTCTCTCTAATATTCACCGCACTTTACCATGTATTTACGAGTTTACTTCACTTTCATACTCCCCTCGTAGTCCTACTATAAAATAATATATCTCCCAATATTATTTTCACAAGTGCATAAGTATTCCCCCACCACGTCCATTTAGGAATACAATGAAAAAAAAGGGAAAAGTTCAGAAATTCTGAGAACCGGACCGGTTCATTTTTCTTTAAGGCCGGATCGTTCCGTTTTTTCTGAAACTCAGTTCTTGTTTCGCAGCAGCGTTTTTACACCTTTTTTATACCCACATATCAGAAATTCTTCTCAAAATTCACAATTGATTGTTCCTAACTATTTCTACCAAAGTTAGGATGATTTCTAACGTTTCAAACACAATAAAACTTCACTGAAACAATCAAGAATGAATCACACACACACACACCTAAAACAAACTCTTTCATAAACTAGTTTTGTGTTCATCCATTAAATTCCATTCAAAACCCAGATTTAAATCCGTAGTAACAATCAAAACTCTTCTGATTTACAATCCTCTACAAATATAAACCCTAAATACATGAAATTTTACCCAACATGAAATCAATTGGTACTCTTCATCAAGGTTTTGAAATAAAAATTAATTTATTCATGAACTCCCTACACATGGGTATTATAACGTCAATTAAATTTGCGATAAATACTTGCCTTAGATTGATTGATATGATTTTGTGAGTCTTAGTTGATGATTGATTTCTTCTTCTCCAATCTTCTTTTCCAATTGTCTTGAGGTGTAAGTAACCCTTCACCACCTTCTCAATTCTCTCCTTAAGCTTTGGGAAAATGGTTCTCTCTTTTCTCTAATGGCATGTCTAATCTTTTGTGTTATAAGCCCTAACCCTAATCTCTAAATATCAGATATATGCCTCTAATTTTCGTAGGTCACTTTATCTCTTTTAGAAAAATGACCGTAACGCCCTAAATATGTGCCGGTTTGGTCCAAAATTGTCTCGGGGCCAAATCTATACCCTTGGGTACACTATTCTGACTATTTTGACCCATCTGGAATCATTCTTTTCCTTTAAATTCCCATCCAAGTCACTTAAAATATATTTCTTATTCCTCACCTCAAAATAGTATACACATGACTCCTGGTAAGATAAGCTAGAATACGCACATATCACTCGCTATGTCGTATAATAGTAATCATTTATTATTTACTATTCACAGTTAGTAAATTTCATCAAAATATTAATCAATATCGATCTCTCTATTAATATTTGATAATCACATTTATTAATTAAATCATATTAAATTACTTCACTCGCATAATTTAAATAAAGCGTATTTTTCTAATTAAATAATACAAAATACATAGAAATACGGGGTATTACATACTTCTCCCCTTACAAAGGAATTTCATCCTCGAAATTAGGACATACCTACGGTAAATAACTTTGGATACTGCTCTTGTATGTCATCCTCCCGCTCCTAAGTCGACTCCTCAACATTGTGGTGACCGCACTGAACTCGCACTAAAGGCACCACCTTGGACCATAGTTTACGCTCACCGTGATCTAGAATATCCACGGACCTCTCCTCATATGAGACATCTGTATGTAAGTCAATCTACTCAAGTGGAACGTTTCAAAAAGCCCTCTCGCTCCTCCTGTATTTCTTCAGTGATGACACATGGAACACATTGTGTATCCGCTGAAGATGCTCTGAAAGTCCCAATCTGTATGCTACCGGTACAACCCTCTCTATAATAGAAAATGACCCCACATACCTCGGTGATAATTTCCCTTTCTTGGCAAATCTCACAATCCCCTTATAGGAGATACTCGAACCAACACCTGGTCACTAACCTCTAACTCTACATGTCTTTTGTCCGCGTCAGGATAACTCTTCTACCTGTCCTGAGCTATCCGAATGCATCCTCGAATCAACTCAATCTTGGCAGTGGTCTCCTGAATCATCTCGGGTCCTAAAAACTTTTTGTCCCCCACCTCTAACCAGCATGCGGGCGAATGACAAGGTCTCACATACAGTGCCTCAAATGGTGCCATCCCGATACTAAACTGGTATGAGTTGTTATACGCAAACTCTACTAATGGAAGGTATCACTATTATCCTCCCCCGAAGTCTAGGATACATATCCTCTAGCCTCTGATTCACCCTCTTTATCTGTCCGTCCGTCCGTCCGACTAGGGGGTGATACGTCATACCCAATCTCAAGTAAGTACCCATAACCTCCTGAAATCTCTGCCATAAATGCGACAAAATACTTTGTCTCTATCAGATACAATTTTTATCTTAACTCCGTGAAGCTTAAAAATCTTCAAAATGAATAGTTGAGCGTACTACGTCGTGACATAGTCTGTGCGAATTGGCAAGAAGTGGGCAACCTTGGTCAACCGATCCACTCTCACCCATATCGAATCGTAACCCCACTGCGAAGTAAGTAGCCCAGTACTAAAATCCATCGAGATGCTCTCCCATTTCCACACAGGAATCTCAAGTGGCTGTAGCATCCCCGAAGGTCTCTGATGGTCAACTTTCACCAGCTGATAAGTAACACACTTTGAGACAAACTTTGCTATGTCTCTCTTCATGTCGGCCCACTAATACTGTCTCCTCATATCCTGGTACATCTTGTCCCCATCGGGATATACCATAAATCTGGAACCGTTAGACTCCGTCCTAACTGCATATCTCAAATTCTCATCCTCGAGTACTACCAAGCTCCCATTAAAGTGCAGGCCTCCCTCGGAGCTAACTGAGTAGGCCTTTGTAGCCTCAACTAATAACTGTCGTACTTTGTCCTGACAAAACTGATCCTCTGACTGTGCTTTCACTACCCGCATAATAATCTCGGAAGTGATAGTCATAACTGCCATGTATGCTCTAACAACCTCATCCTCCTGCTGGAGCTCACTCCACTTTGCTATCCACATCTCTCCAAAATTTCTAATAGGTCGTCAGCTCAACGCGTCTGACACCACGTTAGCCTTTCCAAGATGATACTGTATATTAAACTGTTAGTCCTTCACGAATTCTAGCCACCACCTCTGCCTCATGTTCAGATCCTTCTGTGTGAAGAGAAAATGAAGTGACTTATGATCCGTGAACAATCTGAATTATTCCCCCAACATGTAATGTCTCCACATCCTCAACGCAAAAATGACTGCTCCTAACTCTAGGTCATGGATGCAGCAATTCTTCTCGTGCGGCTTTAACTTTCGAGACGCATAAGTTATCGCCCTATCTTCCTATTGCCACACCCCCCCCCCCCCCCCCAAGTCCCTATAAGGATGTTTCTGTATAGACCCGATAGTCTACCCCACTCCTAGGCAATGCAAGTATGGGTGCTGAAGCCAATTCATCCTTCAGCTCATCGAAGGCTAATTGGCATTGGTCACTCCACACAAATGGTACTCCCTTACGAGTAAAGTTCATCAAAGGCCTAGAAATCTTTGAGATTCCCTTGATGGAGCGACGACAATATCCGGCCAACCCCAAGAAACTGTGAATCTCGATCAGTGTAGTGGGTTTCCCCCACTCCCTTACCATCGATACTTTACTTGGATCAACAGCTATGCCCTGTCGGACACAATGTGGCATATAAACTGTACCTCCCAAAGCCAAAATCCACATTTACTGAATTTGGCGTAAAACTGATGGTCCCGTAACATTTGCAGAACTATCCTTAAATGCACGACACGCTCCTCCTCTGTCTGTGAGTAAACTAGGATGTCATCGATGAATACCATCATAAACTAATCCATAAACTCACAAAATACTTTGTTCATGAGATCCATGAACACTACAGGCGCATTGGTGAGCCCAAATGTCATCACCCTGAACTCGTAGGACCCATACCGCTATAGGAAAGTGATTTTAGGAATATCCCCCTCCCGAATGTGCAACTAGTGTTAGTCGGACCTCAAATCGATCTTGAAGAAGTATGCAGCCCCTCTTAACTGATCAAATAAGTCGTCAATCCTAGATAACGGATAGTTATTCTGTATCATCGCCTTGTTCAATTCCCTGTAATCCATGCACAGGCATTGTGAACCATCCCATTTCTTCACAAATAACACCAGAGCGCCCAAAGGAGATGTACTCTATTGTATGAAACCCTAACCCAAGAGTTGCTAAATCTTCTCTCTCAGCTCCCGCATCTCTGAGGGGGGCATGCGATACGTTGCTCTGGAAATCGGTCTCGCCCTGGTGCTAAGTCGATGACAAACTCTATATCTCGGCTCGGTGGTAGCCCGGGTATCTCTTGGAACACATCCTCAAAATCCCTCACTACAAGAATTGAATCTAAGGGAACGGAAACCTCTTGCGAGGTCTCATCCTCGATGCAATGTAAGTGAGTGCGCGATCCTCCCTCGGGAAGAGGCGTCGACACCAGGAACATCTCCTTTCCCAAAATTGAAAATACAATCGTCCTCTCATAGCAATCAACCGTCGCTCTGTATCCTACTAACCAGTCCATACCTAGAATCACGTCATACCCCTCCATATCTAACACTGGGAGGTCTGCCGAAAAGCTCAATCTCCCAATCATAATATCGACTCCTCTACAGATCACATAAATTAGTGAACCACTACCCATCGGTGACTCTACACATATAAAGGGACTGTCGATTGTCTCTAATAAACTGGCAGCTCGTGAAAATCTTATCTTCAAATAGTAGTCTACCCTCAGATCCATGAATAGAAAATGTACCCGCTACTGCAGGTGGCGTCGGAGGTGTTAGAGGTATAGGAACATCTCGAATGTTGAATATATGCCCGTAGTGCATCTGGCCCTACTACTGGGGTGGGTCTGGAACTGGAGCCTGCTACCCTTGCTGGTCACCCTGACGATGCGCCCCAAAACGCTGTGGACAAGCCCTACTCTTGTGACCCTGCTGGCCACATGTGAAACACTTCCCCTGAAACTGCCTTTGACATTGGCCTTGTTAACCCTAATGTAGGCCTAGGCCCTGGGGGCCCTGTCCCTGCTGGACACCCCCTTTGTTCCCCTGGCCCTGACGACCCTAAGGGACCTACTACTGCTGGGGACCCTGTTGGCCATATCTATCCAATCGGTACACACTAAATCTAAACCTCTTGGCAGAGTTCCCTTACCGAGAGTTTTTCCCATGTGTGCCCCCTGTCTGCTGCTGCTGGGGTAGTGTCCCACTAAAATTACTCCCTCCAGTCTTTCCCTGTTGCATATACTCTCATCCCCTCTTACTTACCTTCCCATGGAAACGAAAGTCCTGACAATGTAAAAGTGTCATGTTAACAACATCTGTATACATCATCAACACGGGGTTACCAATAAACTGTTGCATGATCCTCCGGGCCAAGCCATCCATAAACTTTTCCTTCTTCCTCTCGTCGTTGGTCACCTCGTCTGGAATAAAATTTGACTGGCGGGTGAACTCCTCCTCATAATCAGCAATTGAGCGGTCACCTTAACATACCTCACCAAACTTCTTCCTCATCTCTGCCTCCACTATCAGTGGAAAGTACTTGTGGTCAAACTGCACTCAGAACTCCTAAATAGTCATCGAGTCTCTCTCCTTAGTTGTGGTCACTGACTCCCACCACTGAAGGGCTGCCTCTGTCAGCCTGAAGGTGGCCAACATTTGTCGCTGAACCGTAGTGCAATTTAGCATGCGCGGGTGTGCTGAATGTTTTTCTTCTAAAAACATACCTCCACTACATCCATGCCACCCTGAACCTCAGGCGGATGGCCCTTCTTTAAGGTCTCTCTAATGCTATGCCAGGTGGGTGGCCCTTACTGGGTCGAAATAGTTGGTGCTACGGGTTGTTGAACCTGAGCCTAAGGGAAGTGGGATGACATGGCCCTCATAGATTTCTCTACTGCCTGAGCGACTATCGCTAACACCTGAGTAGTATAAATCATCTTTGGTGGTGGTGACGATACCTGTTGGTCCTGAGGATCCTCCCCCACCTCATCTCTGGTTGCGGCCCTCTTAGCTCGCTCTCTCCTCGACGACATGTGAGGATAGATCGAATCGTATAAGCAAACAGTTTATACAAAATTTAATAGCTGAAGCGTGATATCTCAAGGCACGCAAATATATAAGCAACAATCCTAATAATAGGCTCTATGTTAAATAAATGATATGCTGAAAAAGTAGTAAGCCGTACAGATCCTATGGGCACTAGTACCTGATGCTCTGATACCATCTATGACACCCCGTCTAATTAAACATCGGGTGATCAGGCCTTTACTAATTAAAATAAGTTTCTCAGAGGGTTCATTCTTAGCATGACTATCGAAAAACAAATTAATTACTAACCACCTAAGTTAATTAAACCGATGGCAATATTTATCTTTCAAATGAAACAGGATAATAGAATAGTTTGAAAACTAAAGCAACATACACAAGATACTAAAATCCAAACCAACACTAATATGTAAAAGAAACTCAGTCAAGCCAAAACCATAACTAAGCAAAAATCCGCATTCCAACTACAAAGTAAAAACTTATATAAATCTGGAACTGTAATGGAGTCGACTGACAACATGTCTACATATCAAATATAAGAATGACATCATATGCTAGTTTTGAATGAAACAATCATCTACTCAATGATCCTGTCATCATCCACAGTGCTACAACTCTGAATCCATGGAATGAAATCAAGTAAGGTGCCCCTGTGGCTAGACCCCTAAAAAGTTTTGAAAACATTTTTATAGCAAGAGTTTGTACTCAAAACAGTTTGAAAACATTTAACAAGTAATTTATCGCAATTAAAATCGATTATTGATTACACATGTTAGATTCATGCACACTCCCTTGAGTCTCCTGACCTCTTATCTAATGTGCACACCTGACGTCCTATACTTAGACCACCTAGCCATCATACCCAAGCTATCTCGACTAAAGTAAATAACTGATCTTATCAATGGTCTACTCTCCCGTAGACAACACGCTTTATTATTAACATCCTCGCGTATTTCTGTTTTCGTATAAAATTAACATGTGTTATATTCAATCATCATAATCAAGTCTCATTACTTAATTCATAAATCATTTCAGATTTATCATCCAACTTTCATAATTAAGCTTCACTACTTAATTTACTATAGATATACCCAATCTATTTTTAATCTTAAAATTAAGTTTCTCTCTACTTAATTTATCATTTAGATGTATATATATATATATATATAACAATATATACTATAAGGATTATTAGTTCAGCTAATCATCGACCCCAATCATCCTATCACTTACATCGGTCCAGATATCCCTCGACCCCAAAGTAAATGATATGCATATGTATATTGGTCCGGATACTCATCGACCCCAATATTTTTTAACTTCGATTTAGTCCGGATCATCGTCGACGCAATTCAAGTTTTCATGTATTGGTCCGGATAGTCATCGACCCCAATACCGAATTATGCATACTTTAGGTATTCACACAACCTAAGTATCAATATAATAGGTATTCACACAACCAAATTATTTATACTAGTATGTGATGTTTTTCTCTCTAATATTCACCGTACTTTACCATGTATTTACGAGTTTACTTCACTTTCGTACTCCCCTCGTAGTCCTACTATAAAATAATATATCTCCCAATTTTATTTCACAAGTGCATAAGTATTCCCCCACCACATCCATTTAGGAATACAAGGAAAAAAAAGAGATAAAAGCTCAAAAATTCTGAGCACCGGACATATTCGCTTCCCAGGGCCGGACCGTTTCGTTTTTTCTGCAACTCAGTTCTTGTTTCATAGCAGCATTTTTACACCTTTTTTATACCAACATCTCATAAATTCTTCACCAAATTCACAATCGATTGTTTCTAACTATTTTTACCAGAGTTAGGATGATTTCTAACGTTTCAAACACATTAAAACTTCACCGAAACAATCAAGAATGAATAGCCTCCCCCCCCCCCCCCCCCCACACACACACACACAAAGAAAAAAAGCTATTTCACAAACTAGTTTTGTGATCATCCATTAAATTCCATTCAAAACCCAGATTTAAATTTGTAGTAACAATCAAAACTCTTTTGATTTGCAATCCTCTACAGATATAAACCCTAACTACATGCAATTTTACCCACATGAAATCAATTGGTACTCTTCATCAAGGTTTTGAAATAAAAATCAATTTATTCATGAAATCCCTACACATGGGTATTATAACTTCAATTCAATTTGTAATAAATACTTGCCTTAGATTGATTGATCCGATTTCCTGATTCATAGTTGATGATTGATTGCTTCTTCTCCAATCTTCTTTTCCAATTGTCTTGAGGTGCATGAAACCCTTCACCACCTTCTCAATTCTCTCCTTAGGCTTTGGGAAAATGGTTCTTTCTTTTCTCTAATGGCCTCTCTAATCTTTTGTATTATGATACCTAACCCCACTCTCTAAATATCAGATATATGGCTCTAATTTTCATAGGTTCCTTGATCTCTTTTAGAAAAATGATCGTAAAGCCCTTAATATGTGCCGATTTGGTCCAAAATTGAACCGGGCCCCAAACTATACCCCCGATTACACTATTTCGACTATTTCGACCCATTTGGAATCATTCGTGACCTCTAATTTCCCATCCGAGTCACTTAATATATATATATCTCATTCCTCACCTCAAAATAGTCTACACGTGACTACTGGTAAGATAAGGTGGAATACACACATATCACTCGCTATGCCGTCTAAATGTTAATCATTTATTATTTACTATTCACACTTAGTAAATTTCATCAAAATATTAATCAGTATCTATCTCTCGATTAATATTTTAATAATCACATTTATTAATTAAATCACATTAAATTATTTCACTCGCGTAATTTAAATAAAACGTATTTTTCTAATTAACTTTCGAATTAATTAATAAAAAATACGCAGAAATGCGAGGTGTTACACACACCAGTTAGGTCATGATTAATGTGAGGTATCCCTAGAGGGAATATGCCGGGTTTTGGATATACTATTTGTAGCTCTTACTCAAGAGTTTGAAAATGCTCGTGATGTTTATGTTGGAAGCTTTAACAACTTTACTACATTGCACCACATGTGGAAGGGTTTCGCAGCATAAGATCCCTTATTCTTGTATGATCTCAGTTATATTAGCCTCAAATGTAAACCATTATTTGAGAAGATCTCCTAGAGTCAGTGACAAATAAATTATGCGACATTCTTGGAATTCAACACGTCATACTACTCGGTCTCATCCACTTGGTGAAGTACTCGATAAAAACCAATATGAATTTTTGGTTTAGATTCTTTAGGGTGATCTTCCTGATGATATATATGACCCATGTAAAAATGGGTCACGGGGATGTCATGTTGTAAAGCTCCCATGGAGGGAGCTGTCGAAGATTAGAGAGTTTTTGTTATTTCTGACATCTTTTAACATAGGTTACAATCGCGGATCATTGTGCTTCAAGAGTACCCCTAGAGAATGATATAATTGGCCAACATGTGACCACTCATGTGGGGACCACGCTTCTCACCATGGATCTTTTCCATGATATCTTATGTTTTTTAATGGGTCGGGCAACGCGTCCCGTTAAAGTTTCATTTGTGGAGTTGGCCTTTAGTTCTTTTATGTCAATAATGTCTAGATTGGTATCCCGAGGGGTATCCTCTCTCTTCGAGTAGGGTCCACATGTCGTAATACCATGTTGGTGGGTTTACCTGAGATGCCTTTGTTAGGTTGAAGATATTCAACCAATAGTGTTAAACATGGGCATGTGACACCCTACACGCAATATAATTTTTCTTATTGTATAGAAAATTGAGAAAAAATTGATTTGATTTAGTTGAGTTTACATTTTTCAAATAAATTCTTTTTTTCTTAACAGTTAAATTAGGTTGACAAACAAAGAACTGAATTAATTTGGCTCAATTTTGGTGTAAAAACTTAACCAAATTGAAATTTTGTATATAATCTTAACATTGTGTACGTGGAATCACTTAACCATATGCTAGCTTGATTCATACAAGTGAGTCTCCAGCAGTTAATGCAAAATGCACTAATGTATGCAAAAACCCACTTTTATTTTAGCACTGCTTTAAATTTTGTATGACATACTAGCAATTAGGGAAAAAATTTTGTTGACAAATTATTGCACATGTGATAAGTTACATGTCGTGTTCACATGTAACCTACCACGTATATATTGGTTAGCCCTGAAAATATTTTGCTTCAAATGTTTATTTTAGTTTTTGAGTTTTATGTCACTTTTTATACTTTTATTCTATTTTATGAGAATTATAATGATTGAGATGAGTTATAAAATACATAGTTCCAACTAAAAATATTTATAAATTATATAATATTTGAACAACTAGGTCACTTTATTTTAATGACTAATCTTATGACCCAATTATGTATATGCTAAATAACTTGAGTTTATGTAAATCCTTCCAATTGATATGATACGTGTAAATAAGACATGAAACGAACATGATACATAATGCTTTTGGTTCAAGGGTGGACACTAAATGAATTTGGGTAACATCAATGTTATATCCATAAGACATGATTGTTGACAAATGAGTTTCGTGTTGACTATTCACCATCAGTACCCATTATTCACCATGAATTTGGGTAACATCAATGTTTTGCGCATGATTTTGAATTTTTTGAAAGACTTGAGCATTTGGTTTAGGAAAGTGCTTAGAATTCCTTCTAGGAAATGTTCTTTTAGGTTTGGTCTTTCTCTTTCTATAGTTAGAGTTTTTGTCTGGCTGTCTAGGAAGAATATAATTGTTTCGACTCCTCCTAGAATAGTTAAAGTTCTGGTAAGTACGAGGATTATAGATAGATTTGACAAGTCTCCTAGCATATCAACCATCGAAAGAGTGACCATATATGTCACAATAGGAGCAATAAAGATTGCTCAAGATGGGGGTCTCCTTAGGAAAGTCTCTAAACAAAGGTTTTATAGAGTTTTGAGCCTGAACTCTATTCCTAAGTGTGACAGTCTTGAATGCAGACTCACTCTTTCTAATAGAAGGGCAGACGTATTTAGCCTTAGGTGAACTTTCATGTCTAGAGTGACTAGATTCCCCAATGTTAAAACTTTGATTTTTTGAATCAAACTCAGTTTTTAGAGAATGAAAGTCTGGGCATGTCTCAATAGGTCTTTTGACTCCTGACACAAACTTGATAGTTTCAAAAGATTTTGTTTGTGTTTTCAAATTGGGACAAAATCCTATGCCAGTTCGATCATCAGAATTGGTTTTAGATTCAGCAACAAATTCATCAAAACAGTTAGAATTATTTTCAAATTTAGTAAATTTTTTTAAAACAGTTGCTGTCTTTTCTTTGGTTTGTTCCAATTCCAACAATGTCCCTTTGTATTTTTTCTCCAGAATTTCATTTGTTTCAGTCAAATTTTTTAGTTTTTCATCAAAAACTTTAATTTTACTTTCATGAGTTAAACATTAGGTAGTGTACTCTTCAGCATTCAGTTTAACCATCAGGCTTAAATCTTCCAATTTCTTGGTAAGATCTTTAACAGTCTTTTCTAGTCTAGCGCTTTTCTTGAGAGTCTTAGTGTAAAGTGTGTGAATGTCTGGGAGGTCTTCATTGTCTGAGCCACTAAGTGTGGTGTGTGGAGTGTCCCCTCACGACTCATTTGTTAAACTCACACACCCATTGACATCGTCATTATCGCCAACCCTTTGACTCACACACCCCGAGGTAGAATATGCAACATTCTCAGTAATCAAAGCATCTAAACCAGTAATAACCACATTCGAAGTATTAGTCATAGAGTTATTTGGTTCATCCTCATTAACAAACATAGGCATGTCATCATTATAAATAATCTTAGCAAAGAAAGACATGCAAGGATCAAAAGCATCTGATGACTCAGGTTCCTCATTTTCCGAGTCACTTGAATTATCCCATGTTTTGCAGATGTTAGCTCTAGAGTGTTTGTTTTGAGTGTTCAAATTAACTCTACAGTCTTGTGAAATGTGCTCCAGTTTACCACATCTATAGCATTCAGTCTTCTTAAGGTCTCTGTTAGGTCTAGCGTAAGAGTCCTTATGATTTTTGTCATTGTTTTTCTCATGATGTCTATGACTAGAAGGAGTTGGATAATTTGACTTGCCTTGTTTATTTGCCACTTTGTTTCTAAACTTAATTATTTTCTTGAATTGTTTTGTCACTAACGCAATCTGATTGTCCAAACTCTCTATATCGCAGTTCTCATCAGATTTATCATTGGAAGTATTAAATTCAGGCTTAATCAATTTAGAAGAGAAGCTTAGATTGGAACTAGTCTGTTTCCTATGGGATTGGGTTAATTGTTTCTTAAATTTCAGTTCCATTTCCACAGTTCTTAATTTACTACTGAGTAATTCAGGAGTGAGATTTATATCACACATTTCCTCAATAGCATATCTTTTGTTATCAAACTTCTGTGGCAATGATCTCAGAATTTTAGATACAATTTCTTGTCTATCATAGGTTATCCCATTAGCATGCAGTTTGGTCACAATATCAGTCAGGTTCATATAGAAATCATCAAATGATTCAGTCTCAGACATAATTAAGGAGTTATACTGCTGGATAAGCATTTGGGTTTTAGCAGCCTTAACTCTAGTGTCTCCTTCATGAGCAGTGATTAAGGTGTCCCAAGCTTCCTTAGAAGTGGTACAGGATGAGATTCTTTTGAACTCATGTTCATTTATAGACATAAATATAGCATTCTTTCCTTTATTATTATATCGAGAAACTTGTTTCTCTTCTTGAGTGAACTCACTTAGAGCTTTCTTAACCCTCTCATTACTTCCTTCGTTGGCTGGTTTAGTAGGAAAAGTATAACCATCTTCAACAATGTCCCGGACATCATCTCCCAAAGTTCCCTGAATGAAAGCAATCATCCTTACTTTCCAGTAAGCAAAATTGGTTCCATCAAAGATTGGAGGTCTGGTCAAGTTACCAAATCTTTCATTTTTCTCGTCCATATTTGATTTTCAGAAAACACTTTCAGAAACACAGGATCTCTTTAAAAGCAGTTTACAAAGATCTGATACCAATTGAAAAATGCGTTACTAAAACCGTTTATTAAAAATAAACTATTTAAGTAACTCCGAGTTATTTTTTGAAGATACTCTTTTCTTAAATCAAAAAGGATTAATCACAAGACGTGTTTGATAAAGCAGTATGTACGAGATCTTATTCAAGATTTAGGCAACAAGTTTAAAAGATCATTTAAACAAGTTTTAAACACAACACAACCAAGAATGAGATGAAAAAATGTAGAAGGCTTCTGTTCACAATTTTTTACGTGGTAAAACCTCACCAATTGAGGAAACATCCACGACTCCCTCTACGGAGTAAAATGAAAAATCCACTAACACAAATATATGAGTTACAAACTATATAACTAACATGCAAACAACTCAGACCTATATAAGTTTAGGAATGTACCCTCTGGTGTCCTTAAACTTCTCTGCAGTTCTGATTGTAGATGTAGTTCTCCCAGTTTGTCAACTTCTGATTTGTTCCAGCACTTTACGTCGACTTATGTTCTCAAGATCTTATTATCAACACTTTTCGTGTTGTAGGGTGTAAGTATTTGTGAAGGTGCTTTCTAACACATGCATGTACACACACACACTTATTAAGTACAAACAGTCCTAACAAATTACAGTTACACTATATGTAGTGATCTTTTCTTTTTCTTTCTTCTTAGAAAACTTTGAACCTTATTTGACCTTTCAAACTATCCCAGAATCCACGGATACCTTGCTAGGAAGACAGACAAGGTCTTAATCAATCTCTGAATTTAAAATAAAACTTTTTGAGATTGAAAACCTCCAAGTGAGATTCCAAACTAGGTCAAAGGTTTAGTTTACAAGAACAAGAAACATAAAGCATTTTATTATTGATTTCAAAGTAAGAAAACGTTTTAGACAAAAATAATCAACAATATATTTCTCAAGATGAGAAATAAAATGAAACTAAGTGTAATGTAACATGAATAACTCAGATCTGAGATTTCTATGGAAACAGAAACTAGATCTAAGTAGAAGTCTAAGTTGGAAACAAGATCTCACGAACACAAGGTTACAGCAACCAAAATAACTTAACTCAAACACTCAAGAACACTCAGGATGGTGTTTTTGGATATGGTGTTTTGAAGAAGTGTTTGGGTTAGGTTTTTAAGAGGATTTGGACGAAGTTAGGGTTTCTAACTTTTTTTCTCTCTCAGGTTTCTCTCTTCTCTCTCTACTCTCTTCTCTTTCTTCTCTCAATACTTTGAGGAAATAAAATGGCAAAAAGTCTTCAAAGGCTGAGAATAGAGGACTTTTTATAGCGAGAGAGGAAGGTTCGAGATATCTGATCAAAACCAAGGGCTGAGATCGAGTCAATTTAGATTGATTTGAATCTAAGGGCTCACACAAGGCGGTGCTTAAACGAGCGTTGATTGGCTTAAAAAGCTACACAGGGATCCATCAAGGCAACATACAGACCATTGATAAGAAATGATCCAACGGCTGATAACACACGTGCCTATAGTCTCAGTAAAGAAACACACATCTAACCAATCATGGGCAGACAGGTGTTGGCCAGTTATGGGATGTAAAACGCGCGTCAAAACTAATTACGCAGCATACCCTGAAGTCTCTGCCGCTTTTGGATTCTACCCAAGGTAACATTAGGCCATAAAATACAACAATTCATATTTGGAGATTGACCCCAAAAATTTTAAAACAAGTTTTAATTATTAAAAACATGATTTAAAAATTGTTTAAAAAATCCCAAAAAATTATTAAAAATCAAACTTAGGGATTTAAACACACACAACACATGTACACACATAATTATGCAATAGGACGTGCAAAAATGAATTCTACTGTGTGTGAGTGTTGGCAATAGGTTCTTGATCAAAGCAAGAGATATGAATAGGCAATCCAACTTCTGAGGCTCTTTGGTTTCTAGGAAGATGATAGAAAGACTTTTACGTGTATTTGTGTCGTTGTTGAAAAGCCCTTTCTAATCAAAACCTCACATACCTACAAAATATAATAAACTCAAGTGTAGAGGTAAGTAAGGATATCAATCCACTTTCTAGGGAGTAAAGCAAATGGAACAAACTCAATTGTAATTCACTTTTTATTTTCTTTTTGTGCTTTTCACTTTTCTAATTTTTTTAGCTTTTTCAATATTAAAACAAAAGGGTGAGGTGAGGTCTAAACTAAAATAAACTAAATGAAAATAACTAACTAGAAAATGACTAAAATAAAAAATAAGGTCTAACACTAAAATAAAAGATAAAGTGAGGTAAATAGTTGTGAGAACAATCAAGGAGTGGGATTACACCACAAATTTTAGTTATTCTAATTAATTAATTTAATTATTTGAATTCTCCCAAATTAATATTAAAATTACAAATCAACTCTCGTTGCAAGTGTAATTAGAATAGTAATCTTTTAGAAAGTTAAGTTTAACACCCCACAACTCTATAAAATTAGATCTACACTCCTTTTAATTAATCACCCGCTAGGATCGATCAATTAGAATTTATGTCAATCTTGGAAATTAAATTTAGAGTTGAAATTCAAATGATAATACCCCACTTAAGAAACCCCTATCTCTAGTTCGAATCTAAAATGGGTATTATCACTAGAATTTCGATTTTCTCTCGAAAATCATTTACCCTCTCTCGAGGCGTAAATCTAAGGGTGAGGGATTAAAATTAACATTCAAAGGGATTTTTCAAGTGATTAAACTAATTAAAATACAATAACATCAAATAAGGGTTTTACCCCACCCCTTGAAAGGGGTTTTAGCCTAACATGCATTCAAACATACTAAACAAAGATTCAATAGGCATTTAATATATAAAAGAGTAGAGAGAAGAATAATCAAACCAATCTCTTGAATTTGACACTTTGAACTCTATTCTTGAATTTGAAGCAAACACCCTCTAATTGAGCATCCAAGTATTGTGAAATAATATGAGCACTCAATTAAATCTCTTACAATTTTTACTCTCACAATAATCTAAAAATAAAAAAAAAAAGAAAAACTATTTACAAGGGAAAATTCTCTCTCTAATTTCCTATCTAAAGCTCTCTAATCTAGCCTTCTCTTCAAATGGGTCTTCTTCTTCATTTTATATGCAATGGAGCTAAGGGGTTAATTTGGGAAAATAAGGATGTGCACATGAGGGGTGTGAGGTGTGAGAATATAATGGTGAGGGTAATATGGAGAAAATGCACAATTGTGCATGGATTGTGTGAGGTGTGAGGATATTTGGAAAAAATCTGTTTTGGGTTGAGGGGTAATTTTGGGTAATAGGTAAAGAAGATAGTTTGAGGGTATTTTGGGTAAATAGGTAAAAGGGGTTAGTTAGGCACATGTGGGTTTTGTTACTTTGGCTTTGGAACTTTGCAGGTCGTGGCTTTTTGAAAATGGACATGGATAAGGTTTGGAAATGGGTTCATGGGAAATGGGTATGACATGAATGGGTTCAGGTCGCCGAATTGGGTCGGACTGGTGTCGACCGGGTGAGTCTCGGCCGGAGGCAGCGGGTGTATGGGGTTAGGTTCCGGGTAGGAGGCCGAAGGTGTGGCTCAGGCAGCGATCGGAGAGAGGTCGGAGAAAGGGGCGTAGGCGGCTGCCATAGTCGGAGGGGCTGGAGTCGGGATCGGAGGCTTCATCGCCGGCAGGAGATGCGGGGATGAATGTCGGAGTGGCAGCAGGGGGCCGGAGAGAGATTGGTCGCCCGGTGAGCTCGCGGCTGCGGTAGAGGGCAGGGGCGGATATAAGTCCGGCGGGTTGAGGGCGTCGTCGGCAGGGGAGGCATAAGGTGCTGGTTAGGAGTTTTCGTCGCCGGCGGAGGTCCGGTTGGGGGGGCGGTAGGTGAGATGGGTTTGTGGAAGAATGGTGGTTGGTTTTGAGGAGAGAGATTGGTTTAAGTTGGTTGTTAATGGAGGTGGTTGTGTAAAGAGAGGAGAGAAAAAGTGATGGGTGTGTTGGAGAAGATGATGGTGGGAAGGATTGGGTGTATTGAGGGAGTATGGGAATTATGGTGAGGCTTAGGGTGTTTAGGTGTAGGATATGGTGTGTTTTTTTGTGTGTAGGTTAAGGGGGTTGTGTGTGTTTTATTTGGAACCTTAATATAAAACTAACTAATAAAAAAAATAAAAATAAACTAGAAACCTAAAAATAAAATTATATTCTAAAAATAAAATAAAGAATCAAATAAAAATAAAACAAAAATCCTAAAATATAAAATCTAATAAATTAAACTAAACTCCTAAAATTAATCTTAATAGAATAAAATAAAACTAAAAATCAATAAAAATCAAAATAAAATAAAACTAATCCTAATAAAATAAAATAAAACTAAAAATAATCAAAAATCAAAATAAAATAAATAAAATTATATTAATAAAAATAGAAATAAAAAAATATAAAAATAGGAAATAAAACCTAAAAAATTCTAAAATAATCCTAAAATTAAAATGACTTAAACTAAAAATCTAAAAAATTAAAATAAAATAAAAAGGGAACAAACCAACACACACGGGTCTTGGGTGACGGTTTAGGGACAAGTTTAGGCTAGGAT
This sequence comes from Sambucus nigra, assembly GCA_949130495.1. Lineage (NCBI taxonomy): Eukaryota > Viridiplantae > Streptophyta > Magnoliopsida > Dipsacales > Adoxaceae > Sambucus > Sambucus nigra. The sequence goes on from OX422208.1 coordinate 102,666,783, forward strand.
GGGCTAGGTTAGGGTCAGGGAATTTGGTATTTAGCTCCGTTAAAATGCACAATTGCTTTGAAATACGCGTTTGAACGCCGCAACGTACATTAAGCCTGCATAATAAACATTTAAGCACATAAGACCCATATTGTCGAGAAATAGCAACTAAAGTACGTCTATTTGGGGCATAAATTGTACAGTTTTGGGTGCTTATCAGAAGACACAATTTTGTCACAATTTCCAAACTAGATGAGCACTTATACAATATAGACTCAAGTGAGTCAAAGGTATAAGGGCTTCAATCTCCCCCTTTGGAAATTTGAGACAAAATCTCCTTTGAGTCAACTTGGACTTGTAGGGCAACAAAAAAAATAAAAAAAACTTATTCCTATCAAAATTTTATCTACCCAATACCTAGAAATCAAAAAGTACATAACTCAACTAAGTACATTTGAATACCCTATTACAAATGTTGAGAGTAACTGTACAAAAAGGAATACCTGCAATGAATTACTAAGATCAAGCTGTTTAGAATATATAAGAGTTGAATAGACTCAAATTTCTCCCCCATTTTGTCTCAAATGGACAAAGGGAAAAACTTGGATAAACAACAAATAGATTAGTCAGCATAAACCATACCAATAGATTTTCGTAATGAAATGAATCTATTATAATCTAGAGGTTTGGTAAACATATCTGCGAGTTGTAGATCAGTAGGAAGATAATTGATTTCTAATTCCTTAGATTCAACTAATTCACGTATAAAATGATGTCTTATTTTAATATGCTTTGTTCGCGAGTGTTGAACAGGATTTTAGAAATATTAATCGCACTTTGATTATCACAATAGAGATGTAATTGGTTTTCTTTAATACCATAATCACTTAGCATTTGTTTAAGCCACATTAATTGAGCACAACAGCTGCCAGCGGCTATGTATTCAGATTCAGCTGTTGAGAGTGATGTGCAGTTTTGTTTTTTACTACTCCATCCTACCAAGTTATTACCTATATAATAACATACTCCTGAAGTGCTTTTACTATCACTAGTACACCCAGCCCAATCAGCATCAGTGTACCCAATTATAGTGCTTGGTGTGTCATTAGTGTACCAAAGACCTAGATTTAGAGTGCCATTTATATATTTAATGATACGTTTAACAGCATTCAAGTGGCTCTCTTTAGGGTTACTTTTATATCGAGCACATACACAAACAACATACATAATATTAGGACGCGAGGCAGTAAGGTATAGTAAAGTGCCTATCATACTACGATACAGAGTAGGATCTACAGATGTTCCATTTTCATTTTTAAAAAGTTTTAACGTAGTACTCATGGGCGTTTTAGCATTTTTAGCACTCTCAAGGCCGAATTTCTTAATCATCTCTAAAGCGTACTCAGATTGAGAAACAAATAATCCTTCTGGATTTTGTTTGACTTAGAGTCCTAGGAAGAACTGCAACTCCCCCATAAGGGACATCTGAAATTCCTTACTCATAATTTCAGAAAAGGATTTTACTTCTGAGGAAGAAGTTGATCCAAATATAATATCGTCTACATATACTTGAGCAATAGTAATGTGTTTGTCAAAATGTTTGACAAATAGAGTTTGGTCATTTCCACCTCTTTTGAAACCTTTATCTAAAAGAAAACTGGAAAGACGCTCACACCAAGCTCTAGCAGCCTGTTTAAGGCCATATAAAGCCTTTTTCAGACGAAATACATGATTTGGATACTTAGGGTCAATGAACCCTTTAGGTTGTTCTACATAGGTTTCCTCAGCCAGTATACCATTAAGGAACGCATATTTAACATCCATTTGATATAATGTAAAACGCATGTGACAAGCTATAGCGAAAAGTAGACGAACTGATTCTAAACGAGTAACAGGTGTAAATGTCTCGTTAAAATCAATTCCTTTTATTTGGGAGTATCCTTGAGCAACTAATCTAGCTTTATTTTCAATTATTATCCCATTTTCATCAATTTTATTTTTGAAAATCCAACGAGTACCAACAACCTTTTTGTGATCAGGGCGTGGAACAAGATACCATACATCATGAATGACAAATTGTAAAAGTTCATCCTGCATAGCAGAAATCCAGTGAGAGTCATTCAATGCCTCATTTATATTCTTTGGTTCCACAAGGGAAATAAAACATGCATAATGTGCATAATTTCTAAGTCCGGATCTTGTACGCACTGGCTCACTAGGGTTGCCAACAATGTTGTTTATGGGATGATATTTAGAAACTCAGTTAGGTACTTTAGGTCTCTCAATAGGTAATGAATTATCTATTTCAGAAGGGTCATTTTCTAAAATATTTGAAGACTCTTCATCGATAGGTAATTCACTAGTCTTGCTTTCTACAGTAGTGTCACTAACAATTACATTTATGGATTCCATCATGGTTTTAGTGCGAAGATTATACACTCGATAAGCTCTACTGTTAGGCGAGTATCCTAGAAATATGGCTTTATCTCCCCGGCTCTCAAATTTAGATAAGTGTTCCTTATCTTTGCATACATAACAAGTACTGCCAAATGTTCTAAGGTATTTGAGATTAGGCTTCTTATTGTACCAAAGTTCATAAGGGGTTTATTTGGAATTCTTTCAAAGATAGACCCTATTAATGATGTGACACGCAGTACGAATAGATTCTACCCAAAAATATTTAGGTAAGTTCTTGGCATGTAACATGACACGTGCCATCTCTTGCAAGGTAAGATTCTTTCTCTCGACGATACCATTTTGTTGAGGAGTCTTAGGAGCACTGAACTCGTGTTTGTAACCATTATAGTCACAGTATTCTACAATACCAGTGTCTTTGAATTCACCACCTCTATCACTACGAATTCTATTTACTTGAATGTCCTTTTCATTTTCAATCCTAAGAAGAATTTTTAGGAAGGTTTGAAAAGTGTCAGACTTTTGTTTTAGAAAGGCTACCCAAGTAAATCTGGTGAAGTCATCAACCATAACTAGGATATAACTGTGTCCACAAAGGCTAACAGTTTGGGAAGGACCCATTAGGTCCATATGGATGAGTTCTAAGGGATTATAGGTGAGAATATCTTTGACTTTCTTATGAGGGACCTTAACAATTTTACCTTCTTGACAGGAACCACAAACAATATTATGAATGGGTTTAATTTTTGGAATTCCTCTTACTATGTCTTGAGTAGAAAATTTACTAAGATTATCGTAATTTATGTGACCCATTCTGTTATGCCATATCTCATTGTCATCCATTCTGGCAACATTACAAATTTCAGAATAGAAGTTGTCAGGAGTTCTGAATCCAGTAATTATGCATTCACCTTTTTCATTTAAAATCTTGCAATTGTTCTTTGAAAAGGTAACAGTATGGTCTGAGTCACAAAATTGCGAAATGCTAAGTAAGTTGGACTTTAGACCTTTAACTAGAAGAACATCTTTAAGAATAGGAAGCCCGTCTTCTTGGAGAGTTCCTTTGCCTATGATTTGAGATGAAACTCCATCACCAAAAATAACTTTACCACAAGCAAATCTGGTTTTGTTTAAAAGTTTAGATTCATCTCCAGTCATGTGCTTAGAACATCTAGAGTCTAAATACCAACCAGATGATGTGTGTTCAGATTTTAAAGCAGTAACCACAATATTACACTTTATCTGAGGCAATAGATCATCTTTTCTAATCCAAATTGCACTAGTTTTCATCTTGCGCTTATTAGCTCTCAACTCATAGAATTTGCGAGCATTAGATTTTTGCTGAAAAATGTTTTACGCATGATTTTGAATTTTGTGAAAGAATTGAGCATTTGGTTTAGGAAAGTGCTTAGGATTCCTTCTAGGAAATGTTCTTTTAGGTTTGGTCTTTCTCTTTCTATAGTTAGAGTTTTTATCTGGCTGTCTAGGAAGAATATAATTGTTTCGACTCCTCCTAGAATAGTTAAAGTTCTGGTAAGTACGAGGATTATAGATAGGTTTGACAAGTCTCCTAGCATAGCAACCATCGAAAGAGTGACCATATATGTCACAATAGGAGCAATAAAGATTGCTCAAGATGGGGGTCTCCTTAGGAAAGTCTCTAAACAAAGGTTTTATAGAGTTTTGAGCCTGAACTCTATTCCTAGGTGTGACAGTCTTGAATGCATACTCACTCTTTCTAATAGAAGGGCAGACGTATTTAGCCTTAGGTGAACTTTCATGTCTAGAGTGACTAGATTCCCCAATGTTAAAACTTTGATTTTTTGAATCAAACTCAATTTTTAGAGAATGAAAGGCTGGGCATGTTTCAATAGGTCTTTTGCCTCCTGACACAAACTTAATAGTTTCAAGAGATTTTATTTGTGTTTTCAAATTGGGACAAAATCCTATGCCAGTTCGATCATCAGAATTGGTTTTAGATTCAGCAACAAATTCATAAAAACAGTTAGAATTATTTTCAAATTTAGTAAATTTTTTTAAAACAGTTGTTGTCTTTTCTTTGGTTTGTTCCAATTCTAACAATGTCCCTTTGTATTTTTTCTCCAGAATTTCATTTGTTTCAGTCAAATTTTTCAGTTTTTCATCAAAAACTTTAATTTTACTTTCATGAGTTAAACATTGGGTAGTGTACTCTTCAGCATTCAGTTTAACCATCAGGCTTAAATCTTCCAATTTCTTGGTAAGATCTTTAACAGTCTTTTCTACTCTAGCGCTTTTCTTGAGAGTCTTAATGTAAAGTGTGTGAATGATTGGGAGGTCTTCATTGTCCGAGTCACTAAGTGTGGTGTGTGGAGTGTACCCTAACGATTCATTTGTTAAACTCACACACTCATTGACATCGTCATTATCGCCAACCCTTTGACTCACACACCCCGAGGTAGAACATGCAACATTCTCAGTAATTAAAGCATCTAAACCAATAATAACCACATTCGAAGTATCAGTCATAGAGTTATTTGGTTCATCCTCATTAACAAACATAGGCATGTCATCATTATAAATAATCTTAGCAAAGAAAGACATGCAAGGATCAAAAGCATCTGATGACTCAGGTTCCTCATTTTCAGAGTCACTTGAATTATCCCATGTTTTGCAGATGTTAGCTCTAGAGTGTTTGTTTTGAGTGTTCAAATTAACTCTACAGTCTTGTGCAATGTGCTCCAGTTTACCACATCTATAGCATTCAGTCTTCTTAAGGTCTCTGTTAGGTCTAGCGTAAGAGTCCTTATGATTTTTGTCATTGTTTTTCTCATGATGTCTATGACTAGAAGGAGTTGGATAATTTGACTTGCCTTGTTTATTTTCCACTTTGTTTCTAAACTTAATTATTTTCTTGAACTGTTTTGTCACTAACGCAATCTGATTGTCCAAACTCTCTATATCGCAGTCCTCATCAGATTCATCATTGGAAGTATTAAATTCAGGCTTAATCAATTTAGAAGAGAAGCTTAGATTGGAACTAGTCTGTTTCCTATGGGATTGGGTTAATTGTTTCTTAAATTTCAGTTCCATTTCCACAGTTCTTAATTTACTACTGAGTAATTCAGGAGTGAGATTTATATCACACATTTCCTCAATAGGATATCTTTTGTTATCAAACTTTTGTGGCAATGATCTCAGAATTTTAGATACAATTTATTGTCTATCATATGTTATCCCATTAGCATGCAGTTTGGTCACAATATCAGTCAGGATCATATAGAAATCATCAAATGATTCAGTCTCAGACATAATTAAGGAGTTATACTGCTAGATAAGCATTTGGGTTTTAGCAGCCTTAACTCTAGTCTCTCCTTCATGAGCAGTGATTAAGGTGTCCCAAGCTTCCTTAGAAGTGGTACAGGATGAGATTATTTTGAGCTCATGTTCATTTATAGACATAAATATAGCATTCTTTCCTTTATTATTATTTCGAGAAACTTGTTTCTCTTCTTGAGTGAACTCACTTAGAGCTTTCTTAACCCTCTCATTACTTCCTTCATTGGCTGGTTTAGTAGGAAAAGTATAACCATTTTCAACAATGTCCCAGACATCATCTCCCAAAGTTCCCTAAATGAAAGCAATCATCCTTACTTTCCAGTAAGCAAAATTGGTTGCATCAAAGATTGGAGGTCTGGTCAAGTTACCAAATCTTTCATTTTTCTCGTCCATATTTGATTTTCAGAAAACAATTCCAAAAACATAGGATCTCTTTAAAAGCAGTTTACAAAGCTCTGATACCAATTGAAAAATGCGTTACTAAAGCCGTTTATTGAAAATAAACTATTTAAGTAACTCCGAGTTATTTTTTGAAGAAACTCTTTTCTTAAATCAAAAAGGATTAATCACAAGACGTGTTTAATAAAGCAGTATGTACGAGATCTTATTCAAGATTTAGGCAACAAGTTTAAAAGATTATTTAAACAAGTTTTAAACACAACACAACCAAGAATGAGATGAGAAAATGTAGAAGGCTTCTGTTCATAATTTTTTACGTCGTAAAACCTCACCAATTGAGGAAACACCCACGACTCCCTCTACGGAGTAAAATGAAAAATCCACTAAAACAATTGTATGAGTTACAAACTATATAACTAACATGCAAACAACTCAGACCTATATAAGTTTAGGAATGTACCCTCTGGTGTCCTTAAACTTCTCTGCAGTTCTGATTGTAGATGTAGTTCTCCCAGTTTGTCAACTTCTGATTTGTTCCAGCACTTTACGTCGACTTATGTTCCCAAGATCTTATCATCAACACTTTTCGTGTTGTAGGGTGTAAGTGTTTGTGAAGGTTCTTTCTAACACATGCATGTACACACACACACTTATTAAGTACAAACAGTCCTAACAAATTACAGTTACACTATATGCAGTGATCTTTTCTTTTTCTTTCTTCTTAGAAAACTTTGAACCTTATTTGACCTTTCAAACTATCCCAGAATCCACGGATACCTTGCTCGGAAGACAGACAAGGTCTTAATCAATCTCTGAATTTAAAACAAAACTTTTTGAGATTGAAAACCTCCAAGTGAGATTCCAAACTAGGTCAAAGGTTTAGTTTACAAGAACAAGAAACAGAAATCATTTTATTGTTGATTTCAAAGTAAGAAAACGTTTTAGACAAAAATAATCAACAATATATTTCTCCAGATGAGAAATAAAATGAAACTAAGTGTAATGTAACATGAATAACTCAGATCTGAGATTTCTATGGAAACAGAAACTAGATCTAAGTAAAAGTCTAAGTTGGAAACAAGATCTCACGAACACAAGGTTACAGCAACCAAAATAACTCAACTCAAACTCCCAAACACTCAAGAACACTCAGGATGGTGTTTTTGGATATGGTGTTTTGAAGAAGTGTTTGGGTTAGGTTTTTAAGAGGATTTGGATGAAGTTAGGGTTTCTAACTTTTTTTCTCTCTCAGGTTTCTCTCTTCTCTCTCTACTCTCTTCTCTCTCTTCTCTCTCTTCTCTCAATACTTTGAGGAAATGAAATGGCAAAAAGTCTTCGAAGGCTGAGAATAAAGGCCTTTTTATAGTGAGAGAGGAAGGTTCGAGATATCTGATCAAAACCAAGGGCTGAGATCGAGTCAATTTAGATTGACTTGAATCTAAGGGCTCACACAAGGCGGTGCTTAAACGAGCGTTGATTGGCTTAAAAATCTACACATGGATCCATCATGGCAACATGCAGACCATTGATAAGAAATGATCCAACGGCTGATAACACAGGCACCTATAGTCTCAGTAAAGAAACACACATCTAACCAATCAGGGGCAGACAGGGGTTGGCCAGTTATGGGATGTAAAACGCGCGTCAAAACTAATTACACAGCATACCCTGAAGTCTCTGCCGCTTTTGGATTCTACCCAAGGTAACATTAGGCCATAAAATACAACAATTCATATTTGGAGATAGACCCCAAAAATTTTAAAACAAGTTTTAATTATTAAAAACATGATTTAAAAATTGTTTAAAAAATCCCAAAAAATTATTAAAAATCAAACTTAGGGATTTAAACACTCACAACACATGTACACACATAATTATGCAATATGACATGCAAAAATGAATTCTACTGTGTGTGAGTGTTGGCAATAGGTTCTTGATCAAAGCAAGAGAGATGAATAGGCAATCAAACTTCTGAGGCTCTTTGGTTTCTAGGAAGACACAATTTTGTCACAATTTCCAAACTAGATGAGCACTTATACAATATAGACTCAAGTGAGTTTAAGGTATAAGGGCTTCAACAAACACAACTGGATTAGACCCGTTGCATATCCATATATGATGTAGTCATAGCAAGCCTCATGCTTTAATGTTTAGATACGAAAATAGCAGTTCGGTTAGCCGACATAGGTTCGATTCAATTAAAAAAAGACTGCATATTAAGTTTTTACTTGTTACACTTTATTTGTGTCCAAGGGAATTGATGTTTGATGTTCTTATTATAAATACAATAGTTAAAATGTACATGAAACCCAAACTATCTCAATTAGGGGTGTTCGCGATACGGTAAAAACATGTACCGTACCATTTTGTACCAAAAATTAGTGGTAACAGTTTACATTCTTTACTTACCGAAACCGAAATTATCAATTTTTTTGTGGTTCGTTTTGGTTTTAACATTTTAAAAACCGATTTACCGACTATACCGCTTAATTAAAAATGTCAATTGAGATTAAACTTTAGAGGTCTAATGATTTAAGAATGTGACACTTGGGAGCTTTATTTTTTTGTCTAAAATTTGGAATGCCCGCTCAATTCACCTGTCTCACACTCCCACCCATGTATTATTCCACTTTTTCTATGTTTAATATATTATGTATACAGAGCACAAGGCTTAAGACAAGAAGAGTGAATCTTTTTTCAAACCAACATATCTCTCCTGTCGACACTGACAGCAATGGGTTATGGAATTTATGTTTTTCATCTTCTTTTTTGAATAGTTCAATATCTCTCCTCACGCGTAATATTTCTTTGTGTGCCTTAGATAAGACCCACGGGGCACGTTAGTTCGAGGGCTATTTTGGCACGGGTGATGAGGTTTAAGGCATCACTAGGGAGGGAGAGATTGATGTCGGCGTCACGTTTGGCTTTGGAGAAGGGGGTGGATGAGATGAGGACGGAGGTGTCGCAACCTTCGACTAGGCAGTCATGGAAGAAGAGGCGGATGATGAACCAGGTATCAAATCGGTCTATCTCTCCCCTTCTTTCGAGTTCATAATAATTTTTTGGAGCATTTATGTGTTCAACCTTAAATCTTTGTTGTATCATTTTCGGCTATTAGATATGTATGTTCCCTTGTTGTTTTGTTGGATTCTAAATGTTTTAAATTGTAATTAATATTAGGTTCTCACGAGTTATTTTGAGTTATAAAAATCTTAGATTTTTTTTTTAATTGCAATTTTCAGAAGACTCTAATTTTTGTGAGTTTCAGAGGCCATGAGTTTAATATTTGGTTTGCATTATTTTTTTGGTTAAAGAAAAATGATGCTGAACCTAGAGTTAGGCAAGTTGGAATGATCAGGCCAAATTTGATTTTTTGATTTTTTGTTATTTCGAAATTTATCGAAAAGAACGATTTTACTGCGATTTTACCACAAACCTCATGGTTTGGGTTTGGTTTACATTATGTTGTACCGTGCGATAAAAACGGTAATTTTGGTTTTAGTATATAAAAACCGGTTTGATATTGGTATGGACGATTTACCGATCAAATCGATCGATACCCAACCCTAATCTCAATAGTATATTTGACAAAACCAACTAAATCCGACTAGCTAATAAACTCATACGTTACATTTTGTTTCCGTTGTTTGAATTTTGAGAAACTCAAGTTCCAACGTCCCTGGCCCGAGTAGCCGTAGTCATTTGAAAAAAATACAATTAGGGTTCGTTTGATAGCTAATAAATTCCAAGGCAAATTCAGAAAAGTTAAAAAATTCTGGTATTTTTCAACTTTTAGGCTCTTTGATAGCCTTAATTTGCCTTAGAATTTGTTTTCTATGTACATCACCCCTTAAGCACAATTTGTTACCCTAAGGTGAATTCAATTCTTTGGGGGGGGGGGGGGGAGAGGTTTTTGTTTGCCACTTTTGGGTGGCAAATCACTCAAAACCATTTTTTTAAACTCTATATATTTCGTATATTTTATAATATATATATATATATATATATATATATATATATATATATATATATATATATATATATATATATATATATATTTTTCAACTTTTAGGCTCTTTGATAGCCTTAATTTGCCTTAGAATTTGTTTTCTATGTACATCACCCCTTAAGCACAATTTGTTACCCTAAGGGGAATTCAATTCTTTGGGGGGGGGGGGGGGGGAGAGGTTTTTGTTTGCCACTTTTGGGTGGAAAATCACTCAAAACCATTTTTTTTAAACTCTATATATTTCGTATATTTTATAATATATATATATATATATATTCGTATATTTTATATATTTTAGCACATATATGTATATTATGTATATTTCGTATATTTATATATTTCGTACATTTATATAATTTATATAATTCATATATTTTAATATATATTTATATTTTATATATTTAATATATTCCTTATATTTATATATTTCGTACATTTAATATATTCCGTATACTCATATATTTCGTATGATTAATATACTTAAAATATTTTGCAAAGTTTTTTTAAAAATAATTCATTTATTTCGTATATATAATATATAATATAATATATATTATTTTGTACATTTAATAATATATATTTAGTGGATATATATATTGCGTATATTTCTATATATTTCATATATTTATATATTTTGTACATTTATATAATTCATATATTTTAATATATATTTATATTTCGTATATTTTGTATATTTCATATATTCCTTATATTTAAATATTTCGTACATTTAATATATTCCGTGTACTCATATATTTCGTATGATTAATATATTTCATATCTTTCGTATAGTTTTTAAAAACAATTCATTTATTTCATATATATAATATATATTATATATATACTGAATATATATTATTTACAGAATATATATACACACATACGCACATATATTATATATATACTGAATATATATTACTTACAGAATATATACATATATATAGAATATATATTTACATATATTATTTACGGAATATATGAATATCTATATATTATATACTAAATATGCTAAATATATTTAGTATATTTAGTATACTGAATATATATATGCTAAATATATTTAGCATATTCAATATATAATATAATATATATATTCATATATTCCGTACATACTGGATATAAATATATATTCATATATTCCGTATATACTGAATATAAATATACTGAATATATATATACTAAATATATTTAGCATATTCAATATATATACTAAATATATTTAGCATATTCAGTATATAATATAGTATATATATTTATATATTTCGTAAATAATATATTATATTTTCATAGATTTTGTACATTTAATAATATATATTTATTATAAATATATTTTTTCCTAAATAATATAATAATAATTATTATTATATATTTGAAAATTTTGTACATTTAATAATATACATTTAGTATATATATATATATATATATATATATATATATATATATATATATATTTTTCTGTTACATTTAATAATATATATTTAGTATAAATATATTTTTTCATAAATAATAATAATAATATTATTATTATTATTATTATTATATATTTGAAAATTTTGTACATAATATATATTTGAAAATTTTGTACATAATATATATATATATATATATATATATATATATATATATATATATATATATATATTCCATAAACAAATTTTTCACATTTATATTTATTTTTCAGTTTTTTTTCGTTTGATAGAAAATGTGAAAATTGATGATTTTTCAACTTGTATCAAACAGACACAAGTTGAAAAATATTCATTTACCTTGAAATTATTTACCTTGGAATCAAATGTCCTGAAATTATTTGCATTTTCTCAGCTTTCTATCAAACGGACCCTTACACAAATAAATTACAAACTAAAATTACAAACAGCAGGACATACATGGGCCAACGCATATTCTGCTAATGGAACGTGTTATCTGATAGGATAATGTGGTCTTGATCTTTTTGGTTATATTTTTACCAGATCCTGAATTGCAAAACGTGAAAATTGCCTTCTGGGATCCCACTCTGGCATTTGGAGAAAACTAAATTATAATGGTCGGAGTTTTAAATATCATAAATACTCAAACTGCATTAAAAGTACCATTTCTGCATACACCAGAGTGGGGATGGATATAAAGTTGCCCAATTAATTTCCGTTCATATTGAACGGACCACCAAGGACATATACACAACTGGAATTTGTCTTCCTTCACTAGATCCAAGTGGGTGAAAAGAAAAGGTAATACATAATACATTCTTACTTTTAACAGACATACGAAAAGAAAAGGTAACATATATATATATATATATATATATATATATATATTTATAAACGAACATAAAATATGAACATTTTAATGAACCTTAACAAAAAACACCCAACATCCAATCAATTTTAATTCTTATGTTGTAATTGGTTTGCATCAGCGGCAACGTGATGGATTAATTTCTATTTTGTGAAAACTATCACACAAACAGGAACATTCATATTGAATTATCAAGAAATATAAATATTGATTTTACGGAAGCATACCTGAATCCATGACAGAAAATTAAAATATTTGAGTATGAGCTCTTATTCTCTTCCAGATCAATACTTTTATTTCCTCTCTAAATTTCTCTCTCACAATGGGAATCAAAAGATTGATGGTGTGTGATCTGGGGACCATGACCCCTATATATAACATAATCGTGTCTTTTCATATTTCGTATATTTTTATTTTAACTCATCATAAAAATAGAAATTACGCTTGTCTCTACACAATAAAACCCACACTTTAATAATACATTAGTAAGGGCCCAAAACTTAAATTAATCACTTTAATTGGCTTACTTTTATTTGATAGCTTATAATTCATATTTATTTTATATATAAGCCCATATATTAAATTTTACTCTAACAATCTCCCACTTGGGCTATATATATCTGTAACTTTATAAATTTGAATTATACTTTATGAGCTCATGAGTTTTAGCTATCAAAACTTTATGTATCTTAACAATCTTGTCCATTAATTGCACCAATATAGAATCAAAGCGATCGTCATTACACATTTCGTAAGTAGACCCATCAATGATCACATATATCAATGCAACTAATGACAAAGATCAAGTGTGGATGTGTAGCATGAAAATTTCATGCAATGTGATCTTAACATGCCTATTTCCAACTGGTCCTCCTTAAACCTTAGTGAGATCAAACCATATAAAGTCAGAGTGAATATAAACTTAATACTTTACTGCAGTAAATAACCATACAATATCCATTAAATCAAATATGTCTATGAAAGCATATAAAATACAAACTCCCACTAAACTGACATATCCTGAAAAGAAATTACACCCATATGAGCATTGTGCTCATGAAAGACCTTGGGTGGTAATCCCTTAGTCAGCGGATCCGCAATCATGGAGTTTGTTCCAATGTGCTCTATAGATATAAGTCCACTCTGAACTCTTTCTTTTACATCTAGGAACTTAATGTCAATAAACTTTGACTTCGTAGAACACCTGTTGTTGTTGGAATACAGTACTGCTGATTTATTGTCACAAAATAACTTAAGTGGTCTTTCAATGCCATCCACAATACGCAGCCCCGTGACAAAATTTCGCAACCATATTCCTTGATTATACGCCTCATAACAAGCTACAAACTCAGCTGCCATGGTGGAAGAAGCTATAATAGACTGCTTAACACTCTTTTACGAAACAACACCTCCAGCAAGTAAGTAGATATAACCTGAAGTAGATTTCATGCTATCTTGACATCCAGCAAAATCGGAGTAAGAATATCCGATGATCTCTAACTGTTCTGACTTCCGATAGGTGAGCATGTAGTCTTTTGTTCTCTGTAAGTACCTCATGACTCACTTGGCTTCTATCCAATGATCCTTTCCAGGATTACTTAAGTATCTTCCCAACATGCCAACAATGTACGCAATATCCGGATGCGTACATACTTGAGCATACATAAGACTTCCGACTGCTGACGCATAAGGAATCTTTTGCATCTCCCGAATCTCAAAATTATTCTTGGGACATTGACTGAGACTAAATTTATCTCCTTTAGCTACAGGGGTGTCACCTGGTTTACAATCATGCATGCCAAATCTTTTAAGAACTTTCTTGATATAGCACTTTTGTGATAAATTAAGTGTACTCCGAGAGCGATCTCGGTGTATTTGTATACCCAACACAAAAGAAGCGTTACCAAGATCTTTCATCTCAAATTTCTTTGAAAGAAATCTCTTGGTTTCATGCAACATACCTATATCGTTGGTGGCAAGCAAAATGTCATCAACATATAAAACCAACTTGCGATATATACAATCATCAACCAGATTCATCTCAAAACCAAACGAGATGACAACTTGATGAAACTTGTAATACCATTGACGAGAAGCTTGCTTAAGCCCATAAATAGATTTCTTTAATTTGCAAACTGTTTTCTTTGCATCTCCCGACACAAAGTTTTCTGGTTGCACCATATATATTGTTTCATCAATGTCACCATTGAGAAACGTAGTCTTAACATCCATCTAATGAAGATTAAGGTCAAAGTGGGCCACAAGTGCCATTATTATCCTAAAAGAGTCTTTCGATGAAATCGGAGAGAAATTCTCTTTATAATCGATGCCTTTTTTCTTTGTAAAGTCTTTAGCGACAAGACGGGCTTTGTATCTCTCCATATCACCTTTCGAATCCCTCTTGGTTTTAAATATCCATTTGCAACCAATGGGTTTTTTACCTTCAGGTAATGGGACAAGATCCCAAACGTCATTGTCCTTCATGGACTTTATCTCCTCATTCATGGCATCAATCCACTCTTGAGATTTAGAACTTTCCATGGCTTGACGGAAGGTGATCGGATCATTTTCCACCGCACCAATGTCAAACTCATGTTCTTGGAGAAATACAATGTAATCATCTGGCACAGCACTTCTTCTTTCTCTAGTGGATCTCCTTGATGGCATAGGTTCTGGAGATGGTAGAGTTTTGTAATACCCCGTGATTTTTAATGACTTTTAAAATGGGTTATATTTTAAAATAATGGATTAATTGGATTTTATTATAAATTAATTCATTTGGGTTTTATCCGAATTGTGGATATTAAAATGAACGATTCTGGTTATTAATTAAAGATATTTAGGTAATATATGAATGTGATGTTATTGATATTGCTGTGAGATATAAATTCAGTAATTTGAATTTTTAGTCAGACGCGGTATGGGACGTGTCGGGACTAATTTGTTAAATTAAAAAGGAAACATATTTTTACATCAACCTTATAGTCGTTTTGATTGTGTCGTTGCGTTCAGAAGGTTTGAAATAGTCAGAAAAGTCTATTTGGAAGTTGAATTTGGGTCTTGGGTCATTTCGAAATGAAAACACAACCCAAAAAGGTATTTTGGTCATTTTTACAAGGGGGATGAATAGTGATTTCGGATTCTGTCTTATTATAAGTATTTGGAGATTAGTGTATGTAGGTTCATTTCATCTCTTCTACACAAAATTGAAAGGTCATCTTCTTAGAGAAAGTTAAAGGTTACTTGGAGAAAGAAAAGCTTGCTTGGAAAGGAGGAGAACCAAAAGTCAAAGGTCACCACCACCATCACCACCGGAAGTTGGCCGGAGAAAGGGGAGAACCACCTGTGATATACAAACCCAAAGGATCAGATCTTCATTAGAGGCAAGTGTTTGATAATTTCAATCTAAGTTTGTATATTGTCCACGTTAGAATAGTTATAAAAAGATGAGATTTTTACATGTTGGAAGATAATGAAGAGTTGTTAATGGATTTCTGAAAAATGAAAGTTTATAGGAATCAAACTCATGTTGTAGAAAGTTAGTAATCCACGAAATATTCATAAATATGTTAAAGGAATTCTGAAAACCATTTATGTGTTCTTGAAGACATTATGTTGTTAATTTTCTGGAAAAAGAGGGTATAAACATGCTTTTAATTCAATCCCTTGATGATTCTAGGATGTTTAGAGCAGTAGAAATCATTTATATATGTTGATATATCATGAAGTAAGGTTTATAAGTCATTTGGGTTGTTAATATGAAGGTTTTATTGATAAAAAAATGGTTAAACCCGTAGTAGAAGAAATGTAGAAAAACTGGGCTGTTATCTGGGCGATCGATCGGTCGACCCCCTGCCTTCGATCGATCGA
This sequence comes from Sambucus nigra, assembly GCA_949130495.1. Taxonomy (NCBI): domain Eukaryota; kingdom Viridiplantae; phylum Streptophyta; class Magnoliopsida; order Dipsacales; family Adoxaceae; genus Sambucus; species Sambucus nigra. The sequence goes on from OX422208.1 coordinate 102,683,068, forward strand.
CCTCCCCAAAAATGATGAAGTTGTTTCTTTTAATGATTGTTCTTATCCCAAAAATTTTGTATATCTTTGGTGATTAATAATTGGATATTATGGGACTTAGGGAAGATCAGTAAGCCCTAGATAAGAATCGAATTAATATGATTGGGATTTAATGGATTAGAATTTTGATAATTAATTTGGAAGAAATTTTTGTTGCTAGATTCATGTGTTGGATTCTAATTTGTATGCATGAGGATTAAGGATAGGTTCATTAGGGGAGATTTAATATAACACCTGGGTAGCCTTAGGGTTACAATTTGAGTATCAAGGACCGAGTTTAAGCTCATTATTGATTGTGCAAGGACTGAGTGTAGTACAAGCGCTTAGTGGTATGACTCCTGGATAGAGATGGGAGTTCGGACCACATTTCGTTGAAAGGGGGGATGAATTTATCCCGGTTGCGTATTTGAAGTTGTCGGACCTCCATGATCGATAAAGTTAAGTAGTAGTGTATAGGAGGGGTTCCTTGTTTGGATTTCGCTTTGTGGGACGTTTCGCGCATGAACCTTAACCACGTCGGGAGTGGAGAGATGTTATAGGATGAGAGGATGTTGATTTTGTTGATAAGTAATATAGTGTGAATGAAACACTATAGACTATGAGCCATGTGATGATGGTATTCAATCCTAGTTGACAGAAGATGTGTTTATAAGAGATTAGAAACAATCGGTTTTAACCCTAATTAAGGGAGAGTTTAATTCGTAGTAATTCGGGAGATAAGATGAGGTGGACCAGTAGGATATTAGTGATTTTCTTACTGAATAAATATATTGTGTAAAAACCTATTTGAACCTTAGGAAATGAGTGGACTCGGGGATAATTAAATTAACGATGAAAAGTCATATTATTTTATACGTAGGATTTAAAGAGATATAATGCTACGTATGGGAATTATCTTAGGGTAATGTGAGTACCTTGTTGATATTATATTATAGGTATGATAATGCCTATTTGATTGATTGATGATTATGTGTATGACATACCTAGCTTGCTTGCTATCGACGGGAGGTTTGCGCGTGAGGGCAGTCATATCCTGATGAATCCATGGGATCTTTGATTTGTCGCTCAAGAACATAAGTCTATGAAAGACTTATCGGGGAGTTGATAAGTCCGCTGACTGTGGGTACGTAGATATGTGCGTAACCCATGGATATGAGAACTATGTTCATCTCCAATTTGTGTGTTGTTGTTTGTGGTTCGAGGAATCCTTACCGAACCTTTAGTCCCCTATTCGGTGACCTAAGATATTGGGACGTGATAGCAAAGTAATGCATGCACCGCAGCTGTGTCTCGGGGTGTCGTATTATATATATATATATATATATATATATATATATAATGAATTAAATGTATGTGTGTATTGTGGTCTACTGTGTGATAATTGTAGATGACGGTGAATAAAGAAAAAGAATTGAATTAAGTTAATGAATATTTTTCTGATAGATTTGAAAAGCTTAACTCATTTTAATGAGAAACGATTCATGTTAATGGGAAACGAATATGAATGATTATACTAAGTGTGGTATGGGACATACGGGATTATGATATGGGATGAAATCGGTAATGAGGAACCATTAACTAGGAGGTTAATAGGAAACGTTAAGTGTGCACTCTAGTTGAGAGGTGAGAATAGAAAGTGAGAGTTGGATACTAACATGTACATAATAAATGTTTTATTGCACTTGTTAAATACTTGTTGTTTTCAAAATCATTTTCACATCGGGCTCTGACCCGTTTCCTTGCATATTTTCTTTTCTATTGTATCTTCTATATCAGGTGTCCAGCAGCAGGGACGCCAACCTTAGTTGATTTTGACGAGCTATGGAGCTATGGAGTTTTTGCTTAGACGACTATCTTCATTTGATTCACAATATTTTCTTAGTTAGGGCATGTCGCCCAAAGGATTTCAGTTATCACTTCCTATTGGAGTCATATACTATTGTGTTCGTGTCATTTTAATACATTTGTGATTGTTGGGATTACTGTAATGGATTAATATAATATGGGAATGTTTATTTCAATTGCATTTAAATTCTTTTGTGTTATCTGTTCGGTTATTAGTGTTGTAGAATAATATGTGTAGTGTTATTCTTAAACTAAAAATGGATTTTGTTGAAATTAAAATTTGGAAAGTTTTTAACTCCAGCTTAATTGGGTATTGGGTAAGTTGTAAATGTTTTCGACAGTGATGCTAAGAATGAGCCAACTGTATATTCTGTTTTAATTTGGTATGGGACTGGCCACCCGGTATTTAATTAGGCGGGGTGTTACAGGTGGTATCAGAGCATCAGTTTCTAGTGTCCTTTAGGGTCTGTTTGGCTTACTGCGTTTTCAGCTTAGCGTTCTTTGATGTAGAGCCCTATGTTTAGGATTGTTGATTTCTTTGATAAGATTCCGTATATATTAGTGAATCTTATTTGCATTCGGACGGGTTCGTACACGAAGTATGGCTGATAAGGGCCATTGGACGGATAACGGAGATCGTACTTAAGAGGTTATGAAGTATGTTCGAGTATGATGACCGTAGACGAGGTTACCCCTATTATGGAGAATTGAGTAGAGTCATCAGTAGAAGTTCTTGAAATGCGGGAATTGTGTGTGTTTCCTAACAAAGGCAATATATTCAAAGGCTTGGTCATATAGTGGAGTGTGGTTAATTAGAACTGAAAATTTGGGATAAAATTTTTCTTGACTCATCGGAACAAAGTTATAATAGTGGGAGTCAACAATCACCGCTCACGAATGAGGGTATGTTTTCTATCTAAGAAATTATGAGGCGTATACTGATTTTTGTAGCGATTACTATTGTATGGGCAAAAGGGTTATTAAACTTAGCCTATGGAACTTTATTTACGTAGACTCATCGAGGGGTGTGAGACTCCTATATTTTCATGTCACCACGTGGGTCTGATTTTCATCACGGAATTACTTACTTTAGGCATGTTTGAACATGATGTGACTATCGACGTGGATTGACTTGTGGTATATGAGAGCGTATGTACTACTATAGCCAGCATCTTGTCTTTAATAAGAGAGTAGATGAGTAGACTTTTATTTGAAATCGATAAAACCTGTAGAGAGGTTATAAACTATTGACTAAGGACCTGAGGAGTTTCGATAACCGACTACTTTAGGTAGTAGTGTATCGGGGAGGTTCCTTGTTTGGATTTCGCTTGCGAGACACCCCACACATGAAACTAATAACCGTTGGGAGTCGAAATAAGTTACGTCTTTAGGATATGAGTTTATAATCTTTGCGATATATATTGCAATGAAATTTGTAGGACAGGGTGTATGGGCGCCCTGGATGGTTGGATTGGAGTAGTTTTCATAATTGTGAAACAGTAAGTAGTTGTTACTTCAGGATCTATTTGTTTAATAAGTGAGGATCATTTTTCCAAACTTTGTCACGAGGACGGTATAGGAAAGATTGGATGAAGTTTAGATTTGATTCTGTTGAAACTATATGGTGAGGCTGGGAGTATAACATCGATGGGGATTTTCGTTAATGTACTGTATGGGCGGTACTACGTAGATTTCTTGCGATGTGAGATTTATACTCAGAGTTGACCTTACCAGTATGATTTTTCTTTCTGAATTTCGGGACGAAATTCTATTATAAGGGGGGAAGTATGTAATACCCCGTGATTTTTAATGACTTTTAAAATGGGTTATATTTTAAAATAATGGATTAATTGGATTTTATTATAAATTAATTCATTTGGGTTTTATCCGAATTATGGATATTAAAATGAACGATTCTGGTTATTACTTAAAGATATTTATGTAATATATGAATGTGATGTTATTGATATTGGTGTGAGATATAAATTCAGTAATTTGAATTTTTAGTCAGACGTGGTATGGGACGTGTCGGGACTAATTTGTTAAATTAAAAAGGAAACATATTTTTACATCAACCTTATAGTCGTTTTGACTGCATCGTTGCGTCCGAAAGGTTTGAAATAGTCAGAAAAGTCTATTTTGACGTTGAATTTGGGTCTCGGGTCATTTGGAAATGAAAAGACAATCCAAAAGGGTATTTTGGTCATTTTTACAAGGGGATGAATAGTGATTTTAGATTTTGTCTTATTATAAGTATTTGGATATTAGTGTATGTATGTTCATTTCATCTCTTCTACACAAAATTGAAAGGTCATCTTCTTAGAGAAAGTGAAAGGTTGCTTGGAGAAAGAAAAGCTTGCTTGGAAAGGAGGAGAACCAAAAAGGTCACCACCACCATCACCACCGGAAGTTGGCCGAAGAAAGGGGAGAACCACCTGTGATATACAACCCCAAAGGATCAGATCTTCATTAGAGGAAAGTATTTGATAATTTCAATCTAAGTTTGTATATTGTCCATGTTAGGATAGTTATAAAAAGATGAGATTTTTACATGTTTGGAAGATAATGAAGAGTTGTTAATGGATTTCTGAAAAATGGAAGTTTATAGGAATCAAACTCATGTTGTAGGTAGTTAGTAATCCACGAAATATTCATAAATCTGTTGAAGAAATTCTGATAACCATTGATGTGTTCTTGAAGACATTATGTTGTTAATTTTCTGAAAAAAGAGGATATAAACATGCTTTTAATTCAATCCCTTGATGATTCTAGGATGTTTAGAGCAGTAGAAATCATTTATATATGTTGATATCTCATGAAGTAAGGTTTATAAGTCATTTGGGTTGTTAATATGAAGGTTTGATTGATAAAAAATGGTTAAACCCGTAGTAGAAGAAATGTAGAAAAACTGGGTTGTTATCTGGGCGATCGATCGATCGACCCCCTGCCTTCGATCGATCGACCTCCCCAAAAATGATGAAGTTGTTTCTTGTAATGATTGTTCTTATCCCAAACATTTTGTATATCTTTGGTGATTATTAATTGGATATTATGAGACTTAGGGAAGATCAGTAAGCCTTAGATAAGAATCGAATTAATATGATTGGGATTTAATGGATTAGAATGTTGATAATTAATTTGGAAGAAATTTTTGTTTCTAGATTCATGTGTTGGATTATAATTTGTATGCATGAGGGTTAAGGATAGGTCCATTAGGGGAGATTTAATATAACACCTGGGTAGCCTTAGGTTTACAATTTGAGCATCAATGACCGAGTTTAAGCTCATTATTGATTGCGCAAGGACTGAGTGTAGTACAAGCGCTTAGTGGTATGGCTCCTGGATAGAGATGGGAGTTCGGACCACATTTGGTTGAAAGAGGGGATGATGTTATCCCTGTTGCGTATTTGAAGTTGACGGACCTCCACGATCGACAAAGTTAAGTAGTAATGTATAGGAGGGGTTCCTTGTTTGGATTTTGCTTTGCGAGACGTTCCGCGCATGAACCTTAACCATGTCGGGAGTGGAGAGATGTTATAGGATACGAGAATGCTGATTTTGTTGATAAGTCATATAGTGTGAATGAAACACTATATACTATGAGCCATGTGATGATGGTATTCAATCCTAGTTGATAGAAGATGTGTTTATAAGAGATTAGAAACAATCGATTTTAACCCTAATTAAGGGAGAGTTTAATTCGTAGTAATTCGGGAGATAAGATAAGGTGGACCAGTAGGATATTAGTGATTTTCTTACTGAATAAATATATTGAGTAAAAACCTATTTGAACCTTAGGAAATGAGTGAGACTCGGGGATAATTAAATTAAAGATGAAAAGTCATATTATTTTATACATAGGATTTAAAGAGATATAATGCTACGTATGGGAATTATCTTAAGGTAATGTGAGTACCTTGTTGATATTATATTATAAGTATGATAATGCCTATTTGATTTATTGATGATTATGTGTATGGCATACCTAGCTTAGTTGCTATCGACGGGAGGTTTGCGCGTGAGGGCAGTCATATCCTGATGAATTCATGGGATCTTTGATTTGTCGCTCAAGAACATAGGTCTATAAAAGACTTATCGGGGAGTTGATAAGTCCGCTGACTGTGGGTACGTAGGTATGTGCGTGACCCATGGATACGAGAACTATGTTCGCCTCCAATTTGTGTGTTGTTGTTTGTGGTTCGAGGAATCCTTACCGAACCTTTAGTCCCCTATTCGGCGACCTGCGATATTGGGACGTGATAGCAGAGTAATGCATGCACTGCAGCTGTGTCTCGGGGTGCCGTATTATATATGTATATATATATATATAATGAATTAAATGTATGTGTGTATTTTGGTCTACTGTGTGATAATTGTAGATGACGGTGAATAAAGAAAAAGAATTGAATTAAGTTAATGAAAATTATTCTGATAGATTTGAAAAGCTTAACTCTTTTTAATGAGAAACGATTCATGTTAATGGGAAACGAATATGAATGATTATACTAAGTATGGTATGGGACATACGGGATTATGATATGGGATGAAATCAGTAATGAGGAACCATTAACTAGGAGGTTAATAGAAAACGTTAAGTGTGCACTCTAGTTGAGAGGTGAGAATAGCTAGGGAGAGTTGGATACTAACATGTACATAATAAATGTTTTATTGCACTTGTTAAATACTTGTTGTTTTCAAAATCATTTTCACATCGGGCTCTGACCCGTTTCCTTGCATATTTTCTTTTCTATTGTATCTTCTATATCAGGTGTCTAGCAGCAGGGACGCCAACCTTAGTTGATTTTGACGATCTATGGAGCTATGGAGTTTTTTCTTAGACGACTATCTTCATTTGATTCACAGTATTCTCTTAGTTAGGGCATGTCGCCCAAAGGATTTCAGTTATCAGTTCCTATCGGAGTCATATACTATTGTGTTCGTGTCATTTTAATACATTTGTGATTGTTGGGATTACAGTAATGGATTAATATTATTTGGGAATGTTTATTTCAATTGCATTTAAATTCTTTTGTGTTATCTGTTCGGTTATTAGTGTTGTAGAATAATATGTGTAGTGTTATTCTTAAACTAAAAATGGATTTTGTTGAAATTAAAATTTGGAAAGTTTTTAACACCAGCTTAATTGGGTTTTGGGTGAGTTGTAAATGTTTTCGACAGTGATGCTAAGAATGAGCCAACTGTATATTCTGTTTTAATTTGGTATGGGACTGGCCACCCGGTATTTAATTAGGCGGGGTGTTACAAGTTTGTTCTTCTAGAATGGGAGATTCTTGGATATTGTTTTGATTAGGATCTGCTTCTTGAACAATGTCAGGAATTGGATCCTGATCAATGTTAATAACAGCTGTGGGAATATCAACATATTCCTCTTCAAAATCAAAATCCTTAACCTTATCCCCCTCGGCAAACTCAACATCCTCAAAGAACCGGGCATTTCCAGTCTCAAAAATTATTTTGGTAGTAGGATCATAAAATTTATAACCCCTAGATCTTTCAGAGTAACCAACAAAATAGCAACTAACTGTTCTGGAATCCAGTCTTTTCATGTGGCCTATAAGGCCTCGCTTCAACTGGACATCCCCAAATATGAAGGTGCTTCATACTAAGTTTCTTGCCTTCCCAAAGTTCAAAAGGATTTTTAGCAGTTGCTTTAGTTGGTACTCTGTTAAGGATATACACTGCAGTCTTTAATGCTTCACCCCAGAATAAATCTGGTAAGTTAGAGTAACTGATCATACTCCTTACCATGTCTTTAAGCGTTCTGTTTCGCCTTTCAGCAACACCATTCATGCTTGGATAACCTGGCATGGTGTACTGCGGGACGATACCGCACTCCTCTAGGAATTTAGCAAATGGTCCTGGGCGTTGTTCACCTGAACCGTCATACCTACCGTAGTATTCACCACCACGATCAGATCAGACGCTTTTAATCCTTTTGTTGAGTTGATTTTCAACTTCAGCCTTGAATGACTTGAACACGTCCAGAGATTGGGACTTTTCATAAATGAGATAAAGGTAGCCATAACGTGAAAAATTGTCTATGAATGTGATAAAATATTGTTGACCGTTCCATGAAATTGTAGGGAATGGCCCACAAATATTTGTATGTATCAATTCTAAGACGTCTGTAGCCCTATTATCACCAGATCTCCTTATGTTTGTCTGTTTTCCCTTTATGCAATTTTTGCAAATTTAAAATCTGAAAAATCAAGGGAATCTAGAATTCCATCTGACACAAGTCTTTCAATTCTCCTTTGGGAGATGTGACCTAATCTCTTATGCCATAATGATGCAAAATTCTCATTGGTTAATTTTCTTTTAATACCTCGAGCACTTAATTGCAAAGTTTCATGATATGAAGCAATAGTATCAAGCATATAAAGGTTATCTACATAAGTTAAATAACCAGTACCAACCAAATTTGAATTATGAAGAAGACTAAATTTATTATTTCCAAAGGAACAAGTATAACCAAATTTGCCCAATACAGAAATAGAAACCAAATTCCGTCTAAATGACGGTACGATAAATGTCTCATTCAAATCCAAATAAGTATTAAACTTCAATAATAACCTAAATATCCCAATTGCTTCAACCTCAACCTTCTTGCCATCGCCCACAAAAATGTATCTTTCACCATCATTTGGCTTTCGGCAACTCAGGCAACCCTTTATAGACACACTGATGTGAGTGGTTGCACCAGAATCTATCCACCAAGTGTGTTTAGGTACCGAAGTCAAATTAACCTCTAAACAAACTAGGTTAAGAAGTGTACCTTTCTTGACATGCCAAGCATGATAGTTGGTACATTGCTTCTTCCTATGTCCCGTAGCTCCACAGAAGAAACAACCATCAACAGTTTTTTTCTTTATGTTGTTTCTTTGGATATGGAACCACTGCAGTTTCTTTATCCTTCTTTCTTTTCTTCCCCTTGTCCTTGGAAGTACTAGCCAAATGAACACTTTCTGTCTTATCTTGCTTCAGTCTTTCCTCTTCTTACACATAATGTGAGATGAGCTCATTAAGAGACCAAGTCTCCTTTTGACAGTCGTAGCTCACCTTAAATTGACTGAATTGTGTGGGAAGAGATATCAGAACCAAATGCACAAGCAAATCCTCGGAGAGATCAAGCTTAAGTGCTCTTAACTTTGAAGCGAGATGAGACATTTCCATAATGTACTCCCTAATGTTCCCATTACCTTTATATTTCATTGAGATGAGAGTTGCCAAAAGTGTACTTGTTTCAGTCTTTTCATTTTTGGCAAATCTGTTCTTAATTTCTTCTAGGAACTCTTTGGCTGTCTTTATCGTTTCCGATATTGTGCCCCTGAATGCGTCTGGAATGACATTCTTTATGATCATCAAACACATGCGATTTGATTTCTCCCACCTTTCAAAGTCCTTTTGTCATCAGAGGAACTTTTATCCGTAAGAGGTGCAGGAGAAGGAACCCTTAATGCAAGGTCCAGATCCATGACACCGAGAACTATATGAAGATTCTCTTGCCATGACTTAAAGTTTGTGCCATTAAGCATGGGAATAGAATTAATACTGGCGGTAATGTTGGAAGCAGAACTGATAGCTGAATCAGAGAACAATAAACAAATAAAACTAGCTCATATAAGTCTTAAATCAAAAATAAATTCAAATAGAGGACAAATCCCATTTTAAGATATCGGACACTATTAATATTTGATCTTTGGAAAAAATATTAACTTGTAAGTGATATCTTGTCGTAATAATCAAACACTGATAATAAGAACATATTGAATAATAATTCCTCCTTTGGGCCGATTTATTATTCATATGTAAAACTAAATAATTATCACGTGCTTATTATTAAAGTGGCACATGTAATTTTGTTAAAAAATAATCTTCCTTTGGGCGGATTAATATTCACATAAATTATATGCACATAATTCTTTTTATATTTCGAAATAAAATTAATTTTGAACCAAAGAGGTCACTTTGGTGACATATTGTTTAAATTAATTTATCTCGAAATATATATATAAATACACCAAAATTTGAATTTAAATTTGTATATGGGTTCAAAACCCCTTTGGCTCTAGACTTGAAATTCATGGGTTCAAAACCCCTTTGGTTCCAGAGTTGAAAGGTCATGGGTTCAAAACCTCTTGAGATCCTTCATAATTTTCATCATTTAAGAGGCTTAAATATGAAACACCAAGAGTTGAACCTTTAACCTTCCACTACCATCAAGTCAACCACTAGTCCAAATTTCATGAATTTTATATCATTGGAATCGTAATGAAACGAGAATATTTCTGAATCCAAACTTTTTTCTGAAATATTAAACCTTTTTTGAAAAAATATTTGCAGCCGAAAATTAATATCAATACCTTCCTACTATATTCTCAACAACTCAACATGAAATAACTCTGATACCACATGATGGATTAATTTCTATTTTGTGAAAACTATCACACAAACAGGAACATTCATATTGAATTATCAAGAAATATAAATATTGATTTTGCGAAAGCGTACCTGAATCCATGACAAAAAATTAAAATATTTGAGTCTGAGGTCTTATGCTCTTCCAGATCAACACTTTTATTTCCTCTCTAAATTTCTCTCTGACAATGAGAATCAGAAGATTGGTGGTGTGTGATCTGAGGACCATGATCCCTTTTTATAACACATTCGTGTCTTTTTATATTTCGTATATTTCTATTTTAACCCATCATAAAAATAAAAATTACGCTTGTCTCTACACAATAAAACCCACACTAAATACATTAGTAAGGCCCCAAAACTTAAATTAATCACTTTAATTCGCCTACTTTTATTTGATAGCCTATAATTCATATTTACTTTATATATAAACCCATATATTAAACTTTACTCTAACATAACAGACACGTGTGCGTTGTCGTGCATTACCGTGCGTTGCCGTTGGCACGGACCAATTACAACATAAGAATTAAAATTTATTAGATGTTGGATGTTTTTTATTAAGAAGCATTTTTAATGTTCACTTCTGACCCTCTCCCTATATATATAATTGCCACAGGTGAAGAGACTAAATCAATCAGCCAAAGCAATAAGAAAACTTAATTTCATAGAAAAGTAAGACACTCAAATTGAGAGTTGGAAAAAAAGACATTTGGTCTGATGACTCTGCCTAAACCCGCCTACGCTTGAGGTTTGAGAAAAATGCATCGCCTACGCCTTATTACCCCTTATTCTTGGTAAAAGGCTTAAGACACTTTTTTTTTAAAAACAACGGATTTGTTGACAAATATTGATTATAAAGCATGAATATGAGAAAGATGATTACCAAACATATGGATATATTTTTAAAATTCAAGATATGTACTATTTTATTATATTACTAGCCTTGTAATAATTAAAATAATAAAAAAAAAACGTCTTTTTACGCCTAGGATTCGCCTAGGCTCCTAAGGCTTGAGGCTTGACCTCTATACCTCGATCACGCCTCGCGCCTTTTAGAACCTTGCTTTTTTCATCCTGTCACAATGTAAACGATTTTTTCATTCCTTTTTCAACCTTGTAATCATTCTATCTTTCAATCATAGAAAGGGGCCTCAAGTGCAACAAACCCTCCTAAACTTCCAAACTTTACAAATAACATCCTAAATGTCCCAATAACCCCTTGAATTATGCGTCTTGTTGCAAACACCCCATTCTCAGGTGAATTTAAATGACGCTTCTTGCTGACACATAAGGGGATCTTTGAAATAAAATGCATAATTTTTTTTGGGGGGGGGGGGGGGGGGGGGGGGTCTTGCAAAAACTGAAAAGCTAAAAGTTCATTTTGCGCTTTTAACCTTTAAAAAATTGATACAGAGACGAAGAAGTACCACTAATTGAAAGAATGCACTCTCAATTCTATATAGAGCCAAATTGTCACTAATCACTATCATAACAATTTTTCAATCGAAATAAATTGAAACAAAAAAAGTAGCTATTATTCACCTCACAAGTGAAGAAATTGCACAATCTTACTCAATTCTAATACCATGAAGAGCATATATTGACATCAATGAATCCAAACTAGGCTTGGCAGTGGAAGACATGTTTATATCTTGTACTTGCAGAGGTTCTCAAAACCCATGTAATCATGATGTTCAAACTTCGAAATCATGTTTGAAATGCCAACTCCACCTATTAAACAACCAGCCCCAAAAAAGTCAATAATGTATTCAACGGAGTATAGAACTCGTGAACAGTTATGAAGTTAATCAAATGAAGTCCGTTTAGCTTTTTTATTTCACAAAAAAGTTCCTCTGTTAAAAGGAGGCGTTTTGGATGCGGTCCAGATAGTGCATCCTTTAGATAAGAAGGATGTGGACTAGATTCTATTAGTTTGTTACTCCGGGGACTTAATTGTGAAAAACCGAAATTCTTGTTTCCAATATAACCAATGGCGAAGGTGGGTGCTCACCTAATGAGATTGCGCTGACAAAAATGGTAAAAGCCAGAATGAAGATGATTAGCGACGCCCTTCCTAGTATACTGATGAGCTTTCTCACGATGTGTTGCCCAACGAATGCAGCAATTGTTGCCACGATAACAAGGACGAGAGCTGCCAAAATATATCCAAAATAATTAAGTGCAAAAGAAACCTATGATTAAATTTGACTCTCCTTTTGTCGGGTAAAGTGCAAAAATATTTGATAAATTTTGCTGTTTTTGCAAGACACGTCCTTGAACAATATTACCAGCTCAGAAAAACATTTTGTAGTAGGGAAATGCACTTACCATAAGGAACTGGAAACCGTCTTAAAATGTAATATTCTACAACAGACATTGATGAGGAGAACATCATCGCAAAAGTGGCCGTGGCACTTGAAACCTGCCGACATGTTTAAAAGGGCTTGAGGGCCAGACTAATAACTAACCAAACCGTGGAAACACTATTTACATCAATAATTCAATAATCAAATTTTCCTAGGTACTACAAAATATTTTGTGCTACTCAACCTAGTTTTCCCAATTGGTCATTATTCTAGAAATTACTCTGAACTATCTTCATATGAAAACAACTAAATATTATCGAAAAGTTATTGAATTATCATAAGACTTCTAAAAAGGCAACATGTGTTTTTCCACAATAAAATGTAATGATCTTCAACCAGTATAATACTCCTTTTATTTATCCCAATTCAGGGACGAAGCCACAGGTGGGCAGAGGGGGGCTACGGTCCCCTCCAAACTTCTAAAACCCAATAAAATAAATAAATTGGACTTAAAATAATATTGATTATGGATATAGGACAACAAACGTTTCGTTTTCATTTTTAGTTCCTATTTTCAAATTAAAGGGACACGTGGCATGCTGTGATTGGTTGACGTTTTATGAATACGGGTTCGCGCCAGCGGCGTTATTAAAAAATAGGAGCTAAAATTATAAATAAAAAGTTTGTTGTCCTATTTTCAAAATACATATTACAATAGGTCATAAATTTACAAAGCCCCTAAAAAAATACCCATTTTCTATTTATAAAGCCCACGACCACAAGTCCACAAGATTATACCCACACATCTCTATTACCCATTTTCTATTACCTTTAACCTTACTAACCTTTTAACTTACATCTCTACTCTACTTCATCTCTTCCGCAGCCAAAATATTTCCCTCATTCTCAAAATCATCATTCAAGCCTTGACCCATTAATTCAATTCAAAGTTTCAAGGTATATCTCTCCATTAACGTTTTATCTATTGTTATTATGGAGACAAATTTTATCTACTGTTATTAGGGACTGATTATATTAGTATAATATTAGTATTAGTTAGTTAATATTAAAAAAAATAGTTAGTATTAATTTTATCTACTGTTATTAGGGACTGATTTTATCACTAATTAGTTAATATTAATTTTATCCATATTGTAATTTTTTATATGTTATTGGAGTGTTCAATGCTTGTACGTAATATATGATAATAAAATTTTTTTTAGTCAAAATGACAAATTCCAATTGTTTTATTTTTGTGTTGTAGAAATATGGGAAAATCAGAGATCCTTGCTTCATTTTTCAAGAGAAAACATGTCGAAAGTGAAAACAACTTTCCCCGAGACTAATGTTCAAAATTTTGTATGTGAAACACTTGAACACCGAACTTTATAATGTTGTACCTCTATTTTGGTAATAATTGTATATTTTGATGCAATTATTATATTTTGATGGTGAATGTATATGATATTATTGGAAAAAAAAATTTATGGTTAATATATTTTTAGTACTAAAATATTGCATAAAATGTAAATAACCCTAAAAAAATTTGCCTCGGGGGCTCCCGCACCCGAACCACCGGTATATTACGATCCCCCCCAAAATAAATTCCTAGCTTCACCTCTGTCCCAATTTACTGATGAATTCTATAATATAAATTTGTTACTAGATGCTAGTTGTTGTGTCGATCTTTACATGTCATCCCGATATATCTTGATGATAAATGATTGGAGCATCAACTAGTACCCGACAATTATTTCGTTTAAGCATTTAAGAACTCAAGGAATCAAAGAAAAGTCTAGAGACTTAAAACATAAAAGAACATAACAAAAAATTATTCCTCTTGTTCCTAACCTCTTCCCCTCGGTTCAATCTCAAGTTTACCCTCGTTTTCAAAACACTTAAAATGACTAATCACATGAATGACGAAATCCACCTTTTATCATTTTCTCCCTTGTCTTTATTTTCCTTCCAAGTATACTATACCTTGAAAATAAGCACAAACTCACCTGAGGAGGTACTCCCAGCTCCAAAAATAGTGGGCCCATAATAAATCCACCACCAAGACCAAGCAAACCTCCAACAACACCAGCCAATATACCAAAAAAGCAATAGAGGATTAGCTGGTGTGCCTTGGGATTTGTGGTTGTATCTCCCTTGGACGAAATTATTCTCCGTCCCTTATATAGGTTAATTGCCTCGTATGAAGATACCCCAACAGAAACAGGAATCTGCAGGGGAAATTGAAAGGATTAGCAAATTGATGTGGATGTGTGAAAACCATTCCGAATCAAGCAAGCTTGAATTTTATTTAAAAGTGCTCTAATATCAACTCTCAAATAATTGGGAAAAAGTTTTGTCGAATTGTTGAGTTGAGTATCAATCATGGAAACACCTATTCGCACAGTTATAGGAAATAAAATTAGGTTAATATTGACTTCCACCCCCACTATTTTAAAATCGTAGATACACAACCAAAAGCGTCATATAAATGTCATCAAACCCCCTCATAAAGTGTCATATTATGAGCTTTAGCGATGCTTTTGGTCGTGTATCTGAGATTTTTAAAAAAGTAACACAAAAGGTGTAAAGAGAGCGGGGATGAAAGTCAAAATGACACAAAAATTATGTTTCTCTGAATTAAATAGTTACCTGCAACAAATTCACCACCCAATATTCTGTTGAACAAGTAGCTGTGTAATTCTGTTTCCAACACAAGACACAAGTGATACAAGTTAACAACAATTGCACAAATTTGAACTTCATGAAAAATTATAAGGTTGGAAGGAAAACAATAACCTTAATGATCTGCAGAGCAAGGAACGCAAACCAAACAAAAACAAGAAGCCCGAATTCTTTCCAGGACACATTCTCAAGAATGCCGACCTGAAATCAATACATATATTAAGTATGGAAACTACGTGAAATGGATTTTAGCTTCTCAGAGCACACCCACCTCCAATTTTTTAGAGTCGTTGGTGTTGGTATCAGTGCCATTGTTGGGGCCATCAGGAAGAAGCTTGTATTCTCCGCCCTCTCTACCAGTTTCTAACAGAACAAAACGTGTATCGTTTTTAAATAAGGGGAAAAAAATATGAACAAGCGTTTTAATGTGTCGATACTATAGAGGAAACCATGAAGCTATACCCACCATTTGCATCCAGACGCCTAGCAGCTTCCTGAATGAGAAAACAATTTATATTGAGAGTTTAGCAATTGAGATCAATTGTATAGACACATACATTAACATAACAGGGTTAAACAGTCCACACGTATATAATAGCATCCCAAATTGTTCGATTAAAATTTTAAGGCACTTTAGTCCCTCTTATAACGGAATCATTATAGTAAAGGGTAAGTCAACCTAAAATTGGTAATAAAATTATTAAAACCACATGATACTCCCTCTCCGTTCCAAATTATGAGTCTACTGTCTGTTTTTAGATTGTCCCAAATTAAGGGTCCACTTTCTTTTTTTTGGACACAATCAACGAACCAAGTTAATCTTGGTTGTTGATTGAGTGTATTCTTAATTTATACAAAATAAAGACATGGACTCTTAATTTCGGAGGGAGGTAGTAGATCTGAATAAAAATACTACACAAAAACTCATTTTAGATATTATAATAAAATAATTGTTTATTTATGCCATATAACCTTTTTCATAATGGTTTCTTTATGCCATGTCTCAACACCTTTAAAAAAGGCCTTGGTTGATGTGCCTGCAAACAGCCATGAAGAATTAGCTTCATTGGATTAGAATGGATTGCAAAAAGATTTGCAATAGGAACGATCATTACCTATGAAGAGAATAATTAGCAGAACGGTGACCATCCAGTCAGCGAACATAACATTGAAAGCAACTCCAAGACTAATTCCTAACATTAGCATCGGTTGGATGAGAAGAGCCAAGTCATAGTCAATGATGGGCAAATCAAGTGTGGGATGCCTTAGCTTAAGATTATAGTAAACAGTTGAGACTGATGCACCCATGATCATACCTGACGAAAACAAACACAATTTCAATTGAAAGTGAAAAAAAAATGTGTGCATACATGTGTACTATTATTTAAAAGACAAAAGGAGAAAAAAGTTCATTGCATGGCATGGAATTATTAGATAGAGATATTAGAGAAAGCCCCCTTTGTAATTGAGTGAAATTCACTTGTTTTTTTGCTTCACAAAAAAGTCTCTCTTGTGAAATGGAATTTCAAGATGCTGTCTCTTCCCTTGGTTAGTAGGAGATTCTGGATACTGGAAGACTCGCGTGCATCCAAATTGCTAGGAAGTATTATTTTGACTTTTCCAAAAATATATTTGGAATTAAATGGCACATGTGGAGAGTGTGTGCGTGTGTGCTCGCACAGGTATGAGACAGAGAGCTCAACGAAGTGAAGGTACCTCCTCTAATTATGACTTCAGTTTCAAAATGTTAAGAGAAAGCTCAAAGTGAAACTCAAATAAATTCCCAAATAATTCCAAGATACCGAATCCAGATCCATAACAAGTGGTGCCATGTGAAGATAATAAGTCAATTACTTGCAGCCCAAAACAATTCCGTGCTCTTAATGGGCATGTAAGAAATACATGACGATACTGATTATGATAAAATCCATACTAAGTTTTAAATCAACTCATTTAGACGGGGTTTATGATGCTTGGCTTGAAGTTGAAATAAACAATTAACGGGATTTTTGAGATATGTTTTCGTTTACCCTCCCACATCCTAAAAGTCAGCATTACAGATCTCCGTATTCAGGTCCATGGATTGAAAACACAATAATCTTTAAGGAACGCTCATTAAAAAGTCTTCTCTGTGTCTTAAAAACAACTTACATTTTGAGATAGCAGTTGCGGATTTCGCATCAAACCCAATAATTAAGGTAAGCATGGGAACAAATATGCCACCTCCACCAACACCTCCGACACTCCCAAATGCTGCCCCACAGAATCCAATTATGCTACCGACAACGATTTTCCATCCAAATTTCAGTTCCTGTAACCAAATTACAAAATTGCTCATACTTAAATTCACATTAATAACCACAATCTGCAAAACAGGACATGTGTCTTTTAAACTATGTAACCCCTTAAAAGACACGTAATTATTCAAAGTAAACCTGGACATAACATCATTAAAAGACACATGGATCATAAATAATATGACTCACCGGCCAAACATGTTGGTAGCCAGATTGACCTGGTTGCCACAAGAAATTTGTAAACTTTTCAAAGAAATTAGATTCAGATTCCTCAGCTTCACTTTCTAATCCTCTTTCTGCTGACACAAACACAGAAGCTAACACAAAGAACCATAATATCAACCACTTCACTCCCTCTCCCGCCATTCAAACTCACTCTTGACTAATTTTTCCAAACCCAAAACATAAAAAAGTGATCTTTTTTTTCTAACACTTGTTTTTTGCTTGTGTGAATGTGTGGGTACAATTAAACATGTATTATATACACATCTGGTTTATGGGTATCTATCTATTTTTTTTGTTTCACTCTTTCTGATTAGAAAGTCTCACCAGAAATCTAATTTGAAACCGGCAAGAAATCTAACTCGCCGGCTAAGTGTGGGTTGGAAATTGTAACCCACACGGTTTCTTGAAAACCGAACTAAACGGGCTGTTTGGTTGGTGAGAAACTGAAAGAAAAGGGAAAGAAATACTGGATCTAATTATGTCTCTGTACTTTATAGGCCGAGAGAGTTTGGGTGAAATCGGATTAAGGAAATTTTAATAAGCAAACGCAGGCCAGGAAACAGAAATTCATAAAGCTGACATCTTCCGGAGGTAAAATTCCACAAAAGTCCCTCGAAATTTTATAAATTGAAGTTTAACTCAAGTACTTTTACTTTGTTCCAAAAACTTTCTCGATCATATAAAATAAAACACACAAATCACTCTTTCTTCTATTTTCCTAAATCCTCAAAAAATATTATCATGACAAACTTTGCTAAAACAAATGTTGTGTTTCTCACATTACGCTATCAATCAATCAAATGAGGTAAAATAAGTTTTTTAGACAAAATATTATAATAACACATTTTAATTATTTAAATTATAATAATAAAAATAGTTTTTAAAACATTACAAAACAGGTTTAAAATATTCATAATAGTTTTTTTAATTATTTAAATTATTTTTTAAAACATTAAAACAGTTTTATAATTTACAATTTTTTGATACTTTGTTTTTTTTTAATTTGTAAAAAAATTTCTTAACAATTTTTTATAATATTAAAAAACATTACAAAACAGTTTTTAGATATTCACAACGGTTTTTTTAATTATTTAAATACTTTTTAAAATTATTTTTAAAACATTAAAACAGTTTTTATAATATACTCAAACCAGTTTAAGAAACTGTGAAAAACATTTTTTACAATATTTTTACAAATACGATTTTTAAAAAAATTTGTAAAACATTTTCTCAATAAATTTTTATAATATTAAAATAGTTTTTAAAACATGAGTTATTATATATAGGGCCTATTAAACATTTATTTACTCATTCTAGTCCCACCATATTTTCTTCCTACATATAGGTCTTACTCCTAATTTTTTGAAACTTTTTCTCACAATTATACTATTTTAAAATCAACAATCCGTAACTTCCTTGGGAAAGTTATATAAGTGGTTGAACTTTTTTTTTTAATTTTCAAATAATCATAACTTTTGATCACTGTTCTAAAAAATCCACCTAGAGTTAAGGCTTGGGAGAAACGCCTCTCCTTACGTTTTTCACGCCTTATTCTTGGTAAAACCCTTAATGCGCACTTTTTTCTAAAAACAACAATGCTTTAGTGAAACGATGTCACATTTTAAAGAATTTATTTACAAACCGGACCATTATCTCATCCAAAATAATCAAATAGTATTTTAATTTCCATATATTCAGACATATTTTTATGATATGTGCAATTTCTGTATTTTAATAACCTTGTTACGGTTAAAAAATATTAAAATATATTAAGAAGTCCTAAACACCTTTTTACGCTTAGGCCCGCCTAGGCTTCTAAGGCTTAAGACTTGGCCTCCACGCCTCAATCACGCCCCGCGTTTTTTAGAACCTTGCTTTTGATTGACAAATCCGTTTTTCGCAAAATTACTTTTTTTGAAATCTCCTCGTCGAAATCTATCAAGCAAGACACCTAAAGCCTATTAAATTTCAAAAAAAAATTACACATACAGTAAACTTTACTGTATACGCTAGAAAATGAAATAGTCTTATATCTATGAATGTTCACAAACAGTGACATTTTTGTGTTAATATTACACAGTCAGTAAAATTTACTCGTTAAATAAATTGGTCAAATAATCTATAATCTCATATATATAGAGACAGTAAACTAAACTGTATGCACTAGAAAAAGAATAGTTTTATATCTATGACATTTTCACAAACAGTGACATTTTTTGTGTTAATATTATACAAGCAGTAAAATTTACTAATTAAATAAATGGGTCAAATAATCTATAAAGTCGCATACATACATATATATATATATATACATATATATATATATATATATATATTGAAAAAAGACACTTATTTTAAATTTAACACATTTAGTTTGCTCAAACACTCATTTATCAAATATTCTCTTATTTTTAAAAGTTCGCGCTAGTGGCACATAATACCACCCCTACTCACTCCAAACCGGAGATCCGGTGGATCCAAACAACATTTATCCAATATTCTCTTATTTTTATAGATCCACGTCAGCGGCCACGCATGCGAGCTCTACCCACCACAAACCAAAAAATGAAATCTATAAACTCATATATGTATATATATATATATATATATATATATATATATATATATATATATATATATATATATATATATATATATTGGAAAAAAAGACAACTATTTTTAGTTTAACCCATTTAGTCGATCATTTATCCAATATTCTCTTATTTTTACAGGTCTACGCCAGTAGCACCCAATGCCACTCCTACTCATCCCAAACCGGAGATTCGGTGGATCCAAACCCCATTTATTCAATATTTTCTTATCTTTAAAGGTCCGCGCTAGCGGCAACCCATGTCAGCTCTAGCCACCAAAAATCGTAAAATTAAATAGTTTTATATCTGTGACATTTTCATAAATTCTTGTGAAAATATCACATTTTCTTATAAACACCGTAAACTTTAATGTATGCACCAGAAAATAAAATAGTCTTATATTTGTGACATTTTCACAAACAGTAACATTTACTGTGTTGAAATAGTTTTATATATGTGTCATTTTCATAAACAGTAACATTTATTGTGTTGATACTACACAGACAATAAAATCTACTGTGTTGATCAATTAATGTGTGTGTGTGTATATATATATATATATTGAAACACTCATTTATTCAATATTCTCTTATTTTTTAAGGTCCGCGCCAGCGGCACCCTATGCCACCCCTACTCACCCCAAACCGGACCTCCGATGGATCCAAATCCCATTTATCCAATATTCTCTGATTTTTAAAGGTCCGCGGCAACGGCACCCATGCCACCCCTACCCACACCCAACCGGAGCTCTGATTAAGATCATTATAGCTCCAACAATGGGGGGTGTGGTGATGGATATTGGGTGCCGCTAGCGCGGACCTTTAAAAATAAGAGAATATCGGAAAAAAGTGGTTTGGATCCATTGGTGCTCTCGTTTGAGATGAGTAGGGATGACATGGGAGCCGCTGGCGTGGACCTTCAAAAATAAGAGAATATTGGATAAATAAGTGTTTGAATGACTAAATGGGTTAAACTAGAAATATGTGTCTTTTTTACAATATATATATATATATACACACACACACACACATTAATTGACCAACACAATAAATTTTACTGTTTGTACAATATCAACATAATAAATGTAACTGTGTCTAAAAATGACATATAAAATTATTTTAACACAGTAAATGTTACTATTTGTGAAAATATCATAGATATAAAAATATTTCATTTTCTGGTGTATACAGTAAAGTTTATTGTGTTCACAAGAAAATGTGACATTTTCACAAGAATTTGGAAAAATGTCACAGATATAAAACTATTTCATTTTTTTGTTTGTGGTGGGTAGAGCTCGCATGTGTTGCCGCTAGCGCAGATCTATAAAAATGAGATAATATTGGATAAATGGGGTTTGGATCCACCGGATCTCCGGTTTGTGGTGAGTATGGGTGAAATTGGGTGCCACTTGCGCGGACCTTTAAAAATAAGAAAATATTGAATAAATGGGTGTTTGAGCGACTAAAACACTCATTTATATATGTGAGTTTATAGATTATTTGACCAATTTATTTAACTAGTAAATTTTATTGTCTGTGTAATATTAAAACAAAAAATGTCACTATTTGTGAAAATGTCATAGATATAAGACTATTTCATTTTATAGTGCATACAATAAAGTTTACTGTATGTGTAATTGTTTTTCTTTGAAATTTTATAGGCTTCATGGGGCTTGTTTGATAGATCTCGACGAGGAGATTTCAAAAATATTAATTTTGCGAAAATTAGATTTTTCAATCAAAAGTTATGATCATTTGAAAATAAAAAAAATAAAAAGTTTAACCACTTATCTAACTTCCCCAAGGAAGTTATGGATGGTTAGTTTTAAAAGGGTATAATTGTGAAAAAAAATCAAAAAATTAGGAGTAGGACCTATATGTAGGAGGAAAACATGGCGGGACTAGAATGAGTAAAAGAATGTCTAATAAGACCTATATGCAAAACCCCTTTAAACATTGCAAACCAGTTTTTAAATATTCATAACAGTTTTTTTAATTATTTAAGACAGTTTTTAAATATTCATAACAATTTTTTTAATTATTTTAAGTCATTAAGTTTTTTTTACAACACACATATGTAAACAATTTTAAAAATTTGTGTAGAATATCTTTTGCTTATATGACTATCCATCCTATTTAAAATATATTTCAACAACAGCAACAATACTAATAATCCATCTTGGGTCTCGTATAAATAACATCATAGTCATGAAACACTAATTTAAGTCTTACAGTTATGGTTTACAATGAAAATGTGTAAATAATTTAGAAAATTAAGGGAGAGTTTCCTTTATTTATTTATAGGACTATTCACCATTTTTCAGAAATAAAAAATACTCCAAAAGAAAATTAATAATACTAATAGTTCATAACAACAATGATAATATTCACGAGTCGATTTGCAAGAGATAGTAATGGTGCAAAAAATCATCATCTTCATTCTATTCTAATTTAAGGGAAAGTCCTTTAACATGGTACGTTGTCCTTTCATGCAATATTGATCACCTACATATGAGAAGAAAAACTAATTACGCATTTTCAAACTATGACCTTTTAAAAAATTACAAAAGTGCCAACAATCTAATTAATATGACTGAAAAATCATAATACAGCAAAAACATAATAAACCATCAACATAGCCAACACCAACACATCCACTCAAATATGAATTAACTACATACAGAGGAGCAAACTTGATTAGCATTTATTACTGTTTGAATCCCTAAAACAAAGGAGCACACCTGATTAGAACTTCCGTGTGATGTACCCAATAGTGAGAACTGTAAAACAAACCAAGGATACCATATTAAGGATTTTAAAACCTTGATTTGAACGATGATCGGAGACTGAAAAAAAAGGATATATATGTATATATACAGTCAGACTCTCTAACATACCTATGAACATACTCATTTTTTTAAATAGTAAAAAAAATTGAGATGATATTTTTTATATGGATTCATGATATTTCAATGTGCCTTATAAAAAAAAATCAAATGAAAGTAATGGTTTTTGTTATTTTTAAAAAATAGATAAAAAAACTGATAGTTTTTACCCTTTAAAACTGTCAATTTTTTTACCTATTTTTTAAAAATAACAAAACACATTATTTTGAGCTGGATATTTTTACAGGGGCACGTTGAAATATCATGATCTATATAAAAAATAACAGCTAATTTTTTTTTTTACTATTTTAAAAAAATAGGTATGTTTAATGAGGTATGTTAGAGAGTCTAGTGTAATTAATTAACTTTTTGTTATTTGCTATTTGTTATTTATTTAGTCTAGTGTAATTAATTAACTTTTTGTTATTTATTCTTACTATTCTTGGTACTAACTTGTTTTGTAGATTCAATTGGACTCGTACTTATGGAGATCGCTCCAATTTTGGATAATATCATTACTTTTCTCTCTTTATGTTATATTCCTTAATGGACGCATTGAGGACAATGCAACATTTAAGTTAGGGGGTGTGGACATATATATGTTTTGCATGGGTTAATTGTACTTTTGTAGGTATTAGAACGCTAAAAGTGAGGATTCAATGCATTTCAAAGAAGTTTCGTCGTCGGACGTTAGTTCAAGGAAATTTTAGTCAATTGACACTTCATCTCCGGCTCATGAAATTTTCACGGATGTGTAGTTCGTTGAGTAAGCATCTCGTGACCGCATACGGCACGTCGTTTCGAGTTCGGACGAAAAAGTTATGGTCGATTTCATTTTGAAGCTGTGACACCCCGCCTAATTAAACCCCGGGTGATCAATCCTAAATTAAATTAGAACATATTTCTTAGTTGGTCATTCTTAGCATCACTGTCGAAACTTTTTAATTACTAACCACCTAAATGAAATTAGACTAGTGTCAAGTTTTATCTTTCATTAATTCAATAAAATACTCATGCGAAAATAAACCATTAACAATCACAAGCTAACTGAATCCAACCATCACATATAAATAAGAAACTGGCCGAATGAACCATCGACTAAAATCCAACACAAATGTAAAGACAGTTAATAATGGATCTCAAGTATCTGAAATAAATACTAAATAAAATCGTGAGCAACATGTTCGAATATCTGATAGAAAATCCCTATAATAGGAATAGAAGGAATAGAGTCGCCTATCCAAATCTTGCAACATCCATATATACTGCAGCAGCGAATCCCTGGAATGAATCAAGCCTGGCGTCCCTCTGGCTGGACACCTAAAAGGTTTTGAAAATATTTTATAGTAAGGGTTAGAACCCAAAATATTTTGAAAACATTTAGCAAATGATTAACTTGCAGTAATAAAATATGCATGAATGCACTTCATATTTCAGTTAGTGTCGCACTCCCTTGAGGACAGACTCACCCCTCAACTAATGTGCACACCTAACGTCTTCTTTATATCCCACCTAGTACTCTACCCCGAAACTAGATACTTCATATAACTCTTGTCAACCGCCTTACTCAATCCCGAGTATTTTTAATGTATGACTTATAAGCTATTTATCACCTTAACTTAGTTAATCATCTTTCCTTGAAAGCCATATAACACATACTAGTTAGATATATAATACACTTTTCTCCATGTATTTAAACTTCCCGTATATAATTATTCACCCCATTATGTACGTGCAGTTATCTTACAACAATCACACATGTTGAATATGAATATAACCCATATATAATTAATACAATTCACTACATGTATTTAATGATCCGTATATAACTATTTATCCCATTATATACGTAGAACCATATTACAACATTCACACATATGTTGAATATAAATATAACCCATCCTCCCGAGTAAAAACTCGTCGGATGTATTCTCTAAAGTGCTATCACACCAAGTGTACTCGCATAACCTAGTTACCCCAAGTCAGAATCGTTCACTAACTTGTCCAAAAACATGAACATAATGAAGGCGGTCAAATTCCTTCCTTTAAAATGAGATAAGCCCCTCACCCATATAACGGACGCTATAACTTGGGGATATACTCGCCCTACTCCTCAAGCTACGGGATTCACCCACATCGCGCAACCTCCTCCGATAGTACTAGAGTATATATATTAATAATATCTAATCACTGATATTTATATACACACACCATATATATACTATCGCACACTGCATATATATATATAAATATAAAATATTCCGGCTTTACCTTCTACTGAGTCTGTAACACTACCCTATACTTACTATCTCGAGTTTATGGTCCAACTCTTATTATTAATTAATTTGCACATTAATTAATTAAATTATTATTGGTGTCACCCAACCAATATACTCGGGCTCGCTCTCGTGGCCCGAAATTAATATAATACCCGATTCTAATCTCCGAATCTAAATTAATTAGTTTTTCATCCATAATTAATTTAAGTGAGTAGTGTCTTCCTACTACTATAACCTAACTTATTCACCCAGTTCGTTATTTTATTTCTCAAAATTTATTCTCAAAATTCATACGTAAGTGTTACACTTAATTACCCCACCACTCCCAATTATATGCCCCAATAATTGTGAGGATATTAACCTCCTTAATTAAATTTTCTCCCTTAATTAGACTTGGTGGTAATTAAACTAAAAGAAAATCACACCTAAAACTCCCAAGGCCAAACTGTCAAAAATTCCCAGCCATCGATCGATCGATCGAACAGGTCCTCATCTTCTCCGACTTTCTATTTCTGCCATTAACGAATTCCTCTAACCTCCAAACTCGTCTATGGTTCATCTAAAGCACACACAACATTTTTATCATATGGTAACGTGATTAGGACCTCCCCTAGAACCTTAAACACAAATTAATTTTCATAAATCTCTACTTTTTTCGAATTTGGGAAATTTTCGGGTCTTTCCTCGTTCAGTCCCAATTTCATATATTTATCCCAAATTCGTTCATAAATTTCTTCTGAGTTTTCACATATGAATAAATTATCTCATAACTATGTAACATAATGAATTGCCACATTAATTTCTCATTAATTTCATTCAAGTGTTCTATATACAAAAACCCATTTTTTGTACCCTTTTACACCCAAAACGAATTTTGATTTACACATCACAAAAATATGAATTGGATATCATAAATAAACATCAAAGTAAGTTAACCACTTGTCTTTTGGGGTTTTTTGGGTTTGATCCGTTGGTGTAGAGGCAAACTTGATGATGAGCACCCAATCCGTTCCTTGTTTTATCTCCAAAAGATCCCCAAATGGGCTCTAACTGCTCCCTCTCACTTCCTCCCCAATTTCTTAGATTTAAGTTTATGTTTCTCTGTCGTTCCCCACTATTAGATTTAGGTCTCAAAACACTAATCCCGTTTTTAGCCTAATGGGCCAAGCCCAAGTGACCCAAATAGCCGTGTGTGGACCCGGTTATGCCTAAAAACACCCCATGACCCGTTTACTACCCTCGGGTACACCTTTTCGACTATCTCAGCCCATTCGGACTCAACCGTGCACTCAAAATTGACATCCAAATTAATTTATACAAATCCTTATCTCACACCCAAATTAGTCTATACCGACCCCCGACTGAGATAAATAAATGTCATGCCACTAATACACGTTATGACGTAAATAAATTATTACTATTCACTTAGTAATTAAATTTCCCTAAATATTAACCATTCACTCTTTGATTAATGTTTAAATAAATATTACCATAATAATTCAATTAAATTACTACACACAAGTAATTTAAAATTTCCCAAATTAATTAAATATTACATGCATAGAAATACGGGGTGTTACATACTCCCCCCCCCCCCCCCCCCCTACACACAAAGGAATTTCATCGCCGAAAATTTATCATTACTACGACGAATAACTTTGGATACTGTTCTCACATATCCTCCTCTCGATCCCATGTATACTCATCAATTCTGTGATGACCCCACTCCACTCCACTCTAACTGGTGGTACTATCTTAGACTGCAGCTTGCGCTCACATAGCTACCAATCTCCCCTCATATGAGGTATCCTATTGCAAGTCATTATCCTCGAGTGGAACGTGCCCAAAAATCTCAATCGCTCCTCCTGTATCCCTCCAGCTATGCCATGTGGAACACATCCCGTATCCACTGAAGATGTCCTGGAAAGCCCAGTCGATAAGCTACCAGTCCCACCTTCTCAAAGATAGGGAAAGGACCCCCATAGCTCGATGCTAGCTCCCCTTTCTTGCCAAATTTCATCACTCCTTTTATAGGAGACACCCGAACCAATACCTGGTCACAAATTTTTAACTCGATGTCCCCTGACAACATAGTGCCCTAGAAGATGAGCCTATACTCTGTCGGCTCCACTATCTCTCAGTTAGGAAATTCCCCTCATATATGGGTGTCAATTTCCTTGTTGCCAAAACGCGTGATTATCTTTCGGGTAATTACCCGCATCATCCCTGATTAATCATGTCAAAATTGAACCTTTAGCTCACGGTGACGTACCCCTCCTTACTTCCTTGAACTATATGCAAGGATACAACTTACTTAATTCCCGCTGATGGACCATAACCTATCTCGGGTCCTAGCAGCTTGTTATTTCCCCACCTCTTATCTACCAAAGGTGGATAATGAAACTTTTCCTATAAAGTCTCCTAACGTGTCACGCAGACCAAACCGTTACGAGGCATCACACGAAACTCTACCTGTGGTAAATACCACTCCCGAATTACCCAAAAATTTAAAATTCACAATCCTCACTTACCGTCTACCCATCGACTTATGGGCGACACGTTCAACCCAATATGTAACTCTGTCCCAATCACCTCCTGACTGTTTACCAACCTGAGCATTAATCCCTTCACTGGAAGCATAGAATTTTAAAAAAAATCTTGGTTGATACCCTCTGTGGGTACCCGAAGTTAGAATGATGGGCTTGGACTAGTAGCCCAATGTTGACGGCCCAAAGTCCAGACCCCCATCTCTTAACTGATCATGATCCAGTCTCCTCCCACGTTCCCCTTAAGAGAGGTTCTAGGGAGAGATAGAAAACGTGGGGGAGTCCAACACCCCCACTTACTCAAATAAACATGCATATATTGAACCCTAGGTCCGGGGCAAAGGACAAGTGGTATTTTTCTGTAACCACTCTCCGGAGTATATAGAAATAACACTGACTGCACCACCGTGGACGTAGGCACATCTTTGCTGAACCACGTACATCCTCTATTGTGTGACTGCCATTTTACCTTCCATATTCCTGCTTGGTGATTGCTTTTCTCTTATCTATTTGTGTTGCATAATAATTGTCACCACAATTGGCGACCTCTGTGCGAACGTTTATCTTCCCTGAGAAAGCCCCCACAAAAAAAGGAGTCTAAAATGTCTGGTCATAGTAGCAATGCTCCCCAGGTAGGGATATTCAAGAACCACCTGCTCCTTACTGGATTAGATCTGAAGTCCGGCATTCGGATCAGAGGGCTCGCTTAGAAAGGCCAGCCTCAGAAGAAAGCCAAGGACCAGCGAGGTCCACACAGATATCCAGACTGATTGATGCGTATGAGGCAAGGCTCCACGAGCAGAGGGAGACTTCTCGCAGACACGAGGCTGAGAATGCTCGCCTGAAAAGAAGATTAGAGAGATTGGAGAAAGAACTCTATCATGATGCCAGGAGACGCCCGTACCGTACTCCTAGCCCTCAGGCGAGCAAATCTCGCAGCCGAGGATCCCAAATGGTTGAGGAAAACGAATCAGACGACGACCTACGCGAGAAGTTATGAAAAGCTCGCCATTACCAGAGCCCTACTCGCAGCAACGAGAACATACGAAATCTAGTCCGAAGGGAGATGGACCAGCATCCTGCCCATCACGATACCAGATCGACCCAAGAACTCGCTAGGCGAGCTCACAAAACTCAGATGAAATCACCTTTCTCAAGGGAAATTAAAGAAGAAGAAGCCCCAAGAAGTTCTCCATTCCAAGGTTCAAAATCTATGATGGTAAGACTAATCCCATCGATCACGTCAGGTAGTACCGGCAGGCCATGACCCTCTGAAACCATCGGGATGCACTGATGTGCCGTATTTTCCCCTCGAGCCTGCATGACGTGGCGCAAAAATGGTTCAAAAGGCTCCCCCACTGGTCCATCCGGAGTTTCAAATGCCTGGCCGAGCTCTTTACGGATCGATTCATTACTAGTAGCTCCCATCCCAAAAGGATGGATGCTTTGCTAACAATGAAGAAAACGCCTCAAGAGACCCTCCGAGACTACGTGAAGAGGTACTGGGAGTTATTCAATGAGGTCGAGGATTTCTCGGAGCAAGTGGCAGTGGCCTCTTTCAAAATTGGGCTACCCAACTCTTCCCTTCTATACCAGTCCCTGACGAAGAAGGAGGCTATGACTATTGACGACCTAATGGCTTGCATCGAGAAGTACGCTAAGGTGGAAGATGTCACCCGCCTCAGTACAGGGGAAAACGGTTGAACTAAACTCACTACCAAGGGCAGTGACAAAACTGAGAACCATAATAATGGAGGAAAGAATGGGGGCAAAAATGGCTCCAAAAATGGAGGCAACAATGATGCGTCGAAAGCATTTCAAGCGGTCAACACCGTCTTAAGAGAACCAATTTACAAAATTCTCACAAAAATCAAAGACGAACCATTCATCAAGTGGCCCAGGAAAATGGGGGGAGACCCCTCAAAAAGAAACAACGCGTTGAGATGCGCTTTTCATAAAGAGGCAGGATATAAGACCGAGCATTGCAAGGCCCTTAAGTCTCACCTCGAGGAGATAGCCCAGTCTGGGCATTTGAACGAGTTTGTGGAGAAGAAGGTAGAGAAAACGACTGCTAATAGGGAGGCAAGACCCGACAACGTGCCCGACGATGTTGCTGGACATGAGTTCGCAGTAATTCACGGGGCCTCTGATGCCAGGAAGATCCAAGGAAATTCAGCTCGAATAGAGATGAAGAAACTTAAAGCGGTGATACAAGCTTTTCAGATCGATCCAGCAAAGTCACAGTCAGGAAAGCGTCGACGAGCAGACGACGTCAACTATAATAAGCATATTGTTTTCACAGATGAAGATCTGGTGGGAGTAAGAACCCCACATCACGATGCCTTGATCATTACCCTTAGAATAGCTAACTTTGACGTCGACAAGTTGCTCGTCGACCAAGGAAGCTCATCCGAGGTAATGTATCTCGACCTATTCAGAAAATTGAAGTTAAGCGTCGTCGACCTAAAGGAAGCTACCGTCCCTTTAGTTGGCTTCGTTGAAAAAATAACTATGACCCTGGGAAAGATTGTGCTGCCAGTATAAGCGAGAAACATCTCCAAGATGATTGAATTTTTAGTGGTCGACATCGACTCGCCATACCAAGCCATCCTCGGCAGGGGATGGCTCCATGCGATGAAGGCAGTCTCCTCGACCTACCATCAGAAACTCAAGTATGTAACTGAGCGAGGAGTAATGGAGATCCACGACGATCAAGCGATGGCAAGAAGGTGCTTCATAGCAGCCATCCGACCAAAGCCAGAGAAGAAGGCCGATCAGCCCAGTGAGAAAGCTGAAGAACAAGAAGGCCTGACACCTTCTAAATAGCAATTAAAGTACGGAAGACCTGGAGTAGAGGAGACTAGGCTCCTCCCCTCTGAAAGAGTCGTTGAAGACCTGGTAGAGGTTATAGCTGGTGATAGCGACACTAGCAGAGTTTTCTTGATTGAAGCCTCTCTCACTGTAGAATCGCTACAGCGGAAATATTGCTACTTCTCAAATAACATCAAATTTTAATTAATCCCAAATTTTAGTTAAACCCTAAAACATGCATCTAGATGATTTATCAAATAAAATATAGCATGCAGGATAAAATAAACAGTTTCAGGAAAAATCCCCCAAAGTGGCAAAACCTTTTATTTTCATTATAATATTGTAACATACAATTTCAGATTACAATGAAAACACAGTGACACAGAATTACCCGCAGGTGTCGGATCTGTAGTCGGCGGCTAGAAGTTTCCCTTTCCAGGAGGGCAGTAATGAAGAAGAGAAACGACTTCTCCACAAGTTTGTCGGCTGGAAGTTTCCTTTTCCAGGAGGGCAGCAATGAAGAAGAAAGACGGCTTCTCCATAAGGGTTGAACAAAAGCAGAGTTGTGTTCTTAGGTTACCAAAAAGATTCACAAAGGTTTGGCAATTGTGTGAATCAAAACATGAGTCTTGGGACTCAAAAATATGAAGACTAGAGGTATTTTTACTCTAAAAAACGTCTTCCAAAGTCTTATGAAACAGCTCCCCCGAAGTTGGTTTAAATAGGAAAAACACATGAAGAGTTTTGCAAAATAAAAACACTGAAAATTCTATCCAGCGTACAGGGACCCTGAACCGGTTCGGGTACCCTGCGAACCGGTTCGCCCCCGCAGAACCGGTTCGAGTTCGGGGAAACTCGCTGGGAACAGAGGCTAAACACCTAGAAAAATTCCACTATTTTCAATGTAAATATCTCCATTTTCAATGGGCCATAACTTGTTCACCGTAGCTCGGATTGAGGTGCCGTTTCTTCCAGTATCTTCGCTGCAACAAGCTCTTCAACTTTCCAGTTGATCAGTCCTCCGGAGGGTGGCTATAAAATTACCAAATTTCCCTTGAACTTCCTTATCAAGCCTTGTTTCACTGTTTTGACTTCTCTTGCGTACCACTTACATTACGAGCCTAAAATCATGGCACGTGAAGTCGTTGAGGCAGATGAGGGACACATGATGGAGATAATAAATGCTTGATTCCTGGAATTCGAATAGAGGCCGTCATGTGAGATCGTTAGGTGACGTGCCAAATGTAGCGGCGTACGACATACATAAATGTAACATGTTGGACATGAGAAAAATGTCCTTACACTCACTGACCAGGAACAGAAGGAATTGATAACTCTACTGAGACGCAACGTAGATGTTTTCACGTGGGAACCATACGATCTGCCTGGAATCGATCCTAGTATGGTTTGTCATCAGTTGCATGTCAATCCCCCCTTTAAACCAATCACGCAGAAGGCACGGCGAACTGCACCCGAGAAGGCAAAAGCTGTGGAGAAACAAGTAGAAAAACTGCTGGATGCAGGATCCATATGGGAGGTACAATTCCCCAAGTGGTTTTCCAACCCAGTAGTAGTTTCAAAAAGCAACGGGAAGTGGAGAGTTTGCATCGACTTCACTGACCTCAACTGAGCGTGCCCTAAAGACAGTTTCCCTCTTCCAAAAATTGACCAACTAGTGGACGCCACTGCAGCTCATGAACGAATGAGTTTTCTGGACGCATACTCAGGATATCATCAGATCCCTTTATATGCCCCAGACCAAGACAAAACAACATTTATCACCACAGTTGGGTTATACTGCTACAAAGTCATGCCCTTTGGGCTCAAAAATGCAGGGGCAACCTACCAGCGGCTAGTCACCAAGATGTTCAAGGACCAGATGGGAGACACCATGGAGGTCTACATCGATGACATGCTCGTTAAAAATAAGAAGAAAGAAGACCACCTCTCAGACCTGTCAAACACCTTTGAAATCCTCAGGAAATACCGAATGAAACTTAACGCGAGCAAGTGTTCGTTCGGTGTCCAGTCAGGAAAATTTCTTGGGTACTTGGTCAGTAAGAGAGGCATAGAGGCTAACCCGGACCAAATCGATGCGATTAACAGGGTACAACCTCCTCGAGCAATCCGGGACGTACAGAAGCTCACTGGTATGCTCGCTGCCTTAAATCGCTTTATCTCTAAATCCTCCGAGAAATGCAAACCTTTCTTCCAGCTTCTAAAGGGGAACAAAACGGTAGAGTGGAACCCAGATTGCTCGCAGGCATCGGTCGAGCTTAAAGCTTACTTAAGCTCTCCACCACTACTTGTCATACCACAGCAAACAGATTATTTGTACCTGTACCTCTCCATTTTCAACCACACTGTCAGCTCTACATTAATGTACGAAGTTGCAGGAATCCAGCACCCCATTTACTACATGAGCAAAACCCTGTTTGAGGCCGAGCAGAGGTACCTACCACTGGAGCAAATCGCCTTTGCACTAGTAGTGGCCTCAAGGAAGCTGAAGCACTATTTCGAAGCCCATACTATAATCATCCTTACATCGCACCCCCTTAAAGAAATCCTAAGGAAGGAGGATTTGTCAGGCAGATTATCTAAATGGTCAGTCGAGCTCGGATGATTTGATATCCAATTTTAACCAAGGAACTCAATCAAGGGGCAGATCCTTGCTGATTTCATAGCTGAATTCACAGGCGAACGGCCTTGCGACCCACCACAGCCAGCCAAACAAGAACAGAGCCACACGACGGAGGAAATCTGGAAATTATTCATTGATGGAGCCTCCAATTCAAAGGGGGTAGGCATAGGCATCGTACTTATCACTCCAAAAAATACGATCCTCGAGAAGGGAATCACGCTTGGATTTGAAGCCTCCAATAATGAAGAAGAATACGAGGCCCTGATAGCCAGCCTCCAGAAAGCACACGCTTTGGGAGCAAAGCAATTACAAGTGTTTGGCGACTCACAGTTAGTCTTCAATAAGATCATCGGGGACTATAATGCAAAAGACGAAAGGATGGCAACCTACCTCGTCTTAGCGAAGAGGCTATTGGCTGACTTTGAGGAAGTCAAACTCCAGCAGTTCCCCTGAGGATAGAACAGCCATGCTGACGCCCTAGCAGCCCTAAGCTCAGCAATCGATTCAGACTTTAAAAGAACAATCCCCATCGATTTCCTCGCTCACCCGAGCATCGACCGCAACAGCGAGCTACCAAGTATGGAGCAAGTGCTCCGAATTGAGTTCGCACCCAGCTGGATGGACCCACTAAGGGATTATTTGAAGGATAACACGCTTCCATATGATAAGAAGACTGCTCACCAGATTAGAGTCAAAGCTGCTCGCTTTCACTTATCTCTTGAGGGCAGGCTATACAAGAAATCATTTTTTGGTCCCTACCTTTAATGTGTTCACCCAATGGATGTCGAGCAAGTCCTACATGAGCTTCACGAAGGAATTTGTGGAAGATATATTGGAGGAAGATCTCTGGCTTTTCGAGCAATGAAAGAGGGTTATTGGTGGCCATATATGCAAATAGATTTTGCGATGTACGTACGCAAGTGCTTAAAATGCCAACTTCACGCCCCTATGGTTCACCAACATGCTAGCGACCTAAAATCATTATCCAGCCCATGGACATTCGCCCAATGGGGGATGGACTCGTAGGACCACTTCCTATCGCCACCGGCAATCGCAAGTATCTGTTGGTAGAAACTGACTACTTCACCAAATGGATCGAAGCAGAAACCCTAGCGAACATCCGTGATGCAGATATGATAAGGTTTATATGGAGAAATATAATCACCCATTTTGTTATCCCCAGAACCATCATCACCGACAATAGAACGCATTTCAAAAGCGACTCTTTTCAGAGTTTTTATAACGAACATGGAATCAGACACCATTTCAGCTCGGTGGCCTACCCTCAAAGCAATGGCCAAGCCAAGGCTTCCAATAAGACAGTGATCGACGGATTAAGGAAGCGATTGGTGCGAGCCAAAGGCGCATGGGTAAATGAATTACCACACATTCTATGGGCCTATAGAACCACTCCACGACGAGCAACGGGAGAAACCCCATTTTTGCTGACATATGGGATGGAAGCAGTTATCCCACTAGAAGCCGGCTTGCCAATAATGAGGTCCAACCTTATCGACCAAGGCCATAATGATGCAGCATTGCTCGCTGAGCTCGACCTAGACGACGAGCACCGAGAGCTAGCCCTAGTAAAACTAGCGAGCTATCAACAACAGCTCGCGAGGCACTATAACAAGAGGGTCAACCCGAGGACATTCCAAGTTGGGGACTATGTCCTAAGAAAACTCCTGGGCAGCGCAATGAAACCATCAGACGGCAAGCTAGGGCCAAACTGGGAAGGACCATTCAAGATAACAAGAGATAATCTGCAAGGCGCCTATCATTTAGAAACAATAGAAGGCAGAGAAATCCCCCGAGCATGGAACGCAGCCAATCTCAAGAAATTCTATTTTTAGACTCTTCTTTTATGCTTTTACGCAACCAATCTCAAGAAATTCTATTTTTAGATTCTTCTTTTATGCTTTTGTTGTGGAGCTATGTAATAACCCGCCCTTTTGGAGATGATTAAATTCTATAATTAAGTATAATTTGGAATTTGGAGAATTTCTCGAAATAGTGATTTCTGGGATTTTCGAGGATTTGATGATTTTCGAAGGGTGTTATAAATTATTTTGGGACCATATAGGTCGAGATATTTTATTTATATGTCGCCACGGAGTATAGCGACAAAAGAAGTGAGATTTTGAGTAGAACACCGCATTTAATTATTTTGGATTAGAATAGTGATTTGCGGTCAAGTACCTCGGATGGAAATTTCGACTGCGCCACGAGTCTCGAAATGTCCGAGATAGTTGGAAAAGAGTGTACGATTGTCGAAAATGAGTTTCGAATAAGTTTAGAGGTAAAAGTAACTCGTAAATTGGGTAAACGAGTCGTTTTTGGGTTTTAAGGGGTATAACCCCTTTCTTCTTATTTAAAGAGGGAGAAAGGGAAAGGAAAGAAGAAAGAAAAGAGAGAGAAGATAGAGAGGAAGGAGAAAGAGGAGAAGAAATGGGTGATCTCGGGCAAACTCCGCCGGATTCGACTCAAGGTCGTCGGATTTTATCCACGAGGCAAGTGTTTACTTGCTTTATTTACTTTTGTGCATTAATCTCATATCACATTTGGTATAAATATGATTTTAGGGTTAGAACCCTTAAAATAAATTGGGTAAAAGTTGATTATGAGTTTACATATTGATGTAGTGTAAACTCTTAATGATATTTAGTGTTAAAACCATGTTAATGGAGTATAAAAATGGGTTGAAATATTAAGTTGGGGTTTTTATGGTTTTAGGATTTAAAACTAAGAGAAATGATTTAATACCCCAAAATAATTGATGTGTTAGTTGTAAAACATAGATTAGATGTTTGTTTGAGTTGTTGGATAAGATTAGAAACAACAAAAATGGAGAAAAATGGAGTTTGGGAGTTTGGGGAAGATAATGAATAGTGAACCCGTAGCCTTTGGGGTCATTTTCGGCCAAGAAGATAATTGATTTAGCTTTCGGCCAAAACATGAAAGTTGTATATATTTTCGATACGGTCGCGTGGGCTCTGACCGCGTATTTTTCTAAATTTTCTACGATTTGATATGATTTTTACAAGATGACAGCTCCGGGTTGAAAGTACCAACTCGAAAATCAAATCGGGAATTGGAAAAATAAAGGCTAGAAATTATTGTGTAGATGTTTGGGATGATTTTTGGTATAGAGTAGAAACCATGAAAATGAATTTGGATTGATTTTTGGGTATTTTGGAGTTTGAGAAATCGCCCAAACTGTGACCCTCGAACAGGCCGAATCGATTCGGGTACAGGCCGAATCGATTCGGGTACAGGCCGAATCGATTCGCCTAAGGGGAATTGGGTCTCTGCAATGGGCCGAATCGATTCGGGTACAGACCGAATCGATTCGCCATTTACAGACCTGTTTGCAGAATACTTTCCGAATCGATTCGGATTGGGAACCGAATCGATTCGCCCACCCGAATCGATTCGCTAAAGGGGCGAATCGATTCGCTTAGGTTAGAATTTCTAGTTTTCTCCCTTTAAGAGTATGGGGAGTTGAATTACCAATTAGGATAATTTGGGGGTATATATATATATATATATACTTCACTTATAGAAGAATAGTATCATTGGAGATATCCAATAAAATCCTTAGAATAGGATTGAAGTATATAGTGATTATTAAAGTAAGAAATACTTTGGATTTAGAATCATGCAACCATGAAAGCATGATTACGATTCCTGGAGGGAATCTTTGGGATATTTAGTCATCGCTAGATGCTATAGGCCACTAAGGCCGGTTATATATATTCCAGGAAGAAAATATAGGATATGTATATACTGTGTGTTTTAGGTATATATATATGATGATGGAAATGATTTTGAAAATATATAAATGAATATTTTCAAAATGGAAAAATAAATGTTTTTCATAATTAATAAAATATGGATTACACACCTCTCTAAATCGCTATCATAAGGGAAGTTGCGTTCGTATGGTGAAGCCCCCTGGCTAATGATGCAGGGTGGATATAGTCCTATAGGCCATGTGAGCGTTTGTTGTTATATTTTCTGCGCTGGTTAGGAGATTCCGGGTGTGGTCTTGACTATCCCGCAGGCACATGGTCGCTTCCCGACGTCTTTCGTTATAGGATCCCAGGTTGTCTTGGAGGCCCTGGAAGATGATAGCCATTTAGGGGCGCGCACAGTGGAGAAATCCGGACGGGCGGTCTTAGAACGCGTTTATATTAAAGCAGTTCATAATAATGGATTTGCTTTAATTACATTTCCTGGATATAGGAAGGGAAATGGGTTATATATAAATTGGCTTCGATAACACTTCCCGGATGGAAGAATGGATGTGGAAGCATATGTTTTGATCAAAGCATTTTTATGATAATGAAAATGTCTTTGAATACATCTCCTGAGTATAAAAAGGGAAATGGGATAATTGATAAAGGAAAAGCTTTTTATGTTAATAAAAATTGGCTTTAAAAAAGTATATGGTTTGTTAAAGCAATTCATGTTAATGAATTGGCTTTTATAAATACATTTCCTGGATATGAGAAGGGAAATGGAAGTTTTTGAAATGAAAAGGATAAGTATTTATAAATACTTTATATATCAAGAAATCCTCAGTCCGGGAGATATTTATATTATCCGGAAGTATATTGTAAATGTATGTATATGTATAAATTGGGTGCCGAGGGTCTAATGAATCCCGACGATCGACCGTGCCGCATAGTAGTGTATCGGGGGGGGGGGTTCCTTGTTTGGATTTCGCTTCGCCAGACACCCCACGCACGAATATGGCACTGTGTTGAGACTGGGGAGAAGTTTAATCCTTAGTGCTCTTATATCATTAAATGTTTATGGTATATATATATTATATATCTTTCTGTATTGAGGGACTGGCGGATCTCAAAGATCGACCTTGCTGCATAGTAGTGTATCGGGGGGGTTCCTTGTTTGGATTTCGCTTCGCGAGACACCCCACGCACGAATATGGCACTGTGTTGAGACTGGGGAGAAGTTTAATCCTTAGTGCTCTTATATCATTAAATGTTTATGGTATATATATATTATATATCTTTCTGTATTGAGGGACTGGCGGATCTCAAAGATCGACCTTGCTGCATAGTAGTGTATCGGGGGGGTTCCTTGTTTGGATTTCGCTTCGCGAGACACCCCACGCACGAACATGGCATAGCGTCGAGATTAAAGTGAAGTTAGCACTTAGTACATCTATTTGACTATCTAGGTTAGATAGTGGTTGGGTATTAGACTAGTTTAGCAGGGTAGCTTGACTAGGATGTTTTTCGGGATGCGCTAGGTGTGCACTGTTAGAGGAGAGGTGAGGGGTATCTCATGAGAGTGCGATACCAATTTAAATATGAGATAAAACTATT
Source organism: Sambucus nigra (assembly GCA_949130495.1). Classification (NCBI taxonomy): domain Eukaryota; kingdom Viridiplantae; phylum Streptophyta; class Magnoliopsida; order Dipsacales; family Adoxaceae; genus Sambucus; species Sambucus nigra. The sequence continues at coordinate 102,722,010 of OX422208.1, forward strand.
TTTTCTAAAAATAAAGCATTTATGCACTTGCAAAATATTTTCAAAACATTCGGGCTCTGACCCGTTTGTCTACTCTCCTTTCTTTCTCTATACTATATATGTATAGGTGTCCAGACACAGGGACGCCTGGATGGAAACTCTTTCGAGTCAGACGTCTGCTGCAGCAGCTGTGGATGCTTGCAGGTTATCGGTAGACGTTTCTTTCCTTGTACTCTAGATAGGAGATATTGTATAAACACTCGAGCCAATGGCCCAATTGCATTTATTTATTCTTTTGTACAACATTCGATATGGTTGTATATTTGGACCGAGTGTTCGGTTATTTTAGTTCCTTTCATTTCCATTTCAGTTCATTACGCATTTAATTGTGAATGTTTTAATTTGTGCGCTAAAAAGAGTAGTTAGATAAAAGTTTTTTAACGGCCACCTAATAGGATTTTAGTAATTAAATGGATTTTCGACAGTGATGTTAAGGATGATCCATTTGTGACTCCTGTTTTAATTTAATATTGGAGTGATCGCCCGGTATCTTATTAGGCGGGTTGTTACAAGCTATTAGTTTATTTTCCTTGTCATTAATGAAAGCTGTTTAACGGCTGCGTTCTAATGAATAACAGTCATATAAGCTTTATCACACATCTTTTCCAAATGATAGGCAGATTGGTCATTACACCATAGCAGGGAAATCACCCTCCTCAGGCTTTCGTTATGAAACACGAAAGACCTCTTAGCATTGCCCATGGCAATATATGAAGCCCTATAGGAGATCCTTAGGCAGTATGGCCAAATTAAAGTTGGTCGCCAAACCATCTTTGGTTGAATAAAATCCTGATCGGATAGAGCGTCCAACACCAGGTGTGTCCTCACCAATTGCCACACTTAGGCCTAAGGTAGTGTGACGACACGACCTAAAAGGTAAATTGGTGCACAATGGTACCTCGATAGTGTAATGGACTGGAAGGACACTAGTATGATAATACAAATTTAGAGATCATAAAGGAGCGAGAATATGGAAAATATAATACACTTGTTTAGTCGGCTAAAATAGCCCAAAACATAAATTTTATATTAATCAACCATATTTACAACAAGTACAATACATGTTTAGTCGGCGAGCTCGCCCAAAACATTGACGTAACATCACTACAACACAAAATACATAGAGTATCTACTGGCAAAATCTCAGTGGGGATGAGGCCTCTGAACGAGATAATAAGCCACTTGAGCCCTTCGACCATCATCAGGAGCAGGAACCTACTCTTCCTCGACTTCGTTAGCATCTGACTCCAATAGCTGCCGAGGGATAGCATCGATGGGTATCCACTGATCATCTCTTCGGAAGGGATTGGGCATCCGAGTGGAAGGAGATATTTCGTGGCGATACCAGAGCATAGAGTTCGGTGGAACCTGCATCTCCTTCAAAGAACTCAACCACCCCCTGATGAAGGCGAGCTCCTCAAATTCTATCAGCCTCGTCGGAGCATCCAGCCAACCCTGGTCATAATCATCGGCCCATACTCGTCGAGGTCCTTTTTTAAACAGACGCTGCAGCCAAGTAACATCCCTTTGGAGCCCGACAACAATCACATATGCTCGCTGGACGTCACCTCGGAGCTCTTCCATTTCGCTATCTGAACGCTTGGTGCTCCTGCCAGCTCGCGTAACGAATGGACCAGTGGAACCTCGCAGCATAGGGGGAACGTCGCTCGAGCCAACCCTAGCTCGCGTCGATGAAGAACCTTATAGTACAGGGGAACGTCGCTCGAGCCAACCCTATCTTGCGTTGATGAAGAGCCTCGCAACACTGGAGGAGCGGTGCTCGGCGCATGCTCCGTAAGACGCGAGACCTCTTTCCTTAAAGCTTTATTTTCTTGCTGAAGCATCTCACCAACCTAGTTGATCTCAGAAGCATCGAGAAGATTTGTCCTCAACGCATTCACCTCTTCTTGCACTGAAGCACCAACCTCTTTCATCTCCTGGAGCCTGTCCTTCAACTTGGCCACAAGCTCAGACTGATCCTTATACTTTTGATTCCTTGACCTAAGAGATTTGCAACGCCTAACAAAGTCCTGGCGAACCTGAGGACTGGCATTGGGACCAAGAGTCCTGCCCAAATGAGATGTGGCAGGAATATACTCTTCTACATCAGTCAACTACAAGACATAAAAGGGTAATGGAAAAGAAAAATCAATCAGTGCACTGGGAAAAAAGAAACCTTTTCATTGATAAGGGTTAAAAGTACATCGAGAAGCAAAAAGAAAATTTACAAATAGAAAAAGCAAAAATACAAGGTAGTCCTAGAAGTAAAAACTAACTAGCAATCTCAGGTTGCCCAGAAGTCGATGGTTGTTTCCCTTTATCAGCATCAGCAGGAGCACCGCCCTCAGCAGGGGTAACCTCTGTCGCCACAGCAAGGGGAACGTCAGCAGAGATTGTCTGGGAGACAGGGTCAGCGACTTTGATAGCTGAGGCAGGGACTTCATCTACAGTGGGCTTCGAACCCGGGTTATGCTCGTCAAACAGAGGAGAGTCTATATCAACACCAACAACTAAGAGGGCCTTGTTCCCGCCCTTCTTGAAGTTCAGACGACTAATATAGCCTATTTGAACCTCAGCATCCTCGTATGATGCAGCCCAACTAAAGTTATATGAGTCTTCCTTGGCAGTGACTGTCTCAGACGCCTTCTTTTTTAGCTCCTCGAATAGCACTCTGTTCTCTTCCACGATAGCCAGTTTGCTCGAGCAAACCAGGTCGTAGGCTTGTCGCAGCTCTTTCAACTCTTTAACTGCCGCGTCCTTCTCCCGGTTGGCAGTAACAAGAGCCAGATCGGATGATATTAGAGCAGCATCAACGGCTTTAAAACCAGCCTCGAGCTCTGTACCCCTCAACCTCAAGGCTTTATTTTGTTGCTCCAGCTCACCATTTCTCTTCACCAGCTCATCGCGAGAACGATAGAGCACGACGAAGTCGGTCACAAACTGCAGGAAGAAGAAGACATTAGAAGAAGGAAATAATGGAATTCATTAAAACATTAGAGAAAAGAAATAGTCTTACCAAAGCTAGCCTCTGGCTAGCCTGTAGGGCCAGTTGATCAGACCCCAGCGCCCTTTGGCGATCAACAGGAAGAACTGCTCTCTCGAGCAGCGCGGGGGACAACTGAGGAGAAATTGCAATAGAAGCCCCCTCGGGCAGTGCAGACACCGGGACTAAGGCCTGCCCAGCCTTCGTTCTCAATTCCATCCTCCTCCTCTCCTCCTCTTTCTTATTCACTGTCTTCTTCCTCTCCTCTATCCTCTTCTTCTCCTCTACCTTCTTTTTCTCCTCCATCTTCTTTCTCTCCTCCTCCTTTTTTCTCTCCCTCTCTCTCACCTGCTCTTCCTCTCTCCTCTTCTTCTCCTGCTCCTAAGCAGAAGACCGAGAACCAGTAGCCACGGCTCCAGAGCTAGACTTCTGCTTTTTCGACCTCTGAGCGAGGAGCACGTGATCATCATCATCATCATTGTCCCGAATTATATTCTTCCTTGGAGGAACCATCTCCTCTCTTGAACTTTTGGATGTGCTTGACGACTCTCAAACTTTAGAAACTTTCCCACGTTTAGAGGAATTGCTACTACTGGAGCTCTCTTCACCCAAATTTCCTCCAGTACCACCTACGATATCGCTTTCAGAGCTGCTCTCCTCCTCGTCCAATTGGATAGGATCCGCAACAGTCTCTTCAGAGGTATCAAACTCAGGGATACTGTCCATTGGCCTCGCTATAAAACTGGATCCAACGTTCTTATATTCGAGCAGAAAAGCAGCGGATCGGGGATGCTCGTCGTCAGCTAAAGGCTCCCTGATATTCCAAGCCTTGACCAATTCAGAGAGACGAACCTCGCTGAGAGAAGGTTCCAAACTCTTCGACCTCGCTGAAGAAAAATCAAAAAAATCACAAATCAACAAAAATAAAAAGAGCAGAGCAAAGTCTACCTATGTATTCTTCCCCATAAAAGGGAACAGAGAACCTATCAGACCTCGAACCCTGAAACTGGGGAGAAAACTGTCAGTTTCTAACAAGGAAACCTTCTTGACAATAGTCCTTATGGGAATCAGGTAGGTTTATTACCAACACCCTATCAGGGCTCCTAGCTTTGAGATAGAGGACACCAGAGCTAGTTCGAGAAAAAGAGTAGCAAAAGTAGACCTCGGCAAGCCATAACTTGGTACCATATAACTGATTTATTCTATGGACGCCATTAATTATCTTCCACGCATTGGGCGAACACTGTGCAGGAATAATATTGAAACAACTAAAGAAGTGCAAGAACAAATTGTTAGGAGGAAAAGTGAGTCCCCCCTGGGAAAGTAACAAAACATGGATCCAATGGGCGTCATTTATCTCTCTAACGTTTCTAGGGGGAGGCACAACACTCAATCTCTACCCACTCTGGGATGTTATAAAACTTCCTAAACTTGGGGACCGACCTATTCCCAATCTTTGCCATTAAAAAACCCTAGAAAACTACAAATTCAAAGAAAAAGTACAAAGAGAAGGCACAGGAGACTTACAAGATGGAAGTTCAACTCGAACGATGAAGAATCACGAGCACAAATAACAAGGAAGCAATGAGAATGGAGACTGAGAGAAGAAAGTGTGAATCGCTAGAGCTCACAGGAAATGGAAGAATGCTGAGAAGGTCAAAACGACGGTCGAAAAGTGACTACTCTAAAAAACCTTTAAGTATTGCTAATCATGGTGCATAAACCACGAAGCGGGTGTCGCCAGAATCAGTTTCCCAACTTTTGAAGAGTTGCACAATGTACGAAAAAACCATTATAGCAAATAATTTAAATTTATTGAGCCCAAAGTATGGCCCAACAAACTTAGAGGAAATTATGGGTACCCGAAATTAGAATAATGGGCCTGGACGAGTAGCCCAATGTTGACGGCCCAAAGTCCAGACCCCTCATCTCTTAACTGATCATGTTCCAGTCTCCTCCCACGTTCCCCTTAAGAGAGGTTCTAGGGAGAGATAGAAAATGTGGGGGAGTCCAACACCCCCACTTACTAAAATGAACATGTATATATTGAACCCTAGGTCCGGGGCAAAGGACAAGTGGTATTTTTCTATAACCACTCTCCGGAGTATATAGAAATAACATTGACTGCACCATCGTGGACGTAGGCACATCCTTGCTGAACCACGTACATCATCTATTGTGTGACTGCCATTTTACCTTCCTTATTCCTGCTTGGTGATTGATTTTCTCTTATCTATTTGTGTTGCATAATAATTGTCACCACACCCTCCAATCAATCTTTTTCCATCCTTAAATGGTCTACCCGGCGACAAATTCACTATGTCCTATTCAACACCGATTCCAACGTTCAAGAACTCTATACCTTGTGCAATTTTCGTCAGGCAAGAGAATATACCTTGTTTATGCGTAAAACCACTCTAGGTATATGACTAAGTGATACTCTTTTCTATCTTCCTAAAAATGTGGGTTTCTCCCTTGCCTAGGGATATCTTATTACATAGGTCTCCCCTACCTTCCCACTCCCTATGGTGGAGGTAGTTCTCTTTAATATACATATAGTCAGACTGTTTCCTTTCTCAAACGAATTTCAGTTCACTAGATTTTTCCACTTATTCTCTGACTGCCCCGCAGACGTACATTCAATATGTTTATTTACACATCCCTTTTATTTAAGACGACTCTGAAATCACACTAACCAGAGCGCCCATACACCTTATATCCCGTGCTTAACTGCACAAAAATTACTTTAATTAACCAGGGTGCCCATACACCCTGTCCCCGTGCTCAACTGCACGAAAGGTGCCCGAGTATGCTAGCCGTAACCCGTAGTATAACTTCCAACCCATAGTCATATCACATACATGAATAATAATGGGGGTACCTAACCTATGTACTAACGACCAAACATCTGCCCACTTCCAACGTTGCGCTAAGTTTCATGCATGTGACGTCTTGCAAAGCGAAATCCAAACAAGGACCCCCCCGATACACTACTACCTAACATTGTCGATCGTTGAGATCTATTAGACCCTCAGTCTATAGCACGTACACCCAAATACTTATCTCTTAACACAAAAGTATACACGCCTACTCTTATGATATAAAAGACAATATAAAATACTGCGACCTTACTATCACTAGTTCTTGTGCAAAATAAATCCCGAGTTATCTCTCCCCGCTCGAAAATAATATTAACCGCCCTGAATCGCTTCAGTATACATACCTTCTTACTGGGAAAAATATAATAATACAAGACATTCTTATATGTTGTAATACCTCGTGATTTTTGGGACAATGAATTAATTATTTTGGGGAGAAATAAATATTATTTTAATTGGAGAATAATTAAATTTGCATTTGAGGACAAAATTTTAGGATGTTATAAAGTAATTCGAACAATTATTCTGAGTGTGCGGTTGATTCCGGAAGGATCGAAATAGTCGAAATGAATGTACTTGGGTCTTATTTGGGTTCCGAAACATTTATAAGTTCGTTTGACTCGAATTGGAGTAACCGAGTCATTTAAAGTGTCTGTGTGTGTTATCATTTAAAGTTGGGTATTTTGGAGATAAGGCTTATTAAGCCTACGGGAGATAACAATCTCATTTGAGATTAAGAGAAATCCCTAGAGAGAGAGAGAAGAGTAAAGGAAGAAGAGAAAGAGAAGAAAATCTTTGATATTCCGGCCAATCCGTGATTTCGAGGAAGATTAAACCTCTACAACTTTGAGGCAAGTGATTAAACTTTCTAAATAATTATTGTGTATAATTTATTTCATGATTTGTGGATAAAACTATGGATTTTGGGTTAAATATGTAAAACCTAGATTTTTGGATAAATCTTGCATTTGAGATGTATATATTGATTTGAGGATATATAATTAGTTGGGTTGGGTTATATAATGAGTTTTGATGTTAGTTATATGTTTTTGTTGAAGAAAAATGGTGGAATATGATAAATAGGATTTTTGGGATTTTGGCTTTTGGAGAAAAATAGCCATTTTCGTAGATGCCCAGGTCTTTTGGATCGAATAGATTCGCATTGGGGGCGAATCGATTCGCAGGGCCGAATCGATTCAGAAACAGGGCTATTTTTGGCAGAGGTTTTCTAGGGTGAGTTTCGCTCCGTTTTGTTTGGGTTTATCGATTGGGAACCTTTATATAACTTATGAAAAGTATGTTTTGGAGACTTTTACGGAGTTTCCCTTATGACAAATTGTTGGGGTCATATTGACTTATTCCGAGAGAATATCGATTGTAGAGTATCGTATCGACTAGTGGGAAATCCCACTATCATTGAGATTTCTATTTGGAGATAATTATGGGTTTATAAGAGAGAGGCATGATGCGTTTAGAGATGTTGGACTTTTGATTGAATCACAAATGTGATAATGTTAAGGGTTCATATGATTGATTGAACCGTAGTATGGATTGGGAATAATGATTATGATCGATGTACATACATATATAGAGAGTATCCTTAACGCTTGTTGAATTGGGAGATTAATCATAATAATAGAAGTGATGGGTGAGCTTCAAGTGAGAGATCGTATCGTGTATATAAAGTGGGGAAGTTATGCGAGTTAGCTACCATTTGTATATCGGGAGTAATATATACTTATAAAAGAAATAATTTCTTTTATATATGCGAGAGCTAAAAGAGTATGTATATCTATATTACGTGACATAAATACCTTGTGTGATGGTTTGTATTTATATGATGTGATAGTATATGTATATCTATTGTGAATGATATATGTATATTTATGTGAAGCATGCCCTCTAATGCTATCATGGGAAGTTGGGCGATGTGGGTGAGGCCCCTGGCTTGAAGAGCAGGGAACGTATAGTCCCCAGGTCATAGCGTCCATTATTATTGTGTGATTTTTTATTAGGGGTGAGACCTAGTGGGTATGTTTTGTCTCATTTTCGGGGAGGAACTATGACCACTTCCCATAGGTTGTGAATTTGTTTATACCAAGGCGGTGTGATATTCCGACCTTTGGTAACCAGGATGTTATGTGAGCGATTCCCTGGTAGATGATAGCATTGAGAAACTTCATCCTCGAGTTATAGCTCGCTGGGATGGTTATTATACTTGTGTGTATAGTATATTAGGTGTATATGATTATGAGATATCATATATTTATATCTAGATTAAAGAGATATAAGAATAATGATTGAATCTCATTTCGGGAGATTTTATTCGGACTTAAATTGTGATGAGTATATTAAAGTGTATATGATATGTATATATCTATATAATCTATATGAGTATATGTATTACGTTGGGTACCGAGGGCACAATGGACCTCAACGACCAACATTGTCAAGGAGTAGTGTATCGGGGGATTCCTTGTTTGGATTTTTCTTGCGAGACGTCCCACGCACGAAACACAATACAATATTTGGAGTGGGGATAAGTTTAGTCCTTAGTACTCAGATTTATATATTAGTATATCTCGACAATCGACAGTGTCAAGTAGTAGTGTATCGGGGGGTTCCTTATTTGGATTTCACTTGCGAGACGTCCCACGCACAAAACGCAGTGCACTGTTGAGAGATGGGAATAGTTTAATTATATATATTAATTAAGTAATTGGGGTTATATGCATCGTGCATTGAGGGCATAATGAATCTCGATAATCAATATTGTCAAGGAGTAGTGTATCGGGGGGGTTCCTTGTTTGGATTTCGCTTGCGAGATGTCCCACGCACGAAACGCAGTATTGAGAATTGGGAAACATTTAGTCCTTAGCATTTAGATGCTAATAACTCATATATGTAAATAACTAGAATCTGAGAAATTCTAGTAAGAGAATACGTATATGTATAATTATATGTTAAGTAAGTGACGCACATTTGGGGATTATTGGTAGAATTGGAAGTTGATGGTTATGTTTTAGATGGAAGTTTAAATGAGTATAAATTTTGGGTGTAGGTTAGATTATTTTGCCCCTAGATAGTGTTGGCCAGATATTTGAGGATCATGTGCATACGTTTAGGTGTGCGCTTTAGTTGAGAGGTGAGTTGGATTTTTCTGGATAATGCGACTCCACTTTAATCAGGTTATAATGCATTTATAATTATTATGCATCTTAATACACTTGCTAAAAAAAAAATTCACCTCGGGCTCTGACCCGTTTATATTTTCTTCTTGCTATATATATTTTATTATTTTAGGTGTTCCTCCACAAGGACGCCATCGATGTTGTCGATCCAGTGCACTCGTAGAGCTGTGGCAGTAGCGGACTGTTGTGGGATTTTGATATGGTCGTCTCCTATCTTTTATGTATGTAGATTAGGATTCAGTTTGTATATCAGGTTTACACCCAAGAGTTATAGTTGTAGCATTTTGTTTATATTTATTTTTCTCAGGACTGTTGTATTGTCTGTAACCCGACAGCTTATTCAGGTATTTTATTTTGTGAACTTATGTGTAATTCAGAAATTCTTCTTTATTATCATTATGAGCATATGATATCATGTTTACTAGTTATTATGTTGTTGGTTGGTTATTGCTTTATATGTTTTAAAAAATTTTGGCACCCTCTTTTTGTAGTAATGGGTAGTGTTGACGCAAAAATTCTTCATCTATGAGGACCAGTCAGAAAAGGACACATGTCATCCTACGTGGCAATATTTATACTTATTCGTCACTCGAGGAGAGTTGGTCGGCACCCGAGGAGAGTCAGTCGTCACCCGAAGAGAGTTGGTCGGCATACCAACTAACACATAGCATACCAAGCAACTCAAGGAAGATCAACCATCCTAGAAGACCAACAATTAGATTCATTGTATATAGACATAAATGTCTGAATGTATAAAGACATTGTATCTCTTTAACTCCCATCACTATAAATACATGTATTCCCTTAGCCAAAAGGGAGAGACAACTAAGAAACACCATACACACTCTTTCTCTCTCTACACCATATTGTGTTATTGTAAACCCCTGGGAATAAAATAACAGTGGACGTAGGCTCTATTCATAGACGAACCATTTTAAAAACCTTTTGTCTCTTATATGTTTTATGTCAATGTTTATCTTCATCTTCAATCTCATCCTCATCATTTATCTACTGTTGACGCCACTAAAATGGCAGAGGCCATTTTTTGTCTTCAACAGATTGGCGCCGTCTGTGGGAACGTGTTACAAGCATTGTTGTCCATCAAAAACTAAGTTTTATATTTTCTCTATGTATAATCAATTATATATTATACATATATCTTTTGATTCAATCATGATTTTTATGTTTATATACATAAATTAATTGTCCAATTTTTATTTGCAAAATATTGCATATCGTGATTTTAAAATCATAACTGTTAGATTAATTCTTATTTAAAAATCTGAAAAATAGTGGATTTCATAAATCATAACTTTTTGCTTGATTCTCAAGTTTTAATTTTATATCATGGAATAAATATTTTAAATGATTACATATACCAATATATACGACGGTGGTAAGATTTGATAATTTTCATTATAAATTTTGTAAGATCTTTGATGTCTATTCAAATTCCCATCATACTTTTAATCAAAGAATGGGCAAAGGTTAAAGACAATAAAAAATTTTCTCATGAAAATCATGACCCAGATCTATTTTCTCTCTCTTCAAGTTTGAGTCTTTTGGCATTCATTTTTATGAGCTATACACTTAATTTGGTTCGCATGCCATCCAGGTTAATAAAGTCTCATTGATTGATTTTTATATAAATTTGGATTCGAGATAATCTGGTCAGCCATCCATATTGTTGGTCGGCATCATCTTGGGCCATCTTTTATTAAAGGGAAGCTTAACCAGACCACTTTTATTTGTCGAAAGATCCATCAACAATGTTGAAATAATTTTATCCAACTAAGAGGTATCTTATTGTTGGTTGGAGACCCATATTGTAGCTCGGTGGAACCAATTGCAGGTCGACGATCATCTACTTCTTGATCGGCGACATCTCAGTCTTGTTCGAAGGGTCCAATTTACTGGTCGGTAACTATCCAACCATCCACTTCTTGGTCGACGACATCTAATGTTGTTCAGTGACCATCCAACAGCTGGTCGGCAATATCATTGCACCATTTTTGTTGATCAGCGAAATCGCTCTGCTGGTCGGGGACCATTTGCTTCTTGGTCGACACCATATATTCTACATGATGAGACGTCCCCAAATGTTGGTCGGCAGCAGTAGAATCTTGGGGGCTCGGGAAGCTTATTAAAATTCCATAGGGACGAGATTCAATCCCGATAAAAGCTCATCTACAATCGTAAACCTCTGGAAACTATTATTGCTCGACATCAGGTAATTTTGCCTCGACATATCAGCCAATATATATTATTTCATTTTTTGAAATTAATATTTTTATTTCTCAAGCATATAGATATCATATATTGATTGAATGAGTAAATTATTCTCATGACTAATCAATTCAGTCTACACCTATAGTAGAGCAAGTTATTAATTTTTACAGGTACAATATTCAACTCCGACGAATGCTCGGAAATAATCTTAAACTTCTGGAAACTATTATCATTGCTCAGCATTATAAAATTTCGCCTCAGCAAGGAACTATATATTTTATTATTGCTCTGACCTATGCTCAAGCACGAATTATTTGTATATATCCGTTCAGATTCATATTCTATATTCATCTCATCATGGAGCTCGACGAGATATATATTCACCTCCAAAGAGATCTGCAACTTTTATTATATTTTACCCCTAACGGACAGTTGGTCTGGGTCATTCTTATTTATATTCAGGCTCAGCAAAGTTCTCAGCCATATTCTTATATTGTGAAAAATATTATCCTTATTCGGCATTATGCAATTTTGCCTCGACAGATCAGCAAGACAGTTTATTATTATTCTAAATCATTCTTTATGTCTATGCATATTTTATATTTATCTCAGCATGGAGCTCGAAAAATTTCTTCTCTCTCTATATATTCAGCTTCAAGGAAGTCGTCAACATGTATTATCTTATTCCCAACAATCTGTTGGTCAGCTCCGAGGAGGTCTCCATCATTTATTATATCTTATTCCCAACAATCTGTTGAGGAGGTCTCCAGCATTTATTATATCTTATTCCCAACAATCTGTTGAGGAGGTCTCCATCATTTATTATATTTTATTCCCAACAATCTAATGGTTAGCTCCGAGGAGGTCTCCATCATTTATTATATCTTATTCCCAATAATCTGTTGAGGAGGTCTCTAGTATTTATTATATTTTATTCCCAACAATCTGTTGGTCAGCGCCGAGGAAGTCTCTATATATACTCAATTACCACCAACTCCGGTTGTTCGGGAACTCAATTACCACCACCTCCGGTTGGTTGGGAACTAAATTACCACCAACTCCAGTTGGTCGGGAACTTAATTACCACCAACTCCGGTTGGTCGGGAACTCAATTACCACCAACTCCGATTGGTCGGGAACTCAATTACTACCAACTCCGGTTGGTCGATAATTCATTAACTACCAACTCTGGTTGGTTGGTACCAAACTAGGCAAGAAGATGGATGACCTCCCGGGGCATCCACTGTCTAGGCAACAAAGTAATGTTAACGGGATTACTACAACTAAGCAGGAATATGGGATGAAAATCATTCCATTGCTTAGGCCTAAAGAGTGACAAGTCACTATAATTAAACAGAAGGTGGAGCAAGTTTCATTGTCTATGCAAAATAGGATAATTTTGTCCTTCTACATATATATTCATCAGCAAACAACAAGGAAAGCATCTTACAAAGTATTTCCAAGAAAATTAAAATACAAACATGCAAAGATCTCAGGGAATCATTTCAGGGAACATTTCTCCGGCCTTATTTTTCTAGCAAGACCAACATACTTCAAGGCCGAGAAAGCATTCAAAGTTCATATTCCACGCTTGGGGGCTTCTATTACAGATATAGTTGATTCATTCGATGGCACATTCTGATAACATCATGCAGTCGAGCATCAAATTTAACTCCACAAAGTTACATGGTCGGGGCCCCGACCAATCATCATTCAGGAGTTATTTCTTTTTCTCAGGAATTAGTTTTGATATTGAAGTTCAGGAGGCATATTGAAGTTCAGGAGACATATTGAAGTTCAGGAGGCATATTCAGGAGTTATTATGCACATTCAGGAGTCAGATTCAGCATCTAAATCACTGAGATCTTTACTATTACTGTTTCGACCAATATTGAAGAAGAAGTTGTATGAAAATGTTTCGAAGTCCACCACTAGATTAGTACTAACAACATTGAAGAATTGGATTAAAAAGCTAGTATGTTACTCGACAAAGTATTCAGAGGAGCATAAAGCAGAAAAATCAAGCACGTGAAGTTAGCACTCAGTTGTTCGGCACAGGAGGCAGTTGGTCGGCTAGCAAACCAATCAACATACTTGAAGATTACGACAAGCAACAAGTTGCATACTATAGCATGGATGCATCCAAATTCTCAGGGGTGATACATAGCACACGTTCGCTTGACGAACAGAGTTCCACAAAAGAGATATTAGCAACCATCGATCAGCCTGCATCATATGTCATCCAAGAGTTAGTGCACTTTATGTTGAACAAATTAAGAAGGCAGATCAAGAATTTCACGAGCACTAAGCAACACTGCAGAATAAATACTCCATCCTTTTAGTGAACCATCAAGCATGGAGCATTGGGGGCTTCTGTTGACGCAAAAATTCTTCATTTACGATGACCAGTCAGAAAAGGACACATGTCATCCTACGTGGAAATATTTATACTTATTCGGCACCCGAGGAGAGTTGGTCGGCACCCGAGGAGAGTTAGTCGTCACCCTAGGAGAGTTAGTTGGCATACCAACCAACACATGGCATACCAAGCAACTCAAGTAAGATCAACCATCCTAGAAGACCAACAATTAGATTCATTGTATATAGACATAAATGTCTGAATGTATAAAGACATTGTATCTCTTTAACTCCCATCACTATAAATACATGTATTCCCTTAGCCAAAGGGGAGGGACAACTAAGAAACACCATACACACTCTTTCTCTCTCTACACCATATTGCGCTATTGTAAACCCCTGGGAATAAAATAACAGTGGACGTAGGCTCTATTCATAGCCGAACCACTTTAAAAACCTTTTGTCTCTGATATGTTTGATGTGAATGTTTATCTTCATCTTCAATCTCATCCTCATCATTTATCTGCGCCATTTTAGTGGCATCAATAGGTAGTTAGCTGTGTTTATTTTTGTATCATCAGTAGATGCCGAGAATGATCCACTTGAGATTCTTGATTATTTTAGTATAGGGCTGGCCACCCATTATTATTTTAAGTGAGGTGTCACAGGTGGTATTAGATCATCAGGTTCTAGTGTCTTTAGGCTCTGTGTGGGTTTTCTGTGATCTTTCGTAAGCATTCTTGATGTAGAGCCCTATTATTAGGACTGTTGTGTTCACAAGTCTATATTTTCTTCAGCGATGAGAAATAATTTGAATGGCGTTCTGATACACTTGTTCTTGTTTCAGATGCCACCGAAGATAGGTAGTCCAGGCAGGGGAAATAGAGGGGTTGAGAGTATAGAACCCCAAATGCCTCAAGTGACTATGACCACAACTGAAGTTACCAATATTATAGCACAAGCAGTAACTGCTGCCATTTCTGCGATGGTGCATCAATCTGCAGCTCAAATAGCCCAAGCCCACTCAGGGTTGCCTACGTGGGAGGGAGTATGGGAAGATTTTAGGAAGGGACATCCTCCAGAGTTTTCAGGGGGGGCTGATGCGATGGCTACAAATCGTTGGAAGAATAGTATACAGAGGCACCTTCGCATGGTTGAATGTAGTGAGGTGCAGAAGCAATTTCTCGCCACATTTAAGTTATCAGGAGAAGCTCTCCATTGGTGGGAGTCAATCACCACATCGGAACAGAGAGATGCATTGCCCATATCAGATTTTTGGGAACTCTTTGACCGGAAGTATTTTTCTTTCGCGATCCAAAAGGAAATGAGGAGGAAATTATTGAATGTGTTTTAAGGTGATCGAACGGTGGCCGAGTACGAAGAAGAATTTACTCGATTGACAAATTTAGTGACCGATGAGTTAAATACAGAAGATAAACGAATATCGAAGTTCATGGGAGGTTTAGATTGGCGAATTTGGTAGCATTTGTTAGGGAACCCAACGTTAGTGACTTTTGTCGAGGTAGTGAATGCGACACTGTTACAGTGTCATGAATATCATTTTTGTTCGCAAGGGGTTAATAAATTTAGAGACTCAGGTTCATTAAGTAGGTCTGGTGAAGAGAATGCCAGTAATGCCAGAGGGTATAAGCAAGATTATCGAGGGTCGCAACAACGTTTTGTTCCTCAGGATGGGCAGAGAGAATTTACCGGTAGATGTTTCTTTTGTAAAGAATTAGGCCATAGGAAGAGAGATTGTCCTGAAAGAGGTAGAGGACCACGTTTTGAGGAAGTTTTGGATGTGAAACCATTACAGCAGGTTCAAGGCCATTTTAGGCCGGGGCACTTTGAGTGGGAACCCATTGATGAAGAGATACAATCGAACGAGAGTGGTATGATGTAAATTATTTTTTTCCTTTGTGATTGGGAGTATCCTTTATGAGGCTCTGGGAGTATCGTATGTAAGATTGAAATGAGTGGTGAGTGCTATAACCCTATTATGAATGGAATGACCCGGAAGGGTGTATTGAGGCTCTTATATGATTATCTTTGGGGAGAATAGATTCTCTTGTGTTATGCTAGTAGAGAGCGATGGTTTTGATTTGAACGTAGGAATTTTTGTAACGTGTTGAGTAGTAATGATAAAGCTACTGTTTAATAGTTGTGATAGACTTACATATTTATTATATTCCAGCTATGGAAGAGACTAGTGTATGGCAATATTTTATTATGATATAAGAAATTATTATTATTGAAAAGATTTAGAATTTAGTGGATTATTGTTGAGCGAGGGATTTAGCTCATATTTATATTATTTTTGAGAACTATATGTTAGTAAGAGTATGATAATTATTAGCACCTTGTGTCTTGGGCATAAGGTATTTAATTTGAATGTCGAAAGACATAAACTGTTTTCAAAATAAAATTTTATATAGGCCTTTGGGCAATATAAAAAATGATTTACACAAAAATATTTTTAAACTCTAGTCCCGATCTAATTAACTCTCAATCCCCGACAGAGCTACATAGTAGTGTATTGGGAGGGTTCCTTGTTTGAATTTCTCTTGCGAGACCTCTGCTGCATGAAAGTAGCGAATATCAGGAAGTGAGAGGAGTTAAATCTTTGGACATTTCAAAAAAATTTCTTCTATAATTAGTATGTTAGTATGATTTAATTTATTTCGAGTTATTGTACAACTTTGAAGGCTAAGTGATGTCGAGTTAGGTTTAGACGAGTAAAGCTCGAATATAGGGTGTATGGGCACCCTAGTTGGCAAATTTAGTTTTATAAATTAAAATGATTCATCGTGAGAAGTGGAAGGAATACGTATAGTGATAGTGAGGATAAGTGTCGTAGAAACTAGATGAGATTTGGAGTATTAGGCTAAGCTTAACTTCGAGGACGAAATTCTTGTAAGTGGGGAAGTCTGTAATACCCCGTGATTTTTGGGATGATGAATTAATTATTTTTGGGAGAAATAAATATTATTTTAATTGGAGAATAATTCAATTGGAATTTGAGGTCAAAATTTGAAGATGTTAGAAAGTAATTCGAATGATGATTCTAAGTGTGCGATTGATTTCAGAAGGATCGAGATAGTCGAAATGACTGTACTTGGGTCTTATTTGGATTCCGAAATATTTTTAAGTTCGTTTGACTTGAATTGGAGTAACCGAGTCATTTAAAGTGTGTGTGTTATCATTTAAAGCTGGGTATTTTGTAGATAAGGCTTATTAAGCCTACGGGAGATAACAATCTCATTTGAGATTAAGAGAAAGCCGTAGAGAGAGAGAGAAGAGGAAAGGAAGAAGAGAAAGAGAACAAAATCTTGGAGATTCGGCCAATCCGTGATTTCGAGGAAGATTCAACCTCTACAACTTTGAGGCAAGTGATTAAACTTGCTAAATAATTGTTGTGTATCATTTATTTCATGATTTGTGGATAAAATTATGGATTTTGGGTTAAATATGTAAAACCTAGATTTTTGGGTAAATCTTGCATTTGAGGGATATATATGGATTTGAGGATATATAATTAGTTGGGTTGGGTTATATAATGAGTTTTAATGTTAGTTATATGTTTGTGTTGAAGAAAAATGGTGAAAAGATGATAAATAGGATTTTTGGGATTTTGACTTTTAGAGAAAAATAGCCATTTTGTAGCCTCTGAACAGGCCGAATAGATTCGGCCCCCATTCCGAAACGATTCGAAATGTTCCAGCTTTCCAGGTCTGAGTGACCGAATCGATTCGGATCCAAAGCCGAATCGATTCGGCCTAAGACAGATGCCTAGGTCTTTTGGACCGAATCGATTCGCATTGGGGGAGAATCGATTCGCAGGGCCGAATTGATTCGGATTAGGCCCGAATCGATTGGGAAACGGGGTTGTTTTTGGTGGGGGTTTTCTAGGGTGAGTTTCGCTCCGTTTCGTTTGGGTTTATCGATTGGGAACCTTTATATAACTTATGAGAAGTATATTTTGGAGACTTTTAGGGAGTTTCCATTATGATAAATTGTTGGGGTCATATTAATGTAATACCCCGTACTTTTGGCTATATTTATTTTTGGGATTAATTAATTAAATGCGTATTAATTGGAAATTAATCCGGGTTATAAATACTAATATGATGCGATTTGGTATTTGTTTATGTACATATAAGATTATATATGTATTTGGTATTATGAAATTTATCGTGGGATTTATATACGGCAATTTGGAAATTTTGTTGAGACGCGTGGGACCGCCGCGTCACGGTATAATATTTTGATCTTAAAAGTTAATTTAAAATCTATAATCCGTATAGTCGTTTTGAGTGCGCCAACGCGTCCGGAAGGGTCGAGATAGTCAGAAAACACTAGCCGGGGGTATAGTTTGGGTCCCGGGGTATTTTTAGGCCATCCCGGCACCATAAAGGGTATTTTAGTAATTTGGTATTTTTGGGTAATTAAAAGTGACGAAAATTGAGAGTTGTAATCTGATAAGGATTGACCCCAACCAACCCTTATTAACCCAACAAGCTACGGAGGTTTATTAAATTAGGTTTTCATAAGTTTCCCCAAAGCAAACCCTAGCCACCATAGCCTTTTGGAGAAGAAAGCTTGGAGAAGGAGAGAGAGAGAGAGGAAACTCTGCAAAAACTTCATCAAACCAACACCAAATCCGGAATCAAACCAAGGCAAGTGATTTAAATTACATTCCTTATGCAGTGAATGCTTTTTCCATGTTAGAAACCTTATGAATCAATCTTATATAAGAATTAAAAGAAAACTCATGAAATTGGAAGATTGTTATTAAATTTTGGGATAGGTTTGCATGTAGAACCCTTGTTTGAAGATTTAAATTCAGAGATTTCATATCTATGTGATGATTTAACGGATTAAAATCTGGTAAATTTTGATGAGAAGAACCTAGGGTTTATGTTCTTGAAGGAAATTGGGAATTATTGTAGAAATTGTGATTTAATGATGTTTAGAAGATATTAAACCCTTTAATGATGTTAGTATAGCCCCTTAACATGTTTGAGGATGATTAGAGAACTCAATATATTGTTGGAACGAATTTTAGAAAAGGTTTGAGGAGTAAAAATGGTGAAAAACGTACTTGGAATAATCTGGGCCGAAACTGGCCACTCGTTAGAAGCAGCCCCTAGGTCGTTCGAACGAGCTCGTTCGAACGAGCTTCTAACGAGTTGACCAGTCGTTATTAACGAGTAGGGACTTTCGTTCGATATCTCGTTCGAAGGAGATATCGTTAGAAGGGTCAGTTCGTTCGAACGAACTGGGATCTCGTTCGAACAGCCTCGTTCGAACGAGACTTCTAACGACCTGACAGTCCAAACTCGTTCGAAGCCTCGTTCGAACGAGACTTCTAACGAGTTGACAGTTTGACCCTTTTTGGACTGTTTTGACTTTTGGAGTTCCGGGAACTGGTTCAAGGGTAGAGTTAGCATCCCTTTGAGGATATAGTGATTGATTTGGGACTTTTGGGTGATTGAGATGAGTAAATCATATACTAGAGTTATATTCATTGAACCATTTGGGTTGAGACGTGAGTGTCTACTACGATGTGGGGATGAATCATGGCGCGTATAATTACAAACCGGAATAGTATGAATTATGATAAGTATAAGCTAGTACGAGTATGCAATGTGAACTACGATTAAAATACGGTATTACTAAGATGTGTATTTACTTAGTATTAGTATATGGATTGTGTGTATGACATACCTACCATACTTGCTATCACGGGAGGTTGCGTTCGCTTAGGACCCTCTATTCCTTGTGTGCCTACGGGGGGGATATAGACTGGTACCTTGATGAACATAGGTCATAGAAAGACTTATTGTGATATTAATAAGTCCGCTGACCATGGGAGCGTAGGTATGTGCGTGACCCATGTGATGGTGACTGTGTTCGCCTCCACTATTTGTGATTTGTTGTTATCAGTATACTATTCCTGAGAGATTCGGAATATGTAATCCTTATGTACGTGATGTACCGGGATGGATAGCGGAGTATGTGTGCACTACAGCTTAGATTGCGGGGTGCTTGTATCGTATATTTATGATGTGAATAATATACTTTAAATTAACGGAAATCCTCATATAAATGTTGTAAAAATATTACGGTATTGTTTCAAGATATATAATGAGTTAGCTGATAGTTATATCAATGGCATATTTAGTAACTGAGTTTACGTTAAACCTCTATTTAATTACGAGCGTTGTTATGTTAAATGGAACCGAGTAATATGGGTAGAACCTTTGGCAGTTTAGCTAGTTATGTTGTCAGTTAGCTAGTAATATGGGTCGTTATAGATGGGTACTTACGTTAGGAGTGCACAGTTAGTCGAGAGGTGAGAATTTAATGTGAGTGCACGTCCTAACATGTACTTTGCATTTAATGTTTTAAATGTTTTTAAAGCACTTGCAGGTTTTTAAAATGATTTCCACTTTCGGGCGCTGACCCATTTGCTTTCAAATATATTTTCTTGTAAAACCATTTTAGGTGCCCAGCCACAAGGACACCAAGCATAGAATTCTCATTCAGGTGACGAGTTGTAGCTGTTTGTGGAAGCTACAGGGATTTGCATGTAGACGCTTCTCTCATTTGGATTCCAGTCTCAGCATCTATCAGTTGTAGGGCATGTTGCCCATTTTTACTTAAAGCATCTTTTACATTTCAGTTTTCAGACTTTAGCATGTATTTGTTTCAGTTATTCATTTCAGTTATGGGATTGTAGTGAGGGGTTTCCTCCAGACTTTATTTACTCTATTGTGATGGTTATTCATTTCATTTCAGCATGGTGAATGGTGTTATCTATTTCTTCATTTTATTTCTTGCATGTTAATCAGACTTAAATTAAAATTTGGCAACTTGCTTTTTAAATACTAGGTGGTTAGATATAATAAAATGTTTTCGACAGTGATGCTATTAACTGAGCCAACTTGGCATTTTGAATTAATTTTATAAAGGAGTAGCTACCCGGTATTTAATTAGTCGGGGTGTCACAGGTGGTATCAGAGCATCAGGTTCTAGTGTCCTTTAGGATCTGTACGACTATTATGTTTCCGCTACGTTTCTTTGATATAGAGCCCTATATTTTAGGACTGTTGTATTCTTTTTGTGTATGCTTCGTTCTTCAGCTATATTAAGTTTATAAATCGTGAACTTATAAACTTTGTTCTTATTTCAGATGCCTCCACGAAGTTCACGACGAGTTCCCAGGAATGCAGTGCTCGAACCCCAGCCCGCTCCAGTTCAGGGCATGTTGAGCGCCGCTGAGGTTGCAGCTATAGTAGCTCAAGCGGTGAATGCCGCGATTGCCGTTGTTCAGCAGGCACCGCCACAGGCGCCGGTTGCCGCGCCAGTACAGGTTAATGCATTCCCGTCTGCTTGGGAGCGTGTACGTGACGTTTTTCAGAAAGCGCATCCGCCAGAGTTTGCAGGTAGCTCAGACGTGGTAGTCTCGAGCCAATGGAGGAAGGACAGACAGAGGCATTTGAGGATGCATGAGTGCACTGACGTTCAGAAACAGGTGCTAGCTACTTTCAAGCTAGTGGGATCTGCACTACAGTGGTGCGAGTCTATCACCACTGCGGAGGAGAGGGATACCCTCACGATTCAGGAGTTTTGGGTGCGGTTCGACCACAAATACTTTACGTCCGCAGTTCATACAGAGATGAGGAGGAAGCTGATGAGTTTGAGGCAGGAGGGCAAGACAGTGGCCGAATATGAGGCCGAGTTCACTAACCTGTTGAATATCGTTCCAGACGAGATTCCAACAGAGAAGAAGAAGATAGAGAAGTTCACTGATGGGTTGAATTGGAGGATCCGTCAGCATCTGCTAGGGAACCTATCGTTGGCCACGTATTCTGATGTGGTTAACGCTGCACTATTGCACTGCCAGGACCACCGTTTTCATATGGCCGAGGGCATGCGGTCAGGGGAGTCTAGCCATCAGGGCAGGACTGGAGGACATGGTGCCAGCGGGGCACAGACCGGTCAGGGGCAGAGACAGACTGAGCAGGGTACCCAGCAGGGGGATAATAAGAGGTTCCGGTCAGGGAACTACAGGCAGGGACAGGGAGGTTTCCGCCAGGGCCATCAGGGTCCAAACGGCCATCAGGGCCAGCAGGGGCAGAATGGGCAGCAGTTTCACCAGGGCCAGCAGGGCCAAGGGAGGAATGGTAACGGCCACCAGGGCCGGGGACAGCAGGGGCAGAGGGGAGGGAATTTCCCAGGGAAGTGCTTTACTTGTGGCAAGACTGGCCATAAGAAACAGGATTGTCCTGATAGGGGCAGGGCCCCACAGCAGCAGCAGCAGGGTGCTCGCCAGGAGCCACAGAGACCTATGTTTCCCGCCGCTCTTCCTGCACCGCCACAGATGGCAGCATTGCCACCCATTCCAGCAGTTCCAGCTCAGCAGGGGCAGCTACAGTATGAACGTGTCTACAACGTTCACCAGGCTGCAGTTCCACAGGCACCGCCCGCGATCGAGGGTACGTTTCCTATCCATGGCACTATGGGTCGGGTGTTATTTGATACGGGTGCTACACACTTCGCGAAAGCTTTAGGATTGTTAGCTACGGCAGAGAGCACAGTGACGTGTGTCGACTCACCATTAGGGAGTGGGTCACTTATTTTCTTTATATGCCGGGGAGTCGGGGTAGAGGTTGGTGGTTTGGTATTACCTGCGGACATGTTAGTGTTAGATATGCATGTTCACGATGTGATCATCGGTATGGATTGGCTCGTAGCATATAGGGCCATGATTGATTGCTTCAGCGGGAGCATTGTTTTTGCCATTCCGGGGCAAGAGATGTTTATAGTGGCGATGCCTCGCCCAGAGGGAGGATCGACCACTCATCTGTATTACATAGAGGAGGATACCTCTAAGGAGGTTGTGATTCCTTTGGATTCGATCCCGGTTGTCAGGGAGTATTCAGATGTGTTTCAGGAGATACCAGGCTTACCACCCAGTCGAGAGATAGATTTCGTTATTGATTTGCTACCGGGTACGAGACCTATAGCACGTGCACCGTACCGTATGTCTCCAGCTGAGATGCGAGAGTTACGGGATCAGATAGAGCAGCTATTAGGGCAGGGTTTTATTCGCCGGAGTACCTCACCTTGGGGCGCTCCAGTTTTGTTTGTGAAGAAGAGGGATGGTTCACTGAGATTGTGCGTGGACTACCGAGAGTTGAATAAGGTCACGATACGGAATAAGTATCCGTTGCCTCGAATCGATGACTTATTCGACCAGTTGAGAGGAGCTTCTTTCTTCTCGAAGATTGACTTGAGGTCAGGATACCATCAGTTGCGTATCAGGGAGGAGGATGTCTCGAAGACCGCATTCTTGTCGAGATATGGTTCTTACGAGTTTCGGATTATGCCTTTCGGCTTGACCAACGCTCCAGCAGTGTTTATGGACTTGATGAACAGGGTGTTCAGGGATTTCCTAGATCAGTTTGTCATTGTCTTCATTGATGACATTCTGGTTTACTCTCAGACAGAGGAGGAGCACGCCGAACATTTGAGGCAGGTTTTGCAGAAACTTCGTCAGAACGAGCTGTATGCAAAATATGAGAAGTGCGGGTTTTGGCTGAAGGAAGTACAGTTCTTGGGCCACATTATTTCCGATCAGGGAATATCTGTCGATCCGGGAAAGGTGTCAGCGGTGAGGGAGTGCGGACAGCCCACGACACCAACAGAGATTCGTAGTTTCTTGGGCTTAGCAGGATACTACAGGAGGTTTATTCGGGGTTTCTCGGAGATAGCAGGTCCTTTGACACATCTTACTCGTAAAGGTGTGCCATATATCTGGAGTGATGCCTGTCAGTTGGCATTCGATGAATTGAAGGATAAATTGACCTCAGCACCTGTGTTAGCATTGCCAAGACCGGGAGTTGAGTATTTCGTTTACACCGATGCGTCTTTGCAAGGGCTTGGAGGTGTTTTGCAGCAGGAGAGACAGGCCATAGCTTATTCTTCCCGTAAGCTTAAGCCTCATGAGAAGAATTACCCCACGCATGATTTGGAGTTGGCGGCAGTGGTATTTGCCTTACGGATTTGGAGGCACTATCTTTTGGGGGAGAAGTTTCAGCTGTTCACGGACCACAAGTCCCTACAGTATCTGTTCACGCAGAAGGAGTTGAACATGCGGCAGCGCAGGTGGCTTGAGTTTGTGAAGGACTACCAGTTCGACATCCAGTACCACCCGGGTAAGGCTAACGTGGTAGCAGACGCGTTGAGCCACAGGCCAGCAGATGAGGTGGCAGAGGTGTGGAAGGCTAAGTGGAAGGAATTGGGACACCAGGATGCAGTAGCCCGATCTTTCATGTCTGTGATGACCGTTACACCGCAGATTGTCACGAAGGTAGTACGGGCACAGGCTAATGACTCGTTCTGTCAGGAGCAGATAGTTCGATTACTTGCAGAGGGAGCCGAGTCCTATACCGTTAGCTCAGACGGGGGATTGCGCTTCAATGGGAGGTTGATAGTTCCGGAAGGGGAAGAATTGCGGCACGATGTTATGGCTGAGTCGCACGGCTCACGGTTCGCGGTACATCCCGGAGGGGAAAAAATGTACCAAGACATGAGACGGCAATATTGGTGGAGCGGTATGAAGAAAGATATCGCTGAGTTTGTCTCGAAATGCGCCACTTGTCAGCTTGTAAAAGTGGACCATCAGAGACCATCAGGATTGTTACAGCCGTTGGAGGTTCCGGTGTGGATGTGGGAGAGCATATCCATGGATTTTGTCACGGGGTTGCCTACGTCGCAGAGGGGTCACAACTCCGTTTGGGTAATTGTGGACAGGTTGTCCAAGGTCGCTCACTTCTTACCCGTAAGGACTGACTACACTACGGGACAGTATGCCCAGCTTTTTATTTCAGAGATTGTGAGACTTCACGGTGTGCCCCTGAATATCGTGTCTGACAGAGACAAGATATTTGTTTTGAGGTTTTGGGAAAGTTTCCAGGAGGCCATGGGCACGGAATTGCGGTTGAGTACGGCTTATCATCCGCAGATCGATGGGCAGACAGAGCGCACCAACCAGATGTTGGAAGACATGCTACGCATGTGCATTATTGACTTCGGGGGTGGATGGGAGCAGTACCTTCCACTGGTGGAGTTTGCTTACAACAACTCCTATCAGTTCACGATTGGCATGGCTCCGTTTGAGGCATTGTACGGCAGGCCTTGTCGTTCCTCGGCATGTTGGTTGGAAGTGGGGGACAACAAATTACTTGGGCCAGAAGTGATTCAGGATACTTCGGCAAGGATTGAGTTGATTCGGAGTCGCATTCGGGTAGCTCAAGACAGGCAGAAGAGTTATGCTGATGCAAGGAGATTTTTCAGAGAGTTCCAAGTGGGGGACCAGGTTTTGCTCAGGGTTTCTCCGATGAAGGGGATTATTTGATTCGGGAAGAAGGGGAAGTTGGCACCGAGGTATGTGGGGCCGTTTCCTATTATTGAGCGAATCGGACCGGTTGCGTATAGACTCGGGTTACCGGAGCAATTGCATCGGATTCACGACGTGTTCCATATTTCCTCGCTGAGGAAATACCTTAGAGATAATTTGGCGCATTCTCACATTGCTGTGGAAGACATCGATCTCCAGCCGGATAGCTCCTACGAGGCGGGGCCGATTGCTATTTTGGACCGAAGCGAGAGGAAACTGCGGTCAAAGATGGTCCCGTTAGTGCGTGTTCAGTGGCAACATCACAATGTCGAGGAGTCCACATGGGAGCGCGAGGATGAGATGCGCGAGCGTTATCCAGAGCTGTTTTTAGAAGGTACTTTCTAGTTTCGAATTTCGGGACGAAATTCAGTTATTAGGGGGGAAGTGTGTAATACCCCGTACTTTTGGCTATATTTATTTTTGGGATTAATTAATTAAATGCGTATTAATTGGAAATTAATCCGGGTTATAAATACTAATATGATGCGATTTGGTATTTGTTTATGTACATATAAGATTATATATGTATTTGGTATTATGAAATTTGTCGTGGGATTTATATACGGCAATTTGGAAATTTTGTTGAGACGCGTGGGACCGCCGCGTCACGGTATAATATTTTGATATTAAAAGTGAATTTAAAATCTATAATCCATATAGTCGTTTTGAGTGCGCCAACGCGTCCGGAAGGGTCGAGATAGTCAGAAAACACTAGCCGGGGGTATAGTTTGGGTCCCGGGGTATTTTTAGGCCATCCCGGCACCATAAAGGGTATTTTAGTAATTTGGTATTTTTGGGTAATTAAAAGTGACGAAAATTGAGAGTTGTAATCTGATAAGGATTGACCCCAACCAACCCTTATTAACCCAACAAGCTACGGAGGTTTATTAAATTAGGTTTTCATAAGTTTCCCCAAAGCAAACCCTAGCCACCATAGCCTTTTGGAGAAGAAAGCTTGGAGAAGGAGAGAGAGAGAGAGGAAACTCTGCAGAAACTTCATCAAACCAACACCAAATCCGGAATCAAACCAAGGCAAGTGATTTAAATTACATTCCTTATGCAGTGAATGCTTTTTCCATGTTAGAAACCTTATGAATCAATCTTATATAAGAATTAAAAGAAAACTCATGAAATTGGAAGATTGTTATTAAATTTTGGGATAGGTTTGCATGTAGAACCCTTGTTTGAAGATTTAAATTCAGAGATTTCATATCTATGTGATGATTTAACGGATTAAAATCTGGGAAATTTTGATGAGAAGAACCTAGGGTTTATGTTCTTGAAGGGAATTGGGAATTATTGTAGAAATTGTGATTTAATGATGTTTAGAAGATATTAAACCCTTTAATGATGTTAGTATAGCCCCTTAACATGTTTGAGGATGATTAGAGAACTCAATATATTGTTGGAACGAATTTTAGAAAAGGTTTGAGGAGTAAAAATGGTGAAAAACGTACTTGGAATAATCTGGGCCGAAACTGGCCACTCGTTAGAAGCAGCCCCCAGGTCGTTCGAACGAGCTCGTTCGAATGAGCTTCTAACGAGTTGACCAGTCGTTATTAACGAGTAGGGACTTTCGTTCGATATCTCGTTCGAACGAGATATCGTTAGAAGGGTCAGTTCGTTCGAACGAACTGGGATCTTGTTCGAACAGCCTCGTTCGAACGAGACTTCTAACGACCTGACAGTCCAAACTCGTTCGAAGCCTCGTTCGAACGAGACTTCTAACGAGTTGACAGTTTGACCCTTTTTGGACTGTTTTGACTTTTGCAGTTCCGGGAACTGGTTCAAGGGTAGAGTTAGCATCCCTTTGAGGATATAGTGATTGATTTGGGACTTTTGGGTGATTGAGATGAGTAAATCATATACTAGAGTTATATTCATTGAACCATTTGGGTTGAGACGTGAGTGTCTACTACGATGTGGGGATGAATCATGGCGCGTATAATTACAAACCGAAATAGTATGAATTATGATAAGTATAAGCTAGTACGAGTATGCAATGTGAACTACGATTAAAATACGGTATTACTAAGATGTGTGTTTACTTAGTATTAGTATATGGATTGTGTGTATGACATACCTACCATACTTGCTATCACGGGAGGTTGCGTTCGCTTAGGACCCTCTATTCCTTGTGTGCCTACGGGGGGGATATAGACTGGTACCTTGATGAACATAGGTCATAGAAAGACTTATTGTGATATTAATAAGTCCGCTGACCATGGGAGCGTAGGTATGTGCGTGACCCATGTGATGGTGACTGTGTTCGCCTCCACTATTTGTGATTTGTTGTTATCAGTATACTATTCCTGAGAGATTCGGAATATGTAATCCTTATGTACGTGATGTACCGGGATGGATAGCGGAGTATGTGTGCACTACAGCTTAGATTGCGGGGTGCTTGTATCGTATATTTATGATGTGAATAATATACTTTAAATTAACGGAAATCCTCATATAAATGTTGTAAAAATATTACGGTATTGTTTCAAGATATATAATGAGTTAGCTGATAGTTATATCAATGGCATATTTAGTAACTGAGTTTACGTTAAACCTCTATTTAATTACGAGCGTTGTTATGTTAAATGGAACCGAGTAATATGGGTAGAACCTTTGGCAGTTTAGCTAGTTATGTTGTCAGTTAGCTAGTAATATGGGTCGTTATAGATGGGTACTTACGTTAGGAGTGCACAGTTAGTCGAGAGGTGAGAATTTAATGTGAGTGCACGTCCTAACATGTACTTTGCATTTAATGTTTTAAATGTTTTTAAAGCACTTGCAGGTTTTTAAAATGATTTCCACTTTCGGGCGCTGACCCATTTGCTTTCAAATATATTTTCTTGTAAAACCATTTTAGGTGCCCAGCCACAAGGACACCAAGCATAGGATTCTCATTCAGGTGACGAGCTGTAGCTGTTTGTGGAAGCTACAGGGATTTGCATGTAGACGCTTCTCTCATTTGGATTCCAGTCTCAGCATCTATCAGTTGTAGGGCATGTTGCCCATTTTTACTTAAAGCATCTTTTACATTTCAGTTTTCAGACTTTAGCATGTATTTGCTTTAGTTATTCATTTCAGTTATGGGATTGTAGTGAGGGGTTTCCTCCAGACTTTATTTACTCTATTGTGATGGTTATTCATTTCATTTCAGCATGGTGAATGGTGTTATCTATTTCTTCATTTTATTTCTTGCATGTTAATCAGACTTAAATTAAAATTTGGCAACTTGCTTTTTAAATACTAGGTGGTTAGATATAATAAAATGTTTTCGACAGTGATGCTATTAACTGAGCCAACTTGGCATTTTGAATTAATTTTATAAAGGAGTAGCTACCCGGTATTTAATTAGTCGGGGTGTCACAGGTGGTATCAGAGCATCAGGTTCTAGTGTCCTTTAGGATCTGTACGGCTATTATGTTTCCGCTACGTTTCTTTGATATAGAGCCCTATATTTTAGGACTGTTGTATTCTTTTTGTGTATGCTTCGTTCTTCAGCTATATTAAGTTTACAAATCGTGAACTTATAAACTTTGTTCTTATTTCAGATGCCTCCACGACGTGCACGACGAGTTCCCAGGAATGCAGTGCCCGAACCCCAGCCCGCTCCAGTTCAGGGCATGTTGAGCGCCGCTGAGGTTGCAGTTATAGTAGCTCAAGCGGTGAATGCCGCGATTGCCGTTGTTCAGCAGGCACCGCCACAGGCGCCGGTTGCCGCGCCAGTACAGGTTAATGCATTCCAATCTGCTTGGGAGCGTGTACGTGACGCTTTTCAGAAAGCGCATCCGCCAGAGTTTGCAGATAGCTCAGACGTGGTAGTCTCGAGCCAATGGAGGAAGGACATACAGAGGCATTTGAGGATGCATGAGTGCACTGACGTTCAGAAACAGGTGCTAGCTACTTTCAAGCTAGTGGGATCTGCACTACAGTGGTGGGAGTCTATCACCACTGCGGAGGAGAGGGATACCCTCACGATTCAGGAGTTCTGGGTGCGGTTCGACCACAAATACTTTACGTCCGCAGTTCATACAGAGATGAGGAGGAAGCTGATGAGTTTGAGGCAGGAGGGCAAGACAGTGGCCGAATATGAGGCCGAGTTCACTAACCTGTTGAATATCGTTCCAGACGAGATTCCAACAGAGAAGAAGAAGATAGAGAAGTTCACTGATGGGTTGAATTTGAGGATCCGTCAGCATCTGCTAGGGAACCTATCGTTGGCCACGTATTCTGATGTGGTTAACGCTGCACTATTGCACTTCCAGGACCACCGTTTTCATATGGCCGAGGGCAAGCGGTCAGGGGAGTCTAGCCATCAGGGCAGGACTGGAGGACATGGTGCCAGCGGGGCACAGACCGGTCAGGGGCAGAGACAGACTGAGCAGGGTACCCAGCAGGGGGATAATAAGAGGTTCCGGTCAGGGAACTACAGGCGGGGACAGGGAGGTTTCCGCCAGGGCCATCAGGGTCCAAACGGCCATCAGGGCCAGCAGGGGCAGAATGGGCAGCAGTTTCACCAGGGCCAGCAGGGCCAAGGGAGGAATGGTAACGGCCACCAGGGCCGGGGACAGCAGGGGCAGAGGGGAGGGAATTTCCCAGGGAAGTGCTTTACTTGTGGCAAGACTGGCCATAAGAAACAGGATTGTCCTGATAGGGGCAGGTCCCCACAGCAGCAGCAGCAGGGTGCTCGCCAGGAGCCACAGAGACCTATGTTTCCCGCCGCTCTTCCTGCACCGCCACAGATGGCAGCATTGCCACCCATTCCAGCAGTTCCAGCTCAGTAGGGGCAGCTACAGTATGGACGTGTCTACAACGTTCACCATGCTGCAGTTCCACATTCACCGCCCGCGATCGAGGGTACGTTTCCTATCCATGGCACTATGGGTCGGGTGTTATTTGATACGGGTGCTACACACTGTTTTATTGCTACACACTTCGCGAAAGCTTTAGGATTGTTAGCTACGGCAGAGAGCACAGTGACGTGTGTCGACTCACCATTAGGGAGTGGGTCACTTATTTTCTTTATATGCCGGGGAGTCGGGGTAGAGGTTGGTGGTTTGGTATTACCTGCGGACATGTTAGTTTTAGATATGCATGTTCACGATGTGATCATCGGTATGGATTGGCTCGTAGCATATAGGGCCATGATTGATTGCTTCAGCGGGAGCATTGTTTTTGCCATTCCGGGGCAAGAGATGTTTATAGTGGCGATGCCTCGCCCAGAGGGAGGATCGACCACTCATCTGTATTACATAGAGGAGGATACCTCTAAGGAGGTTGTGATTCCTTTGGATTCGATCCCGGTTGTCAGGGAGTATTCAGATGTGTTTCAGGAGATACCAGGCTTACCACCCAGTCGAGAGATAGATTTCGTTATTGATTTGCTACCGGGTACGAGACCTATAGCACGTGCACCGTACCGTATGTCTCCAGCTGAGATGCGAGAGTTACGGGATCAGATAAAGCAGCTATTAGGGCAGGGCTTTATTCGCCGGAGTACCTCACCTTGGGGCGCTCCAGTTTTGTTTGTGAAGAAGAGGGATGGTTCACTGAGATTGTGCGTGGACTACCGAGAGTTGAATAAGGTCACGATACGGAATAAGTATCCGTTGCCTCGAATCGATGACTTATTCGACCAGTTGAGAGGAGCTTCTTTCTTCTCGAAGATTGACTTGAGGTCAGGATACCATCAGTTGCGTATCAGGGAGGAGGATGTCTCGAAGACCGCATTCTTGTCGAGATATGGTTCTTACGAGTTTCGGGTTATGCCTTTCGGCTTGACCAACGCTCCAGCAGTGTTTATGGACTTGATGAACAGGGTGTTCAGGGATTTCCTAGATCAGTTTGTCATTGTCTTCATTGATGACATTCTGGTTTACTCTCAGACAGAGGAGGAGCACGCCGAACATTTGAGGCAGGTTTTGCAGAAACTTCGTCAGAACGAGCTGTATGCAAAATATGAGAAGTGCGGGTTTTGGCTGAAGGAAGTACAGTTCTTGGGCCACATTATTTCCGATCAGGGAATATCTGTCGATCCGGGAAAGGTGTCAGCGGTGAGGGAGTGAGGACAGCCCACGACACCAACAGAGATTCGTAGTTTCTTGGGCTTAGCAGGATACTACAGGAGGTTTATTTGGTGTTTCTCGGAGATAGCAGGTCCTTTGACACATCTTACTCGTAAGGGTGTGCCATATATCTGGAGTGATGCCTGTCAGTTGGCATTCGATGAATTGAAGGATAAATTGACCTCAGCACCTGTGTTAGCATTGCCGAGACCGGGAGTTGAGTATTTGGTTTACACCGATGCGTCTTTGCAAGGGCTTGGAGGTGTTTTGCAGCAGGAGAGACATGCCATAGCTTATGCTTCCCATAAGCTTAAGCCTCATGAGAAGAATTACCCCACGCATGATTTGGAGTTGGAGGCAGTGGTATTTGCCTTACGGATTTGGAGGCACTATCTTTTGGGGGAGAAGTTTCAGCTGTTCACGGACCACAAGTCCCTACAGTATCTGTTCACGCTGAAGGAGTTGAACATGCGGCAGCGCAGGTGGCTTGAGTTTGTGAAGGACTACCAGTTCGACATCCAGTACCACCCGGGTAAGGCTAACATGGTAGCAGACGCGTTGAGCCACAGGCCAGCAGATGAGGTGGCAGATGTGTGGAAGGCTAAGTGGAAGGAATTGGGACACCAGGATGCAGTAGCCCGATCTTTCATGTCTGTGATGACCGTTACACCGCAGATTGTCACGAAGGTAGTACGGGCACAGGCTAATGACTCGTTCTGTCAGGAGCAGATAGTTCGATTACTTGCAGAGGGAGCCGAGTCCTATACCGTTAGCTCAGACGGGGGATTGCACTTCAATGGGAGGTTGATAGTTCCGGAAGGGGAAGAATTGCGGCACGATGTTATGGCTGAGTCGCACGGGTCACGGTTCGCGGTACATCCCGGAGGGGACAAAATGTACCAAGACATGAGACGGCAATATTGGTGGAGCGGTATGAAGAAAGATATCGCTGAGTTTGTCTCGAAATGCGCCACTTGTCAGCTTGTAAAAGTGGACCATCAGAGACCAGCAGGATTGCTACAGCCGTTGGAGGTTCCGGTGTGGATGTGGGAGAGCATATCCATGGATTTTGTCACGGGGTTGCCTACGTCGCAGAGGGGTCACGACTCCGTTTGGGTAATTGTGGACAGGTTGTCCAAGGTCGCTCACTTCTTACCCGTAAGGACTGACTACACTACGGGACAGTATGCCCAGCTTTTCATTTCAGAGATTGTGAGACTTCACGGTGTGCCCCTGAATATCGTGTCTGACAGAGACAAGATATTTGTTTCGAGGTTTTGGGAAAGTTTCCAGGAGGCCATGGGCACGGAATTGCGGTTGAGTACGGCTTATCATCCGCAGACCGATGGGCAGACAGAGCGCACCAACCAGATGTTGGAAGACATGCTACGCATGTGCATTATTGACTTCGGGGGTGGATGGGAGCAGTACCTTCCACTGGTGGAGTTTGCTTACAACAACTCCTATTAGTTCACGATTGGCATGGCTCCGTTTGAGGCATTGTACGGCAGGCCTTGTCGTTCCCCAGCATGTTGGTTGGAAGTGGGGGACAACAAATTACTTGGGCCAGAAGTGATTCAGGATACTTCGGCAAGGATTGAGTTGATTCGGAGTCGCATTCGGGTAGCTCAAGACAGGCAGAAGAGTTATGCTGATGCAAGGAGATTTTTCAGAGAGTTCCAAGTGGGGGACCAGGTTTTGCTCAGGGTTTCTCCGATGAAGGGGATTATGCGATTCGGGAAGAAGGGGAAGTTGGCACCGAGGTATGTGGGGCCGTTTCCTATTATTGAGCGAATCGGACCGGTTGCGTATAGACTCGGGTTACCGGAGCAATTGCATCGGATTCACGACGTGTTCCATATTTCCTCGCTGAGAAAATACCTTAGAGATAATTTGGCTCATTCTCACATTGCTGTGGAAGACATCGATCTCCAGCCGGATAGCTCCTACGAGGAGGGGCCGATTGCTATTTTGGACCGAAGCGAGAGGAAACTGCGGTCAAAGATGGTCCCGTTAGTGCGTGTTCAGTGGCAACATCACAATGTCGAGGAGTCCACATGGGAGCGCGAGGATGAGATGCGCGAGCGTTATCCAGAGCTGTTTTTAGAAGGTACTTTCTAGTTTCGAATTTCGGGACGAAATTCAGTTATTAGGGGGGAAGTATGTAATACCCCGTACTTTTGGCTATATTTATTTTTGGGATTAATTAATTAAATGCGTATTAATTGGAAATTAATCCGGGTTATAAATACTAATATGATGCGATTTGGTATTTGTTTATGTACATATAAGATTATATATGTATTTGGTATTATGAAATTTGTCGTGGGATTTATATACGGCAATTTGGAAATTTTGTTGAGACGCGTGGGACCGCCGCATCACGGTATAATATTTTGATATTAAAAGTGAATTTAAAATCTATAATCCATATAGTCTTTTTGAGTGCGCCAACGCGTCCGGAAGGGTCGAGATAGTCAGAAAACACTAGCCGGGGGTATAGTTTGGGTCCCGGGGTATTTTTAGGCCATCCTGGCACCATAAAGGGTATTTTAGTAATTTGGTATTTTTGGGTAATTAAAAGTGACGAAAATTGAGAGTTGTAATCTGATAAGGATTGACCCCAACCAACCCTTATTAACCCAACAAGCTACGGAGGTTTATTAAATTAGGTTTTCATAAGTTTCCCCAAAGCAAACCCTAGCCACCATAGCCTTTTGGAGAAGAAAGCTTGGAGAAGGAGAGAGAGAGAGAGGAAACTCTGCAGAAACTTCATCAAACCAACACCAAATCCGGAATCAAACCAAGGCAAGTGATTTAAATTACATTCCTTATGCAGTGAATGCTTTTTCCATGTTAGAAACCTTATGAATCAATCTTATATAAGAATTAAAAGAAAACTCATGAAATTGGAAGATTGTTATTAAATTTTGGGATAGGTTTGCATGTAGAACCCTTGTTTGAAGATTTAAATTCAGAGATTTCATATCTATGTGATGATTTAACGGATTAAAATCTGGGAAATTTTGATGAGAAGAACCTAGGGTTTATGTTCTTGAAGGAAATTGGGAATTATTGTAGAAATTGTGATTTGATGATGTTTAGAAGATATTAAACCCTTTAATGATGTTAGTATAGCCCCTTAACATGTTTGAGGATGATTAGAGAACTCAATATATTGTTGGAACGAATTTTAGAAAAGGTTTGAGGAGTAAAAATGGTGAAAAACGTACTTGGAATAATCTGGGCCGAAACTGGCCACTCGTTAGAAGCAGCCCCCAGGTCGTTCGAACGAGCTCGTTCGAACGAGCTTCTAACGAGTTGACCAGTCGTTATTAACGAGTAGGGACTTTCGTTCGATATCTCGTTCGAACGAGATATCGTTAGAAGGGTCAGTTCGTTCGAACGAACTGGGATCTTGTTCGAACAGCCTCGTTCGAACGAGACTTCTAACGACCTGACAGTCCAAACTCGTTCGAAGCCTCGTTCGAACGAGACTTCTAACGAGTTGACAGTTTGACCCTTTTTGGACTGTTTTGACTTTTGGAGTTCCGGGAACTAGTTCAAGGGTAGAGTTAGCATCCCTTTGAGGATATAGTGATTGATTTGGGACTTTTGGGTGATTGAGATGAGTAAATCATATACTAGAGTTATATTCATTGAACCATTTGGGTTGAGACGTGAGTGTCTACTACGATGTGGGGATGAATCATGGCGCGTATAATTACAAACCGGAATAGTATGAATTATGATAAGTATAAGCTAGTACGAGTATGCAATGTGAACTACGATTAAAATACGGTATTACTAAGATGTGTGTTTACTTAGTATTAGTATATGGATTGTGTGTATGACATACCTACCATACTTGCTATCACGGGAGGTTGCGTTCGCTTAGGACCCTCTATTCCTTGTGTGCCTACGGGGGGGATATAGACTGGTACCTTGATGAACATAGGTCATAGAAAGACTTATTGTGATATTAATAAGTCCGCTGACCATGGGAGCGTAGGTATGTGCGTGACCCATGTGATGGTGACTGTGTTCGCCTCCACTATTTGTGATTTGTTGTTATCAGTATACTATTCCTGAGAGATTCGGAATATGTAATCCTTATGTACGTGATGTACCGGGATGGATAGCGGAGTATGTGTGCACTACAGCTTAGATTGCGGGGTGCTTGTATCGTATATTTATGATGTGAATAATATACTTTAAATTAACGGAAATCCTCATATAAATGTTGTAAAAATATTACGGTATTGTTTCAAGATATATAATGAGTTAGCTGATAGTTATATCAATGGCATATTTAGTAACTGAGTTTACGTTAAACCTCTATTTAATTACGAGCGTTGTTATGTTAAATGGAACCGAGTAATATGGGTAGAACCTTTGGCAGTTTAGCTAGTTATGTTGTCAGTTAGCTAGTAATATGGGTCGTTATAGATGGGTACTTACGTTAGGAGTGCACAGTTAGTCGAGAGGTGAGAATTTAATGTGAGTGCACGTCCTAACATGTACTTTGCATTTAATGTTTTAAATGTTTTTAAAGCACTTGCAGGTTTTTAAAATGATTTCCACTTTCGGGCGCTGACCCATTTGCTTTCAAATATATTTTCTTGTAAAACCATTTTAGGTGCCCAGCCACAAGGACACCAAGCATAGGATTCTCATTCAGGTGACGAGCTGTAGCTGTTTGTGGAAGCTACAGGGATTTGCATGTAGACGCTTCTCTCATTTGGATTCCAGTCTCAGCATCTATCAGTTGTAGGGCATGTTGCCCATTTCTACTTAAAGCATCTTTTACATTTCAGTTTTCAGACTTTAGCATGTATTTGTTTCAGTTATTCATTTCAGTTATGGGATTGTAGTGAGGGGTTTCCTCCAGACTTTATTTACTCTATTGTGATGGTTATTCATTTCATTTCAGCATGGTGAATGGTGTTATCTATTTCTTCATTTTATTTCTTGCATGTTAATCAGACTTAAATTAAAATTTGGCAACTTGCTTTTTAAATACTAGGTGGTTAGATATAATAAAATGTTTTCGACAGTGATGCTATTAACTGAGCCAACTTGGCATTTTGAATTAATTTTATAAAGGAGTAGCTACCCGGTATTTAATTAGTCGGGGTGTCACAATTAACTTATTCCGAGAGAATATCGATTGGAGAGTATCGTATCGACTAGTGGGAAATCCCACTATCATTGAGATTTTTATTTGGAGATAATTATGGGTTTATAAGAGAGAGGCATGATGCGTTTAGCTATGTTGGACTTTTGATTGAATCACAAATGTGATAATATTAAGGGTTCATATGATTGATTGAACCGTAATATGGATTGGGAATAATGATTGTGATCGATGTACATAAGGATATACACCCACTAAACTCATCCCCCATGCGAATATAGTGCTAACAAGAATACTGTGATTACTCGTGTCATGAAATTCACTCCATCTATCCGAGGATAAAATTCATACTTCCACTCGCCTATACACCGGTGGGCCAAATGGCTCTTGGACATAATATTCTCATCCGATCGAACCAAAACTTCGCAACTGTTGTCCCTACTGGGCATCCCACTTCCATCCCCTGACTCACTATGGACATAATCAAGTGTTGTGGTTCCACTTCCATATATAAAACACCTCTCTGTGTTAATCCCCCGCCTCTGGCCTAAATGGCCATGTTGGGGTTGTCCTTCTCGCGTACTAGGTAGTCTTAACCCTAAGTGCTACCCCCATTGTCCCTTTGGCTTCCCTAGCCCCATGGGACTCGTTATTGGCCTCGATGACCCGGATCAAATCCACCGTTAATAGGTAGAAATATACTTAATTAAAATATCAAGATGGGTCCCTTACTAGGTATACCCTTCCATCGTGCTTCACTAGCACCATTAAATCTCATTTCGTTCTTTGGTTAAACTCTCTAACCTTATTGGCACCTACATCATAGAAACGTTAATGTAAGATGGCAAACAAAAGATATTGACGACCTCAACACTAGTCATCCTAGTCAGATTTTCCATCCGTTATTGTGTATTCTCACACGGTTCATTATCCATTTGCGGGTTCCTTTATCGTTATCTGCATCCCATTCGTCGGTTACGAAGTTCGCTTATATAATTTATCGTCTCTCTCACGATCAGTTACAATCTTACCCATTTCATAAACTCTGAAATTTCACTCGCACCCTATTTGAATTTCGGATGGACGATCTTATGGTCATACCGTACCTAATATTTCTCGTTTGACTCCATATATTCTCCTTCATACGTGGTGACAGACTCTCAAAAATAATCCTCCCCGACTCTCTCTCCTTGCCAATAATGCTGAGTGAGTCCAAAATTATATCACCGTTC
Source organism: Sambucus nigra (assembly GCA_949130495.1). NCBI lineage: Eukaryota > Viridiplantae > Streptophyta > Magnoliopsida > Dipsacales > Adoxaceae > Sambucus > Sambucus nigra. The sequence continues at coordinate 102,759,590 of OX422208.1, forward strand.
TCTAAGACAGTGCTTGGGGATATTTACTGCCCCCGAGTGATTATCCTATTCCACAAATACTCTACATTTTTTGCCTCCCCTCTCCTCTTGCAGTATTTCTAACGGCCCTCGCTGGTCATTCGAAATATGTTAAAATGCCCAATCGAACTCGTATATGAATCGTATCAACTATACTTGATAGCAAGAGAACATACGCTGCATACGTAGAGGTATACAACAATCCTATCATAAGGCTCAACATCAAAGAACGTTAAGCTGAAGTGTGAAAAGTCACACATAAGGACACTTGAACCTGATGCTCTGATACCATATGTGACACCCCGCCTAATTAAATCCTGGGTGATCAATCTTAAATTAAATTAAAACAGGTTTCTTAGTTAATTTATTCTTAGCATCACCGTCGAAACTTTTTAATTACTAACCACCTAAGTGAAATTAGACCAGTGCCAAGTTCTATCTATCTTTCATTAATTCAATGAAATACTCATGCGGAAATAAACCATTAACAATTACAAGCTAACTGAATCCAACCATCACGTATAAATAAGAAACTGGCCGAATAAACCATCGGCTAAAATCCAACACAAATGTAAAGACAAATAATAATGGATCTCAAGTATCTGAAATAAAAACGTGAGCAACATGCTCGAATATCTGATAGAAAATCCCTATACTAGGAATAAAAGGAATAGAGGCGCCTATCCAAATCCTGCAACATCCACCTATGCTGCAGCAGCGAATCCCTGGAATGAATCAAGTCTGGCGTCCCTGTGGCTGGACACCTAAAAGGTTTTGAAAATATTTTATAGTGAGGGTTAAAACCCAAATCATTTTGAAAACATTTAGCAAATGATTAACTTGCAGTAATAAAATACGCATGAATGCACTTCATATTTTAGTTAGTGTCGCACTCCCTTGAGGACAGACTCACCCCTCAACTAATGTGCACACCTAACGCCTTCTTTATATCCCACCTAGTCCTCTACCCCGAAACTAGATACTTGATATAACTCTTGTCAACCGCCCTACTCAATTCCGAGTATTTTTAATGTATGACTTATAAGTTATTTATCACCTTAACTTAGTTAATCATCTTTCCTTGAAATCCATATAACACTTACTAGTTAGATAAATAATACACTCGTCTCCATGTATTTAAACTTCCCGTATATAATTATTCACCCCATTATGTACATACAGTTATGTTACAATAATCACACATATTGAATATGAATATAACACATATATAATTAATACAATTCACTACATGTATTTAATGACCCGTATATAATTGTTTATCCCATTATATACGTGGAACCATATTACAACATTCACACATATGTTGAATATAAATATAACCCATCCTCCTGAGTAATAACTCACCGGATGTATTCTCTAAAGTGCTATCACACTAGGTGTACTCGCATAACCTAGTTACCCCAAGTCAGAATCGTTCACTAACTTGGCCAAAAACATGAACATAATGGAGGCGGTCATATTCCTTCCCTGAAAGTGAGATAAGCCCCTCACCCATATAACGGATGCTATGACTTTGGGATATACTCGCCCTACTCTCAAGTTAGGGGATTCACCCACATCGCGCAACCTTCTTCAATAGCACTAGAGTATATATATTAATAATATCTAATCACTGATATTTATATGCACACCCCATATATATACCATCGCACACCGTATATATATATAAATATAAAATATCTCAGCTTTATCGTGTACTGAGTCCGTAACACTAGCCTATACTTAGTATCTCGAGTTTATGGTCCAACTCTGATTATTAATTAATTTGCACATTAATTAATTAAATTATTATTGGTGTCACCCAACCAATATACTCGGGCTCGCTCTCGTGGCCCAAAATTAATATAATTACCAATTTGAATCCCTGAATCCAAATTAATTAGTTTTTCATCCATAATTACTTTAAGTGAGTAGTGTCTCCCTACTGCTATATCCGAACTTATTCACCCAGTTCGTTATTTTATTTCTCAAAATTTATTCTCAAAATTCATACGTAAGTGTTACACTTAATTACCCCACCACTCCCAATTATATGCCCCAATAATTGTGAGGATATTAACCTCCTTAATTAAATTTTCTCCCTTAATTAGACTTGGTGGTAATTAAACTAAAAGAAAATCACACCTAAAACTCCCAAGGCCAAACTGTCAAAAATTCCCAGCCATCGATCGATCGATCGAACAGGTCCTCATCTTCTCCGACTTTCTATTTCTGCCATTAACGAATTCCTCTAACCTCCAAACTCGTCTATGGTTCATCTAAAGCACACACAACATTTTTATCATATGGTAACGTGATTAGGACCTCCCCTAGAACCTTAAACACAAATTAATTTTCATAAATCTCTACTTTTTTCGAATTTGGGAAATTTTCGGGTCTTTCCTCGTTCAGTCCCAATTTCATATATTTATCCCAAATTCGTTCATAAATTTCTTCTGAGTTTTCACATATGAATAAATTATCTCATAACTATGTAACATAATGAATTGCCACATTAATTTCTCATTAATTTCATTCAAGTGTTCTATATACAAAAACCCATTTTTTGTACCCTTTTACACCCAAAACGAATTTTGATTTACACATCACAAAAATATGAATTGGATATCATAAATAAACATCAAAGTAAGTTAACCACTTGTCTTTTGGGGTTTTTTGGGTTTGATCCGTTGGTGTAGAGGCAAACTTGATGATGAGCACCCAATCCGTTCCTTGTTTTATCTCCAAAAGATCCCCAAATGGGCTCTAACTGCTCCCTCTCACTTCCTCCCCAATTTCTTAGATTTAAGTTTATGTTTCTCTGTCGTTCCCCACTATTAGATTTAGGTCTCAAAACACTAATCCCGTTTTTAGCCTAATGGGCCAAGCCCAAGTGACCCAAATAGCCGTGTGTGGACCCGGTTATGCCTAAAAACACCCCATGACCCGTTTACTACCCTCGGGTACACCTTTTCGACTATCTCAGCCCATTCGGACTCAACCGTGCACTCAAAATTGACATCCAAAATAATTTATAAAAATCCTTATCTCGCACCCAAATTAGTCTATACCGACCCCCGACTGAGATAAATAAATGCCACGTCACTAATACACGTTATGACGTAAATAGATTATTACTATTCACTTAGCAATTAAATTTCCCTAAATATTAACTATTCACTCTCCGATTAATATTTAAATAAAGATTACCATAACTAATTCAATTAAATTACGACACACAAGTAATTTAAAATTTCTCAAATTAATTATATATTATATTTCAGAAGCTTTCCTCCCATGTGAAGAATAAATGACAGCAGAAAATAGAGTACCGGTCGACCGCGCCCCGGCTGTCGGTTGACCGCGTCGTGGGATTTCGCCTTGCGATATGACCAGTGGGATTAACTTAAGGGACCGATCGACCGCGCCCCTGATGCCGGTCGACCAGTAGTAGCAGTTACCCGATAATTTTCCTTTGTTCTATTTCTTTTCTTTTTTCGTTATTTTTATTCCAACTTACTATATAAACCAATTTTGGTTTGTATTTTCATTACCTTGAAATAATAGTTCATTTTAGCTTAGTTAGGGTTTTGGGAAGTTAGGTCTTGGAGAGTTTGGTAGGTGTGGCACTTTCTCCCTCTTAGGATGTATCCGTATAGTGGGGTTCCCGTCACGGTTGTGTAGAGCACTATCCACTATCTTCTTTATCAATCCAAGCTTTCATTTGTTTGCTTTGTAGATTTATTCATTCGTAGTGTAGATTTTCAATTTCTTGGAATAATAGATCATTTTCCATACTTAGGGTTAGAGAGGGAAGCTAGGGTTTAGAGGGGTTGGGGAGTGTGCCATTTTCTCCCTTCGAGGGTTTGCTCGTATATAGGGGTTTGCTCGTCGAGGTTGTGTAGAACATTGTCCTCCATCTTCTCTATCAATCCGAGTTTTCAATGTGTGGATTTCTTTACTTACCGCATTTTTACTCTCTTTCTAATTTAAATTTATTGCGTTTATTTACATGCTCTCTAGTGTAGTTTTATTACGTTTATTTACTGCATTTTTATCATGCTTTCTAGGTTAAATTAGCCTAGGTTGTATTGGATTGAACTTGACTCGTGTTTAGCGTGTTTGTTTGCTTTATTGATGGAAGATAAGTGTTTATTTCGATTGGGTTGTCCTAGTTATTACGCCTAGAAGATTTGACGGGGTATATCATGTATGCTCCATACTTACGACCTTTCGTGCATAATTTTCGGGGTATTTGTTGACGCCAAAATCTTATTAGACTTTTATACGAATTTAGGGGTGTGACAATTCTTGATTTAATTAACTGTCGAAACGAGACGCAATCTTAATGAATTTGTAGAACCATGTAACCATTTATACGCATTAAGACGAGCTGAGGGATATCCGACGTAACCTATAGTTTTTACTGCATTTGTTAACTTAGTTTAAATACATGCCTAGATTAACTTTTCTTTGCTTTTAATTAGCTTTTACACTTTTATTCCTGAAATAATAATTAGATTACAACCTAGCAACATTCTCTGTGGATTCGATACCCGGACTTGGCCGCTATACTCCCTTTTATTGAGTGTAGTCATAAATTTAGGTTTTTGAAATAAGGTTTAGTTTTTGAAATTAACTCAATTAATTTATATTAAAATAAAACATTCTCTGAAATACTAAAATAAAAATATTATTTATTTAAATAAAATTCAATTTTTTTGTAAAATTATTCTTAATAAAAATGTGTTTATCATATACTCGATTGAGATTAAAATTTTAACATTTAATAAATAGAGAAAAAGAAGGATGAGTAAGATATGTTAGTATATGTGGTTAAAAAATAATGTGTGCCTATTTCTATGGAAACCATGAAAAAAAATATACAATAGACACGAAGATTTACATGGTTAGGAATTATGCCTACATTCACGATGTGTGTGTGTGTGTTGGGGGGGGGGGGGGGGGGGGGGTGCGCGCGCGTGCTATTTCTCATTAAAAAAACACCTCAAAGTACAAATGAACGTAGGCTGGTTCCTCTCTGAATTTTATGTCAATTTTTCTACAAAACATATTTTAACCATTTAGATCTGAAATTTAACAAAACATGGGGAGTTTTTAATACTTATATTGTCCCGAAAATATACCCAATATAAGGGGGGGGGGGGTGAATTGGGTATACAGATTTAATGATAATTTTAAAACTTTCTTAACTTAATTGTAGAGACTAATTGTAATATGATATATCAATGAAAGAGGAAGAAAATAATAAACAATTAATATAAATAGTTAAAAGAGAGAGATTAGTTCAAACTTTGCAAACAGAGATTTTAATATGGTTCAAGCTCTGCGTACGTCCACGCTCGATAAGATACTGGATAACTTCACTATCGTCGGTTCACTTTGGTGGAGGCAAAACCTTACAAGGAACACAACCTTGCAAACCACAACTAACAGGACAATAAACTCTTCCTTTCCAAAGCGGTACCCATGCAATAGTCCAAGAACTTTAAACTCCTCGACTATCCGTAACAACGACACTGCCGATTGAGAAGATACAATGAAGTTTAACTGTTTGTCAAAATAATGAAATTCATAACCCAAACGTAAATCAAAGTAGTTTTACTAAAAATGATGAAGTGGGTTTATTATCTTTCTAAAAAGTAAATAAAGAAGATTCACAAGTAATATGCTCAAATGGATTTTCGAGTATGGCTTTGGCACAAGTGGGTATTTCAACTATAACTTTGCTAAAGAGGATTTGGAATTGGAGATTTTGGTTGAAGTGGATTTTATTGAAACTTTGGAGTTTTAGGTTTTAAACTCTCAAATGAGTTTTCTTGGTTTCTCTCTAGAAACTCAAGGAATGGGATGATAAAACTTTACTTGAAAGTAATGTTGTTGTAGTTTATGTGTTTTGGAATGGTTGTGAAGCATTGTATTTGTAGTGTTAGGATAAGGTAGGATGCAACCAAAGGTGGGTAAAAATTTTGGTGATCATCTACTAAAGGTTAGGGTTTTATGATGAAAGGTTGGGGGAGTTTACACTACACAAAATCTGTCGACTTGTCACGGTCATTGATCGTGACAAGTCCAACTTATCAAAGTCAATGACCATGACAAGTATGGGGATAATAACTTTTTTTGTCACGGGCTTGTCACGGTCATTGACGGTGACAAGTTCGTTAGACTTGTCACGGTCTTTGACCTTGACAATATTTATCACGGTTTCTTGACAATTAATAAAAAATTATCACGGTCATAGACCATGACAAGTCCGTGACAATTATCCTTTGTCACAGACTTGTCACGATCAATGACAGTGATAATTCTAGGCATAATTGAAAAAAAATCTGTTGGGTAGTGTGGCCACTGCCACTGCCTAACAGATATTTGTACCTGTTATAGCAACGTTGTACCTGTTCAAACATCATATATCCAAATAAAATAGAGATGATGAAAATATACATTCAAAACAATATGTATCGCGATATAATCCAAATATAATTCAAATGTAACAACTTAAAACAATTCAAATTTAACAACTTAAAACAATTCAAATTTAACAACTTAAAACAATCCAAAACAATTCAAATAATGTCACTACATGTCTGGGTTTGAGTAGGTGGATAGGCCACACGATATACGAATTGATACACCCTTGAATTCGCATCGTGCCGCATTATTCACGCAACCACAATGAGAAGTTCTCCTTCCCGGGTATCACATGCATGACGAGCACCTTGGCCTCGATGTCTTGAAGGGCACGTCCATGAACTAGCATACCCTGAACGATATTCGGGTCCCTCAACCCCCTCCCGATCCAATTTCCATAAAATATATCCTGTATAAACACGCTCGGCCAACCAAGTGTCGTCATAGTTCAGTCGAAGAGAGCTAAATAAGGGATTGGATAATCAGAGTTCGTACGTGTCGGCGATGAAGCAACGACGTCCATGTCCTCGTCCTCCACTACCTTCTCCTTCCCTTTCCCCTTACGCTTTCAGCCCAACGAACGCTTCATGAATGAGAACATATCTTGGACTGTCACCTTCGAATGGGACACCTTCTCATTATGCGAGTCCACCGTTCGAGCCAACCCGACGTTATTCGTCTCCAATTCGATGATCGTAAATTTGGCCACCCGCGAGCTCACCCCCTTGTCCTCCCCTTGCGATCAGCGCCAAGCACTTGGCTAAGTGCGTCCGTGGATAAAGATGCCTTATTGGCATCAGACTGCAACTCATTCACTTCCTTAATCTTTGTTTGAAATGACAAGAAACACATGATTAGTTAAATAAGTAAATAAAAAAATTATAACGTAATCAATAAAAAGTAACTGTCGCATTACTTACAATCTTGGACGCGAAAACTGGGGACACCTCCTTATCCTTCCCCTTCTTCGTCTGAACAACCACATAAGCATCGAGCCTATGTGGCTTACCCCCAGGGCCACTCCCCGTCCCCTGAAATAAAATAATACAAAATTAGTATCGGGCCCGCAAAGTAAAATAATGCAGAATAACGTATTTTTGTAATTATAGAAAAATAAAATCTTACCATCATCCTATGCTCCACCTCGGCGTAAGACGTCTGGTCGGAGTAGTGCACGTCCATCTTTTTCGCCCGATTTATCCTCCCTAATTGGCGAGATGCCAATTGTCGCTCCTCGATCTCATCGTCAATGAACTTTTGCCATTGTGCCAATGAGATCGGTTCCTTCGGCTGGATGGAGTCACGCATTCGGATAATGGAGTCTCGGGTCTTCCCAAAGTATCGGCCCCACAAATTTTCTTCCACGTCTTGTGTTGCTCCCTCAACTGCTCCAAGACGGAATCGCGTAGTTCTGGAGCTAGGCTGAATTATTCCTGTCCAACAAATACAATGTTAGTTGCGAATAAATATAAATTGAAATATTCATATAAATACATTACTCGTAATGCCTCCCAAATAGCTAACTTGAACTCATTTGGCACCTCCCTCCAACTAGTGTACCCCGGGCCGATGATCGTCTTTACCATCTTGAGGGATCCCGTTAATATCCATGTCTTGTTCTCGATGGCCATCCCCAATTTGCCATATTTGGGGAGCTTATGGGGCCGAGGAGCCCTCCTCGCCTTCACTACCACCGAACCTAGACGAAATCATTATAATAAGCATCATCATCCTCGCCTTAATACCTGAAGGAGACATTTTCTGTAAAAATAAATATTGTTATTAGTTCAAATTCAAATGAATTAGAAGAAGACATGCAAATATGTAAAATTACTACAAATCCAAATGAATTATTACTGTTTAACACCTCAATTCTAAATTCCAAAACAACAACATCTAACTCATAATATGTACAATTACTAAAAATTCGAAACATCCCCACCCCCACCCTTACTGCTCACACACACGCACACTACACAAGAGTGAAAATGATAAAGTGCAAATCAATTAAAAGCATTAAAAATGGATTGATAAAGTACAAATTAAAATATTTATTACAAATTGAAAAATTATTTCAAATTCGGGTTATCATAAAAAATGGATTGATATTCGGTAGGAGTAGCCAAGTCATTCACACTACAATTTAGACGCTTTGGCGCATGTAGGACAATTGACCATGGCTCGTTGTTTAGATACTCTGAGTAAAACACTTGGTTGACCTTTTGAAATCGCTCATGCAATCGTTGCTCTTCAACTTGGACAAGTCAACCATGGTCAAATTGGTGCCATGATCAACTTTACAAGCATTTTTATCCTCAACTCTTACCCGTTCACAGTAAAATACAACCTCTTTGAAGATTATATAATCCAATTTAAATATATTTCGAATCACACCATAGTAAGTCATTTCAGCTTTAACGAGGTTTTTATCTTTTGCGCTCGCTCGAAGGAAAGTAAGAGTCTTGTATGAAATGCCCGAGTTCTGTACATATGTACTTTCCTCGTACACCCTTGTGTCGAATACATAATCGTTCAATCGATACTTTTTGTACTCTTGTGCCATGAATAAAGGTTCAGTGGCTAGACGAGCAAGCCTTGATGTCGCATCATAAGAGCTGAAAATATAGATAAATTAATTAGGTTAGTTGTAAAGTTTGATTGTAATGTAACTTTATATAACATCCATTTTCATTATAATTACCTCTTGTGACAACCACAACCTAAATTCGTTGTCTGATTGTATCATTGTTTTTTGTCTTTTATTGTTATCACGGGCTTCATATTTTCATATTTTCTGCATTTTGGAGTTTTCATGGCATGTAAAGTTATTTTATCTTTCTCACAACCAGAGTATAACGGTTGGATCGCCTTAAATTTTAAACTTTAGTAGTCATTGTCAATGTTTATCGTGATATCTTCACGAGCACCTGAACCTTGTACATCATCAGTGACCTCATTCTCCTCCACTTCATAAACTCCGTATGCATCATCAATTAAATCCTCTAACATATTATGATCTACGTCGTCCCCTTTTACATCTATCCTACTTGTTGAAGGTTGTTCGGGGACAAAAGGAACTTTCAATTCACCTTGAAAACTCCAAAATCGATAATTATCTTGCATGCCCCACATTAACAAATGTAGTTCAACTATTTTTCACTCAAACACCTTACCATTCTTACACCTAGCACACGGACACGAAAATTCTTCATCATTATGACATCTCGTTGCGTATTTCACAAATTTATTATCACCTTTGCGAAACACATCCCTTATTATATTTGTCTCACCCATCCACTCTTTGTATTTAGGATATCCCATCACAGCTACTACAACTAATCATTTATTAAAGGTAAGAAGCGTATATTACTGGATTAGTATAAATAAAACTTATATTTATAGTATGTTTCATTTAATTATGTCTTATTTATATTTGATTTTTAAATTTTAAATTTTAAATTCAAATTCAATTTATAATAAAAATTCCTATTTCATCCATCTCCTGTAAAGGGTGAGCGGTTCTATCCCATTCAAGCCCGCATATTTCTGTAACATACTTAACAACTCATATACATTTTTACGATTTGAGAAAAATTCAGCAGCATATCCCCATAGTTCTCCAAGTACACGACGTAGATTGGCAAGTGTGAGTGTTATTTCAATTGATCAATTGAAATAACACTCACACTTGTCAATCTAGTATGTACCCAGAGAGTATTAGGATACGACTGCAAAACGTCCTCCAAAAATAACAACTTTAATCCACTAAGAATATTATTATACAGAAATTATGCAGTCCCAAACTGTCCAAACGTGACAATTCGAGAGATCTCATTACAGGGGTAATGACTCTCGAACGGGTCTAAGGGCTATTGAATGCGTACGCATAAAAACTAGAAGGCTATTATCTATGCGCACTATATTTAATTTCAAGTATGTTTCATTTAATTATCATATATATTGTTCGTGATACAAAGTACTTTTAAAAAAAGTTGAAAAATCCCTCTTTGATCTTTCCTTCCCTGTGTCAACGAGCTACAACATTTTGCGAATGTTGTAGGATTTTTATAGTGGATGCATCATTTTCTTTTGATACTCTAGCTATGATCCGTCTGTATATTCAGGCGTATTGCCCGAGTTTTTATTCATATTTACTGTAATACTTGGTGTAACCTTTTGTATTAGTCTGTTAACCGACAACTTATTCGATTATGTTTTGTATAATTGTTATTAAACTATTACATGTCTGTATATATATCCACGTCCTGCTATAAATTGTATTGTTGAAATTATTTTTAGCAAACTTGTAAAAAAATTATGACATCCGTTTTCAAAAATATTTGGTGGTTGTCTCGTACTATTTTTTATGCGACAGTGATGCTAAGAATTGACCATTTATGATTCATGTTTTTGTTGGAGTAGCAGACTGGCCACCTCTTATTTTAATAAGCGGAGTATCACACCCGCCTAATTTTCTTAGGGTTGGACTCACATACACCCTGTGAACCTGTACACACCCAAACATTCCTTATCCAACCAAATGGAATCATAGCCGCCAAGAGTGGTTACCTAATGATTATCTAGGAGTCTCATTATCTAAACAGTTTCGCACCTCTGGGCGTACATATATACATTATAAACGTGTGTAGAGATGTAACTACCCGAATTATAAGGCCACTCCATCTCTTTGTAAATATCCGATCCCCACATATAAATAGGGGACATGTATGTGAATAAGACTACTTTTTGATACATTCTCCAAGCAAGAGTTGTATCGAGAAAACCCTAAACTGTAACCACGCAAGCAAATAAAATAATACCGTCGTGGACGTAGGTTTCCGATTCAAGGGCCGCACGTAAAAATCCTTGTGTTCTCATTGTCTCTTATCCCCATTCTTCATCATAATCATTTCTTAATCAATTATTTCTCTTATTGTTTGTCGCCTCCAATTCTAGATGTTAAAACCACTCAAAAAAGGATTTGTTTCCAAGTTAACCACATGCTTCCCCCTAAGCCAAATACCAATTTTACCCGTGCATTACTATTAAAAATCTAAAGTTTAAGAATTTATAAAAGTACATAAATGACCCTTTGTTTATATCTAAAATAACAATTTACCTAGTTATTAGTTAAATGCACCAAAATTCCATTTAATTAACCAAAATCACCAAGTTTAATTTAAATAAAAAATATTTTTAATTTAATTCAAGTTCTAACAAAATAATCATTTTAATTAATTTCAATTAATTAATATATCCTACCATATTTTTTAGTCACTTTTAACCAAAAAAAGAGGATGATTCACAAAAAATAGAGAACTTTAAGAGACGAAATTTGTAGCAAACATGAAGAAGATAACTTACAAATAGTGGCAGGGGCGGATCTGGGGGGGTGCCAGGAGGGGCGGTGGCCCCCCCTGAGATCTAAAAATTTTTTTTTTTAGGGGTATAAAATGTGTAATTTTTTTTTTAGGGGTGCAATTTTTAAGGGACGCCCCTCCTGAAATCTTGTCTACACTGTGTTTTGATAAAAAATTTGTATAAAACTTGAATTAACCCAAAAAAAATTTGCCTCGGCGGCTCCCGCCCCCGAACCCCCGACACCACTCGAAACTTTCGCCCCTCCTGACAAAAAATCCTGGATCCGCCACTGAATAGTGGGAAGGCAAACGCAACTTTGAGTTCTTGAAGGCAATGAAACATTCTCAACATATAAGTCCAGATGACTGTAATGGGATGGTTTAGTCGCCCAGAGTGAATTCCAACAGAAAATCTCATCATTAGTAACGTGAGCCTCTGGATGACCATTGACAAACAAGTATCCTTTCAGCGATGGTCCGATGACCACCTTACCCATTAGACAAGTGGGGCAATGCCAATATAAGCCTCTCCACCATTGTATTATATATGTATTGACAATGTTATTTAATATATATATATATATATATATTAATAACATTGTCAATACATATATAATATTTACATATATGTTAGATTTTTATATATGTATATAATTTTTATTACGTATTATAAAGATATGTATATATTAAGGGGCGGTTTGGTTCGGGTTGAAATACTTTTAATCGTGGTGAAAAGTAAAATGGTAAAATATTTTTTCACACATTAAAAATTAATTTTTTGTCGGTTTGACATGTGATTAAGTGCACACCCCATAATTATGAAATTTTAAACGAGAATAGAGAAAAAAATTGAACTACAAATACGTGAAAATGCATTTCACCATATTACTTTTCACCGCGTTGAAACATATTTTACACTGAACCAAACGAACCCTAAAAGTATATGTATGTGCTTTTATCTATAAGGTATGTATGTATGAGATATAATATATTCATATTATGTATGTCTAAATACTTATTAAACATATGCGTATATGCTTAGATGTACATGCTTATATGTATAACATAAATATACATATATTTTACGTTTATGTTTATGTATAAGTAAATAAATGATCTATGTACATTTTATTTATAATATATACATATAAATGTATGCATAATTCATATATTATATATGGCATATATGTGTGTATTGTTTGTATGTTTAAACCGTACAGAAAACTGGTTTATAAAGCTATTTTTAAAAATAATTTTTAAACTAAGTTTCCATAAAACAGATCTTACCTTTCTATAACATTTTGTATGCTCTAAGACCATATCCAAAGCCGTCGACATATTTGCAAAATACCATTTCTATTGATTTATTTTGTGTTTTTAACTTTTCAGAGCCGCCAGGCACGTATGAAAAAGTTGTCTAGGTTAGCAAAATTAGTTGCAAATTTATTAATCAAGAAGTGACCAAACTAGACTCTCGCATCCGCACAAACCTTCTTTTTTTATTCTTTTAATGTTTTTTAAAAAAAAAAATCCACATTTTCTGCTATATTAAACTTTGTGCGTACTTCATCTACGTGTGCAAAAATACATTCATGATTCATGTCTCTAAACATTAATAAATGCGAAAGATACACATGTGACACACATTTCTTTAAGATCCGCTTAGTGCCAAAGGTACCAGCGCCACAATACATATATATGCGTGTGAGAGTGTGTGTCTCTATGTGTTTGTGTGTGTTATAACATGGCTATATTCTTTGCTTTTGTTTGTTTCCATTCTCAAATTAAACCGAACTAGAATCTGACCATTCCTTTTAATTAATTGATGTATAGAACGTAAACCAAGCTATCAACCATTATAGAAATAACCGGAATCAATGGCACCCATGAATGCTTGTTCTGAATCATTACGTTGACGTGTTCTAAACACCTCTTCAAAGACTTTTTTGTTTATTTATTATATTCATCTCATACGATACCCTTCGACTTCGTGCATTGAACAAACTGAAAAATTAGTCAATATAATAAAAAGGAGGGGCTATTTCAACACTTCTTTTAATTTTTTTTTGCACTTTTTATTGTTTCAAAACAAAAATACCCTTATTTTTTATCATCTTTTATTGTTATAATCTCAACATAAAACAGCACTTTGTTAATAGTGGACTACAAAGTCAAATATATCCTTGTACAGTTTTTTTTGCCATTTTTGTACCTAATTAAAAAAAATCTAATTAGGAACATGAAATATAGTATTATAAACTGCTTTAACTATTAAAAAACAACGTTTGTAATATTTATTAAAAGTCCTGTATTGAAAACTGTTTGTTTTATAAAAAAAAAAGCTGTATTTTTTATATAAAAAATGTGTTTTATAAAAAAATTGATTTTTAAAAACAGACATGTTTTCTATATAAAAACTGTCTTTTTTATAATAAAAAACAGCAATTTTTTCTTCCAAAAAAGGCAAAAAATATTTTCTTTACATCATTTAATAGATGTGGGTTCGTGACAGAGCCACAAACCACATCATTTTTTTTCCACAAAAACTGTACATGTTTTCAAAAAGTAATTTATAAAAAAAACATTCTTATATTGTTTTCTGTAAATATATATATATATAAACTAGCAAAAATGTTGTTTTTAAAAAAATAATTTCTTTTTATAAACAAAATAGTTTTGTAACAGTTAAAGCAGTTTGTTATATATGAAAAATAACATTGTTTTAAAAAAAAAGTTTTTTCTAAAATCTACTTTGTATGTTTTAGAATCAACTTTTTACAAATGGGTGATATTCCCATAACTCAGTGTTTTGGGATTAACAAATCTTTCATTTCTCTCAGCTTATGTGGTGTAATGGATGCATAATATAAGTTTAGAAAACAAAAATTCTAAAATGTAAAATGCTAATATTTATTTCATGAATAAATTAAACACACAAAAAACTCTTAAAGTTTTGAAAAAAGAAAAATCACAAAAATAAAAGTTGTTTCGAAAACGTAAAAAGTTTTTTTTTTTTTTAAAAACAATGTTATTTTTTTATATAACAAACTGTTTTAACTGTTAAGAAAATGTTTTCTTTATAAAAAAAATGTAAAAAACAACTGTTTTCCTAATTTTTATATATATTTATAGAAAACAATGTAAGAATGTTTTTTTATAAATTAGTTTCTAAAGTCTTTAACAACTTTTGTGAAAACAAAAATTGATGTTATTTATGGCGCTGGGGAGGATCCGCATCTATTAAAAGATGTATAGAAAATATTTTTTGCCGCTTTTGGAAGAAAAACTTGCCCTTTTTTATTATTATAAAAACGATAGTTTTTTTATAGAAAACATTTTTTGTTTTTAAAAAGCAGTTTTTTTTTCATAAAACACATTTCTTTTATATAAAACAAACAATTTTTAATACAAGACTTTTATTAAAAAAAATATTACAAACACTATTTTTTTAATAGTTAAAGTAGTTTGCAATACTGTATTTCATATTCTTAAATAGATTTTTTTAATTAGGTACATAAACGGCAAAAAAAAATATTGTACAATGATATATTTGACTTTGTAGTACACTACTAATAAAGTAGTATTTTATGTTGGGTAATTAATGATAAAAGATGATGAAAAATAAGAGTATTTTTGTCTTGAAACAATAAAAAGTGTGGAGAGAGCTAAAAAGAGTGTGAGAATAGCCCTTCCCTTTTTATTTTATCATAATATATTGAGTAAACAACCTCTATAACTCCTAAACTCTACAAGTTTGGGCAATGTAGTCCCTAAACTAATAATTCGGCTAATTTAATTTCTAAAATTTGGCCAATTTAGTCCCAAACTAATAATTTAGCCAATTTAATCCTGTAATACCCCGTACTTTTGACTATAATTATTTTTGGGATTAATTAATTAATTAGCGTATTAATTGGAAATTAATCCGGGTTATAATACTAATGAGATGCGTATTGGTATTTGATTATGTGCATATATGATTATATATGTATCTGGTATTATAAAATTTGTCGTGGGATTTATATACGGCATTTTAGAAATTTCATTGATGATAAAAGTGAATTTAAAATCTATAATCCGTATGGTCGTTTTGAGTGCGTCAACGCGTCCGGAAGGGTCGAGATAGTCAGAAAACACTAGCCGGGGGTATAGTTTGGGTCCCGGGGTATTTTTAGGCCATACCGGTAACTTAAAGGGTATTTTAGTAATTTGGTATTTTTGGGTAATTAAAAGTGACGAAAATTGAGAGTTGTAATCTGATAAGGATTGACCCAACCAACCTTTATTAACCCCATAAGCTACGTAGGTTATCATTTAGTCTTCCAACTCTCCCAAAGAAAACCTTAGCCACTATAGCCATCTTTTGGAGAAGAAAGCTTGGAGAAGGAGAGAGAGAGAGGAATTCTGCAGAGATTCTTCACCAAATCAACACCAAATCCGAAATCAAACCAAGGCAAGTGATTTATTCCATTTAAATTTCGGAGAATGCTTCTTCCATGTTAGATTATTCAAAACTTTGTGTGTTCTTGGAAGATAATGAAAAACCCATAAGATTGGAGTTATTAGCTTAATTTTGGGATATAGGTTGCATGTAGAATGTTACTGGAAGATTATATTAAGAGAATTATCGACTTTTGTTATACCAAAAACGGATTTAAGATGAAGTTTATGAATGTTCTTGAGAAAAATCTGGAAACTAAGTTTTTGATGAAGATTGATCCATATGTAGCCTATAGTTGTTGAAATATTGATTTATGGACGTTAGTAATATTGTAGGATTGTTATATGACATTACTATAACGTTATATCTGAGAATCATACGTTAGAAATAAGTTTTGGGACGTTTTCAAATCTGCAGAATGAAGCAGTCCGTAGCTATACCTGTTCGATCGATCGATCGACATTCATCAGTCGATCGATCGACTAGATCGATCGATCGATATTCATAGGTCGATCGATCGATATTCATAGGTCGATCGATCGACCTTCCCAGAATGAGTGAAATTTTCCTTAATTTGATTTTAATGGTGGAAACCCTCGGAGAATATGTTTGGAGAACTTATGAATACCCTCAACCTTAAGGAGACCAGTAGGAGTGATTATTATAGTGGACTTTAATTAGAATACAATTCGAGGAATTATTCTAGATTATTGAAATTCGTGAAGCGAGATAACGTTTAGGTTAATAGTGTAAAATTGTGTAATTCGATGAAATAAGGTTTAGGGCAGAAGTAAAGACCTTAGGTATATAGATGTCATATGTGGGAATTATGGGAACTTAATAGTCTATTCAAGATAGGTTTTAAGGATAAGGGACTACGGCGTGAGACGTGTCGGCAATTTAACCTTATATTAACGGGAGACTTGAAATATATAAGTTTGGAATAATGGTATAATGATGTAGAAAATACCTTATTAATATGGTAATATCTAAGATGTGTGAATGCTTAGTATATAGTTTATGTGTATAACATACCTACCATACTTGCTATCACGGGGGAGGTTTGCGTTCGCTTAGGACCCTCTAATCCTTGTGTGCCTACGGGGGGGATATAGACTGGTACCTTGATGAACATAGGTCATAGAAAGACTTATTGTGATATTAATAAGTCCGCTGACCATGGGAGCGTAGGTATGTGCGTGACCCATGTGATGGTGACTGTGTTCGCCTCCACTATTTGTGAGTTGTGTTATCTGAACTATTCCTGAGAGATTCGGAATATGTGATCCTTATGTACGTGATGTACCGGGATGGATAGAAGAGTATGTGTGCACCATAGCTTAGATTGCGGGGTGCTTGTATCGTATATTTATGATGTGAACAATATACATTAAATTAACGAAAATCCTCATGTTAATGTTGTAAAAATATTACGGTATTGTTTCGAGATATATAATGAGTTAGCTGATACTTATATCAATGGCATAGTTAGTAACTGAGTTTACGTTAAACCTCTATTTAATTACGAGCGTTGTTATGTTAATTGGAACCGAGTAAAATGGGTAGAACCTTTGGCAGTTTAGCTAGTTATGTTGTCAGTTAGCTAGTAATATGGGTCGTTATAGATGGGTACTTACGTTAGGAGTGCACAGTTAGTCGAGAGGTGAGAATTTAATGTGAGTGCACGTCCTAACATGTACTTTGCATTTAATGTTTTAAATGTTTTTAAAGCACTTGCAGGTTTTTAAAATGATTTCCACTTTCGGGCTCTGACCCATTTGCTTTCAAATATATTTTCTTTTAAAACCATTTTAGGTGCCCAGCCACAAGGACACCAAGTATAGGATTCTCATTCAGATGACGAGCTGTAGCTGTTTGTGGAAGCTACAGGGACTTGCATTTAGACGCCTCTCTCATTTGGATTCCAGTCTCAGCATCTATCAGTTGTAGGGCATGTTGCCCAATTCTATTAGACATTTTTACATTTCAGTTTTCAGACTCTAGCATGTATTGCTCAGTATTCAGTTTTAGTTATTTATTTCAGTACTTATCAGTTGTGGGATTTGTATTGAGGAGTTTTTCCTCCAGAGTTTATTTACATATTGTGATGGTTATCCGTTTTACTTCAGCATGGTGAATGGTGTTATTTAGTTGTTCATTACTCTTGTGCATGTTAATCAGATTTAATAAAATTTGGCACTTACTTTTTAAATACTAGGTGGTTAGTAATAATAAAACGTTTTCGACAGTGATGCTATTAACTGAGCCAACTTGGCATTTTGAATTAATTTTATAAAGGAGTAGCTACCCGGTGTTTAATTAGTCGGGGTGTCACAGGTGGTATCAGAGCATCAGGTTCTAGTGTCCTTTAGGATCTGTACGGCTATTATGTTTCCGCTACGTTTCCTTTGATATAGAGCCCTATATTTTAGGACTGTTGTACTCTTATTGTGTATGCTTCGTTCTTCAGCTATTTTAAGTTTATAAACCGTGAACTTATAAACTTTGTTCTTATTTCAGATGCCTCCACGACGTGCACGACGAGTTCCCAGGAATGCAATGCCCGAACCCCAGCCCGCTCCAGTTCAGGGCATGTTGAACGCCACTGAGGTTGCAGCTATAGTAGCTCAAGCGGTGAATGCCGCGATTGCCGTGATTCAGCAGGCACCACCTCAGGCGCCGGTTGCCGCGCCCGTCCAGCTTAATGCATTCCCGTCTGCTTGGGAACGTGTACGCGACGCTTTTCAGAAAGCGCATCCGCCAGAGTTTGCAGGAAGCTCAGATGTGGTAGTCTCGAGCCAATGGAGGAAGGATATGCAGAGGCACTTGAGGATGCATGAGTGCACTGATGTTCAGAAGCAGGTGCTAGCTACTTTCAAGCTAGTTGGATCTGCGCTGCAGTGGTGGGAGTCCATTACCACCGCGGAGGAGAGGGATACCCTCACCATACAGGAGTTCTGGGTGCGGTTCGACCGCAAATACTTTCCGTCTGCAGTTCATACAGAGATGAGGAGGAAGCTGATGAGTTTGAAGCAGGAGACCAAGACAGTGGCCGAGTATGAGGCCGAGTTCACTAACCTGTTGAATATCGTTCCAGACAAGATTCCAACAGAGAAGAAGAAGATAGAGAAGTTCACTGATGGGTTGAATTGGAGGATCCGTCAGCATCTGCTAGGGAACCTATCGTTGGCCACATATTCTGATGTGGTTAACGCTGCACTATTGCACTGCCAGGACCACCGTTTTCATATGGCCGAGGGCAAGCGGTCAGGGGAGTCTAGCCATCAGGGCAGGACTGGAGGACATGGTGCCAGCGGGGCACAGACCGGTCAGGGGAAGAGACAGACTGAGCAGGGTACCCAGCAGGGGGACAATAAGAGGTTCCGGTCAGGGAACTACAGGCAGGGTCAGGGAGGTTTCCGCCAGGGCCATCAGGGTCCAAACGGCCAACAGGGGCAGAATGGGCAGCAGTTCCATCAGGGCCAGCAGGGCCAAGGGAGGAATGGTAACGGCCACCAGGGCCGGGGACAGCAGGGGCAGAGGGGAGGGAATTTCCCAGGGAAGTGCTTTACTTGTGGCAAGACTGGCCATAAGAAGCAGGATTGTCCTGATAGGGGCAGGGCCCCACAGCAGCAGCAGGGTGCTCGCCAGGAGCCACAGAGACCCATGTTTCCCGCCGCTCTTCCTGCACCGCCACAGATGGCAGCATTGCCACCCATTCCAGCAGTCCCAGCTCAGCAGGGTCAGCTACAGTATGGACGTGTCTACAACGTTCACCAGGCTGCAGTTCCACAGGCACCGCCCGCGATCGAGGGTACGTTTCCTATCCATGGCACTATGGGCCGGGTGTTATTTGATACGGGTGCTACACACTGTTTTATTGCTACACACTTCGCGAAAGCTTTAGGATTATTAGCTACGGCAGAGAGCACCGTGACGTGTGTCGACTCACCATTAGGGAGTGGGTCACTTATTTTCTTTATATGCCGGGGAGTGGGGGTAGAGGTTGGTGGTTTGGTATTACCTGCGGACATGTTAGTGTTAGACATGCATGTTCACGATGTGATCATCGGTATGGATTGGCTCGTAGCATATAGGGCCATGATTGATTGCTTCAGCGGGAGCATTGTTTTTGCCATTCCGGGGCAGGAGATGTTTATAGTGGCGATGCCTCGCCCAGAGGGAGGATCGACCACTCATCTGTATTACATTGAGGAGGATACCTCTAAGGAGGTTGTGATTCCTTTGGATTCGATCCCGGTTGTCAGGGAGTATTCAGATGTGTTTCAGGAGATACCAGGCTTACCACCCAGTCGAGAGATAGACTTCGTTATAGATTTGCTACCGGGTACGAGACCTATAGCACGTGCACCATACCGTATGGCTCCGGCTGAAATGCGAGAGTTACGGGATCAGATAGAGCAGCTGTTAGGGCAGGGCTTTATTCGTAGGAGTACCTCACCTTGGGGCGCTCCAGTTTTGTTTGTGAAGAAGAGGGATGGTTCACTTAGATTGTGCGTGGACTACCGAGAGTTGAATAAGGTCACGATACGGAATAAGTATCCGTTGCCTCGAATCGATGACTTATTCGACCAGTTGAGAGGAGCTTCTTTCTTCTCGAAGATTGACTTGAGGTCAGGATACCATCAGTTGCGTATCAGGGAGGAGGATGTCTCGAAGACTGCGTTCTTGTCGAGATATGGTTCTTATGAGTTTCGGGTTATGCCTTTCGGCTTGACCAACGCTCCAGCAGTGTTTATGGACTTGATGAACAGGGTGTTCAGAGATTTCCTCGATCAGTTTGTTATTGTCTTCATTGATGACATTCTGGTCTACTCTCAGACAGAGGAGGAGCACGCCGAGCATTTGAGGCAGGTTTTGCAGACACTTCGTCAGAACGAGCTGTATGCAAAATATGAGAAGCGCGGGTTTTGGCTGAAGGAGGTCCAGTTCTTGGGTCACATTATTTCCGACCAGGGAATATCTGTCAATCCGGGGAAGGTATCAGCGGTGAGGGAGTGGGGACAGCCCACGACACCAACAGAGATTCGTAGTTTCTTGGGCTTAGCAGGATACTACAGGAGGTTTATTCGGGGTTTCTCGGAGATAGCAGGTCCTTTGACACATCTTACTCGTAAGGGTGTGCCATATATCTGGAGTGATGCCTGTCAGTTGGCATTCG
Organism: Sambucus nigra; assembly: GCA_949130495.1. Lineage (NCBI taxonomy): Eukaryota > Viridiplantae > Streptophyta > Magnoliopsida > Dipsacales > Adoxaceae > Sambucus > Sambucus nigra. The sequence continues at coordinate 102,781,026 of OX422208.1, forward strand.
ATGAATTGAAGGACAAATTGACCTCAGCACCTGTGTTAGCATTGCCGAGACCGGGAGTTGAGTATTTGGTTTACACCGATGCGTCTTTGCAAGGGCTTGGAGGTGTTTTGCAGCAGGAGAGACAGGCCATAGCTTATGCTTCCCGTAAGCTTAAGCCTCATGAGAAGAATTACCCCACGCATGATTTGGAGTTGGCAGCAGTGGTATTTGCCTTACGGATTTAGAGGCACTACCTTTTGGGGGAGAAGTTTCAGCTATTCACGGATCACAAGTCCCTACAGTATCTGTTCACGCAGAAGGAGTTGAACATGCGGCAGCGTAGGTGGCTCGAGTTTGTGAAAGACTACCAGTTCGACATCCAGTACCACCCGGGTAAGGCTAACGTGGTAGCAGACGCGTTGAGCCGCAGGCCAGCAGATGAGGTGGCAGAGGTGTGGAAGGCAAAGTGGAAGGAATTGGGACACCAGGATGCAGTGGCCCGATCTTTCATGTCTGTGATGACCGTTACACCGCAGATTGTCACGAAGGTTGTACGGGCACAGGCAAATGACTCGTTCTGTCAGGAGCAGATAGTTCGATTACTTGCAGAGGGAGCCGAGTCCTATACCGTTAGCTCAGACGGGGGATTGCGCTTCAATGGGAGGTTGGTAGTTCCGGAAGGGGAAGAATTACGGCACGATGTTATGGCAGAGTCGCACGGCTCACGGTTCGCGGTACATCCCGGAGGGGACAAAATGTACCAAGACATGAGACGGCAGTATTGGTGGAGCGGTATGAAGAGAGATATCGCTGAGTTTGTTTCGAAATGCGCCACTTGTCAGCTTGTCAAAGTGGACCATCAGAGACCAGCAGGACTGCTACAACCGTTGGAGGTTCCGGTATGGATGTGGGAGAGCATATCCATGGACTTTATCACAGGGTTGCCTACGTCGCAGAGGGGCCACGACTCCGTTTGGGTAATTGTGGACAGGTTGTCCAAGGTCGCTCACTTCTTACCCGTAAAGACTGACTACACTACGGGACAGTATGCCCAGCTTTTCATTTCAGAGATTGTGAGACTTCACGGTGTGCCCCTAAATATCGTGTCTGACAGAGACAAGATATTTGTTTCGAAGTTTTGGGAAAGTTTCCAGGAGGCCATGGGCACGGAATTGCGGTTGAGTACGGCTTATCACCCGCAGACCGATGGGCAGACAGAGCGCACCAACCAGATGTTGGAGGACATGCTACGCATGTGTATTATTGACTTTGGGGGTGGATGGGAGCAGTACCTTCCACTGGTGGAGTTTGCTTACAACAACTCCTATCAGTTCACGATTGGCATGGCTCCGTTTGAGGCATTGTACGGCAGGCCTTTTCGTTCCCCAGCATGTTGGTTGGAGGTGGGGGACAACAAATTACTTGGGCCAGAAGTGATCCAGGATACTTCGGCAAGGATTGAGTTGATTCGGAGTCGCATTCGGGTAGCTCAAGACAGGCAGAAGAGTTATGCTGATGCGAAGAGATTTTTCAGGGAGTTCCAAGTGGGGGACCAAGTTTTGCTCAGGGTATCTCCGATGAAGGGGATTATGCGATTCGGGAAGAAGGGGAAGTTGGCACCGAGGTATGTGGGGCCGTTTCCTATTATTGAGCGGATAGAACCGGTTGCATATAGACTTGGGTTGCCGGAACATTTGCATCGGATTCACGACGTGTTCCATATTTCCTCGCTGAGGAAATACCTTAGGGACAATTTGGCTCATTCTCACATTGCTGTAGAGGACATCGATCTCCAGCCGGATAGCTCTTACGAGGAGGGGCCAATTGCTATTTTGGACCGAAGCGAGAGGAAACTGCGGTCAAAGATAGTCCCGTTAGTGCGTGTTCAGTGGCGACATCACAATGTCGAGGAGTCCACATGGGAGCGCGAGGATGAGATGCGCGAGCGTTATCCAGAACTGTTTTTAGCAGGTACTTTCTAGTTTCGAATTTCGGGACGAAATTCAGTTATTAGGGGGGGAGTATGTAATACCCCGTACTTTTGACTATAATTATTTTTGGGATTAATTAATTAATTAGCGTATTAATTGGAAATTAATCCGGGTTATAATACTAATGAGATGCGTATTGGTATTTGATTATGTTCATATATGATTATATATGTATCTGGTATTATAAAATTTGTCGTGGGATTTATATACGGCATTTTAGAAATTTCATTGATGATAAAAGTGAATTTAAAATCTATAATCCGTATGGTCGTTTTGAGTGCGTCAACGCGTCCGTAAGGGTCGAGATAGTCAGAAAACACTAGCCGGGGGTATAGTTTGGGTCCCGGGGTATTTTTAGGCCATACCGGTAACTTAAAGGGTATTTTAGTAATTTGGTATTTTTGGGTAATTAAAAGTGACGAAAATTGAGAGTTGTAATCTGATAAGGATTGACCCAACCAACCTTTATTAACCCCATAAGTTACGTAGGTTATCATTTAGTCTTCCAACTCTCCCAAAGAAAACCCTAGCCACCATAGCCATCTTTTGGAGAAGAAAGCTTGGAGAAGGAGAGAGAGAGAGGAATTCTGCAGAGATTCTTCACCAAATCAACACCAAATCCGAAATCAAACCAAGGCAAGTGATTTATTCATTTAAATTTCGGAGAATGCTTCTTCCATGTTAGATTATTCAAAACTTTGTGTGTTCTTGGAAGATAATGAAAAACCCATAAGATTGGAGTTATTAGTTTAATTTTGGGATATAGGTTGCATGTAGAATGTTACTGGAAGATTATATTAAGAGAATTATCGACTTTTGTTATACCAAAAACGGATTTAAGATGAAGTTTATGAATGTTCTTGAGAAAAATATGGAAACTAAGTTTTTGATGAAGATTGATCCATATGTAGCCTATAGTTGTTGAAATATTGATTTATGGACGTTAGTAATATTGTAGGATTGTTATATGACATTACTATAACGTTATATCTGAGAATCATACGTTAGAAATAAGTTTTGGGACGTTTTCAAATCTGCAGAATGAAGCAGTCCGTAGCCATACCTGTTCGATCGATCAATCGACATTCATCAGTCGATCGATCGACTAGATCGATCGATCGATATTCATAGGTCGATCGATCGACCTTCCCAGAATGAGTGAAATTTTCCTTAATTTGATTTTAATGGTGGAAACCCTCGGAGAATATGTTTGGAGAACTTATGAATACCCTCAACCTTAAGGAGACCAGTAGGAGTGATTATTATAGTGGACTTTAATTAGAATACAATTCGAGGAATTATTCTAGATTATTGAAATTCGTGAAGCGAGATAACGTTTAGGTTAATAGTGTAAAATTGTGTAATTCGATGAAATAAGGTTTAGGGCAGAAGTAAAGACCTTAGGTATATAGATGTCATATGTGGGAATTATGGGAACTTAATAGTCTATTCAAGATAGGTTTTAAGGATAAGGGACTACGGCGTGAGACGTGTCGGCAATTTAACCTTATATTAACGGGAGACTTGAAATATATAAGTTTGGAATAATGGTATAATGATGTAGAAAATACCTTATTAATATGGTAATATCTAAGATGTGTGAATGCTTAGTATATAGTTTATGTGTATAACATACCTACCATACTTGCTATCACGGGGGAGGTTTGCGTTCGCTTAGGACCCTCTAATCCTTGTGTGCCTACGGGGGGGATATAGACTGGTACCTTGATGAACATAGGTCATAGAAAGACTTATTGTGATATTAATAAGTCCGCTGACCATGGGAGCGTAGGTATGTGCGTGACCCATGTGATGGTGACTGTGTTCGCCTCCACTATTTGTGAGTTGTGTTATCTGAACTATTCCTGAGAGATTCGGAATATGTGATCCTTATGTACGTGATGTACCGGGATGGATAGAAGAGTATGTGTGCACCATAGCTTAGATTGCGGGGTGCTTGTATCGTATATTTATGATGTGAACAATATACATTAAATTAACGAAAATCCTCATGTTAATGTTGTAAAAATATTACGGTATTGTTTCGAGATATATAATGAGTTAGCTGATACTTATATCAATGGCATGGTTAGTAACTGAGTTTACGTTAAACCTCTATTTAATTACGAGCGTTGTTATGTTAATTGGAACCGAGTAAAATGGGTAGAACCTTTGGCAGTTTAGCTAGTTATGTTGTCAGTTAGCTAGTAATATGGGTCGTTATAGATGGGTACTTACGTTAGGAGTGCACAGTTAGTCGAGAGGTGAGAATTTAATGTGAGTGCACGTCCTAACATGTACTTTGCATTTAATGTTTTAAATGTTTTTAAAGCACTTGCAGGTTTTTAAAATGATTTCCACTTTCGGGCTCTGACCCATTTGCTTTCAAATATATTTTCTTGTAAAACCATTTTAGGTGCCCAGCCACAAGGACACCAAGTATAGGATTCTCATTCAGATGACGAGCTGTAGCTGTTTGTGGAAGCTACAGGGACTTGCATTTAGACGCCTCTCTCATTTGGATTCCAGTCTCAGCATCTATCAGTTGTAGGGCATGTTGCCCAATTCTATTAGACATTTTTACATTTCAGTTTTCAGACTCTAGCATGTATTGCTCAGTATTCAGTTTTAGTTATTTATTTCAGTACTTATCAGTTGTGGGATTTGTATTGAGGAGTTTTTCCTCCAGAGTTTATTTACATATTGTGATGGTTATCCGTTTTACTTCAGCATGGTGAATGGTGTTATTTATTTGTTCATTACTCTTGTGCATGTTAATCAGATTTAATAAAATTTGGCACTTACTTTTTAAATACTAGGTGGTTAGTAATAATAAAACGTTTTCGACAGTGATGCTATTAACTGAGCCAACTTGGCATTTTGAATTAATTTTATAAAGGAGTAGCTACCCGGTGTTTAATTAGTCGGGGTGTCACAAATCCCTAAACTAATAATTTGGCCAATTTAACCCCCTAAAATAGTTTTAAAAATCTCTAAAATTTTAATAAGAATTAAAACCTCTACAAAATTACACTTTTTTTTAATAAGAATTAAACTTCTAAAAATGTACCCCCAACAATTTTTAAAAATTAGTGTTTAAAAAAAGGGATAATATAATTTTTTTTAAAAATTTTACATCTGTTTTTTTTCAAACAATTTTAAACTGTTTGCATATATTTTAAAACAGTTTTAAACTGATTTTTTTTAAGTAAAAATTTTTTGAGTGTTTAAAAAAATGGAATAAAAAACACTCCAAAATAATAATAAAAAAATCAGAGTTTTATTAAAGAAATCGAGTTTTAAAAAATATGGAATAAAAAACTGTTTATTTGATTTTATAATACCAATGTCATTTCTTTTTATTAAAGAAAACGAAATTGTATTTATTATCGGATTTTTTTTTAAGTTTTAAACTTTGAAAAACTGTTTTTTATTTCATTTTTTTCAGAAAAACTTAGAATTTAAAAATAAAAAAAAGCTCACTTTTTTAATCAATATTTGGGTACATTTAAAATATTCCAACTCTTACAAAACAAAAGAGTAGTTTTAAACTTTGAAAAAAACTGTTATAATTTGTCTAGAAAATAGTTTATTATCCCTTTTTTTAAAACACGATTTTTTTAAAAACTCAGTTTTTTTAATTATTTGGAATACATTTTAAAGGTTTTGACTCTTATTAGAAAAGCTAGTAATTCATCAATTTTGAAATGAAAAAAAATAGTCTTAAAATAAATGAAAAATAGTTTAAAAATAGATAAAAAAGTTTTTATCCCATTTTTTTTACCAAAAAAGGCTGAATTTAAAGTAAAATAAAAAAAATTATTATTTGGGGTACATTTTGAAGGTTTCAACTCTTATTAAAAAAGAGAGTAATTTTTCAACTTTGAAAAAAAAAATTGTTATAAAATTAAAAAAAAAAGTACTTTTATCCCATTTTTTTAACACTGATTTTTTAAAATTGTTTGGGGTACATTTTTAGAGGTTTTACTTATTAAAAAAGTGTAGTTTTTTAACTTTGAAAAGAAAAAAACAGTTTTAAACTAGTTTAGGTCCTATATTGACCAAATTATTAGTTTATGGACTAAATTGACTAAATTATTAGTTTAAGGACTAAATTTGTCAAATTTTAGGAACTAAATTGGCCAAACTTGTATAATTTAGGTGCCTAGAGGTTGTTTACTTTAATATATTACACACACACACACACACACACACACACACACACACACACATTTATATATATATATATATATATATATATATATATATATATATAGAGGCAGGCTCCTGTGCACACTAACTTTGCACACTAACTTTGCACATTACCTTTTAAAAGTGTGCAAACTTAGTGCTGGCGCACACCAATTTTTTTATGTGATATTTTAACATTTCAACGGACTCACATAAAAAAAATTAGCTCAAAAAAACTTTTTTTGCTATTTTTAAAAAATCGGTCAAACTTTCGCAGTTTTTAAAGGGCTTAAAAACTGCGAAAGTTTGACCGATTTTTTAAAAATAGTAAAAAAAGTTTTTTTGAGCTGATTTTTTTTATATGGGTTCCTTGAAATATTTAAGTATCACACAAAAAAAATCAACTCAAAAATATTTTTTTTACCACTTTTAAAAGGTAATGTGCAAAGTTAGTGTGCACAGGAGCCTGCCTCTCTCTCTCTCTCTCTCTCTCTCTCTCTCTCTCTCTCTCTCTCTCTCTCTCTCTCTCTCTCTCTCTCTCTCTCTCTCTCTCTCTCTCTCTCTCTCTCTATATATATATATATATATATATATATATATATTCATGTTGCTATTGATTATTTCGTCATTTCTTAAAGAATCTCTCTCTTTTTTGTTAACCCATGCATTATTATATTATATATAAGTTTACGTAGTTCTATAGTATAATGTTATATTTTTATTTAAGGTAAAAAATTTAAATCTTCAACAAAATTAGTCATAGCACTTCTCATTTTAAACTTATGCATATAATATGAAGAAGTTTCCTCTTTACAAGTTTTTTTTTTTGTGAAAAGAATACAAATTTTTATGAATGTCCACATAAAAACACCAAAAACAAATAAAAAGAAGTCATTCGTGAGTGTTTTAGTAAATAATTGAGCGTAAAAATGAATTTATTTTCTTAAATAAATTATAATGTAGAAGTCTTCACATTTTAAAACAAGTAAGATGTACCACAAAAATTATCATATCACTTTATTTTTAAACTTCTCCAATTGATATGTTGAAGTTTTCTTCTTTACATGTCAATTTAGTTTTAAAAAAAAAATATTTTACATGTCAATTTGTTTTTTTTTCATTAAATAAAATCTATATGAATGTCTATATAATCACAAAAAAGCATACAAAGTCATGTCAATACGTTTGTAAATAATTGAGTATAGACATCTTTTGTTTTCAAAAAATAAATTTGATTGTAAATGTCTTCACTACCCTTAAAAATACTTTTTTATTTTCATAAAAAGGTTGTATTTAAAAATATACCTATTTTTTAATTATTATTTGGTGGCAATATTTGTGGGATGACTCCTTGTATTCTATTCTATTTAAGTAAATACACATTTAATGTATAAAATTTATTTTTTGCTATTATTATTTAATTAAAATATTGATGGGATGAGTCATTGTATTCTATCTCATCTAAATGAATACATATTTAATGCAAAGCGCATGTCAAACTCACATTGAAAGAGATAGTTTTATAATTATTATTACTAGATTTTAGCTCTGTGCGGTCCGCGAATGAATTGAATGATTGGTTATAAACTATTATTTTAATTATACTAGGGAGGTCACGCGAGCAGATGGTGGTGGGTATCATTCTTGCTATGTGCTTGGTTGGTATATAATGAAAAATATGGTATAATTATGGGATGTTGCGTAAAGTATCTAGTACATGATGCAGTAAAGTCAATTTACAGAGAAAAATTTGAGTACAGTTCAATTGCACCCTTAGCAGAAAATAATGAACAAATGCAATAAAAGACAAATATAAAACCATACAAAAGTAAAATTGAAAATTAAAACCTCAAAAAGTATATAATCCTTACAATCATCAATGTGATACGTATTTATAAAAACAGAATGTCTTATATAATGAATTGATTATGTGTAGGAAATACATTAAAAAGGGTCACTTCTCATTCTTTCCTTCAGGGAGAGTTTTATAATTATTATATATAATATATAATATGATTTAACTAACATGTTACCTTCAATTATTCAAAATATTTATACATAAAGCATGAGTGGTCTTATATTTTTTTCTATTAAAAAATGCAATACTTATTGTAGTTTGTATGATGGTAATTTATTCAAATAAAATAGAAATCTCTAAAAAGATTTCAACTTCAACAGAAGTTCCTACAAAGCGCAAGAGCAGTATACGATTTTTGGTCGAAAATTCAAAATAAGAAATGTGAGGAGAATACTGTTGGAAAATTGGAATTGAATGGGTATTATAAAGCTGTCCAGATTTTCTGGACAGATTTTTGAGCAACTTTGAGCTCAAATTTAGGTGGGACCCACACTACGAAAATTGTGAGACCATATACGAATGCGTTCACCTCCGCAAGGAGATTAACGTAGTATATTCATATGTCCAATTTCAATAAGTTATGAATGATAATTATGTCCCCAAAGTGACTCACAAAGCAATGAAAGTTAATGAATTAGGTGTGTTTTAACTCTTGTCCCACATTGGAAGAGTAGTGGAATTTTGATGAGTTAATAACACCATAAGTATGGACTAAGGCTTGGATGCCTTGGGGGTATCCCAACTCTTTGAAGGGGAGATGACCTAAGCTATGCACGGGTTGACTTTCGGTCAAAAGTCCACACAGGCGTCCGTCCGTCCTGCTCGGTTCGGGCTTGGAAAAATCTCCTACATTTTTGGGCCGAATTTATTTAACTTTCTGAGCTTTAATTATTAATTAATTACGAAATTAATTAATAAACTGTTGGCAGTTATTGCCAACAGTCAACAGTTAATTTCGTTTAACTGATTAACTGTTTTTGACAGTTAATTTCGGTTGACTGTTCCAACAGTCAACACAAAAGCTATAAATTAAACTTTCCCCTTACAGAATTGATTACTGAAAATTTCCCCTCCATAATTCCGAATTTATGCTGCCACTTTTTCCAGAAAAATAAATCCTTTTTCTATTGCTACTGCATACATTCCTCCATATCATCTCTTTGGTCTGGTTGAGTATAAACACAGAATTGTGTTCGAAGAAATTAATCATTGTTATGCTACTTGATTAATTTGGAAATTTGTTCTATCTTGGGAGACAATTATTCATTACCTTTGGCACTTTGTGGAGGGAATAAATTTGTCTTAAGGACACTGTTCTAAACAGGGCTCGGATTATTTCTTCTATTCTAATATTATTTCTGCAAATTCTAGTAAGTATTTCATTTCTATAATTCTGTTTCAATTCTGTCATTATATTAATTGTTCATAATTCTGTACAATTGTTATTTATAAATAGTAGACATAACAATCTTAAGACAAATTTATTAAGTTCTACTGTTTTTTAGTGTACAGAATTTTTTTTATTACAAAAATTTATTTGTTGGAAATAAATCTGTTTTGATAGAATAAAATGAATTAATTTACTACTTTATTGTTGAAATTAGTAAAACAGTTTTGATATAGAAATTAATTTCAATACTGTTTTTATATTCTGTTTTAGAAAATAATTTTTTTTGTGTGTACTCTTGTTAAATTATAATTCTGTTTTGTACGGAATTCTTTTTATTATTAAAAATTAGTGTGACACAGATTTTAAAAATTTAATTCTGTTTTGTACGGAATTCTGTTTATATTATACTTTAATTCTGAATTATTATTTGAATTCTTTTGGAATTCATTTATTGTGAATTATATTTGGAGGAAATTGGTGCACAGAATTTTGTATTCTGTTTTGATTAATTCATTATATATGAATTTTATCATTGATAAAAATTCTGTTTTTGTAACAGAAATGGAATCACAAAGTACGAACACTACTCCTACGAAACTGATTGTCACCAACACAAATGTGACTGCACCCGTATCTATGCCACACGGGGAGAAACTGGAAAAGTTCATTGGGGCTGACTTCAAACGTTGGCAAGGACAAATGTACTTCTATCTCACTACCTGCCAACTGGGCAGGTTTGTATATGAAGATTGCCCCTCTATTCAAGAGGGAGATGACGCTGAAAAGGTTGCTGCTGTCGATGCTTGGAAGCACTCGGACTACCTATGCCGAAATTATATTTTGGCCTACTTGGACAAGACTTTGTACCATGTCTATTGCACTATCAAAACTTCCAAGGAATTATGGAATTCTTTGGAAAAGAAGTATAAAACTGAAGATGCTGGGATGAAGAAATTTATCGTTGGGCGTTTTCTGGACTTCAAAATGGTTGATTCTAAATCTGTGATCTCGCAAGTGCAATAATTCCAAGTGATCCTCCACGACATTCATGCTGAAGGAATGTCAATTAGTGAAACTTTCCAAGTTGCTGCAATTGTTGAAAAGTTGCCACCTTCTTGGACTTTGTTCAAAAACTATCTCAAGCACAAGCGTAAGGAGATGAATGTGGAGGAGTTGGTGGTCCGACTAAGAATCGAAGAAGACAACCGTGAGTCTCAAAAGAAAAGTGAGAAGAATCCGATGGAAACAAAGGTCCATGTCGTTGAAGATCCCAAGAAGAATAAACGAAAGTATGATGGGGAAGGCACTTCCAAACATAACAAGAAAAAGTTCAAAGGCAAATGCTACAATTGTGGTAAACCGGGACACCGCTCAAGTGAGTGTCGTAAGCCTAAGAAGCAAAATAAAAATAACTCTCAAGCAAATGTGACTGAGGGTGAGAATATCACCAATGATTTGGCGGATATGAATCTTTCTGCCGTTGTCTCTGAATGTAACTTGGTTGGAAATACCAAGGAATGGTGGGTGGACACTGGAGCCACACGACACATTTGTGCAAACAAATGGATGTTTTCCACCTATAAGCCTTTGGAAAATGAGGAGAACCTTTTTATGGGAAATTCTTCCACTTCTAAGGTGGCGGGACAAGGAAAGATTGCTTTGAAAATGACTTCTGGAAAGGAACTTACTCTCAACAATGTTCTTCATGTGCCTGATATCCGAAAGAATCTGATTTCTGGATCTCTCCTTACTAAGAATGGTTTCAAGCTTGTGTTTGTGTCTGATCGCTTTGTGTTGTCTAAAAATGACATGTATGTAGGAAAGGGCTACCTAAATGAGGGGCTCTTTAAACTGAATGTTCTTACTGTAACCCCTAAAACATCTGTTTCAATGAATGAAATTGCTAGTTCTTCTTACTTGATTGAGTCATCTAATATTTGGCATGCTAGATTGGGACATGTTAATTTTGATACATTGCGTAGATTAATTAACTTAGAATTTTTGCCAAAATTTAATATTGATAAAAATCATAAATGTGAAATTTGTGTGGAATCTAAATTAGCTAGATTACCTTTCCATTCCATTGAAAGGATAACTGAACCTTTAGATTTAATTCACACCGATATTTGTGATTTGAAATTTGTTCAAACTAGAGGTGGGAAAAAGTATTTTATTACTTTTATTGACGATTGTACAAAATATTGCTATGTATATTTGTTACATAGTAAAGATGAGGCTATTAATATATTTAAACAATATAAGAATGAAGTTGAGAATCAATTAAGCAAAACAATAAAGGCTATTAGGAGTGATAGAGGAGGTGAATATGAATATCCATTTGAGGAATTTTGTTCTGAAAATGGGATTATTCATCAAACAACCGCTCCTTATTCTCCTCAATCGAATGGTGTTGCTGAACGCAAAAACCGTACTTTGAAAGAAATGATGAACTCAATGTTATTAAGTTCAGGAGCTCCACAAAATTTGTGGGGGGAAGCCTTACTTTCTGCTAATTACATTCTCAATAAAGTACCTCACAAAAAGACTCACAAGACACCTTATGAATTATGGAAAGGTCTAAGACCTTCCTATAAATATTTACGAGTGTGGGGGTGCTTAGCCAAAGTGATGGTTCCTAAACCTAAAAAGGTAAGAATAGGGCCAAAAACCGTGGATTGTGTATTCATCGGTTATGCTACTAATAGCAGTGCATATCGATTTCTAGTTTGTAAATCTGAGATTTCGGACATTCATGTAAATACGGTTATTGAATCGAGGGATGCTTCATTTTTTGAAAATGAATTTCCGTATAACATGACCCGAGAATCTGGTCCTTCTAAAAGGACACATCAAGCTACTACAAGTGGTACTCATCAACCTATTGAATCAATAGAGGATGAACCAAGACGTAGTAAAAGAGCAAAAACCTCGACTTCTTTCGGTCCGGATTTTCTAACATATTTGTTAGAAAATGAACCTCAATCGTATAAAGAAGCTATATCCTTACCCGATGCTTCCGATTGGAAAGAAGCAATTAATAGTGAAATTGAATCCATATTACAAAATCATACATGGGAACTAGTGGATCTTCCACCAGGTTCAAAACCGTTAGGTTATAAATGGATCTTCAAAAAAAAATTGAAGGCCGATGGATCAATTGATAAATATAAAGCTAGACTTGTAGCTAAAGGCTATAGGCAAAAGGAAGGGTTGGATTACTTCGACACATATTCGTCGGTAACAAGAATAACGTCCATTCGGATGTTAATAACAATAGCTGCTATTAATGGACTTGAAATACATCAAATGGATGTAAAAACTGCATTCTTAAACGGTGAACTAGACGAGGAAATTTATATGGAGCAACCTGAAGGGTTCAAAGCTCCCAGACAAGAAGGAAAAGTATGTAAGCTTGTTAAATCACTATATGGATTAAAACAAGCACCTAAGCAATGGCATGAAAAATTTGATAATGCAATGTTCTCAAATGGTTTCAAAATTAATGAATGCGATAAATGTGTTTACTTTAAATACATTCATAATGGATATGTCATTGTATGCCTCTATGTTGATGATATGCTTATCATGGGTAGTAAATTGGAAATTGTCAAAACTACAAAACAAATGTTGAGTAGTAGATTTGACATGAAAGATTTGGGAATCGCCGATGTTATATTAGGAATTAAAATTTCTAGAACATCGGATGGACTTATATTATCTCAATCTCATTACATTGAGAAAGTACTTAAAAAATTCAAGAAGTATGATATTAATCCTACCAAGACACCTGTAGATGTAAATTTACATCTAGCAAGAAATAATGGTGAAAGCATATCTCAACTAGAATATTCTCGTATTATCGGCAGTTTAATGTATATCATGAACTGTACGCGACCGGACATAGCATACTCAATAAGTAAGCTAAGTCGATTTACGAGTAATCCAGGAAGAGATCACTGGAAAGCAATATTGAGAGTTTTGGGTTATTTAAAATATACTCAAAACTATGGATTGCATTACTCAAAATATCCAGTTGTTCTTGAAGGACATTGCGATGCAAATTGGATATCTGATACAAAAGACTCTAAGTCTACGAGTGGGTATGTGTTTACCCTCGGAGGTGCAGTCGTATCTTGGAAATTCTCAAAACAAACGTGCATTGCTAGATTCGACAATGGAATCTGAATTCATTGCACTAGACAAAGCTGGAGAAGAAGCCGAATGGCTTCGAAATTTCTTAGAGGATGTTCCAAATTGGTCTAAACCTGTGCCCGCAATATGTATACATTGTGATAGCCAATCAGCGATTGGAAGGGCACAAAATCACATGTATAACGGAAAGTCACGACATATTCGTCGTAGACACAATACCGTTAGACAACTTCTCTCAAACGGAATTATCTCAATTGACTATGTAAAGTCAAAAGATAATATATCGGATCCACTAACGAAAGGTTTAAACCGAGAGCAAGTTGAAAGATCATCGAGAGGAATGGGTCTAAAGCCTATAAATAAATAAGAATCAATATAGTGGCAACCCAACTTAGCTAACTGGAGATCCCAAGATCTAGGTTCAATGGGCAAATCGAACTACGTTGTATTCAGTAAGCACTGGAGGATATATCATCCTATCCATTCCAAAGATGAGACAGTGCATATCTGCCGCGAAATTAGGATAAGTTATGCTTTTAATGACATATATATCTTAGTATGTCTAAGTGGGGTATTGCAGAATACTCTTTATGGAAGTCACCTACGTAAGTAAGAAGGGGGCCACTTCTATGAGAATAATGAAAGGCATATTCTCTAAAATACTTGCGGAACCAAGTGGTGTTCACGGCCAAAATGAACACAAACGTGAGAACCAACTGTGTTGAAGAATTGTTGTGTGAATACTGTTGTCTAGGTTTACAAAAACGGTTGAAGGTTCAAGGACGTGAAGTCTACTGATTAACCAAGTAAATCCGATAGTATATCACTAAGGAAAGTTCAAGGCCACTAGGCTACTTCTCCCGATGCAATAAGTCTTCAGTTTTACTCAACTTGTGTCTGCATAAGCATCTGTTTTGTTTTATTTATAGCGATATATCATTCATGTGGGGGATTGTTGGAAAATTGGAATTGAATGGGTATTATAAAGCTGTCCAGATTTTTGAGCAACTTTGAGCTCAAATTTAGGTGGGACCCACACTACGAAAATTGTGGGACCATATACGAATGCGTTCACCTCCGCAAGGAGATTAACGTAGTATATTCATATGTCCAATTTCAATAAGTTATGAATGATAATTATGTCCCCAAAGTGACTCACAAAGCAATGAAAGTTAATGAATTGGGTGTGTTTTAACTCTTGTCCCACATTGGAAGAGTAGTGGAATTTTGATGAGTTAATAACACCCTAAGTATGGACTAAGGCTTGGATGCCTTGGGGGTATCCCAACTCTTTGAAGGGGAGATGACCTAAGCTATGCACGGATTGACTTTCGGTCAAAAGTCCACACGCGCGCGCGCGTCCGTCCGTCCGGCCTGCTCGGCTCGGTTCGGGCTTGGGCTTGTAAAAATCTCCTACATTTTTGGGCCGAATTTATTTAACTTTCTGAGCTTTAATTATTAATTAATTACGAAATTAATTAATAAACTGTTGGCAGTTATTGCCAACAGCCAACAGTTAATTTAGTTTAACTGATTAACTGTTTTTGACAGTTAATTTCGGTTGACTGTTCCAACAGTCAACACAAAAGCTATAAATTAAACTTTCCCCCTACAGAATTGACTACTGAAAATTTGCCCTCCCATAATTTTCGAATTTATGCTGCCAATTTTTCCAGAAAAATAAATCCTTTTTCTATTGCTACTGCATACATTCCTGCATATCATCTCTTTGGTCTGGTTGAGTATAAACACAGAATTGTGTTCGAAGAAATTAATCATTGTTGTGCTACTTGATTAATTTTGAAATCTGTTCTATCTTGGGAGACAATTATTCATTACCTTTGGCACTTTGTGGAGGGAATAAATTTGTCTTAAGGACACTGTTCTAAACAGGGCTCGGATTATTTCTTCTATTCTAATATTATTTCTGCAAATTCTAGTAAGTATTTCATTTCTATAATTCTGTTTCAATTCTGTCATTATATTAATTGTTCATAATTCTGTACAATTGTTATTTATAAATAGTAGACATAACAAATACATCCTAAATACAATGTAAAAATAAAAAAACTGGTAGAAAATGTAAAAAAATAAAATAAAAAAATATTGGGGGTCTATATCATATCTCGACAATTAGATAACATGTCACTCACTATAGCAACATTTATGCCTTTTGCTTTTTTATTTTAACAATGTACTTTGTGTAAAATCATTTTTAAGAACAACATAATATTAATCAATAATACATTAATTTGATTAAATTTTTATATACAAACGTTCTTAATAAAAGGACATTGAATCTTCATGATTATCACATATAAGCATTATGCGAAACATAAAATGTGTTAAAATAACATACCTCCATAATTGTCAAAATTAAAAATATTGACGGAGCAGTCAACCTTAACGATGTCTGATCGACCTGAATTTCGGAACACAACTTCATCTTGTATATAGCAAGAATATCCTCCAATTCCCATGCATTCCAACGGTCAGATCTCTCAGTATGGCCAAAAAGGTATTTGGAAATTTACTCTCCTTGAGAATTTATATTTCTCTCCCTTTCTTATAAATTCATTATGTTGTCATTTTAAAGTGTCTGAATGACGAAAATTAGTTACTTATTTATAGGCAGGGACATAACCTAAATCTCCAATAGTCACTTAAATATCAATCGTCCATCAAGGTAGATGCCCAAGAGTCCTTTTGACTCTTGGTATTTGGAGTACCCTTTCCTTAACCAAAGTGACTCTTAGAATTAATATAATTATGGAACACAAAATGGAGAATTATATGAAATAATTATAACAGTTTCCCACTCGATCCATAATCTCTATCTACTACTTAAAAAGAGGGAAATTCCTCTTCAAATATCAAAGTACTAAACTATCCTCATTAAATTAACATTTTCTATCATACCCTTAATATTAGTCTCACACATTCATTAAATTAAAATCATTCCACTAATCTTAACTTGATACGTTCTCTCTCCTAATACATTCATCTAACAAAACTTTCAAATACATTCATCTTGAAACCCTAGAAATCAAAAATCAGTTGCCCAAGTTCCTTCATCTTCCCATCAGATTTATATTGCATAGTTACTTCATTAATGTTGTTTCTTGTCCAAAAAACAAGGTCAATACTCCTAATTTCCTCTCTAATTTTTTACTCATTTTTCATTTGCCATCAAAAGTATGCATTTGTTAATTTGAAAGCAAATACATAATTTTTGTAATTATATCTATCTCATTCATGAATGTTGTCTCTCTTTTGTGCTCAGATTTTGTATTTTCAATTTTATTGTTGTTCTATTCATGTTTTATAATAATTATAAATTCAATGTTAATTTCAGAAAAAATTATATATATTTTTTAAGTTAAGAAATTACCAAGTTCACACCTTATTAGATTATTATTTTTTATGCATTAATATGTATTTCCCAATTGGACATATTTGTATTCATTTTTATTTCTTAAAGATTCTAAAAATTTAGTCTCACACATTCCTTAAATTAAAATCATTCCATTAATCTTAACTTGATACGTTATCGTTCCTAATACATTCATCTAACAAAACTTTCAAATACATTCATCTTGAAATCCTAAAAATAAAAAATCAGCTGCCCAAGTTCTTTCATCTTCCCATCAGATTCATATTGCATAGTTTCTTCATTGATGTTATTTCTTGTCCAAAAAATAAGGTCAATAGTCCTAATTTCCTCTCTAATTTTTTACTCCTTTTTCATTTGTCATCAAAAGTATGCATTTGTTAATTTGAAAAAAATACATAATTTTTGTAATTATATCTATCTCATTCATGAATGTTGTCTCTCTTTTGTGCTCAGATTTTGTATGTTAAATTTTATTGTTATTCTATTCATGTTTTATAATAATTATAAATTCAATGTTAATTTCAGAAAAAATTATATATATTTTTTAAGTTAAGAAATTACCAAGTTCACACCTTATTAGATTATTGTTTTTTATGCATTAATATGTATTTCTCAGTTGGACATATTTGTATTCATTTTTATTTCTTAAAGATTCTAAAAATTCTTAAAACACTCCAATTACTTTTTAAAAGACAAACTTGCCCTTTGCTCTAAAGATCAAACAAATATTTTTTTATTTGTTAATTTATTTTCAATAAAAACAGTATTTTAAACTATTTTTTTATTTTTTAAAATTAAAAATAACTGTTTTTTATAAAAACTGTTATGATTTATAGAAGTTTTTTTTTAAGATAGATTTAAAAACTATTTTTTTTTCCAAAAAAAATGTTTTTACATAAAATTGGGAAAAAAATTGACAAATAAAAAACGGTTTTTTAAATTGAAAATTATTTTTATAACTGAACACGACTCAAATAAAAGCAACTCGACACGACAATTTTTTTTTAACCAAACATGAACACGATCCTAATAAAAGTGACACGACACAACATAAAATATTATTTTTTTTACAAAACACAAACACGACCCAAGTAAAAGTATCACGCCACAATATAAGTTATTTTTTTTAACCAAGCACGAACCCAACCAAAATAAAAATGACACGACACGCCTCAAAATCTTATTTTCACCTATAAAAGTAATATGACATAATACGAAATCTCATTTTTTATCAAATACTAACACAACCCACTTAAAATGCAACACGACAAGTGGGCCGTGTTCGCATTTGGTAAAAAAAGAGATTTTGTGTTGTGCCATATCACTTTCATATGTGTCATATTCATTTTACGTAAAATTAAGATTTTGAGGCGTGTCGTGCCATGTCGTGTTAATTTTATTTTGGTCACGTATTATAAAACATTTTAAATAAAATGTAAGAAAAAAACAGTTTTAAATAAATAGTTTTAAACAGTTTTTTAAGTGCCTAAAGATTTTATTTAAAAGAAATTAATATTCTAATAGTTACTATTTTGGAACTACTGACTTTTTATTTTTATAAAACAATTTTTGTAACTATTAGAATTTTTGTAACAATTTTCTTAAAACACTCCCATGCTTGGATTTTACTTAAAACAATTTTTTTTAATAAAATCTTTAGGCACTTAAAAAATTGTTTAAAACTGTTTTTTTTGTACATTTTATTTAAAATGTTTTATAATACCGCCCGCGTACCAAGATACTAAAAAAATGGCCCCCGCCTATGCGTACCGCTGGTGCGGACCATTTTTTTAAATAGTAAAAAGAGTATTTTTGAAATTCTTCTGTGTTGAAATTTTTTCACACTGTATGGCTCAATGTATTCATTTTGTCTCTCTACATACATATATTCTTCTTATTAAGTCTTACGTTAGTTCAGGTTGTTACTCCCCAACTAAGAAAAACATAACTTCCAAGAACAACCAAATAAGTGAGCAAAATGAGTCCAAATTACCTTACTGAAGCTGCAATTACATGCCTTGGTTGAATTTTTTTTGTCAACTCAAACACACACTCTAAACTGTATTTTTAGCATCTTTAGATACGTAGTGTTCAAAGAATTCCAGTTTGTTCTTCCCTACTCTTAATATTTAGTACTAAGTGTCTCTTATTTAGTTCATGGTTTATGGATACTTATGGAATACATTGCACTTATTCAAGTACCATAATTTTTTTTAATTTTTTAAAATTAATATACAATTGTTATTTTCGATTCATCTTATTGTTGAGTAAATTATTTTAATTTCTTAGAAACTTAGGTTTGGCCATACTTATTAACCAGATGGATTCTCTTTGTTATTTTGTAATTTCTATTCAATGAACATGAATGCAGTTTCTCTGTCTCACGTAATTTATCTTTGAAAGTTGTTGCATTGATATGTTAAGACTGATAATCCATCCATCATATTATGTAAATGTAATGACTAAAAAGAACTAATGCCCTGTTTAACTTCATAGTGATGATTAAGTAATTAAACATTTGGGTATCAATTCCTCACTTAGCGATTTCCTTCTAAGGATTGGCAATGGGACGGAAGCATCAACACATGATGAGGGCCCCGAACAACCTCAATTTGACGTTATCTTCCCATCATTAAATATAAATGCCAACTCGCCAAACTTCTTGAGAGATCGAGCAATTCTTGCAACAACAAACGAGCACGTAGACTGACTCAATGATATGATGATTGATATGTTCCTCGGAGAATTGAAGACATTAAATAGCTTTGATGAAGCTGTGGATGACACGCATAACTATTACCAAGAAGAATTTTTAAATTCTTTGATACCGAATGGATTGCCACCACACGCATTGAAACTTAAACATAATTGTCCATCATTCTTCTAGCAATATAAATCCATCAATTGGATTATGTAACGGAACAAAAATGTTGTACAAAGGTTCTTCGAATAATGTCATCCATGTTCGTCGCTCATAAAGTTGAAGAGGAAGAAGAACCATTGAATCCTAACAAACGTCAAAAGCAACATATTTAAGCATTAAATTTTCAGTTTTTAGGATTACACACTGTTTTTATCAAATGTCATCTTTCAATAACTGCGATTTGAAATTTGTTTGCTGAAACTTTTTTTAACTTCTTTTTTTTTAATGATATGTCCCTATAAATCATTTCAAGCTAATTTCATTGTGATATATTTATTCGGATTATATATACATACATGTTTGTATGTATTTCTTCCTGCTTTTGAGTAGGGAGTTCTGAGTTCATTTGTGATAGATTTAGAGTATTCACAGGAATATCTTGTATAGTTTACAGTTGAATCGAGATTTTGTTTTGGGGGTAATGATTGATGCTTCGTACTAGGTACTTTATGTTATATTCTAACAAAACAGATTCTACATAATATGTTGCAAGTATTTTTATTACTTTGTCCTTCACATATTTGCAGTGGAAGATTAATATCTTGAAACGACCACACATGCAACTCACGTGGGCACAACTAGTTATCATAAAGCATGCAATAATCCTCGAGTCATCCTTAAATGATTTTCCATAAACACCTTCATCAGACAAATCATTAATACGAGTCATGGCGCTCACACACTAATTCAGGAGCATGATCTCTTCCATGTACCACAACATTAACAACTCATCTAATAAGATGTATAAATAAGGTTATTCCATAATGGCCCAATAATGTCTTTGTAAAAGACTATTTATGTCACATTCTTTTATTCACATGCATGTGTATGATAACGACAGAAATAAATGATTCTAAAACACTGTATGATATCATATGGTAGTGTCAAAATAAGCACTAAAAATCCACCACATTAAGATTCTATTGGCTATATTTAAAGACGCGTATCTTAAGCATGCTTCGTTAATTTCTTTCACGATAGCCCAATCATGTGGATTTTCTATATTAACACTTGTACAAAAGTGTTAATTGACACTTGTTTCAGAATTTCTTCTTTAAAAGGTATTTACATTCAATGCGCTTAGTTCCTCATATAATACCTAATGTATCTTAATAAAGAAGATTGCAATGACAGTCTTATAATATTTCAACAACTTGGAAATAGTTTCGATAAATCCAAGTCTTAAAATTTAAATTACGTTTCCATAATCAATAAGTTATAGCATCAAAGCATGTTACAGATTCAGATTTCCATAACAGTCAATGGATTGTGTTGTACTCCTTCATTATATTGGTCGTTAAACCAAAATAAACATAAGTAGATAAGAGTGAACTTCATACTTTTCACAAAACCAGTAAATCTAAGTTGTAATAACTGTTCGGCCAAAAATGAACAGTCAACTTTAATGTGAGCATATAATATTTTAGTATCTAATAACTTCATCCATTACATATTGAAAATTTATATAACATTTTGTTTCTCTACTTTACAATAAATTGAATACATAAACTTACTCCCATTGATCATAAGTTGTATAAATTGAATATACAATGATTAGAAAATATAATGGTACTACTTCTGAAAATACCATAGGTGGGAAACTTAATTAAGTTTATACAATCATTTATATATAACATGTGTAAAATATCATAAGAATAATAGTTTTCACATACACTAAATGTAACTCTCATCATAATGATTTACTCACCTCATAAGAATTGTACGCCCTTAAAAAAATGACGTCCTTGGAAAGGGTGAGAAGGTTCATTTATAACCCTTTTCTCATTACACATAAAATGTTTGACTACGAATTCTTTATGACCTCTTAATGCTCAACTTAAATGTAATTCAATGAGATCTCATAGTCCAGTTACTTTTTATGATTTGTGAAAACAAAACCAAATATTTATTTATCCTTATGCCAAATTCATATTCATGTAGATACAGCACATAATCACTTAGAATAGTAGACTCCGTTTAAGATCTCCGTAATACTATTCCTTATGATTTTATATACATTTGTCTCATAGTGACAATACAATAGTTTAGTGGTCGATCATTTATTTATTCTTTGTTGTTTAAGCAATTAAACAACTAAAAGAACAAATATTGAAGAAAGCTATCGGTAATGGGATAAATACCCTACCTTCCTTTATAATCACATTTCATGATTTTCATCTCCTTGTGAAAACAAAACCAAATATTTATTTATCCTTATGCCAAATTCATGTTCATGTAGATACACCACATAACCACTTAGAATAGTAGACTCCGTTTAAGATCTTCGTAATACTATTCTTTATGATTTTATCTACATTTGTCTCATAGTGACAATACAATAATTTAGTGGTCGATCATTTATTTATTCTTTGTTGTTTAAGCAATTAAACAACTAAAAGAACAAATATTGAAGAAAGTTATCGGTAATGGGATAAATACCCTACCTTCCTTTATAATCACATTCCAGGATTTTCAAATCCTTGTGAAAACAAAACCAAATATTTATTTATCCTTATGCCAAATTCATATTCATGTAGATACACCACATAACCACTTAGAATAGTAGACTCCGTTTAAGATCTTCGTAATACTATTCCTTATGATTTTATCTACATTTGTCTCATAGTGACAATACAATAATTTAGTGGTCGATCATTTATTTGTTCTTTGTTGTTTAAGCAATTAAACAACTAAATGAACAAATATTGAAGAAAGTTATCGGTAATGGGATAAATACCCTACCTTCCTTTATAATCACATTTCATGATTTTCAACTCCCTGTGAAAATAAAACCAAATATTTATTTATCCTTATGCTAAATTCATATTCATGTAGATACACCACATAATCACTTAGAATAGTAGACTCCGTTTAAGATATTCGTAATACTATTCCTTATGATTTTATCTACATTTGTCTCATAGTGACAATACAATAATTTAGTGGTCGATCATTTATTTATTCTTTGTTGTTTAAGCAATTAAACAACTAAAAGAATAAATATTGAAGAAAGTTATTGGTAATGGGATAAATACCCTACCTTCCTTTATAATCACATTTCATGATTTTCAACTCCCACTAATTTCACCATTCATAATGAATTTGGTTTTCTATAATGCTGTAAGTACATGTTAATGACGATTATATGATCTATATAGGCCCACTTTAAAGGAATTCTCAAAATTCTCAAAATCTCCCACTTGTACCACATAAGTCATCCTTGTATTAGATATTGCAATACCTTAAGTGCATAACTCGAAGATCAATATTTATTAGATATATTGCAAAAATCTTGTCCATAAAATTATCAAAAGAAGTCTAGATTTAATTTGGGACAAGATTAAAGAGTTTCATAAAAAAAAATACTGTGATTATGATGCAGGAGCAAAACAATCTTTAAAAGAAATATATTCAAAACTTTATTTTATACAAAATATCAAAGGAATACCATAACCTTTGAGAAGGACTGAAAGATGCCTTTAAAAAAATATCCCTCATAATCAAGTCCAGACAAATATTTTTCAAGAAAATTGGAAGCATTAAGGTTTTATGAAAAGGCAAATGACTTGATTCCCCAAAAATGAAAGAGAAGAAATCTTATTTGCATTTCTAGTTTGTTTTGTAAACAATCATTGCATCAAAAGTAAATACTTTATGCAACATAATAGGTTTAACTGGCAAACTCTATGAAGATAAAACTCATTTCAAATCATAAAGATATATATTATCTCTATTATTATTAGTCCTAGTGTGCAATAGGTAAACAAACTTAATTTTTTTTATTACTTCAAATTTTATATGAAGTGTTCCACATAATATTGATCATCATTAGTGGGCTTAAAAAAATCGAACATAATAATCGAGAGAAACAAAACTATATCATAACATGTGAAAGCTATGAGATAAATTGCTCACTACATTAATGCTTTGATTTGACAACACATATGTTAATATCTCGTTAGTACCTAATGTGCATTTTATTGTTCTCATTAGTAACCATTGATTAACAATTATATGATGCTTGTAGATACTGGAGTATTAAATATATATGATATATACTTGAATAATGCATATGTTATATAGAGTTTATTCAAACAGTCAAAATCAACTCCCTGTAAGGAAAAATCTTATTTGATAATTAAACTCAATATATTCCACAATTATAAGCATCATAGGTTACTATTGCTATCATCTTTACATTTAATATTCATTTTCATTATAGTTGGGATCACAGTGGCGACTACCAAATATTTCATAATATTAATATTACATTAAGTAAAGACTTACATACACAAGTCAAATTATTCATGTTTGGGTTTCATACACTTAATTAGTGATACCATGATGAAAGAAATAATGACATCTGCATTTGATGACCATTATTGCCTTCCCAAAATATATATATCACCACTTATTTTTTGCTCAATAATTGTAATTGGACATGTAGGCTACCAAATCACAATAATTGAAGAAACAATAATATGTATGCAACATCATAAATCTTAGCATTCAATATCATACATGGACTCGTAGGCAATCCAAAATATGCATAATATCAATGCATTGGTCTAATATTTATCTAATATGGAATGGGGTACTTTAACGAACACCAATCCTTACATTATATAAATATTAGAGATAAGCATACATGTTTAAAATACCCGTAATACATGAATAAATTATATAATTGTCTATTTCATAATTTGAAATTCACAAAAAAAATTATACTTAATGTGAAAATCAAATAGACAAGGAGTTCCGATGAGATATTACACGAATAATAGTAAATGAAAAACATGAATCATTTACTTTCTCTGTATCACTTATGAATGATTAACAAATCAGAAATATTGACCCAAATCATTCATGGTCATACTAATGCACAATACAGTTATAATCACAACTACCACACTAGTGGCATCTGTAAATATGACTATATAACTTTTGATGTCAATTATTTAATATTCACAAAAATTTCAATGTTTATTTGATTCAAATATCAGTATGTGTTGCGCTTCAATTTAATCTTATAACAAATATTAGGATAATCTGAAATGGCTACAAGAAGTATAATATCTTCACACGTAATCTCGGCTTGTATTTGGACTTTGATTAAACTGAATGAATACCTACTTATAAGTCTCAAAATTTCAAGCCATGCTTTAAAAAATGCATGCATGCAACGAAATCATAATTCTAGTATCCGCACATATGAATTGTGCCTAGGTATGGCATTTAATTCAACTTAATGGGAGTACTAGCATTAGAATAAACAATAATTATGATATTCAACTACATGAATCGTTGGCTTGTGTTTGGCACGAGACTCATTCAAACACGAATATCATAATATTCAATATTATGAATCATTGACATGTATTTGGCACGAGACTCATCAAAATATGAATATTAACAATAACATAATATTCAATAAGATGAACCG
Organism: Sambucus nigra; assembly: GCA_949130495.1. Lineage (NCBI taxonomy): Eukaryota > Viridiplantae > Streptophyta > Magnoliopsida > Dipsacales > Adoxaceae > Sambucus > Sambucus nigra. The sequence goes on from OX422208.1 coordinate 102,806,347, forward strand.
CTGGCCTGTGTTTGGCACGAGACTCATCAAAATATGAATATTAATAATAATATTATATTCAATAATATGAATCATTGTCTCTGTTTGGCACGAGACTCATCAAAACATGAATATTAATAATAACATAATATTCAATATTATGAATCATTGGCATGTATTTTGTACGAGACTCATAAAATTAAAAAAAAAATTAATATTTAATGTTATGAATCATTGGCATGTGTTTTGCACGAGATTCATAAAAATATGAATAAAAAGTTCTAATATATTTAATATTCAATGTTATGAATCATTGGTATGTGTTTTGCACGAGACTCATAAAAATATGAATATTAAATTCTAATATACTTAATATTCAACGTTATAAATCATTGACATGTGTTTTGCATGAGAGTCATAAAAATATGAATATTAAATATAACATAATATTCAATAATATGAATCATTGGCCTATGTTTGGCACAAGATTCATCAAAATATGAAGATTAACAATAACACAAGCGTAATATCCTTCCATATGAAATATGTTTGACTCGTGTTTGACATTTAAATGCATGTAAAATATGAATATTAGTCTCAAAAATATATTCATACATTCAACATTCACGAAATGATCACAACATGTGTTTGGTTTCTAATCCAACACAAACATACATTCATGAATAAATAAAACAACTCCCATAGTGAAAACACACGCATAATATATGACAAAATCGTAACTTTTGTCCCCCCAAAAAATAGTTAACAATATGGGATGTAGATAATTACTACAAAATCTCAAAATAAATTGTGGAATTCAAAAATCAATTTTCTGGAACGAGATATTGTCGAAAACATTATTTATATAAAATTAATGCCCTAAAAATATTATACTCAAAACTTAATGTATAATTAAGGGTCCAAATGTAGATGCATACACAATAATAAAATATTTATATTTACAATTATAGATTAAGACACTTTAATTTCTTCTCCATCTAACATCATATAAATATTATCGTTGAAACATCAATTCAGACAGTTGAGCCACCAAAAATAAATTATGCACAATAATCTAATTTACCGAAATATTATTGTCAAACCCATAATCATACATCTAATATTCATATTTTTATATTAAACCTTTTGGTCAATACAAATAATACATAACATGAATATTAGACAAACCATGAACAAAGAAAACAACCCCCATGATGGAAAAAATATATAATATTTGGAAAAAAAACGTAATTTTTGCCAAAAATAAAAAATTTGAGTTAGCACCCCAGGGATGTAGAGAATTACTCAATGATCACTTTCCAATTTGCGGAATCACAAAATCAAATTTTAAACGAGAGTTATAAACGTTGACATTATTATCAAAAATGGCAAAAACACATTTTTAAAGGTCTAAATGACGTTAAAACACAAAACTGGGGTGGGGCTCAATGGATTTTGTTTATTTCAACGTTTCCAATCGACCATAGAAGTTTCAGAAAATTCCGATCAAATTTTGACCTTTCACATTCTAACTAGTGAGTATAGGGGACAAAAAAAATGTCAAAAAAAAAAAAATCCAGGCACACATAAAAATTAATTTAATATAGACTACTTTATGGGCAAACACCGATAAAGAATAATCATGAGATCTTAAACTTTAGCTCTGATACCATATGTAAAATCATTTTAAAAAACAACATAATATTAATCAATAATACATTAATTTGATTAAATTTTCATATACAAATGTTCTTAGTAAAAGGACCTTGGATCTTCATGAATATCACATATAAGTATTATGCGGAACATAAAATATGTTAAAATAACATACCTTCATAATTGTCATAATTAAAAATATTAACGAAGCAGTCAACCTTAACGATGTCTGATCGGCCTGGATTTCGGAACACAACTTCATCTTGTATATAGCAAGAACATACTTCAATTCCAACGCATTCTAACGGCCAGATCTCTCAGTAACGCCAAAAAGGTATTTGGAAATTTATTCTCCTTGAGAATTTAGATTTCTCTCCTTTTCCTATAAATTCATTATGTTGTCATTATAAAGTGTCTGAATGATGTAAATCAGTCACTTATTTATAGGGATGGACATGACCTAAATCTTCAACAGTCACTTAAATATCAACCGTCCATCAAGGTAGATTCCAAGAGTTTGACTCTTGGTATTTGGAGTACCCTTTCATTAATCAAAGTGAGCCTTAAAAGTAATATAATTATAAAACACAAAATGAAGAATTATATAAAATAATTCAAACACTTTGCCCAACAACCCCTTTACATTCATCCCAATAGACAAAAAGATATAGATCTGTTCCTAAAGTTTTAGTGAACATGAATGACACATCACGGTTGTTTCATGTCTGTCAAAACAATAGATTGGATCCTTGTTTGACTAAACAAAGAATTTTTTTTTGGCAACATATCAGATCAATTTATGTGTACTTTGATTAATTTTCATTCCCAAAATTATTTTAGTAACAACCTTATACCACTGGACTAGACTCGATTTACTAAACAAGTTCAGTTTCATGTTGATTTTGATGATCCAGATTTTTTTTTTGGTAACATATTATGAGGTGTCTGGCCAGCTTACGCGCATCTCGACTAATTTTCATTCGCGGTTCATGGTTCCGCTGTCCAAATATTATTTTGACAGTGTCAAGGAGGGATCGAACTGGGGACCAAACCCAATCCACCCCCAACACTATCCCAATGACAACCTTATACTACTGAATCAAGACGCTTGGTTGATGATCCAGATTCGTATCAATTAAAATTTTCACTTATTTCGACAGATCCAGGATAACTGTTGAGTGGGTGGAGATATAAAAGTGATTTTCTTACACGAATCAAGCATAACACAATAAATAAATTAATGTTGATTAATACTCAAAAAGAGTTTGAATATGAAAAGAAGCAAATATAACATGACACACATGAATTGACTGGAGTATTTAGTAGTGGAAAAGAACCCAAGTTCAAGTATTAAGCATTGAACAAAGTAAACCTTTACATTAATTATTTATACACTAATTAAAACATATTTTGAGAATCTAAACTGATTAAAAATTGAATAAATAAATTGAAACGTAATAAAGCTAGGCTAAATTATGCAAAAACATTTAAAAATTTAGAAATAAAAACAAACATACCTAGAAATCAAACAGAGAACAACAATTTTTTTTAAATATACTTAGAAAATACGTTTTTTAACCAAATAAGTTATACGGTCTTTTTTTGCTCCAATAAATCTCATAATTTTTTTTTGCTCTAATATGTCTTATTTGTAAATTGCTAGTAAATATTTACTACATGCATAAATATGATCTATTGAGAAAATTTTGTTTTGATATGATCAATTAAAAAATATTTTATATAAATATGACTTATTTTTCAATATCTCTGTAAATAAAAGGTAAACTGTAAACATATTAAAGTCAAAATTTGAAAGAAATCAGTAAGAGGACTGACGATTGCAACTTATAGATCAAACACGAAAAAAAAGGATAAACTTTAAACATTCGGATTGCAGAAATAACCTTCACATTATTATGTTTTGGAAAGAAGGATACAAACTAGGTTTTGAACTCAACAAAATTTTTATGTTTGTTTCTCCTACATTTTTGAAAAGCGTCAATAGTTTCGCCTGCAACTATCTAGCTTTGCTAAACTTTAATACTTGGTAAAAAAATTGAAAATATATACTTTGCATGAAATTTGAATTATTATGGACGAGCTGAGAAAATAAACGTTAGAGTAGTAAGAAAAAATAAAGTTTTAGATAACTGTAAAATTTAGAAGGTGGAAAACAATTTTCATAAAAAATAATGTTTATCCAACGCTATAAAAAGTTGAAAAACACCAAAGATTTTTATTTTTATAAAAAATAATGGTTATCAAACTCAACCTAAGATTAAAAACAAACTAAGAATGTATTTTGGGATCACCAATTCCATTCACTGGAATTTTGAAATTTAAAATAAAAACAATTCAAATTCAAATTTCATGCCTTGTTGGTTCTATACCACGCCTTAATAAAAGTCTCAGTTTAACTCCTCTCAAATTTGTAATTTGTAAAATTAATTCATTTGAGTAAAATTGATATATATTTAATTTTATTATTAAAATATTTCGTTGAACGATAAGTTAACTTTATATCCTGTCTCCGAGTCATATCCACGTTACCCCTCCGCCCACAACTTATCATATCCATGAGGGGTCCAGAATATTATTGTAATGATATGATAACAAGCACTAAAAGTCGAGCACTCTTGTTGGATTAATGTCAACTTTTTCTAAGTAGGGAATATATGAAAGAGCCATTAGCAAAACGTTTCTAACTTTGTCAAGTTCATATAGAATAATATGAAAGCTGTACACACGTTGTGTCATATCGAATGCTCATGATGTTATTAAATTCACCACGTGAAATGTCAATTGTGACATTTTATGAGGAGTTTTTTTTATTAAAAAAATATAAAAGGGTCACTTGTATAATTAGATTATTATTAAAAGTTACTTTGGTTAATGAAATGATCATTTTTATAATTAGATTATTATTAAGAGTCACTTTGATTAATGAAAGGGTACTCCAAATACCAAGAGTGAAAATGACTCTTGGTTATCTAACTTGATGAAGGGTTAAGATTACGTGACTGTTGGAAATTTGGGTCATGTCCATGCGTATAAATAAATGATCGATTTTCATCATTCAGATACATGAAAAGACAACATAATGTAATTATAGAATAAATGAGAGAAATCCAAAGACTCACATTTGTGTTTATTTTGGAATACTATTTTGACTATAGAAGAAGATCCAACCGTTGGAACGTGCTAAAATTGGAGTATGTTCGTGCCGTATACAAGAGGAAGTCTTGAACCGAATTTCAGTCCGATCGGACATGTTTAAGTCGACTGCTCCGTCAATCTTTCCATTTGTGACATGATGAAAGTATGTCATTATAATATCATTTTGTATTCCTTATAATAATTGTATGTGATAATCATGTTGATCTAAGATCCTAACGTTAAATGTATAATACATAACATTTGTATTATTAAAGGACAAATAACATATTGAATTGGATATTCATACGTTAAATTTATATATCCATATGAAATTGTTAATTACGTGTTCTTTAATTTGTGTTTAGATGTGGTATCACATCAATTGGTTTCTGATATCGTAATTGTCCATTAAGAGTTTTTGCCTATAGAAGAATCTGAGTAAAAATAAAAAAAAACTTATGAATTACTGGATATTTTTTATTTTTTTGTTTTTTATGACAAATTTTGTATTTTTACTCGGAATATTATGAAATTCACATGATAACTTGAAAACGTCGAAATAAACGAAACCTATTGTATACAATGGGCACCACCATATCTCGACGATTTGACATCGTTTAGACCCCTAAAAACGTGTTTTTTTCCATTTTTGCTAATAATGTTAACGCTAATAACTCTCGCTTAAAAATTGATTTTACGATTCTGTGAATTGGAGAGTGATCTTGAAGAGATTATTTATATTATTGTAGTGATAACTCAAAATTTTCCATTTTTGAAAAAATAAATTATTTTTCATATTTTATGATATAAATCACTACATATAATTTTTCTCATTAAATGGTTGCTCTAATATTCATATTATGTATTATTTGGTATTGACCAAAAGGCTCAATATAATGTTTTTGAATATTAGATGTATGATTAGGGGTTTGACAATAATAATTTCGATAAATTAGATTATTGTGTATAATCTATATTTGATTGCCGAAAGATCCTAATATAATTATGAATTAATGTTATGACACTAATATTTATATGAAGTTAAATTAAGAAGACAATGTCTTAATTTATAGTCATAAATATTAGATTATTGTGCATGCATCTATATTTGGACCGTTGATTATCAATTAAGTTTTGCGCATAATATTATTTGGAGTATTGATTTTTATATGCATTATCTAATATGTGTGTGCATGTATATTCCACGAAAGTAAAATTTTTGCACAATATATGAGTTAAATATTTAAGCGCAATTAATGATAAAAAAATTTAGGATATCTCTAAATGCAACCAACTGAATAATTTGGTATATTTGTATAATCACATAAAAGAAAATTTCATAAGATGAGATTTTGGGTACCAAATTTTTATGACCAAATTAGAATTGGTTTTGGTTCCCTTATTGTGATTTTCTTTTGCGACAATTTTAATCATGTCTTTAAAGATGCTTATTTTATAAAACTGTAAATCTGAATATTTTGAGACATTTTTAGTAACTGTTTTCTTATGCCTCTAATAAGCAATTATTGAGATTAAAATTGTCGACTTAACCGGTATTAATGATTTTTTTATGTCAATCCGAAAGGATTTAATGACTAAAAATCACTATTTTTGTAGTGATGAACGTTGTTTTGACTATTTAAGCACTTTTAAGCTCTCAAAACCTTAAATTTGTTGTATTTGGTAATAAAGTTGACAACTATTTCTTTCTCCATTTTTTTTAATTTCGCTTATTGGGGAGCTTATTTTTTAAAAGTTTTCTTATAGTGGTTACTCAAATTTTTCATTATTGGAAATTATGGATTTCTCCATTTTTGTGTTTTCATAAATACATCAGTTGTCTTATCTTATTTGACTGCCATAATATTTTCAGTATATACCAAATATTGTTATGACTATTATAATTATGGTTAAGGTTTTGATATTAATATTTATATTAGATTAGATTAGGTGTCCATTAAAGTTCCCTAATCTCAACTCAACTCAACAGAGCATTTTTCCAATTATTTGGGGTCGGCTACATGAATCCTATTTTTTCATTCCATTCTGTCCAGTACAATATCTTCGGTTAAACCACATGACATCATGTCCTTATTTATAATATCCCACCAAGTCAATTTAGGCATACCTCTACCCCTTGTGTTACCATCAATACTAACTAAATCAAGAGCATCCATTGATCTACGCTTGACGTGTCCAAACCATCTAAGTCGATTTTCTTTCAATTTATTTTCTATAGGAGCTACTTTTACTGTTTTACGAACTTGTTCCGATACACCCCAACCCAGTTACTTATAATTAAGTTTGAAAGTCAAAGTGAGTCAAATCATAATTACCTTAACCAAACCATAAAAACGAGTATCCTTTTTCAGTTATTAACATTAATTTACAAAACTAAAACTCTTCACAATTTTTGAGGTAATTATGATTATTCAAACTTACAAAAAAGATAAGTAGGCTTAAATTATCCCTTCTACGTTTGACCAAAATCACGATTTTATGCATCCCTTGCTAACCCCACTGACCTTCTAGATTTGGCAGTGATATCACAATACCTGAAAAACATAAACATAGGAACCGTGAGCAAATCTAGGAGGTCAGTGGGGTTAATAGCTCAGTGAATGCATCACTACTACACTGGTGCATAAAATCAAATATAATAAATCATATCTATATAACAATATATAACATATCCACATCTCTTGGATGTTAATGAGCCATAACATCTCAATATCTCATGACTTTTTTAATAAGAGATAACATCTCAATATCTCATGACTTTTCATAAGCCAAAACATCTCAACATCTCTTGGCTGTTAATAAGCCATAGCATCTCTTGGCTATTAATAAGCTATAACATCCCTGGCGGTTTATAAGCCATAACATCTCTTGGCTGTTCATAAACTATAACATCTCTTGGCTGTTCATAAGCCATAACATCTCTTGGCTATTAATAATCCATAACATCTCTTCATAACATATACATATGATACCCATAATCATCTCAATAAGTACAACATATCATATCAATAATCATCTCGATAAGTACAATATATCATATTCATAATCAACTCAATAAGTACAACATGTCATATCAATAATCATCTCGATAAGTACAATATATTATATTCATAATCAACTCAATAAGTACAACATATCATATCCATAATTAACTTAGTGAGTATAATATCTCATATCTATAATCAACTCGATAAATACAACATATCATATCTATAATCAACTCGATAAGTACAATATATCATATCTATAATCAAGTCGGTAAGCATAACATATCATATTGATAATCAACTCGGTAAGTACAACCTATCATATATATAATCAACTCGTAAGTACAACAAATCATATACATAATCAGCTGAGTAAGTACAACATATGATATTGATAATCAACTGGGTAAGTACAACCTATCATTTCTATAATCAACTCGATAGGTACAACATATCATATTAGTAAGTACAATATATTATATTGATAATCAACTCGGTAAGTGAAACCTATCATTTCTATAATCAACTCAATAGGTATAACATATCATATTCCTGATCAACTCAGTAAGTACAACATATCTTATCGATAATCAACTCAGTAAGTACAACATATTATATATATATAATAACCTCGTAAGTATAATATATCATATTGATAATCAACTCGGTAAGTACAAAATATCATATCTATAATCAACTCGATAACTAAAACATGTCATAGCTACAATAAACTCAGTAAACACAATATATCCAATTCATAAACATGTATAAATACATCTTATCAATGAGCACACTCACCTTGGCCACTGAATGAGTTTTTCCCGGGTCCTTATCTGACACTTGTCCAATCGGTACTCCTTACCTTACTATCATTCTTACAATTTTAGTATCACCTTAATAATATTAACAATACATATACTCACTTTAATGTAATTCAACTCATAAGCATCATATGATTCCATTCAAATCTTTTATCATAAATAAAGTCTCATCCAATTTCATGTTAAAATATTTAACATATCCAATACATATCCCAAACATACTTTAATTTATTCTTGGTAATCCAATTCTTATCATATTAGGTTCCCAATATAACATAAAACACATCATTTCAAGTTTCCTAGAGCAATATGTGTCCATTTCTTTATTACAAAGCAAATCTGCCCTATAGGCTCTTTTATCGTTTAATCAACTTCCATGAATTGTTATAATTTTTCTACATCATAACTTCTTGTGATATTTCACCCAATCTCCATAAACATATTTAATAATACAAAATTAAAGTTTCATAATTTTTAAGGTTCATTTGCTATGTGAAGTAAAATATTGAACACCTGGTGTGCATATTTACACCTTTGGGGCATATTTTATACTTGAATTTCAAACTATCACCAAAGATTCATTTCTTAGTATTTTCACTTAATTTTCGGATATGTTATAAATATATGAGTCTATTTTTATATCCGACTTGAATTATTCAATTCTAATTAATATACAAAAAGATATAGGAGTTTGAATACACAAGGTTTCCAATAGAAGCAATATACATGATTTACACATTCCACTTTGTTTAAACTCCCATCTATTCATACATATAAACCAAGCCATGAAAGTTCCATAAAAAATATATGATTTATACCCTTTCAATAAAAAATACAAGAAAATTAACAATATTTACGTATAGAATTATCTTAAGGACTCTTCCGTAATTTCCCACGGATTTTTCTCCTCAATTCTTCTTCTTCGACTTCCCACTTCTCTTACTCTCAAGACAAACTCTTTAATGGCTGAGATATTCTGAAGGAGGAGATTATTTCAAGCCTTTAAATTCGTACAAAACCCACCTCATTCCTTAACCAATCAAAATCCACCCTTTGTTAGCCTAATAAGATGAAATATCATTTAACGAATGGACAAATTTGTTTGTACTTCGTAATTCTAGCATAACTTCTTAGTCAGACCTCTATTTTACACACTATTTATTGTGTTACAAACTTAACTCATATATCTACAACTATATGGCTTTCACCTCAAGTGAATTATTATATTATAGTGGCTAAAACTAGTCACAAACTCGAACATTCTTATGAAGACTTCACAAATTTGTGTTTGTGACTAATTTAATATTTCATAAGTTATGAAGGTAGGATTAGACTAAACATAATAACTTAACATTATATATTATTATAAGACATTATCCCCATCCCCATACAGTAAGCATGATTTAAACATGGTTTATTCCCTAATTCTTGATCCTTACGACTAAGAATTTCAACCGGTTCCTCGATGTACGACAAATCTTATTTCATAATAACTTCAGTTTCTTTATCATTACACGTAAGAATAATAGTCTAATGATTTATTATTAATGAAAATCAATACCCAACTCATATATTACTTCATACCTTTATATACGTATATCAAACATTCACACATACTAGATTATTAGTTATATCATCATATATTCATAGTGAGTGCATATTCTTAACCACCTAGTATCATTCTTCATCTTTCTTTCTTCATTCCTATAGTCCATTCTTATCATTGTGTAATACTTCAAATCATAAATATCGTATTACCAGATTATCTTATTACACGACATATTTCCATCTTCCATTCAACACCAAATACATGTGTTTGACTTTAACTACTATCCATATCATTTTTGATGTTTAAGAGTATGTTAAATCTCATCCTTATAATTTTTTCATTTAAATATAGCCTCACTAATTTTCATATATCGAAACTGAACAATTATTCACTAAATGTTTATTCATAACCAAGATTTCATATTCACGTTCATGTATATTGTGCAGTCATGCACTATGAACTCAATATATCTTCTCACTATATTCTCCTTTTCGGTATCGTATGATTGTTCTTTAACTAAACATACAATGACTTTAACGAGTCATTTATCTGGCACAATTAACTTTACAATCATAATCTTACCCCAATCCTTATTAACATTATATTCTTATGCAACATTATTAATACACTCACCTTACCCTTTTGGTAACATGGATGTTAAACATAACATCACCACTGAAAACTTTAACCATACCTACCAACCCCATAATACTTATGTTAATTATATATGTCGTATTTCTTTCAAATAACTTGAACAAATACCTTAATGTATCACCTTATGGTATCTCACGTAATATCTTATCCTTACACATACTTCTTAGTGACTCCGTATAATGTCAATCATATTCATTATATGCCATACTCTTAATGATAACACGTACGTACAATGACAAATACAACTCAATACTCCCCCCCAATTAGTTGCTAATATTCAAACCCGACTAGCATCTTTCCCATACTTATACACAACACATATTCTTAAAAGGGCTCCCCAATATTTTTAAACTCCTAACTCTTTAACACCTCATCTCAACTTTACTATCACTACACCAAATCTGCCCATTTGTCAAGGTCATTGACCTTGACAAATTCACCTTGTCAAGGTCAATGACCGTGACATTTCGAGGCGAGACAACTTTTTTTGTCACGATCGTGTCACGGTCATTGACCTTGACACAAAACTCGCGTTTTGTGTCACGGTCGTGTCAAGGTCAATGACCGTGACAAAGCCGTGACCCTTAGTAAAAAAATTGTCATGGTCATTGACCGTGACAAGGCCGTGACAAAATTGTCACGGGCGTGTCACGGTCAATGACCGTGACAATTCCGGGCAGAATTAAAAAAAAACTGCTGGGCAGTATGGCCACTGCCACTGCCCAGCAGTATATTTGTACCTGTTATAGCAACGTTGTACCTGTTCCACACTTCATATATCCGAACAAATTAAAGATAATGCAAATATATATTCAAATAAGAAACTATTTAAAAAGAAAAACATCACCATCATTTTATCTCAAATCTACAAACTATTTGCATGGAAAAGAGATTTTGTACCGCGACGCTCGGGAACACCTCCTTATCCTTCCCTTCTCGTCCGAATAGCGACATAAGTATAGAGCATATGTGGCCTACCCTTAGGGCCACTCCCTGTCCCCTGAATTGAAATAAAGTAAAATTAGTATCCGCCCCTCAAATATAGATAAATATAAATTGTAATTGAAATCGAAATCGAAATTGACATATAAATATAAATACATTACCTGTAGTGTCACTCAAACAGCTAACTTGAGCTCATATGGCACCTCCTTCCAACTAATGTACCCCGGGCAATCGTGCCAATTATAATTCTCTTCATATCTAAACACTAAGAAATACCATAATCCTATGGAGGTATGCGTTGCAAATTCCTTCCAACCGTTGTGTAGCCAAAAATCAGCAGTTGAAGTTGTCAACTCCACCTTTGAATGGGGTATGGAAAGTGGTGGGGTATGGAAAGTGGAATTGACAACTTCAACCGGTGATGTTTGGCTACATAACGGTTGTGAGGAATTTGCAGAGCATCGCTCCATAGGATTATGGCATTTCTTAGTGTTCGGATAGACGAAGAGATTCAGTCTCCTCTCCACAAATAGGACACCCCAAATAACTATGTACTAATCACCTATTAAAGGTAAGAAGCGTATATTCATGGATTAGTATAAACAAAACTTAGATGTAGTTGGAATATTTATGTATTAATCTCCTCTCCACACACGCACACTACACAAGAGTGAAAATGATAAAGTGCAGATCAAGTAAAAGCATTAAAAATGGATGTTTCGGTACAAATTGAAATAATTATTACAAATTGAAAAATTGTTTCAAATTCGGTTTATCATAAAAAATGGATTGATATTCGGTAGGAGCAGCCAAGTCATCCACACTACTATTTAGACGCCTTGGCGCGTGTTGGACAATTGACCACGGCTCGTTGTTGATATACTCCGAGTAAAACACTTGCTTAACCTTTTGAAATGCACAAACAAACGGCTCATCGCTCACGTGGTCGTTGCTCTTCAACTTGGACAAGTCAACCATGATCAAATTGGTGACAGGATCAACTTTAGAAGCATTTTTATCCTCAACTCTTACCCATTCACAGTAAAATACAACCTCTTTGAAGCTTATATAATCCAATTCAAATATATTTTGGATTACACCATAGTAAGTCATTTCAGCTTCAACGAGGTTTTTATCTTTTGCGCTTGCTCGAAAGAAAGTAAGAGCCTTGTATGAAATACCCGAGTTCTGTACATTTGTACTTTCCTCGTACACTTTAGCGCCGAAAATGTAACCGTTCAATCGATATTTTTTGTACTCTTGTGCCACGAACAAGGGTCCAGTGGCTAGACGAGCAAGCCTTGATGTCGCATCACCCATCTTTAGGAGCTGAGAATATAGATAAATTAATTATATTAGTGGTAAAATATGAGTGTAATGTAACGTTATATAACGACTGTTTTCATTGTAATTACCTCTTGTGTCAACCATAGCCTAAATTCGCTGTCTGATTGTACCACTGTTTTTCGTCTTTTATTGTTCTCACAGGCTTCATATTTACTGCATATTACAAAATTAATCATGTATAAAATAATCTAAAATAATGTTAAACATTATAATATTCGAAACTTACTTTTTCCATTCTTCGACATCTTCATGTGTGTCAAATAGATAACGAGCTACTTGTTCATGTTGCAAACTCGTTAATTTCACTCGTTTTCCCATCACATTACCACCATCATCGAGGAATTCATCAGTGTCATCAACGCTGGTAGAGTCAGTCATATATTCCCGAGTATATATTGATGACTCCACGGTGATGTATTCCTCTGCAATTGATCCTGCAATATATCGCGTATTCTTGACGTAATCTTTAAAAACTTTCATCAATCTTTCAAACGGATACATCCACCGATATCTAACTGGACCACAAAGAAGTGCCTCGTCGCATAGGTGTACCAACAAGTGAACACTTATGTCAAAGAATGCTGGGGGAAAGTACTTCTCCAATACACAAATCGCTTCGTTCACAGCCAATTTTGCGGCCACTATGAGTTCTCGATTCACTACCTTCTCACACAAGAGGGAGAAGGTAATACTAATTTGCATAATAGCCCTACGCAAATCCTTGTGCTTGGAGAAACAGTGCTTAAACAATAGAGGAACCAATTGCATGATCACATGCCAATCATGGGACTTACACTTATGTAAATCATGAGTAGCATAATTCACAATCCTTTGCAAGTTGGACGAAAAAGTAGATGGGTCCTTAAAATTATATATTGTGTCTAGAAGCACCTTCCTTTCCTCACTCGTCAAAGTAAACGCACCAGGGGGAATTATTGTCCTTCCCCTACTATCTTCTTTCAACCATAGTTGTGGTTTAAGTTTTAACGTTTTAAGGTCTTTTCGTGCATTTTCTCCATCCTTCGAATGACTCCCCCCAAGGAAAGTACCCACAATATGTTCAGCGAAGTTCTTCTCTGCATGCATCACATCCAATACATGGCGCACCGGGTTTTTCTTCCAATAAGGCAAGTCAAATAAAATTAACCTCCGAGACCATGCCTTTCTTATCTCAGTTTCATTCCCAGTTGGGGTCTTCTTATGCTTGACATTCTTAAATTTGGGATTCTTACCTGGCATATTTGGGCCACATTTAGAAGATTTACTTTCAATTTCTGAACCCGAAAGTTGTCTCGGCGGTAGCCTATGTTCAACTCCGCCCAATAAAAATTTGGAAGCTTTCTCAAATCTGAAACTATGAGCTGGGGGTAAAAACCTCTTGTGGCAATGGTATACATTTTTTAAGCTGGAGGATAGACGAAGAGATTCAGTCTCCTCTCCACAAATAGGACACCCCAAATAACCATGTACTACACATCCTGATAATGTCCCATAAGCTGGAAAATCATGAATTGCCCACATCAACATAGCTTTCAGCGTAAACTCTTCTTTTCTAAAAGAGTCAAATGATTGCACACCATCTTCCCACAACTCATTTAATTCTTCTACCAAAGGAGCCAGGTAGATATCAATGTCTTCACTTGGTGCCTTTGGCCCAGGTATCAATAAAGCCATCATCAAAAATTCAGGTCTCATACACTGTGAAGGAGGGAGGTTGAGTGGGGCTAGGATCACTGGCCATACACTCTGATTGGTGCTTAGATTTCCAAATGGATTGAAACCATCTGTTGATATAGCCAAACGAATGTTGCGTTGTTCTCGAGCAAAATCGGGATACTCATAATTTATCCTCCGCCAGGCAGTAGAATCAATAGGATGACGCATGATATTACCCCCTACTTCTGCCCTAGCATGCCAAGTCATTGCCTCTGCAATCCATGGTACTGTGAAAAATCGCTTTAATCTAGGCCCAACGGGAAAATATTTCAATACTTTTTGAGGCACTTTTGAGCTTGTGCCTTCCTTACTAGTAGATTGGACATATCTAGGTTCATCACATACCGGACAACGATCGAGATTTTCATACTCCTTTCGGTATAGTATGCAGTCATACACACAAGCATGAATCGATTTATACTTCATTCCCAAACCTTTCAAACTGTTCTTCATAACAGGATAGCTATTTGGAAGTGTATTCACCTTGGGTAATAAGCCCTTCACCCATTTCAGAATTCCCGTCACGCTATTGCCAGACAAACCGTACTGCGTCTTCAAACTGTGCAAACCAACCATGGCATGTAAAGTTGTTTGATCTTTCTCACAGCCAGAGTTTAACGGCTGGGTCGCCTTAAATTTTAAACTTTGGTAGTAATCGTCAAGCTTTATCGTGTTATCTTCACGAGCACTTGAATCTTCTACATCATCAGTAACCTCATTCTCCTCAGCTTCATAAACTCCGTACGCATCATCAACTAAATCCTCTAACATATTATGATCTACGTCGTCCTCTTATTCATCTATTCTACTTGTTGAAGGATGTTGTGAAGGTTGGTCAGGGACAAAAGGAACTTTCAATTCACCGTGAAAACTCCAAAATCGATAACTATCTTGCATACCCGATCTTAACAAATGTAGTTCAACTGTTTTCCACTCAAACACCTTACCATTCTTACACCTAGCACACGGACACGGAAACTCTTCATCATTACGACATCTCTTTGCATATTTCACAAATTCGTTAGCACCTCTGCGAAACACATCTCCCATTCTATTAGTCTCACCCATCCACTCTTTGTATTTCGGATATCCCATCACAGCTACCACAACTAAACACCTATTAAAGGTAAACAAAACTTAGATTTATAGTATGTTTTTTTTAATTATCCCATCATTTAATTATCCTATTAAAGGGTATGTGGTCCTATCCCATTCAAGAATGCATTTTTCTGTAATATACTTAACAGCTCATGCACATTGTTACGATTTGAAAAAAATTCGACAGCATATCCCCTTAGTTCTCCAAGTACACGACGTAGATTGGCAGGTGTGAGTGTTATTTCAATTGGTCAATTAAAATAACAGTCACACTTGTCAATCTAGTATGTACCCAGAGAACATTAAGATACGACTGCAGAACTTCCTCCAAAAGTAACAACTTTAAGCCAATAAGAATATTATACAAAAATTATACAGTCTCAAACTGTCCAAACGGGACAATTCGAGAGATCTCATTACAGGGGTAATGACTCTCGAACGGGTCTAAGGGTTATTGAATGCGTACGCATAAGAACTAGAATGCTAGTATCTATGCGCACTATATTTAATTTCAAGTATGTTTCATATAATGGGTTAATTCAAATACACAAATAAATTCATGGGATAATTCAAATACAAAAATAAATTCATGGGATAATTCAAATACAAAAATAAATTCATGTATTGACCACATACACACACACACACACACACACACACACACTATCTAAGCTGTTCTATAGGTATAAAAACAATTATTATCCAATTATTATCCAACTATTATCAATTATTTATTTTGAATGTAAATAATATTCAAAACCCCACCCACCCCCGCCCCCACCCCCACCCCCTCAGATTAATTCAAGACATAAGACCCTAAAGGGAATCCAAATTATTTCTTGGACGTGAATTCCTCCAAATTATGATCTCATACCTATTCACACAATGATGGGGGAGGGGGTGGTGGAGGGGGGCAGGGGTGGGGTGGGGTGTGTGTGTGTCCGTAGGTGTGCGTGTGTGTGTGGCGTAGGTGTGCGTGTGTGCGTAGGTGTGCCCACCTCACCCCACCCCCTCCCCCCCTCCACTACCCCCTCCCCCACCCTGCCCCATCCCGCCCCACCTCCACCACACACCACCACACACACCACACACACACACACACACCCACCCCACCCCACCCCACCCCCTCCTCCTGCCCCCCTCCACCACCCCCTCCCCCACCACACACCACCACACACACACACACACACACCACTCTACCCCACCCCCTGCCCCCCTCCACCACCCCCTCCCCCCTCCCCCAAAACACACCACCACACACAAACAAACACCGCACCGCACCCCACCCCACCCCCTGCCCCCTCCACCGCCCCCTCCCCCACCCTGCCCCACCCCGCCCCACCCCCTGCCCCCCTCCACCACCCCCTCCCCCACCCTGCCCCATCCCGCCCCACCCCCCACACACGCACACACATACACACACACATATATATATACACATACACACATAAATATACAAACAAATATATATATAAATGGAAGAGAGAGAGAGAGAGAAATTGGACCTGAGAGAGAGAGAGAGAGAGCAGCGTCGAGTCGAGAGAGAGAGAGAGAGAGGGAGGGAACGGTGGGAGGGAAAAAAGAAGAGGGAAAGTGTTTTTGCTGGAAAAGTTGTCACGGTCGTGTCAAGGTCATTGACCGTGACACGAATTGTCACGGTCAATGACCGTGACAATTAGTTGTCACGGTCGTGTCAAGGTCAATGACCGTGACATAAAACGCGTGTTTTTTTGTCACGGTCAATGACCTTGACAAGGCTGGCCGGCTGAAAGGTGACAATTTGCCCATTTTGGTGTAGTGTATTCTTATAAAAATTTCAAAACATCACAAGGTTAATATCCACTACATATACTCATACTATTAAATAAGTACATCTCAACCCTTATTACTTTTTTTCTACTTATCGTTATTCAGTATGAACCCAAATTCGAATCAATTGTGATATATTGGATAGTAATTGAATTTCAGACCA
Organism: Sambucus nigra; assembly: GCA_949130495.1. Classification (NCBI taxonomy): domain Eukaryota; kingdom Viridiplantae; phylum Streptophyta; class Magnoliopsida; order Dipsacales; family Adoxaceae; genus Sambucus; species Sambucus nigra. Next base: position 102,824,248 of record OX422208.1, read on the forward strand.
TTTCACATATTAAATTGAAACATATACAACTATTAATCTTCTCACTTGACCTTTACCACGTGAATCTTCATTTTATTTAAAGTACCTTATACTCTTCACTCACTTGAGTCTACATTGTACAAGTGCTCATCTAGTTTGAAAATAGTGACAAAATTGTGTCCATTCCCTAGAATCCAAAAAGCCTCAGACTCTACTCTACTCTTCATTCCTCTTATTTGATTGATTAAAGGTATATTCACATAACACTCACACACATTAGGATTGCATACTTGTTTAGATATTACATTAAATTATTTATGTGTGTGTTGTGTGTGTTAATTTCCCTTAAAATAATTTTTTATAATTTTTTGGGAATTTTTAATGATTTTGAAAATGATTTTTTCAAAATTAAAATTGGATTAAAAAGCTTTTGGGGTCAATCTGTAAATACTGGTTTTATGCCTATAAGTTGATTTGGGTAGGATCCAAAAGCGCTAGAGACTATAGGGTGTGTGTGTAATTATTTTCAAACACGCGTGTGAGGTTCGATATCAGCCCTACACCTGTCACCCTTATACCGATTAGATTTGCGTTTCTTTAAAGACATAAAATCGTTGTCCATTACCAACCATTGGATCTTGGTTATCAACGCTCTGTATGCGTTTGAAGCCAATCCCTATGAAACCCTTCTCAACCAATCTGAAGACATTTAACTCACCGCTTTTATGTCACCATTGGATCAAAGTCAATGTGGAAAAACCAAATACCAACCCTTGATTTTGAATAGCCTTCTCTATCTTTCTAAGCTTACTATGAAAAGAGACTTACCCTCAGCCTTTGAGAGACTTTTTCCACTATGTCTAAGTAGAGAGAAGAGAGATAAGAGAGAGAAACCATAGAGAGAGAGTTATAAACCCTAAATCGTCCATATACAGTTTCAAACCCTAGCTCATTTTTCCTTTTAAAACCTTTTACACCAAACACCAACCATGAGTGTTTGAGAGTTGTTTTGAGTTGGTTTGTAAGCACTGTTCGTGGTTTAACCTCTTGGTTTTAAGATCTTGTGTCCAACTTAAACATTAGGTTAGATCTGTATTTCTGTTTTATAGAAATTATAGATCTGGCATTTTTATGTTATATTACACTTAGATCTGCATTCTTAGTTTCTCGTCTTGAGAAATCTTTTGTTGATTATTTTTTGTAAATGTTTTATCTTCAAAATCAATAAAATTATTTTCTGTTTCTAGTTCTTTTGAAACAAGACTTTTGACCTAGTTGGAATCGCAATCGCTCGTTTTCAATTTCAAAAATATTTTCAAAACCCCTGAAATTGATTAAGATCTTAAACCGTCTTCCGAGCAAGGTAACCTTGGATTCTAGGATTGATTAAAAGGTCAAATAAAGTTTTTATTTCTAAGAAGAGAGAAACTAAAAAGCACAGCATATAGATCTTAACTGTAATTTGATAGGACTGTTAGTATAATATAAGCGTGTGTGTGTGCATGCATGTGTTAGATCACCATCACAAACATTTACACACTACAACACTGAAAGTGTTGGTTATAAGATCTTAAAACAAGAGTCGACGTAAAGACTGTAACAAATTGGAAGTTAGAAATCTGGGAGAGCCACATCAACAATCAGAACTGCTGAGAAGTTAGAAGGAAACTAGTGGGTACATTCCTAAACTTGTATAGGTTTGATTTGTGTGCATGTGTGTTATATAGTTTATAACTGATATATTTTGTTTTAGTGGATTTTTGGTTTGTGACTTAGAAGTCACCGTGGATGTTTCCTCAGTTGGGTGAGGTTTTACCACGTTAAAAATCTCTTGTCATTAATATTTCTTCATCTCCTTATCTCATTTTTAATAGTGTGCTGATTTAAACTGTCTTAGTTTTGTGTTCAAAACTTGTTAACATATCTTATACTGATCTCGTAGATATTTTATTAAACGCATCATGTGATTAAACTGATTTGATTTAAAGAAAAGAGTTTCCTCAAAAAATACTTCAGAGTTACTTCAATAGTTTAATCTTGTATTAAACGGCCTAAGTAACAATTTTTCAATTGGTATCAGAGCTTTGGAAATATTTTTAAAAGATCTTGTGTTTCTGAATTTTTTTTCTTGAAATCAAACTATGGACGAGAAAAATGAAAGATTTGATAACTTGACTAGACCTCTTCTCTTTGATGGGAACAACTGTGCTTACTGAAAAGTAAGGATGGTTACTTTCATACAAGGAACCTTAGGAGATGATGTCTGGGATATTGTTGAAAATGGATATACTTATCCTACTAAACCAGCCACAGAAGGAAGTAATGAGAGGATTAAGAAAGTATTAAGTGAATTCACATAAGAAGAGAAGCAAGTTTCTCGAAACAATAACAAAGGAAAGAATGCCATATTTATGTCCATAAATGAACATGAGTTCAAAAGGATCTCATTTTGTGTCACTTCTAAGGAAGCTTGGGATACACTGATTACTGCACATGAAGGTGACACTAGAGTTAAGGCTGCTAAAACTCAAATGCTTGTCCAGCAGTAAAACTCTTTAATTATGTTAGATCTGAATCTTTTGATGACTTTTACACGAAATTGACTAACATTGTGACCAAATTGCATGCTAATGGGATCACTTATGACAGACATGAAATTGTCTCTAAAATTCTAAGGTCATTACCATAGAAATTTGATAACAAAAGATATGCTATTAAGGAAATGAGTGACCAAAATCTCACTCCTGAATTACTCAGTAGTAAACTAAGAACCATGGAGATGGAATTAGAATTTAAGAAGCAATTGACCTAGTACCATAGGAAACAAACTAGTTCCAATTTGAGTGTTTCCTCTAAGCTGATGAAACCTGAGTTTATTATTCCCACTGATGACTCTGATGAGGAATGTGATATAGATAGTTTGGATAATCAAATTTCCTTGATGTCAAAACAGTTTAAGAAAATTATCAAATTTAGAAATAAAATGGCAAATAGACAAGGCAAGCAAAATTATCCACCTCAATCTACTTACAAAACTCGTGAGAAAGGTCAAGACAAAAAACACAAGGACATTCATACAAGACCTAACAAAGACCTCAAGAATATTGAATATTTTAGATGTGGAAAATTAGGACATATAGCACAAGACTGCAGAGTTAAACTTAACACTATCAATAAACATACTATGGCCAATATCTGCAAAACATGAGATGATTCAAGTGATTCTAAAAATGAGGAACCTGAATCATTTGATGCTTTTCATCCTTGCATGTCTTTCTTTCCTAAGATAATCTATAATGATGATATGCCTATGTATGAGAATGACGATAATAACTCTACTTTTATTGTTATGAATCATGCTACTACTCGTTTAGATGTTTTAGTTTATGAGAATATGCTAGTTCTACCGCGGGGTGTGTGAGTCAAAGGGAAAGCGATAATGACGATGTCAATGTGTGTGTGAGTTTAAGAAATGAATCCTTAGGGATCACTTCACACACTACACTTAGTGATTCGGACACTGAAGACTTCCCTGATATTCACACACTTTATGCGAAAACTCTCAAGAGAAGCACTAGACTAGAAAAGATAGTGAAAGATCTCACTATGAAACTAGAAGACCTAAGCCTGATGGTTAAACTTAATGCTGAAGAGTATACTACCCAATCTCTAACTCATGAAAATGAAGTCAAAATCTTTGATAAAAAATTAAAGAATTTGATTGAAGAAAATGAAACTCCGGAGAAAAAAATATAAAGGGACATTATTAGAATTGAAACAATCTAAAGAGAAGACAACAACAGATTTCAAAAAATTTGTAAAATTTGAAAATAATTCAAACTGTTTTAATGGTTTTGTTGCTGATTCAAAAACCAATTCTGATGATCGAACTGGAATAGGGTTTTTCCCCAATTTAAAGACACAAACTATAAACTTTGAACCTATCAAGTTTGTGTCAGGTGGCAAAAAACCTATAGAAACTTGCCCAAATTTTCACTTCCTAAAATAAAAGTTTGATGGAAAACAATCAAAGTTTGACATTGGGGAATCAAGTAACTCTAAGTGTGAAATTTTACCTAAGGCTAAATATGTCTGCCCCCAATTAGGAAGAGTGATTCTTCCTGTCAAACTGTACTTCCTAGGAATAAGGTTCAACCCCAAAACTCCATGAAGCCTATGTTTAGAGACTTTACTAAAGAGATTCACTCCTCAAGAAATTTATATTGCTCATACTATGACTTATATGGTCATTCATTCGAAGGATTCTATTCTAGATGCTTAGTTAAACCTGTCTGTAACTCTCCTGTATATCAGAACTTTAACTACTCTAGGAAAAGTTATAACAATTATGTTATGCCTAGACAACCAGACAAGAACTCTAACTATAGAAAGATAAAGACCAAACCTAAAAGATTATTTCCAATAATTATTCCTAGGCACTTTCCTAATCCAAATGCTCATACTTTCCATAAAATTCAAACTCATGCGCAAAACATTTTTCAACAAAAATTCAATGCTTGAAAATTTTATCAAATGAGAGCAAATAAGTGCAAAATGGCAACAAGAGATATTTGGGTTAGAAAAGATGAGCTATTACCCTAGATGAAGTGTAACATTGTGATTACTGCTTTGAAAGATGAACACACTTCCTCTGGTTGGTATTTAGACTCTGGTTGTTCAAAGCAGATGACTGGGGATGATACCAAACTTTTAAACAAAACCAGCTTTGCTAGAGGTCATGTTATTTTTGGTGATGGTATATCATCTCAATCATTGATAAAAGAACACTCCAAGAAGAAGGATTACCTTTACTTGAAAATGTTCTTCTAGTAAAATGTCTTAAGGCTAATCTACTTAGTATCTCCTAATTTTGTGACTCAAATCATACTGTCACATTTTCAAAGAATAATTGCAAAATTTTAAGTGAGAAAGGTGAGTGTATAATTACAGGACTCCGGACTCCTGACAATTATTATACTGTCCAGAATAGTACTGAGGTCTGTAACATTGCCAGAATGGATGATAATGAGATATGGCATAATCGAATGGGTCACATAAATTATGAAAATATTAGTAGATTATCCTCACAAGAAATAGTTAGAGGTATTCCTAAGATCAAACCTATTTATAATATTGTCTGTGGATCATGTCAGGAAGGAAAAATTGTTAAGGTACATCATAACAAAGTTAAAGACATTCTTACCTCTAAACCCTTGGATCTCATCCATATAGACCTAATGGGTCGCTCTCGAACTGTTAGTCTCTGTGGACACAGTTATATTCTTATTATGGTTGATGACTTCACCAGATTTACTTGGGTAGCCTTCTTAAAACAAAAATTTGATATTTTTTAAACTTTTTTGAAAATTTTACTTCGAATTGAAAATGAGAAGGACACTCAAGTAAACATAATTAGTAGTGATAGAGGTGGAGAATTCATAGACACCAGTATCATAGAATATTGTGACTATAATAGTTATAAACATGAATTCAGTGCTCCTAAAACTCCCCAATAAAATGGAGTTGCTGAGCGCAAGAATCGTACTCTTAAAGAGATGGCACATGTTATGATTCATGCCAAGTGTCTACCTAAATACTTTTGTGTAGAATATATTCATACTGTATGTCACATTATCAATAGGGTCTATCTTAGAAAGAATTATAAACAAACTCCTTACGAACTATGGTATGGGAAAAAACCCAATCTTAAATACGTTAGAACCTTTGGTAGTACTTGTTATGTCTGCAAAGACAGAGAACACTTATATAAATTTGAGACTCATGGAGATAAATCCATCTTTCTAGGATATTCTCCTAACAGTAGAGCATACCGCGCATATAATCTTCGCACTAAGATCTTAATGGAATCCATAAACGTTATTGTAAGCGACACTATTGTAGAGAGTAAGACTGAAGAACCAACTATTGTGAAAGAGTCTAAAAATGTTTTAGAAAATGACTCTCGAGAAATAGATGATTTTTTTTACCAATTGAGACACCTGAAGTACCTAATTGGGTTTCTAAAGACCATCCCATATATAACGTTATTGGTAACCCTAGTGAGCCTGTACGTACAAGATCTCAATTAAGAAACTTTGGTCATTATGCATGTTTTGTTTCCCTTGTGGAACTAAAGAATGTAAATGAGGCATCGAATGACCCTCATTGGATTTCTGCAATGCAGGAAGAACTTCTTCAATTTGTCATTCATGATGTTTGGTATCTTATACATAGGCCTAGTCATAAAAGGTTATTGGCACACGTTGGATATTTAAAAATAAATCTGATGAAAGTGGGATAATCATTAGAAACAAAGCCAGATTAGTTGCCTAAGGATATTCTCAATTTTAAGGAATAGATTTTAACGAGACTTTTACTCCTGTTACTCGATTAGAATCTGTTCGTTTTCTCTTTGCCATAGCCTGTTACTTACATTTTACGCTTTACCAAATGGATGTCAAATCTGCCTTCCTTAATGGAATATTGACTGAGGAGACCTATGTAGAACAACCAAAAGGGTTCATTGACCCTCAATATCCAAATCTTATTTTTCGTCTTTAAAAGGCTTTGTATGGACTGAAATAAGTGCCAAGAGCCTGGTATGAGCGCCTTTCCAATTTTCTCTTAGACAAAGGTTGTAAGAGAGGTGGAAATGATAAAACCCTTTTTGTCAAACGTTTTGACAAACATATTATTATAGCTCAAGTTTATGTTGACAATATCATCTTTGGATCAACATCTCCCTCAGAAGTTAAATCCTTTTCTGAAATTATGCATAAAGAATTTCAAATGTCTCTTATGAGGGAGTTACAATTTTACTTGGGTCTTCAAGTCAAACAGAATTCAGAAGGTTTATTTATTTCGCAATCTAATTATGCCTTCGAGATTGTTAAAAAAATCGGCCTTGCGAGTGAAAAAGATGCTAAAACTCCCATGAGTACTACAGTCAAATTATCTAAGGATGAGACTGGTAAATCCATAGATCCAACCCTATAGCGTAGTATGATAGGAACCTTACTATACCTTACTGCCTCGCATCATGATATTGTGTACGCTGTTTGCGTGTGTGCTCGTTATCAAAACAATCCTAAAGAGAGCCATTTAGTTTATGTTAAAAGAATCATAAATTACATAAAAGACACTCTAAATTTAGGATTTTGGTACACCAATGATACACCTAGCACTATAATAGGTTACACTGATGCCGATTGGGCTGGGTGTACTGATGATAGTTAGAGCACATCAAGAGCATGTTACTGTATAGGTAATAATTTGGTAGGTTGGAGTAGTAAGAAACAAAACTGCACTTCTTTATCAACAACTGAATCTGAATACATAGCCGCTGGAAGTTGCTATGCCCAATTACTTTAGCTTAAGAAAATGCTAAATGATTATGGTATTCAAGAAGAACAATTACATCTCTATTGTGATATTCAAAGTGCGATCAATATCTTTAAAAATCCTGTTCAACACTTACGAACCAAACATATAAAAATTCGACATCACTTTATACGCGAATTGTTGAGACTAAGGAATTAGAAATCAATTATCTTCTTACTGATTTCAACTTGCAGATATGTTTACCAAACCTTTGGATTACAATAGGTTTATTGGTTTACGTAAATCGATAGGTATGGTTTGTGCTGAATAAACTCCTATGACTTAAGTAATATTCCCTTTATCCATTTGAGACATAATGGGGGAGAAATTTGAGTCTTATGAGTTCATTTTTTTTGTACATATTTCTAAAATTCTTGATCTTAGTATTCTTTGCAGGAATTTGTACCATTGATGCTTTTAGGGTATTGGTTTGTAAATAGTTGAGTTATGTAATTTTCTTTTCTAGGAAATGGGTAGATAGAGTTTTTTAGGAATAAGTTTTTCCTTATTTCTTTGTTACCCTATGAGTCCTATATGACTCAAAGGAGATTTTGTCTCATATTTCCAAAGGGGGAGATTGATGCATCTTATACTCTGGACTCACTTGAGTCTACATTGTATAAGTGCTAATCTAGTTTGGAAATAGTGACAAACTTGTGTCCATTCCCTAGAATCCAAAAAGCCTCAGACTCTACTCCACTCTTCATTCCTCTTGTTCGATTGATTAAAGGTATATTCACATAACACTCACACACATTAGGATTGCATACTTGTTCAGATATTGCATTCAATTATTTATGTGTGTGTTAATTTCCCTTAAAATAATTTTTTATAATTTTTTGGGAATTTTTAATGATTTTGAAAATGATTTTTTCAAAATTAAAATGGGATTAAAAAGCTTTTGGGGTCAATCTGTAAATACTGGTTTTATGCCTATAAGTTGATTTGGGTAGGATCCGAAAGCGGTAGAGACTATAGGGTGTGTGTGTACTTATTTTTAAACACGCGTGTGAGGTTCGATATCAACCCTACACCTGTCACCCTTACACTGGTTAGATTTGTTTTCTTCAAAGACACAAAACCGTTGTCCATTGCCAACCATTGGATCTTTGTTATCAACGATCTGCATGCGTTTGAAGACAATCCCTGTGAAACCCTTCTCAACCAATCAGAAGCCATTTAACTCACCTCTTTTATTTCACCATTGGATCAAAGTCAATGTTGGAAGACCAAATCCCAGCCCTTGATTTTGAATAGCCTTCTCGATCTTTACAAGCTTACTATAAAAAGAGACTTACCCTCAGCCTTTGATATAATTTTTCCACTTCGTCTAAGTAGAGAGAAGAGAGATAAGAGAGAGAAACCAAAGAGAGAGAGAGTTAGAAACCCTAAACCGTCCATATACAGTTTCAAACCCTAACTCATTTTTCCTTTTAAAACCTTTTACACCAAACACCAAACACCAACCCTGAGTGTTTGAGAGTTGTTTTGAGTTGGTTTGTAAGCACTATTCGTGGTTTAACCTCTTAGTTTTAAGATCTTGTGTCCAACTTAAACATTAGGTTAGATCTGTATTTCTATTTTATAGAAATTATAGATCTGGCATTTTTATGTTATATTACACTTAGATCTTCATTCTTAGTTTCTCGTCTTGAGAAATCTTTTGTTGATTATTTTTTGTAAATGTTTTATCTTCAAAATTAAAAAAATCATTTTTTGTTTCTAGTTCTTTTGAAATAAGACTTTGTACCTAGTTGGAATTGCAATCGGTGGTTTTCAATTTAAAAAATATTTTCAAAACCCCTAAAATTGATTAAGATCTTAAACCGTCTTCCGAGCAAGGTAACCTTGGATTTCGGGATTGATTAAAAGGTCAAATAAAGTTTTTATTTCTAAGAAGAGAGAAACTAAAAAGCACAGCATATAGATCTTAACTGTAATTTGATAGGACTGTTTGTATAATATAAGCGTGTGTGTGTGCATGCATGTGTTAGAGCACCATCACAAACATTTACACACTACAACACTGAAAGTGTTGGTTATAAGATCTTGAAACAAGAACCGACGTAAAGACTGGAACAAATTGGAAGTTAGCGAACTGGGAGAGCCACATCAACAATCAGAACTGCTGAGAAGTTAGAAGGAAACCAGTGGGTACATTCTTAAACTTGTATAGGTCTAATTTATGTGCATGTGTGTTATATAGTTTGTAACTGATATATTTTGTTTTAGTGGATTTTTGGTTTGTGACTTAGAAGTCACCGTGGATGTTTCCTCAGTTGGGTGAGGTTTTATCACGTTAAAAATCTCTTGTCATTAATCTTTCTACATCTCCTCATTTCATTCTTAATAGTGTGCTGATTTAAACTGTCTTAGTTTTGTGTTCAAAACTTATTAACATATCTTAAACTGATCTCGTACATATTTTATTAAACACATCTTGTGATTAAACTGATTTGATTTAAAGAAAAGAGTTTCCTAAAAAAAATAGTTCGGAGTTACTTCAATAGTTTAATCTTGTATTAAATGGCCTAAGTAGCAGTTTTTCATTATTCACACTCTAATAATTTACCATCTCATCCTTTAACGAAATATGGGTTCCCGTACCCCATTCTCCCACATAAATGCGCACGCACCAAACCACGTCTTAATAAGTGACACAACTCAAATCTACTAATTCCATCATAAGAAGAGATTACTTCCAATACTATACAATTTTCGTATACCACATTTTGTCTTTAAATTTTTTCTTAATTGACATTTTTGTTAGTACCATAAATAAAACAATGCAATGAGTTATATGAAAATATATGTATTTATTGTCATCCCCTAATAAACCTTAACATCTCATTTCCTTTCCTGCAAGATCCCTGCATTTCACATCTCGTACAACAATATATATGTATAACTAACAAATGTTAGTCAACAAAAGCCAATTTACTTATGACTCGAAACAATTTCAACTTCCACTGCCAAATATAGGCGTTCCTCATCCCAGAACCTCTAAAACCTAGGCTCTGATACCAAAGTTGACACACCCCAACCGAGTTATTTATAATTAAGTTTGAGAGTCAAATCATAATTACCTTAACCAAACCATGAAAATGAGTATCCTTTTTCAGTCATTAACATTAATCAACAAAACTAAATATTTTCACAAATTTTGAGGTAATTATGATTATTCAAACTTACGGAAAATATAAGTAGGCCTAAATTATCCCTTCTATGTTTTACCAAAATCATGGTTTTATGAACCCCTTGCTAACCCCACCGACCTCCTAGATTTGGCAGTGATATCATAATACGTGAAAAACATAAACATAGGAACCGTGATCAAAATAGATCAGTGAATGCATCACTACTACACTAGTGCATAAAATTAAATGTAATAAATCATATCTACGTAACAATATATAACATCTCCACATCTCTTGGCTGTTAATGAGCCGTAACATCTCAACATCTCATGACTTTTTTTTATAAGCCATAACATCTCAACTTCTCTTGTCTGTTAATAAGCCATAACATCTCTAGTCTATTAATAATCAATAACATCTCTTGGCTGTTAATAAGCCATAACATCCCTTGGCTGTTTATAAGCCATAACATCTCTTGGCTGTTCATAAGCCATAACATCTCTTGGCTATTAATAATCCATAACATCTCTTCATAACATATACATATGATACCCATAATCAACTCAATAAGTACACCATATCATATCAATAATCATCTCGATAAGTACAATATATCATATTCATAATCAACTCAATAAGTACAATATATCATATCAATAATCATCTAGATAAGTACAATATATCATATTTATAATCAACTCAGTAAGTACAACATATCATATCCAAAATTAACTCAGTGAGTATCATATCTCATATCTATAATAACCTCGACAGATACAACATATCATATCTATAACTAACTCGGTAAGTACAACATATCATATCTACAATCAACTCGTTAAGCACAATATATCATATTGATAATCAACTCGGTAAGTACAACCTATCATATCTATAATCAACTCGCAAGTACAACATATCATATACATAATCAACTCAGTAAGTACAATATGATATTGATAATCAACCTATCATTTCTATAATCAACTCGATAGGTACAACATACCATATTATTAAGTACAACATATTATATTGATAATAAACTCTATAAGTGCAACCTATCATTTCTGTAATCATCTCAGTAGGTATAACATATCATATCCCTGATCAACTCACTAAGTACAACATATCTTATCGATAATCAACTCAGTAAGTACAACATATCATATATGTAATCAACTCGTAAGTACAACATATCATATTGATAATCAACTCGGTAAGTACACTATATCATATCTATAATCAACTCGATAATTACAACATGTCATATCTATAATCAACTCAGTAAACACAATATATCCAATTCATAAACATGTATAAATACATCTTACCAATGAGTACACTCACCTTGGCCACTTAATGGGTTTTTCCCGGGTCTTTATCTGACACTTATCCAACTGGTACTCCTTCTCTTCCTATCATTCTTAGAATTTTAGTATCATCATAAGAATATTAACAATACATATACTCACTTTAATGTAATTAAACTCATAAGCATCATATGATTCCATTCAAATCATTTATCATAAATGAAGTCTCATCCAATTTCATGTTAAAATATTTAACATATCCAATCCATAGCCCAAACATACTTTAATTTATTCTTGGTAATCCAATTTTTATCATATTAGGTTCCCAATATAAAAGACAACACGCCATTTCAAGTTTCCTAGAGCAATATGTGTCCATTTCTTTATTACAAAGGAAATCTACCCTATGGGCTCTTTTATCGTTCAATCAACTTCCAGGAATTGTTTTAATTTTTATACATCATAACTTCTTGTGATATTCACCCAATATCCATAAACATATTTAAAAATACAAAATTAAAGTTTCATAATTTTTAAGGTTCATTTGCTATGTGAAGCAAAATATCGAACACCTGGTTTGCATATTTACACCTTTGGGGCATATTTTATACTTGAACTTCAAACTATCACCAAAGATTCATTTCTTGTTATTTTCACTTAATTTTCGGATATGTTATAAATATATGAGTCTATTTTTATATCCAACTTGAATTATTCAATTCTAATAAATATACAAAAAGATATAGGAGTTTTAATACACAAGGTTTCCAATCGAAGTAATATACATGATTTACACGTTGCACTTTGCTTAAACTCCCATCTATTCATACATATAAACCAAGACATGAAAGTTACATAAAAAATCTATGATTTATACCCTTTCAATAAGCAATACAAGAAAATTAACAAGATTTACATATAGAATTACCTTAAGGACTCTTCCATAATTTCCCACGGATTTTTCTCCAATTTTTCTCCTCAATTCTTCTTCTTCGACTTTCCACTTCTCTTACTCTCAAGACAAAGTCTTTAATGGCTGAAATATTCTGAAGGAGGAGCTTATTTCAAGCCTTTAAAGTAGTACAAAACCCATCTCCTTCCTTAACCAATCAAAATCCACCATTTGTTAGCCTAATAAGATGAAATATCATTTAACGAATGGACAAATTGGCCCCTGCTTCGTAATTCTAGCATAACTTCTTGTCCAGACCTCTGTTTTACACACTATTTGTTGTGTTACAAACTTAACTCATATATATACAACTATATAGTTTCCACCTTAAGTGAATTACTATATTATAGTGGCTAAAACTAGTCTCGAACTCGAACATTCTTACCGAAGACTTCACAAATTTGTGTTTGTGACTAATTTAATATTTCATAAGTTATGAAGGTAGGATTAGGCTAAACACAATAAATTAACGTTAGATATTATTATAATATGTTATCCCCATCCCATACGGTAAGCATGATTTAAACATGGTTTATCATAATCATTTCCGGGTCGTCACATGTTCATTTTTAATTTTATGCTTTCTAATTTTACCACAAATCCATCTTAGCATTCGCATCTTCGCCACACTAATTTTCTGCACATTTTGTTTCTTGTTTGCCCAACACTCTGCGCTATATAACATGGCGGGTCTAATGGCCGTCCTATAAAATTTACTTTTTGACTTCAAAGGTATACGCCTATCACACAAAATGCCGGTAGCACTTCTCCATTTAACCCAGCCTGCTCTAATCCTATGAGTAACATCATCACTAATATCTCCATATTTTTGGATAATCGATCCTAAATAACGAAAATGATCATTTTTAGGTATCTCTTGACCCTCCAATTTCACCACATCTCCATTTGTCCTCCTATTACTACTAAAATTGCACTCCACATATTCTGTTTTAGTTCTGCTTGTTTTAAATCCTCTTGTTTCTAAAGTTTCTGCCGACCCCAAATAATTGGGAAAAGGCTTTGTTGAGTTGAGTTGAGTTGTTTCTAAAGTTTCTCTCCACAATTCCAACCTAGCATTAATCCCCATCTTAGTCTCATCCACTAAAAAAATATCATCTGCAAATAGCATACACCATGGCACCTCATCTTGTATTTGTCCCGTAAACTCATTTATAACATGATCAAAGAGATAAGGACTTAATACTGAACCTTGGTGTAGACCTACCATAATTGAAAATTTACTACTTTCTCCGGCTGATGTTCTTACTGTAGTCATCGCACCATCATACTGTGACACCCCGACTAATTAAATACCGGGTAGCTACTCCTTTATTAAATTAATTCAAAATGCCAAGTTGGCTCAGTTAATAGCATCACTGTCGAAAACGTTTTAAAGATTACTAACCACCTAGTATTTAAAAAGTAAGTGCCAAATTTTATTTAAAGTCCGATTAACATGCAACAAATGAAATGAAGAAATAAATAACACCATTCACCATACTGAAGTAAAACGAATAACCATCACAATAGAGTAAATAAAGTCTGGAGGAAAACTCCTCACTACAATCCCATAACTGAAATAAATAAACTGAAACAATACATGCCAAAGTCTGAAAACTGAAATATAAAAGATGTCTCTAAATAGAAATGGGCAACATGCCCTACAACTGATAGATAGTGACTCTGGAATCCAAACGATAGAAGCGTCTACATGCAAATCCCTGTAGCTTCCACAAACAGCTACAGCTCGTCACCTGAATGAGTATCCTATGCTTGGTGTCCCTGTGGCTGGGCACCTAAAAAGGTTTTACAAGAAAAAGATTTGAAAAGCAAACGGGTCAGAGCCCGAATGTGGAGTTATATTTTAAAAACCTGCAAGTGCTTTAAAACATTTAAAACATTAAATGCAAAGTACATGTTAGGACGTGCACTCACATTATATTCTCACCTCTCGTCTAACTGTGCACTCCTAACGCAAGTACCCATCTATAACTACCCATACTACTAGCTAAGTGACAACATATCTAGCTAGACTGCCAAAGGTCCTGCCCATAATACTTGGTTCCATTTACATAATAATGCTCGTAATTAAATAGGGGTTTAACGTAAACTCAGATACTCAATATGCAAGATATATAACTATCAGTTAACTCGTTATATTTCTCGAAAACAATACCGTAATATATTTATACAACATTAACATGAAGGTTCCTATTAATTAGGTGTATATTATTCTCATCATAAATATACAATACAAGCACCCCGCAACTAAGCTGTAGTGCACACATACTCTGCTATCCATCCCGGTACATCACGTACATAAGGATCACATATTCCGAATCTCTCAGGAATAGTTAAGATAACACAAATCACAAATAGTGGAGGCGAACACAGTCACCATCACATGGGTCACGCACATACCTACGCTCCCATGATCATGCAGACTTATTAATATCACAATAAGTCCTTCTATGACCTATGTTCATCGAGGTACCAGTCTATATCCCCCCGTAGGCACACAAGGAATAGAGGGTCCTAAGCGAACGCAACCTCCCGTGATAGCAAGTATGGTAGGTATGTCATACACACAATACATATACCAATACTAAGTAAACACACGTCTTAGTAATACCATATTTTAATCGTAGTAGTTTATACCATATCGCATACTCGTACTAGTTTATACTTATCATAATTCATACTATTCCGGTTCGTAATTATACGCGTCATAATTATCTCACGTCGTAGTAGACACTCACGTCTCAACCCAAACCGTCCATGTAACACACTCTCGTATGTAAATTCCTTCTCATAAATACCCAAATGTCCCAAACCTATCACTACATCATCGTTGGAAGGTTAACTATATCCTCGAACAAGTTTACGGAACTCCAAAAGTCAAAACAGTCCAAAAAGTACCAAACTGCCAGCTCGTTAGAGGTCTCCTTCGAACGAGGCTTCGAACGAGTTTGGACTGTCAGGTCGTTAGAAGTCTCGTTCGAACGAGGCTGTTCGAACGAGATCCCAGTTCGTTCGAACGAACTGTCACTTCTAACGATATCTCGTTCGAACGAGATATCGAACGAAATACCTTCTCGTTAGTAACGACTGGTCAACTCGTTAGAAGCTCGTTCGAACGAGTTCGTTCGAACGACCTGGGGGCTGCTTCTAACGAGCTACCAGTTTCGGCCCAGATTTTTCCCAAAATCGTTTTTCCCCATTTTTACTCCTCAAACCTCTTCTAAAATTCGTTCCTACAATATATTGAGTTCTCTAATCATCCTCAAACATGCCAAGGTGCTATACTAACATCATTAAAGGGTTTAATACCTTCTAAACATCATTAAATCACGAATTTCTACATAAGTTCCCAATTTTCTTCAAGAACATAAACCCTAGGTTCTTCTCATCAAAATTTCCCAGATTTTAATCCGTTTATACATCACATAGATATGAAATCTCTGAATTAAATCTTCAAATAATGTTTCTACATGAAAACCTATCCCAGAATTAAACAACAATCTTCCAATTTCATGGGTTTTCTTTTAACTCTTATATAAGATTGATTAACAATGTTTCTAACATGGAAAAAGTATTCACTGCATAAGGAATGTAATTTAAATCACTTGCCTTGGTTTGATTCCGGATTTGGTGTTGATTTGATGAAGAATTTCTGCAGAATTTCTTCTCTCCAAGCTTCCTCTCCAATGGTGGCTTAAGGTGGCTAGGGTTTTGATTTGGGGAAACTTAGAAAACCTAAATGATAACCTACGTAGCTTTCTACGTTAATATGGGTTGGTTATGGGCTTAGTGGGCCAAATTCCACATCAGATTTACATCTCCAATTTTCGTCACTTTTAATTCCTCAAAATGAAAAATTACCAAAATACCCTTTAAGTTGCCGGTATGGCCTAAAAATACCCCGAAACCCAAACTATACCCCCGGCTAGTGTTTTCTGACTATCTCGACCCTTCCGGACGCGTTGGCGCACTCAAAACGACCATACGGATTATAGATTTTAAATTCACTTTTATTATCAAAATATTATACCGTGACGCGGCGGTCCCACGCGTCTCAACAAAATTTCCAAATTGCCGTATATAAATCTCACGACAAATTTTATAATACCAAATACATATATCATCATATATGCACATAATCAAATACCAATTCACATCACATTAGTATTTATAACCCGGATTAATTTCCAATTAATACGCAATTTAATTAATTAATCCCAAAAATAAATATAGTCAAAAGTACGGGGTATTACATACTCCCCCCCTAATAACTGAATATCGTCCCGAAATTCGAAACTAGAAAGTACCTGCTAAAAATAGCTCTGGATAACGCTCGCGCATCTCATCCTCGCGCTCCCATGTGAGCTCCTCGACATTGTGATGTCGCCACTGAACACGCACTAACGGGACTATCTTTGACCGCAGTTTCCTCTCGCTTCGGTCCAAAATAGCTATTGGCCCCTCCTCGTAGGATCTATCCGGCTGGATATCGATGTCCTCCACAGCAATGTGAGAATGAGCCAAATTATCTCTAAGGTATTTCCTCAGCGAGGAAATATGGAACACGTCGTGAATCCGATGCAAGTGCTCCGGTAGTCCAAGTCTATACGCAACCGGTCCGATCCGCTCAATAATAGGAAACGGCCCCACGTACCTCGGTGCCAACTTCCCCTTCTTCCCGAATCGCATAATCCCCTTCATCGGAGAAACCCTGAGCAAAACCTGGTCCCCCACTTGGAACTCCCTGAAAAACCTCTTCGCATCAGCATAACTCTTCTGCCTGTCTTGAGCTACCCGAATGCGACTCTGAATCAACTCAATCCTTGCCGAAGTGTCCTGAATCACTTCCGGCCCAAGTAGTTTGTTGTCCCCCACTTCTAACCAACATGCTGGGGAACGACAAGGCCTACCGTACAACGCCTCAAACGGAGCCATGCCAATCGTGAACTGATAGGAGTTGTTGTAAGCAAACTCCACCAGTGGAAGGTACTGCTCCCATCCACCCCCGAAGTCAATAATGCACATGCGTAGCATGTCCTCCAACATCTGATTGGTGCGCTCTGTCTGCCCATCGGTCTGCGGATGATAAGCCGTACTCAACTGCAATTCCGTGCCCATGGCCTCCTGGAAACTTTCCCAAAACCTCGAAACAAATATCTTGTCTCTGTCAGACACGATATTTAGGGGCACACCGTGAAGTCTCACAATCTCTGAAATGAATAGCTGGGCGTACTGTCCCGAAGTGTAATCAGTCCTTACGGGTAAGAAGTGAGCGACCTTGGACAACCTGTCCACAATTACCCAAACGGAGTCGTGACCCCTCTGCGACGTAGGCAACCCCGTGATAAAGTCCATGGATATGCTCTCCCACATCCACACCGGGATCTCCAATGGCTGTAGCAATCCTGTCGGTCTCTGATGATCCACTTTTACGAGCTGACAAGTGGCGCATTTCGAGACAAACTCAGCGATATCTCTCTTCATACCGCTCCACCAATACTGCCGTCTCATGTCTTGGTACATTTTGTCCCTTCCGGGATGTACCGCGAACCGTGAGCCGTGCGACTCTGCCATCACATCGTGCCGCAATTCTTCCCCTTCCGGAACTACCAATCTCCCATTGAAGCGTAATCCCCCGTCTGAGCTAACGGTATAGGACTCGGCTCCCTCTGCAAGTAATCGAACTATCTGCTCCTGACAGAACGAGTCATTAGCCTGTGCCCGTACTACTTTCGTGACAATCTGCGGTGTAACGGTCATCACAGACATGAAAGATCGGGCCACTGCATCCTGGTGTCCCAATTCCTTCCACTTAGCTTTCCACACCTCTGCCACCTCATCTGCTGGCCTACGGCTCAACGCGTCTGCTACCACGTTAGCCTTACCCGGGTGGTACTGGATGTCGAACTGGTAGTCTTTCACAAACTCAAGCCACCTACGCTGCCGCATGTTCAACTCCTTCTGTGTGAACAGATACTGTAATGACTTGTGATCCGTGAACAACTGAAACTTCTCCCCCAAAAGATAGTGCCTCCAAATCCGTAAGGCAAATACCACTGCCGCCAACTCCAAATCATGCGTAGGGTAATTCTTCTCATGAGGCTTAAGCTTACGGGAAGCATAAGCTATGGCATGTCTCTCCTGCTGCAATACACCTCCAAGTCCTTGCAGAGACACATCGGTGTAAACCAAATACTCAACTCCCGGTCTCGGCAATGCTAACACAGGTGCTGAGGTTAATTTGTCCTTCAATTCATCGAATGCCAACTGACAGGCATCACTCCAGATGTATGGCACACCCTTACGAGTAAGATGTGTCAAAGGACCTGCTATCTCCGAGAAACCCCGAATAAACCTCCTGTAGTATCCTGCTAGACCCAAGAAACTACGAATCTCCGTTGGTGTCGTGGGCTGTCCCCACTCCCTCACCGCTGATACTTTCCCTGGATCAACAGATATCCCTTGGTCGGAAATAATGTGACCCAAGAACTGGACTTCCTTCAGCCAAAACCCGCACTTCTCATATTTTGCATACAACTCGTTCTGACGGAGTGTCTGCAAAACCTGCCTCAAATGCTCGGCGTGCTCCTCCTCTGTCTGAGAGTAAACCAGAATATCATCAATGAAGACAATGAGAAACTGGTCTAGGAAATCCCTGAACACTCTGTTCATCAAGTCCATAAACACTGCTGGAGCGTTGGTCAAGCCGAAAGGCATAACCCGAAACTCGTAAGAACCATATCTCGATAAGAAAGCAGTCTTCGAGACATCCTCCTCCCTGATACGCAACTGATGGTATCCCGATCTCAAGTCAATCTTCGAGAAGAAAGAAGCTCCTCTCAACTGGTCAAATAAGTCATCGATTCGAGGCAACGGATACTTATTCCGTATCGTGACCTTATTCAACTCTCGGTAGTCCACACACAATCTCAGTGAACCGTCCCTCTTCTTCACAAACAAAACTGGAGCGCCCCAAGGTGAGGTACTCCTGCGAATAAAGCCTTGTCCCAACAGCTGCTCTATCTGATCCCGTAGCTCTCTCATCTCAGCTGGAGCCATACGGTACGGTGCACGTGCTATAGGTCTCGTACCCGGTAGCAAATCTATGACGAAGTCTATCTCTCGACTGGGTGGTAAGCCTGGTATCTCCTGAAACACATTCGAATACTCCCTGACAACCGGGATCGAATCTAAAGGAATAACAACCTCCTTAGAGGTATCCTCTTCTATGTAATACAGATGAGCGGTCGATCCTCCCTCTGGGCGAGGCATCGCCACTATAAACATCTCTTGCCCCGGAATGGCAAAAACAATACTCCCGCTGAAGCAATCAATCATGGCCCGATATGCTACGAGCCAATCCATACCGATGATCACATCGTGAACATGCATGTCTAACACTAACATGTCTGCAGGCAATACCAAACCACCAACCTCTACTCCCACTCCCCGGCATATAAAGAAAATAAGTGACACACTCCCCAATGGTGAGTCAACACACGTCACTGTGCTCTCTGCCGTAGCTAACAATCCTAAAGCTTTCGCGAAGTGTGTAGCTATAAAACAATGTGTAGCACCCGTATCAAATAACACCCGACCCATAGTGCCATGGATAGGAAACGTACCCTCGATCGCGGGCGGTGCCTGTGGAACTGCAGCCTGGTGAACGTTGTAGACACGTCCATACTGTAGCTGCCCCTGCTGAGCTGGGACTGCTGGAATGGGTGGCAAAGCTGCCATCTGTGGCGGTGCAGGAAGAGCGGCGGGAAACATAGGTCTCTGTGGCTCCTGGCGAGCACCCTGCTGCTGCTGCTGTGGGGCCCTGCCCCTATCAGGACAATCCTGCTTCTTATGGCCAGTCTTGCCACAAGTAAAGCACTTCCCTGGGAAATTCCCTCCCCTCTGCCCCTGCTGTCCCCGGCCCTGGTGGCCGTTACCATTCCTCCCTTGGCCCTGGTGAAACTGCTGCCCATTCTGTCCCTGTTGGCCCTGATGGCCATTTGGACCCTGATGGCCCTGACGGAAACCTCCCTGTCCCTGCCTGTAGTTCCCTGATCGGAACCTCTTATTATCCCCCTGCTGGGTACCCTGCTCATTCTGTCTCTGCCCCTGACCGGTTTGTGCCCCGCTGGCACCATGTCCTCCAGTACTTCCCTGATGGCTAGACTCCCCTGACCGCTTGCCCTCGGCCATATGAAAACGGTGGTCTTAGCAGTGCAATAATGCAGCGTTAACCACATCAGAATACGTGGCCAACGATAGGTTCCCTAGCAGATGTTGACGGATCCTCCAATTCAACCCATCGGTGAACTTCTCTATCTTCTTCTTCTCTGTTGGAATCTCGTCTGGAACGATATTCAACAGGTTAGTGAACTTGGCCTCATACTCGGCCACTGTCTTGCCCTCCTGCTTCAAACTCATCAGCTTCCTCCTCATCTCTGTATGGACTGCGGATGGAAAGTACTTGCGGTCAAACCGCACCCAGAACTCTTGAATCGTGAGGGTATCCCTCTCCTCTGCGGTGGTAATGGACGCCCACCACTGCAGCGCAGATCCAACTAGCTTTAAAGTAGCTAGCACCTGCTTCTGAACATCTGTGCACTCATGCATCCTTAAATGCCTCTGTATGTCCTTCCTCCATTGGCTCGAGACTACCACATCTGAGCTACCTGCAAACTCTGGCGGATGCGCTTTCTGAAAAGCGTCTCGTACACGCTCCCAAGCAGACGGGAATGCATTAACCTGTGCTGGCGCGGCAACCGGCGCCTGAGGTGGTGCCTGCTGAATTACGGCAATCGCGGCATTTACCGCTTGAGCTACTATAGCTGCAACCTCAGCGGCGTTCAACATGCCCTGAACTGGAGCGGGCTGGGGTTCGGGCGTAGCATCCCTGGGAACTTGTCGTGCACGTCGTGGAGGCATCTGAAATAAGAACAAAGTTTATAAGTTCACGGTTTATAAACTTAATATAGCTGAAGAACGAAGCATACACAAAAGAATACAACAGTCCTAAAATATAGGGCTCTATATCAAAGAAATGTACCGGAAACATAATAGCCGTACAGATCCTAAAGGACACTAGAACCTGATGCTCTGATACCACCTGTGACACCCCGACTAATTAAATACCGGGTAGCTACTCCTTTATTAAATTAATTCAAAATGCCAAGTTGGCTCAGTTAATAGCATCACTATCGAAAACGTTTTAAAGATTACTAACCACCTAGTATTTAAAAAGTAAGTGCCAAATTTTATTTAAAGTCCGATTAACATGCAACAAATGAAATGAAGAAATAAATAACACCATTCACCATACTGAAGTAAAACGAATAACCATCACAATAGAGTAAATAAAGTCTGGAGGAAAACTCCTCACTACAATCCCATAACTGAAATAAATAAACTGAAACAATACATGCCAAAGTCTGAAAACTGAAATATAAAAGATGTCTCTAAATAGAAATGGGCAACATGCCCTACAACTGATAGATAGTGACTCTGGAATCCAAACGATAGAAGCGTCTACATGCAAATCCCTGTAGCTTCCACAAACAGCTACAGCTCGTCACCTGAATGAGTATCCTATGCTTGGTGTCCCTGTGGCTGGGCACCTAAAAAGGTTTTACAAGAAAAAGATTTGAAAAGCAAACGGGTCAGAGCCCGAATGTGGAGTTATATTTTAAAAACCTGCAAGTGCTTTAAAAACATTTAAAACATTAAATGCAAAGTACATGTTAGGATGTGCACTCACATTATATTCTCACCTCTCGTCTAACTGTGCACTCCTAACGCAAGTACCCATCTATAACTACCCATACTACTAGCTAAGTGACAACATATCTAGCTAGACTGCCAAAGGTCCTGCCCATAATACTTGGTTCCATTTACATAATAATGCTCGTAATTAAATAGGGGTTTAACGTAAACTCAGATACTCAATATGCAAGATATATAACTATCAGTTAACTCGTTATATTTCTCGAAAACAATACCGTAATATATTTATACAACATTAACATGAAGGTTCCTATTAATTAGGTGTATATTATTCTCATCATAAATATACAATACAAGCACCCCGCAACTAAGCTGTAGTGCACACATACTCTGCTATCCATCCCGGTACATCACGTACATAAGGATCACATATTCCGAATCTCTCAGGAATAGTTCAGATAACACAAATCACAAATAGTGGAGGCGAACACAGTCACCATCACATGGGTCACGCACATACCTACGCTCCCATGATCATGCAGACTTATTAATATCACAATAAGTCCTTCTATGACCTATGTTCATCGAGGTACCAGTCTATATCCCCCCCGTAGGCACACAAGGAATAGAGGGTCCTAAGCGAACGCAACCTCCCGTGATAGCAAGTATGGTAGGTATGTCATACACACAATACATATACCAATACTAAGTAAACACACGTCTTAGTAATACCATATTTTAATCGTAGTAGTTTATACCATATCGCATACTCGTACTAGTTTATACTTATCATAATTCATACTATTCCGGTTCGTAATTATACGCGTCATAATTATCTCACGTCGTAGTAGACACTCACGTCTCAACCCAAACCGTCCATGTAACACACTCTCGTATGTAAATTCCTTCTCATAAATACCCAAATGTCCCAAACCTATCACTACATCATCGTTGGAAGGTTAACTATATCCTCGAACAAGTTTACGGAACTCCAAAAGTCAAAACAGTCCAAAAAGTACCAAACTGCCAGCTCGTTAGAAGTCTCCTTCGAACGAGGCTTCGAACGAGTTTGGACTGTCAGGTCGTTAGAAGTCTCGTTCGAACGAGGCTGTTCGAACGAGATCCCAGTTCGTTCGAACGAACTGTCACTTCTAACGATATCTCGTTCGAACGAGATATCGAACGAAATACCTTCTCGTTAGTAACGACTGGTCAACTCGTTAGAAGCTCGTTCGAGCGAGTTCGTTCGAACGACCTGGGGGCTGCTTCTAACGAGCTACCAGTTTCGGCCCAGATTTTTCCCAAAATCGTTTTTCACCATTTTTACTCCTCAAACCTCTTCTAAAATTCATTCCTACAATATATTGAGTTCTCTAATCATTCTCAAACATGCCAAGGTGCTATACTAACATCATTAAAGGGTTTAATACCTTCTAAACATCATTAAATCACGAATTTCTACATAAGTTCCCAATTTTCTTCAAGAACATAAACCCTAGGTTCTTCTCATCAAAATTTCCCAGATTTTAATCCGTTTATACATCACATAGATATGAAATCTCTAAATTAAATCTTCAAATAATGTTTCTACATGCAAACCTATCCCATAATTAAACAACAATCTTCCAATTTCATGGGTTTTCTTTTAACTCTTATATAAGATTGATTAACAATGTTTCTAACATGGAAAAAGTATTCACTGCATAAGGAATGTAATTTAAATCACTTGCCTTGGTTTGATTCCGGATTTGGTGTTGATTTGATGAAGAATTTCTGCAGAATTTCTTCTCTCCAAGCTTCCTCTCCAATGGTGGCTTAAGGTGGCTAGGGTTTTGATTTGGGGAAACTTAGAAAACCTAAATGATAACCTACGTAGCTTTCTAGGTTAATATTGGTTGGTTATGGGCTTAGTGGGCCAAATTCCACATCAGATTTACATCTCCAATTTTCGTCACTTTTAATTCCTCAAAATGTAAAATTACCAAAATACCCTTTAAGTTGCCGGTATGGCCTAAAAATACCCCGGGACCCAAACTATACCCCCGGCTAATGTTTTCTGACTATCTCGACCCTTCCGGACGCGTTGGCGCACTCAAAACGACCATACGGATTATAGATTTTAAATTCACTTTTATTATCAAAATATTATACCGTGACGCGGCGGTCCCACGCGTCTCAACAAAATTTCCAAATTGCCGTATATAAATCTCACGACAAATTTTATAATACCAAATACATATATCATCATATATGCACATAATCAAATACCAATTCGCATCACATTAGTATTTATAACCCGGATTAATTTCCAATTAATACGCAATTTAATTAATTAATCCCAAAAATAAATATAGTCAAAAGTACGGGGTATTACATACTCCCCCCCTAATAACTGAATTTCGTCCCGAAATTCGAAACTAGAAAGTACCTGCTAAAAATAGCTCTGGATAACGCTCGCGCATCTCATCCTCGCGCTCCCATGTGAGCTCCTCGACATTGTGATGTCGCCACTGAACACGCACTAACGGGACTATCTTTGACCGCAGTTTCCTCTCGCTTCGGTCCAAAATAGCTATTGGCCCCTCCTCGTAGGAGCTATCCGGCTGGAGATCGATGTCCTCCACAGCAATGTGAGAATGAGCCAAATTATCTCTAAGGTATTTCCTCAGCGAGGAAATATGGAACACGTCGTGAATCCGATGCAAGTGCTCCGGTAGTCCAAGTCTATACGCAATCGGTCCGATCCGCTCAATAATAGGAAACGGCCCCACGTACCTCGGTGCCAACTTCCCCTTTTTCTCGAATCGCATAATCCCCTTCATCGGAGAAACCCTGAGCAAAACCTGGTCCCCCACTTGGAACTCCCTGAAAAACCTCTTCGCATCAGCATAACTCTTCTGCCTGTCTTGAGCTACCCGAATGCGACTCTGAATCAACTCAATCCTTGCCGAAGTGTCCTGAATCACTTCCGGCCCAAGTAGTTTGTTGTCCCCCACTTCTAACCAACATGCTGGGGAACGACAAGGCCTACCGTACAACGCCTCAAACGGAGCCATGCCAATCGTGAACTGATAGGAGTTGTTGTAAGCAAACTCCACCAGTGGAAGGTACTGCTCCCATCCACCCCCGAAGTCAATAATGCACATGCGTAGCATGTCCTCCAACATCTGATTGGTGCGCTCTGTCTGCCCATCGGTCTGCGGATGATAAGCCGTACTCAACTGCAATTCCGTGCCCATGGCCTCCTGGAAACTTTCCCAAAACCTCGAAACAAATATCTTGTCTCTGTCAGACACGATATTTAGGGGCACACCGTGAAGTCTCACAATCTCTGAAATGAATAGCTGGGCGTACTGTCCCGAAGTGTAATCAGTCCTTACGGGTAATAAGTGAGCGACCTTGGACAACCTGTCCACAATTACCCAAACGGAGTCGTGACCCCTCTGCGACGTAGGCAACCCCGTGATAAAGTCCATGGATATGCTCTCCCACATCCACACCGGGATCTCCAATGGCTGTAGCAATCCTGTCGGTCTCTGATGATCCACTTTTACGAGCTGAAAAGTGGCGCATTTCGAGACAAACTCAGCGATATCTCTCTTCATACCGCTCCACCAATACTGCCGTCTCATGTCTTGGTACATTTTATCCCTTCCGGGATGTACCGCGAACCGTGAGCCGTGCGACTCTGCCATCACATCGTGCCGCAATTCTTCCCCTTCCGGAACTACCAATCTCCCATTGAAGCGTAATCCCCCGTCTGAGCTAACGGTATAGGACTCGGCTCCCTCTGCAAGTAATCGAACTATCTGCTCCTGACAGAACGAGTCATTAGCCTGTGCCCGTACTACTTTCGTGACAATCTGCGGTGTAACGGTCATCACAGACATGAAAGATCGGGCCACTGCATCCTGGTGTCCCAATTCCTTCCACTTAGCTTTCCACACCTCTGCCACCTCATCTGCTGGCCTACGGCTCAACGCGTCTGCTACCACGTTAGCCTTACCCGGGTGGTACTGGATGTCGAACTGGTAGTCTTTCACAAACTCAAGCCACCTACGCTGCCGCATGTTCAACTCCTTCTGTGTGAACAGATACTGTAATGACTTGTGATCCGTGAACAACTGAAACTTCTCCCCCAAAAGATAGTGCCTCCAAATCCGTAAGGCAAATACCACTGCCGCCAACTCCAAATCATGCGTAGGGTAATTCTTCTCATGAGGCTTAAGCTTACGGGAAGCATAAGCTATGGCATGTCTCTCCTGCTGCAATACACCTCCAAGTCCTTGCAGAGACACATCGGTGTAAACCAAATACTCAACTCCCGGTCTCGGCAATGCTAACACAGGTGCTGAGGTTAATTTGTCCTTCAATTCATCGAATGCCAACTGACAGGCATCACTCCAGATGTATGGCACACCCTTACGAGTAAGATGTGTCAAAGGACCTGCTATCTACGAGAAACCCCGAATAAACCTCCTGTAGTATCCTGCTAGACCCAAGAAACTACGAATCTCCGTTGGTGTCGTGGGCTGTCCCCACTCCCTCACCGCTGATACTTTCCCTGGATCAACAGATATCCCTTGGTCGGAAATAATGTGACCCAAGAACTGGACTTCCTTCAGCCAAAACCCGCACTTCTCATATTTTGCATACAACTCGTTCTGACGGAGTGTCTGCAAAACCTGCCTCAAATGCTCGGCGTGCTCCTCCTCTGTCTGAGAGTAAACCAGAATATCATCAATGAAGACAATGAGAAACTGGTCTAGGAAATCCCTGAACACTCTGTTCATCAAGTCCATAAACACTGCTGGAGCGTTGGTCAAGCCGAAAGGCATAACCCGAAACTCGTAAGAACCATATCTCGATAAGAAAGCAGTCTTCGAGACATCCTCCTCCCTGATACGCAACTGATGGTATCCCGATCTCAAGTCAATCTTCGAGAAGAAAGAAGCTCCTCTCAACTGGTCAAATAAGTCATCGATTCGAGGCAACGGATACTTATTCCGTATCGTGACCTTATTCAACTCTCGGTAGTCCACACACAATCTCAGTGAACCGTCCCTCTTCTTCACAAACAAAACTGGAGCGCCCCAAGGTGAGGTACTCCTGCGAATAAAGCCTTGTCCCAACAGCTGCTCTATCTGATCCCGTAGCTCTCTCATCTCAGCTGGAGCCATACGGTACGGTGCACGTGCTATAGGTCTCGTACCCGGTAGCAAATCTATGACGAAGTCTATCTCTCGACTGGGTGGTAAGCCTGGTATCTCCTGAAACACATCCGAATACTCCCTGACAACCGGGATCGAATCTAAAGGAATAACAACCTCCTTAGAGGTATCCTCTTCTATGTAATACAGATGAGCGGTCGATCCTCCCTCTGGGCGAGGCATCGCCACTATAAACATCTCTTGCCCCGGAATGGCAAAAACAATACTCCCGCTGAAGCAATCAATCATGGCCCGATATGCTACGAGCCAATCCATACCGATGATCACATCGTGAACATGCATGTCTAACACTAACATGTCTGCAGGCAATACCAAACCACCAACCTCTACTCCCACTCCCCGGCATATAAAGAAAATAAGTGACCCACTCCCCAATGGTGAGTCGACACACGTCACTGTGCTCTCTGCCGTAGCTAACAATCCTAAAGCTTTCGCGAAGTGTGTAGATATAAAACAATGTGTAGCACCCGTATCAAATAACACCCGACCCATAGTGCCATGGATAGGAAACGTACCCTCGATCGCGGGCGGTGCCTGTGGAACTGCAGCCTGGTGAACGTTGTAGACACGTCCATACTGTAGCTGCCCCTGCTGAGCTGGGACTGCTGGAATGGGTGGCAAAGCTGCCATCTGTGGCGGTGCAGGAAGAGCGGCGGGAAACATAGGTCTCTGTGGCTCCTGGCGAGCACCCTGCTGCTGCTGCTGTGGGGCCCTGCCCCTATCAGGACAATCCTGCTTCTTATGGCCAGTCTTGCCACAAGTAAAGCACTTCCCTGGGAAATTCCCTCCCCTCTGCCCCTGCTGTCCCCGGCCCTGGTGGCCGTTACCATTCCTCCCTTGGCCCTGCTGGCCCTGGTGAAACTGCTGCCCATTCTGTCCCTGTTGGCCCTGATGGCCATTTGGACCCTGATGGCCCTGACGGAAACCTCCCTGTCCCTGCCTGTAGTTCCCTGATCGGAACCTCTTATTATCCCCCTGCTGGGTACCCTGCTCATTCTGTCTCTGCCCCTGACCGGTTTGTGCCCCGCTGGCACCATGTCCTCCAGTACTTCCCTGATGGCTAGACTCCCCTGACCGCTTGCCCTCTGCCATATGAAAACGGTGGTCTTAGCAGTGCAATAATGCAGCGTTAACCACATCAGAATACGTGGCCAACGATAGGTTCCCTAGCAGATGTTGACGGATCCTCCAATTCAACCCATCGGTGAACTTCTCTATCTTCTTCTTCTCTGTTGGAATCTCGTCTGGAACGATATTCAACAGGTTAGTGAACTCGGCCTCATACTCGGCCACTGTCTTGCCCTCCTGCTTCAAACTCATCAGCTTCCTCCTCATCTCTGTATGGACTGCGGATGGAAAGTACTTGCGGTCAAACCGCACCCAGAACTCTTGAATCGTGAGGGTATCCCTCTCCTCTGCGGTGGTAATGGACGCCCACCACTGCAGCGCAGATCCAACTAGCTTTAAAGTAGCTAGCACCTGCTTCTGAACATCTGTGCACTCATGCATCCTTAAATGCCTCTGTATGTCCTTCCTCCATTGGCTCGAGACTACCACATCTGAGCTACCTGCAAACTCTGGCGGATGCGCTTTCTGAAAAGCGTCTCGTACACGCTCCCAAGCAGACGGGAATGCATTAACCTGTGCTGGCGCGGCAACCGGCGCCTGAGGTGGTGCCTGCTGAATTACGACAATCGCGGCATTTACCGCTTGAGCTACTATAGCTGCAACCTCAGCGGCGTTCAACATGCCCTGAACTGGAGCGGGCTGGGGTTCGGGCGTAGCATCCCTGGGAACTTGTCGTGCACGTCGTGGAGGCATCTGAAATAAGAACAAAGTTTATAAGTTCACGGTTTATAAACTTAATATAGCTGAAGAACGAAGCATACACAAAAGAATACAACAGTCCTAAAATATAGGGCTCTATATCAAAGAAATGTACCGGAAACATAATAGCCGTACAGATCCTAAAGGACACTAGAACCTGATGCTCTGATACCACCTGTGACACCCCGACTAATTAAATACCGGGTAGCTACTCCTTTATTAAATTAATTCAAAATGCCAAGTTGGCTCAGTTAATAGCATCACTGTCGAAAACGTTTTAAAGATTACTAACCACCTAGTATTTAAAAAGTAAGTGCCAAATTTTATTTAAAGTCCGATTAACATGCAACAAATGAAATGAAGAAATAAATAACACCATTCACCATACTGAAGTAAAACGAATAACCATCACAATAGAGTAAATAAAGTCTGGAGGAAAACTCCTCACTACAATCCCATAACTGAAATAAATAAACTGAAACAATACATGCCAAAGTCTGAAAACTGAAATATAAAAGATGTCTCTAAATAGAAATGGGCAACATGCCCTACAACTGATAGATAGTGACTCTGGAATCCAAACGATAGAAGCGTCTACATGCAAATCTCTGTAGCTTCCACAAACAGCTACAGCTCGTCACCTGAATGAGTATCCTATGCTTGGTGTCCCTGTGGATGGGCACCTAAAAAGGTTTTACAAGAAAAAGATTTGAAAAGCAAACGGGTCAGAGCCCGAATGTGGAGTTATATTTTAAAAACCTGCAAGTGCTTTAAAACATTTAAAACATTAAATGCAAAGTACATGTTAGGACGTGCACTCACATTATATTCTCACCTCTCGTCTAACTGTGCACTCCTAACGCAAGTACCCATCTATAACTACCCATACTACTAGCTAAGTGACAACATATCTAGCTAGACTGCCAAAGGTCCTGCCCATAATACTTGGTTCCATTTACATAATAATGCTCGTAATTAAATAGGGGTTTAACGTAAACTCAGATACTCAATATGCAAGATATATAACTATCAGTTAACTCGTTATATTTCTCGAAAACAATACCGTAATATATTTATACAACATTAACATGAAGGTTCCTATTAATTAGGTGTATATTATTCTCATCATAAATATACAATACAAGCACCCCGCAACTAAGCTGTAGTGCACACATACTCTGCTATCCATCCCGGTACATCACGTACATAAGGATCACATATTCTGAATCTCTCAGGAATAGTTCAGATAACACAAATCACAAATAGTGGAGGCGAACACAGTCACCATCACATGGGTCACGCACATACCTACGCTCCCATGATCATGCAGACTTATTAATATCACAATAAGTCCTTCTATGACCTATGTTCATCGAGGTACCAGTCTATATCCCCCCCGTAGGCACACAAGGAATAGAGGGTCCTAAGCGAACGCAACCTCCCGTGATAGCAAGTATGGTAGGTATGTCATACACACAATACATATACCAATACTAAGTAAACACACGTCTTAGTAATACCATATTTTAATCGTAGTACATATCGCATACTCGTACTAGTTTATACTTATCATAATTCATACTATTCCGGTTCGTAATTATACGCGTCATAATTATCTCACGTCGTAGTAGACACTCACGTCTCAACCCAAACCGTCCATGTAACACACTCTCGTATGTAAATTCCTTCTCATAAATATCCAAATGTCCCAAACCTATCACTACATCATCGTTGGAAGGTTAACTATATCCTCGAACAAGTTTACGGAACTCCAAAAGTCAAAACAGTCCAAAAAGTACCAAACTGCCAGCTCGTTAGAAGTCTCATTCGAACGAGGCTTCGAACGAGTTTGGACTGTCAGGTCGTTAGAAGTCTCGTTCGAACGAGGCTGTTCGAACGAGATCCCAGTTCGTTCGAACGAACTGTCACTTCTAACGATATCTCGTTCGAACGAGATATCGAACGAAATACCTTCTCGTTAGTAACGACTGGTCAACTCGTTAGAAGCTCGTTCGAACGAGTTCGTTCGAACGACCTGGGGGCTGCTTCTAACGAGCTACCAGTTTCGGCCCAGATTTTTCCCAAAATCGTTTTTCCCCATTTTTACTCCTCAAACCTCTTCTAAAATTCGTTCCTACAATATATTGAGTTCTCTAATCATCCTCAAACATGCCAAGGTGCTATACTAACATCATTAAAGGGTTTAATACCTTCTAAACATCATTAAATCACGAATTTCTACATAAGTTCCCAATTTTCTTCAAGAACATAAACCCTAGGTTCTTCTCATCAAAATTTCCCAGATTTTAATCCGTTTATACATCACATAGATATGAAATCTCTAAATTAAATCTTCAAATAATGTTTCTACATGCAAACCTATCCCAGAATTAAACAACAATCTTCCAATTTCATGGGTTTTCTTTTAACTCTTATATAAGATTGATTAACAATGTTTCTAACATGGAAAAAGTATTCACTGCATAAGGAATGTAATTTAAATCACTTGCCTTGGTTTGATTCCGGATTTGGTGTTGATTTGATGAAGAATTTCTGCAGAATTTCTTCTCTCCAAGCTTCCTCTCCAATGGTGGCTTAAGGTGGCTAGGGTTTTGATTTGGGGAAACTTAGAAAACCTAAATGATAACCTATGTAGCTTTCTAGGTTAATATTGGTTGGTTATGGGCTTAGTGGGCCAAATTCCACATCAGATTTACATCTCCAATTTTTGTCACTTTTAATTCCTCAAAATGTAAAATTACCAAAATACCCTTTAAGTTGTCGGTATGGCCTAAAAATACTCCGGGACCCAAACTATACCCCCGGCTAGTGTTTTTTGACTATCTCGACCCTTCCGGACGCGTTGGCGCACTCAAAATGACCATACAGATTATAGATTTTAAATTCACTTTTATTATCAAAATATTATACCGTGACGCGGCGGTCCCACGCGTCTCAACAAAATTTCCAAATTGCCGTATATAAATCTCACGACAAATTTTATAATACCAAATACATATATCATCATATATGCACATAATCAAATACCAATCCGCATCACATTAGTATTTATAACCCGGATTAATTTACAATTAATACGCAATTTATAACATGATCAAAGAGATAAGGACTTCATACTGAACCTTGGTGTAGACCTACCATAATTGAAAATTTACTACTTTCTCCGGCTGATGTTCTTACTGTAGTCATCGCACCATCATACATATCCTTGATCACATCAATATATCTGCGAGTCATTCCTCTTTTATGTAGAACCCACCATATTATATCTCTGGGTATCCTATCATATGCCTTCTCCAAATCAATAAAAATCATATGAATATCCTTCTTTTTCTTCCTATACCTCTCCTTTAATCTTCTCAATAAATAGATTACTTCCATTGTTGACCTCCCAGGCATAAACCCAAATTGATTCTTTGATACTTTTGTCTTTAATCTCATCTATATTCAATCACTCTCTCCCAAAGTTTCATTGTATGACTCATTAACTTAATACCACATTAATTTGAACAACTTTGTATGTCCCCTTTATTTTTATAAATAGGTAATAAAACACTTTTTCTCCATTCATTGGGCATCCTGTTGTAACACCCCAAATTTTTGTACATTTAATATTTAATTAATTCGGGAATTTTAAATTACTTGTGTGTTGTAATTTTAATTGAATTAATTATGGAAATATATATATTTAAATATTAATCGGGGAGTGAATGGTTAATGTTTAGGGAAATTTATTTACTAAGTGAATAGTAATAATTTAATTACGCCATTTCGAGTATTAATGACGAGATATACACTTATCCCAATCGAGAGTCGGTATAGACTAAATTGGGTGTGAGATAAGAATTTTTATAAATTAATTCGGATGTCAATTTTGAGTGCGCGGTTGAGTCCGGATGGGTCGAGATAGTAAGAAAAGATTACTCGGGGATAGTAATTGGGTCTCGGGGTATTTTTGGGCATAGCCGGGCCCACACGGGGTGAGTTGGGCCACTTTAATTAAGCCCATTAGGCTAAAAACGGGATTAAGAGTTTTTAACCTATTTGGGAGATTAAGGAATACCAGCCAACATAACTCTAAACCTAGAGTTTGAGAGGGGATTTGGGGGAAAAGCAAATCAAGAACAAATTGGGGGTTATTAAAGCCAAATTAAGGGACATCAACAACGGATCAGACACTACGAACACGTACAGGCAAGTGGTTAACTGTTTTGATTTCTAAATTATGATAATCAATTCATATCATAGTAATGTGTATATAAAAATTTCGTTTTGGGTGTGTGACCAAAATTCAAATTGGGTTTTTGGAAATGAATATATTAATGGGATTAAGGGTGAAATTTATTGTGTTTATGATTCTAGGATGTAGAGGAATGAATCGTATGTTAAAATGAGTGAGAACAAATGGTTAATTGCTGATAAAATGAATGAAATTCGTATTGGGGGATTTGAAACCCGGGTAATACCCAAATCGGAAAAACGTTGGAATAAATGGTTATTGGCAATGAATTAAGGTCTGTGGGATGTTAAGACCCTTTTCTTATTCGGAGGAGATGTTGTTTGTATTTGGGTAAGAGCTTAGATAGAGAATCAAAGCTTAAATTTTCGTCCATGGCTGACAGCGGATGGAGAGAACGAATACTGGAACGATCGATCGATCGACCCAGGGGGTTCGATCGATCGAAGGTGCAAAAATCTGGGCAGTTCGCCCAGTTTATTATATGAAGGAAAATTTATTGGAAATGAGGTTTCATATATTAATAAGTGATAAATAATTATGAAATAAATATTCCTAACAATTATGGGAGTAAGTAATTGGGACTAGGATGAATTTATATGGGGAACTTAATGAATGGATTTGAGAAATTTTATTCCAAAATAGTGAGATACGGATCAAGTGAGCGAATCCGGGTATATTGGTCAAGCGACCCCAAGATACTGAATTAAGTTTGGAGATAAACTAATTAATTTAGAGTCGGGCTATAGACTCGGAAAATGTTTAATTTTGGGCCAAGTGAATTGAGTCCGGGTATGTTAATAATTATAGGTAAATATAATTGGGAAAATTATAGAAATAAAGGTGTGACACATTGTAGGCGAAAATGTGGGTATGATATTATGAGAAGTAAATTGGACCAAGTGAGCGAGTCCGGGTGTGTTGGTTAACTGTTAAATTAATTATTTAGAGAAAGTAATTAGTTAGGAGTCGGAACATAGACACGGGAAATGTTGAGGTACGGGCCAAGTGAGAGAGTCCGGGGATAATGGTTGGGTGACACCAAGTTATTTAAATTAATAAATGTGATAATTAATTGAATTAGAGTCGGATTGTAGACTCGGGAAGGATTAAATTAATAAATGTGATAATTAATTTAATTAGAGTCGGATTGTAGACTCGGGTAGGATTAAAATAATAAATGTGATAATTAATTTAAGGGGTTTTGTAAATTTAGGACCTATTGTAATATGTATTTTGCAAATAGGACAAAAAACATTTTATTTATAGTTTTAGTCCCTATTTTTGAATAAAGCCGCTGGCGCGGACCCATATTCATAAAACGTCAACCAATCACAGCATGACACGTGTCACTTTAATTTTAAAATAGGGACTAAAAATGGAAACGAAATGTTTATTGTCCTATATCCATAATCAAAATTATTTTAAGTCCTAAATTACATAATCTATTAATTTAATTAGAGTCGGATTGTAGACTCGGATAGAATTAAATTAATAAATGTGATAATTAATTTAATTAGAGTCGGATTGTAGACTCGGGTAGGATTAAAATAATAAATGTGATAATTAATTTAATTAGAGTCGGATTGTAGACACGGATAGAATTAAATTAATAAATGTGATAATTAATGTAATTAGAGTCGGATTGTAGACTCGGGTAAGTATTAAATTAATGGGTGTAATAATTAATTTAATTAGAGTCGGTCGATAGACTCGGGGAGATATTAAATTAATATGTGTGTTAATTAATTTAATTAGAGTCGAACGATAGACTCGGGGAGGTATTAAATTAATATGCGTGTTAATTAATTTAATTAGAGTCGAACGATAGACTCGGGGAGGTATTAAATTAATAAGTGTGTTAATTAATTTAATTGGAGTCGGACCATAGACTTGGGGAAAATATTATATAAATTCAGGTATGAGTTGAATATATTAGAGTCGGACCATAGACTCGAAAAAACGATAAATTATTAAGTGAGAAAATTAATTACGTTGAGTCGGGCCACAGACTCAGGAAATTTCAGGCAGTGTACGGGATATTTAGTACACGGTAAAGCCAGGATTTATAATATATATACGGTGTAGTGATAATATATATATATATATACGTGTATATATTGTGTGTGATATTAAATTACAGGCCGTGTACGGGATTTTGAGTACACGGTAAAGCTGGGGTTTATATTATATATATACGGTACAGTGATAGTATATATATACGTGTTTATATTGTGTGTGATATTAAATATCAGTGACTAGATATTTATTCAGTTTAAATACTCTAATGCTATCAAGGGAGGTTGCGCGATGTGGGTGAATCCCCTAGCTTGAGGAGTAGGACGAGTATATCCCCAGGTCATAGCGTCCGGTATATATGGGTAAGGGATTTATCTCACTTTCAGGGTAGGAATATGACCGCCTCCACTACGTTTATATTTTGGGCTAAGTTGGTGATCGATTCCAATTTGGGAAAACTAGGTTTTGTGAGCATACCTAGTGAGATAGCATTTTAGAGGGAATTTTTCGGCGAGGGTATACTCGAAGGGATGGATATACGTATGTTATATGTGTGGATTTGTGGCAAAGGTACGTATATAATGGTAGTAAATATTATATACGGGTAATAATATAGTGTGTGATGTATTTAATTTATATAACTTGTGACACGGTTATATGCTACTATTTAAGAGGAATTAATTAAGTTAATTGTGAAATAACTTATAATTCAAGAATCATTATACTCGGGTTAGAGTAGTATGGCAAGGGAAGGTTATACCAGGACTAGTTGGACGGGGTAGTACAACTAGGTGGGGTTAAGGTAACCGGTAGGTGTGCACAATAGTGGAGGGGTGAGAATGTCCACAAGGGAGTGCGACACTAACTTAAATATAAAGCGCATTCATGCATTTTAAATTACTGCAGTTAATTCACTTGCTAAATATTTTAAAAATGTTTTGGGTTCTAACCCTTGCTATAAAACTATTTTCAAAACCTTTTAGGTGTCCAGCCACAGGGACGCCAGGATTGATATTCTATTCTAGGAA
Source organism: Sambucus nigra (assembly GCA_949130495.1). Classification (NCBI taxonomy): domain Eukaryota; kingdom Viridiplantae; phylum Streptophyta; class Magnoliopsida; order Dipsacales; family Adoxaceae; genus Sambucus; species Sambucus nigra. The sequence goes on from OX422208.1 coordinate 102,861,107, forward strand.
CATGGAGCTGCGACATATGTGGATGCTAGCAGGAGTTTGGATTAGACACATCATTCATTCATTCCTAGAGTAGGAATATTGGATCAGTTTCCGTTTTATTTAGGGCTTGTCGCCCAGACTTCTCGGTATAGTTTTCAGGTGTAATCTATTCAGGTGTTGAATATTTGTATTGGATTATTTCTTTAGTGGCCGGTGATTTATTCGGCAAGTTGTGTAATTATGATTCAGTTTATTTTCATTCAGTTGTGTGAATGGCTTATAGTTTAATTTCCGCATGTACTGTTTTGTTTAATCAAAAAGTTAAAATTGGCACCAGCTTTTGGAATACTAGGTGGTTAGTAAGTTTTAAAAAAGTTTTCGACAGTGATGCTAAGGATGATCCAACTGGGATTCCTGTTTTAATTTGGTATAGGACTGATCACCCGGTATTTTATTAGGCGGGGTGCCACAGGTGGTATCAGAGCATCAGGTTCTAGTGTCCTTTGGATCTATGCGGCTTTTCACGTTTCGGCTTAGCAATCTTTGACATAGAGCCCTATTATAGGATTGTTGTATTCTCGTACGTACGCGTATATACCTCCTTCTGCGAAATTTATATTTGAGAGTGAACTCATACAATTCGATTCTCCTTCCGAATGACGCCCATGAGAGAGAGAGAGCAGCTAGGGCAGAAGGGGTAGGTGAGACGAGGGAGGCTCATCTGGAGCAAGAGTTACGGCAGCAACTGCCAAAGATAACTTTAGTAGCACAGGTAACCGAACTAATGGCGCGGACGATTGAAACGATGGTAGTCGCAACTGCAGGGTACTTTCCACGGGATTCGCCACAAGTGTTAGTGTCGCCGGATGTTCAGACTCACGCGGGGTCGTCGGGGTGGAAATAAGAATAAGAGGTTATTTTTAGGGGGAACCCACCAGAGTTGCGAAGGGGTTCAGGTGTAGTACTAGCGTGTCAAGGAAGAGAGCTATCCAGTGTCACCTACGCATGGGAGATTGCGATGGGGTGCGAAAGTAAATGTTAACCACTTTTAGTTAGTAGGAGCAGCGCTACACTGGTGGGAGTCGATCACCACAGTGAGGAAAGGGACACACTAGCTATTACAAAGTTTTGGGTGCGGTTCGACCGCAAGTATTTTCCTCCAGCGATTGAGACCGAATTGAGGAGAAGAATTTAGAAAGGTGACTCGGGGAGACCGTTCAGTGGCCGATTACGAGGAAGGATTCACTCGTTGGCAAATTTTGTACCGAATGAGGTAAACAAGGAAAAGAGAAAGAAAGCAAAGTTTATGGATGGGTTAGTCTGGAGAATCAGACAACATTTAATTGATAATTCCGCATTAGTAGATTATACTGATGCCATTAACACAACACTCCGACACTGTCGGGAATATCGCTTCCTCGCGAAAGGAAGCGGGAGGGGAGTGGGGATTAGCCAGTCGGATAAGGTAGAAGGGAAAAATACCAGTGGGGTATCCCAGCAACAGACTGGGGAGAGACCAGGGGCAGGATTTCCGGCAGGGATTTCATGCCAAATGATCTAGAACTGGAGGCTATCGGCAGGATGGCCAGGAATTCCAACATGGTCAGCATGGAAGGGACCAGTGGCAGGGTGAATGTATTAGAAAGTGTTTCGTTTGTGGGGAAAGAGAGACACATGAATGGAATTTGTTTTAAGCAAGGCAAGGGTCAACTACAGGACGAGGTCCTGGATGTACAGCCACTAAAGCAAGTCATGGGCGCATTCGGGCAGGGAGAAGATGCTCCGAAACCCGAGGATCAGTCTTTGCAGCTGGAGTATGGAGGTAATTATATTTACCCTATGGGCGTGGGGTATATTTTTGAGTGACAAAGAGAATGTCACAATATAAGACTTATTTTTCACTAGAGTTCGCAGGTGAGTCGAACTTAGTGGGTGCGTTGGCGGTAGCAGTCATAGTATGTGGATAAACTTTCCGGAGGGTAGCGGAGTTCCTGGGTGTTCTTCACGGGAGAGTGGAGGTGTACACTAAGTGATCGTTTGAATTATGCGAAGAATTACTACTTTCGAGAATTATGGGAGTAGGGTTGATAATACTTTTTAAACATCGACTGGATAGCGATGGAATTTAACTATTGTGGATAGTGGTGTTAAATTTTGGTGTTCGCGACACCAGGGTAGGGTTGGTACTAGGTATCACCGGAGAGGGCGTATAGCCTGTATATATGTGGATGTATATATGTTGTATTGCGTGGTGCGATAGCACATAGTGAGGTTTTATGTTCTCACATTTTATCCCGGTGAGTGGGGATGTTTACTGAAGTGAATCAGGGTGATTAGATTTATTTTTGAGCGAAGAGAGATAGCTCGGGGTTTATTTTGCGCAAGGACTAGTGATAGTAAGGGCGCGGTATTTTATGTTGTCTTTGGTAGCATAAGGGTAAGCGTATATACTTTTGTGTTGAGAGACAAGTATTTATGGGGAGATGTTTGGACGTTAGCACATGGGTTGGGTACCCAGGCAGTAGATATATATATATATATATATATATATATATATATATATGTGTGATATGACTACGGGTTCGAAGTTATATTACAGGTTACGACTAGCATAGTCGGGTAACTTTCGTGCAGTAGAGCGCGGGGATAGGGTGTATAGACACCCGGGGTTAATTAAGGCAAAATTTTGTGTGGTTAAGCACGGGAATAGGGTGTATGGGCGCCCTGGTTAATTTTAAATGCCTACTTGTGTAACATGGTTAAAAACAGATGGGATAGATATAGCGGGCTTAGAGGCACATGACTAGTGAGAAAGATGTGAATATTGGAACACTAGGTTTATCTTAATTTCGAGGACGAAATTCCTTTGTAAGGGGGGAAGTATGTAACACTTTGTATTTTTGTACATTTAATATTTAATTAATTCAAAAATTTTAAATTACTTGTGTGTTGTAATTTTAATTGAATTAATTATGGCAATATATATATTTAAATATTAATCGGGGAGTGAATGGTTAATGTTTAGGGAAATTTATTTACTAAGTGAATAGTAATAATTTAATTACGTCATTTCAAGTATTAATGACGAGGTATACACTTATCCCAGCCGGGAGTCGGTATAGACTAAATTGGGTATGAGATAAGGATTTTTATAAATTAATTCGGAATTCTGAGTGCGCGGTTGAGTCCGGATGGGTCGAGATAGTCAGAAAAGAGTACCCGAGGGTAGTAATTGGGTCTCGGGGTATTTTTGGGCATAACCGGGCCCACACGGGGTGAGTTGGGCCACTTTAATTAAGCCCATTAGGCTAAACGGGATTAAGGGGTTTTAACCTATTTGGGAGATTAAGGAATAGAAGCCAACATAACTCTAAACCTAAGATTTGAGAGGGGATTTGGGTGAAAAGCAAAACAAGAACAAATTGGGGGTTATTGGAGCCAAATTAAGGGACATCAACAATGGATCAGACACTACGAACACTTACAGGCAAGTGGTTAACTGTTGTGATTTCTAAATTATGATAATCAATTCATATCATAGTGATGTGTATATGAAAATTTCGTTTTGGGTGTGTGACCAAAATTCAAATTGGGTTTTTGGAAATGAATATATTAATGGGATTAAGGGTGAAATTTATTGTGTTTATGATTCTAGGATGTAGAGGAATGAATCGTATGTTAAAATGAGTGAGAACAAATGGTTAATTGCTGATAAAATGAATGAAATTCGTATTGGGGGATTTGAAACCCGGGTAATACCCAAATCGGAAAAACGTTGGAATAAATGGTTATTGGCAATGAATTAAGGTCCGTGGGATGTTTAGACCCTTGTCTTATTCGGAGGAGATGTTGTTTGTATTTGGGAAAGAGCTTAAATAGAGAATCAAATCTTAAATTTTTGTCCATGGCTGACAGCGGCTGGAGAGAACGAATACTGGAATGATCGATCGATCGACCCAGGGGGTTCGATCGATCGAAGGTGCAAAAATCTGGGCAGTTCGCCCAGTTTATTATATGAAGGAAAATTTATTGGAAATGAGGTTTCATATATTAATAAGTGATAAATAATTATGAAATAAATATTCCTAACAATTATGGGAGTAAGTAATTGGGACTAGGATGAATTTATATGGGGAACTTAATGAATGGATTTGAGAAATTTTATTCCAAAATAGTGAGATACGGATCAAGTGAGCGAATCCGGGTATATTGGTCAAGCGACCCCAAGATACTGAATTAAGTTTGGAGATAAACTAATTAATTTAGAGTCGGGCTATAGACTCGGAAAATGTTTAATTTCGGGCCAAGTGAATTGAGTCCCGGTATGTTAATAATTATAGGTAAATATAATTGGAAAAATTATAGAAATAAAGGTGTGACACATTGTAGGCGAAAATGTGGGTATGATATTATGGGATGTAAATTGGACCAAGTGAGCGAGTCTGGGTGTGTTGGTTAAGTGTTAAATTAATTATTTAGAGAAAGTAATTAGTTTGGAGTCGGAACATAGACACGGGAAATGTTGAGGTACGGGCCAAGTGAGAGAGTCCGAAAATAATGGTTGGGTGACACCAAGTTATTTAAATTAATAAATGTGATAATTAATTGAATTAGAGTCGGATTGTAGACTCGGGAAGGATTAAATTAATAAATGTGATAATTAATTTAATTAGAGTCGGATTGTAGACTCAGGTAGGATTAAAATAATAAATGTGATAATTAATTTAATTAGAGTCGGATTGTAGACTCAGATAGAATTAAATTAATAAATGTGATAATTAATTTAATTAGAGTCGGATTGTAAACTCGGATAGAATTAAATTAATAAATGTGATAATTAATTTAATTAGAGTCGGACGATAGACACGGGGAGGTATTAAATTAATATGTGTGTTAATTAATTTAATTAGAGTCGGACGATAGACTCGGGGAGGTATTAAATTAATAAGTGTGTTAATTAATTTAATTGGAGTCGGACCATAGACTCGGGGAAAATATTATATAAATTGAGGTATGAGTTGAATATATTAGAGTCGGACCATAGACTCAGAAAAACAATAAATTATTAAGTGAAAAAATTAATTACGTTGAGTCGGGCCACAGACTCAGGAAATTTCAGGCAGTGTACGGGATATTTAGTACACGGTAAAGCCAGGGTTTATAATATATATATACGGTGTAGTGATATTATATATATATATATAGGTGTATATATTGTGTGTGATATTAAATTACAGGCAGTGTACGGGATTTTGAGTACACGGTAAAGCTGGGGTTTATATTATATATATACGGTACAGTGATAGTATATATATACGTGTTTATATTGTGTGTGATATTAAATATCAGTGACTAGATATTTATTCAGTTTAAATACTTTAATGCTATCAAGGGAGGTTGCGCGATGTGGGTGAATCCCCTAGCTTGAGGAGTAGGACGAGTATATCCCCAGGTCATAGCGTCCGGTATATATGGCTGAGGGATTTATCTCACTTTCAGGGAAGGAATATGACGGCCTCCACTACGTTTATATTTTGGGCTAAGTTGGTGATCGATTCCAACTTGGGGAAACTAGGTTTTGTGAGCACACCTAGTGAGATAGCATTTTAGAGGAAATTTTCCGGCGAGGGTATACTCGAAGGGATGGATATACATATGTTATATGTGTGGATTTTGTGGCAAAGGTACGTATATAATGGTAGTAAATATTATATACGAGTAATAATATAGCGTGTGATGTATTTAATATATATAACTTGTGACATGGTTATATGCTACTATTTAAGAGGAATTAATTAAGTTAATTGTGAAATAACTTATAATTCAAGAATCATTATACTCGGGTTAGAGTAGTATGGCAAGGGAAGGTTATACCAGGACTAGTTGGACGAGGTAGTACAACTAGGTGGTGTTAAGGTAACCGGTAGGTGTGCACAATAGTGGAGGGGTGAGAATGTCCACAAGGGAGTGCGACACTAACTTAAATATAAAGTGCATTCATGCATTTTAAATTACTGTAGTTAATTCACTTGCTAAATATATTCAAAATGTTGTGGGTTCTAACCCTTGCTATAAAACTATTTTCAAAACCTTTTAGGTGTCCAGCCACAGGGACGCTAGGATTGATATTCTATTCCATGAACACGGAGCTGCGGCATATGTGGATGCTAGCAGGAGTTTGGATTAGACGCATCATTCATTCATTCCTAGAGTAGGAATCTTGGATCAGTTTCCATTTTATTTAGGGCTTGTCGCCCAGACTTCTCGGTATAGTTTTCAGGTGTAATCTATTCAGGTGTTGAATATTTGTATTGGATTATTTCTTTAGTGGCCGGTGATTTATTCGGCAAGTTGTGTAATTATGATTCAGTTTATTTTCATTAAGTTGTGTGAATGGCTTATAGTTTAATTTCTGCATGTACTGTTTTGTTTAATCAAAAAGTTAAAATTGGCACCAGCTTTTGGAATACTAGGTGGTTAGTAAGTTTTAAAAAGTTTTCGACAGTGATGCTAAGGATGATCCAACTGGGATTCCTGTTTTAATTTGGTATAGGACTGATCACCCGGTATTTTATTAGGCGGGGTGTCACACCTGTTAGTCATTAAAATTCTATTGAAGAATTTTATAAGCCATGATACTCCATCCTCCCCTAAGCACTTCCAAACCTCAATAAGGATACCATCTGGTCTTAAAGCCTTCCCTGTTTTCATCCTTTTTAGAGCAATCCTGACCTCTGTTGTCCTAATTTTGTGAAAAAATAAATTTTCTCGAGTCTCCCTTAATTCCTCTATATCCAATCTACTCCCATCATCTCCTTTTAATAACCTCTCAAAGTAGTTTTTTCATCTTTCCATAATTTCATCATCTTTGACTAGGACTCTCGAATCATCACTTTTGATTCACTTAACGTCATTAAAATATTTTGTTTTTCTGTCCCTAAGCTTAGCAAGCTTATAAATACTTTTTTTCCCTTCTTGTGTACCTAATTTTGTATAAAGATCATCAAACGCTTTTAACTTAGCATCTCTTACCACTTTCTTAACTTCCTTTTTAACCCATTTATATTTCTCAAAATTTTCTTCATTTCGATTTATTTGCCATGTTTTGAAAGCACTCCCTTTTAATTTTTACTATATTTTGTACTTCTTCATTCCACCACCAAGTTTCTTTAGATTGTGGCCCCTTGCCTTTTGATATTCTCCTAATGCATGTGGCCATCTTATTCCATATTATGTTAGTCTCTTCTTCAGTATTCCATGTTTCTTCATTTGATAATTTATCTTTAAATAATTATAATTTCTCTCCTTTTAAGTTTCACCACCTAGTTCGTGGGTTAATCTTCACTTTTCGCACTCGTGATTGATTTTTAATATTTATATCCACACCATTATCCTACGTTATGAGGTTAAGCTCTCTCCTGGGATAACCTTACAATCTTTACACGTTAATCGGTATCCTTTTTTAGTAATAAAAAATTTTATTTGGCTCTTATGCGTTCCACTTTTATAAGTTATTAAGTGTTCAAGCCTCTTTTTAAAACATGTATTTACTAGTATAAAATCATAAGCCATCACAAAATCTAAGATAGACTCTCTCCCGTCGTTCCTATCTCCAAAACCATATCGTCCATACACTATCTCATATCCAAGACGATTTTCTCCTACATGGCCATTAAAATCTCGCCCTATATCGATTTTCTCACCTATGGGTATTTCTTGAATTAGTTCATCCATTTTTCCCCAAAATTGTACTTTAGTGTGCTCATCTAATCCTAGTTGAGGTGCATAAGCACTAACAATATTAATTATGTTTTCACCTAATACCAATTTTACAAGTATAAGTCTGTCTATCATCTTTCCTAATAACGGTTACGATATCGTCCTTAAAGTTCTTGTCTACTATTATTCCAACTCCGTTCTTATTTCTATGTTTTCCTGTATAATAAAATTTAAATCCTGTATTTTCTATTTCTCTAGCTTTCTCACCGACCCATTTAGTTTCTTGTAAACAAGCTATGTTAACTTTTCTTCTTATCATGGTATCTACCAACTCCATACTTTTTCCTGTCATAGTCCCTATGTTCCAAGTCGCTAACCTATTTCTAGTATCCAGGACTAGCTTCTTTACCCGCACACATCCAACTTGTTGTAGGAACCCTTTCGTATTTATCGTCTCATCCGAGAACCGATGCGACGCCGCTTGCCTATTTTTTGAGATACCCGGTAGCAGGCGCAACGCCCCTTGCCTATTTTTTGAGACACCCGGTGGCAAGCACAACGCATCGCTTAAGGGGACTACCCTAGCATTAACATGTATATTCATAGGATTCATGTTCATAAGGATTTGACAAAGTTTTACACTGGTTGTCAGCCACCTAATTATAAATATTAAATTACTATGTATAATTTTGCTGCTAGTGAGTCCAAATATAATGATGAATGTTAGATTGTTGATGCAATGATGATGTAGCTTGTTTATTGTACCAAAGGATAATTTCTATTATCAAATGAACATTAATGAGCAATTTTTTTTACATCAATTTAACCACAAAAGATTTAAATAGTTCATTGAAACTAATATTTGCGTAAAGTTTTATTCAGTGTTAAAAATTGTAAATATTAGATTAATGTGTATACGCTTATTATGCCCAATATGAGTAAAGTAATATTAGAAGCATGCCCTACAGTTTTCTTCTTAGCATTTATATAACGATTAGATTATGATTCCACCAAAGTGGTCTAGTCTAATAACTGTAAATGTTGAATTGAATTTATGATAACATGTAATACTATATTTAGGCATGCCTTAAGGTTTTCATCTCAATATTTATATCAGTATTATGTTATGATTCCACCAAAGTGGTCTAATCTAATAAATAATAAATGCTAAATTTTGTGATAACATTCAAATACTAAGTTTTGATTGCTCCAAAGAGTCCAATTATGATTTTGAGTGTTCGGATTATTAATGATTTTATTATGATTAAGCCCTTGTGATTTAGTTGCTCCAAAGAGTTCGGTTACAATGATGAAGTTAATATTAAGGGGAATATGTTTGTTTATTAAGGTTGGTATCGGTTGCTCCAAAGAGTCCATAACCTTCCTTAATTTATAATTTGTTGAAAACATTAGTGATTGTTGAAATTATTATACAATCCATAAAATAATTTAATATTCATATAATGGATAGTTTGGTAGCCACCAAAGAATGCTTGCGAATATTAAATTTAAAGATAAAAGTTGTAGTAATAAGTTATTATGCTTATATCTGTGAAGACATTAATGGGGTATATTTGATTTATTTCGTCAAGCAAGATAATTTTCCAAAGAAAATTCATTTTGAGTAAATGAAATAAATATAAGAGATTATGCAATTAGGTGGAGAAAAGTTATCCTAGATTGCATGTTCATATAAATTACATAACATGGTACCCAATAAAGTCATATATAAAAATATTCAAAGTTATTACGAAAGAATGTCCACATTTATAAAATGTTATTAATGTAGTGAGCTATTTATTTCATTAATTTTATATTACTTTATTTCTCAAAAACTGCATATTTTATTTCTTTAATGTTCTTGAGACTTACTTCTTAGAATGAAATAAAGAAGCTAAGTTTCACTTTAAATTGCTAAATCGTTATAATTTAGTTTTACTTCTTAAACGGATTAAGCATAGAGTTTATGCAAAATCTTATAATGTTAGATATTAAAATGAGTACCCATTATATAACATACATACTTTAAGATTTATTATGTGAATTATAATATATCATTCAATATGAATTAAATAATTTGTTTTATTTTTCAAAAACTAGAGTTCTACGAAACATAGTTCTAAATTGATATGAGGATGCTTACAAGACAAACCATAAAACAAACGATAAATTCTTGGATTTTTTTTCTTATGCTATTTTGGAATCATTTCAAAACCCCTCAGTGACCTTTCAAAATATTTTTCTCAAGTATATAAAGTATCTTTACGTTTATATGGTAATATATTTTCCTTAATTATGGTATTCTAATTTGTGGTTTATACAATTATTTTTATGAAACTTTTACAAGAAAAATGATTGTGATCCTATATTATATTGTTGAACTTCAAAGTAACTTTTCGATGTCGTGGATCTTTTAAATCTAGACTTACTTTATTGATTTAATATATTAGACTATCTATGGATTGTCACTTATGAATCTTGGCACACGTGCTTGAACTCTTAAGGTTTTACAATTTTAGAACTATCTATGTGGCCCAAGTGGGAGATTATAGTGCTTGGATAGTGGACCTACATAGATCATGTCGTTATAAAATAACAAATCAAACGCAACAAGTTGATATCGCCATAAGATTTATTCACACAAAAATGAATGTATATGGTTAAAAGTGTATTCTATAAATTCCACTTTACTTACCCAATTTGACACTCCTGCATGATTGGGAATGTTTAGTACATGCATAGATTTAGAATTCACTAAAATAATTAGAATTTATAATTATGTCTACACTCAAAAGAGGGTACATTAATTACTTTCGAAATTGAACACATTAAATGTCAAATTCTTTAAAGAATTGTGAAATTAGCGGGAGTATGAAACAGCCTAATGTAGTTTTAAAAGAAGTAAAGATACTCAAGTCATTCCTTAAACATCTAAAGTAATTGTTGGTTAGTGGGTATGAATAGTTTTAAGAAACTCTTAAATGAGTTTGCTATTTTGACTGATTGTGAGATTTATCACAAGAATGCGAATTTGACAAAGTAAGAAAATATTCGATTTTGATTATCAACGATATAAAGCTAGACTTATCGTTAAAGTTTTCGTTACGAATAGACAAAGGGGTGTAAAAAAATATTTTCACCTATATCTTAGAATATTAAAATCTTATAGCTTTAGTAGCTCCTTTTAAGAAAAGAACTGTAGAAGTTGAGAAATCACTATATAAACTTAGGTTAGTTTCCCATTAATGGTATATTAAGAATACTTTATGTATTTTAATTAAGTATATATATACCTTGAAGTCCGTGAGAGTAAATTTATATATTTCTTGAATTTCTCTTAATAATAAATTATAGATTAGAGAATTGAAAAGGTTTAAGAATATGAAGTAATGAGATGCTTAAAATATTATATGCTCACATGTATGATAATTGTTCTCTCTTTATTAAGTATGTTTGTGCCCAATATTATGAAAAATTGAAAACATTTAAATATTGTATGTAGCATGCTTTGGGGCTACAAATTATGGATTATGGCTGCGAATTTTTTTCTTTTGGGACATGGAGTTGTTGACACTATTACCAAGTTACTGAAATATTATGATAATATCACTGCAATCTTCGTCATGAAGAACTGATAAGTATTTTAAAGAACCTAGGCACATTAGGATATAATAACTATATATGAACGAAGACGTTCAGAATAAAAAAGTGTAAGTTGAACACATTTATATAAGTGTTAACATAGCATATCAACTAACAAACGAGCTATCACCAAAGAACATTTATGAAACATACTTAAGATATGAGTCTTGCGTGTAGCCAATTAAGTATGAGTGTTAGTGGATTGTTTGGTGCTTATATTTTGGCACTATACTTGATACCGATTAAAGTGTATTCTGAACATTACATTTTCTGTCTTGCAATATAGGTTTACATGTATGTGAATTGATGAATATGACATAAATAGTCTTTTATATAATAAATTATTGGACCATTATTGAATAACCTGATTATAGACCTTGTTGGATAAATTATTATTGTTGTGGTACATGGAAGCGATCATGCTCTTGAATTAGTATGTGAGCGCCATGACCCGCATTAATGGTTTGTTTGATTAAGGTGTTTATGAAAAAATCCATTTAAGGACGACTCAAAGATTATTGAGCGCCTTATGACAATTACGGACCAAGTGGGAGAATGTTAGAATTATTTTAAAGAATAATTCTACATAATATGATCCATAATTAGATTAATACTAAGAGTCACTTTGTTTAATGAAAGGGTACTCCAATTACCAAGAGTCAAAATGACTCTTGGTTATCTAGCTTGATGGGTGGTTAAGATTAAGTCAGTGTTGAGAATTCGGGTCTTGTCCCTACCTAGAAATAAGTGTCTGATTTCCATCATTCAAACACATGAAAAGACAACATAATGTGATTATAAGATAAGGGAGAGAAATCCAAAGACTCACATTTGTATTTATTTTGGAATACTATTTTGGCTGTAGGAGAAGATCCAACCGTTGAAACGTACTGAAATTTGAGTATGTTCGTGCCGTATACAAGAGGAAGTCTTGATCCGAAATTCAGTCCGATCAGACATGTCTAAGGTCGACTGCTCTATCAATCTTTCCATTTGTGACATGATGGAGGTATGTCATTATAATATTATTTTGTATTCCTCATAATAATTGTATGTGATAATCATGTTGATCTAAGATCCTAATGTTAAATGTATAATATATAACAATTGTATTATTAAAGAACAAATAACATATTGAATTGGATATTCATACGTTAAATTTATATATCTATATAAAATTGTTAATTACGTGTTCTTTAATTTATATTTACATCCCCCACGCCGCCCCACAACTCCCCCACCCCACCCTACCCCACCCCGCTTCTCCCCGCATCCCACTACCAGAGCTCTGGCAGTGTTCACCGGAACTCCTTTTCTGTGTGTTTTATGTGGTGAGGGACTTTTTGAAATAAAATAAAAAGGCTTGGACTAAACGTGTATTAAAAATATTCGAGGGACTATTTGCTATATGCCCTAATTAAAAATACATTCCCAAAAATAATGCACTATTATAAATGTTTACAAAACTAATGAACTTTCTGAATTTGTTGTTGGTAAAATCGTATTTTCCCTTTTCCTTGAAACTGTTGTTATCAACAATGAATTCAGGTTAGATCAATCTGATTATTAATTAGGATTAATTAAGATTTATATCTTAAAATTACAGTTGGTAACCGTGTATTCAACTAAATAATTTTAAGTAAAGACGCAATTGTCAACTGCGTATTCATTTAAGTCCGAATAAGCTGTTGACAATCAAGTATTCACTTGACATAAAAACCAACTCGTCTTCTCACATATCACATTTTAATATTTCCCCAAACAAAAAACCCTCTCATCTTCAACCAACGATTTCCCTTTCATCTCGAACTCCAACGGCCATCAAGCATTTGTCTCCACTGTGACACCCCGTGCATTTTGGTGAGTGAGGTGGCCAGTCGCCGTCGCCAAACTATGTCGAACATCACTAAATAAGTTATCATTCTCAACATGTGATAGATATATAAGACAATTAAATTTTTTTCACAAGATAATAATCAAATTTATCCAACAACTATAACCAAACAATAGCATTATACATGATACACATCACAATAGAGTATTTTAAATTAAATGATATATATATATATATATATATATAAACATGAGAGTAAAAATAACTACCATTATCTCCCAGATAACTAAACCATCTCAATCGTTTAAACCAATTATTTATGTCAATTGTATTTTAAACATTAACACGTATTCTTACTTAATTTAGTAAACCAATTATATTTTTATTCTTGCGACACCGTTATGGCTAGTCGACCCCTTATTGGTCCTGCACACACTCCTAGCACGCTTAAAGTTCTATACATCACACCAATTCTCCTCACTATAGCCAGTCAACTCGATTTCTGTCAGTTCTGCACATACTCATGAGGTTCCATTCACGACACGTCACTGTAGCCAGTCGATCCGTATTCTGTCAGCCCCACACATACTCGTGACGTAAACTCACATCCACGCCACTATAGCCAGCCGACCCTCATTCTGTCATCCCTGCAAATCCGTTTATTTTTTTAGGCATTATTTCTCAATTTTCTCAAGTTTTCATTATTTTCTATTAGCCCCACCCTTTTATCGAGCATACATTCGTCAACCTACCCCAGTTCCATACCTAGAGGTCTCCAAAACGTAAGCGTATCCTACCCTAACATTTAGGAAGAATACCTACTACTAGCTACCACCTAGCTTCGCACCTAGTCTCATGATTCAACGGAAATGACGTACAAATCAGCCCCACCCCGGAATCATCCATCCATAAAAATTTCTTATCTAGTCCCATACCTTGAAAGCGTTACCAACAACTAAGGCCTACCTACTAGTCCCAAACCTAGAAAGCAACCTAAAAATAAGGTGAGAGCACTAACTACCCCAACAACCCCATCATCCCAACGGTGTTAATTTTTAATAACATAATGAATCACAAATGACCTATTTTCAATTTATCAGTAAATTCATCACAAGATCACTATTTATCCAATTTATGTCCGTTTAATTAACATTAATTAGGTAATTTATTTTCTCGTTAATTTATCAATTTTTATTTAGATGCATAATTTTAGGCGTGCAAGGATTTTGAGTCTTAATTCATATTAAAGAATTGAATAAAAATAGTCCCAAATTTAGTTTCACTTTTTCTAATTAGTATTTCTAGTTTATTTTAGAAAAATAATGATTATTAGTGTTTGGGCAACAATTAAAATGCATAATACTAAATGGAAACAATAGAAGTATTTATTCATGAAAAGAGTCGTTTGAAAAATATGATTGGATGGCTGCGTTCGTCTCGAGAAAATAATGAAAACACGTTTTTGAACGATATTGAGAAAACCCGATTTAGCTTTTCGAATCTTGGGTTGAAAATTGATTTAAATGGGTTTAGGTTTGAAAGAAAAGAAATGATGAAAATTATGGGAGGTTCTTGCTTTTGGAGAAGGCTAAAATGTATTTCAAAACTCCTAAACCCATTACTTTATGTTTATATACCCAAAAGAATTTGAGTACTAATCAAACACAAGCACTCAAAAACTCATTACAGATGATCAAACCGTTGGAATTGGCTGAAATTTTGTTATGGTGTAATTAATGGGAGACGAATCTGCTGTAAAAAATTCAGCTCGATCGGACGGTCGATTTTTTTTTCCTCCTTAGGCCAGTTCCTCCCCCGATTTTCTTATATAAGAAATTATAATTTTCAAATTTCAATCCCGAATTAAATTCCACTTAAAACCTTTTTTTATATATAAAAGCCAACATTTTTACACCCCAAAATGAAACAGATTTCAAATTTTCTTTTTCAAAATTTTAAATTTAACAAAGATTTTTACGACTCAAAAATCACGGGGTATTACAACCACTACAAAGAACATACATACTGTTAGTTACCTTAATTATTTAGTGTTGTATTTATCCTCTTTTAATGTTAAACCATTAACTGTGTTAAATAATTTTGCATGACATGAAAATGATATCAAAATTTTGGTTATGAAGTGAGAATACCTCACTCTTGGTGGAAATTTATTTTGGATTATACTCATTTGTTGCATATTGTGCCCACATATTTAAATGTATTCCAATATATATAACAATCTATGTTTTTTTATTGTGTAATGTGACTGTCATCATGTAACTTATGTTTGTTAGAATCAAAATTTCTGATTTCATTTTAATGTGGGTTTATTCTTGTAACTTGTAACTGAACAAAAAATTCAATTGGAACGTGATTTGGTTTGAATTAGGCAAATTAAATTCGCATGCGATTAATATTTTTTTAATTGTGGAATTTCTTTTTGAACTGTAAAATTTTTGAAAGGTTATAATTTTAATTGCACAAATTTTGAATTGGGCAATTATCGAAATTTTATATTTTGAAATCAAAATTTTAATTTATTGGGAAATTTTTTTTCCACATCGGGTAGTGTTATAATTTGTGGCACTATTTATTTTATTGTGGTCAATTAGCAGATATAGTGTTTTTATTTGAAAATAAACCAAACATTCCATTGGTATGCTTGTTGGTTTGATTTGGGAAAATTATATTATTTTGGATTGTTAGATGATTTATATATAAACTGTTGGGTAGAGTAAAAATAGAATGGCACACAAATTTTCTTAGTTATTTTATATGTTTTTATATTGGACCTAATTAAACACATAACCCCTATATACTAGGCTTTAGATTGTCATTATTGATAAGTCCCTAAACTTTCTCACACTATGGACATCTTAATGGATAAACCAACACACCATTTTTTCATTTCAAGTGTATCTCTCGGCTACAATATATAAAAGGGACATTTAATATTATAATAGAGAAATTTGGAGTACTATAATGACACCCAATATTTTGGAATTAAACCAATTATTCACCTGAATTCCCACACAAATAGGGCCCATTCTTTTTATTTTGTAGAATATCAAAATGTGTAGTTTAAGTTATAAATACTTCACTCAACCTTTCTTATAAAGTATATGCGTCCATCAAACCCTTTTGAAAATATGTACCCAAATACACCACAGTAATAAATGGTGTATTCCACACCACATTTCTTATCGACTAAATGCATTGCAATGTATGTTTTTGACATACTACGCAAGATAAATCATATAAACGTTATAGTCCTATCCGGTTGCTATATTATTACAATAAACTTAAAGAATATTGAATTATAAATGGAAGACCCATAAATCCGATAATTTCATCAATGAAGGCACATATAATTTCTTAATTTGAGATTTTATAATTTTCTAATCTAGTTCAAGTGTATACTTTTCTCAACATATTTTATTCCATATTTAATGAAGCAGATGGAAAGAAGAGGTGAAATATTCATGTGTTATTGGGGAGGTAGATGTTGTATTGATCAAACAGTTGGAATTTTATCTATGATGGTCAGGACTGAAAGGCTATCACTCTTACCATAACATCCACATATGGTGAGCTGTTAAAAAAATCACAGCATCCAATGGTCGTAGACCTTACCACGGCTGACATTAAGATCATTTGTCGTTGGCCTCTGTTATCTATTCCCAGTAGAATGAAATACAAGCCATTGATCGTAGACGAAGACGACATTGTGCAAATTATGGTCG
Source organism: Sambucus nigra (assembly GCA_949130495.1). Lineage (NCBI taxonomy): Eukaryota > Viridiplantae > Streptophyta > Magnoliopsida > Dipsacales > Adoxaceae > Sambucus > Sambucus nigra. The sequence continues at coordinate 102,878,024 of OX422208.1, forward strand.
AGATTGTTTTGAATACCAACGAAACCAAGAGTCTTGACTTATATTTAGAAATGAAACCTACATTTAGGATACAATACGAAGACCTTTACCAGTCATCACCGAATTACAACCGTGATACAGTTACTCCACCCCCATCAGCATATTAATTTTTTTTCCAACAATCTAACCAAACATGTGACTACAACCTTAATGTTCCAAGTAGTAGTTAGATAAATATAATAAGAGAACACTCCTCTCACGAGGATGATTTGCCTACAGTTGAATTGGCCAATCCATTCAGCTTAGCACCATTGCATGTATCCCTTGCATGCCTATAATTTAAATGGCCAATCCATCTAGCATTTCACCGTTGTATATATCCCTCATAGATGAATTTTCACACTACACCACAAATCGAGAATGGTGACGACAAGTAGGTCACGACCCATGACCACGACCAGAGTAAAAAAATGTGGCAAAAGCCCCCACCAAGCAAAAGGATGACATTAGATGGTTGTAGTCACGGCTATAGACCCTGACCACGAGGGTCATGGCCTTGGTCCATGACCACATCTGCAACCAAATTGGCACCAAAAATCCCACCAAAGTGGGTCACGACCCTGGACTGTGAATATAGGCATGATAAATGTTAGGGTTTCAGTTGAGATGATCATGGGCCGTGACCATTTTGAAATTGTCATGGGAGCTAGTCACAGCCTAGGGCCGTGACTTTAGAACGCGACCATTTATTTTTTACACATCACCACCCTGGTCACGTTCCTAGATCGTGACTAGGTTCGTGACGTGTAAAAAATAATTGTCACGTCCTGGGGTCACGACCCAGGATGATGACCACGCCCTCTACACATAAGCACCCCCAATCTCTTTTTTCATTTCAAGATCTCTCTCTCTCTCTCTCTCCCCTTCTCCATAAGACCTCTCTCTCCTTCGACCACCACTATCGCCACCCCCTCTCTTTCTCCTTCAGACATTACCTCTCTCTCAGGTACTATCCCTCTCTCATTATGTAAGCATAGATTTTTATGTGTGTGTGTACGTGTGTGTTTGGTTGAACTATATAATCTTTGTATATATGTGTATGCCGATGTGTATGTGTGTGTGAGAGACTAAAATACCTATTTTTTATCTGTGTATATGTGTGTGTGTTTGTATGTGTGTGATATTAAAATATGTGCGCGTGTGTGTATTTATGTGCATGGATACAACTACGTAAAGAGAGCGTCGACCATGAGTGTGATATCTCGTGACATATGCATGTTAAATTGAATCTTGCCAATACGTTAATAAAGAAAGTATTTCGAGTTCACATCACGGACATCTATACATCAATTATAGATAAGCTTGCTCCTAGTTGGCCAGGTGCATAAATCCATAGATTTTTAAAAAGTAATACTGAATGGATAGAGATCAGCCACGTTAAACGTATGTTAAACTTTTATTGTGATAATGTGTGTGTGTGTAGTCGTTAACATGATTAGTTAGTCGTAAACATGTAAGTATAATGAATTCGTCGCCAATTTTTTTATTATAAATAATTTTGAATGACATTAGCGATAACGTAACACATGATGACGAGACACTCTTGGATTCCTGCACCCCAACCTAGGTTCTGATCGCCACTAGGTGAACAATACTCTTCTCCGCCAATGGTTCACTCTACCACTCCATCTATGAGTAGGAAAGCAAATCCTATTAATCCAACACCCCAACCACGCTACCAATACCTCCTGAGCAAATGAGAAGAAGACGATTATTTATTTATTTTAAATTTTTTTTAGGGGTGATGGATTAGGGTCGTGACCAAATTTAAACACTGTCCCATACTGTTCACGGATCTGGGCCGTCACCATAGGGTCATAGATTATGTCTGTGACCGTAGAGATAATATTATGTGATAAGAGAGATTGTGACCTCTGTTTATGGTGACAGATGAGGTCGATGACCACTATTATTGGTCACGACAAAAATGGTTATGACTGAGGTCTGTGACCTGTGGCCCTAGTCACAATCGAGGTTCATGACCATCTCCTGTATATGGTGTAGTAGCATTTAATAATAGACATATTAACCCTCACATCATGAATTCAATGGTGAATGGCACAATTGGAAATGATGATACCAAGGAAGAAGAATCTGAATATGAAAGGAACGAAGATGCATACGAAACTAGTGGAGAAAAATGTATTCAAATGAAATCATATCCATCTAAATACCAGTAGCCAGGTAGTCAGTATTTTTTTAATGATATAGTACATAACTTATAGGGAGGATACAACATCACTAGATAATAACCGAGAAATTCCCTCGGCACATGCATAAATGGGTTCTTCCACGCGTGGACAATTACGGGTGCCGCTAAATTATAACATCAAAAAAGATCTCCACCATGATGTTATACGCTATAACATTGATAACCACATTGTCTTTGAAGTTGTCGAGTCTGACACCATTACATGGGTTTTAAAGTGTGAAACAAGATTAACAACAGTGTGTAAGTCGCACCTTAGGGAAAGGAAGTTGTTGCGATAAAAAATATTTGAAATTATTAATTATGATATCCCTCAAATATGCACATTTCCTACTATTAAAACATACCACAGATGTTTGACTTCAACATAGTGGGTGGGAATGATCCAATGCCTTGTTAAGACTTAACATTTAGCTATATGTTCTGATTGTGTATATCAACACACTCATTATATCGGACCTTACACAGAGGTGTGGAATGTGAAAATAAAGGCAATTATTGAATGGTATAACGGGAATTATCGCATCACGAGTTAACCAATTCTTGGTAGTAATCAACCAACACTACACCAAAATGTTAATTTTGTGACTGCCTTTTTGTGACTGCCAATAGGGATGACAAACTAGTCACTCCCGGGAGAAGTCACAAAATTATTTGTGACTGCCATTAGGGGTGATAAAATTAATTGATTAAAAAAAATTTGAGTCATTAGTTTGTTACCGCTAATGGGAGTCTCAAATGTTACCATATAATTAATTTGTGACTCCTATAAGCAGTCACAAATTTATAACTGTCACAAGCACTCACAAGTTTATTAGTAGACATAAGTTATGACTCTTATGAGCAGTCACGAAATTATAACTGCTATGAGGAGTCACAAATTTTAGTCTTAGACTTAATTTATGACCGCTATTAGCGGTAAAAAATTTGAGACTGCTATTAGCGGTCACAAATTTTGGTCTAAGACTTAATTTGTAACTGCTATTGGCAGTCACAAATTTGTAACCGCTCCCAGCAGTCATAAATTTTGATCTTAGACTCAATTTGTGACTGCTATTAGCTGTCACAAATTTGTGACTGCTATTAGCGATCACAAATTTTTTTACCTACTTTAATTTCCCTCTATCTGTATGTGAAGAGCTCCCGCCCTCTTCTCTCTCTTTCATTTGCCAAAACCTCTATCTATACTTTTGTGAAGAAGCCAAAATTAAAGACTTTGGGTGTGTGCGCATTTCGATCGGTGAAGAAGTCGTTGTGTGTGTGCGCATTTCGATCGGTGAATCAAACCCTAATTTCTTAACTATGAAGGTATATTTTTGCTGTCTAAAGCCCTAATTTCTGTTTAAAGCCCTAATTTCAATTCTCATTGTGTGTGTGCGCATTTCGATTCTTATTATGTGTGGGTATGTGTGTATATTTGTGTGTACGTAGAGATTTCTGTTTATATGTGTGTGTATGTATGTGTATGTATAGATTTATGTTTACATGTGTGTGTATGTATAGATTTCTGTTTATATGTGTGTTTATGAGTGTATCTATATACAAATTGTATTTTATGTTAATAAGCCCTAGAAATTATATTAAGGTTATTTTTTTGACAAAATATTATTCAAAACTCTAGACATTATATTTTTTTGACAAAATATAATCAAATGGATTTTTAATATTACGAGTTTTGCCCGAGCTTTGTGATCAACATTCTCTAGACAAAATATAATCAAATCTGATTGTTTTGTTGTGAGTATATCTACACATCGTTTAACCTCTTTCGTTTTTTGAATATTATCTTGTTTGGGAATATGTTAGATTTTTTTCAATAATCATTTTATACTATTCATATTTATTTTATCTAAAAATTAATTAAATAACCATTGTTTTGTGCTCGTTGAAGTTTTGACGTTTTGTGCTTGGTCGGGTTTTCTTGTGAGGTTTAATGCAATGATAGTATTAATGCAATGATAAGCCAGAGATTATGTTCTAAATATGAGCTCAAACTTCATTTAGTTTTATAATGTACTCAGTTTCTATTTGTTTATATTGTAGAATTAATGGGGTTTCCACAATATAAAGAGTGGATGGGTGAAAGTTGTAGAGTGGGGCAAGTATAAGTTAATGGGGTTAAAGACTTTGTAAATTATGCAACGAAGAATCTCGAAACTGATATTATCCCATGCCCGTGCAATCGTTGTAAAAATGGTAAACGCTTGAAAGGGGTAGATGTAAAAGTACATTTGTTTCATTGGGGTATGCAAGCTGACTACACGTTTTGGCATTTCCATGGGGAGAGGGAATTTAAGTATATTCCAGAAGAAATACTTGTCAATGAAACCGTTCACCCAAATGGTGAACCGTTAGTACATGCTAGGTTAAACGATACTAGGGGGCGACTCGTGGTGTTGGACCCATGTCCAAAAGTAAACTTAAGGCAATTGCTCCTATAGTATCACAGTTGACTAGAGCAAAGACACGAGAAGAAAAATAGATGAGGATATGGCATTTCTCAAATCATCCGTTACAATTCTTTTAAGTGCTTTTGAATCGAATGAATTGAAAATACCAAATCCAAGTCCTCACAATTACACTCCTGTCTTGCATCCAAGTCCTCGCAATTATACTCCTGTCCCACATCCAAGTCCTCGTAATTACACCCCAGTTCCGCATTCAAGTCCCCACGATTACATTCCTATCCCCCGTCAATTGAGCCAAACTTTGGAGATTCAACTGAGCCAAACTTTAGAGATTTAACTGATCCTCCACATGATCCATATGTTGATTTATTAGATTTTTCAAATCAGAGAAAGATTGTAAGTGGACAAGTTGTTGCTTCAACTGCTACTGGAACGGTGGTGCATGGCCATCAATTGCTGATATTTGAACGTAAGGTTTACGTTAATAGTGTTGAGCCAGGAGAAGAGAATCATCCGTTGTATCGTCGAAGTCATGGGGCGGACACTATTAAGGATGTCGAGAAATCTTGGGTGGTTTGGCCGTTGCTTTGTCTTATCCTTAAGTGATCCAGAGTAATTTGTCTTGAGAAATTTGAACAAATTGTCAAAGTGAACAATTAGTAGTGTTTGAACTCTATTTTGAATATTAGTAATCTGTTTTGAATCAATTAGTGTCTATCTGTTTTGAATATTAGTAGTGTTTGATGTTGGATTGAATATTAATATCTATTTTCTGGCTAATTGATAAATAAGTCCAAAAGCAGCCTCTCATTATCTGTATACTTGGTATTATAGAAGGTTATTCTTCATTCAATTATCTAGGAGTCCCAATTTTCAAAGGCATACCAAATGCATCTAATTTACAATCTCTCATAGACAAGGCTAGAGTCAAATTATAAGGTTGGAAATGTCATTTTCTCTCCGTAGCTGGTAGGGATCAATTGATAAAGTCAGTGATTCTTCATATTCTGCTATACAACTTCTATATATACAAATGGTATATTGGGCCATTAGATAGGCTTCAATCTTGGGTTATAAATTTTTTATGTACAGGAAATACAAATAAGTGGGCTGCTACAACTATTTCTTGGGCTAACAGTTGTGCAACTTATGAAAAAGGAGGTCTTGATATAACCAATTTGAAGATCTATAACCAAACTTCTAATATAAAATACCTTGGGGACATTATGCTTTTTATAAATTATATTCTATTTGGTTGGGTTTCAAGCTTGTCGTATCTTAATGCTCACTGAAAAGTGGGTGATGGGGAAAGTATCTAGTTTTGGACATATAATTGGTTGGGTTCTTCTATTTTACAATAACTGAACATTGAGATAAATATGAATTTTAGAAGTATTAAAGCCTCCAATTATATTACCATTAATAATTGGAACCTCTTTTAATTCTTCATTACCAGATTTGAAATTTTCAAAATTCATTTGCTTATATCCCCAAAACCTTATGTTATATGTTTCTCCCCTATTAAACCTTATGTGGATAGGTGTTGCCCTTTATGGAAGTCATTCATTCCACCTAGAACTATTTAGATGGTTCTTCAAAACAAAATCCCTACCCTAGATATCCTTATAAAAGGGGCATTGGTCTTACTCCTAAATGTATCGTCTGCTAAAAAAATTTAGAAAATATTAACCATGTTTTCTTTCTTTGTGATTTTTATTTACATGGTTGGAGATGGAAATTTCACACATTTGGAAAAGATGTGCCTCAAGTTAGATCTTTATTTGAAGTTTGGGGAAATGCTTATAGGATGATACGGAGTTCCTAACTCAAGACCATCTGGATAACTAGTATTCTAAAGACTACTGACCTTATTTGGTTGACAAGGATTAAAACCGCTCATGGTGGAATTAATCCCCAACCAAAGTTCGTTAATCAATAACTCAAAGCTTGGATTAGTTACATCAGTTCTATCTGTAAAGCACTCTTCACAACATTTTAGAAGACCTATATATTCTGCAGACTTTGGTTTTAGTTGGCATAATGCATTCTTTATTGAGCTCTTAGTTGTCATAATTGGTGTGGAACTTGCTTGGGAAAAAGGTTGGCATATTCTTAGATAAAAGTGGACTCTGTGGCGATTTTATGTTGTCTTCTCATACCAATCCTTCCAGTTGCTCTAATACTATGACAACCTTTTACAATCTTTAAGATCTAAGCTAACTGGTTAGAACTCTAAACTATTGTCTGCATGTTTTGTCATCCATTATTTCATTCTTATTAGACTCTATATCTACTCCAAAAAAAATAATCCGTATAATTAACTCTCTTTTCAACAAATTCTTCTGAGGTGGAAATATTGAGCAACGCTGGATAAATTGCCAAAGAATCTGCAGGCCTATGTTAGAATAACTACAGTAATGCCTTGCCTTGCCTTTACTGACAAGGCTGATCCTTATGAATGCCTTGCCTTTACTGACAAAGAATAAGATGAGGATTATGGTTCTCCCATGTTAGAATAACTACAGTAATTCTCAAGATGTATCAGAAGAAAGTTAGAAATGAGGAGACAAAAGAAGAAACAATAAGATCTGGTTTTTATGGATATTTAGAATCATACAGAAACAGTAAGATAAATGAGAAGGCTATTCTCTTGAGTATATACCTTCCTCAATGTCTTCATTCTATTTTCTTATCATTGGTCTATGCAAAATGTTCAAGTCAAGGTAGAATCCCTTTTGAGACTTTCTCATGGCCCACAAATTCATTGTGAATGATCAACATTAGCTTATTATGAGGGATTTCAATGTGATTGCAAGGAGTGAAGATAAAAAGGGAGGGAATCCCATTGATTTGAATGTAGTAGATGGTTTTAATGTATTTATATCTAATGAAGGCCTACTTGATGTGAGCTGGAATAGGTCTACAAAACCCAATATTTTTAATCAGATTATATAGAAGAGGATAGTGACCTTTTAGATGCATTAATTGCTACAGTTATTGATCTCCAAAATCAAAGAAGATCAAAGACATTGCTGATAGCTTTATAGTTGAAATTGACTCGACCAAATACTGGTCTCTTTCAACCAGTGGGGATTTCAATACTAGATCAGCTTGGGAAGTAATCAGGAAATGTATGCACATGATAGTTCCTTTAAAAGACTTGATTCAATTAAAAATTCTTAAAACTTCAATCACTTATTCCTTGATGGTCTTATAGCTAGGAATCCCATTGGTCATACTTTTCATCTATGTTTGGTATCTTTTTATCAGCTCCTTATGTCTTGGTGGCTCAAAAACTCAAGCAAAGATTTCATTAGATACTTGCTGATTTTAGTTCCTGGTGTAATCTGTTAAGAGATTTGGGTGAGTAGAAATAAATTTGTTTTTAAAGATGGCAAAATGGATAGCAAGAAGATCATTATCAGTGTTATAAACCTCATTAACAACTATTCTTCTCAACATAATTTCAAATCCTCATAGTCCATTAAATAGATGCAGTCTATTTAGTCTGAAATATTCAATTAATACTTTATCCTTCTCTATAGTCAAATGAACTCCTCCAAAAGACTTCCTCTTTAAGATGAATTGTGAATGTCTTTATATTCTTAAAGTTCTTCAAATATGCAAGAATATTAATATTAATCACATTTTATTATTTGCAGGCATACCCATGGCATACCCGGCATACGTAGTATTCAAAGGCCTAAATCCAGGTGTTTACACTTCGTGGCAAGAAACATAAGCACAAGCACAAGTTAATGGATACCGAGGTGCCGTATTCAAAAAATTTGAGTCCGTTGAACTTGCTCAACAGGCATACTCCGAGTACACGAGGGAGGATGTCACCGCATCAATACCCCCCCACGGCTAATATACCTAGACTTCACGAATCGTATCCACTGTGTGGTGACTCCTGGTCTAGATTTAGAATGATTTGTTACATGTTCATAACATTCCATGTCATCGAAGTGTTGCGTCGTTGTTTTTTTTAGTTTATTTTTTATTCTATGTTCATTTTGTACTTGGCGCCCACTTAGGGGTTGTTTGATGTTAAATTAAGTTTAAACAAGTTTTATGTGTACTGGATATTTTGAATATGAGAAATATAAATGAAATGTTGTCAAAATTTTTAGACTTGTTATCATGATATTTATTTTACTTTCATTATTTCATCATTTTGTGAAAATATAAAGATATTTGTAATAGCTTTTACAACATTTAACAAATTCAATTTTGTAACTGCTAATAGGAGTCACAAATTTGTCACTACTATCAATTTTATAACTGCTAACAGCAGTCACAAATATATGATTCGTAACTGCTATCAGCAGTCACAAATATAACATTCGTAACTACTGTGAGAAGTTACGAATGCTATATTTGTGACTGCAGAGAGCAGTTACGAATAGCAGTTACAAATTGGGGTCACCAGTCATAACCCCATAGGGGTTATAAAAAATTGTGACTGCTGTTAGGAGTTATAAATTTTCTTTTGTCACCCCCTAAATTATGACGATAAATAGCAGTTATAAAGGTCATTTGTGAGTGCTAACAACACTCACAAATCTCCCATTTTGGTGTAGTGCAATATAATCCGAGAACCTTTGTTGAGCTCGTGATTCTCCATTAACCCGATGGTAAGGAGATGATTTCTAACTTTTTTTTGCACTCTTTGCTTTAAGAAAAAGGATTTATTTATTGTCCGCCTCTAATAATCTTTGACAACACCCACCTCTGTGGTAAATATAAAGGGGAAGAGGTTGATAGCCATGAGCTTGGATAGTAACAGGAAGGTATTTTAACTTGCATTCATCGTAGTTGACAAAGAGAATTTAAATAGCTGGAGTTGTTTTTTATTACATGTTAAGACAAAAATTATAATAGGGTGCCAACATATATGTTTTATTTCTGATTGATATACGGGGATAAAGGCTTCTATGTGGGAGCAACAGTAGTTGCACGAATGGTGGAGGGACGACAACGGGAGGTATAGATACTGCCTACACCATGTTCATAGAATTTTTTATGAAAAATTTCATGACGCTGGCCTAAAGCAGTTGTTTTGGCTTGTTTGACACTGCACATCAACTAAGGAAATTTGATAGGGTTATTTTTTAAATTAAGGACATAATTGAGGCTTCATAAAACCATCTTTCTAGCATTCTTATGGAGAAATGGAAACTTTCTCATAACAGCAGATACCGGTACAACTAAATGACAACACACATACCTGATGTGTTTAACGGGATTATTAAGGGTATGAGGAGCATTTTTATCATTGCGTCAGTCGAGTTTATATTTTATAGACTTGTTATGTATTTCTGAATACGTCGAGTGTAAGGATTATAATATCGGAAGGCAAATGCTACACATACTCCCACTACTTTGACAAACATACATAAATGAATAAACATGATGAGAAATCATATTTTCCCGGATGTTCAATTATGATGAGGGATGAGTACAAGTGGTGATCTAAAGAGAAAGTGTGTATGATGTACACATATCAAGAGACATGTGTAGTTGTGGGAAGTGAGAGATTTTTAAGATACATTATTCCCATGCGATTACAGTCTATTCAAGACTAAGTCTTGATCGTATGATGTAAGTTAGTGAGTACTTCATAACATACAACTATATTAAAATATATAGACCCCAATTATATCCCTTTAACCACGTAGGCATCCAATATATCACCCGGAGTTGATACCTAAGACAGAACATAGACGTGATATTAGAAGGCCTATTTTAACTCGTCATAAGAATGAGATGTATCTAATTGAAAGACGGCTAATTCACTGTAGTCACTATCGCTAGTCGGGTCACACGTGAAAGAGGTGCCCAAATATACCAAGGAGTGATTTTCTGATGGATCATATTATTTATTAATTTCCAACATCTATTGCATGTGAGAACGTCATCGGCAAAGCCAAATCATCATTTGGAAGTAAGTACATTTATTTTTTGTATGGAATTTTAATATTTCATCGCAATCATCATTGTATATTTCAATTTGATTTGTGTTCATATCTCTTACTATTGTATTTATTATTGTGATTTGATTCATTCATTTTAATTATTTTATCGCAGGTAATATGGACATCCTAGATACTCGCAAAATTCATACAACCTGGTCCTATAGACACTTCAGTATTGAGCTGACAACAACAACTTAGGTCAGATGTCATTTGGTTATGGAAGGACATCGGTGTATTGACATGCTGTCGTTGTGACTCTACTCATGGATAAGATGGCGGGTGCAATTTGAACCCCTTGGTACCATTACTTATGGATGCAGGTTGCCAAAACCTACATCGACTTTAGTATGTCACCTTGGAGATGGATTTCATTACGACATTGGTTGAGCACTCGAGGCCAGAGACTCATTATTTTATTTTCAAGTCGGGGAGGGTAGAATTCCATTGCAGGATGTTAAGGTCCTACTAGGATTAAGTGTTGACATTTTTCCTATTACCCACGGTGGTGACATGCTAGCAGGGAAATATAGTCGGTGGAATTTATGCCATGATTACTTCGGAGCTAGGTCCAATAATTTTGAGTTTGATTTAGATTCCCAGTTGAAGGTGAACTAGTCAATTGAATGATTTATGATGGTACCAGAGAAAGATGATGGAGACATATTGACTATGTATACATGCACGTATATTTTTCATATGATTGGAAGCACGTTGTTACTTGATAAATCCGTTAGACATGTGAAGCTACACTACCTTCGATTTTTCTATGATTTGGAAAGGAGTAGACAAGATAGATGAGGAGGTGTGCTCTCGTGACTTCTTTGTTTCTTAAAGTTTTATATGTAATACATACCATAAATTATTTTTCATTGACATCTATTAATTTGACGGAGCTGGAAATTTATAATACTTTTGAAAGTCTTCCTATTGTCATTAGAGGTTATTTGATAGGTGGGGTTTTCCTCAGATTAAGATCAACATATAGTTCTTTTATTTATACAAAAGATTCATTTATAAAATCCTTATTTTTCCTTAGCTTCTTGTAATGGGCTTATTTATAAGTGTGTGAACCGATTGTATACCACTACTAATAAATACCAGAATAAGTGATATTCACTGGACCAAGAGAACCCCCTCGAGTAAAAGCTTCTACAGTCGGTTGATAAAAATAAGGATCCCAAATTCATAAGCAATAATTGTTACATGTAAAGGGTTCTAGCTCTCCTAGTGTTCCCTCATCCGGGATCCATGGGGAAGAGGATCAAGTTGGCCCTTGCGAATAACTTGATGCACTGTCTCCCTTCAACCTTTGAGCGAAATGCGATAAAAGGAAGGAAAATCCATGGAATGACCCCATCATCTCCACCCTGTAGGAACTAAGAAATCACCCCGAGGACGCCTTCGACATCCATGGGTCACGGACTGACCATATAACCTTATTTAATAAGTGGAACACATTAGTTGTCCGCTCCCAGGTTAGGCAGTAAGGGTGAGAGAAGGGCAATCACTCATTCTTAAAACCAATGTTCTTAAGACCAAAGAGCCAATGAAAAAGTGAGGAAAGCTCTCCGTTCCTAGTTCTCCTATAGCTGGATCTTCCAGAACCACTAGAATCCTTAATTAGAATGGGATTCCATCTCATCACCTATTGAGTGAGATTTTTAAAAGAGTTGCTTCTTGGAGATCACAGTATGATGAAAGTTGTAAGCTATGTTCGGGGGCGGAGTTATTGTTTTTGTTTATAATTAATCAGGAGCTTTTTTACCTTGGAAAATCATACAATTACCTCATAAGGAGGTAGCCACAACCACGAAAATTATACATACTATTTTTGCTTTGGATTTACTCATGTCAGAGGCATATATCTATGCGTGTCTTAGAAAAAAAGTATTTGGTTATTTCGGGAAATATATTCAACCAACTCCAATCCTTTTACCCATTAATATCTTAGAAGATTTCACAAAGTCTTTCCTATTAAAAGATTATCCCTTTCTCTCTGTGTTTTCACATTGAGAATTATTTGTAGATGAAGAGGTGTCAAAGGGCTTCTTACTTCCTAAATAGATCCTCCGACATCGATATATAAATGTTGGTTTATTAAGAAGACCCAAGAAAGTACTTCAAATTGTTGATTAATTACCAGAGATAGCTTAGAACCAATAGTTCACTATTTGATTTGGTTAGCCAATGTGTGGTTGGTAAATAAGGATCGATTTTTTAGCAAGGTACGAAATGTATCGTCAAATATTTAATATGATTCCACTAGATCTAGTTTCATTCAAGTAAGGGATTCTAGTCAATTGAAATTATATTATGATCAATCCAGATATCATTGGAAGTTTTTTGGATGTTAAATAGTACCAGAGGGGTTAACTTTTTATTAGCATTGGAAGCATATCACATTATGGAAGGGTAACATTTTGCAGTTGCATGAAGCTCCAACTTATTTGATGGGCTGGTTAAGAGATTATTTATGGTTAAACTCTTCATAACTTATCGATGGATATAACCCTTTTGGTATGAATAATTTATCGATCTGGGTGTGGATGTTCGTATTTGGACATCTTGTTTGGGCTAATAGATTTATGTTCTTATTCTCCTGGCCTGGGTATTGGCAGGAATTGATTGAATAAGAAAAAGAGTGGATCTGAAGGATCCTAAATGAATTGGCTTATTCGAAAAAGGCCTCGTTCTTTGGAAGATCTACCTCATGTCTGGTACTCCATAGTTACACTTTACAAGAACTCCAAATCATTCTCTTGAAGATCATGCTCTTCATCATAAATTATCTGCTTACCTCGAAATGACCTGGACCAATAGGGAAATCCTAATTCATTAGACCATTCAATACAATCAAATAGAAATCCCCAAGGGCGGAATATTCTAGGAGCCTAAACTATGTGATTGAATAAATCCTCTTCTATCTGCTGTGGGTCGAGGGCTCCTTCTCCTTCCCCTTCATCAAATTTTGATTCATATTTTTCATAGAGAAATATCTGATCAAGGATATGTAAAGATCCATCTTGCATCCTATTAAAGGCCATATTTATTACCTTTATCAATTGATTTATTGGGCTCATCTTTTGATTGATTTTAGGTGATGTTTTAAGTTTGTCTTATTCAATAATATTTGTAGGGGTATTGTCTCTTTTTCCCCAAAAAACATTTATTAACAAATATGGGAATACGAATGTCTATTGCATGTGTGCCCCAAGCGAGTTTTACGGGGGCATGATGAGGTAGTTGTTGCTGCTGAGGGCGAGGTTGCACTCCCTCTCAGACCTTTCGGGTGTAGGTAAATTAATATATATTGTTTTATAATTTAATTACATAGAAATCTAAATTTTGTTCCACTGTTTCTTTGAGGCCAACATAATATTGATACATATTTGGTTTGCAGATGGTGCTCCCCATTATGTAGGCGGGAATCACCCCTCGCCTCACCCCACGTTTTCACCTACTTCCGAGACCAGTTATACTTAATACGACCAACTCATATACATATGGGATAATTATCGACAACTCATATCAATTGACATTTATATACTTACCTATTTAATAATAAAATAAGGATATTTCAATGTCCTAACTGTAGATGATATGGTGCTCGTACATCGAGGAGGTGCATTTATCGAATTATTACCATACCGGGTCTGCCATATAGAGGGCCAAGGTGACTTTGAGTTTGTATAGTGTCATGTACCCGACCATTGGCTCCAATAGTTTTATGCGATAACATGTTCCCACTACTTACGACATGGGTGAGGAGTTGCATCTGGTTGTAATGGGAGAACAAGTAAGTATCGATTTTTTTTGTGTTTTATTTTAGATACATCGAGATGTGGGCAAATAAGAGATGTACCACCGTCATGGAGAGGATTATGAGGGTGACATTCCTAACGATGACCCCTACATGCACTGGTATCAACGCATTACCCGCCTCTTCATTAGTCGAATTCGGGTCACCCCACTATTACATAGTGCCCTCCCGTTCGATAGGATCTTGAAGATTCTGATACATTTATTATATTTTACTTCATTATTATGTACTAATTAACTTTATAATTATTTTTCTAAACTCATATTACTGTACAATTTTTATGTGTTGTTGTAGATGCAACATTTGTCCGAAATACAAGTGCATGTTCACACTAGATTGTCAGACCCCACTGACGTAAGGGTTGCCTTTCTAGAGATCACGAGGATGTGGAGTACATGATTATATACAACATGTGAGGTTGGAAGAGTTATAGAGGGTGGTCCACCACATATACATGACCAAGAACGAGTTCCCAGTGGGAGCAGTAGGCATGGGTCGCATCGAGTATGCCCTCGTAGAGGTGGCCGAGGTAGACAGGGATCAAAACATCATAAGGGCCATTGAGTTAATCCGTAAATTAATGTATATGTACACCCACCACCCATGCACACCTATGACATGTATGGAAATTCCGATCGACCTAAGATGATCGCCGATGTTATATATCCCCCACGAACATCGTTGACTTATGACTTACCTTTTGGCGGTGCCAATACCTCTGGTGCCACTCCATTATTTGAGCATACTATCGGGACTCATATGTTAGCTCATTACCGACATAAGAAGTCTTGATATTTTGTAGACTCATTGTTCGTCGCTCCACTACAATCTACTCATACATCTGATGGGTCATAAGTACCTGTCATTCCACGACCCCCACCATCGATGGTCAGGATGGATCGACCGATCGACTACACATTGGACATATTTACTTCTTTAATATCACTAATAAAGATTTATTTCAGGACACGGAGATAAGTTTCTTGAATGATCCAGGTCATAATGGCCCTACACCATGGGTGTAGCTATTAGTGTGCCCAAGCCTATAGGGATAAAAGTCGAGGTCAAGTGTGATAACGTGGAAAGTCTTCGAGTGGGATGGCTGTTAGGGTAGGGATTCAGGACTACCTATTCATTAGTCTAATATTGTGCCAATAGAAACTAATAAGATAACAGGTGATGGAGATGACGCTTAGAGGCCAAAATCTATGAGCCCCCCCCCCCCCCCCCCCCACATGGGACATAAATTTATTCATTTTTATCACCCTTTTTAGTTTAAAGGAAAACATCTTATTTGTTTATAGGTACTCACATTTAATCCATGGTTTGAATTTCTTACATTGTTATTTATGATTTATTATCTCTTCATATTTTATAATTACTCTATAAATCTTCATAGCTTATCTTGCAATATGTAATGTAAATAAAGTTACATTCAGTTCCACAATACTTTAATAAAGATAATAAATCATAGAGTACAAACTAAATTTAACATAATGTGTAAAAATATAAAACAAAAATATCTCATGCATCTACCCCTGACGATTGAAAATAACCACCCTAGCAATATCCTCCTTCGCATCCTCGACCAAGAACCATTCAACATAAGGTTCACGTGAAACGAGATTTAGTTTGACAATAGGCATGACTTCAGAAGAATCATGGTGAGGGAAAATAATACCTCTTTCCACGTTGTGCCAGTCCTACCCAAACACTTCATTCCAGAACATAAGGAATAAATCATTGTCAAAAAAACCATCTATTGTATCTCATGTAAGGTATGACCTTAACTCGAACCGTATGGGTAAGAAAAAATGTTGAACAAGTAACAAACATAATTGTATAATCTTTTTCTCCAACCTATCCACATAACTTCAAACTCGATTAAGTATGACTTAGTCATGGATGGTTCGGGTCAACTCCTAAGGAAGTTAAAATTGAATGTATCCATTAAAAAATACTTTGCTCGTGCTATGAATCACCTCGGCCTTATGAGAAGGTAATGATAACCTATAATTTTTCACATCTCTATCGAGAGGGAGGAAACCGTAACCATATATCAGATGGATAACTCATATCAAATTTTTGAGTAATTGGTCTTGGTTTCTCATGAATGTCATGCAAAACATAAGTTATATTCTTGTCATATAAATAGAGTGCAACATGGTTAATGTTTATGAGCCATCACATTAGTAGTACAACAACATCACGATTTGATAACTTGGAGTGACAATACCTGCCGCATAGTGGTTATGATTTGATATAACAAACATCACATTATTAAAGCATTCTGAACACCAGATTCATAATATTCAGTACTGTCTAGCATATCTTCCTTTTCATGGAGTTATAATATTATATAAGATTAAAAATTTCACCAGCTCCACCCTTGGACCTTAAGATTCATATGTACTTTGTAAATTAAATAATATATTTGTGTTATTGTATGTATGTGGTTTGATAGTAACCACATATGATTCCATCCGATTTTTCACCTAATATAGAATAGATACACCACATACAATCTTAGAGTTGATGCCAACTCTTCCAAAAGAAATCGGAGGTGATATTCTTGACCTAACGTTAGCATCGAGGTCAAAACGAGTAATCTAATGTTGTGATAAATGGTTAATAAGGGATGCATAGCATAGCCATTGTTTGTACGAGTGGCCAAACCTTTGTTTCTCTTGGAATATACCCATCTATTTTTATGAACCAATGCCATGGTAATTTGTATTTTTGTCTTTATTTGTGATATTTGTTCAACACTTATCGCATGCTAGTTGTCTTCACTCCAAAAAAATATAATTCCTTGAGGAAATTAATTTTCAATTCAACCCTTTGGACAAGTTTTGGAATGATGTTTTTGGAAAGCATTGGACATTGGTGTCATCTGGCACCAGGTACCGTAAATTATAAAAGAGATAACCATTTCAATCATGGAATTTAATCACATTTCATTAAATGGGAACGTGGAAACGACTAACCCCCTAGTCTAAGATGGGTAACTAGTGATGATAGGTCAATTTATTTTCACCTTTACTATTATTTTCTATATAATTTCACTTACCAATTAGTAATATGGCAAGCATAATCATTTAACACTGGAGAAACGTTTATAGAAGATGATATGGAATCCACACTAGATGCATACGACACTGATACATCACCACGTTGATTTTTAGTCTCTAGTGAAGTGAATAGTAATTGTGTTCAACATTCTAATGTTTCATATAATTTAGAAGGAGATTTTTAAATTTTAATTAATCAAACAGACATTTTTTAAAATCACGTCGCATGCGTATGATAAAATTAGATGTGATGTAGCAAGTCAAATTATTACACACACTCTTCAGTGCTCATGGATTGAAAATAGATAAAACAATCAGGAATATAATAACTACTATATCTACGCTACAACTTGTATTAGCCCATCAGAATGGATTTCCATCATTGGCTTTTGAATGAAGAATTCCAACTACTGAATCACATTAGTGCATCCAATCTACCATATAATCATGATAGCCAAGTGCCAACTGGCACTTTCTTGAAGGTTAAGAGGGGTAGGGTTATGATGCCAAATGCAAGTATAGGATGTATGGAAAATGAGATATGTGCATGGTGGTTCGCCTATTAACTACACTTCAATTTAAACAACACGACTATGATAGTGGGAGGGTTTAGCGGTGAGACTTTAAAGTTGATCATTAACGATGAAGATGCATGGGAATGGTTTTGTGTGCATAATGCAAGGTACCAGGCAATACTCAACGAGTCATGCTATCTTTACCATGAGTTCAGAGGTATGCTTTATGATTTCGAATGAGACATAAATGACACGGACTATTCATTATGAACTATGCGGACATGATAGCATTAGCCATTTCAAACCAGTGTCATTTATCTTTTAATATATTTGATCACAATAGTTTACGTTAATTAATCTTCCCTTATGCAATATTATCATGTTTTTTTTATCTAAGTATCATCTGTTTCTAGTGTTGGTTAACACATTTCTAAATAAATACATTACTTCATAAAATAAAATTATATTTACGCACAAAAATAACTAAACGGATAACTTTATTAACAACCCTAACTCTTGAGCCATCAATTTATGATCTTTGTTGGGGATTATTTCTTGAACCTCACCACACATAATAGTTAAGAATGGTTGGACAAATGGTGTGATGAGAACCGTCACGCCTCTCACAACTAAAACAACACCTGTGGAAATATAGTGGACTTGAACCCCTCCTTTAAATACATTATTGCTAACTACAACATGTGAGAATCCATAAGGGGTGTAGTTCATCAATGATATGCACATGTCATGTTGTCATGGAGGTGATGGGTCCTCAACTATTCTTGGCTTCCAGCATTATTAATGGACCTAAAGAGTTTATTGTGTGGTCTTGTCAAAAACCACTCAAAATTGTGTTGTCGAGTTGAAATAATTTCACCCCTTATTTGAGAATTTTAATCACCCTTTAACTGGAATTTTTTGTCTATCGAGAATGGAACACATATCGCTAAATCTTACTATTTTACCCATGGGGGGTTGTTTCCTTTTCAAAGAAGACATGTGGGGTGTAGTTAATCAGTGATATGCACATGGAATGCTGTAACAGAGGTGTTTGATCCTCATATACTTTTGGCTTACAATATTATTAATGGCCCTAGAGAGTAGCTTGTGTGGTCTTGTTGAAAACCACTAAAAATTATGTTGTTTAGTTAAAATAATTTCACCCCATGTTTAAAAAATTTAATCATTCTTTAATCGACATTTTTGTCTTATAAAAAATGGAATACATATTACCAAATGTTACTATTTTATCCATGGGGTTTGTGGCCATCCCGGGGTCTTGGATCCCCTCTGGTGCACACATGGGTTGCACCTTTTTCGGGGTGCTCGACCATCATGATTAAGGGGGATAATGTAAATAAATAGAGTCGCTAGCCTATTTTTCTCAAAATAGGCAAAAAAATGTCGTCACCTCGAGAGAACGACATCAAGGACAATACTGATGCTTGCAAAACCAAGTAGTTCAAAGGTTCGGGGACTAAGTTATGGAATGGGAAGGTGTTGGGCACCCATCCATCCCTTTCAGTCTCTCATGAGTAAATATTAATCTTTTTCTTTTAAATTTCGTGATGTGTGTGCGCATGTGTATAATATAGGTGAAGAATGGAATCACTCAACTCGCACAATGGAAAAGGACTGAATGAATTCATCCTTAGGAATGTTCCCAGAAATAATAATTCAAAATATAATATGAGTGTTTATCGAATCACAAGTCGCTATGGAAGAGCGAATGTGTGTATCGGACGAAACAGAAGCATGTAAGAATATGAGATTCATAATATATATATATATATATATATATATATATATATAAGAGAAACATATAAACCTACATAAGGAGGACTCAAATCTAGGAATTGGTTTAAGACGCCTACGTAGCCCAAGAGGCATCAAAGTTCACGTAGTTCGATGATTGCATAGAGTGGAGTTTAATAAATAGATCCGAACAAGGGATTTCTCTTATGTGTGTGTAGAGAAATGTGCTTTTAAGAGTGAGAGTGTGAAATGAAAATCCCTCTTTTAGAATTTATGGATAAACCCTATTCTTCTTCTTTTTATTTTTTTAAAGAAAATAGATTATGTGCAAACACTACTAATATAAAGTTGAGATTAATGGATGCGATGTAATGAGAAAAAAATACTAAAATAGAAATAAGATGATTAATAAGAACATGGAAGAAAGGGATGGAGAATTGGACCTCCTCATAAGTGCTTGATGTTGACCATGAGATGTAGCTATGATGATCTTGCAATGGTATGAAAGTGGTATAGAGAGGCGGGGTAATTACTAAGTGAGGTAAGAAAGTGATGGAAGGGAATGTGGAAAATTGGATTTTTTAGGAAAAGGAATAACTTTGAATTCGAGAGAATGTTCTCTAACTTTTTGAGAGGGGTGTTGGGGTATTGAAGGGGTATTGGGATGTTCTGAGTGTTTCTTTTAAGATAAGATCATTGCTTATATTAATAGGGCCAAATGGAGTGCCGATCGGCATAGTCCTAAACCTGCCTATCGATATAGCACCTTAGGCACGCAGGATCCCCGGGGTGCCTATATGTAGTCCGAAACAGTTTTTTTGAAAAATTGGGCATAAGTTTGAATCAGGCGTGTGGTGGACTATTGAAAAAGGAATTCATAGCCCCTTAAGAATCCATTAAGACACTCCCGAGTCCGGGAGTTTACCTAAGTTAAATGGGGCTCAAAAGCGCTCGATGGTCTATAAACGAGAGGTTTTCAGAGGAAAACGGATCGTTCATCTGAATCGTAAGGATGATTTGCGCACGAGGTAGATTATTGGAAAGGGAATTCAGTAACGTTAGAGATTTCATTAAGCTTCATTAGGTTCGAAGGGTTGACAAAGGCCAAATGGGGTTTGAAAGCTCTCGATGACCCTTTGGCATAAAATAAGTCATTTGTTCAAACTATAAGCGTAATTCAGGCATAGGATGGACCTTTGGAAAGGGTATCCAGAGCCCTTTGAATAGTCATTGATCTTTTCTCAAGATGGAGAGTTGGCCAGGGTCAAACTAGGCCCGGGAGCGCTGGTGGCTCTAGATTAGTTTTTGAGGTAAAATGGACCATTCATTCGGATCATAAGTTCGATTCTCACATGGGGGACCATTGGAAAAGGAATTCAGTGCCTTTAAGATTTTATTGAGATTTTTCTAAGGTAAGAAATATGACCAGTGTCAAACGGGTCCCGGGAGTACTTGATGGCCTCTAGATCGATACTCGGACTATAGCCTAGGGTTTTTGATGAACAAGTGAGTGCTGGGGACCTAAAGAGCTGCTTAGGGGGTTCCTAAGATGGGGTGTGTACAAAGAGCGTCTATGGTAAAGCTTGGAACAAGTGAAGGCCGTCGAATGACAGACACCATATCAACATTAGGAAAGAGGATTTTATGTTAATTTTGTGAACCTTGAGGATGAGGATGACCGCTTTAGAGGAACGTGGTTAATTCTACGGACCTAAGGAGTGTAGGGGTCTATCTAGCGGGGTCGATGTCAGTTGTGAGGACGTAATATTAGGATGACTAATTCAGCTGGTCGAGGTCAATTCTAAGGACCTAAATTTTTTACGACCAATTCTGTGGGTCGAGGTCAATTTCGAGGACCTAAATTTATGACGACCAATTTTGTGGGTCGAGGTCAAAATTGAGGACCTTGAGTTGTGACGACCAATTCTGCAGGTCGAGTCAATCCTGAGGACCTTGAGTTAGGGCCACTAATTTTGTGGGCTAAGGTTAATTTGAGGAGCTTGAGTTATGACGACTGATTCTGCACGTCGAGGTCAATTTTGAGGACCTATAGTTGTGATGCCCAAACTTGTGGGTCAAGGTCAATTTTGAGGACCTAAAGTTATGACGATCGATTCTACAAGCCAAGGTCAATTTTGAGGACCCTGAGGTTGTGACTATCACTTATGTGGGTAGAGGTCAACTCTGAGAATCTAAAGTTATGACGACCAAATATGCTGGTCGAGGTCAATTTTGAGAATCTAAAGTATTAGTTTGTAGGGGGATAGCTCCGTTGGGGGAAGGCATAAAGTATTTTGATGCAAGCACCTTTGGTTCTGCTAGGGAATGGGTTGACTTGAAATTCCATTGGGGGAATGTGTAAGTTTGTGATTAGTGCTGGGGAATTGAAGTAGACTTGAATGAGGGCCCATCGTTGGTTCCATTGGGGAATATGATAATAATGAGAGTGTAAGGGTAATTCTGCTGGATATTTTGAGAGTTGTAAATGGGTTTGGTGTTCCAAAATGATTGTCTTTGGAGAAAACAAGGTTCTATATTTTCAGGACAAAATTTGGGAGTGCCGATAGGCAGGTCTGGGGAGGTGCCAATCGGCATAGGTCATGGACTCCTGGGCTTCTTAAAAAAAGAAAAAGGAAACTCCCGATTGGAATGAGCACGAATTTGACGATCGGAAGGCCCCTTAGCCTTCTATAGAAAGGGGGAAACCTCTCTTTATTTTCCACACCTTCAAATGATTGAATCTCTTAATTTCTCTCACTAAGAGTCATCTATAAGTCCTTCATTTCTTCAAAATTCCAAGTGGATGGCACTTCAGGTGATGTTTATAACAAAGAGTGGTTGGTGGTTAATGATAAGGCCAATCTAGAGTGGCATTGTATGTTGCTCCTTACGCTGGGCAATGAGAATGCTTTTGACTCGTTCAAGCCAATTATTGATGAACGAATTTTTCTACGCGATCCTATGCACCATCGATCGGCAAGGGTGAAAAACGCTAGTGGTTATGTATGTATGGTGTCTTTTTGTTTTTCAATTCATTTTTCTCTTTTCTCTTTTTGTGATAATGAAGGGTTTTCTTTTGGTTTCTTGCTAATTGATATAGATCCTTCAAGAACTAAGTCTCGGGGGATGACTAGGTTGAAGGAAGTTTAGGATAAGTTCCATGGGGCTGTACGCTGGATGGTATCATTTTTTGAGTTTGTCCCATTAGTAGAGGCATTGAATGAAACACCGATTTCCACTATAGTGCCGTGTACTCTTGGGGAGAGATGGTGAGACACTACCTACACATTCCATTTGGGATTCAGGGAGAGCTACTGGTGGGGTTAAATTGTGAGGGGTTGCAGGTTTTAGTGGATCGCACTTTAAGCGTTACGCCGGAGGTGGTGCAGGTGAATTTGGGGAGACGTGGGTTGAATCGTGTCGGGGGATTCTATTCAAAATTTTTATTTGAGGGAGACACTATTTAGGACAAGAGTGGATAACCGGACAACCGATTTATTTATTTTGCTTTTGCTTGGGGGTTCTTGGGGGCGAGCGGTGGTGACGTCGTCTATCTTTGTTTTTTGTTTTATCTGTGGAATATTAATGACGTACCTATGTACGTCTGGGGGAGCTTTACTTTAGCATCCCTTTACGCTTCTCTGGATGCATTCAACCAGTGCTTTCGACAGACTTTTATAGGTTCTGGAGGTAATTTTAAGTTTATTTCTTTTTTCATTATTTTCGTGTAGTCCTTTTTTATTCTCTTTATCGATTGCTGTCTTATTATAGATGTGGTTTTACGAGGTGATTGGGAACAATATCCTTGAAGGATGTGCGGGGGATCTTAAATGACTTGACAAGCGATCAGGTTAACTTTCACCCATTCTATGTTCTTCTTATCATCTTTATTACTTGAGTAGATACTAATTCTTTTCTAGGGATGCATGTGACCTTCTACCCCCAGTGGGTGTCTTCCCGGGACACAAGTGTTACTGGAATTCATGCGAAGATGGAATGCTTGATATCAAACGAGTTCGTGTACGTCTAGTACTTGGGAGAGAGGGTGGTGGGGCCGATAGTGGATAAGGAGGTGTTGGCTCCATCGTTGGTTCTCCCTATGTATATGAGGTGGGTGAGGGACATGTCTGATTATGCCAGGGCGACAACAATGATAGGCGAGCCCTACATGCATTACACGAATACGATGGTGGGTTATAATTATTTGGACTTCGTGACCAGTTTGTTGATTCCCTTATGTATCTAGGAAGTGGAGAATATGCCTCCATCCCCCACTGCTTCAGGGAGGGGTACCATTATACCGGCGGGATAGGCCCACAGCACGTTAGGTGTAATGGCGAGGGAGACTCCGTTGATTCAGGGCACTCCCCCTTTATATAATTTTTGATTGAGTAGCTGAAAACGCGGAAGCCCCCTAAAATTTTAAAATACTTTATAATTTTATGGTTCAATTTAAATTACCAATTAAAAATTAACTTTTGAATTTAAAACACACAAACTCAAAATTTTAATTTTTTTGAAATTAAAATTAAATTAGACAAAATTTTAATTTTCTCAAAATTAGAATTACTCTTAAAACAAGTTTTTGAATTTTTACTTTTAGCCCAAATTTAATTTAATCCTAGTCCTAAAATTTGCCTAACAAGGTTAATTCATTTTTCTATTTAGGCCAAACAAAATTTTATCAAATTACACTTAGTCGACTTGAATTAAATTAACCTAAGTTTCACCCATACTAATTTTTAGCACCAAATAACACTAGTGTGAGATTTAAACCAATTTTATCTTGAATTATCCTAAGCATGCATTATAAGTGAGTTTTGCAGGATAAAAATAAATAAATCACACTACGTGCCGATGTACGAGGAAAACCCAAATGGGAAAAACCTCGGACGACCCTTGCCTAAATTCCACTAAGTATGGTTTCATAGTTACAAGACATATGACTTACTTCCTCGACTTGACTTCGTCCAAGCCTTGACGCCTCTTCTTGTAAATACCTCCGCCCAGTCGACAACCATGAACTCCTCCATGGTCTCGAAATCCACCGATGAGGCTTTTGGTCACCGTCAACCCGCACCCGAAGCCTTTCTTCAACTGGGAACGCCGCAGCAAATAAATCTTCTTCTTTATGGGATATAGAAGCAAACCCAAACAAACTCTTTAAATGGCAGTGTAGAACCCTGTGCCAAACAACTCTCCAAGCACAATGTATATATATGAAAGCTTGGAATTAAACTAAGATATGGGTGTATATGTTTTCAAGAATTAATCATTTTGGAATCAAACACAAAAAGGAACTTTTTCTCTTAAGTATGTTTCTCTCTTTCTCTCTTGGAGGGAATGAAAAGTTCTGTTCAAAAATGTGTTTCCCGCACTTAATTATTGCAGAAAAAAGTAGTGGGAAAAAGTGGGAAAGTTGAAAGTTTTATTAAAAAAACTGTCAGAAAACTGCCCAGGTCGTTCGAACGACTTTAATAACAATAAAACATGTTTTAAAAGGCAAAGTCGTTGGCAAACTCGTTCGAATTCTCGTTCGAACGACACTTCGAACGAAAATTCAGAAATTTTAAAATTTTCATTTTAAGTCCAAAACTTTTATACAAAGTTCTAAAAATAATTTCTAAAAATAAAAAGTCATTTTAGTAAAAAATAATACCTATAAAACTATTCCAAGTATCCTATATATATATTAAAGTGCATTAATACCTTTTGAAGACTATGGAAGCCAATTGTTGTTGACGTAGAAATGAGGCATTAAACTCGACAATAATGAAGCTTTAAATTCTGGGCCACTACGACTCCAACACAAACTGGTCATAGGCTTGGATGGATACAACTTGACACTCTATCCTATGACTCAAATCATTTTGTCCGGAATCAAGCCAATATTATAAATTGACTTGATTGGAAATTTTTCCTTACAAATCTCCCCCTTTGGCTATTCCGTGACAAAACCAAACCAAAAATCCTAAAGGTACGTCAAGATCGTATAGACACAACATCGCACCCAAAAAATAAAAAATACAGACACTATTGACACGACCGAAGGATATGCTTTGCCGCTTTAAATAAATTTCGCTAACATAATAAATAAATTCCTGCACACTTAAGCAAACCATTAAACGCATAGGGAATATCAAGAGATTAAATGCAATTTAAATAAATATTCCCCCTAAATAAATTCTCCCCCTTTTATCTAACATTGACCTACTTAAAAGGTGACGTCTCCCCCTAAGTTATATCTCCTAAGCTAAAGGTTTAGATACCGTTTCTCCCCCTTGTTGGAAATAGACAAAGGAACATTACTTATTTCTCCCCAAATTAAAGTATATGCTATTTCTCCCCCTAAACACTACACACGAGATATAAAATATGGGAAAACAAGAAAAACATGATGGTGCATAACTTGATAAGAACATTAAAGCATATGGGTAACAATTATGCGCAACTAATCCATACTCAAGATTAAAGGATATCAACAACGATGCGATGACAAAAAAAATGATACAAACTAAAATGTATTCAACATAAGCATGAGATATCAACCAAAATTCGCAAAATTCGTAACAAGATAGATACCAATTATGAATTAAAAGCATACATGGACTAGCGAGCATGAAAAGACTCAAAACGAACAAAAATACCAAATATATATAATGAATATCACTAACGCACTCACACATATACATAGGTAAAAACACCACACATGACACAAAATACATTAAGCTTTTCACACTCGTATGGCGAAAATGTGTCCAAATACATGTGGTAAACGGAAGTATAGGGGTGTGAACTAGTAACAATTAAATTTTGACCCAATCACTTAAAACATGTTCACGGAGTTCTCATTTGATTGCAAAACTTTATCACATTTATATATAGCCTTATGTGACAGTATAAATTGAACTCAATGAACAAACTTACACAATGCACACAAGCCTATAATTTCAATGATTCTACAAACCAATAGAGCCATGACAACAAAAAGCTTAACTAGGATACAGAGTCATTGTGCAAACTCGTTAATACATCCAACCAAACTCCTAATAGTTTTTCCTTTTCTTTTGAACATATTAACTAAACTATATTTGGACTTAGCAGATATTCTTTTTAATGCAACATTTTTTAAGGCCTAATATTCAATGGTGGATTTTCACGCAAAGTAATTTTGTCTTTCGCAGCCCGATTCCATTGATAAACTACTACGCCGGATAAACATATTTTTTTTATTTTTTTAAATTCGAGAAACGGTTATTATAAAACCCCATAATTTTGAGGATTTAATATTTAATTTTTTGGGAGATATAAAAATATCTAAATTGGATAAACTTAAATTTATGAGATTTTAATTAAAGAAACCTAAATTTATAATTTGGAGAATTTATTTGAGTGAGAAGAATTATTTATATTTGGCGACTTTAAGTTTAATTGTTCGAAATTTTGTGTGTCGCATTTTGAGGTCAAAATTTGAGAATGTTATAAAGTATTTCGGATGACAATTCTGAGTGTGCGGTTGAGTCCAGATGGGTCGAGATAGTCAGAAAAGAGTACCCGGGGATAGTAATCGGGTCTCGGGGTATTTTTGGGTGTAACCGGGTCCACTCGGGGTGATTTGTGCCATTTTTATTAGGCCCATATGGATAAAGACGGGATTAGGGGTTTTAAACCTAATGGAGGGAGTGTTGAACGGCAGTTAACACAATTATGAACTTAGGGCTTTGAGAGAGAAACATAGGAAGCAAATCAAGAACAATTTGGGGACTTTTTGGAGACATATCGAGGGACAAATTTGGTGTTCGTCATCAAACCAGTCTCTACACCAACGGATCAGACTCTAGGAACAATAAGAGGCAAGTGGTTAACTGTTGTGATTCTTAAAATAAGTAATAACCAATTCATATTATGGTGGGTGTATATGCAAATGAGTTTTTCTGAATTAGAGTAATAAATAGATTTAATTACTCAATGGATGTTAAGTTATGAATTGGGACTGTTGAGATTGAATTGTAGGGTCAATTGCAGTATGTATTAGCGATTAATTTGACTGATAATGATGAGGTCAAATTCAGTAAAAATGAGACCCGGGTGAAAAACCCAAATCGGATATACTTAGAGTTATATATAAATTTGATGATAAACTAAGGTCTCTAGGATGTTTAGACCATTTGTCTTATGTGGAGGTAATGTTAGTTGTGATTGGGTAAGGGTTGGAATGAAAAGAAAACCTTGGGGTTCATTAATGGCGAAATAGAGGGTCGGAGAAGGAGCAGACCTGTTCGATCGATCGATCGATGGAAGGAATCGATCGCTCGATGGTCCCAGATTTTTGGCAGGTTCGCCAGTTTTATATATAAAGGGAAATTAATTTAAGATTTTCCCCCTACTTTTTATTTAGTGATAAATGTATATGTGGCACATATTCCTTAGCAATTACAAGGGGATGTAATTGGGTTTATGAGGGTGATAATTGTAGGTCACAAGATGAATAAATTTTGGAAAATAATTCATAGGTATTTGTTTTGGATCGAGGGAAAATGTTCGGGTATTGTAGTTGAGTGGCACTACATTATTAAAGGAATTGAGGTGTAATTAATTAATTAATTAATTATGAGGCAAAATATAGAATCGGGTATTAACGATGGTACGGTCCAAGGGAGCGAGTCCGGGTATATTGGTTGAGCGACACCAAGTATTAAAATAATTGATGTGTAAATTAATTAAATTAGAATTGGACTGTAGACTCGGGGAGGTAATAAATTAATTAAGGAGAAAATTAATTAATTTGAGTCGAACCATAGACTCGGGAATATACAGGCTAGTGTTATGGGTTTTAGTTACGGTAAAGCTGGAATTTATATTAGATATATACAGTGTGGTGATAGTTTATATATATATATATGTACATTGTGTGTGCTATTAAATATCAGTGACTAGATATTTATTTAAGTTATATACTCTAGTGCTATCAATGGAGGTTGTGCAATGTGGGTGAACCCCCTAGCTTGAGGAGTAGGGTGAGTATATCCCCAGGTCACAGCGTCCGGTATATAGGTGAGGGGTTTATCTCACTTTCAGGGAAGAAATATGACCGCCTCCACTACGTTGATATTTTGGGCCAGGTTAGTGAGCGATTCTAACTTGGGTAACTAGGTTATGTGAGCACACCTAGTGAGATAGCACTTTAGAGGAAATCATCCGGCGAGGGTATACTCGGAGGGATGGATATACATATGATATATGTGTGGATGTAAATCTTATATGCAGGTAATAATACAGTGTGTGATGTATTTACTTTATATAACTTGTATCACGGTTATATGATATTATTTAAAAGGAATTAATTAGTTAATTGGCGAGATAACTTATAACCCACTAATAATAATACTCGGTTTAGAGTAGAATGGCAAGGGGAGGTTATACCAGGACTAGTTAGACGGGGTAATACAACTAGGTAGGGTTAAGGAAGCCGTTAGGTGTGCACAATAGTGGAGGGGTGAGTATGTCCTCAAGAGAGTGCGACACTAACTTAAATATGAAGCGCATTCATGCATTTTAAATTACTGCGGTAAATTCACTTGCTAAATATTTTCAAAATGTTTTGGGTTCTAAGCCTTGCTATAAAATTATTTTCAAAACCTTTTAGGTGTCCGGCCATAGGAACGCTAGGATTGATATTCTATTCCTGGGACACGTAGCTACGGACCATGTGGATGGTAGCATGAGCTTGGATTAGGCACATCGTTCATTCCTTCCTAGAGTAGGAATCATCAATCAGTTTCAGTTTTACTTCGGGCTTGTCCCCCAGACTTTTCAGTACAATTTTCAGATTTATTTATTTAGGTGTTGGATGTTTGTATTGGACTAGTTACTCTTGTGGCCGATGGTTTATTCAGCATGTAGTTTAATTAATTATTCTATTGATTTAATTCAGTCGTGGTGTATGACTCATATTATCTTTCCGCATGTTATTTGTTCTTTAATTAAAAAGATAAAATTTGACACCGACATTTTTTTTGGAATACTAGGTGGTTAGTAAGTTTTAAAAAGGTTTTCGACAGTGATGCTAAGAATGAACCAACTAGGATTCCTATTTTAATTTGGTATAGGACTGATCACCCGGTATTTTACTAGGCGGGGTGTCACATATGGTATCAGAGCATCAGGTTCTAGTGTCCTTAGGATCTGTGCTGATTTTCACGTTTCACCTTAGCGTCCTTTGATGTAGAGCCCTATCATATTATTGTTGTATTCTTATACGTATGCGCATTTACGTTCTTCTGCCAATTTCTTTATATTTGATGGTGAAATCATACGATTTGATTCTCATTTCGGATGCTGCTCAAGAGAGAGAGAGCATATAGGGCTGCAGGGGGAGATGAGACTAGGGAGGCTCAATAGGAGCCAGAGTTACCGCAACAACTTCCAGAGATGATTTCGGCTTCACAGGTAACTGAATTAGTCACGCAAGCAGTTGAAGCGATGATCATAACAATAAAAAAGTACTTTCAACGAGGTCAGCCACAGGCGTTAGTGGTACCGGATGTTCAGGCCCTCCCGGAGCCATCAGAATGGCAACAATAACGAGAAGTCTTTCAAAAAGGCCATCCACCAGAGTTTCGAGGGGGCTCAGATGTGGTGCTAGCGTGTCAGTGGAAGATAGATATTCAGCATCATCTATGCATGGTAGATTTCAATGAGGTGCATAAGAAAATGCTAGACACTTTTAGGTTAGTAAGAGCATCGCTACAGTGGTGGGAGTCGATCACCACAGTTGAGGAAAGGGATACATAACTATTGTAGAGTTTTGGGTTCGGTTTGATCACCAGTATTTCCCGCCAGCAGTCGAGGCTAAAATGAGGCGAAAATTCATTGAGGTGACTCAGGGGGACCGTTCAGTTACCAATTATGAGGAAGAATTCACTCGTTTGGAAAATTTTGTACCAGATAAGGTACACAATGAAGAAAGAAAGAAGTCGATGTTCATTGGTGGGTTAGTCTGGAGGATCAGGCAACATTTGATTGGTAATCCCGCTTTAGTAGCTTATACCAACGTCGTTAATACAACACTCATGCACTGCCAGGAATATCGCTTCCACGTAAAAAGAAGCAGGAGGGGAGTGGAACCCAGCCAGTCGGTTAAAGTGGGAGGGGACAGTACCAGTGGGGTATCCCAGCAGCAGACAGGGGGACATCAGGGGCAAGATTTCTGGCAGGGGAATCAGGCCAAGCAATTTAGATCTGGAGGCTATCGATAGGATGGCCAGGACTTCTAATAAGGACAGTAAGGAAGGGATCAGTGGCAGGGTGAATTTATTAGGAGGTGTTTCGTTTATGGGGAAGAGGGACACGTGAAAATAAATTGTCTTAAGCGAGGCAATGGTCAACTACAGGATGAGGTCCTGGATGTACACTCACTACAACAAGAGTCATGGGTGCGTTCGGGCCGGGGGAAGCTGCTCAAGAACTCGAAGATCAGCCATTGCAGCTAGAGTATGGAGGTAATTATCTTTTTATCCTGTGGTATTGGGGTATGTTTTGAGTGAGGGTGAGGGTGTCACAATATAAGAATTATTTTCACAAGAGTTTGCGGATAAATCAAATTTAGTGGGTGCGCTGGCTATAGCAGCCATATTACATAGATATATATATTTCTGTGGGGTAGATGATTTCTTTGGTGTTAACCACGAGAGAGTGGTGGTGTACACAGAGAGAAGGTTTGAATTATGCGAGGGGTTACTAATTTCGAGAATTATGGGAGTAGGGTAGATGATTTTTTCAAATATCGGCTTGATAGCGATGGATTTGAACCATTGTGAATAGTGAGGATAAGTTTTGGTGTTCGCGACACCAGGGTATGAATGATTTTTACTAAGCATCACCTGAGAGGGCTTCTAGCCTATATATATATATGTATATATGTTGTATTGTGTGGTGTGATAGACACATAGTGAGGTCTTGTGTTCTCACAGTTTATCCTGGTAAGTAGGGGTGTCTACTGTAGTGAACCAGGGTGGTTAGATTTATTTTTGAGCAAGGAGAGATAGCTCGGGATTTATTTTGCGCAAGAACTAGTGATAGTAAGGGCACAGTATTTGATGTTGTCTTTTGTAGCATAAGAGTAGGACTGTATGCTTTTGTGTTAAGAGACAAGTATTTGGGAGTACGTACTATGGACTGAGGGTCTAACAGTTCTCAACGACCGACAATGTTATGTAGTAGTGTATCGGGGGGTTCCTTATTTGAATTTTTCTTGTGAGACGTCCTACGCATGAAACTTAGCGCAATGTTGGAATGGGGAGATGTTTGGTCGTTAGTACATGGGTTGGGTACCTCGGATATTATTAACATATGTGATATGACTACGGGTTGGAAGTTATATTGCGGGTTTCGGCTAGCATAGTCGGGTAACTTTCGTGCGGTTAAGCACGGGGACAGGGTGTATGGGCACCCTGGTTAAATTAGGGCAACTCTTGTGCATTAAAGCATGGGTAAGGGTGTATGGGCGCCCTGATAAATTAAAATACATAATCTCGTAACTCATAGTTAGAAGCGGGAGAGATAAATGTAGCGAGCTTAGAGGCACATGACTAGGGAGTGATATTCGAGACTTGGAGCACTAGGCATTTCTTAATTTCGAGGACGAAATTCCTTTGTAAGGGGTGGTGGGAGTATGTAACACCCCGTAATTTTGAGGATTTAATATTTAATTTTTTTTGGGAGATATCAAAATATTTAAATTGGAGAAGCTTAAATTTATGAGATTTAAATTGGAGAAAATTAAATTTATAATTTGGAGAATTTATTTGAGTGGGAAGAATTATTTATATTTGGCGACTATAAGTTTAAATGTTCGAAATTTCGTGTGTCGCATTTTGAGGTCAAAATATGAGAATGCTATAAAGTATTTCGGATGAAAATTATGAGTGAGTGGTTGAGTCTGGATGGGTCGAGATAGTCAGAAAAGAGTACCCGAGGGTAGTAATCGGGTCTCGGGGCATTTTTGGGCCTAGCTGGGCCCATACGGGGTGATTTGGGCAATTTTAATTAGGCCCATGTGGCTAAAAATGGGATTAGGGGTTTTAAACCTAATTGAGGGAGTGTTGAATGGTAGTTAACACAATTATGAACTTAGGGCTTTGAAAGAGAAACAGAGGAAGCAAATCAAGAACAATTTGGGGACTTTTTGGAGACATATCGAGGGACAAATTTAGTGTTCGTCATCAAACCAGTCTCTACACCAACGGATCAAACTCTAGGAACAATAAGAGGCAAGTGGTTAACTGTTGTGATTCTTAAAATAAGTAATAACCAATTCATATTATGGTAGGTGTATATGAAAATTCATTATGGGTGTGTAACCATATTGAAAATGGGTTTTTTCTGAATTAGAGTAATGTATAGATTTAATTACTCAATGGATGTTAAGTTATGAATTGGGACTGTTGAGATTGAATTGTAGTGTGAATTTCAGTATGTATTAGCGATTAATTTGACTGAGAATGATGACGTCGAATTCGGTAAAAATGAGACACAGGTGAAAAATCCAAGTCGGATATCCTTAGAGTTATATATAAATTTGATGATAAATTAAGGTCTGTAGGATGTTTAGACTCTTTTTCTTATGTGGGGGTAATGTTAATTGTGATTGGGTAAGGGTTGGAATGAAAAGAAAAGCTTGAGGGTTCACTAATGGAAAAACAGAGGGTTGGAGAAGGTGCAGACCTGTTCGATCGATCGATCGATGGAAGGGATCGATCGATCGATGGTCCCAGATTTTTGGCAAGTTCGCCAGTTTTAGATATAAAGGGAAATTAATTTAAGATTTTCCCCCTACTTTTTATTTAGTGATAAATGCATACGTGGCACATATTCCTTAGCAATTACAACAGGATATAATTGGGTTTAGGAGGGTGATAATTGTATGTCACGAGATGAATAACATTTGGGAAATAATTCGTAGGTATTGGTTTTGGACCGAGGGAAAATGTTCGGGTATTGTAGTTGAGTGGAACTACATTATTAAAAGAATTGAGGTGTAATTAATTAATTATGGGGCGAAATATTGAATCTGGTATCAACGATGGTACGGGCCAAGGGAGCGAGTCCGGGTGTATTGGTTGAGCGACACCAAGTATTAAAATAATTGATGTGTAAATTAATCAAATTAGAGTCGGACTGTAGACTTGGGGAGGTAATAAATTAATTAAGGAGAAAATTAATTAATTTGAGTCGGACCATAGACTCGGGAATATACGGGCTAGTGTTACGGGTTTTATTACACCATAAAGCTGGGATTTATATTATATATATACGGTGTGGTGATAGTTTATATATATATGTACATTGTGTGTGCTATTAAATATCAGTGACTAGATATTTATTTAAGTTATATACTCTAGTTCTATCAAGGGAGATTGCGCGATGTGGGTGGATCCCCTAGCTTGAGGAGTAGGGTGAGTATATCCCCAGGTCATAGCGTCCGGTATATGGGTGAGGGGTTTATCTCACTTTCAGGAAAGGAATATGATCGCCTCCACTACGTTGATATTTTGGGCCAGGTTGGTGAGCGATTCCAACTTGGGTAACTAGGGTAAGTGAGCACACCTAGTGAGATAGCACTTTAGAGGAAATCATCCGACGAGGGTATACTTGGAGGGATGAATATACATATGATATATGTGTGGATGTTCTTAGTAAAGGTACGTATATAATGGTAGTAAATATTATATGCGGGTAATAATACAGTGTGTTATGTGTGTACTTTATATAACTTGTATCACGGTTATATGATATTATTTAAAAGGAATTAATTAAGTTAATTGGTTAGATATCTTATAACCCATTAATAATAATACTCGGTTTAGAGTAGAAGGGCAAGGGGAGGTCATACCAGGACTAGTTAGACGGGGTAGTACAACTAGATAGGGTTAAGGAAGCCGTTAGGTGTGCACAATAGCGGATGGGGTGAGTATGTACTCAAGAGAGAGCGACACTAACTTAAATATGAAGCGCATTCATGCATTTTAAATTACTGCAGTTAATTCACTTGCTAAATATTTTCAAAATATTTTGGGTTCTCGCCCTTGCTATAAAATTATTTTCAAAACCTTTTAGGTGTCCATCCACAGGGATGCCGGACTTGATATTCTATTCGAGGAACACGTATCTGCGGCTCATGTGGATGCTAGCATGAGCTTGGATTTGATGCGTCGTTCATTCCTTCCTAGAATAGGGATCATCAATCAGTTTCAGTTTTACTGCGGGCTTGTCGCCCAGATTTCGCAGTACGGTTTTTAGATTTATTTATTCAGGTGTTGGATGTTTGTATTGGACTATTTACTCTGGTAGCCGATGGTTTATTCGGCATGTAGTTTAATTAATTATTTTGTTGATTTAATTCAGTCGTGGTGTAGGACTCGTATTATCTTTTCGCATCTTATGGGTTGTTTAATTAAAAAGATAAAATTTGGCACCTGCTTTTTTTTTTTGGAATACTAGGTGGTTAGTAAGTTTTAAAATGGTTTTCGACAGTGATGCTAAGAATGAACCAAATGGGATTCCTATTTTAATTTGGTATAGGATTGATCACCCGGTATTTTATTAGGCGGGGTGTCACAGTTATTACATACACAAATTCTCCATAGTCATAGCAAAATGTAGATGATTAAATTGATAGGAGAACATCTCATTTATCTCAAATATACATGTGATATTTAAATTTCAAATGAGCTCGTGCATGTGTGAATAGCGGCATATAAAAATAGAATCCATTAAGCAACACAAAATCCAACTACTCCATTCATGCATGACAAAGAACATTTTAAGGATTGGCAATCTTAACCAAAAGTTGTAGCCACATGGAAGCAGAAAGGAAAAGGATTCAAGTACAAGTATATGCCACATAAAATGTGTCAAACTAAAATACACACAATTTGTTTTAAGTTTTTCAAAAAAATTTCAACAAACAAAAATTCAACTACTCAAAAGAAAAACAACGAAAAAATCTTTTTGTATTTTTCTCAATAAGACACAAACAAATAAACAAAATACAAAAAATATACACACATCATAATTCTTGCATGTAATTGAGCATGGAGTATATACTAGAAAATGATAAACAAAACGTACAACTAGCAAAAGAATATATCATGATGCACATAAGCTAGAGTATGAAAATAAAACTAACACATTCAATCTTTTGATTTACCATGGGAGGTTTCACGCGATAGCAAATGAGAATAAAAAAATCCTATTTTGTAAGGTCGCCAAATCGGATTTTCTTACCCAAACTAGTAAAACTTTATGCTGCCGGGATTTGGTAACCGTGGTGACTTTACCCTTGGATTTCATAGGATCCCTTTTTAGATCAAAACAGAATTTCCTAAGATGACCTTTTCAACCACAATGTGATCAAGTAAAGACATGTCGAAAAGTAGTACTTAAGGATTGACCTCTAGAAGTTTTCCTAGATGATTCTTTCAAAATATTGGTTTTGTCTTTATTAGTGAAAGATTACAATAATCGACGCCTAAACCATAAGTGTCATTTTTGACTTGGACAATTCCTAATATTTTGTCTAATTTAGCAGACGTACATTCCAAATCAAATTTGACCTCACTAGAGTCTCAATTTTTCTTCTAATTATAAAATCTTAGACTCTTATAAAACGTTCCTCTCTTCAAACATAAGAATCTCCTTTTTCATTGACTCCATCAAACCTCTAAGGCTATCTCTCTTGCTTCCTACATATTCAAGCTTCTCTCGAAGAGCTCTCTCACGTGTCCTAAGATCTCCCACTAAGGCACTCTCAACAGCGACCTTGGCCCGCTCTCTTAAACTAGCTTCTAACCTCAAATTTGCTCTTTAAATTTAATAGATTCTTCATATAATTCTCTAAATGCAATTTGAAGTTCGCTCTCATCAACCTCTACATCACTTTCACTCCCTCTCTCTTCTCCACTCTCACTACCATCATCTTTTTGAGATTCACAAACAAAGACCTCGAAGGGGTCATGTAAATGTATATATTCACGAGAATATTAATTATCGGTGCTCACATGACTTGCCATGAAAGCAGTAAATTTGTGCTCAATAGGGGAATCGGGTCCCTCTTCATTTTCACTATCACTAAGGGTGGCATTGAACGAAATAGGTTGCTTACCCTCTCTCCTTAGTTTAGTGGGTCACTCTCTCGCCTTATGGCCATAACCCTCACAACCATAGCACCTATTTGACTTGTCCCTATTTAGATTTTCATTATATGATTTGAGGATCTTTTCAGCTTTGTCATGCTTAGATTTTTCAAATTTCTTATAATCATTATTAAGCTTATCTTTATTAAATTTAAGAAATTTTCGAAACTTCCTAGCAAACATAACCATATCCTCCGAGTCACAATCACTCTCATCAACCACAACTTATTTTTCCTCCTTTCGGGCTTTCAAAGTAATGCCCTTATCTATCTTCTTTTCATTTTTGGAGGGAAACATATCGAGTTCATAGGTTTGTAAATCACCTACTAACTCCTCAAGTTTGGTAGAGTACAAGGTGGGTACAGAATTTAAAACTGTCACTTTAGGGATAAATCTATTGGGTAGGGACCTTAAAATTTTCTTTACTTCATGGTCGTCGGGTATTTTCTCTCCCAAATTAAATGATGAATTAACTATATAGGAAAGTGTAGCATAAAATTCATTAAAGGTTTCATTTTCTAGCATTTTGATCGTCTCAAATTGAGTGGTGAGGTTTTGGAGTTTTGAAGCCTTAACGACACTAGTTCCTTCGTGAGTGAGTTGTAATATATACCAAGCTTCCTTAGCGGTTTCAGAAGTCATGATATGACGAAATTCATCTAGTGTAACTGCACTAAACAAGGCATTAAATCCTCGGGAATTAAAATTGGATAGTTTTAGTTCGTTCTCACTCCAACGCTCAACGGGTTTGGGGACACACTCATTTTCTACCAAACATATAGGTGGGGACCACCCAATAACGACAGACAACAAAACCCTCTCGTCTATGGACTTAAGTGCCGATTTCATACGCGCTTTCCAATATGCATAATTGGAACCTTCGAAAACAGGAAATTTTGAAAATGGAGAAAATTCCATTTTAACTAAAAAAAATTCTAAAAGGACCTTAACGCAATAAATTACCGCTCCGACTTTGATACCACTTGAAAACGTGAAAGGCCCCTAAAATTTTAAAATAATTTATAATATGATGGTTCAATTTAAATTCCCAATTAAAAATTAACTTTTGAATTTAAAACACACAAACTCTAAATTTTAATTTCTTTTGAAACTAAAATTAACTGGACAAAATTTTAATTTTCTCAAAATTAGAATTACGCTTAAAACAAGTTTTTGAATTTTTAATTTTAGCCCAAATTTAATTTAATCCAAGTCCTATATTTGCCTAATAAGATTAATTCATTTTTCTATTTAGGCTAAACCAAATTTTATCAAATTACACTTAGTCGACTTGAATTAAATTAACCTAAGTTTCACCCAAAGTAATTTTTAGCACCAAATAACACTAGTGTGAGATTGAAACCAATTTTATCTTGAATTATCTCAAGCATGCGTTCTAGGTGATTTTTGCAAGATAAAAAATAAAATCAATCACACTACACGCCGATGTACGAGGAAAACCCACATGGGAAAAACCTCGGATGACCCTTGCCTAAAGTCCACAAAGTATGGTTTTATAGTTACAACACAGATGACTCACTTCTCCAATTTGACTCCATCCAAGCCTTGACTTGTCTTCTTGTAAATACCTCCGCCTAGTCGACAACCATGAACTCATCCACAGTCTCGGAATCCATCGATAAGGCTTTTGGTCACCGTCAACGTGCACCCGAAGCCGTTCTTCAAGTGAGAACGTTGCAATAAACAAATCTTCTTATTTATGGGATATAGAAGCAAATCCAAACAAACTCTATAAATGGTAGAGTAGAACCTTGTGTCAAACAACTCTCCAAGCACAATGTAAAGCTTGGAATTAAACTAAGATATGGGTGCATGTGTTTTCAAGAATTAAGCATTTTGGAATCAAACACAAAAAGGAACTTTTTCTCTCAAGTATGTTTATCTCTGGGAGGGAATGAAAAGTTCTATTCAAAAATGTGTTTCCCACACTTAGTTATTCCAGTAAAAAATAGTGGGAAAACAAGTGGGCAAGTGGGAAGTTTTATTAAAAAAAAATATCAAAAAACTGCCGAGGTGGTTCGAACGACCTCGTTCGAACGACTTTACTACTATAAAACAGGGACTAAAAGGCAAAGTCGTTGGCAAAATCGTTCGAATTCTCGTTCGAACGACACTTCGAACGAAATTTCAAAAATTTCAAAATTTTCATTTTAAGTCCAAAACTTTTATATAAAGTTCTAAAAATAATTTCTGAAATTAAAAAGTCATTTTAGTAAAAAATAACACCCATAAAACTATTCCAAGTCTCTTATATATATTAAAGTGCATTCATACCTTTTGGAGACTATGGAATCCAATTGTTGTTGACGTAGAAACGAGGAACTAAACTCGGCAATGATGAAGCTTTAAATTATGGGCTGGTACGACTTCAACCAAACTGATCATAGGCTTAAATGGATACCACTTGACACTCTATCCTATGACTCAAATCATTTTGTCCGAAATTAAGCCAATACTACAAATTGACTCGATTGAAAATTTGTCCTTATAGTAGTGGGGAGTCGTTGAGCGTGCCACACTGTCCTCACACGTTGGGGACTGGATTGACTGGTGTAACTGATGAGACTCTCATGACAAAGGTATACTTCTCTCTTTCTCTTTTCACGTTTCATTCTTCCTTGCTTTTTACTGATTGAATAATCTTTTATTATTTTCTATTTTCTTTGCGCTATGTGCGTGAAAGAGTTGGCTCTTGCGTTCAATTAAGAAATAATATAGTAAACACCTTTTAACCCAAATTAACCCTAAGCATGCAACTAGGTGAGAATGAAACAATATGAGATCATGCACAAGATATTCAACACACAAAGTTTAAGGAAAAATCCCCCACAGGGGCAAAACCATTTGTATATCACTATAATTTATAAGAGAAACGGCTTACAATCGGATTACACTGAAATACAAGTTTTTGACTAAGAATTACCCTCAAGTATCGGATTCTGTAGTCGCGGCTGGAAGACTCCCTTTCCAGTAGGGTTGGCGGCTGGAACTATCCCTGTCCAGTAGGGCAGCAATGAAGAGGAAGAAGCGGTCCACTTCACAAAGGTTGAACAACAGCAATGGTGTTCTTGGGTTACCAAATTTGATTCACATAGATATGAAAGATGTGTGAATCTAAAAAACCTAGAATTATAGGACTCAATAGGTGAAGACTTTAGGGTTGATATGCTCTGAAAATCGTGGGAAAGTCTTATCGAAACCAACTACTGATCGTGGTTTAAATAAGGAGTTAAAACCCTAAAAAATCTGCTACACGATCTGGCAGAATTTATCCTCATCGGATCGGTCCGGTTACTTTAGGCGGATCGATCCGGTGACCTCGGATCGGTTCTTTTTCTGAAGACGGATCCATCCGGTTGGCATCGGATCGGTTCGGCATTTTGACTTCATCGGTTCGTTATAATAAATACCATTTTTAACCCAAATTAACCCTAAGCATGCAACTAGGTGTGATTGAAACAATATGAAATCATAAAATATATATTCAACACACAAAGTTTAAGGAAAAATCCCCCACAGGGGAAAAACCATTTGTATATCACTATAATTTGTAAAAGATGGTTTACAATCGGATTACAATGAGATACAGGTTGACTAAGAAGTACCCTCGGGTATCGGATTATGTAGTCGCGACTGGAAGAAACCCTTTCCAGTAGGGCTGCAATGAAGAGGAAGAAGCGGTTCACTTCACAAAGGGTTGAACAATATCAATGGTGTTCTAGGGTTACCAAAAGTGACTCACAAATGTATGGAATTTGTGTGAATCAAGGGTATAAATCAATGGACTCAAATACCATGAAGACTTAAGAGTTATGGAACTCAGAAAATCGTGTGTAAGTCTCTGTTAAAAACAACCTCTGATCGTGGATTAAATAAGGAACTCTTTGCCCTAGAAAATCTGGCCACGATCTGGCAGAGTTTATCCTCGTCGGATCGGTCCGGTGAACTCGGATCGGTTCTTTTTTTGAAACCGGATCCATCCGGTTGGCATCGGATCGGTTCGGCTTTTTTGCCTTCATCGGTTCGTTATGGATCCGGGGTGTACTGGTCTCAACTCAGCAGGCGGATCGGTCCGGTCCCTTTGGGCGGATCGGTCCAGATGAACCGGATCGTTTCTTTTATCTGGGCCGGATCGGTCCGGTCAAGTCTGATTCCCAAATTCATTCTTCTTTTGATCTTCGGATTTCGGATTTCATTGATGACGATGTGATCTTTTCAACCATCAATCTTGTAACGGCGTATGACATAACATATACATAAAGATGGACAAATTGTCCTTACAAATCTCCCCCTATGTCTATGCCGGAACAAACATAAAAAAAATCCGAATTATCAAGTATGAACAATGCCTATACAAATCTACCCTTCCATGAACCCAAAACTGAAAGCGGTATATATGACTAAGGCTGCATCATTTGTTCTTCAATTCTTCAGGAATCTTCACGCTTTTCTCATCAGGGTGTGCAACATGGGATTTATCAAGAGATGTACCGACACACATGAGACAAAGTAAATACCAAGTGACGTATCGAGTTTGTAATGAGATAACATAAGCATATATATCAATTTAAGATGATATTCTCAGAATTTCAAAACTCCCCCATAATCAGATAATTCATTCTCCCCCTTTTTATGATGTCCCCAAATAGACAAATGAGAGAAATAAATCAAGTAATCAAGTACCGGGGTGACACAAGGCATAAAATCACACCATGAATGAACATAAAACAACCACGTCGGTGATAGCGTAAAAGAATGGGTGTGATCAAAATTCGATAGGAAAATCAAAACATACAAACATGACATATGTGCACGATGAATATTGGATATTCCTAACGAATGAACTCAAATGCTTCCTTTGGTGTAAAAGATTGGAAATATAAGACATTGACTATATCAAATCTACAAATCGAAGCTCACAGTGATTTCTACACCAATAACGTCCAAAATGTTTTTCATGCTTTTTCAGGACTTTCAAGGAAGTGCAAACCCGTTTTTCAATCTCCAACCAAACTCCCTCAGATATTATTTTGAATAGAGGCATTCTAAATTCTCAAACTTTGGAGAATTGATGGTGAAAACTAAGTGGCCCATATTTGGCATGTATTGCTTTTTATTGCCTTATCAATTTTTTTCGGGCTCTTTTAACCTCTTAGGACCTCGGATATTACAATACCTCCATTTTTTAGGTCCTTTTTAACGGTGGCTTTTGCGCAAAGTATAAAGAATCAACTTTCGCAACCCCTCTCCGTTATGCAAATAATCACACAGTCTCACCAAAAC
This sequence comes from Sambucus nigra, assembly GCA_949130495.1. Lineage (NCBI taxonomy): Eukaryota > Viridiplantae > Streptophyta > Magnoliopsida > Dipsacales > Adoxaceae > Sambucus > Sambucus nigra. The sequence continues at coordinate 102,920,318 of OX422208.1, forward strand.
GGTTTTTACATGCAATCCAATCTTGTCAAGTTTTATCGCATATTGTACATTGTATAGACATAATTCAGATAGAAACACTCAAGCCAATATGTGATAGAGAAGTGCAATAATCAAATAAAGCCGTGCATGTGTGCAATAAAGGATATAGGAGTCAAGCATGTAGGAAATATCACTAATTACATCTCAAGGACTCCAATCAATGTTAAGCACATGGATGACATGATGTAGCCTCTCAAATCTCTATAACACAGTCACATGGATAAATGGAATGAAGTTGTGACTTGGCTATCTTAAATGCTCATCCATAAAAAGCAAATCTCTTTTTAAATTTTTCAAAAAATTTATCAAAATAAAATCTTTTTGTGTTTTTCAAATTTTTTTTTTTTAAAAAAAAGAAAATCTTTTTGTAGTTTTCAAAGAATAATGAAAAGCAAAAATAAGTAAAACACACTAATAGTACAATCTAGCAATAGGCATCAGAAGATATGAAAATGACAATGCAACCTATGCTAGACATGGACCAACCCCTCAGTCAACTGTACAAATCCCCAAAGACTTCCTGAGACTCTCAAATCTAAGGGCATCTAAAGGTTTCGTGAAAATATCGGCTAACTGACGGTCCGTGGGAACAAAACTCAGGGATACGACTTTCTCTTCAACTAACTGACGTATCCTGATGTGTTTTGTGCGCGAATGCTGAACTGGATTGTGGGATATGTGTATCGCGCTCGTGTTATCACAGGAAATGGTCATGGTGTCCTGTGATATCCCATAATCCTCCAGCATTTGCTTCATCCACAAGAGTTGTGTTCAATAACTCCCGGCGGCTATGTACTCAGCCTCCGCAGTGGACAAAGAGATGGAATTTTTCTTCTTGCTCAGCCAGGAGACAAGAGAAGAACCAAAATAGAAACACCCACCAGAAGTGCTCCTACATCCATCTACATCCCCAGCCCAATCGGCATCCGAATAGGCGGACAGACGGTCATCGGTATCAAAGGAGTACCAAATCCCGTAAGAGAGAGTCCCACTCACCTATTTAATAATACGTTTTAGAGTAAGTAAATGTGACTCTTTTGGGGATGCCTGATATCGCGCACAGACTCCAACACTAAAGGCTATGTCGGGACAACTGGCAGTCAAGTAGAGAAGACTACCTATCATACTCAGATACAAGGTTTGCTCTACGTCCTTGCCTGTAGTGTCCTTACTAAGCTTGGTAGTGGTACTCATAGGTGTAAGTGCATGCTTAGCGGAGTCTAAACCAAATTTCTTCACTAGGTCTCTAGCATACTTGGATTGGGAGATGAACATCCCATCCTCTAGCTGACGAACCTGGAGACCAAGGAAGAATGTAAGCTCACCAACCATGCTCATCTCAAACTCACTTTTCATCTCCTCCTCAAAGTGATGAGCATGCTGGGAGCATGTGGATCCAAAGACTATGTCGTCCACATAGACCTGGGCAACCAAAATAGCACCGTCATCTCTCCTGACGAACAACGTCATATCTACTCCCCCTCTCTGGAAGCCATGAGCTAAGAGATAGGAAGTAAGCCTCTCGTACCAAGCACGGGGTGCTTGCTTCAAACCATACAAGGCTTTCCTCAGATAGTAGACGTGCTCAGGGTGATTAGGGTCTTCAAACCCTTTTGGTTGTTCCACATAAACCTCTTCCTGTAGAATGCCATTCAGAAAGGCACTCTTGACATCCATCTGATATACCTTGAAGTGCAGATGACATGCGATGGCGAGCAGAAGACGGACGGACTCAAGCCTCGCAACAGGAGAAAATGTCTCCCCAAAGTCTACGCTCTCTATCTGTGTGTAGCCTTGAGCGACTAACCTAGCCTTATTTCTGATTATGGTACCATTTTCATCCATTTTATTCTTGAAAATCCACCGGGTACCAATAAAATTAGTATTACTAGGTCGGGGGACAAGTTCCCAGACATTGTTCTTCTTAAACTGAAGCAACTCATCCTGCATAGCAGATATCCAGTGTTCATCTTTGAGTGCTTCTTTGTGGTTCTTGGGCTCGACTTTGGACGTGTAGCAATGATGACTAACAACGTTCTCTAGTTGAGCACGAGTCTTGACCCCTAGAGTGGGATCGCCAACAATAGCTGAAGGATCATGACTCTTGCGAACCCAAGTAGGTGTGTCCCCTAACACAGGAATAGGGTCCACAGAGTGTGGGAGAGGAACAGGTAAATCACTGTCAGAACAATCCTCATCCTCACACTGAAGGTTGGGATCAATAACCGTCGGAGGTTCGTCATCTTGCACAGTGACGTTTATTGATTCCATAACCTTAGAGCTCTTCAGGTTAAAAACCCGGTACGCTCTACTGTTCGATGAATATCCTAGCAATATTCCCTCATCGCTCCGGGAGTCAAACTTTCCTAATTGCTCTCTATCCCGTAGAATGTAGCATTTACTCCCCAAAACACTGAAATATGCCAAGTTGGGTTTCTTGCCAGTCCACAATTCATAAGGCGTCTTAAGTGTGTGTGGACGAAGATAAACCCTATTCACCGTGTGGCATGCATTAGACACTGCCTCTGCCCAAAATCTCCTAGAAACTTTACGACCTAGAAGCATAGATCTAGCCATCTCTTGGATCGTTCTATTCTTCCTCTCAACAATCCCATTTTGCTGAGGAGTTCTCACAGTAGAAAACTCATGTTTGATCCCAAGGCTATCACAGTACAAATCCACCTTTGCTTCCTTAAATTCAGTGCCGTTGTCACTACGTATTCTGTTAATAGTGACCCCGTGTTGATTTTGCAGGACACGGCACTTGGTCGTTAAAAATTCTACAGCATCAGATTTCTCTCTTAGAAAACCTACAATAGAGTATCTAGAGAAATCGTCTACCATCACGAGAATGTATCTCTTACCACCTAGACTCTCCGTGCGAGTAGGACCCATAAGATCCATGTGAATCAACTCAAGAGCACATGAGGTGGTAATGGAATTCAACTTCCTATGAGGGCTACGGATTTGTTTTCCCAACTGACAGGGTCCACAAATCATGGAAGTTGGCTTTCTAAGAGATGGTAAGCCACGTACTAGGTCCTTTTTGACTAAACGAGATAAGTCTCTAACGTTCATATGACCTAGACGTTGGTGCCACAGATCCATATGAGTGATCGTGGCGCTGTTGCAAACTAGTGAGGATGTGGGCTCAGTCCCATAGCAGTTATCCTCTGTCCTCACCCCTTGCACTAAAAGTTTACCGGCTTGATTATAGACCTTACAAGCTTCCCGGTCAAACTTTACTGCAAAGTCATCGTCGCACAGCTGGCTGATGCTAAGAAGGTTTGCTTTCAAACCTTTGACGTACAGCACGTTCTCTAGCTTTGGAAATCCTGGTAACTAACTGTACCTCGTCCAACTATGCTAGATTTGCTACCATCTCCAAAGGTGACTCTCCCATCATTATAATCCTCAAGATGGGTAAAATATGAGACATCACCTGTCATGTGTCTGGAGCATCCACTATCAAAATACCACTGTGAGGTATTATGGGCTTTGAGGGCGACATGGACAACAAGGGCCTTTTTCTCTTTCTTAGGAACCCAAGTGTAGGTACCTTTTTGTATTCCCTTGTTGTTGTTGGTTTTAGCCAGAATGCGGGGCGCATTCATTGATGGTAAGGTCATCCGTCAGAATTCCTCCATCAGACTCTGTGATGTGGCGGCTAGAAACTCAACACGCTCTCTCAGACTGGCAAACTCAACAGTCTGATGTGGTGGAGCAAACGTACGTCGTGTCCGACCCCACTTATAGCAATCATCCCTAAGGTGTCCATTTCTTTTGCAATGGGAGCAAAAGAGCACAGTATTAGGAGGACCTTGGTTTGCTTTTCTTGGTCGAACTCTCCTTCTTGGTTTTTTATGACGGCCATAAGGAGTCGTAGTAAACTCAGGAATTGGTCCGGGTGCAATTTGGGACGTGGAGGCACCATCAAAACCTATTCCTTGCCTGTCACCAAAACCTAAAGCGGGACCGAGGAGCATCTTTCCCATCTTCCCAGATCTGTCCTCGATTTGTACCTTGACTTTCCTAGCTCTCTCAAGGTCATGAGTAAGCTGAGCAACAAGGGCTTCAAGTTTCTTTCGAGTTTCTGGGGAGGAATGGAGCTCACTCGTAAGACTAGCCACTTGTTTAGTCAAGTCCGCTTTCTCTTTCTCAAAACTGCTCTCTCTATCTTTAAGAAAATTCTCTTTACTAAACCAAGCAGACTCTCTCTCTCTCATGGCGATGCAGGTGGAGGACTCTCTCTCTCTCAACTCTTCTTCTAACGCGGTGATCCTAAGAACTAACGCCTTGTTACGTTTTTTAGTTTTGAAAGACTCATTATATAACTCGACGTAGGCGCGTTGAAGGTTACTCTCGTCCTCACTACCTTCCTCCTCTCCCTCACTCTCTTCGCTCTCGCTGTCGAGGTGTCCCTGTGAAGTAGCATCCTCATCGTTGTGAGATGCACTAGGAGTACTCACATGACTAGCCATGAACGCGGTGAAGTTACGCTCATGCGGTGACTCATCTCCTGAGTCCACCGACTCGACCTCACTGTCGTCACTAAGGGTAGCATTTAGGACAGCTTTACCCTTTTCCCTATTCAGACGAGTGGCACACTCAAACGCTCTGTGTCCCTTACCGTCGCACTCAAAACACCTCTCACTGTCTTTAGGGGGTTCAACCTTATTTTTCTGAAAATTCTTTTTATCTTTGAAGTTCCCATTTTTCTTAAATTTCAGAATTTTCTTGAAGTTTTTAGCAAATAAAGCCAAATCATCTATGTCAAACTCACATTCAGAATCAGAAGTTTCTATCTTTCTAGATGACTCGACTCTCTTTCTTGCCGACCCCTCACTTTTTCTCTCTTGGGCTTTAAGGGCAATTCCCTTATCTTTTGGATTGGCAGATTTAGGAAACATGTCTATTTCATAAGTTTGTAAATCTCCTACCAGTTCTTCCAATTTTAGTGTATTTAAATTACCCAAGGAATTTAGCACAGTGACTTTAGGTATAAAACGCTTAGGAAGGGAACGAAGAATCTTTTTAACAACTCTAGCATTTGGAATATGTTCACCAAGATTATAGCTAGTATTAACAATGTCAGAAAGCCTAGCATAAAATTCATCAAAACATTCATTTTCATGCATGATGATGGTTTCAAATTGAGTTGTTAAATTTTGCAATTTTGACTCTTTAACAGCATTTGTTCTTTCATGGGTAAGTTGCAAAATATCCCATGCCTCCTTTGACGTGGTGCACATCATTATGCATTTGAACCTAAGCATGCAACTAGGTGTGAATGAAACAATATGAGATCATGCACAAGATATTCAACACACAAAGTTTAAGGAAAAATCCCCCACAGGGGCAAAACCATTTGTATATCACTATAATTTGTAAGAGAAACGGCTTACAATCGGATTACACTGAAATACAAGTTTTTGACTAAGAATTACCCTCAAGTATCGGATTCTGTAGTCGCGGCTGGAAGACTCCCTTTCCAGTAGGGTTGGCGGCTGGAACTATCCCTGTCCAGTAGGGCAGCAATGAAGAGGAAGAAGCGGTCCAGTTCACAAAGGTTGAACAACAGCAATGGTGTTCTTGGGTTACCAAATTTGATTCACATAGATATGAAAGATGTGTGAATCTAAAAAACCTAGAATCATAGGACTCAATAGGTGAAGACTTTAGGGTTGATATGCTCTGAAAATCGTGGGAAAGTCTTATCGAAACCAACTACTGATCGTGGTTTAAATAAGGAGTTAAAACCCTAAAAAATCTGCTACACGATCTGGCAGAATTTATCCTCATCGGATCGGTCCGGTTACTTTAGGCGGATCGATCCGGTGACCTCGGATCGGTTCTTTTTCTGAAGACGGATCCATCCGGTTGGCATCGGATCGGTTCGGCATTTTGACTTCATCGGTTCGTTATGGATCCGGGGTATACTGGCCTCAACTCAGCAGACGGATCGGTCCGGTCACTTTAGGCAGATCGGTCCGGATAAACCGAATCGGTTCTTTTATCTGTGCCGGATCGGTCCGGTAAGGTCAGTTTCCCTTGATTCCTGTTTCTCCTTTTGATATTCGGATCCGTTGATGAGCATATGATTCTTGAACTTCCTCAACGGTGTAACGGCGTACGACATATACAATATTAATGGACAAAAATGTCCTTACAGTGCGGGAGCGGGCCAACTGGTTGCGGGACATTAATGATTGGATGGCCTCCATGTCTGCCTATGTGAAGAATTCAAACCACTTCCTGCATCATATCGTCGGCTACTACTGAGGAGAGTTCAGGTTTAAGGAGCAAAGGATCAACCATCTGTCATAAAGGAAAGCGTGAGCACCGCAGGGGATGAGGGTTTGAGGGGAAGGTTATGGGTTTGGGCGAAGTCTCGTCATATTTTTTTCCTTTTTTTCTTTTACCTACAAAGATGTAATCATATGAAACAAGAGTATATATATAATATGCATTTTCCTTTTGGTATTTTTCTTGATTTAGTGACCTATCCTAATCCACGTTTTGATTTTTTGCTGAGATTGTTATATTTTGCGAAGACAGGGATGAGAATGAAAATGATTTTGAGGAAATGTTTATTAAAAGAGGACTGATAAAAAGGAATGCTCTAGGGGGTATTTTTTAAAGTAAGTATTTTTGGAAATTGATTTTGGGCAAAAGAGGAAAAATGGAATTTTTCTAAAATAAGGGGGTTGTCGATCGGCATACCCCTTGACCCGCCTTATCGGCATATGAGTCAAGTCAAATCACTCCTAAGCTTTTATTGCACTTTCTTGAACGTCTCTGGTAGTCCGGATGTTTTTTTTTTGTAAGGGTTTTTAAATATAAAAGGAGAGTTAGGGGATGTTTTATTTTTCACGACCATCCATATTTATTTTCTCGTGTCTTATTTTCTTTCTCAAATTGGATCCTATAATATATGAAGAATTCTTTTCTTACCTCAATGGTTTAGATGCCTTGTACCTTTACAATGTTGACTACGACACTTTCAACTTACGTTGGGTTTCTCTATTGTGTAATCGACTCATAGAATGGAATTTACTGGAGGCGATAGTATAATTTTGATACCCCTAGGATCACATTTTTTGGTTCGGCCTAGATGAGGACTATCCTAGATATGAGGAATTTCGATGATGTTAAGGGTCAGCCCCAGCATTGCGGAGGTTTTGCCTAATCTTTCCCGTTCTCCTAGAGTATCTTCAGCTGAGTTGATCCATATTTCCCCTTTGGCGGCTCGATCATTAGTTCATGAAGGGATTATTTATCTTCTAGTGGTTATGCATTCGGTGAGTCAGAGGGACTTTGTTGATGCTAGTTTGGTTGAAATTATTGCTTTGGGCCTAACTGCGAGGCTGTTACTGGTGACGAGTGACTTGACCGTCGATCCTCAAGTGGATACAGTAGTGCATGGATGTCTTACTGTCGTAGTTCTGTGACGGTGGTGCTGGTGGAGACCTTGAACAGTATCGATGCTTGGAAAGAGGGTCGTTCTGATTTTCTGAGGGGAGTCCGGTGATGCTATTTATATGGCTTGCAGAGAGATTTTTCTTTGCGACCCCTCCTGAGTTTAACCTTTCGAATGTGCCTAGTTTTTTCGTCCAACCTTTCTTCTATATCCGCCCTTCAATAGAGAATTAGGTAAACTGATTCGTGGAGCATAGAGCCCGATGTCTTCGTTATTCGGTGCTATGGTCGGGAGACTTGCAACCCATTTTGTAACTAGGAGACTATGGATACGTGCAACTAGTTAGTCTCTGGAAAACTTTCTTTTATTTTCTTTGGCATCTTCAGCGCTAATCTATGTGGGAATAAATAGTGCCTCCTCGCATTACGAACTTCTTTTTGATGGAAGACCTGACTAAATCTTTACGGATGATACTGGGTCATTTGTGGCAGTGCCGTCAACCGTCTACCCGTCTGTCATAATCTATAGGATGGGTTTGGTATGTGTTTAGAGATTATCTGAAGTGGTTGTGGAAGCAGGTAGTTGGGGAGATCTTGTAAGTAGAGACTAGTCAAAGGTGGCTCATTGCATTCGAAACCATGAAGGAGGGTGTTGTGGTTTCGACCAAACTTGTCAAGGCGTATCGCTGCATGGAACGTATATGGAGTGTTAATCAGGAGTTAGAGACTTGGGGACCTCTAGGGGAAGGTAATGATGACGAGGCAGGGCCGTTTGGCAGTTGAGGGCAACATTATTGAAGCTAGAGAAACTTCTATTTTCGAATAATTTGTATTGGTATCTGGCATGTTTTAAGGTTTTTATGAAGTTAGTTATTTGGACTAGGATTGGGTAGGTTGTTGGAAAAATGTAGGTTGATTTCGTTATTTGAAGGGGGTGGTTTCTTTGACTCCCTCCACTGATATTTTGTGTAACAACTGTATTCATCGACTTTGAAATAAAAATAATTTTGACATATTTTATTGTGTCACTTGATGAGTTTTATATTTGAATTATCTATACCAATTGCTAAGGCATACATGATACTTTTGTTCACATAAATGATAAGATGGATTTCCATTCTCGGGGGTTAGAAAAGAATAGTATTTTGTGAAAAAATAAAGGATCGCACTCATGTGTGTTGTATGGGATGCCTACTTATCTCTTATTTGAAAATTTGTTAGCTTCATTTTAAAAAGAACTATTTTGAGAGGATTAGGCCCCACATAGTTTTGGGTAGGGTAAATGAAGATTTTTCATAAAATAGAAGGGGAATGAGAAGAATCATAATGTGCTGAGAATTCAAATTAAGGGCAGAATTTCTTGAGACTGTTCAGATTGACTGGATGAATTATTTCTTCTTCGTCAAGATCTATGAGCATAGAGGCAGCACTTGATAGAATTTTCTTCACAATATATGGCCCACTCCAATTAAATTTGAGCTTCCCTCTGAGGTCCTAAACGGGACTATAAATTATTTGAGAGTCAGGCCTCCTTCTTAGACACCACGGTTCTTACTTTCCTATTGAATGATCGCGCTATCCGGCAATGGTACCCCTGTATGTGGTATAGAGCCTTAAGTATCTTTTCATCCAATAGTGAGAGTTCATCATTGCGAATCTAATACCAATCTTCTTTGCTAACTTTGCTATGATGACATACTATACTAGTGAATAGGGGGTAGCCCCGGTAGGTCCTCTGATAGAGGCGTGGTATCCCTAGAGGGCGTATGGGATCCGATCAGCCGAGTCTATGCAACTTTTGATCATCTTGCTGATGATGGTTTTGAGGCTTTCGTTGGCGACTTCGAAAGTACTATTTATTTGGGGTTGGTAAGGAGAAGACTTGTGTATCTGTATTCCATACCTGTCGACCATTTATGTGACCTTAGCTTTGAAGTGGAACCCATTATCTGATACTAATTCACGGGGAACCCTTATCGATAAATGATCTTCATTATGTTAAACTTGGCCACATTCTTGGCATTCAGCACTGCGCATGACTCGACTTCGACCCATTTGGTGAAGTAATCAATGGAGACGAGGATGGACATGTGACCGTTTAAAGCTTTAGGAGTGACCTTCCCTATGATGTCAATGCCCCAAGTGAAGAAGAGTCAGGGATAAGTGATGTTATACAATTCTTGAGGAGATAAGTGTTGGATATTAACAAACTATTGGCATTTGATACATATTAAAACATAGGTAAATCAATCTTGAACCATGGTAGTCCAATAGTACCCTTGATAGATGATCTTCTTGGCAAGCATGTGGCCGTTCATATAGGATCTGCATTCCCCGCTGTGGATTTTGTGGATCACTCCTTAAATATCAGCCCCTGCTATGCTGTGCAAATGGGTTCTATCGAAGTTTCTTTTGAAAGCGCTTTATTGGAGATGATGTACAAAGCAACCAGTTTATAAATGGTCGCACGGTCTTTCTTATCTGCATATTTAGGATACCTGCCTTGTTTGAGGAGGTAAGAAATATCATAATACCATAATTCGACCATTTTGGGGCCTTCTTCAATAATAGGCTTAATGTTGTAGTAATGGGTGGGCATAACTTGTTTCTGAACCAAAAAAGGGGCCATTGTTATTACCTCAGGCATGCCGATAATGGAGTCTAGGGTTGCAAGGGTGTCAGCTAGATTGTTCTTATAGTGAGGAAAGAAATGGAAAGTGACATCTTTGAACTGGGAGGTGAGACCTTTATTGGTGGGCATGGAAGGGTAGGAGATTCTTATCTTTGACTTTCTATTTTCTAAGGATTTGGCTGACAATAAGGGCGGAGTACCTATTAACATCTAGCTGATTGATACTTTTGTTGAGGGCAATATTGAGGCCTACAGTGCATGCCCCGTATTCGATCATGTTGTTGGTGCATGGAAAGTCTATCTTGATGACGATAAGAGTGTGGGAATCATCAGGAGTGATCAAGAGTATCCCGATACCGTATCCTTTCTTATTGACTGCTTTACCGAAGATCATATGTCATCTAAGATCCTCCTGAGAGGCATAGAGAATGTCTTTTACTAGATTTTTAGAGATCCAAACATCAGTTCTTTCTATAAGATAATCAACAAGATAGTTGGAGATATCCCTCCACTTTATAGATTTCTGCATGATGTACACGATGTCAAACTCAGCTAACAACATCAACCAGTGGTCCATTCATCTTGATAGAGAGGGTTTATGTAGAGGGTACTTGATGGGATCCATTCGAGATATTAGTCTGATAGGAAAGGAAAGCATGTAGTGCCATAAGTTCTGTGTGACCTAGACTAAGGAAACACATGCTTTCTCCAAAGCCATGTAATTAAATTCATACTCGACCAATTTTCGACTAGCGTAGTAAATGGCTCTTTCTTTGCAGGATTCTTTAATGTATTAGGCTAACAAAGCCCGTTTATAGTATTAGTACAGTTAAGTATAAGAGGAGGGGGATAAATGGCTATAGAGGCATGGGCACCGAAGGTCGGGTGAGGTATTGTTTGATTCAGTCAAAGTCTATTTGGTAGTCTTCATTCCAGAATTTAGTTGAATCCTTTTGGATAAGGTTAAAAATTGGTTCGCAGATGGGGGTCAGTTGGCTGATGAACTGACTGATGGATTACCATTTACCCAGGAATCCTTAGACTTCCTTTTTCATTCGGGGTAGTGGCATTTCAAGTATGTCTTTCAATTTGGAGGGTCTGTTTCAGTTCCTTTCTCACTGATCATTAACCCTAAGAGTTTTCCTTTTGTGATAGTTAAAATACACTGCTGTGTACTAAGTCACATTCGTACTATCGCAGTCGCTCAAAGAATTTTTGGAGGATGAGAATAGGACCTTCTCGAGTCTTAGACTTTATGATCATGTCTTCCACATAGATATAGACCTCTTTATAAATGAGGTCATGAAAGATAGTTATGGAATCCCTTTGGTAGGTAGCCTCGAAGTTCTTGAGCCAAATGGCATGAGGGTGTAGCAAAAAGTTCAGCATGGGGTGATGCAAGAAGTTTTCTCTTGGTTGTCAAGGTGAATCTTAATCTGGTTGTAATCGATAAATGATTTAAGGGCATGGCTGGTTGTGTTATCCATGATCATGTTAATGTCTGACAATGGGTAATCATCTTTTGGGGATGCTTTGTTCAAATCCCGATAGTCGATGCACATGTGGTCTTTTCTTCCCCACTTCTATACGGGGATGATATTGGCAAGCCGTGTAAGGTATTTTACTACATGGATAAAACCACCTTTCAATTGTAGGACTAACTCCTCTTTAAATTTGAGCGATCATTTGGTTTGGATTTTCCTCAACTTCTATTTGACTGGTTTGCATTATGAGAATATCGATATCTCATGCTGTGCTATTTCTAGGTCAATTCCAGGCACGTTATTGTAGGACCATATGAATACATCTACGAACTCTTTCATTACATCTTCAAATTGTGCACGCTTATGCTCGTTAAGGGTAGAGCCTATCCTAATCTCACGTTGGTGGCTACTAAAACCGAGATTAATAACAACAATCTTATCATCATTAATTTGGATGCGATTATGTTGTTTATTTTTTCCTTATTGAGATTAGTTAAAAATTATTCATTTATAAAATCACCATAATTTTGATTAGAATCACTACAATTAATGTAAGACACAATAAGATACTTAAAATCCTCATTTATTTCATTTTTAGAGAAAATAGCATTGAGAACCTCGTCAAAAGAGGCCTTAATTACATTTACCTCAGGAAAATGAGAAATAAAAATAGGTGCAGAGACAGATTGGATAAGATAAACAACGAGGTTTGGCTGGGCTTGAGCTGGCTGGACTGGGATAGCATGCAAATTTAGGAGATGGATATCATCAGTTGTGATCTTGACAGACATGCCCGGTAGCAAAACTTCTTGGTGGATCATGAAGAGACTCATCCCTAGTGTTTGCAGGTCAAAGGTTTCTTTAGAGTTAATTTTCTCAGAGTTCTCAGCGATTTCCTTGGTTTGATTAGTCAAAGGTTTCATTTCATATTTCCAGTCACCATCCCAAATATGGTTGTATTGAAAGTAGATCTCTAGCCTTGGTTTCATTTTCTTATCAATGTGATCATACCACGGTTCTAAGAATCCACAAAAGGGTAAGTCTTCACCCTCCTTGATAAATATTTTGTTCAAAAAGTCCCCTGAAATAGTCTTTTCATTATCTAGGATTATTTTCAGTCGCAGTACGTGGAGCACTTTGAGTTTAGTCGGTGAAGGTTCGTAGCCTAAACCACATGGAGGAAAGGCTATGGGCTTAAGTATTCCTGCTGACGTCGTCCTAGCTCCATTCCACACATAAAGTGCATGTTCTTGAGCATTTGAATTAAATTGATGTTTTCGCGAGGGCTATGCTTTGGATAGAATCGATCTTTTAAGTTGTCCCTTGCTGGGATATGGAGTGGTTCATTTCTAAAATCAAAGAGGAGCATGCCATTGGTCCTATACTGAGTCTCTAATACTGGATTACTGGTACCAGTACTGTCGGTTCTGTCGTTAATGATACCAAAGACGATACCAGGAAATAAACTTGTAAAAGTATGAACAACTCAAGCTCAATCACAACACAACAATGGAGGTTTGGAATATAACATATATGCAAATAAGATATGGAGGTGAGGATAAGAGGAAGAACACCAAAATATAAGTGGTTCGGTCGGAGCCTACGTCCACTGTGCAATGTGAATAGTGGTTTTCACTATAATAAGGGCACTAATGGCCTATAAATACAACACTCAAGATTTTCTCTATCTACTGAGTATTTTGACAGAGTTCTGTTAGGGTTGTGAATAATCATTCCCCTACAAGGTAGAATATTAAGGGTTTACATAGTGCTTGGGGGGTGTAGTGCACCCCCTAAGCATGAAGTATGGGTGTGAACATAGAGGTTTCCAATGAGATGATGGCATCTATCCATAGAACATGTAAGATATGATGGTGAGATATTCCCTCACGTGCAGTAGAGATGTTGTTGTAACGATCTTTCCTACATGGGGTTCATAGCCCAGGCGTATCATCCCATGCGTGCACCATTCTACGCGTTCTGTCAAGGGTCACTATTGTCTGAACTAGACCAGGCCAAGATTGAGACAATGTTCCAGTCCTCTAATAGGACCATCTCTGATGCTAAGTAATATTCAGTCGACTCTCGTCCTCCAGGTGGTGGACGAGGCTGACGGTACTTGAGTCATAAGACCTCTAATGCTGGAATCCTTAACTGTGCTCTGAGATGAGGTCGAGGATGAGGTTCTATGAGGATGGGTGCACGACCGAGGATGAGACAATATGAGGAATGGAGGGTATAAGAGTCATAAAATCACTGATGCCAAAATCCTTAATGGGTGCACGACCGAGGACGAGACCATGTGAGGACAGGTGAACGACCGAATCATCACTTGCATGAATTAATGGTCTACTGTCAGTTGGCCTTGGCCTAGGTGGTCCAGTCTTTGATAAGGATGAGATAATGAGACAGTACTCTAATGTGCCCCTGTGTAATGATGAGCTATCCCATTCTGTCCTCGTCATCTGGGTGACGACCGAGGACGAGGGTAGTAGACCATAGGACTGATGATGTGAGGCATGTTAACTAGTCTTCCAAGATGAGGTTGGGGAACCTTACGATGAACTATCGACCGAGGATGAGTCATCTCAGGCTGACTCTATAGCCAAGTCATAAATCCTTGCACTGGATGGATTGGCGATAGTCGGCCTTGGCCGAGGGGTGCCAGTCCTGGGATGGGGCTGTACTTGGTATATCAGTCGTCGTTACCCAAAATGGTGATGGCCTGACCTTTGGCAAATAACTTTAGTTTTTGATGAAGAGAAGAGGATATCCTACGAATATTGTGGAGCCATGGACGGCCAAAGAGTATATTGAAGCATATAAGTATGTCGATGACTTGGAATTTTGTTAAGGGTTAATAGAGCCAGCTCCTAGTGTGATTTTTTAAGAACCCATTACTTCTCGATGAATGTTGTCATAGGCACGCATGATAACAGATGTAAGATTGAGGTAACTGGCATTGAATCACAAGAAGTTGAAGGTTCTAAGCGAACAAACATTTAGAGAAGATCCATTATCGACAAGTGATAGTGGAACTTTTTACACCAAGAATTTGACAAAGATGTTGAGAGCATAGTTGTGATCAGGGAATTTTTTTAAGATTTCTTCTTTGGAGAAATAGATGAGTCTGATGAGTTAAGGATCGAACCATATTCATGGATACTTTTGTAGTAATAGAGGGATAAACTATGGGTCCAATGAGGAGCTTTATTAAGGCATTTTAGTGCAGTTGAGATGACATAAAAAGTCCCTATAAGGTTATGTTGGCTTGGGTGATCGAGGAACTTCATTTCCTCAATGGTCATTTCTGGGAATGGGATGGCGACTCCCTTTCCTTTGTTTGCTTCGTTTCATTGAAATCGAATCTTTTTAGTATCGCCATGATCTGGTCATGTGGTTTAACGAGGAGGGGAAGAATAATAACCCCATGGATTCATATATCTCGGGCTGAATGGGTACTTTATTGATTTCTCCTAATAAATCTTCAAAGGATATCATTACACACAAGTTGACAACTGGATTGTCCTTTTCATGATTTGATTCATCGTTTGAACTATCAAAGTCATCGCCCTATCTGGTGGAAACTATGTCTTCCTACTAAGAGTAATAAATTCATTCGACAACCTCAATGGCTTCATCGTATAAGTCTTCTCACTAATCGAGGAAACTCGAGAGTGAAGGGACTAAACATCCTTGAAGTTTAAAACCAGTAAACAACTCAGGGATGTTACATATTTACCTGCTCTAGAGAAACGCATCGGCCATGATCTGTACAATGACATCTAGGATGACTTCTTTAATAGGTACCACCCATTCGTATGATTCTTGATCCCACTTTCGGGCTTCCATAAATAGGTCACTAAATTTTTAGTAGTCGAGGACATCTTGGTAGGAAATTTTAGCCCAAATTTTTGGAGTTGATCTAACACAACAGGTAGTTCCATGCCCCCCCCCCCTCAAATTGGGTGCTGATGGTAATACATACCCTTGTAAGGAGCGATAGAGCTTGGTCAACAAATCTTGTAGGATGTAGGAAAAAGGATTGGAAAACTTTAAGTGGTTTAGGTGAGACCATGGGGATGATGGGTGTTTTGATAGGCAAAATATGGGTGGAAGGGTCGAAATGAGGGTTGCTTCCAGGAAGATAGAATTTGTTCCAGTTCCGCGTTGGAAGAGAGTTATGAGTGGTATTGGGCTTGGGATTATCTGGCGGGGCGATGATACCCCGGTCCATTAGGCCTTGGCTCACATTTTTTAGATAAACATTAGTCGGTGGTATGACCTCCAGATTAGTGGAAGTCATAGTTGGCATTGAACTTGAAGTTTTTTGGGAGTTGATTTTGTAATTGTTCGAGGTTCCAATGGTTTGATGATATTTTTGGTTAACATAACTTGGTAGACTTTAGACAGGGGAGCATGGAGCTCGATGTATAATTTGTTGATAGGGCTGGGGTGACTTTTGGGTGCCCAAGAATTTACAGGTTAGGTTATGTTGTTGATGGTTGAGACAGAGGCACTAGAGGACTTTTCATACTTCTTTGGTGTGAACTATCCAGTCAGCTTCTTTGATTCAGATTCCACTTTTGTGATACCTTCTTTAATTTCCACACCAGCCTCTCGGATGGATCATAAATATGGGTTGTATTGTCCTCCCATAGATGCTCAGATATGAGGCAAGAAATTCTTCTTCACAATCCTCACTTTCTCCTTCTTTGAGGGCTTGCTAGGCATAGTGGTAGCTTTCTCTCTCCACCTTCTAATAAAGCTACTGACTAACTCCTTAGGGTTCTTCTTGAGTAGTTCTAGGTCTCGACATGTAACACTCTTCGTTGTACGTGTACTAAGATATGCATTATCAAGCCACATCTTCCCAACTCAAGATTTTGGATTCTTCAATAGTTAAAAACCATCGGAGATCACTTTTTTTCAAGGTCTGCTGAAACATTTGGACCATTATCTCTTTGGAGGCTACAAGAAGGGTCATGGCCCGATAATAGCCGCAAAGGTTCACAATTGGATCCCCACTGCCCCTAAACTTCTCGACATCTGACATCTTAAACTTCTCTGGAAGTGTGTCTTTCGCGTAAGGAGACATATGGGTGTAATCCATGTAGTTCCTGGATACCTTAACTTAGTCAAGTTCTTTGACAACAGTGTGAGGTTTTACTTGACCTTGTTCAATTCATATTCTTTGGGATCCATGGGTACTGGAATATTAACCCTTGGTTAGGCGAGGTTTGAAATCGGGAGTTGGGTAGGTGGCCGCCCAATTACAAGCGAGGCACGCGAGACATGATAGTATTCTTCTGGGACACAAATAGGCTCGAGAGCTGGTGGGACCATACCACAAGAAAAGAGGACCTCAAGTTCTTTGCAAATCTGGGCTCGGTGTCGCTGCATTTCTTGGACATCAGTTTAAAGGTTTTCAATCTTAGATCTTAGTTAGGATAGGATGGCCATGAGATCTGACTGGACATTCAGTGCTTGGTCGGTATTAACCATGTAGAGATCGTGGAGATAGATCCAAAATTAGATTAAAGTAGCAGAAGAAGAGGAGAAGCTTCAGGGTGATTTGGCAAAAGATCGATGCCAATAGGGAGCCAAGCCAAATTCAAGTATGCGATCGACCTGAGAGGGAAGCGATTCAAATTTAATTTTTAAGGAAAGAGGGAGATTTTTTTGGTATTTTGGAAGGATGAGAAATATGCAAGTAAGAGAAGTGTGGGTGTCTGCTAATGAAGCTAAGCTTGGATAACCTAAGTGGTGTGTGGAACATGTGTATAGAAGTGAATTTAAGTGTAAGTGTGTAAAGTGTGCATGGAGAATATATACAAGTGTGTGAAGTGTATAAGTAAGTGAAACGTAATATATACATATGAAGGGGGCATGGTAGATATAAGCAAAAAGTAAGTAGAGGAGAAAAGGGAACATACAGGTGGGAGCATATGCACGCATGTAAAAAAAATAACACCCAAGTATAAATAAAGTCTTGTCATCTAAAAATGCAACGTCCCTAGCAGAATCGCCACTGTGGCCATTCCGGGGTCTCGAATTGCCTCTGACGCCGCACGGAGTGCCCCTTTTTGGGCCGCTCGGTTGTTGTCACTATGGTGGATAATGTAAAGAGATAGAGTCGCTAGCCTATTTTTCTCAAAACAGGAAAAATAATGTTGCCTCCTTGAGAGAATGACATCATGGATAATATTGATGCTTGCGAAACCAAGTAGTTCGAAGGATCGGGGACTAAGTTACATAATGAGAAGGTGTTAGGCACCTATCCCACCCTTTCAGTCTCTCACGGTAAAATGGTAATCTTTTCCTTTTACACTCTGTGATGTGTGTGCGTGTGTGTATAATAGAGGTGGGGAATGGGATCATTCAACGCGCGCTATGGAAGAGCAAGTGTGTGTATCGGACAAAACATAAGCATGTAAGAGTATGAGATTCATATATATATATATATATATATATATATATATATATATATATATAAGATATGAAACATGCATAAAAGAGAACTTGAATCTTGGGATTGGACCAAGACGCCTACGTAACCCAATGGGCATCAAAGTTCAAGTAGTTCAAAGATAGAATAGGGTGGGGTTCATGATAGGCAGGGTTTCACCGCGGCGCAAAAGTCACCTACGCGCCGGTCGTTTTATATTCGGCTCACCTGAACTATACAAAAACCTAAGTTACGACTACACTCAACTGGTGAGTACAGCGGTAAGTCGGGTATCGAATCCATAGGGAATGTTTGATTGATCGCAACAAATTATTAATTCAGGAATAAAAGTGTAAAAGGTGTTTAGAAACTAAAAAGGGAAAGATGCATAAAAGGGAAATAGTAATCTAGGCGAGTCTATTGAAACTAGATTATGAAAGCGAGTAAAACTATAGGTTGCGTCGAATATCCCTCACCCGAGTTAATTTGTATAAAATGGTTCCATCGGTCGACGGGTTATTACACGTGCGTCTCGTTTCGACAGTTAATTAAATCAAGGGTTGTCACACCCTAAATCATCATAAAAGCCTAATAAGATTTTGGCGTCAACAAATATCTCGAAAATTACGCGCGAAAGGTCGTAAGCACGGGACATACATGATATGCCCCGTCAAATTTCCTAGGCGTAATAACTAAGACAACGCACCCGAAATAGACCCGTAAACACCATCACCAAAGCAAAGCAACGCATCAACTCGAGTGAGTTCCATTCAAGCACAACCTAATTTAGATTACCTAGAAAGCATGTTAAAAATGCGGTAAATGGAAAGAGGGAATAAACGCGATAAAACTATACTACAAAGCAAGTATATCAAAGCATGTGAATAAAGCATGTAAACTAGTTAGAAAGCATGGAAGCGAAATTACAAAGCAAGGAAAGATGAAGAACAAACTATATTAATGGAAATGGAAGTGAATAGTTCAATCTTACAAAACCACATGGGTTGTCAATCAAGAAGAAGAGAAAATGAACTCTTCAAACCAAACCCTAACTAAAACTATCTATATCAGAATATGAGAGTGTGTATGTCTCTTATTACAACCAAAATTGGCTTAAGTAGTAAGTTAGAATAAAAGAAAAGAAGAAAGAAAAGAAGAGAAAATATCTGCTAGAAAAAATAGGGCATCGATCGATCGAACCCTGTGGTCTATCGATCGACACTTAAAATCGTGGAAAAAATAAGAAGGCTCGATTGATCGACCCCCTGGCTCGATCGATCGATCAAGCAGGGCAGCCTGTTGTTTCCCCTGTTTTGGCATGCTTTCCATCTCCGCTCAATTCGCCGTAACTTTGTCATACAAACTCGGAATTATGCACCGTTCATGGCCACGCGAAGCTAGCGAGGAGAGCTACAACTTTCGTTTAGATGTCAGGCCAGGTGCCCAATCTATGAAATGGTCGGATTGCCCTTGAACGTGCGGTTGTGTACGGAAATTGCGCAGAATGCGTCCGAATCCCATACTTGGTACCTAAATACCTACAAAAGCCCAATTATACCTAGGGGTGGCCATAGGCCCGAGGCCCGCCAAGCCCGCCCAACCCGCCCAATAAAAAAATAGGGCTTGGGTAAGGTAAATAGGCCCGCAAAGCGGGCTTAGCTAAATTTTATAGGCCCGATTTTTTTTCGGGCGGGCTTGGGCATGAGTTCTTAAGCCCGATGAGGCCCGGCCCGGCCCGAGGCCCGAAATATATATATATATATATGTGTGTGTGTGTGGGGGGGGGGGGGGGGAGGACTTCTATAAATATAAAAACGTATACCAAGTCTTTTCATGTAAAGTGAGAAACTTTATATATGGACTTTGTAATATATGGAGTTTAAAACAGATTTTTAATTAAAAAAATTGGTCTTTAAATAAAAAAATAGGTATTTTAATTTTTAAAAAAAAATCTTTTAATTAACATAATAGGGCCCGATCGGGCGGGCCTGGGTAAAGAGCTTTCAAATCTGGGCGGGCTTGGGATTACATAATAAGGCCCGATCTAGGCCCGAGCGGGCTTGGGATAACACTTAATTTTTCAAGCCCGGCCCGAGCCCGACCGAGCCTGCCCAGGCCCGGCCCACGGCCACCCCTAATTATACCTCATATATCATGTTATCAATAGAAACCGAGGTTGTCTGGTTAACGGGCTTAAATATAGAGATTAAGGCACCCGAGGGGGCTAAAATGCGAGGTTCGACGGATGAAATACGCAATATTCGCGTATTATCACACCCCCTAACTTACACATTGCTAGTCCCTAGCAATGAAATAGGAAGCAACAAGAAGAACAAGTGAACCAAAATAGGAGATAGTACAAAAGTATGGTATATAAGCAATAAAAAGACAAGGCCACTTTCGCGGGCAATTCGATTGCATTTAGCATATGCAATAAGCCGTTAAACCCCTAAGTTACCCTAGTGGACGAGTGTCGTCTCGTGAGGGTTTTCAGTGATGGTACCCACAAACATCATAAAGTTTCCTCAAAATATGCCCAATCAAGTAAGACAAACTCATCAATGCGAACAAGATTTCAACATGTTATTAGCATAGCAAACGAATTCGCGTGAAAAGTCCGTAGTTATTAACATTATCGAATGCACCTCAATGAATTGAAACTCTAACATGTGGGAGGGGAGTGAGCATATGCAAAGTATGATTTGGCGAAAAACTTAAATAACTCGGATACTAAATATCAAAGCATGCATAAAAGTCAATCCTCACGGGCATTACACTCATCAAATGAAATCACTTGAAACAGGGAGGTAACACACGGGACATGCGGGCATAAGGAGTAAATGTAAAGGGAAACTAGGCCGCGCACATGTCACAATTGAAGAACGCTATATAGAAAATAAAAATTGCAATCTCAGTGAAAGGATACCGCACATATAAAAGAGGCGAAATGCATTGTCACAGATTATCAACACTATTTAAACATTTGAATTACATTAACTTAAGATCACATAGGACTTTAATAGGGTTTTAATGTAGGCTAGGTTAGGGTACGAAATGAAAGGGATGTATATACGAGTTCAAAGTGTTTGGGATGAAACTCGGAATAATGGGAAATTGCGGGCAATATCAAAAGTGGACAAATGATGTCCAAACGAGCATTAGATAAAACAATCGAGATAGTAATCAAAGCTTATTGAAACACTACAAACAATATAAACAACTTTCTATTTATTTTTCTTTTCTTCCTTTTTCTCACTTTTTCTCTTTTGTTTTCTTTTGTTTTTAATTTTCTCTTTTTCACTCTTTTTCTTTTCACTTCTTATTCTTTTCATACTCAAACTGCAACCACAATACACAATAATAACATTCAATCCCAAGCAACAATCCAAACAAGGGTATGTAAGGTAATATGTATGGTATAAAACTCCAATTTGGAGTTGGTTATGGGATTTTGGGTAATGAAAAGAAAGGCTAGTATTTAGGCTTAAGTGGGTTGACTAGGGAACATATAAAGGGTGAGGTCAAGGTCATATGGGTGATATACAAAGATGGCCTATGATGATTTCAAAAAGTTTGCACAATTCTCGAGTCAAAACAATAAATGAAAATCATGCTCAAGTAACACATTTCCAGCATGAACTCAATTAATGAACGGTCAATGAAAGAATAAAGAGATTAACAACGACTGTAACATTTTCAAAGAGGAAAGAAAAGTGTATAAACTCACAAATGAAGATAAGTCTCTAATCTCACTCGGTGTAATTAGATACAATGCAACAAAAGCATACCGAGTTATAAAACTCTTAAACCACATCAATATAACAAGAATGGTGCATGTGCTCACGGGATAAAGTTTAATTCATGAAGTTATTCATAATATTAATGATTTAGGACTAAAGTCTAATAACTTCTAAAATCGAGAACATGCATCATTGAATTGTCTATTTAATTGGGCAATTATTAAAATTTATCATCGGGAATAAGGGCAAAATGCCCAATAAAGGAGAAAAAAGAAAGAAATTTTTTTTGAAAATTTTCAAATTTTTAACAAAAACATGCTTTGTAACTAAATTGTAATAAAATCCAAGTACTAAACAACAAAATGGATAGAATATCCTACACCCCCTAACTTGAATGTTGCATTGTCCCCAATGCGTCCATTAAAGAACACAACACAAAGCTAGGAAAAGAATGATATTACCCAAATGTGGAGCGATCTCCATAAGTACAAGTCCAAATGAAGCTGCAAAACAAGTTAGTACAAAGCATATGAAGAATATGTACCGATGTATTAAGTTAAGAGAATCTATGTCACAAGTCATAATAATATAGAGGGGCTGAAGTGCAAATACTAGATAAATTGATGGTGAACTTTTTGATTTTATAAAATGGAAGGTCACACACATCAAAATCCAATAAACAACCGCAAACTACATTTTCATTTCTCATTTCATAAGTTCAATACAAAATCACTTAATACATTACAACTAGTGAAATAGAAGAAATACAAATAAAAATACAACTAAAAAGTACAATATACTATCCGATCCCAGAATACAAAAATAATCCTGTACAGCAGCAGCCTAGTGGTCGGAACCACTAGGATCAGAGGGGGCCTGAAAATGAGGAGGCAGTGGTGTGTCGGAATCACTGCGCTGCAGATAAGGATCTCTCAACATCCGATAGGCCTGTCTGTACTGTGCCCTCGCCTGCCTCTACATGGCCCACTCCTGCCGCTGCTCGGCATGAAACTGCTCCTGCTGAGCCTGTTGCTGTGCCCACTACTGCCGCTACTCGGCCTGCAACTGGTCCAGGCGGGACTCCCACGTAGCCCACCTGAGCTGGGTCTCCTCCCAGCGCTGGTCCTGCACGGCCTGGAATGCCACAAAGCGGGCATCATCATCAATGTGTGGCGCGTGAGAACCCTCACCAGTCTCCATCTCCTTGCTCTCAGCCTTCTCATCGTCCGGCTCATCAGCCACCTCCGCCCTCTGTCTCTTACCGCCCGGTTGCCCCCACTCGTTCTTTAGCATTTTTGAAATATTATCCTTGGAGAGAAGCCCGAGTGGCTCATGCTTACGGTCAGCGTCCAACTCAGGGCAACCGTGCGATATACATATCTTTGTAATGAGGGTAGGAAAGGGAAGGGAATACCTCCAATCAATCTCTTTAGTTGTCTCCCACATCATGTCTAGAAAGATATTGGGCAAGATGATATTGCCCAAACCATTAATCATCGTGTAGATCAATGCGGCATGCTTGTGACGAACCTATGACCGGTTGTTCGTCACCATGAAAGAGTGGACATTAATGTAGTGCAATAATCTCAGTAAGTCCTCCATTGCAGCCGAGCGGAAAGCACCCTTTTTCCACGCTTCACCCGGTACATGAGCCTCTATCAATGTCTCCCTGTCAAAGATGGTCCCATCCATGAAACTGATCGCATCCGCGGGGTGTGGAACACCCATATAATCTGCCAAATCTGAAATGCTAAAGGGTATCCTCACCCCACGGACCATCGCCTCGTATGTAGTCGGCCCACTGCCCTTTACCTCAACTAACGTCGCATAAAAAATCCGTACTAGCTCTTCATTGATACGACCGTTAGTAGCGAGAAAGGGCTCCCACCCCTGACGGCGCAACAGAACATGCGCCTCCCTCGGTATATCCACAATGGCCCATGCAAAATGATATCCAAGCGGATGCTCGGATGTATGAAAGTGGGCGCGGTACCAATCCCGCTCTTGATCGCAGCGAAAACCATCAACGCCCCCGGCGGGCATACACCTAGTAAACCTGTATTTCTTCGGTGCCATTTCAACCTACAAAACAAGAATTAGGCAATACAAAAAAAATTTTAAGCATAATTAATGGTTAGTAGTGTACAAGTTGAAATGGAGGTGCAAGTGCGCAAAACCGAGGTGAAAAAATGCAACATTGCGATAAACAATGTCGGAATGCGACATGGAATGAAAATCACCCAAGTGTGCGCCAAAAATTGGATTGAAAACTGTTTTAGGCATTTTGACGAACACTTGGCGTGCGCAATGTGCGTCAAGGTTGAAATATACCGATTTGAACCAACCACAAAGCCCCACTCATGAACAAAACAACAATGCAACAATAATCATGTGTTCATGAGTGGATATTCAACAAGAATCTCAACAAAAACATGGTTGGAACAACAAAAATCAGGGGAAAAACCAACACATTCAAACAATGTCAATTTAGGGTTTAAACATGTAATATATGACAAATAAGCAGCAAAATCTACAAAAACAATGTAAAGTAGGAATGATATACCTTTGTAGTGTAGAAAGTGGATGAAATAATGAAGAAATGTGTTGGGGGGATTCTAGGGCACGAAGCAGTTTGAGAGATGAGAAGAGAGAATAAGGAAAAGTGGGGAAAAAGTAGGCAGACTCGGGCTTTAACTGCTCGATCGATCGATCGAGCCTGGGCCTTCGATCGATCGATCAAGCAGGGCCAGGCACACTGCTTCTTTGCTGAAGGGGGGGGGGGGGGATTGCAATTCTGGGAAAAGTAGGGGGTTTAAATATAAAATATATATTTATATAGTATATAGAAGTATACATATATAAAAATATGAAATAAAAATATAAAAATAAATATAGAAATAAAATAGAATTAAATATACATAGGCTTAAATATACACAAAATAGGCCTAAGTGAACCCAAAAAATAAAATATGTACAATGAGCAACACACATGCATATTCACGACAAAGATGAAAAATGAAATAAAATAAAAAAGAAAAATAAATGCAAATGCGTGAGGATGCGTGTGTGAAAAACAAAGGAAAAATCTTTTTATGGCTTTTTTGATCATTTTCTTAAGAAATGTGTGCTGGGATGCATAGTCTCCGCAAATTCAAGTCCGTTGAATCTACAAAAGATTTAGAACCAAGCATACAAAAAGAAATAAAAAGAGATTAACTAATTACACTAGGCTAATATTAAGAAAAACAAAAATGAAGAAGTTAGTATATACAACCTACATTTAGGATGCGTAATTAACTATATACTAAAAGTTGAAACTTTTGAGGGTCCATCCAAAACACAATTTGAATTTGGCGGATCAACAGTGGACCCTCCCGAACATGCATGCCTCCCGGAAAATAGTAATTTCGTTCGAACGACGGAAGGCATGTGTAAGGCGGTAAAAGTGAACCATCCCCAATTGAAACTTTGGGAGGGAGGATGGAGGATTTGGATAGGACGGGCATCAAATACACATGCGGGCCGAGAAAACATGAATCAAATCCCGAGTATTTTAAAGTTGGAATGGGAGGCGGCGCACATGAGGGCAAAGATGCCGTTATGGAAAGCGGCTCGAGCGAGTACTCCTCGTCGGTGAAAAGGTTTCGAACTAAAAAGTTTTGAACCGATTCATCGGGTACTCGAATTGGTACGACAGTATATAATGAAGACGGGGAGGAAAGGAATTCAATCTCAGGCGATGAGTGATCATCACTTGAAAATTGAATTTCGGAAGAAATAGGATCGTTTACAATCAAACTTTCTTCTTTGAAAATCAAAGAAGAAACGAATTCATTGCAAATGGATACTATGCCTTTTTCATCCTCATTTTCATTCTCTACTAAACCGTGGGTCAAGTCAAGGATGATTTGTTCCAAAGTAGGAACAAAGTCCTCATTTGGTTCAAAACAGTCCTCGACTTAGGCAGTCTCCGAAGAAAAGTCGTCGTCGGATTCAAATAGTAAATCCAACTCGTGTTCCCAACAACGATTTTCTTCTCGCTAACGTTCTTCAATCCTCTCATTTTCAAGCATACACAATCCCTCACCGAATGTCGTCGGGCGAGGAGCGGATTCTTGAAAATGGGAAGTTTGGAAATTGTTCTCGGGACTACACTCAAAATCATTAACATAGGAATTTTGAAAATGATTACAGTTGGATTCAAAATTCTTATCATTAGGATCTTGCGACCCAAAATCAGAATGATCATGCAAAAAATTGCTGTAATCCAAACTTTGACTTTCGTAATACTCACCCAATGTCATTTTAGATGTTGCAACTTCTTGGGATTGCAAGTATTAACTAAGCGTTCCTAGGCGCTCAAATGTAGAAGTCCTGCAAAAAAGGGTTAAAAGAAAGAATACAAATACAAAGAAAAGAATACTACGAACTAATAATACAATTACAATCTATAACAAAAAAACTCCCCAGCAACGGCGCCATTTTATAGGCAGGGTTTCGCCGCGGCGCGAGAGTCACCTACGCGCCGGTTGTTTTATATTCGGCTCACCTGAACTATACAAAAACCTAAGTTACGACTACACTCAACTGGTGAGAACAGCGGTAAGTCGGGTATCGAATCCACAGGGAATGTTCGATGGATCGCAACAGATTATTAATTCAGGAATAAAAGTGTAAAAGGTGTTTAGAAACTAAAAAGGGAAAGATGCATAAAAGGGAAATAGTAATCTAGGCGAGTGTATTGAAACTACATTATGAAAGAAAGTAAAACTATAGGTTGCGTCGAATATCCCTCACCCGAGTTAATTTGTATAAAATGGTTCCATGGGTCTACGGGTTATTACACGTGCGTCTCGTTTCGACAGTTAATTAAATCAAGGGTTGTCACGCCCTAAATTATCATAAAAGCCTAATAAGATTTTGGCGTCAACAAATATCCCGGAAATTACGCGCGAAAGGTCGTAAGAACGGGACATACATGATATGCCCCGCCAAATCTCCTAGGCGTAATAACTAGGACAACGCACCCACAATAGACCCGTAAACACCATCACCAAAGCAAAGCAACGCGTCAACTCGAGTGAGTTCCATTCAAGCACAACCTAATTTAGATTACCTAGAAAGCATGTTAAAAACGCGGTAAATGGAAAGAGGGAATAAACGCGATAAAACTATACTACAAAGCAAGTAAATCAAAGCATGTGAATAAAGCATGTAAACTAGTTAGAAATCATGGATGCTAAATTACAAAGCAAGGAAAGATGAAGAACAAACTATATTAATGGAAATGGAAGTGAATAGTTCAATCTTACAAAACCACATGGGTTGTTAATCCAAGAAGAAGAGAAAATGAACTCTCCAAACCAAACCCTAACTAAAACTATCTATATCTGAATATGAGAGTGTGTATGTCTCTTATTACAACCAAAATTGGCTTAAGTAGTAAGTTAGAATAAAAGAAACGAAGAAAGAAAAGAAGAGAAAATATATGTTGGAAAAAACAGGGCATGGATCAATCGACCCCTGTGGTCGATCGATCGACAGTTAAAATCGTGGCGAAAATAAGAAGGCTTGATTGATCGACCCCTAGGCTCGATTGATCGTTCAAGCAGGGCAACCTGCTGTTTCCCCTGTTTTGGCATGCTTTCCATCTCCGCTCAATTAGCCGTAACTTTGTCATACAGACTCGGAATCACTAACCGTTCGCGGCCACTCAAATCTAGCGAGGAGAGCTACAACTTATGTGTAGATGTCGAGTCAGGTGCCCAATCTGTTAAATGACCGAATTACCCTGGAACGTGCGGTTTTGTATGGAAATTGCGCGGAATGCGTCCGAATCCCATACTTGGTACTTAAATACCTACAAAAGCCCAATTATACCTCATGTAGCATGTTATCAATATAAACAGAGGTTGTCTGGTTAACGGGCTTAAATATAGAGATTATGGCACTCGAGGGGGATAAAATGCGTAGGTTCGACGGATGAAATACGCAATATTCGCGTATTATCAGTTCAATCCATAGATCCAAACAGGTGATACCTCTTATGTGCGTGAGTAGAGAAAATGCATTTTTAAGAGTGAGTGTGAAATGGAAATCCCTCTTGTTCTTTTTTTTTTGTTTTTTTTTATGAAAATAGATTAAAAAGCTGAGATTAATGGATGTGATGTAATGAGACAAAACTAATAAAATAGAATAAGATGACTAATGTTAAAATGGAAGAAAGAGATGGATAAGTGAACCTCCTTATGAGTGCTTAATATTGACCTTGAGATGTAGCTATGCTGATCTTGTAATGGTATGAAAGTGGTATTGAGAGGTGGGGAGAATTACCAAGAGAGATAAAAAAGTGATGGAAGAGAATTTGGAAAAATGGATTTTTTAGGTAAGGGAACAACTTTGAATTTTAGAGAATGTTCTCCCACTTGCTGAGAGGGCTGTTTAGGGGGTGTTGGAGTGATATGAGTGTTGCTTTCAGGCTGAGATCAGGGCCTCTATTTTTAGGACCAAAGGGGGTGTCGATCGGCATGGTCATTAACCCGCCAATCAATATAGAACCTCAGGCACACTGCCGATCGACAGGGTCCCTGGGGTGCCTACGTCGATAGGCAGGTCCCTGGGATGCCTATAGGCAGTCA
Organism: Sambucus nigra; assembly: GCA_949130495.1. NCBI lineage: Eukaryota > Viridiplantae > Streptophyta > Magnoliopsida > Dipsacales > Adoxaceae > Sambucus > Sambucus nigra. The sequence continues at coordinate 102,948,718 of OX422208.1, forward strand.
GGAACAGGTTTTTCGGAAAAATGGGAATAAAGTGAAAATCATAAGTTCGAATCATGCACGGGGTAGACCATTGGAGAGGGAATTCATAGAAATTTAAGAATCCATTGAGCCACTCCCGAGTCCAATAGTTTACCAAAGTCAAACGAACCTCGAAAGCGCCCCATGGTCTTTAGACGGGAGGTTTTCGAAGGAAAATGGATTGTTCGTGCAAACCGTAAGGCCGATTTGTGCACGACGTGACCCATTGAAAAGGTAATTCAGTGCCCTTTGAGGTTTTATGTATATTATTTAGGTTCGGAGATTTGACAAGGTCAATGGTGCTTGAAAGTGCCCGATGACTCTTCAGAGTAAAATGGGTTGTTCGTCCGAACTGTAAGGCTAATTTTCACCTAGGATGAACCATTAAAAAGGGAATTTAGAGGACTTAAAATATTTATTTTTTTCAATCTAGAGTGTTTATCGGTTCAAACCAAGCTTGGGAGAGCCCAATGGCCTCCAAATCAGTTTTTGATGTAAAATAGACTATTGGTCCGAACCGTAAGTCCGATTCGCACATAGGATTGTCTGTTGGAAAAGGAATTCAGTGCTCTTCATGATTTTATTGAGACTTTGTTCAGGAAAGAAAGTTTAGTAGTGTCAAATAGGTCCCAATACCATCTGATGGCCTCTAGATCGGTACTCGGAGTATGACCTAGGGTTTATGGTGAACGAGTGAATGTTAAGGACCTAAGGTGGTTCTTAGGGGGGGGGGGGGGGTTCTAGGATGGGTGTCTATCGGGTTGTTTCCTTTTTAAAGAATCCATAAGGGGTGTTGTAAATTAGTGACATGTACATCGCATGCTTTCAGATAGGAGATGGGTTCTTAGCTATTATTGGCTTGCATCATTATTAATGGCCTTAGAGAGTAGCTTGTGTGATCTTATAAAAAATCATTCAAAATTTGATTGTCTAGTGAAAATAACTTCATCCACTTGTTTAAAACTTTTAATCACCCTCTAACTAATAATTTTTTTTGTCTTATAAAAAATGGGACTACATATCACCAAATGTTAGTATATGACATATGGGGTGGAACTATTTTCTTTATAGAAAAGCCATGATGGGTCTAGTTCATTAATAATATGTACAGGTCATGTTGACACAAAGGTAATGGGTCCTCAACTAGTCTTCTATTGCAACATTACTAATGGCCATGGAGAGGAGTTTATGTCGTGTTACAAAAAATCACTCAAAATTGTGTTGTCCAGTTAAAATAATTTCACCCACCTGTCTTAAAAATTTAATCACCCTTTAGCTAAAAAAATTTATCTTATTGAAAATGGGAATACACATCATCAAAAGTTAGTACTCTTTCCATGGGCTGGCACTATTTCCTTTTTAGATATCCCATGAGGGGTGTTCTATATGAAACATTGTGTTATTCATTCCACTAAATTTATCCTTAGCATTTACAATCTTCACACAATATACATGTCTTATTAATCGGCTAAAATTTCTGTTAAATATCCAAATGTAATTCGTCCTCCACTACAAATATTTTCTCTGACTATAGCTTCACTACTATTATGTTTCAGTCATGACAACAAATAAATACTTCATCATTTTTAAGGGAAGGAAAATCGAGATTTACAAAAGCTAAAAAATGAAAACCCTACTATCGAGTGGTACTAGATGCAATTTTTATATGCTTCAATTATTGTGATGGTGCTAATAATGAATATATGATACATATAGATAGATGGAGACGTTCGAGTGTATTACGTGACCCATCCAAATACTATGTTCCATCAGTGATTGATGTTGTTGGCTTGAAAAAATCGATTGTAAGACAAGTAGTTCGCCACACTAATTTTTGTCCTTAAATTATTTTATTTTATATTTCCCAACATATATATCTTTATTTTAACTTGTGATATATTGTTCTATTAAATTAAGTTTAATATTAATCTATTACTTTGTTGGTGTCTTTGTATCATAAATTACTAGAAGAATGTATCAATAATGACCTGTAATTCTAAAACTTTTACTTTTTCATTCAATAAATTTCAACCTTAAAACATTACATGAAGTAAAATACAAAAATACATCAACGATAATCTAAAAAATTAATTCCTAGGACAATACGCTTTGTCAGCACGAGAACAATAACCACGTTATTTTGGGTGATGTTTATCTACCGGGGAGTCCAACTAGGCATGGATATAGAACTGTCTTTGATAATCAAGACATCTCCGAATACGATGTGGTTAGCATATTTGAAGTCTAGAATCATGACCTTATGGTGGATGACCCGCTGAGGGTAAACGTTGGATCATTCAACTCAATGGTTTAAGCAGAGTGACTTAAGTATGGATACAGTCTATTTCATGATATTTTTGAGTCATGATAGATGAAACATGAACATATGTAATAATCATACAGTACAATACTTATGAAGGAGACCTTACCCCTCATATTTGAGAGATTGCGTATCGTCGCCAAGTTTGTGTATTTGAACTCCATGTACCCATAGTCAAGCGCCGTTTTCCATGGTTCTTTGGAGAAATCTTCATCATACTCGAGATCGACGATGCATTCACGAATAAATTGATGGATTGCGGGAGGGGTACCTTAGATTTTTAGTCCTCCAACCCTCTCAGTGCCTTTTGGACCTTAACTATCGATCTGGGTAAATACGATAAAAATAATCATTTCTTCGCCTTAGTGTAACATTGGAAAGTATCATTTAGAGTTGATTCTTCCTCCGAATTATTTTCCTTCTTGGTTGATAATTCTCCCTTATAGATTTTTGGTTGTGAAGATTTTAAAAATGGCGGAAGTCGCAGATATAGTATGTGGAGACAACTACAAATTCTTTAGCTCTATCTTGATCTCGAGTGCAAAGAAGTTGGGATAATACTCTAATTTATAAGAATTACAAATACACAATTGATAAACAAAAATTTAACTATATAATTGATTTATTAAATCACAGTTCATAACAACGATTTCAACATGAATTCGCGATTACTAATGAGGATGTGTGTATTCAATTTAAGAGTTCAACTTTAAATAATTCTAAAAGGAGGGGGTGAATAGGTTGATTCATAATTTTGTCCAATTTTATCCAATTTAATTTAATTTCCAATTTTAAGAAAATACAAATTGTAATCAAATTGTGCATAAAACATAGGTCAATTCACTAGATATGATAATACTCATTCAATTTTTATAGATGAAATAATATCTACGTGAGATCTAGATGTAGTGTCTGATGAAAGTGATCAAAATAGCAAACATGACATAAAATAAATCCATAACACATATTTTATGAGGAAAAATATCCCACTAAGGGGTAAAACCCCTCAAAGTATACTAATCTCTTATTCAGCTTGAAAAGGTTTCACACAATGCAAAAAGGCAACTCTCACTCATGCACCCATAAGTAGTTACCTATTAACATTGGACTTTCCACCCATTGACGATAAGATATCAACCTTAAGCTATATAAGGTGAATGAGGAAGCACACTCTACTCCTTGAAATCGCATCATGTCCTGATCTCTCCAATATAACAAGAAATCTCTCATTTTAGATCTAAGAGTTTTGATCAGCAAATAAAAATGAATAATAATTTGAATTGAACTTTGGATATTGTGTATCCGAATCAAATCACTCTCAATTTAATCTCAATCTATAGATCACTTATAAATCTAGTTTTTTCTCTCAGTTTGGAGGGAATAAGTGAATTTGAAAATAGTGAAGCTAAACAAGCGCTCTCAACCTTGAAAACACTCTCAGAGGTGTAAGTGAGTAATGAGGATTTTACACATTTCGATAAAGGAGGGAAAAATATTAATTTATAGCAATTTTAAACAATTTTACTCTACCGTGTGCATGGTTGACTTTTTATCATGTGCACAATTTTGGCCAGTATGTAATCGAAGCCAAAATCATGCATGGATGTCCGCACAAATCAAAACAAAATCGTACTAATGGTGCCATACACATGGGTCCAAATGAGACTGTGTGAATGGTTTGAAGCCTTTTGAAAATAATTTTAAACAAAAGCACATTTTAAAATCGATCTTTTTCTAAAGGCATACACAACACATCTAATGATTTCAAAAATACTTGTCTAGCCCGTAAAAACATATTTTTTTTAAAGGTGCAAGTGTATGTATAGCCAATAACATTAAATCACAAAATTATTAATAGGATAGATCTTCAATTTGACAACAAAACTCTTGTGAAGTATAGAAGATTTGATAGATCTTAAAAGTCCTAGATGTTCATATAGTCTAAATGAACGAGCATCACTCCACTCAAACATCTCACCACAATTCAAGCATATGGAGATTGAATGACTCAACGACCTAATCCTTTGACACATAATTTAGCCAACTAATATAGAATTACAAACGTTTAAATTTTCAATCTCCCCCTTTAGTATTCTACAAAAAACCTCAAATATCTAAAAATATCTCGATTAGACCTACCAAACCCATTGCACACTAGCCATATAATGAGAGTAGTAGGAAGTTTTGCTCATATAGTCGAAAAGACCAATGCCACATCAAATTCGAGTCATAAAAGATGGGTATGAGTTGGATAAACATGTCTCCACTTGTAACACATGAAACAAAAATCATAGAGCTAATAACATCCATAAATAGTAACTCCCATTCTTTGGGAATCCTCCAAAAAATTAATAAGAGATATAGATCATATAAAGCATGAAAGAATATGCAAAGTGATAAGGTCATCTAATATCAAAAAGTACAACAATTTAGTCCTCCACTACATTAAACATCTCATCAAACCAATGTTTCACCCTCATATACCCATAAATCAAAGTTTCTCCATCTAAAGTAAGAAATATGAGACCTCTACCTATCTTGAATGTTTCTCCCCCTTTATAACATGGAAAGTCGAAGAGAAGTAGAAAGACGTAGATAACAGGCATAACATGGTAATATAGCAAAAATAACAATCATTAAGCCAAACTAGCAAAGCAAAATCTCGATAATCATCTGAAATAACAAATAATATAAAGAGGGTATGCTACATGGAAAGCATCATAAGTATGAGACAAACATGTGTAATACATTACGAACCTCAAGTAAAAAACTAGTGGATATAATATATCATTCGAGTAAGCATATGAAGCAGGAAATGTGATATAAAACAATCTAATTAGAATGAGATCAATATGAAGCATGGATATAACAAAGATATGGATATGATAATCAATCGCATGAATGGTATAAAAAATATTTCTCCTCTACAAAAAAATATATCTCTCCCCAAAGAAAATAATACTTCCCCTTATGCCATGAATACAAATAGGGAATTATGATAAGCGTGGGAGAGAAAAAAAATTTAGCATGTGAAACATAATGGGAGTATGATATCATGAAAAAAATCTGACAAAAACATGTGAGCATTAAAATGATTGATATGAACAAACATGAGAGTCTATGACAACAATCACAACATGGAAATAATTAGGTGGTATGGCTAAAAATCATATATGTTATTACAAATGAGACAGGATATCGAAGAAATATGGTATAAGATTAATAAACAAGTATATGCATCATACATATAAACATCTTTAACAAAAATAAAAATTATAACTAAGAAGTATTTTAAATTACATAAGCTCATAGAAGATAGTCATCAAGATAAAGTACCAAACACCAGTAAAAATAAACACTAAAATCTCACTATTAACATAAAAAGCTAGAATGTGAAAATGTGCGTCTAAGATAAAACTAGTGAGATATTATCATCATATAATAAAACTCAACTAACTCACTGAAAATAATCACATATATATCCAACCAAAAGAGGATAAAGGTCTCATCACTAAATTGAATGATGTTATCCGAGTTGGTAATAACTCTGATATAATAAGAAGAACTTAGTGAGTCTTTAACTAAATGGCTTATAGATATGATAATGAATGATAAATGTAGTATTTAAGTGTAGGAAATAAGATAAACATAAAAGGTTTAGAGTGGTTCAGCCAATCAACCTACATCCACTTTGGTGCAATTCATTTCTCACTAACTATTAAGTGTTTTACAAGTTACACTTTGTACTTTCTCTCCCTATAGAGTTTTTTGACAGAATAACAATAATTCTTTACAATGGCATGACTTGTCCAACAAGTTTAGAAGGTATAGTCTATTTATAGGTGACTTGGGGTGTAATTTGAATCCCAAACCATATAGAGAATGTTGATTAGGGTTCTCCTCTTGATTTAAGTTGAACCACTGTTAGTTAAGGGGAAAATGAGGCCGTATAATTACTTAGACCTAACTAATATTAGCAAAGGTTGTTGATAGTTCACTAATTATTAAGGATGAAGGGTAAGGATGCCCTTAAAAGTATATAGATCAAACCATTATGAACCGATGGGCAAATCGGGCCTTAGGATTGCTTAGTCTCAACCATACAAAGACGAGGGGTAAATGGAGACTTAAAATTATTTAGGCTAAACTAAACTGAGCTGAGGGGTGCAGACACCTTCATTTGCAATTAAGGTTTTGATACGCTTTGCCCTATTAGAAATAAACCCCATGAACATATCCCTAAAGAAATCTCAAGAAAAACCAACTTTCGAAACCTACACTAAAAGTTTGAGTGTCAAAAACACAAGAAATTTGAGTATCTGGGGCCAAAGTATAAATAAACCCAAAACTAAAAACCTATTTTATCCATTAAAGTAACAAAAAAAAATCTCGTATGGTGGCTTTAGCCGATCGGCTAAAGGCCCCTCAATCACTACACAAACGACCAAAGGCCTTAGTTGATCGGCCAATTCTTTTAACACACAAATCTTATCCAAATATTTTCTCAATTGTTGATAAAAAATCAACGGCCTTAAACCTTTATCCGATTGCCCACCTCCCTCCAAACTCCGCATGAATAGAGGTCCCTATACACCATTTCAAGGCATCCCACTTCGAATTTAGAGATGAAAACTCAGCATTGGTTCGGCTTTTTAACTTTCTAAATACTGAGAGCTTGAGATACTCATACTCATTTTTTGAGAAGTCATGAAGGGCTGGTTCCTTAAAAAGTCATTTTTCTAAAAGGAAAAGTTTATACTTTTGCAGATTGTTCGTTCTCCTGAAAAAATCTCCTTAAGAAATAAGTAGATTCAAACCCCTGCAGAAATTCCGCAAAATCTAACACTTCTAGCCGAAGCTCTGCCCAACTGAAAATCACTAAAAATTGGGGCTTTCCCTCTAAAGTAAAAAAATCGGCTTTCATCGCGAGGGTAAAGAACCTTTACCTAAATTTTGAAGTAGCATCCGACATATATATTGTTATAAACTATGTATACTTATGTACGCTTTCTAACCCACCCCCCATTTAGGGGATCGAGTTTGCAATTTATAGCGTTTACATTAGTTTAAGCCTAATTTCTAATCCAGCACCTCCACTTATGTCAGGAATTCACATAATCATATGGTAAATTAATACAAATCAAATGCCATAATGCAAAAATACAAACATGAAAACATACTTTTCAAAACATGTTCTTAGGAATGGACTACTGAGTTATGTTCATCGTGAAACTTTGCATGCAAAAGTAAAAAATTCAGCTACACTCACCACTTCCCGAGCGAACAAAGCCCGTCACTGCATGGCACACCGAATATGTATTTCATTTCAATACTTTTTAAACATTTGCATTTGATCAATGTATTAAATTAACATATAAATATATCAATCCGACACAACAAAAATGCTATATTAAGGGCTAGGCTACATAAATATCGCACTATTATACCTTGTGTACCCAGTATCTCACTGTGTATGCTTGTAAATATACCCCATTTTTTGTGAACTTCATTGGATTTTATCACAAGTATCCTTGGGTATGTAGGTTCTATACCGAGCTAAACTTTCAAGGCCAATTCTCATAATACGTCCTCTACGTATTATCCCCAAGAGATGCCTCCATCTCTAGTTCTAACCTCTCTATATATTATCCACCCAGTGAGTAAATTATTTTGGTTATTATCTCAAGTCTCTTTGGATATGTAGGAACTATTTAGAGTCAAGCTCGTGAAGCCTAAGACTCATTATATGTATCTCTTCATATAATCTCTTGGGGATGCCTCCATCCCCTGTCTCAAACTCCCCCGAATTCTCCTGGTCCACCCCAATACCAAGGTGTGGTGTTTTATTATGCTTCTCAGCAATAGAACATTACATCCTTAATGTAACATCCCCACTTATTAGTCCAATTCCTCCTAATACAAAACCCCCAAACTAGTGTGAAGGAAAACACATTCCAACTAGTAATCACTCGATTATTACAAGGTTATGTGCCAATATCATTCATCTTTGGGTTCATTCCCATATTGATATTCCATACTCCATCCCTCCCACTCCCAAGACAAGTCCTACAATTGTATGCACATCACGTTCAAGCATGTCTTACAAACGAACTCAGCAGGCTTTGATCCCAAGTCCTCTTGGATACATAGGCGCAATATCAAGTCTTTCTCATGAGGTCGAGCCTCGAAAATATGTCTTTTGATATACTATTTCCACAGAGATGCATCCATCTCTCAACTTTCATCCATTACACTTAAATAACTCAAAATGAGATATCAAAATATCTCAAAATCGCGATCTTTTGTGCATCCATAAAAATACTCTCCTACACGCAAAATAAGATATTTAACAATCTCAAGACGGAACCTCCCAAACATATTCCTACATATAAACATGCAAACACGTACATACTTCTCATAATAGATATGCACCCATCCCTAACCTTTCTATCCCTCCTTACAAACTCGAACGAAATATCAAACTATCTCAAAATAGATCTTTCTCGCACACTTACATACTTAATATTAACTATGCATATACACTACAAATCATGGAGTCATGCACAAGGAAATTTTATGTACCTGCACTGGTTGAAGTGACGTTTCTATACCTCTCACTAATACCATTTTTCAACCTAAGCACCTATTTACATTTTGTAGGAACCCTCTCGCTAAGTTCATTAAAAAATTATAAAATAGCTAAAAAGTAATTAATTAATGTAAATAGAAATAATAAGCATAAAATTAAGGAAGCATATAGAGCAAGTAGGGTGCCTAACACCTTCCCCACTCGTAAAATGATTCTCGAACTCGCACAACAAGAATCTATGGACCGTCCAAAGACTCTAAACTTTCCTTAGGATTATCCCAAACCTTTTGTTTATTTTTATATAAAACAAACTGACGACTCTGAACACCTTAGGAAACCCCTTCTTCCGCACAAAGGCCACACCTACCAAAGGGGAGTGCACCGAACCTGGACATGACGTAAAATTACATCCAGGGACAAATCATCGACACCCAAATATTGAATCGATAACCTGACCTGGTGGGGAGGAGGGATGAGGAATGGGAGATAGGAACTCCTACATTCGTTGTAACACAAGTTCCCTCCCCCCTTGAGTGCATCGCTCACTCAGGGCTACAATGACATAGTGGAGACTCCGCTGGGGATAATTTTTCTTTTATTGAAATGTAACATTGTGTATTATAGCTTGGCCTCACCAGCTACATCACATTGGTAAATCCAACAAAAGTAAATCCAGAGAACCTAACTATTTATATGTTTACTTTCTAGTATGCTTAATATTGATCTCCCATATGACTATTCTTTTTTTATCAATTTTTGAACTCTTTAACAACCTTAGTTTTAGAGTCACTCATAACGTAGATACAGTAAACCAAAATGGGAAACTTGTCACGTTCACAGACTATGACATGTAAGGGGGTGATAGGTTTTTTTGTTAAGTACGTGCCACATTCAAAGTCCGTGACACGTTTTTTCTTATCACGAACGTGTCACGGTAAAAAGCCTTGACATGTTCGTGACAAGAAAAACTTGTCATGGGCTTTGAATGTGACATGCCCTTGATAATTATTAACTTATCACGGACATGGCACGATCAAATTCCTTGACAAGCTATCCTTGTCATGATCAAAGTCAATGACAAATCTGGGAAGCAATAAAAAAACTATTGGGCAGTACGGGCACCGCCACTGCCCATCGGTATATTATCACATGCTGTCACCTGTTGCAGCAAGTGTATGACATATTTTCTTAATAAATAATAGCAACCAACATTAAAAACCTTAATAATCAAACACTAAACAAATTTAAGTGAGAAACAAGGCCATACAATATTTATTCATCATTATCAAACACTAACACAAAATTCAATATCCATGATAATCAAACATCGAACAAATAGTAATAAAATTATTATAAATTATTCATTCCTTATTCTCTTGAATGATAAACATAGGCCATACTACATGAGAATTGATACCACCCTCAATAGTCCAAATGTCGCACTGTTCCATTTAACCACACGGGTTCATTATATTTTTCCATAAACATTTCTATGACGCGAACCCGTGCCTCATGTGGTTACAACGTATGATTATGCACCAAGGTACCTGGGCATATATCTGGTTCCCTCAACCCATTATCTATTATATCGCCACTCCTTGTGTCTAATATATACAATATATCCCAGTCAATTATTGTAAATGGCATTGGGACGAGGGGGTACGGGTAGGGGTGGCGGCGGATATGTCATACGGAGACAAGGGGGTATCAGTGAGGGTGAGGGTGTGAAATATGGATCATTGGTCCCCTCATACACTACTTTCTCCTTGACTTTCCCTAAGATGGTCTTAACCTGGCCTTTAAGAGCATGATTGACAAACGCATACATTTTATGCATTGTTCTATCCAAGTTGTCAAACTTCTCAACATTATTGGTCATCAACTCGTCCACCTTGCGTGTTAGCTCAGTGTTGCTCGATAAAATATCGATGAGACTCAATTTCCTGACCCAAGATCTCACCTCTCGAGTACGACCTTTTTGATCCCGCCCGAGCACTTGGCTTAGTGTGTCCAGAGTAGTGATCCTTATCGGTATCACTCTGCGAGTTGTGCACTTCCTTAAGATTTTACTGAAATAACAAAAAAGTACAGGATTAGATAAATTAATAAAAAATATGTGATTATAAAGTTTTATTTTTATAACGTAATTAAAATTATAACTTACAATAGTGGCGGCCACGGTCGGATCCACCTCCTTATCCTTCTCTTTCTTTGTTCAAATTGAAAAATAAGCATCGAGCCTATGCATCTTACTCCCAGGACCGCTCCTCGTCTCCTGAAATAGAATAATGCAAAATTAGTGAATTAGTATATAATTATTACTAAATAGAATAAAATAAAACTAAAATGAAAGAACATTAAAGACTTACCATCCTATGCTCCACCTCGATGTAAGACGTATGCCTAGAGTAATGCATGTTGACCTTCTTGGCCTGATTTGCCTTTCCCGATTAACGAGAGGACAATTGCCTCTCTGAGATATCATTATTGACAAACTGTTGCCATCTTTCCAGTGAAATTGTCTCCTTCTCGGGTATCGTGTCCCTACGTCGTAAGATGGGATCTCAGTCCTAGCCAGAGTACTGTGCACGCTTATTTTTCTTCCACATTTTATATTGATCTCTTAGTTATTCCAACGTGGAGTTGCATGCTTGTGGGGGCAAGCCCAATTGTTCCTGTCAAACAAATACAAAACAAAAAGAAAGTGAGTTAGTAGTATTTAAATTATAAAATAAAATAAAATATAAATATAAATACGAAACAAAAATAAAGTGAGCAAGTACCTGTAATGCCCCCAAAATGGCCATCTTAAGTTTATGGACACCTTCCTCCAATCAGTGTACCCAGGGCTAATAATCGTCTTCAACAATTCCAAGTCCCTAGCTTGTAAGGATGTCTTGTTCTCCACTCCGGTCCCCAACTTGCCCTACTTTGAGGCCTAGTGCTAGACGATCCTTCCTCTCCCCTGCTTCCCTGACGCCCGAATTTATACATTTCTTGTGAAAATTATTATTAGTTGAAACATATATATGAGAAAATTAATTAGAAATATAAATAATGAATTATTTTGACATATTTACTAAACAAAATTCTCAACATTGAAGAATGCAAATCCATAATCACATATTCACTTACCAACCAACCATGATTGATTAAAATCCCCAAAAACTGATCAAATCCAAATGAATAAAAGCATTAAACTGTCATCTGATAATAACAAAGTACTAGAAGAATACATATTAACGCCAATAGAAGAATACAAATCCATATCATAAGCCAAACTAGGCATTGTTTTAAATAATTGGAATAGTTATAATCTAAGAATTATTTCATATTCGGGTTATGTCACGAACTTTGAAATGATCATTAAACTGATTAAATCCAAATTAACATATTCACCAACCAACCAACCAATATTGATTCAAATCCCCAAAAACTGATCAAATCCAAATTAATAAAAGCATTAAAGTGTCATCCGATAATAACAAAGCACTAGAAGAATACAAATTCATATCATAAACCAAACTAAGCATTGTTTCTAATAATTGAAATATTTATTACTAATCTATTTTTTTTTAAATTCGGGTCATCATAAAAAATGGATTGATATTCGGTTGGAGCAGTCAAGTCATCCACGCTATTAGTTAAATGCTTTGGTGTGTGTAGGATAACTAACGAAGGCTCGTTGTTGATATAGTTCGAGTAAAATACTTGCTTGACCTTTCAAAAAGAACAAACAAACCACTTATCGCTCACATGATCATTTCTCTTCAACTTGGATAAGTCAACTATGATCAAATTGGTACCTTTACAAGAAGTTTTATCCTCTCAAATCTTACCCAATCATAGTAAAACACAACCTCTTTGAAGATTATATAATCCAATTCATATATATTCTGAATTACATCATAGTAAGTCATTTCATCTTGAATGAGATTTTTATCTTTTTGGATCGCTCGAAAATAAGTAAGAGTCTTATTTTAAATGCCCAAGTTTTGTACATTTCTATCTTCCTCGTACACCCTTGCATCGAATACATAACCGTTCAATCAATACTTTTTGTACTCACGTGCCATGAACAAGGTTCCAGTGGCTAGACGAACAAGCCTTGATGTCACATCGCCCATTTTTAAGAGCTGAGATTATAAATTAATTAATTAGGTTAGTTTTAAATCTTTCTTGTAATATGTCATTTAATAAGAGATATTCTCATTAGAATTGCCTCGTGTGACACCCGTAGCCTAAAGTCACTTTCTTTTTGTGCATCATTCTTCATCTTTTATTGTTCTCACACACATGATATTTCCTTCATTAACCGTGATGAACATACAACGAAATTGATCAAGTATAAAGTTAAAATAATACAAAACTTAAAATAATATAACTTAATTTTTCCATTCTTTGACATCTTCACGAGTTTTAAATACGTAACGAGCTACTTGTTGCCCATCACCTGACCACCCTTATCGATGAACTCATCACTATTTTCTACACTGCTTGGGCTAGGCATATATTCTCGAGTGTAAATTGATTACTCCGCGGTGATGTATTCCTCTGCAATTGATCCTTCAATGTATCGTGTATTCTTAAAATAATCTTTGAAAACTTTCATCAACCTTTCATACGGGTAAATCCATCAATATCTAACTAGGTCGAAAAAAGTGCCTTATCGTATAAGTGTACCAACAACTGAATACTAATCTAAAAAAATGATGCGAAAAAGTACTTCTCCAACACACAAATTTCTTTGGCTATAGCTACTTTTTGCGGTTACTATGTGCTTTCGATTGACTACCTTCTCACATAAATGTGTGAGGTAGATGCTAATTTGCATAATGCCCCTGCAAATCCTTATGCTTACAGAAATAGTGCTCAAACAACAAACGGTCATATAATGGTAAAAAATTGACAACATATCTGTTTTGTTTTGTCAAGGTTTTTCATCGTGACAACCTTTGGGGGTGAAAAGTGACAAAAAGAGTTTTGGGTGTATTGATGCGTGCTTAAGTCCCCATGTATAGGATTGTACATTTTTCCAAAATATTGGTATGAACGAAGGACCTTGCAATAAAATTAAACATCAAAGTATGCAAAAATTAAACATTACCTCTTTAATCACACACTACATAGTCTTAATTTTCATATTGTTTAAATCCTACATAGTATTTATTTCATATGTCTTAAACCTTATACCTTGAAGGATCCCAAAAGAGATTTTCATATTTCAAAAAGTTATTTCCCCAAATAAATCTTGTACTTTTGAGAATTGACTTCCTCAAAAGGGTAGTAGCCAATGAGTTTCCTCATTCTTTTCATCCACCCACCTAATATAATGAATAACTTCTCTCTTGATCCCAAGATCACGATGAGATGGAACGTTTGAAGTTTGTTTTGTACTTGGGAAAATCGAATAGGCTTTCGTAACTATTTAGTATAAGGGTAATGTGGTATCACACGTAGCATAAAAGGTTGTTCAGTCTTAACCGCCAAGTATATCGAGACCCATGGCAATGAAAAGAAATCGTTTAATAATCGATTCACATAGCTCCTTTTCCATATTGAAAAAGTTCCAGGAACTCACCCTATGGCATAAAAGAACAAATACTTACGGGAATATTCTTGATAGAATTTTCCAAAATTATCAAACGGTCGGAGGCTGGTACAAAACCCCTCAGATTCTAATGTGACTATCTTCCCTACATAAGGGAGATAAATAACATGAATTCGCAAGTCATCATAAAAAAGGTCCCCTGCATTTGATTCCCCTAACCTCATTTTATTTTGAAAAGATGCTAGACCTCAGTTTGGTATTTCCTCACTCCTTGCTCAAAAAATGAGAGCTCACCCATGTTTACCCAAATCTAATGGGACTCCTTTCAGCTCTTCCCTTTTTAAGAAACTAAAAACATAAAATGACAAAAAAAACACCGTCCAAACATGATTAAAAATAGATAAAAGTATTGCATCCAAAAACATCATGCATATATGAGTCCTCACCTACTATGTATTGCCCTTCTGTCCATCTTTCTATCTACAAAAACCTGAACGAATGTGCCATGAATTCTTCTACAGTTGCTCCCACTTGAGTTATTGTAGACCCAGGCTATGCTATTTAATAATATTGGAAAAATGTCTTATCATAGACATCACACTAAGTCCTTACCCTGGAAGCCCGAGTTCACGCATTGTACGCACAATTAGTTTTCGTTAGAAAACTCCCCACCCACGATTGTTATATCTGCACTATCATATGATCCATGTCTACTGAAGAAGACTAGGTCCTGTTAATCGTGGATCAGCCTCTGAGACATCATGAGAACATCACCGTTTCTCATAACACCATGCAGTCAGAGATTCGAGCACTTGGTCAGACCCAATCCCATATGGAGGGAACCTATACCATAATAGGAGAGGATGTTCTTCCTCCTCCAATACCCAATATCAGTACACTACTTACGGTTGATATCGAGGGCATGACCACCAACCGCTAGGATTCGCATACTCCAGTTCAAGGTCCGATGCCCCCTACTACTATTTATGATCCCCACTTCTAAGTAACATTTACCCATATGGTTTCTTCGACCCTTATCACCAGTAGCTCAAGTACCCCAAACACTACCTTCTAAGGTCCCCTATGATCTAAATCTGTGTCCCCCACCAATCGAAGAGGTCATTCTCCCGACACGAAATTAAGTCATAACGAAAGTCTAATTAGAATTACGTCTGCTCTAGGAAGCGATTAGTAAAATGTAAACTACATTTGAGATTACTAAGATTTAAAAGATGGCCCTCTATCCTAAATCCTGACTCTTGAATAAGTTCAACATACCAGTCTTTAAAACCTGCAAAGGGTTAAGCTCTCCAATCGACCACTTATCTAACTATCACCTCTAGATACAGGTCCGAAATATCGACCTATGAGTATTGGAAAGGATGTTCTCATCCGCACTATCCAGAGGATCCCTAACTTGTACATGATCCTTAAATATCAGGGTATTACCAAGACTTGGGATGATGTCTGTCATACTTTCTTGAAGTAGTCAAAATACAATGAGGAACTTTACATCACCCGTAAAGATCTAAAAATGCTAAAACATGAAGAAGGGGGGTAGTTTGACTATTTGTAACTGGTTAGAGAGAGAAAGTCGATTAAATCATCAATTATCTCGTAGGGCAAGACTAGATAGAGATCATAATAAAAAACCTTCAGAGGGAAGTAAAAGTAAACTTGGGCTCACATAAATCCCAAATTTCAAAGACCTCAGTCATATACGATGCAAAATTGAAAAATTCCTGGCTGCCAAAGATGCTAAAACCACTGAGGAACCTCGTCGCACTACTTACCAATTCTCTACCCATAAGAAATAGCTAAGGGCTTCCACATCTCACATCACCACCCTCATAGTTAGTCCATATTTAGGATCATTCTCAATTGGTAATACTTCCACGACCATTGTAGACAATGATATAACTTTACCATGGGGACATTATCATAAAAATTATGAGAATTTGCCTCCTCCTAAAGAGTTTCATTCCCGATCAAAAATCTTTACTAACTTACAGCCCCCCTAGTCGGGTTTTCACAATCTAAAGTTAGATGTTAATCTCAAACCATATAACCCCAGACCATTCTTGATCAATAGGGATAAAAACTAGAAATTAGACTCAAAATGTGAGCACCATAGCGACCTGATCACATCACCGATAACTGTTGGGCCTTTAGGTATGCCATCTAGTCCCCATCGATTATAAGAGGCTCATCTTGCCAAGGCCCAATGTCACCACTAACCCCTTTCCATAACATCCTAACCCTAGAACCAATAACTCATGAGATGCTTCAGTCCCAAACATTGATCCATTCACTCTGATAGTCCTTATCTATCACAAATCGAGGATAAGGATACATGACCCCTTCCAAATAACTCCCCACTGATCACACCATCACCCACCATACAAATCATCACAGAGGCTAAGAATACCATAGACCATATGAACTTATTTATAATGTCTTTACGCTTCTTGCAAACGAACCATTGCAGTCCAGACCTCATCTTAGTCATATAATTCAAGATCTTTAAAGAGATGAGACTTATCGCCCCCTTCGTAGCAGAGACTGATCACTCAACTGAATGAAAGGATATGTATGATAAAGACCTTTAAGAAATCAAGCACATCACCTTCGTAATACATCCAATCCACCGAAGGGGAATAATCTACCCCGAAGTCGTACCTGTTTGCCCTCTCGGATATAAAAACGAATGGTACTATTCCATCACCCCGCACTCTCGGCTCACCATTAGTCCATTATCCAGTGAATAGTATAATCATCATAATTGTCACTCATTAAAATAGGGAACTAATAATTTTTCCACCTCGATACCCGAGCCCCCTAGTACAGATGAGTAAGGATGATCAATAGCTCTAAGCAAATGATCATATTACCTGGAAATACAGAGCTCGTCACCAACTATTATACGATGAGGAGGAAAAGATAATATTCCACTACATATTAAGAGACATTACTTGTGAAACCAATCTGGGGGCCAATCTCATACCTATCGAGTACATAGATAACAAAAAGCTCTTTAAAGAAAGGCGAAACTGACTTCGTGAGAAACAAAGGTCTATGGTTGCCCAAGTTTTATTCGAGTCGTAGTATTATCGGTAATATGGAGTACTCCCTCCGGGATAAAAATTAAGGTTTACCCCTTGGGTAACGTCCATATGATACAAATTTACTCTAGAGGTGACATCGACCCTTTGCGGCTAATACGCTCATGATCGACACCTCCTCTACAAAACATCGCCTTTAACCTGTCACAACTTACTCAGAACCCTCTGGAACCCAGTCCCAACCTTGTGTACTACGTTGACCTACTATAATAGGGGATCAGAGATTGATTTGACCATATCATCACCAAATGAAACATTTCCTCTGGTCCTAGAGATGAGTTCACCCTTAACACTAACGTTTGGGAAATGATGGCACAGTGGGATCAAGACTTGGGATATATGATCAAGGATTCCCTAAACTTCGAGAATTCAAATTATGAATATACAACATTAGAGCTTGACCAGTTAAAATAACACGAACACTATACTTGCTGTATGAATAGTGAGGTTACTTAGTAAATAACCTACAGTTCCAACTCATATATGGTCGACTCCCTCTCTAATTTTTCGATAGTAAGGGAAGGATCTAACATTCTAACACTGACATATATCAACGCATTCGAGTTAATGGCTGGGTCTATCTAACAGTAGAAATATAAGATATTGTGTGGAACTTCATGCAAGTAGAAAATGATCCCCCATAGGTCCTCCCACCCAAAGTCCTCAAGATGAGCTAAACCTCTTAGTCTCACAATTATACTTCAACCTCTTTGTCCTAGAGATATCACCCTGGTTCCACTAACATAAATACATGGAACATAGGTTTTTGAAATTCAGAACTATATGTAACTTATATCATTAGTTTCATTGAATTGCAAGATGAGATTACCTGCCGAGGCCACCTTTACCAGAATGCCTCCTTTAGGAAGACACTCATACACAATCAAAATGGAACTTATCCACCCACTCCCCATGACCACGCTTAAGGTAAATTTACTAGCCTACAATACGTCGTATCTACATTGGCTTTCACCTAATTTGTCTGTGAGATCTCACCATGGGGCCTGAATACACCAAATACCGATACTACTACGGATACATATTTTATAAAACTTCTAGCATCGTGCAATAAATGGATCCATGAGAGCTAAGACCCCCCGCTGCTAATGAAGGGTAATAAGAAACTGCCTTTGACGATGACATCTAGTTAAGATGCTCCATGTCCATCGAACCTTTACTTAGATGACCTGACCAGACAGACGATCACGTCATAGCTACGATAGTAGAGATTCCTACTAACATTCCCAGCTCGAACATAGCTATACAAAACCCCATTCAAGACTGGATCGAGTTAACGGACTCATAGTCAACACTGCCTTCCACCGACTACACATTCTTGACTTATCCCCTGTTACACCTAGAGAAGGCTAAGCAAGAATTCTAGGCAAACCCATACTCACCCTAGAGAAATAAGACTATTTACTCACCAATTCAAGTCGACACGCCTCTCTCCTGAACCCCGTTAAAAAGGAGAAATAATCCCCCCAAGTGACCATTATACCTCCTCCCTGAGAAAATAATAAAATCCATGAATAACTTTAGAGAACCTCAGCTAACATCACCACATGGGAGTTACTAGCTACATCTCGTGAGCACCGAGTTACTCTCGTTCACTTACTGTCTTAGGCTTATATGCTCGCATACCGATTGAAATTTTAATCATTATCGACTCCATTACCATGAAACAACACATCAAATCCTTTGAAGAGAACCTCACCATACAAGTCCGCAATCACCGGTTCACATTATGCATCACTACTGAGGCCCAAGGGCAAATAGTACCCTTGGTAATAATAAACAGTGGTTCCACCATCAACGTATTCCCTCTTTGCACTGCTACTGATCTGGGATACATTGGCTCAAAATTTACACCGTCCTCAATGGCCATCAGGGGCTATGATAACATCTGCCAAGAGGTCCTGGTGGACATCATCCTTACTCTCATAATAGGTCCTATTAAATGCAATCTTGAATTTTAAGTACTTGATGTTTTGGAATTTTTTAGCCTTATACTCAGGATAGACAGGATACACCCCATGGGAGCATTAACCTCATCACTTCACATGAAAGTCAGGTTCCCATTTGACACTGGGTTCATCACTATTCAAATATACGACAGTTAGACAACTGTAGCCGATACTAGCACCACCCCTCTTCTAGACACCCATTATAATATCGGTGATATCTGGTTCAGTGGATTTCGGGGTCCTACCAATAATTTTCATAAAAAGGAGGATATAGTCATTCATAATATAGATGCCCAAATCATTAACTAGATGGGATACATGCCTAGGTTCGATCTAAAAAAAACAATCCTCGAGCCTATCGGTTCTACGTAACACAAGGGAAAGATCGGTTTTGGTTATACCCCCAATGAACAACCCTAGACAAAAGCTTCGAAGACCCCCATCAAGGGTAAAATGGACACTTCTATCACTAGAGAGAATACTTCCCCTATCACGAGATCCCTAATTTGTGGTGGGATGAAATAAAAAGATCCCTATAGCCAGGAATGGAAATCCTCTACGAGGAGGGATTAAATGTGGATTATGGGAAAATCCACACAGTCGACCAAGGAGAACTTAACGTATCATGGGTTACCAAAAAAGGCGGAGAAACCCCTCAGCCAGAGCCCGAGTAGGGATTACCTGCACTATTTCTTAATGACACTATGCCAATAGATATGCTGATCTCTATATATTCTACCATGATAGAATACTTCCATGATTGGTGCACCACCTCGACCAACCAATACACCGCTATAGATAAAGGATGGTAGGTCAGCATACCTGAACTCAACCTCTACCTCCATATATCAAACTCCACCATTCCCCCACCTAAAACACTGCCTTCAATCGAACCTCAGGATACAACCAATGAACCCTTGTGGCACTATTATTGGAATGAAGAAAATCACCATCACTTGTTAGAATCCATCTCCAAGGAACCTCCATATACCGATCATGTTGCGGGCCCCATTAAGGACCCTAAATCCACACTCAAAGGAAAAAGGGTCCATCCTAGGAAGAACCATTTTCCCTAACCTGCAGTCAGTATGGGGGTTGTAAAATGTCCAAAGCTCACTTCAAAGGTACCTCAACAGAATCCTACTCACCCTATCTCCAATATCAATGAACCCCAACACTGAAAAATTGGACCTCTACCACATGCATCCTAGTGATCGACATATCGAGGCCCTTTGAATTTTTCCTGTCAGCTAAATGTAATACCCCGTATTTTTATGCTATATTTAATTTGGGGATTTATTAAATTTAATGTGATGATTTTATTTAATAAAAATCCGAAAATTAATTATGTTATAATTATTAACGTGACTAGAGTTAGTAATTATGGGAAACTTGTTGAATATTACTAATGAGCATAGTAATATATTATATTGGTTATATTGAATGTCATAAGTAAATTAAATGACTATTTCGGAAATTTAAGTCGGGACGTGCCCGTGTCACGTCAGGACTAATTATGTTAATTAAAAAGGGAATATTTTATAAGTTGTCCGTATGGTCGTTTTGAGTGTGCCAACGCGTCCGGAAGGGTCGAGATAGTCAGAAAAGTGTACTCGGGGGTTTAGTTCGGGCCTCGGGGTGTTTTTAGGCCTAATTAGTGACCCGGGAGGGCATTTTGGTCATTTTACAAAATAGGGTAATTAAACCCACGAATTTCAGCCATCCTTACCAGCCATTTAAGTCAGCCTTTTAGGGTTAGAACATTCAGAACCCTAGAGCGGCCATTGGAGAAGAGAGGAGAGAGCTCTCAAGGTGATTCAAGGCCCAAAACACCACCGATTGCACCGCCGTCACCACCAACACGTAGATCGCGAGGAGGAGAATGCAACCACACCAATATCAGTAGGAAACCAGACCTCTGAAATCCCAGGCAAGTGTTTAACTTGCGTATTTTCGTTGGTGCAATATTCATATTAGTGTAGGAATGATTAAGAGTAAAACCCATGGAAGAAAACCCCAATTTTGATAGGGATTTGCATGTAGAAATCATTATAACCATATTCTGGAAATATTATGTGAAGTAGATGATTAACCCATGAATTTGTAATGATTTGTTAGAAGGAAATTCTGGAGAAAACTGATTAGAACAAAAGTTAAGAAAACTTTAGGGTTCTTGATGATTAGATGAAATTTTAGGTTGTTTAACCATGTTTAATGATGTATACACGCATGCTGAACGTTAAAGATATCTGGAATTATGTTAGAATGTTAGCAGTAGACTTTTTGGGTCGATTAGTGTTGGAAAATATGAGTTTTGATGAAGAACTTTAATCAATCCCGTCACTGCAATTTCTGCAGAATTTTTGCCCAGACCTGCTTGATCGATCGATCGAGCATAGAGCTTCGATCGATCGACCCCTCCTGGCAGACTCCTATTTCTCTTGTTTAATTAGTTAAATTAAGTTTATCTTGGAATAACCTTTGGGCATTCTAAATAAAATGATTTGGGAGATATTGAGGACCAGTAGGATATATGGATAAATGTTAGAACCTTTAATCTTCAACGAGAATGGTATTTATGGGATATGTACTTTAGGTTGGTAGATTTATGAAATTAAAGGGTGAGGTGCGTAAGAGAGTTACGTTGGAATCAAATAAAGTCACTTACTGAATTTCAGATTTGCGAGGATATAATCCATGAGGGTTAGGTAATGAGTGA
This sequence comes from Sambucus nigra, assembly GCA_949130495.1. NCBI lineage: Eukaryota > Viridiplantae > Streptophyta > Magnoliopsida > Dipsacales > Adoxaceae > Sambucus > Sambucus nigra. The sequence goes on from OX422208.1 coordinate 102,971,004, forward strand.
GAAAACCCTTCGAGTTAAGGTTAGGAATAAAACCTTATACGTAATTCTATAATTGTGAAATTAAGGATAAACGGTATAATTACGGGTGATGGGAAGAACCTATATTAATATGAAAATGGTATATTTATATGATTGTGTGTACATATATTATATACATGTGAAAAACATACCGCGCTACTTGCTATCCTTGAGGTTACCGCGCTGGGACAGTCTTATCTCTATGGGACCTTTATGGGGGATATTGACTTGTACCCTAGAAGATAGATATCCTTGGTACAGGCTATCAAATTGATAGTTCAGACGGTCCTAAGAGACGCGAGTATGTGCCATCCTCTTAGAGACTTGGAATCTATGTTTCGCCTCGATATTATTTGTATATGTGTTAATACAATTCGAGAGTGATTTCGAATTTATATTCCCCTTAATTTGAGTGGTATGGGGTGGATAGTGGAAGTATGCACGCACCATAGTTGTTCGGGGTGCTATTATATATATATTATACGAGTAGATAATATATATATATATATATATATATATATATATATATATATGAGATTATGACAATTGAAACTGTCTACTGCAATGTGATAGTTGAACATGGTTGTTAACGCATATTATTAAATATTTGTATTGAAAAGTATAATATGTCACTAGAAAACTTTATCGTTTTTATAAAGTTAAAATAAAAATAGAGAATTTTGGTTACAAATTGGAACACCTTTTAAAATGAAGTCGTGAATTGTAAATCTTGCGGGTAATCTAAGTTAAGTTAAAGTTTTTAGAAAGACTAGTATGTTAGATGTTAAAACGAACCGTGGGGAAGGTTAGTGCGATAGGTGTGCACATTAGAAGAGAGGTGAGTATTTCTCAAGAGAGAGACGCACTAATATGTTGTTGCATTGGCCTGTATCAATTTAAATACTTGCTTAACGTATTTTAAAATCAAACACACTTTCGGGCCCTGACCCGTTTCTTTTTTTCTCTCTCTCTCTCTTGTGTATATATATGTATATTTTCAGGTGCCCAGCCACAGGGGCGTCTTGCTTAGGATCCTTTGAGAAGAACGAGCTGCAGCTTAGGTGGGAGTTGCAGGTCACTTGAGTAGACGGCTTCTGTTATTGACTCCACTCCTACTACTCTCATTTATTGGGCACGTGTCGCCCTTTTCATCATTTCATTTATTGTTGGGATTTTTATATTTCAGTTATTCCAGTATTGTCTTACGGGATTTATTCAGGATGGTTTATGATTTTTTAGTTTTATTATGTTGACATTCGATTGACGAATGTATGGTTTTATTTTAGTTCATCGTGGTGTGATTCTATATCGTATAAATGTTGTTTTGTGTATATAAATCTTTTCTTTAATTAAAATTTGGAAGTTTGTATGAGAAATGTTTTGACACTTAGCTTAATTAATTAGGATGTTAAATTGGAAAAAAATTTATCGACAGTGATGCTGAGAATGAACCAACTGTTTACCTTGATTTAATTTAATAAAGGAGTGATCGCCCGGTATTTAATTAGGCGGGGTGTCACAGGTGGTATCAGAGCATCAGGTTCTAGTGTCCATAGGATCTGTACGGCTTATTTCGCTTTCAGCTTAACGTTATTTCTATAGAGCCCTATTTTTAGGACTGTTGTATTCTTGCTTTTACGTTTAAGTCTTCAGCTATTCGAGATTTGTTGATAACTGTAGACTAATAAACTTGTTCACGTTTCAGATGCCTCCGAGACGTGCTCCGAAAGATAGGCGTGCCCAAGCCGAGCAACCAGCAGCTCCGGCACCAGGCACAATGAATGCGAATGAAGTAGCCGCTATTGTTGCTCAGGCGGTGAATGCCGCGATAGCGGTGATTCAGCAGGCTCCACCCCAGGTCCAGGTAGTGGCGCCAGTACCAGCACAGCTTCCATCTGCATGGGAGAGGGTTCAGGATCCTTTTCAGAAAGTACATCCCCCTGAGTTCTCCGGTAGCTCCGACATTGTCACGGTTAGCCAATGGAAGAAAGACATCCAGCGGCATCTTCGCATGTATGAGTGCACTGAAGTACAAAAGCAGTTATTGGCTTCTTTCAAGCTGGTGGGAGCCGCATTACAGTGGTGGGAGTCCACTACTACTTTGGAGGAGAGGGACACGATCCCTATTCAGTTGTTTTGGGAGCGGTTTGACCGCAAGTATTTTCCACCCGCAGTGCAGACTGAGATGAGGCGGAAATTACTAAATCTGAAGCAGGAGAACCTTACGGTAGCTGAGTATGAGGAGGAGTTCACGAGACTTCTCACTATTGTGCCGGATGAGGCACCCACTGAGGGCAAGAAGATTTTGATGTTCGTCGACGGGTTAGCTTGGAGGATCCGTCAGCACCTTATTGGAAATTTATCCCTGAGTACTTTCACTGACGTACTCAATGCAGCGTTACTACATTGCCAGGATCACCGCTTCCATCTTCAGGGAAGCAAGAGAGCAGGAGAGTCCAGCCAGCAGGGCAGGACCGGGGGTAATAGTGTCGGTGGGGCACCAACTCATGGACAGACTCGTCATCACGAGCAGAGTTCCCATCAGGGGGACCCTACTAAGCGATTCCGTTCAGGTGATTCTAGTCAGGGATTCGGAGGATTCAGGCAGGGCCATCAGGGTCAGTCTAATCAGCAGGGCCAGCAGGGCCAACACCAACCGCAGGGACAGCAGCAGGGCCAGCAAGGCCAACAGCGTGCACATCAGGGCCAACAGGGCCAGTGGCGAGGAGGTAATGGCCAGCAGGGTCAGAGGGGCGGTAATTTCAAAGGCAGATGCTTTGGGTGCGGAAAACATGGCCATAGGCGCCAGGATTGCCCAGAGGGCGATTGGGCCCCACAGCAGCAGGGAGCCCGTAATGAGCCGCAGAGACCACTTTTTCCACCTGCCCTTCCAGCTCCAGCCCAGGTGCCAGCCCTACCAGCCATTCCAGCAGCTCCAGTGCAACAGGGGCAATTGCAGTATGGACGTGTCTATAACGTCCACCAGGAAGCAGCTCCACAGGCACCACCCGCGATTGAGGGTATGTTTCCTATCCATGGTACTATGGGTAAAGTTTTGTTTGATGCGGGGGCAACGCATTGTTTTATAGCTATGCATTTTGCGAAGTCCTTAGGGTTATTAGCCACAGCAGAGAGCACCGTGACGTGTGTCGACTCACCACTGGGGAGTGGGTCACTTATATTCTTTATATGCCAAGGAGTAGGGGTAGAGATTGGTAGCTTGGTATTGCCTGCAGACATGCTAGTCTTAGACATGCACGAGCATGATGTGATCATTGGTATGGATTGGCTCGCATCTTATAGATCCATGATTGATTGCTTCGGTGGGAGCATTATTTTTGCCATTCCGGGGCAAGAGATGTTTGTAGTGGTGATGCCTCGCCCAGAGGGAGGTTCGACCGCTCATTTATATTACATTGAGGAGGATACCTCTAAGGAGGTTGTGATTCCTTTGGATTCGATCCCAGTTGTTAGGGAGTATTCCGATGTGTTTCAGGAGATACCAGGCCTACCGCCCAGTCGTGAGATAGACTTCGTTATAGATTTATTACCGGATACGAGACCTATAGCACGCGCACCATACCGTATGGCTCCAGTAGAGATGCGAGAGCTACGAGATCAGATTGAGCAGCTATTAGGTCAGGGCTTCATTCGTAGGAGTACCTCACCTTGGGGCGCTCCAGTCTTATTTGTAAAGAAGAGAGATGGTTCACTGAGATTGTGCATGGACTGGCGGGAGTTGAACAAGGTCACGATACGGAATAAGTATCCGTTGCCTCGAATCGATGATCTATTCGACCAGTTGAGGGGAGAAACTTTCTTTTCGAAGATAGATCTGAGGTCGGGGTACCATCAGTTACGAATTAGAGAGCAGGATGTTTCAAAGACTGCCTTCTTATCGAGATATGGGTCCTATGAGTTCAGGGTGATGCCGTTCGGACTCACAAATGCCCCAGCCGTTTTCATGGACTTGATGAACCGAGTATCCAGAGAGTTCTTGGATCAGTTCGTCATCGTCTTCATAGTTGATATTTTGATATATTCACACTCCGAGGAGGAGCATGCCGAACACTTGAGGCAGGTTCTTCAGACTCTACGAGCGCATCAGTTGTATGCTAAGTACGAGAAGTGTGGATTCTGGTTGCGAGAGGTACAATTCTTGGGCCATGTTGTTTCTGAGCAAGGGATAGCAGTTGACCCGAGCAAAGTGTCAGCGGTGAGGGAGTGGGGGCAGCCCACGACACCGACGGAAGTGCGTAGTTTCTTGGGGTTAGCCGGATACTACAGGAGGTTCATTCGGGGATTCTCCAAAATAGCGGGTCCATTGACGAATCTGACTCGCAAGGGGGTACCATATGTCTGGGATGACGCTTGTCAGTTGGCTTTCGACGAGCTGAAGGACAAGCTTACTTCGGCACCAGTCCTTGCTTTACCGAAGCCGGGTGTAGAGTACCTAGTTTACACAGATGCGTCCTTACGAGGACTTGGGGGAGTACTTCAGCAGGAGGAGAAGGCTATAGCTTTTGCTTCCCGCAAGCTTAAGCCGCATGAGAAGAATTACCCCACCCACGGCCTGGAGTTAGCTGCGGTCGTCTTTGCATTGAGAATTTGGAGGCACTATTTATTGGGCGAGAAATTCCGTTTGTTCACAGACCATAAGTTACTGCAGTACCTGTTCACTCAGCGAGAGCTGAATATGCGTCAGCGCAGATGGTTAGAGTTTGTGAAAGATTATCAGTTCGATATACAGTATCATCCGGGGAAAGCCAACGTAGTTGCTGATGCGTTGAGCCGTAGACCGGTTGACGATGTAGCGGACATCTGGAAAGCAAAGTGGAAGGAGTTGGGTCACCAGGACACAGTAGCACGTTCTTTCATATCCGTGATGTCAGTCACACCCGAGATTGTTACGAGGGTGATACAGGCACAGACCACAGACCCGTTTTGTCAGGAGCAGATTGTACGACTTCTAGCCGAGGGTGCTGAGTCCTATTCTGTTAGTTCGGATGGAGGGTTGCGGTTTAATGGGAGATTAGTGGTTCCAGAAGGAGCGGAGCTACGTCATGAAGTGATGACTCATTCTCATGGGTCCCGATTTGCAGTACATCCGGGAGGCGATAAGATGTACCAGGACATGAGACGACAGTACTGGTGGAGTGGGATGAAGAAGGACATCGCTGAATTTGTGTCCAAGTGTTCTACTTGCCAGCTAGTGAAGGTGGACCACCAGAAACCGTCAGGATTACTTCAGCCGTTGGAAGTACCCGCGTGGAAGTGGGAAAGTATTTCCATAGATTTCATTACCGGGTTGCCTACATCACAGCGGGGCCACGATTCTATCTGGGTGATTGTAGACCGTTTGACCAAGGTGGCTCATTTTCTGCCAGTGAGGACAGATTATACCACGGGTCAGTATGCCCAGTTGTTCATCGCTGAGATTGTCAGATTGCATGGGGTGCCCCTGAATATTGTGTCAGATAGAGACAAGATTTTTGTGTCACGTTTCTGGGAAAGCTTTCAGGAGGCTATGGGTACAGAGTTGAGACTGAGTTCAGCTTACCACCCACAGACAGATGGACAGACAGAGCGTAGTAATCAGATGTTGGAAGATATGCTACGCATGTGTGTTCTCGATTTCGGAGGAGGTTGGGAGCCACACCTTCCACTGGTAGAGTTTGCTTATAATAACTCCTATCAGTTTACGATTGGCATGGCTCCATTTGAGGCTTTGTACGGCAGGCCTTGTCGTTCTCCAACTTGTTGGCTCGAGGTGGGGGACAACAAGTTATTAGGGCCAGAAGTGATTCAGGAGACCTCCGCGAGGATTGAGATAATCAGGAGTCGTATTCGGGTAGCCCAAGACAGGCAGAAGAGCTACGCCGATGCGAAGCGATCCTTCCGGGAGTTTAATGTGGGAGATCAAGTGTTGTTGCGTGTATCTCCTATGAAAGGAGTGATGAGGTTCGGGAAGAAGGGGAAGTTGGCTCCGAGGTACGTAGGACCATTTACCATCATCGAGAGGATTGGGCCGGTAGCATACAGGTTGGGATTGCCAGAACATTTACATCGCATCCACGATGTATTCCACATCTCGTCGCTGAGACGATATCTTCGGGATGATATGGCCCATACGCACATTGCGATAGATGAGATTGAATTGCAGTCGGATAGCTCTTACGAAGAGAGACCAGTGGCTATTCTAGACTATAGTGAGAGGAGATTGAGGTCGAAAGTAGTTCCACTTGTGCGAGTCTAGTGGGAGCATCATAATGTGGAGGAATCCACTTGGGAGCGTGAGGCAGATATGCGCGAGAGATATCCAGAGTTGTTTTTACCAGGTATGCCTTATTTTCCGAATTTCGGGACGAAATTCCGTTATTAGGGGGAAGTATGTAATACCCCGTATTTTTATGCTATATTTAATTTGGGGATTTATTAAATTTAATGTGATGATTTTATTTAATAAAAATCCGGAAATTAATTATGTTATAATTATTAACGTGACTAGAGTTAGTAATTATGGGAAACTTGTTGAATATTACTAATGAGCATAGTAATATATTATATTGGTTATATTGAATGTCATAAGTAAATTAAATGACTATTTCGGAAATTTAAGTCGGGACGTGCCCGTGTCACATCGGGACTAATTATGTTAATTAAAAAGGGAATATTTTATAAGTTGTCCGTATGGTCGTTTTGAGTGTGCCAACGCATCCCGAAGGGTCGAGATAGTCAGAAAAGTGTACCCGGGGGTTTAGTTCGGGCCTCGGGGTGTTTTTAGGCCTAATTAGTGACCCGGGAGGGCATTTTGGTCATTTTACAAAATAGGGTAATTAAACCCACGAATTTCAGCCATCCTTAGCAGCCATTTAAGTCAGCCTTTTAGGGTTAGAACATTCAGAACCCTAGAACGGCCATTGGAGAAGAGAGGAGAGAGCTCTCAAGGTGATTCAAGGCCCAAACACAACCGATTGCACCGCCGTCACCACCAACGCGTAGATCGCGAGGAGGAGAACGCGACCACACCAATATCAGCAGGAAACCAGACCTCTGAAATCCAAGGCAAGTGTTTAACTTGCGTATTTTTGTTGGTGCAATATTCATATTAGTGTAGGAATGATTAAGAGTATAACCCATGGAAGAAAACCCCAATTTTGATAGGGATTTGCATGTAGAAATCATTATAACCATATTCTGGAAATATTATGTGAAGTAGATGATTAACCCACGAATTTGTAATGATTTGTTAGAAGGAAATTCTGGAGAAAACTGATTAGAACAAAAGTTAAGAAAACTTTAGGGTTCTTGATGATTAGATGAAATTTTAGGTTGTTTAACCATGTTTAATGATGTATACACGCATGCTGAACGTTAAAGATATCTGGAATTATGTTAGAATGTTAGCAGTAGACTTTTTGGGTCGATTAGTGTTGGAAAATATGAGTTTTGATGAAGAACTTTAATCAATCCCGTCACTGCAATTTCTGCAGAATTTTTGCCCAGACCTGCTTGCTCGATCGATCGAGCATAGAGCTTCGATCGATCGACCCCTCCTGGAAGACTCCTATTTCTCTTGTTTAATTAGTTAAATTAAGTTTATCGTGGAAGAACCTTTGGGCATTCTAAATAAAATGATTTGGGAGATATTGAGGACCAGTAGGATATATGGATAAATGTTAGAACCTTTAATCTTCAACGAGAATGGTATTTATGGGATATGTACTTTAGGTTGGTAGATTTATGAAATTAAAGGGTGAGATGCGTAAGAGAGTTACGTTGGAATCAAATAAAGTCACTTACTGAATTTCAGATTTGCGAGGATATAATCCATGAGGGTTAGGTAATGAGTGAGGAAACCCTTCGAGTTAAGGTTAGGAATAAAACCTTATACGTAATTCTATAATTGTGAAATTAAGGATAAACGGTATAATTACGGGTGATGGGAAGAACCTATATTAATATGAAAATGGTATATTTATATGATTGTGTGTACATATATTATATACATGTGAAAAACATACCGCGCGACTTGCTATCCTTGAGGTTACCGCGCTGGGACAGTCTTATCTCGATGGGACCTTTATGGGGGATATTGACTTGTACCCTAGAAGATAGATATCCTTGGTACATGCTATCAAATTGATAGTTCAGACGGTCCTAAGAGACGCGAGTATGTGCCATCCTCTTAGAGACTTGGAATCTATGCTTCGCCTCGATATTATTTGTATATGTGTTAATAAAATTCGAGAGTGATTCCGAATTTGTATTCCCCTTAATTTGAGTGGTATGGGGTGGATAGTGGAAGTATGCACGCACCATAGTTGTTCGGGGTGCTATTATATATATATTATACGAGTAGATAATATATATATATATATATATATATATATATATGAGATTATGGCAATTGAAACTGTGTACTGCAATGTGATAGTAGAACATGGTTGTTAATGCATATTATTAAATATTTGTATTGAAAAGTATAATATGTCACTGGAAAACTTTATCGTTTTTATAAAGTTAAAATAAAAACAGAGAATTTTGGTTACAAATTGGAACACCTTTTAAAATGAAGTCGTGAATTGTAAATCTTGCGGGTAATCTAAGTTAAGTTAAAGTTTTTAGAAAGACTAGTATGTTAGATGTTAAAACGAACCGTGGGGAAGTTTAGTGCGATAGGTGTGCACATTAGAAGAGAGGTGAGTATTTCTCAAGAGATAGACGCACTAATATGTTATTGCATTGGCCTGTATCAATTTAAATACTTGCTTAACGTATTTTAAAATCAAACACACTTTCGGGCCCTGACCCGTTTCTTTTTCTCTCTCTCTCTCTCTTGTGTATATATATGTATATTTTCAGGTGCCCAGCACAGGGGCGTCTTGCTTAGGATCCTTTGAGAAGAACGAGCTGCAGCTTAGGTGGGAGTTGCAGGTCACTTGAGTAGACGGCTTCTGTTATTGACTCCACTCCTACTACTCTCATTTATTGGGCACGTGTCGCCCTTTTCATCATTTCATTTATTGTTGGGATTTTTATATTTCAGTTATTCCAGTATTGTCTTACGGGATTTATTCAGGATGGTTTATGATTTTTTAGTTTTATTATGTTGACATTCGATTGACGAATGTATGGTTTTATTTTAGCTCATCGTGGTGTGATTCTATATCGTAGAAATGTTGTTTTGTGTATATAAATCTTTTCTTTAATTAAAATTTGGAAGTTTGTATGAGAAATGTTTTGACACTTAGCTTAATTAATTAGGATGTTGAATTGGAAAATTTTTTATCGACAGTGATGCTGAGAATGAACCAACTGTTTACCTTGATTTAATTTAATAAAGGAGTGATCGCCCGGTATTTAATTAGGCGGGGTGTCACACTAAAGAGTCCTCCCTTATAGCCTCTCCTAATGTACCCTTCTATAAATAATATTACTATTATCAATGTTGTCCTTCCTCTTTTTGATGGGGCAATAAGTGAAGTTTTTCAGTATTTGTCACTTTGTGTTACATATGATGATAATGAATCTAGTAATGGATTAGAAGTCATCCCCATTAATGATAAGTCTGCAAACTTAAAATACTTAAAACATTTGCAAAAGCTAGACCAAGGTTAAAATAATCGTTAGTCTCTTAACGACGATGCCACAATTACCATGAACTTGGGTACTCCTCAAAACCTAAAATAATTATAAATTGGGTTCTCCCTATATAAGAATAAATAAAAGGAGCTCATAGATATCCTTTTCAACTTTGTGGATTTTTTTTCTTGTTCTTACATCGACATGACCGACAAAAATCCCTCTATCATCATGCACGAGATGCCCACTCTCCCTGACGCTAAACTCATAAAATAAAGGCTTTGTAAGCTCATACTCGAGTGATCCTTGAATGTTAAAGAGGAAGTAGATAATAAGCTTAGTGTCAGTCTTATTTGATAAATTGAATACCCCACTTGGCTAGCCAACATCATATCAGTACCCAAAACCAGTGATAAGTTCGAATGTGCGTAGACTATAGGAATCTCAATTGGTGCTCCCCATAAGATAATTTTCCTTACACCATATCAACCTATTGGTAGATAGTTTAACTAATAATGCATTGAAGTCCTTTGCAGATGGATTCGTAGGCTACGCCCAGATAAAATGTACCCCAACCATTAAGAGAAAACTAAGTTCATTACCCCCAGGGGTTCGTACTGCTATACAACCATTCCGTTTAGTCTAAAAAACACTAGTGAAGCTTACCAACGAGAGGCCACAACCATACTACATGACCTAATACACAAGGAAGTGGAAATATATGTGGACAATATGATTATTAAATCCAATGACCTAGAAGTAAACATTTTGACACTTCAAAAGTTCTTCCAAAGATTGCACCTCTTCAAAATGAGGCTAAACCCGCATAAGTATGTCTTTAGAGTCACTAAAGGAAAAGTTCTCCGATTCATATTCAGAAAAAGTTCAAATTGAGGCAGACCCGAACGAAGTCAAATCCATATGGGAAATTCCTCCACCCAGAAGAAAAAAGGAAGTACAATGGTTTCTAGGTCAGGTACAATTCATAAGCCGGTTCATTAACCAACTCACCACCATTTGTGAAACCATCTTCTAAATACTCAAAAATGAATTCCAAAAATAGTGGAATTATCAATGACAATAAGCATTCGAGGAGAGATAAAAATACATAACTTACCCACTACTAATAGTTCCACTTCATCTAGGACAACCCCACCCGCTCTACATTACCATAACCGACACGGCTGTCGAATCTATGTTAGCATAGTACATTGAAAGCTCCCAAAAAAATGTTCCATCTACTATGTCAATAAAAAATTAGTACCTTATGAGCTAAAATACGTCGACTTGGTAAATTTTTGTGTGTCCCTCGTATGGATCACTCATAAACTTCTGTACTACATGATGTCATTCAACATAAAATTCATCTCGAGAATGGATCCCCTAAAGTATCTATCTATCAGAGTTTGAGATAACGTATATCATATAGAAAGATATAAAAGGAAAAATCCATCACCGATCTCCTTGTAGGGAAACCCTTGTCAGACAAGGAAAAAATAAGGCAAAATTCCCAAATGAGGATATCATATCCCTATACGATAAGAAACTTGGGAACTATACTTCGAAGGAACCTTTAACAAAAGGGAATTTGGCATTGGGAGTCTCCTTATATTCCCTGAGTCTAGACAACTCCCTACTACCGTCAATATCACATACGAGTTCAGCGTTAACATGGCCAAGTACAAGGCTTGCATTACAGGTATCAAAATTTCCTTGGAAATGTGGATCACTAACCTAAAAACTTATGGAAATTCCAACCTACTTATAGTCCAATACTGGGTAAGTGTAATTTATGATATAACAATATGTAGTCATACCATGCATACTTAGAAAAGGTGGCCTGACGGTTCGAACACCTTAATTTTGACTTCCTCCTAAGGGATAAGAATAAATTTCCAGATGCGCTTTCCACTCTAGCCAATATGAAAGACATGTCGGAGGACACTATTGAAATAAAGTTCACCATAACTATCTAGAACACTTCGTCTTACTACTTTTAGGTCCAGTCCATCGAAGAAACAATCACACGACCCATGGTTTGGTACTACGACATCTCGAACTTTCTCAGCAAAAACTATTACCCAACAGATGCCTCCTTCAGTGACCGATTTACCCTAAAATGAATAGTAACCCAGTTCATCATCTATAGAGGTCAGCTCTAAAAGAGTGGGTCTGCCAAAATACACTTACGATGCATCATGAAGGTTGACACCTTTAAAATCATGGATAAGATCCATAGCTACGAATGTGGCTCACATATGAGTGGGTATACCCTATTCAGAGAAATACTTCGACGATCATACTATTAGAACCCCATGCACAAATATTATACGAATTACATTAAGATGTGCCTCAAGTACCCAATATACGCACACCGATCACATTTACCTCCTCAGGAGCTATACTACATGACCTTGCCCTCGGCATTCTCCACTTGAGGGATCAACATCATAGGGAAGGTAACTCCCAAGGCATCTAAGGGGAATGAGTTCATCTTCGTCTCCATAAATTATTTCACCAAATAAGTCGAGGCAAAATTCATATGATACAACATCATCTACCACTTCGATATACCTTATGAAATAGTGTCGGATAATGGGTCTCACTTCGAGAAAGAGGTATCAAACCTACTACATGAGTATGGTATAACCATTCATAAATCATCCCTCTACCGATATCAAACCAATAGAGTAGTCAAAGATGCTAACGAGAATGTCAAAAACATTATTCCCAAGATGACTGATACCTATAATGACTAGTCAAAAAAATCCCACACACCATTTAAGGTTACTACACTACAAAGCGAAACTCCATCGAGGCCACCCCTTACTCACTAGTTTATGACATGGAAACAGTCCTACCCATAGAACTCAAGTCACCCTTGCTATCTGAGAGTCAATTAGTAAAAGTCTATATGGTTCAAGCCCATTACGATGAACTAGCTCTCCTCGATGATAGGAGGCTAAAAGCTTCTTATTACAACCTGTGCTACCAACAATGTGCCGCCCGAAAATTAAAAAAATGAGTCTAATAAAGAAACATCAAAGTGGGTGACCACGTCCTTAAAGAAAGTATCAAACCATCCTAGACTCTCGACAGTAAATTTTCACCCAATTAGGGAGGACCCTACCTCATCACCAAAATAAACTCTGGTAGGGAAGTTGACTTAGATGATATGGATGGAGTCATATTTTCCCAACCCTTCAATCTTGACCGAATGAAGAAATTATTTCCTAATACCCACCTAAGGTGAAAAGTAAAAAGCTAAAATAATCGATCATAATGATAAGGGAAGGCTATGCAAGCCCATATGCATTCCCTAACTCTACATCAAAAAGCACACTTGAGCCACTAACCTTTCACTTGAAGTTAGCGAAAACACTTTGAGCCCATATATTTTTCATTTGAAGGGAACTATGTGGACCTGATTCTTAGATATATTTTTATCTCAAACATTTAAATATACACCCAACCATCTTTCAATCGAAGATACGTAGGTAACACGAGATATCACTGTGGGCCTGGTCCATATAAACATCAAAAAACCTATTTTATGAGAAAACCCTATCTATGACCGCCATGCCCATACTCTAAAAACATTGTCGTGATCCAACTAGACTGAATATAAATTAAAATATAACAATGCTCTAATGCATTTTAAAGACTTCGCGGGCTCATATTTATTAACCTATACAAAGATTAATACTACGTAAAACAAGAAGCTTAAAAAGGGAGAACATGCTACCCCTACACACTTCTTCCCAAAATGCGTATCTCCCTCAAAACAACCTCGCTAAGAGGCACCTATTTTCATATAAGAGATGACACTTCTATCTCTGAAGCTACATCCAAAGGCTCTCGCTCCTTCCCTCAAAACATCCCACAACTCGGGAAACATATCGAGGAAGACAAACTCACTAAGGAATCCACTCTAAACAATGTGACACCCCGACTAATTAAATACCGGGTAGCTACTCCTTTATTAAATTAAATCTAAATGCCAAGTTGGTTCAGTTAATAGCATCACTATCGAAAACATTTTTAATAATTACTAACCACCTAGTATTTAAAAGTAAGATGTCAAATTTTAAATTAAGTCTGATTAACAAGCAGTAAGTGAGATATAAAAGAATAACATAACCATACACCATAAAGTCTCAACGAAGTAACCAACAAACATTAATGAGTCCAGAGGAAAAACTCCTCACAACAATCCACAACTGAAATGAACAAAATAGTGTATCCTGAATTAATTACATGCCAAAAATCTGAATAACTAAAATATGAAATGTCTCTAATAGAAATGGGGGACATGCCCTACAAATCATGGAACTGAATATAGAGTCAAAACCCAAGGAAGGGTCTACTAGCAAGGCCCTGTAACTTCCACAACAGCTACAGCTCGTCACCTGAATGGAAATCCTATGCATGGTGTCCTTGTGGCTGGGCACCTAAAAGGTTTTTACAAAAAAATAGATTTGAAAGCAAACGGGTCAGAGCCCGAAAGTGGAGAGTATTTTAAAAACAAAAAGTGCTTCAATAACATTAAAACAATGAATGCAAAATACATGTCAGGACGTGCACTCACATGAGCTCCTCACCTCTCAACTAATGTGCACTCCTAACGCATCCATAGCCCGTACTAGTTATGCTTCTAACTAACTAGTCTAATACAAAACCTGGCTTCACTTTGTAGGTTAAGGGTTTATTCATGTCATTAAAGTATACCATGTATGTGCCTAACTTCCCTATTAACAACCTTTTATTATGTGGAGTTCTCATTTTAATCTCTATTAAAATAGTACAAGTATACACATCGTTACTTTACTCAATATTTCATTGAACATTATTTGTATATTATTCACATCATAAATATACATTATAGGCACCCCTAGTCTAGGCTACGGTGTACATACTCTGCTATCTCATCCCGGTACATCACGTACATAAGGATTACAAATTTCGAATCTCTCAGGAATTGTTAGAATAAGCATAACACACAAAAATGGAGGCGAACATAATTCAACATATCCATGGGTCACGTACATACCTACGCTCCATAGTCAGCTGACTTATTAACTCACAAATAAGTCATTCTAGTATTATGTTCTTAAGGTACCAATCTAAATCCCCCCGTAGGCACACAAAGATTAGTTGGCCCAACACGAACGACGACCTCCGTGATAGCAAGTATGGTAGGTATGTCATACACATAAGTCATATACTAAGCATTCACACGTCTTAGATATCTTAATATTAATAAAGGTATATTCTATATCCCTATACCATTATTCCAATTTGATGAATTTTAAGCCTTCCGATAATATATAATGTAGACTGTCGACACATCTCACATCCTAGTTTCTTATACTTAAAACCTATCTCAAAGAGGTTACTAAGTCTCCTATTATTTTCACATTTAATTTCATTATTCTTAGGGTCATTATTTCTGCTACAAACCTCATTTCATCAAATCATTCGAATTTACTCTTTTAACCCTAATATTATCTCACTCGTCGAGCTTTATTGGATTTTTGACAACTATCCCAAATTAAATTCTAATTAAGGTCCGATTTCACAACCATACCTACTGGTCTTCCTTAAGTCTAAGAATACTCACAAAGTCCCCATCAATAATTTTCTAGGGTTAACATCCTTAAAATTTTAAATGGGAAGATTTTACTCATTCTGGGAAGGTCGATCGATCGACCTTGTATGTTCGATCGATCGATCGACCTATGAATGTCTATCGATTGAGCGCACCAGTTATGCTACGGATTGCTTTGTTTTGCAGTCCAAGTTTCGCCCCAAAATTTCCATTATAATGCATGAAACTCTAATATAACGTTATAATATCATCATACAACCATCCTACAACATTGTTAACGTTCTAAAACCAATAAATCATCAACTAAGGGCTTTATTTGGATCAAAACTTCATCAAGAACCCTAGTTTTCTATTTCTTTCAAGAACAATAATAATTCTCTTCTTAAATCCGTTTTTAGATCATCAAGGGTTATATTTTGGATTCATAATTTGTCCAGAATATGTCTACATGCAATTCCTAACATGGTTTATAGCCTTAATCCTCAAATTCATGGGTTCATATCAATCTTCCAAGACAAAATTCGATAAATACACTAAACATGGAAGAACACATTCATTGAATCAATTGTAACTAAATCACTTGCCTTATGTTCTTCAGATTTATTGTTGGATGGAGATGGTTGAATTCCTCTCTCCCTCTCTGCAGAATTCTCCTCTCTCTCTCTCTCTCTATAAGTTCTTCTCACAAGATGACAATGGAGGTGGGGGTTGGTTTTTGGCAAGTTATAATATTTTCTTAACTTCTCCCGTAGCCCACTACTTAGATTAGGGTTGAAAATGGGTTAGTGGGTTTAATGATAAGTTATAATTAAAGTCTAATTTTCGTGGGTTTTAATTACCAAATTTTCGAAATTACCAAACTACCCTTTTAGGTTGCCAGTTTGGCCTAAAAATGCCCCGGGACCCGAACTAAACCCCGGCTAGTGTTTTCTGACTATTTCGACCCTTCCGGATGCGTTGGCGCACTCAAAATGACCATACGGTTGATAAAAATAAAATTCACTTTTTAATTAAAATAATTATATTCCTGACGCGACTGTCACACGCGTCCCAACTAAATTTTCCAAATTGCCGTATTTCAGCCTCGCGACAATTTCAATATTTTCAATATTCATATACTGTCATATATACACATTATAATCAAATGCCAACTCACATCTCTTTAGTATTTTATCCGGATTAATTCTCAATTAATTCACATTTAATTTAATTAATCCCATAAATAAATATCCATAAAAGTACGGGGTATTACATACTTCCCCTCTAATAACAGAATTACGTCCCGAAATTCGGATAAGTAAAGCACACCTGGAAAAATTTGGTATCCTCCAGTATTCAAAGCAATTATAAAGAAAAGCCCAAATCACTAAAACCCTCGCTTCACAATAAGCTTGTTTAACATACTTGATACCTTATCAGAATAATCTTCGATAAATGCACCTCACGTTGTGCTCTTATTAAACAACATTCGAATAAAAATAGCCTATACATCATTAGCCGCATTATTTTTATTAGTATTGTGAGTCCGCACCTCACTACTAACTCCCGCGTTTATCAAAACTCCAAACTCCCATCCTGGGATGAATCAATAACACATCTGACTACGCTTGTCCATTCCTTGAAATATCCCGACGTTGTGACTTTTACACAAGGGAAAACCACTTCAGCCTGTTGGTGTCACACAAACCTTTGTAAGCACCTTATCCACCATAAATAGATACGGGTGCTTTTCCCCCAACTCTACCATTAGGTAATATCTCCTCCTCATGACTACAATATACCTCACTAGTTATACCCGATTTGGAATTGAAAATATCGCAATGAATCCAAAATTTCTTTCATACAACACACCAGTCGTTAGTCACCTTGGGCATGCACCTCGGGTTATAGGTGATAAAACCCTCAGTTTGAATCGTTATTTCCCACTACTTATTGTCACCCCACCTAAATGTGGATTTCGGGGATTTCATCCCAGTTCTAAATAATACTACGTCGAACCACGTACCGGTGTGTTCACTATCTAATAGTGTAAATCATTCAAGTATATAACAATTTGTCTCCTTCTGAACAACATGACTCACGTATTTGAAGGAATTTGTTACCCCTCAAGGAATTTACTAACTTGACTCCTCCATCCCTCGTATCATCGGTTGGATACAAAATTAATTGGTTAATCATCTAACACCCAACCGTTCTACTACTTACTACACCCCTTTAAATGCTGACTTTCTTGTGAATGTTCCTTCCCGTTAAGTGATACTTAACGATCCTCTGCTTCTCTTGGCGTATGCCAAAGTTTCGACCCTTACACTTTCTCACCTCTTTGTGAAAATCCGGACTCCTTATACCTTATTAACATTCTCACTCTATTTACTCTTGAGTCACCCTCAACATTCGATTGATCGTAACTCTACTCCAAATTGCTCATAATAATTTATTCGCCTTCTCAAGAGATATCCTTTTATTAAATGGCTTTCTACTGCCTTTCCTTCAAATTTGAACGTGCTACACTGACTACACATGATATTCACTTACACCTTTTCTTATGACGTTTAATCTCATAAGTAATAATCTCACCCGTCTATGTTCCCTCTTCCTTTGATTTACACTTTAGCAAATCAAGATGTCTACGCCCCTTATAACCAAACCATATGGTTTTTTAAACATTATATACGCTTCATACAAATCCCAAACTCTTTTTTGTCACTGTAAATACAACGGTGCTATACCACTTGGGCGTTCTCAATCGCTTCTGAATTAGAAATCCTAAATACTTCTTAACCTCAATGCATCCTTCAACCTGCCGAAATAAAACCAAAATTTTTAGTACTTCTTCACCACACCACTGGCTCTACTGACCTTATATCTTAATTTTCCTAACTAACTATTTTTGTAATTATCGAGGGATTCCAAATTATGGACGAATGGTTAAATATCCGCCTACTACCAACCTTAAGCTAGGTTTCATGCGTGGGATGTCTCGCAAAGCGAAATCCAAACAAGGAACACCCCCGATACACTACTACCTAACCTTGTCGGTCATCGAGATTTATTAATCCCTCAATCCATAACACGTACCCCTATGTTCCCGTCTCTTAACAACAAAGTTACATCTCCTTTATCAATTTAACTTAAACAAGGAACTCTTTCTGAAAGACACTTTTTCTTGACATTGATGGTAATCACATTCCATATACCCTATGCAATTATAATCGGGGCTCTCAAAATCCCATCCCCACATACACAACTATGAGTATAAACTCCCAGATCTCTAAATGGCGATAAAATAATGCACTATACTTATTACGACATCCTGAGTGTTAATTACAATAATCAGCTAAACTGTTTTGCTAACTAGTAAATAAATTACATACTAATCATATCATTTAAATCTCCGCGCATACTAGGATTAAGTATCGGAGACCATTATGCCTTTGAAATCACAGCAATATTTATATATATATACATATATACAATAGTACAATTTTGAGCCCGACCCTCTCACACATGGGGCCTCTCCAGAACTAAAACATTCTACCCCAAAGTAGTAACTTCGATAAACTTGTAATACCAGCACACTATCGGTACAATTATATAAAAACACAATTTGGATAATATCATACTTGTATAATACAACACTAAAACGAGTAATTTCAATCAATCAATCATGTACTGCTATCAATATACCCATTCATCCTCCGCGGATGACAATAAAAGTAATCCCCACACTATCAGGGAAAATGCTCTTATATATAATAAACTTACTGATATACTCAATAAACTCGACTCTCAAGTGAAAATTCAATTGTAACAAATGTAGTAACTCATTCATGCCACAAATAACATGCATCCTCATCTGAGGATATAACTCATACTTATATCCTAATAATCGTCCCGGCTGCTCAAATGGTTCTTGGACTTACCACACATGTCTGTCCTAAACCGGATATTTCAATAACTGTTGCCCTCGCCAGGCACAATACCTTGATCCCTACTCTTGTATCGGGAAAATTTTTATAACGCACGGGTTTTCACTCCCACAATGTACCTCTACACATACTCCACTTATTTCCGATCACCCTGACCATGTTAAAGTGGCCCTTTCCTCGGACGTTGGTAGTCTCAGCTCTGAAGACTATCTCCATTGTTCCCTTAGCTTGATGTACCTAAGGAACACACTACTAGTTTTCCACCTCTCTTACTGAAATTACCATCGCTCGGTAGTAATTTCGCTATCGAATTATTTTAACGGTTTCTCCATTGGGTCTTCCTCCTTGTGGTGTTTCTCCAACACCATTTTCCCAGT
Source organism: Sambucus nigra (assembly GCA_949130495.1). Taxonomy (NCBI): domain Eukaryota; kingdom Viridiplantae; phylum Streptophyta; class Magnoliopsida; order Dipsacales; family Adoxaceae; genus Sambucus; species Sambucus nigra. The sequence goes on from OX422208.1 coordinate 102,990,521, forward strand.
CTTATTCTATAAAAAAAATTCGATTTTTTTGTATCTCCCTACCCAAGGGAACATTTACCTCCAAATTTTACACCACGCGATATAATTACTATCTGTATTTATCATCCAAGCAGAATTTCCCATAAGAGCTAACAATTCTTCTTGTATGTAGATTCTCCCTTTAACATCCTCTTCTCCATACCACCTTCTCCACCCGGTGTAAGGTTCGCTATAACATTAAATTTCTCCTCACAAGTTGACCCCTGTTTGGCCCTCTTATGTGAGTTCAGAATAACATTCGCCTTTCAACCTGAACATCTGATGAAGGAACTTATGGTCAAACCATACGTGTACACCTTCTCTCGACGTCACATTCCATTTATAAGTGTGGTGATTGTTTCTCCCCACTGAAACTCCGCTCTCACGAGACAAGAAAAATTTTCCTCAAATTTTCACTCTCGATTGGCCATACTCCGACACAAGTCCAAGCCTCTGGATACATTGCGTTCGTTTGGCTAGTACATGCCGTCTTCGCCTTTCGAGTATTGTTACTGCTGGTTCTCTTCAATGTTACACCTAACCCTTTCTCTCCCATTCCAACCTTGTTGGATGTGTCTAATTTGACCCCATTCCTACTATAGCTGTACCCGGAAGTCTCAAGTCGCGCCTTAGCCTTCTATATCATCCAGGACTTCCGTGCCATAATATCGGTGACTTCAACTACGGTCATCCTTCTTTAAATAAATCAATTAACCTCAAAATATAAGTGCCTCCTGCTGTTCACCCAACTGTCTTTGCCTGACGTACTACATTGTTCGGCACACGAATACCCCCGATCGCAATACGATTCGCTATCATATACATCATAGCAGGAGAACGAAATTTTACTAAAGGAATCAACAATCCTAAACATAGGGCTCTATATCAAAGAAAGTTACGCTGGAAGCATAATAGGCCGCACAGATCCTAAAGGACACTAGAACCTGATGCTCTGATACCACCTGTGACACCCCGACTAATTAAATACCGGGTAGCTACTTATTTATTAAATTAAATCAAAATGCCAAGTTGGTTCAATTAATAGCATCACTGTCGAAAACATTTTTAATAATTACTAACCACCTAGTATTTAAAAGTAAGATGTCAAATTTTAAATTAAGTCTGATTAACAAGCAGTACGTGAGATATAAAAGAATAACATAACCATACACCATAAAGTCTCAACGAAGTAACCAACAAACATTAATGAGTCCAGAGGAAAAACTCATAACAATCCACAACTGAAATGAACAAAATAGTGTATCCTGAATTAATTACATGCCAAAAATCTGAATAACTGAAATATGAAATGTTTCTAATAGAAATGGGCGACGTGCCCTACAAATGATGGAACTGAATATGGAGTCAAAACCAAAGGAAGCGTCTACTAGCAGGGCCCTGTAACTTTCACAACAGCTACATCTCGTCACCTGAATGGAAATCCTATGCATGGTGTCCTTGTGGCTGGGCACCTAAAAGGTTTAAAAAAAAAATAGATTTGAAAGCAAAAGGGTCAGAGCCCGAAAGTGGAGAGTATTTTAAAAACATCAAGTGCTTTAATAACATTAAAACAATGAATGCAAAATTCATGTTAGGACGTGCACTCACATGAGCTCCTCACCTCTCAACTAATGTGCACTCCTAACGCATCCATAGCCCGTACTAGTTATGCTACTAACTAACTAGTCTAATACAAAACCTGGCTTCACTTTGTAGGTTAAGGGTTTATTCATGTCATTAAAGTATACCATGTATGTGCCTAACTTCCCTATTAACAACCTTTTATTATGTGGAGTTCTCATTTTAATCTCTATTAAAATAGTACAAGTATACACATCGTTACTTTACTCAGTATTTCATTGAACATTATTTGTATATTATTCACATCATAAATATACATTATAGGCACCCCTAGTCTAGGCTACGGTGCACATACTCTGCTATCTCATCCCGGTACATCACGTACATAAGGATTACAAATTTCGAATCTCTCAGGAATTGTTAGACTAAGCATAACACACAAAAATGGAGGCGAACATAATTCAACATATCCATGGGTCACATACATACCTACGCTCCATAGTCAGCTGACGTATTAACTCACAAATAAGTCATTCTAGTATTATGTTCTTAAGGTACCAATCTAAATCCCCCCGTAGGCACACAAAGATTAGTTGGCCCAACACGAACGACGACCTCCGTGATAGCAAGTATGGTAGGTATGTCATACACATAAGTCATATACTAAGAATTCACACGTCTTAGATATCTTAATATTAATAAAGGTATATTCTACATCCCTATACCATTATTCCAATTTGATGCATTTTAAGCCTTCCGATAATATATAATGTAGATTGTCGACACATCTCACATCCTAGTTTCTTATACTTAAAACCTATCTCAAAGAGGTTACTAAGTCTCCTATTATTTCCACATTTAATTTCATTATTCTTAGGGTCATTATTTCTGCTACAAACCTCATTTCATCAAATCATTCGAATTTACTCTTTTAACCCTAATATTATCTCACTCGTCGAGCTTTATTGGATTTTTGACAACTATCCCAAATTAAATTCTAATTAAGGTCCGATTTCACAACCATACCTACTGGTCTTCCTTAAGTCTAAAAATACTCACAAAGTCCCTATCAATAATTTTCTAGGGTTAACATCCTTAAAATTTTAAATGGGAAGATTTTACTCATTCTGGGAAGGTCGATCGATCGACCTTGTATGTTCGATCGATCGATCGACCTATGAATGTCTATCGATCGAGCGCACCAGTTATGCTACGGATTGCTTTGTTTTGTAGTCCAAGTTTCGCCCCAAAATTTCCATTATAATTCATGAAACTCTAATCTAACGTTATAATATCATCATACAACCATCCTACAACATTGTTAACGTTCTAAAACCAATAAATCATCAACTAAGGGCTTTATTTGGATCAAAACTTCATCAAGAACCCTAGTTTTCTATTTCTTTCAAGAACAATAATAATTCTCTTCTTAAATCCGTTGTTAGATCATCAAGGGTTATATTTTGGATTCATAATTCGTCCAGAATATGTCTACATGCAATTCCTAACATGGTTTATAGCCTTAATCCTCAAATTCATGGGTTCATATCAATCTTCCAAGACAAAATTCGATAAATACACTAAACATGGAAGAACACTTTGTAACTAAATCACTTGCCTTATGTTCTTCAGATTTCTTGTTGGTTGGAGATGGTTGAATTCCTCTCTCTCTCTCTGCAGAATTCTCCTCTCTCTCTCTCTCTCTCTCTCTCTCTCTACAAGTTTTTCTCACAAGATGACAATGGAGGTGGGGGTTGGTTTTTGGCAAGTTATAATATTTTCTTAACTTCTCCCGTAGCCCACTACTTAGATTAGGGTTGAAAATGGGTTAGTGGGTTTAATGATAAGTTATAATTAAAGTCTAATTTTCGTGGGTTTTAATTACCAAATTTTCGAAATTACCAAACTACCCTTTTAGGTTGCCAGTTTGGCCTAAAAATGCCCCGGGACCCAAACTAAACCCCGGCTAGTGTTTTCTGACTATTTCGACCCTTCCGGACGCGTTGGCGCACTCAAAATGACCATACGGTTGATAAAAATAAAATTCACTTTTTAATTAAAATAATTATATTCCTGACGCGACTGTCACACGCGTCCCAACTAAATTTTCCAAATTGTCGTATTTCAGCCTCGCGACAATTTCAATATTTTCAATATTCATATACTGTCATATATACACATTATAATCAAATGCCAACTCACATCTCGTTAGTATTTTATCCGGATTAATTCTTAATTAATTCACATTTAATTTAATTAATCCCATAAATAAATATCCATAAAAGTACGGGGTATTACATACTTCCCCTCTAATAACAGAATTACGTCCCGAAATTCGGATAAGTAAAGCACACCTGGAAAAATTAGGTATCCTCCAGTATTCAAAGCAATTATAAAGAAAAGCCCAAATCACTAAAACCCTCGCTTCACAATAAGCTTATTTAACATACTTGATAATTATTATGTCCGACCTGACCTGGATTTAACCAGCCCAAACTCGCCCAAATTATTATGTCCGACCCGCTTTTGACCCGCCCAAATTTATCCATATTCATTTTTGATCCGTTCATAACCGCCCATAACCGTCCATTTGCTACTACTAATCTTGGGCCACCGCGACGTCAGTTGATGCAGCACAAGATGCACAGATGATCGCCACACAAGTATCTCCTTCACGTAACCCGCATTGACTAATACCCACTGGCGGATCTATATAGGGCCGAGGGGGAGCGAAGGCTCCCCCTGAGATTTGTGAAAAATTTTACTGAGAAAAAAAGTTCAGGGGTGTTTTGTGTGAAAATAGTAAGTAAAAGGTGATTCTTATAGGGCTATGAAACTTGAAGGGGCAAAAACATAATAAAAGGTTTTAACTTAAAACCTAAAGTGTGAAACCTGACATGTTCAATTTTGCTTCTCACATCCTAACTTCTCTCTCCGGCGACCTCACCCTCCCAGCCGCCACTGCCGGACCCTCACCTCTCTCTCTCTCCGCTGCTGCTCCGGTAAGAAGAACATTCACCAACCATTCCTAATATCCTATTGGCTGTTTTGTTCGTGCCTAATGCCTATGTTGTTGTTAGATATACTGATTTGATTTGATTTGATTTGTTTTGTTCCACCTTGGTGCTACTTGCTGTTAGATAGTTGAACATTCAATATTCATCATGTATGCTATTTTTTTTATTTATTAATGCTGTTAGTTAACATTTGTTAACATTGGTTAGATGTTGTTAACATTACTAATATTAGTTAAATGTTATTGTTAATATTAGGTCTTGTTGTTAAATAATATTGTTAAATGATATTAGTTAATATTAAATTTAATTATTAAATAATATTGTTAAATGTTCTTATGATTGAGAATTTGATTGTAATGCTGAGGTATTATAATTTTGGTATATTTTATTAGGGGTAAGAAATTGTTGGAAAACAAAAAATAACCCTAAAATTTTGTATAAAAATCAAATTAAACTTGAATAACCCCCCCCCCCCCCCCCCACACACACAAAAAAAAAAAAATCGCCTTCGGGGCACCTGCCGAACCCCGACACCACTCGAAAGTTAGGCTCCCCCTGAACAAAAATTCTGGATCCGCCACTGCTAATACCTACTAAAAAATTGTAAAATATGAAATGCATCAAACATGGTAAATTATGGCAAATGGAGGCTATAAAATACTTCAAAATAATCCGAGGGATTCTCACGTCATACAGAAGAAGCGTTGGGTCCAGAGACGATGCCAACATACTAAAAGAGGCATCTTATTTAAGGATGTGAACGAGTTGGTCCTTGCCCTGAAAGATAATAGTAAAGGCTGACAGTAACACCGACAAGTGACAGCTACCCACCTTAGGTCGAGAAGGAGTGACCATACCCAGGTATAGAGAAATAATCCCTTCCATAATCAAAGGAGTAACCATCACGTAAGTAAAGGCATGAGAGCCCATAAGAATAATCCATGACGTCATAAATAAACAACAAGTATAGTTAATGAATGCAAATGTCATAACGTACTGATAAGCGTGGGACCCAAACAGATGAGCTAAGTTAGTAATGGAAAGCCTTTCCCTAAATAGAAATTTAAATAAGGTTTGTCATGACAGAAGAGTTAGCCAAAAGGCCGCTATTTCCAACAGTTAGCCGATCGACTAACCTATTTCCCTCCACCCTTCAACCGATCGGTTAACCCCTATGATTTTTCAAAAATCCCACTTTCTTGTCCTGATCTTCCAAACCACCACTCAAAATCCCCACATCACTTCCAAAATAGGAAAACCTATTTTTTGAGCTTTTATTTCGACTAAGAGTATCCGTGCATGCACACTCTTAATCGACCGCCTTTATGAACCCCTTGATTTGCATTCAAGGTTTCAAGACAGTTCATCCTATTCCAGATAAAACCTAAGCAAGTACCCGGGAGAAATCTTGAGAAAATGCAACTTTTAGAATCTACACTAAAGTTTCGAGGGTCAAAAACATAATAAACCTGAATATCTAGGGCCAAAGTTTAAATAACCAAAAAATGAAAAGCCTACTTAATCCATTAAAGCAACTACCAAATAGCCCTTCTGGTGTCTTTAGTCGCTAAAGTCCCTCAAGCAATAGCCGATCATCCAAAGGCATTAGTAGATCGAACAAATCTTTAGACACACAAATCTTACCCAAATATTTTCGCAACCGTTAATAACAAATAAAGAGCAATTAACCTTTAGCCGATCGGCCAAATGTCCATTCAAAACCCCAATAAATTAAATTCCCCACATACCATTTCAAGGCATCCCACTTCGAATCCGGAGATTAAAAACCAACAATTAAGCTTTTGACACACAAATCGTACTTCCACGGAGTCGCCACAAAAATATGTTTGAACTCCTAAAAAGTCGCCTTCGTAAAATAAATAGATTAGATCGCTGCAAAAATTCTTAGAAATCCAACACTTCTAGCCGAGGCTCTACCTAATTGAAAAGCACCCAAAAGCAGGGTTTCCCCAAAGCAAAAAGTCATCTTTTTCCGTGACCTTTGTCCAAATTTTCAGGACAACACCCCGCCCGTATATATATATATATATATATATATATAGATAGATAGATAGAGAGAGAGAGAGAGAGAGATTATTATAAACTTTTCATCCTTGTGTACGCTCTTTAACTCGGCCCCCCTTTTAGGAGGTCGGGTATGGCATTTATAACATTTATATTTTTTAAAGCTTGAATTATAATCCAACACCTCCACTTATATCAAGAATTTTCATACTCATATGCTAAATTAATACAACTCAAATGTCGTGATTCTAAAATACAAAAATGAAAATATATTTTTCAAAACACATTTTCAAGAGAGGACCATTGAGCTGCGTTCAGCGTGAAACTTTACGGGCAAATGTCTAAAATTCGACTACACTCACCACTTCTCCGTGCAAACAAAGCCCGTCACTGCACGACACCCCAAATATGTGTTTTCATTTCAATACTTTTCAAATATCTGCATTTGATCAACGTATTAAATGAAAATAAAAATATATCAATACAACACAAAAAGCTATATTAAGGACTAAGCTACATAAATATTGCATTATTGTAACTAGTATACCCAATATCCCTTTGCCTACACCTATAAATATACCCCATATTTTGTGAAATATATTGGCATTGATCCCATGTATCCTTAGGTATGTAGACGCTATACTGAGATAAAATCGTGAAACCCAAGCCTCATAATACATCCCCCCAACATATTTATCCCTTAGAGAATCCTCCCTCTCTAGTCCCAACCCCTATATATTTTATCCACCCTATTAGTTAACTATGTTTGATTTGATTCGAAGTCTTTTTGGTTATGTAGGCGCTATACCAAGTCAAACTCATGATGACCAAGCTTCGTGATACATCTCTCGACATATTATCTCCTAGGGATGCCTCCATCACCAGTCTTGAACTCCACCGACTTCTCTTGGTCCACCCTAATACTAAGGTGTGGTATTCTGCAATGTTTCTCAACTATAGAACATTACATCCTTAATGTAATTTCCCCACTTGTTATCCCAATTCCTCCCAGTGCAATAATCCTAAACTAGTATGAAGGACAATACCTTCCGATTAGTAATCCAACAGTTATTATAAAGTTACATGACAATACCAGACATCTTCGGTTTCATTCCCATACTAATATTTCATACACCATCCTTCCCTCTCCCAAGACAAGGCCTACACTTGCACACACTTCACGTTTGAACACATGTTACAAACTAACTACATAGGATATGATTCCAAGTCCTCTTAGGTTCGTAGGTGCAATATCGAGTCTTTTTCGTGAGATTGAGCCTCGATAATATGTCTCTTGATATATTGTATCCATCGAGATGCATACATCTATCCAATTTCATCTATTACACCTAAATAACTCAAAACCAGATATTAAAATATCAAAAAGTTATGAACTTTCGCACATCTTTACAAATACTCTCACACACAAAAAATGAGATATCAAACTATCTCAAGATGGTACCTCCTAAATATATTCCTATATATAAACGTGCATACATGTATATCACTTATCACAATAAAGATGCACCCATCTATCCCCTTTATATCCCTCCTCACAAACTCGAATGGCATATCAAACTATCTCAATGCTGAGCTTTCTCGCACATTTATGTACATAATAACTGCCATCCGTTATATACTAAAAAACACAGAGTCATGCACAAACAAATCTTGTGTACCTACACTAGTTAAAGTGACATTTCTATACCTTTCATAGATACAATTTTTAATTTTAAGGACATATCTAAAGTTTTTAGGGACCCTTTCGCTAAGTTCTCTAAATAAATTTTAAAATAGCTAAAAAGTAATCAATTAATGTAAACAACAGTAATAAGGATAGAATTAAGAAAACTAGTTTCCAAACCCTCAAAACAAGAATCTATAGACCAACTACAGACTTTAAAATCGGCCTTAGGATTATCTCGAAAGGGATAACCCAATTTTTTTATTTTTTTATATAAAATAAATTGGCAGCTCGAAATACCGTATGAAAATCCCTTCATTCGCATTAAGTCCACACCTACCAAAGGGGAATAAAAAAAACCTCGACATGGTGTCAAACCACATCCAGTAAAAAATAATCAACACCCAAACATCAAATTGATAATCCAACTTTGGGGGGTGTAGGAGCGGAGGAACGAGAAACAAGCACTCTCATATCTAACGTAAAACAAGTTAATTTCCCCCTCAGTTGAGTCGCTTGCTTGGGGCCCGTAACACCACAATAGGAAAATGGGATATAAAGTTTTTCAAGCTGAATTCTTTTAGATGAGAGCTAATATGGCATTGGTAATGCGTGGCATAACCTTTTTTATCCGAGAGCCAAACATGGCCTTGGTAGTGCATAGGCCGAACTCTTTGATTCGATAATCAAACGTGGCCTTAGTAATGTATAAAATATAACTTTTTAGTCGAGAGTCAAACATGGCCTTATTAATGCATAGGTCGAACAGTTTTAGCTATGAGACAAAGGTGGACTTAGTAATGCATAAGCCGAACCCTATTTGTCGAAGGTAAAATGGGACTTCCAAATGCTTATGCTGAGGGTCTTAAGATTTTGACGAATTGAATTTTTTGACCTCATAGACAGGAGATGATTATTGTATATAAAATATTTATAATCCATCCCAAATGAGTCGAGGGACGAGAGGTCTTATTCAACAGTAAGGTCGAGTAGTTATGTGGCCAAATATTAAGGGAGTTTGATAAATCGTTGGTGCTAAAACCTTTTAAGTAAAATATCTAGTGAGTTCATTAATTATTGGTGTCAAAACTATTTTAGCCAGATTTTTAAATTTATTTGATATATCTTTGTGCTTCTCAGTTGAAGTTGAAGTCGAATCCAATTTCCTGAATTTGAAATGAATTTGTCGGATCGATGACGCCTAACCATTTTATAGACGAACCTTTGAATTAATTTCCCTGAACCATTTTACATCCGACTATCAGTTTGAGATGATTAAGTGTCGAAGATGATCTTATACAACCAATCCTATCATGGATGAGTCTCAAATTGGTCCATTTTGAAGCCGAATCCATTCCAGTCGAATCTTTAATTCATCTATAAAATGTTATGTCTGAACCCCATTTGGTCGATCAGTCATGACATGTCCCTATAAGTCGAAGGACGATGGATGAGGGTGACTTGTGAGGAATGTGTGTTATCCTTTCATTTATGATTTATGTCATTTATAATTCTTTACACATCAAATCTTGCACATGTGGCACTTCCTATCTTTTCCTTCTATAAGGAATGATCTTCATTCATTTTTTAGCACTAAATTTTTTTACTCTAAAGTAAAAAATTTCTCCCTTTAAGATTGAAAGTTCTTTAATCTTGTTCTTAGAGTTGTTCACCCTATTCTTCTTTTCAGTAAGATTTATCATCCCTAGATCTTTTTGGGCATTGATTTGTAGCTTATAACTGTTTTTCATGCACTGTTACAATAATTAGGTGCATTTAGGGTTTTTGTCATCACTGTTCTTACTTTAGTCCTTAAGTTATTGCATTGTTTGATATTTAAAATTGTAGAGTATATTGTGTTTGCTAGTTTATTGAATTCACAATCCCTTTAAAATTTTCACAAGATGTTTAGTGAGCATCTTCCAAAGGAGACTCTTTATGCTGACATAATAGCTTTTTTATATTCTTGTTTGACCCCCTTATCGATCATTCATCCTCATAGTACTCATACAGTAGGTTCATCTCCTCCTCATAATAAATATGATTTGGATCCCATAATTAATACTAGGTCGTCAATGCCCCATCGTCCTAATGATTTCTCTATCGACAGTAATACTATAAATTAGGAAGTGGACTCCTTTGAGTCTACCTTAGATAATGTTCTTATTGGTGTTCTAATGCGCCATTTAGTAAATATTGTCATGATAATGTCTTCTTGTAGAAAAATTACAAACATAGAGAATGTATCATCATCTTCTTCATCTGGTTATTCACCCTCTCCCATTGAAGCATCATCCTCTTTAGGCTCTACAGCTTCGCCTCCCTATGACTACGAGGCCATTGATTTTGAGAGAGATCATAATGCTCAAGATTCTATCGACTTGGTGGAGTACGATGGAGAGCGGGAGCATACCTCCATTATAGATCTTTCCTATGGTTATCCCACATCCGAGCCAAGATATTGAGGAAAAGATGATTGGTGATGAGGAGGTTTTTACTATAGACTTCTTGAGATCTTCCCTTTATAGAAGTGTCATCAGTAAGTTTAAGTTTTATAGAATTTAGCATCTCTTTGGCATAAACCATTTATTACTATGAGGTCTCTAGGTGAAGATGAGAGAGTTTACGGTGTGAAGAATGCTTATGAGGTTGGTCTTTATGAATTTATGTTCCATTTAGGGTTTCATTTCCCTTTTCACTCTTGACTATGAGACATATTATCTCATATTGGGGTTACTCCCACATATCCCAATTCTTAGAGGATTATACTCGGTTCCCTTATATCTTGGCGATGCATTCATGCCGAGAATATCATTGGGGAAATATTCAAGACTGTTTACACCCTTCTATCCATTAATAAATTCCATAGATATTACTTTCCGAGTCCTTAAAATATGAGACATTGACTTGTTAGGGTTTCTAAAATATCAAATCATAATTGGAAGACCAGTTTCTTTTATATTGGTGGAGAATGGAAATTTTTAGATGAAAAATGAAAAAAAAAGTTGTGAGGGTCCCTCGTGATTGGGGAAAACCTCTTTTAAGTATTTGATTTTCTATTTCCTTTATCTTTGCATCATAATAATTCAATATTTTGTTGTTGACACTAAAATTCTTATGGTTTCTTTATTTTTCCAGACAGATTAACCTTGGGTCTAAGTGCTTTGAATTGGCAATTAGTAAATGACATTGTCAAACCTAGGATCAAGGCCTTTGAGGAACTATTCCCATTTTCCAAGCTTGGGGAGTTTGGCATGATCTCTAAACCCTGTCCTTTATAAGAACTTTATCATCTTTATCCCTCGTATCTTTTATATTTTACAACCCTTTCAAACTAGAAATCCGACATTGGTTCGGTCTTTGTGTAGGAAAAGATTTTGATCTATCTACTAAAGAATGGGAAATGTGATACATAAGCTTGTGAGGGACTGCACACCTGAAGCTGAGGGGATACTAGTCAAGCCAAAGGAGGAGGATCCATCCAAAAGTAAGGGAAGAATATTGTTACTAACCAACCCCCTAGGAAGTCTAGGAAGGAAACTTATTATTACCATGGGATCGAGGGCACCCTGAGTTCGACCGGCCTATGATATAGCAAAACCTCCCCCCATCTAGGGAACTTTTAAGAGTTCTTTAGAGTGATCCCAAGGCCCTTATGGAAACTTTGTGAGGGTTCATGACTTTTTGTCTTAGAACTTACCCAAATGTGGCAAGGGGTATTTTTCCAATCTTGATGGGGGAGAAGATGTTGGCTTTGCCATTAATAAAATTTTCCAGTTACCCCCCTTCACTGAATTGTTAATATATCATTTTTTTAAGTTTTCCTTTTTCATTAAATCTTTAGCCTATTTTTTTCACAGGGTCTGATGCTGATGGTGGACCTCCAAAAGTGGACGAGGAAGAATAATAATGCCTTAGAGAGTGATCATGACACCAGGAAAGCCTTAGATGATTGCAAAAAAATGTGAGGTCCTTGTTGGGAAGAGGAACAAGGATCCAGAGGACTACAATGAGGCCAAGGAGAATGAGTTAACAGGTTTGACCAAAGAGAGAGATGATGATAATGTTTCACGTTATAGAGTCGAGACAAGGTTTCAAAAGAAAGTTGATAAAGTTATTTTTACTGATGCCAAGAAGGCTAAAGAAGATGCCTTCTTAGAATATTGTGATTGAATTGAGTTCCAAGACCTTGATTTTTATTATTTACGTCGAGGTGTGGGGAGATGATAATGAGGTCCAACTGAGAATATCTAGATATTGTTGAAGAGGTTAGTACATGGATGATTAATGATACTATGGAAAAGGCAATCTCTTTAGAGTTTTATTCTAAGAATGAAGAGAAGCCATTAACCAAGGAAGCCACTAATATTGAGGCCAACGTTGATTACCCCACTCTTAATGCTAGCACCCCACAGGATAGAGAAATTTAAATTTCCTTGTCTATTTTTATTGAATATTTCCTCACCTCTGCATGTCCTTTGATGAATATATTTTTGTAATATGTAGTTTGTAAACCTTAACATTTCTCCCATTCTGAGAGATACTACAGTTAACTCCTAGGAGGTTTATTATGTTAATGGTTTTTTATATTCCATTTTCATGTATCTCACGTTTGTGGTTCTTTTATGAGTATTTTGGTTAGGCATGTCATGTTTGTAGGTTTGCCTTTTGGAATCCCCAAAATGCTTAACCTTATTACTCAATTTCACTTATGAATCTGAGGCCAAACCTTAACAAGGAGAACCTTAAATAATATATTTTTCAACCAGTTATTCTTAAATTATCTAAACAAATTAATGACGTGTTAATTTGTCCTTAAACTAATTTTTATTGAGATTGGCCAAACCAATTATTAATTTTCCCCAAGTAAAACTCGGATTATGTTCCTCCCTCTTATGCTTCTTCTCGATATTGCCTAAATTTTGCATCTGGACGAGGGTTATTAATGTTCTACCTAGAATGTTCTCAAAGTAGTTTTTTCTTAAATCATATGAACAAGTGATTAATATCAATCCACGCCTATCCTTGAATTTATTTGTATAAAATTATCCAAACAAATTAATGTTTTCTGTATAATGTTTATTCTAGATGGTATCCAAGTTATACATTATGATGGGTGTGAATTTGTTTAAAAAAAAGTGTTTTTATGGATCTTTGGCTCATTTATTTTTAAGTTATGATTTCTAAATTTTACTAAGGAAATTTATGCTGACCTTTTTTTATGTAAAAGGTTTTTACCATTAACGAGATTAACTAACACTTATTAGATTGTATATAGCCATTGTGGGTTTAGACCTTAAGCTTTTCATATTAGACTTGTTTACCCTCGTAGTTTTATTATAAGGATGAGGGAAACTTTTGTTGGGATCATCTTTTTAAGGAGCCAACCCTCATCTATGCCATAGTTTGATAAATACCCATGAGTTTAGATTCCAAATCATTCCCCTTTTTATGTCATATACAAGGTTTAAGCATAAGAATAAATAGATGTTACAAATCAATTAAGTAGGATACGAGGGAAACTTATAATTTTATTCATCCACCAAGGGAAATTTTACTCATGTAAGAGGATTTTATTTACACAATCCCTCTTCCTAATCCTAATAGTTATACTTCTTCAGGTGTTTTGCATTCCATGGATTGGAAAATGGTTCCCCATTTAAATTTTCATGCTTGTATGTCATTAGCACAACTTCTTTAGTGATCTTGTAAGGGTTGTTCCAGTTGGAATAAAGCTTTTGTTATTATTCTTAATCACGTTCTTAAGAACATAATCCCCAACCTTCAATTGTTGGATCTTAACCTTCTTATTATTTTACATGGCAATTCTTTACCGACACGATGTCTCTCGCAATTGTGTATCCTCTTTTATTTCTTTAACTAAGTCTAGGTCCCACCTCATCTCTTCATCATTGTTCTGGTTGCTCAAATGTTAAACTTTCTTTCTAGGAATGACATTTTCAATAGGCACCACATCATTATATGCATATGATAACGTAAATGGGGTTCGCCCATTGGGGTCCTAGTTGTGGTTCGATATGCCCAAAGGACACTGTAGAGTTCTTCCATCCATCTAGCCTTGGCTTATTTAAGTATAGATTTAATTTCTGATAGCAAAGTTTGGCTCATAACCTATGTCTGACCATTGGTCTGAGGAGGAGTAGGGGATAAGTAGATATTCATTATCCCTTATTTTTCATAATAAGCTCCTAATGCATCATTATTAACTTATTTTCTATGATCGGCCATGAATGAATAAGGGATCTTATATCTTCACATGATATTTCACCCCATAAACTTAAATTTTTTCTTAATGGTGATCTTGACCAGAAGCTCAGATTTTACCCATCTCGTGAAATAATCAACTGCCACTATCAGGTACTCGAATCATCTTGGAACCCCATAGAACAAACATCCATATTGTAATGATTGGCATGAAAGGTGGGTGGGGTTGAAAACTTATGTTTGAATGCTTTCTAATTGAGTCACATTTCATTGCATATACTTGAGCATCTTTGGCAAAGGTCGACCAATAATACCCATGCACAACAATATGCTTGTCACATAAACATCTTGCTATATGATTATTGCAGGATCCTTCATGCACCTCTTTCAAAACATTGTATACCTCTGAGGGATGAACACACCTTATTAAGAGCGGAAGCTGGAAACCCCTCTTATACAACACATCCCCCAAAATAACAAACGTAGCAACCTTGAATCTGATCTTTCTTTCCTCTCTCTTAGCTTCACAAAGCTTTCATTCTCTTAAAAAAATTTATGATAAAATCCATCCATGAAGGCTGAAGTTTAGATTCATGCAACACCCCGTAGTTTTATACCATTTATTTTAAACTGTCGTAGTAAAAAGTTGGAAATATATTTTTATTTTTTTTAAATCGAATTATTTTGGCACCTAAAATGTTAGTTTTGTTATTTGAAAATTAGGTTTTTTATCGAAATTGAAATCGGGTTCAAAATCGGAGAGTTTTGCCTTTTATAAAGATAGGCTAATTATGGATTTGTATATAAATTTGAACAGGTTTGGATTTCTGGCGAACTGGTTTGCTTTGTATGCAGGTCAAAATAAAACTTTTTTGTTTTTAGAGTTTCATTAGGACTCAAAACACTTTACTTTTATGAAAATGCTTGGGCTTAGGTTTTTTAAAACACATTTTAGCCTCCTCCAAAATCAGTAGCCTCCCACAAATTCAGTCTTCTCTTTTCTTTAAAACCTAAACCCGTTTAACACAACTTTTAACTTAATATTTGAAAAACTAAACCAAGATTTCTCAAGATAGTCCAAGAACGTGTTTTTGTTATTTTATCGAGAGGAACAAAATAATCCAATCCGATTTTTCAAGTGATTCTTTTATAGGCATGAATACTTCTAATGTTCAGCTTTAGTATTATGTGTTTTAAATATTTCCTAAACGCTTATAAACATTATTTTTCCAAAAATAATTAGAGATACTAATTAGGGAAAATGAAATTTGAATTGGGACTACGTTTATTCAAATCTCTAATACGAATTAAGACTCAAAACTTTTTCATGCTTAGATTAGAGGTTGGGATTCCGTTAGAATATATGGACGTTCACATGTTAGAATAAATCGTATGAAATTTATAAATTGAATTCGAATCGTAAAATCATGTTAATTATGTTTTGCTATTAGAATAGAAATTTATTATTGTACTCCTCGAATTATGCATGTTGATGGAGATTATATAAGTTATTGACATATACATTGTTTAATTAAGATTACAATTAAATGGACATAATTTGGATATATAGTAATCTTCTGATCAATTGGAGGAATTATTGTTATAGGTTGAAATATGCCTTATGTGATCGTTAATTATATTAATATTCAACACTGCGGGCAAGACGAGATTATTGGGGTAGTTATGCTTCCACCTTATTTTAGGTTGCTTGCTAGGTATGGGACTAGTAAGTAGTCCTTCGTTGTTGTTAACACTTTCTAGGTACGGGACTAGTTAGAGTTGAATTTTACGGATGGGTATTTTGTGGTGGGGCTAAATTTTTTCGTCATTTCGTTGGTTCGTTAGCCTAGGTGTGAGACTAGGTAGTCGCTATTAGTAGGTATTTTTGTTCTGAATGATAGGTTATGATATACTTGTGTTTTGAAGACCTCTAGGTATGGTACTGGGGGTGGTTTTGAGGATTTACGCTTGATTAAAGGGTGGGGCGAATAAAGAATAACGAGAAACTATGGAAAATTGATAGTTAATGCCTATGATAATAAATGCGTGTTAAAATGAATTTGCATCGTGCGTATGTGCAAAACTAAAGATAAGTGGGTTGACTGGCTATAGCGACGCATCGTGCGTGAAACCTCAAGAATCTGTGCGGAGCTAATGAAATTGGGTTAACTGGATATAGTAAGGGGAATGGGTGTACTATGTAGAACCTTAAGCCCGCCAAGAGTATGTGCATGACCGATAATTAGGTCAATTGGCTATAGTGGTGTCACCATGAAAAAATTAATTTGAATAATTAAATCAAGTAAGAATAAGAGTTATTGTTTAAATTAAAGTTGTAGTGGATTAATTGGACTTGAACATTGGGGTGGTTTAGTTATGTAGGTAGATAGTGGTAGTTTATTTTTAATTGCATGTTAATATATATATATATATATATATATATATATATTTAATTTAAAATACTGAATTTTGATATTTATCATGTATAATGCTATTATCTGGGTTTACATACACTAATTGGGAGGAGTAGCTAGTATTCATATGGTGGGATCTGACCCATTACGCTGACTAACATTTCAGGTATAGTGATGGACTAACTACACATGAGTGGCTAGGAATTTTTAGGAGTGCAACTGGTGATTTATTTTATCTACATTAGTAGTTTTAATTCACTTTCCATTCCGTCTTTTTATTATGAGACTTTCATTCATGGATTTGGTGGGTCAATCGGTTCCACGGTTGTTTATGATTTCAGGCTGATATTTATAGTTGGATTATTTCACTTGAAATTTAATAGTTTAAACTTGAATTTATTTTTGAGATAACATGGTGAGGGATTTGATTTGCATGAATGTTTATATATGTTAGATAAATCTGAATATTTTGTTGTGAAAAATATTTTAAATGTATCATATTTCTATCATATGCTAAGAACGATAACTTATTTAGTGACGCCCGACGTAGTTTGGCGGCGACGGATGGCCACCTCGCTTTTCAGAATGCGCTAGGTGTTACAAATGGTATTAGAGAATGGTCTTAGGTCTCATAGATTGTGAGTCTATTTTAGCTTCCGCATTACCTATCTTTGATTCTTTTGATGATTTGTATTTTTAGTTATTTCGAGTCTGATTTTTGTTTGTTCTTGTCTTTTCAGATGGTGAACACTACGTGATCTTGAGATATGAGAGAGGGTTAGATTTTTGGTCCCGCGTGTCAGGAGAGGCAGGTCCAGTTTATTTTGGGTGCCTAGGAGTTAGGTCCTATCATTTATGATGCCACAACGACCAACATTGAGATGGTGAGATAGCGGTGGGAAAATCTAGAGGCACAACAACAGGGTACACCCATCTCAGTTTGGGACAGAGTGAGGGATAGTTTCCATAAGGGAAACCCTCCCACTTTAGTAGGGGGATCGGACCCAACTGTTACTCACCATTGGAAGAGGGTTATGGAGAAACACTTGAGGATGGTGGACTATACGGATATCCTGTAACATATGTTGGATACATTTAAGCTGACGGGAGATGCATTACAGTGGCGGGTGGGTGTCACCACATCTGAGGATGGTGGACTATATGGAGAATTTTTGATGAAGTTCAATGAAAAGTATTCTCCTTATTCGATTAGGAGTGAGAAGAATAGGGAATTTATGGATCTAGATCAGGTTTTGAAATCAGTTACTGAGTATGGATGAGAGTTCACAAATCATTCGATGTTTGTACCCGAGGAGGTGAATACCAAGGCAAAAAATGGAATATTTCATTAAAGGTATCTCATGGTCGATTAAGAAGATATTGTTGGGGAATCCGTCATACACTACTTACACCCAGGTGGTGGAATTAGCGTTGTTGTTATGGCAAAAGAAAGAGAATTATCGAAAGAAGCTAGGTAAGAAGAATGCGCCGAATAATCCAGGTGGGGAGAACAAGGGTCTCAATGACCAGCCGTTGAAGAAACAATGGTCAGGAAAGGAACAATAGTCCATTCATCAAGTCAATGATGTCCCGCAGGGCCCTCATGGATAGAGGCATGGACATCAGGGTGAGCGATCTCCACATAGAAAGTATAGTCATTTTATAGGCGAATGTTTTAGTTGTGGGGAGGTAGGGCATCGAGCTTCTAGGTGTCCCAGAGTGAAGGTTTAGTACGACCAAGGAGCACAGGTCCAAGAGGGCCATGGGCCTCAAGCACTGGCAACACTAGGTGTACAAGGAGTGCTAGCAACACTCGGAGTGGGTATGTGTTATGTACTTCAGAATCGAGAACCTCAGGAAGAGCAGGTTCAATAGGAGCCAAAGTGTGGATATTGGGATAGCACAGTACGTATTTAGTTTCCTAGATATGTATAGTTAAGATATGTATATATATCGTATTTTTTCTCGCGGGGTAAGTGCGGGTAAGTTTGGGCATATGGGCGCCCAATTGTGGCATTCTACAGGTAGGCATATGTAAGCCTTATATTATTGCTCGATTTTTACATTTATGCATCACCAAATTTCAAGGGCAAAATTTCTATCCTAGTGGGGAAGTATGTAACACCTCATAGTTTTAGACCGTTTATTTTGAATCGTCGTAATAAAAAGTTGGAAATATATTTTTATTTTTTTAATTCAATTATTTTTGGCACCTAAAATGTTGGCTTTATTATTTAAAAATTGGGATTTTTATCGAAATTGAAATGGGGTTCAAAATCGGAGATTTTTGCATTTAATAAAAATAGGAGAATTTTGGATTTGTATAGAAATTAGAGTCAGTTTGGACTTTTGGTGAACCGGTTCACTTTATCCTCAGGTCAAAATCAAACTCTTTTGTTTTTAGAGTTTGTTTAGGACTCAAACACTTTTTTATTATAAAAAGGCATGGGCTTAGGGTACATATAACGCATTTTACCCTCCTCCAAATTCAGTAGCCTCCCACACTCCCACAAATTCCATCTTCTCTTTTCTTCAAAATCTAAACCCATTAAACACAACTTTCAACTCAATATTCGAAGAACAAAACAAGGATTTCTCAAGATCGTCCAAGAACATTTTTTTGTTTTTTTCTCAAGAGGAACACATCCATCTAATCATATTTTTCAAATGATTCTTTTACAGGTATGAATAATTCTATTTCCCCCTTTAGTATTATCCGTTTTAAATGTTGCCTAAACACTAATAATCATTGTTTTTCCTAAAATATATTAGACATACTAATTTGGGAAAATGAAATTTAAATTGGGACTGTGTTTATTCAAATCTCTAATAAGAATTAAGACTCAAAAATTTCGCATACTTAGATTAGAGGTTGGGATTCCATTAGAATATATGGACATTCGCATGCTAGAATAAATCGTATTAACTTTATAAATTGAATTTCACTTGTAAAATCATGTTAATTATGTGTTGCTAGAAGAATAGAAATTTATTGTTGTATGCCTCGAAATATGCATGTTGATGGAGATTATATAAGATATTAAAAAATTAATTGTTTAATTAAGATTATATTTATATGGATATAATTTGGATACATAGTAATCTCGTGATTAATTGGAGGAATCATTTTTATAGGTTGAATATGCATTATGTGATCGTTAGTTATGTTAGTATTTAATTCCACAGGGACGACGGGATTATTGGGATAATTGTCCTTCCATCTTACTTTAGGTTGCTTGCTTGGTATGGGACTAGTAAGTAGGCCTTTGTTGTTATTAACATTTTCTAGATATGGGACTAGTTAGTTTTGAATTTTTTGAATGTGTATTTTCGGGGTGGGGCTAAATTTTTACGTCATTTCGTTGGTTCGTTAGCCTAGATGCGGGACTAGGTAGTAGCTATTGGTAGGCATTTTTCCAAAATGATAGGTTAGGATACACTCGTGTTTTGGAGACCTCTAGGTATGAGACTTGTAGTGGTTTTGAGGATTTATGCTCGATTAAAGAGTGGGTCTAATAAAGAATAATGAGAAACTAGAGAAAATTGATAATTAATGCCTAAGATTATAAACGGGTATTAAAATGAATTTGTGTTGCGAGTATATGCAGAAGTAACGATAATTGGGTTGACTGGCTGTAGCGACGTCGATGTGTGTTGGAGTCACGCGTGTGTGGGGCTAACAAAATTGGGATGACTGGCTATAGTGACGTGTCATGCGTGGAACCTCACGAGTATGTGCGGAGCTAACGAAATTGCGTTGACTGGCTATGGTGACATGACTGAGTGTGATGTGTAAACTTAAGCATGCCAAGAGTATGCGCATGGCCGATAGTTTGGACGATCGACTATTGTGGTGTCACCTGGAAAAATAATAATTTGGATAATTAAATTCATTAAGAATAAGAGCTGTTATTTCAATTAAAGTTGTAATGCATTAATTGGACTTGGACATTGGGGTGGCTTAGTTATGTGGTTAGACAATGGTATTTTATTTTTTCTTGCATGTTAATATATATATACTTTAATTTAAAATACTTTATTGTGATGTTTATCTTGTATAATGGTACTGTCTGGGTTTACGGTCCCTAAATGGATGGAGTAGCTAATATTCATGCGGTGGGATTTGACCCATTATGTTGACTAACATTCCTTGTTTAGTGTTGTAGTAGTTGCACGGGATTGATTGGATATTTTTAGGAGTGAAGCTGGCGATTTATTTTATCTCCTTTAGTAGTTTAGATTCACTTTCCATTCCATCGTTTTATTATGGGACTTTAATTTTTGGATTTTGTGGGCCAATCGGTTTTACAGTTGTTTACGATTTTGGTTGGATATTTATAATTGGATTATTTTATTTACGTTTTAATAATTTGGAGTTGGATTTATTTTGGATATAGCTGGTGATGGTTTTAATTTGCATGCATGTTTATATTTGTTGGATAAATCTGAATATTATCATTTGGAAAAAGATTTTAAATATCTTATATTTCTATCATATGCTGAGAATGATAACTTATTTAGTGACGCCCGACGTAGTTTGTCGAAGTCCACTGGCCTCCTTGCTTTCCAGAATGTTCAGGGTGTACAATTAAATATCTCAACTTTCGGGTTCTCTTTGTCGATGTTGGTTTTGACTACTATTTATATTGGTACCACCCTTGTGAGTTCAAGTCTTGTCAAAGACAATCTTGCTAGAACATCTGCCCTGGCATTCTCCACCCTTGGAACTCTCTACACCTTCACTTTCATGAACTGGGACACTTTGGCTAAATACTTAGCCATTTTTTCATCTTTGACTTTATATTATCATGATATCTTATTTACCACTATCCCCAGTTGTCAAAGAAAAATTAAATCATGCTATTAGATATTCATACTCGACCTCATTATTTGAGACTTAAAAGTTAAATAGAAGCGCATATTCGATATATGATTCATATGGGGCCGAGAGTGTGATCCCTGCACCACTCCCTATTACACACGACAAACAATCCACATATAATTTCCAAAGAAGACTTTTGTAGACAATGGGTGTTGGTTCTTTTAGTGCTGGTTGTTCAAGGCTAGCTCAACACCTGCCATAACTTCCTTTCCTTTCTTTGAAGACAGTTCCACAATGGTCGAGGCTCCTGAAGGTGCCTCAAAAGATGGAGCCAACTCTTGGGAAGGTGCTTCAAACATTGGAGTCGATACCTAAGAGGCCGAGTGTAGTGAATATGCCTCTAGTAATGCAGTCGATGCTTGGGAGAGTGCCTTGAATATTGGAGTCGAGGTTCCAATTGTAGATTTTGGCTCAGAGGATGAAATTTCCTTGGCTGGATTTAAATCTTCCCATGTAAACTCTGCCATAAAATCTTCTAGGGACTTCGCTTTTATTTCAGTATGAGATTGATAATCCATGTCATTTGCTCCCAATTAAATAGTAAGCCGACCAAACGTCTCAGGTTTATGCATGATTTCCTAAGAGGTTGATCTGTTGATACCATAATTTCATGGCTTGGAAGTATACCTGCGTCTTTCTTATTGAATGGATAAGTGTGAATAAAAATTTCTCCATTCTGGGATATTGACTTTTTTCCCTTGAAAAGCTTTGCTTGTATAAGAGACTAGCCTCTGAACTCCTAGATATGGTCGAACCATAACCGTGCTTGCTATCGATTAAAAGACCGCTAAGTACAAGCATAACTTTTCATCATAAAAGGTTCGTAACAACAAAGGAGTAGAACCCAAGTAAACATTTCATCCTTAAAATACTCTCTAACATTCTTCATTCCATTTAATGATGAAGGAGGAAGCTTTTCGTAGTACATTGAAGAATAATAGGCATTTATCATTGGTTTTGGAGATAAATATTTTTAATGCCATTATGGACCCTATGAGACTCTAATCCTCTTTTTGGTTTCTTTGCGACTTCAAATCGATCATAGCCTTGATTTTTACTGGATTAACTTATGTTCCCCTTTCATGATAAAGCCGATGAATTTTCCAGGTCCAACTCCAAAGATGCATTTGGAGGTATTTAACTTCATTTGGTGCTTTTTCATGGTATCAAATTTTTTTGCCAAGTCTTTCAAGTGATCTTGATCTTTAAGACTCTTTGTCATCTTATCATCAACAAAAATTTCCATGGTTTGGCCTATTTGTTCTTCAAAGATTGTATTCACTAATCACTCGTATATGACTCTAGCATTCTTTAGGCCTTTAGACATCACTCTATAACAATAAATGCCTTTATCAATTATGAATGAAGTTTTCTCATTATCATCCTCATTCATGGATATTTGGTTTTACCCGATGTATGCATGAATAAAGCTCATGAGCTCGTGGCCTACAGTAGCATCCACCATTTTGACTTATTTGAGGCAAAGGAAAATATTCCTTTGGGCATGACTTATTTAAGTTGACGAAGTTGAGACACATACGCCATTTTCCATTTTGCTTTAGTACGAGCACAGTATTGGACAACTGAGAGGGATACTTGACTTCTTCTATGAAACCTGCATAAAAATGTTTCTTCACTTCTTCTTATATGATTTGGCACTGATATGGGGCAAATAGCCTCCTCTTTTGCTTAATTTCCTTAGCCAAAGGGTCCATATCTAGATAATGGCATATGGTTTCAAGGTTTATCCTCGACAAATCCTTATGTGACCGTGTATAGATATCCTTCCACTCTTTCAAGAGTTTAATAAACATAAACTTAATATTATGTTTTAAATACGAGACAAATGTCATGGTTTTTTTGGGTCCTCTTTATCGAGGACCATAAATTCTACCTGCTCGGCTACCTTACCCTTTTGTCCTTTTGTTCGAGTGTGTTAATGTTTTACGAAGTAGTTTTTACTTGAAACCCTCCTTTCGATCCACAAATGTGAAGTAGCATTCTCTGGCTTTGACTTGATCTCCACATAGCTCTCCTATTCCAAAATGAATAAAAAAACTAATCATTTGGTTCATGGTAGAAGGAACAACTTTAATTGTTTTGGGGAGACTCGTCCCCAAAATATGTTATAATCCATTATCTTGTGTCGGTCCATGATAAAGAATTTTACTTTCTTCATAAATACTAATGATACCAGAATGGGTACCACCAAGTCAATATGATAAGTAAGCTCAAACCAACACAACAATGGAGTTTAAACAGGTATAAAAGTATAGAAATAGATGAGGCAAAGGAGAAGATAACACCAGTTTTAAGAGGTTCAGCCTTTGAAGGGCCTACATCCACTATGTGAGTGTGTGAGAAATCCACTAAATATGGTATCTAATGGCCTTGGGATATTAACACTCATGTTTTCTCTGTCTATTATGTTTTGACAGAGTTTTAGCTAGGATTTTCAATAATCAATCCCCCAGAAGGTAGAAGATGAAGAGTATATATAGTGCTTGGGGGGTGTATTAGACCCCCTAAGCATGCAATAGGCATGTGAGCTTAGAGACTCCTAGTAAGATTATGACACCTGTCCATGGAGCATGTAACTAATGATGATGAAATATCGTCTCACGTAGGGGAATAATCTAGTTGTAACTGACTTTTCCATATGTGGCATATTGATTTAGAACTTCGTGCTGCTCATACAGTAAAAGTCATCTGTGAGGGTCACGGCCCGACCGAGTACGATGCTACTGATGTAGTGTTGGATTATACACTGGCAGATGAAGTATGGTCTCGATCGAATGCATCAGGTCGAGACATGTTACACAAGTGCTTATCGAGTCCCAGCCAAATCACAGGACGAGGCATGTCTTTGTTTACAAGATTCTCCCCTTAGGTCCCGGCCTACTGGATATCCGAGGTTATGGATGACGAGGCTGACACTAGTCTGGACGAGTCTTGGAAATGACCTAGGTGAGGTCCTTTGATAACTCGGTTGTGAGACTTTACATCCCTCGTCCTAAGACGAGGTCACACTTGGTCATATCAATCACCCCTAGACCTTAGTCCTCTGCGTGAGTAGGAGGCTGAGGGGTACTAGTTGATGAGGACTTTGATAAGACGTCTCTGACGTGTTGATTGGTTGAAACTTGATGGATAAGGGAATGACATATATTTATTGTTCTAGTTGGGTAACATCTATCCCTAGACTGATTCGAGGGCTGAGCGCTTTTGGTCTCGCTCCTCAAATGATGATGTATGTTGGGGAAACATGCGTACGCATTTCCTGATATTTAAACCCAAAAATGTTCTCTTTCTCCTCTTTACCCAAAAACTCCCTCTATTTCTTTCTCTTTCTAAAGTTTACAAAACATCCTTGTGCCGCCTGATTCTTCCATTTACAGATGACTTTCGACCATCTTTAGGTTATTTCTAGCTGCTTCCACTCTTAGGTAACCCTCTTCCACCTTTCCGCTATTTTTTTCACTATTCTAAGTGGGTTCAGTTAATTACTTTTTTCAGTGAGGGTTATTGATTTTCCTGCGAGTGTGTTTAGTGGATAAGGGCCTAGCTCCTCCATGCGCGTGTCTATTTTAGGGCGCCAGTGGTGGTTGGGATTTGATTAGAGAGTTTTAGGGGGTTACTTGCCATTGTTGGCTTTTTCAGGCTACCTCCGATCATCTTCTCTAGTCAGCTGCAAAGCTGTGTTCTTGGTGAAATCTTTTTAATTTCTTAAGTTTGATATTGGGTTAACTGGAGTCAAAGTTTCAGTTTGTTTGCTCTTTTCTCAGTTTTTACCAAGTTGAGTCTCATCCCTTAATGTTACAATGCCTATATAAGCCGACCGAGGAGTTTCCAAGTCTCATAGATAAGTGTTTTGATCATATTAGGAGGGTAGAGGCTGAGGAAGCCAAGAGTCGTAAAGCCGAGGCCTTCCAAACTCGTTCCATTTATCCACATCCACTAGCAGTCATATACCCCCAAGTTGTTGAACCCACTGATCCAATGTTTGAGTCATCCTCTGCATCAGATGACCCTATGTCCACCCCTCATCTAGTCGAGAGTGTGGATTCATTTGAGAAATTCATGGTCAGTTCTAATTCCCAAGCTGAAGGGTCGAAGGTGGACGAGGCTTCTTCTCGTATCTCAGTCCTCTTAGAGGACTAAGACATCAGATCGATTTGAATCTGTCCAAATACTTGAGCCTAACGTAAAAATTACTCCTCCTATTGATGCAATTCTACTCTCGGCTGCAACTGGGGCCTTGTTTAGCTAGATATTCCCTAGTGGTGACCCAAACAATCCTCAGGCCGAGGCACCATAAGATAGTGGCGAGGATAGTGATCTTGATACATTTTTTGAAAGGAATATGAGAGCACTGTCTTTGAGGCTGACCTTCTGGTTTTGAGACACCTCTATGGTATTGCTTCTTCCATTTCAATGAGAAAACCCACTAAGGACGAAAGAGATTTCCATGGCCAAGAGGATGAGGTCTGCGTTTATGGGCAGATGTTCAAGGTCGGCTTTCGACTACCCATTCACCTAACTATCCACACCATCTTAGCTCGTCTAGGACTTGCCCCCTCTTAGCTTTCTCCGAATGCCTGAAGGGTTATTCTCGGCTTTGTTTCCCTTTGGAAGGTTATCCACT
Source organism: Sambucus nigra (assembly GCA_949130495.1). Classification (NCBI taxonomy): domain Eukaryota; kingdom Viridiplantae; phylum Streptophyta; class Magnoliopsida; order Dipsacales; family Adoxaceae; genus Sambucus; species Sambucus nigra. Next base: position 103,017,012 of record OX422208.1, read on the forward strand.
AAATCGACCTTCCATCTAACATTTCCCTGTCTTTCTATACTCCCTCGTCTTCCATGACTTAGCCTAACTACTATCATCTCGTATCTAGGAAGTCGGAGAAGATGGTTGTGTTGGTCACTCAGAACTCAAATCACAACTGGAAGCCCCGATACTTTTTCATTTCTGGTGCTTGGGAATTTGGTCCCTACCAAGCTGGTGGAACCTCTGAGCTTAGGACTCCTTTGAGATGGTCTAAATATTTTGCATAGGCTAAACTTAACCCTGTATTGAACCCTGAGGCCTTTTAGAAGGTTAATAAGCTTTGTAGTCAAGGTGACAAGGGTCGTCTAGTTATGTTTGAGCATTTAATGACCCTGTATTATTTGGCTCAGACAGGTCTGGGGGTTGACCCCCTAGCCGATCTACATAAGTAATTATTCTCACCAATTGTTGTCTCGTATTCCATAGTTCATAACTGACTTTATTTATCTCTTGCAGAATGTCCAAAAGGCATACCTGACTACCTTTGGAAAATGGTGGCCCCCAACTTGATAAAACTCATTAGTAAACATGGAAAAAATATTGATCCCCATGTTGCCGAAACTAAAAAATCTACTATCGGCGGCCCCAGTAGAGCCGATTTTTCTCTGAAAAAATGAAAGAGCCAAGCCGACGATACTACTAGCAATATCCTTCAAAGCAGACTCGTTCTGATCAAGTGATTCCAATATCCATAAAAGAGGCTTTGGCAAGTCGTCTTTCTCAATTGCAACTTAATGATCAGAGCGTTCTCGACCATGCCAAGAAGGTTATAGATGGTGTCAACTCTATCATCTCTGAGGGCGATAAACGTTTTCTCTAATCTTTGGACATCTCCCTGATGATTGAATTTTTTTATCCATAAGGTCGTCCAGGTATTTTCAAAACTCAACAAGTGTAGCCTATTCATAATTTCTGTCTCATGCTGACTTATTACCATATGCTTTTGTAGAGTACAGTCTCCTTCCATCATATGGTAGATTGGATCAACAAGAGTTTTCCCTTGATTCAGAAGGGCAAAGATGTAGAGAACACAGAGAAGGGGCTCAAGGACGATATTTCAAAATTGAAGTCGGTTTTAAATATTTCTCAGGGGAAAATACCAATTTAAAGATCGAGCATGCAAATATCCTGAAGAAAATAGACGAGAATAAGAAGGCCAAAACTGATGTTATGGTTAAGGCCTCCCTTGATGAAGCTAAAACCCAAGATATAGCTTAGTTCAAGGAATCTGATGAGTTCGAAGGCTATGCCTTCGAATATCTTGAAAGGGTCATAAAGACTACTAGCTGATGGGTCGTCCTCAAACATGCTGAGGTTGGGAACCTATCCCTTGTCGACTTCATAGGCCTTGACTTCAGTGATCCTTATCTCGATATTGCATTGGCCGACGTTGAAAATCCGTCCAACCCTGTGGAGACCAATTCCATTGAGGTCACCGAGGACAATGATAAAGCAACTGAGATCGGTAAAAATGATGATGGAGCTGAGACTACCAACATTGAGGCCGAGGTTACTCCTAGTGATGGGACGACTCATCCAAATGCCTATGTTTAAGCTCTTATCATTTTTTATTTTTTGGGGACGGCCCTTCATGGACTTGTACTTTTCTTTATACTTGAATGTCTGTAACCTCATTGTCATGAATGAAGCTCTTTATTTTTATCATTCTCCTTGTGTTTTTCTTGCTCCGATATTTCCATTAGTAGCACTGTTTGAATAAGTCCTCTCTCGTCTTGTCCATGTGATGTCATTTTGGTCGAGAGAGGATTTCCACCAAGTTAATGATGTTTAATAATGACTCACAACCAAGTTATTTTTAAATTTGAATCCACCAAATTATGGTGTTATATCACAAGTACCTTCACGTTGTTTTGAGAGTGTATGGATGAGTCTCGTCTCGTCCATGCACTGTTGTCTCAGCCGAAAGAGTATTTCCACCAATTTAATGATGTTTTAATAAATGAACCATAAATAAGTGATTTTGAATTTGAATCCACCAAATTATGGTGTTATATTATAAGTCCTCTCTCGTCGTTTTGAGAGTTTATGGAAGAGTGTCATCTCGTTCATGCATTGTTGTCTCGACCGAGAGAGAATTTACACCAAGTTAATGATGTTTAATAATGAACCATAATCAGGTGATTTTGAATTTGAATCCACCAAATTATGATGTTATATGATAAGTCCTCTCTCATCGTTTTGAGAGTGTATAGAAGAGTGTCGTTGCTGCCATGCACTGTCGTCTCGGTCGAGAGAGAATTTCCACCAAGTTAATGATGTTTAATAATGAACCACAATTAAGTGATTTTTTAAATTTGAATCCACCAAATTATGATATTGTATTACAAGTTCCCTCTCGTCATTTTGAAAGTGTATTGACGCGTCTCATCTCCTCCATACTCCATTGTCTCGACCGAGAGAGTATTTTCACCAATTTAATGATGTTTTAATAAAAGAATTATAACTAAGTGATTTTAAATTTGAATCCACCAAATTATGGTGTTATATTATAAGTCCTCTCTCGTCGTTTTGAGAGTTTATGGAAGAGTGTTGTCTCGTCCATGCACTATCGTCTCGGCCGAGAGAGAATTCCCAGTTAATGACGTATAATAATGAACCACAATTAAGTGATTTTGAATTTGAATCCACCAAATTATGGTGTCATATTATAAGTCATTTCTCGTCATTTTGAGAGTGTATGGAAGAGTGTCATCTCGTCCACGCACTATCGTCTCGACCGAGAGAGAATTTCCACCAAGTTAATGATGTTTAATAATGAACCACAATAAAGTGATTTTTTTAATTTTAATCCAACAAATTATGGTGTTATATTATAAGTCCTCTCTCGTCGTTTTGAAAGTGTATGGAAGAGTGTCATCTCGTCCATGCACTGTCGTTCTCGGTCGAGAGACAATTTCCACTAAGTTAATGATATTTAATAATGAACCACAATTAAGTGATTTTGTAATTTCTCTCGATCTAATTGAGAGTCCAAGGATGAGGTTAACCCCATCTGGCATGTCCTGTCACCGAGAACATCTTAGAGCTATTTTACCAAGAATGATGTTCTATAGCTTAAAATGATTGATCCATATAAATAATAAATACATAAATAAATTGGCCAGATATGAGGGAACGCTTGGGAATTTCATTCATATTAATTAATTATCTGAACCTCACATGCATGTATTACAATGGAGCCACGTATATTATAAGGTTACTAGGAAGGAAAAAATAAATAATGAAGTCTTACTAGTAATGTCTTTTGAGATGGTCGGCGTTCCACAGGTTGGAGAATGGCTCTACTTCCATATTTTCCAATCGATACGTCCCAGGGACCACCTCTTCAACCCCTCTGTACTGACCGTGCCAATTAGGGTGAAGCTTGTTAGGCTTCTTCCATGCCTTTTTTAATACCAGGTCTCCTACCTTTAATGGTCAAGCCTTCACCCTCTTATTGTATAACTTCACTGTCCTTTGCGGGTAGGTAGCTTGCCTAACCTCAATATCTTCCCTTATTTCTTCCACGAGATCCAAACCAAGTCTTCACTCAGCGATGTTTTTTTCTGTGTCATATGTCTGAACCCTGTGGGTTGGGAGACCTACTTTTGTCGGCACTACTGATTCTGAGCCATATGCCAACATGAAAGGATTTTTCCCAGTAAGAGTCCTCTCCATCATCCTGTAAGCCCATAGGAAAGAATATACCTCTTCAACCCATATCCCATTGGCGTCCTCAAATCTCTTCTTAATTACATCAATGATCATTCTGTTTGTTACTTCTACCTTCCCATTGACCTTGGTTGACCAGGAGTAGAGAATAATTGCTTGATGCCAACCCATTCGCAATATTTACTTAGGGGAGATGTTATTGAATTGTGTTCCATTATCAGAAAGCAAGGTCTTTGGCAGGCCATACCTACAGATGATATTGTGCCAGATAAACTGGAAGGCCTTATTCTCTGTGATGCTGATCATTGGCTTAGGCTCTACCCACTTCAAAAAATAATCAATTGCCATAATTAGATAACGATAGTTATTCATAGCTCTCAGTAATTGCCCCACCAAGTCTATCCCCCAAACTGTAAATAGATAAGGGGATATAATCGAAGTAATAGCTTGATGAGGCTGATGGGTAATGGTGGAAAACCTCTAGAATTTTTTACATTTCTTAACATATGCAGCTGAATCCTTTGTCATCATCAGCCACCAGTAACCCTGCGTGATAATCCTCTTAGCTAGTGATTTTTCTCCTACATGGATGAAACACGACCCCTCATGTACATCCTTTATGATATAATTTACCTCAGATGGATGGACACATCAGAGTAGAGGGAGTAAGAACCCTTTCTTATATAAGACGTCTCCTATGAGGGAGAACTTGGCCTGCTTTGTACCTCAAATTCTTCCTGTCATCTTTAAACTCAAGAAGCTCCCTATCTTTGATATACCGGATGATGGGATCCATCCATGAAGCTTATATATTAAAATTAAAATAAAATTCCATTGTATTCTCCTCTCCTTAAATTGTTGGTCGATGGAGGATCTCTACTGGAACCGTTCTTCTAATTTCCGTCCTACTGTCTGAGGATAACCTAGCCAAGGCATTGGCCTGGACATTATCCACATGAGGTATCCTCTTTAGCTTCACTTCACTAAAATTCTTTAAATATGATCTTACCCTTCCCAAGTACATAGCCATTCTATCGTCTTTGGCCTCATACGCTCCTAAAAATTGGTTTATAATCAACTTGGAATCACTGTGGACCAGGAGCTGGTGGAGATTTAGTGCTCGAGCAAGGGAGAGGCCTACTAGAAGAGACTCTTACTCTGATTCATTATTAAAAGCTTTGAAGTTTAACCATAATGCACACTTTATATCATTATGTCTGAGGCTGACATTATCAGTCCCGCCCCACTTCTATTTCCATATGAGGGCCCATCAACGAACAAACTCTATACAATACCTTTTTTAGAAAAATTACCTTATTTCAAAGATCCGTTCTTGAAGAGGTATTTACCCTCTTCTTTCTCGGCCATCTTGCTTTGTGTTGTGCCCATTTCAACCTGGTCTGATGGGAGGTGCACCTTTTTCTCTTACTTATCAGCTGAGGCCTCAACCTTCTCAACGTCGGCTTCGTCCCATGTGAACTCGATAACAAAATCAGCTAAGTCCTATCCTTTAATGGTCATTCTTGGCTGGCAGATGATGTAAAATTCCCTTAATTCGATTGCCCAAACCATCAGTCTTCCTAACTTCTCGGGCTTGTGAATGACTTATCTGAGGAGTGAGTCTGTAAGGACCACCATGGTATGTGCTTGGAAATAGGGCTTCATCTTCCTTGATGCATGGATCAGAGCATAGGCTAGTTTCTCCATTTTGGGATATCTTTTCTCGGACCCTTAAAGGGACTTTCTATTGAAGTACATCGACTTTTGAATTCCTTCCTCTTCTCTGACAATAGCGGCACTAATAGTCGATTAATACAACGCTAAATAAAGATACAGCTTCTCTCCTTGAACGGGTCAAGATAATAGGAGTGGAGAGCCGAGGTAGGACTTCAAATCTTGGAATGCCTTATCACACTCGTCGTCCCACTCAAAAGATTTTGCAAATACTATAAAGAAAGGAAGGCATTTATCAGTGGCTCTAGACACAAACATATTTAATGCAGTTACCCGTCTAGTTAGCCTCTGCACATCCTTTATTATCGTAGGAGTCTTCATCTCTAATAAAACTTTTATCTTCCCAAGGTTGGTCTTAATCACCCTCTGATTCACAATAAATCCCATGAATTTTCCTGCTCCTACGCCGAAGACACACTTAGCGGGGCTGAGTTTCATCTTATACCCATCCATCGTGTCAAAAGTGCACTCAACGTCGGACACATGAGCTTCAGCCTTGAGGCTCTTCGTTAATATTTCGTTGACATATACTTTAATCATCTTCCTAATCAGGTCCTTAAACATTTTATTGACTAGACTTTGGTACGTTGCCCCGGTATTCTTCAACCCAAAGGGCATACACTTGTAGCAATAGGTCCCCTTGTCAGTTATAAAGGCAGTTTTATCTTGATCGATCAGTTCCACGAATATGTGATTACAGCCTAAGTAAGCATCCATAAAGCTCATCAGCTCATGGCCGGTGATAGAATCCACCATCTGATCAATCATCGATAATGGAAAGATGTCTTTAGGGGCATGCTTTGTTTATATCTGTAAAGTCAATACACATCCTCCATTTGTCGTTGGATTTGGTGATGATGACAACATTTACAAGCTAGTTGGGATAAATAACCTCCTGAATAAAGTCGGCCTTCTCTAACTTTTTAACCTCTTCTTGGATGGCATTATACTTCTCCCATGAATAAGACCTTTCTTCTCTGTTGTATCAGCTTTGCATCATCGACCATATTTAATTTATCATAGAGAACACCTAGATAAATACCGTTCCTATCCCCGTAGCTCCATGCGAAGATACTTATCCTTTTTCTCAATAGCTTGATCAATTATTCTTTGACTTCTTCCATCAGGGTTTTGTCAATATGGATCGGTTTTTTTGGCTCATCCTCATTGAGGATGATGGATTCTACCTCCTCAGTGGTCTCGCCCTTATTTTGTTTAGTCTCGTTTTTGGGATCTAAGGTATTAATGTTATAGGTCATCGTTGCCCTCTTATATGCTTCCCCCTCCTCCGCCGAGTTAAAATAGCACTCACGCTCCTCAACTTGGTCTTAACTTACAAGAATTATATTATAGTCCTTACAAGAATTATATTGTAGTCCGAGTAGGCTTTTCATCCATGAAGAAGAAGTGATCTTCCTTGTTAGATATCTTGGCCAGTTATTTCCCATTCTTACTTCCATCTCATATATACCCAAAGGTTGCACTTTCTCACCACTAAATTCAATGAGTGGTTGATGGTAGGTATTAAACCTCTTCTTGATCAGACCTAAACATTTATAACAATCTCAAAACATAACATCGGACGAAGTACCACCGTCTATAAGGATTCTTGTGACCTCATACCCGTGCACCGAAGTAGTGATTACTAAGGGATCATCATGTGGTTTTAAAATTCTTTTAAAATCTATTCTTGAAAAACCAAAAAGTAAGGTATTCATATAAACTTTAGCTCATTTACCTTTCAAAGACACTACTGCAACTGAATTAACAGTCTTAGGCTTTGGTGGAAGAGCTTTAGCCTCGGCCATGTGTGCTTTTCGGTCTGAAATCTCTTTTCCTCCTCCAACAAATCCTCTGCAGATTATCTTGACCTCACACGATATCATATGTCGCCGAACCTTTGGATTATCAAACTTAGGAGGGAAGTCAAGGTCGTCTTCATCACAGTCGTCTGACTCATCGTCATCTCGGTTGGCTGGAACATTTGGCTTACACTTATCACGTTTCTTTTTCTTTTGGCTGTTATCTCGGCCACCTCTAGAGTTGTGATTGTCTGCATACTTTATCATTTTACATGCTTTCAACAACTTCTCAATTTCATCCTTAAGAGCAAAACACTTGTCAATCAGATGTCCATGGTCTTGGTGGAACTCACGCCATAGATTTTTGTTCCTCTTATGGGGAGGAGCCTTCAATTTTTCTAGCCACCTCAGGGACCAATCATTCTTGATTTCGTTCAATATATGTTCACAACTAATAGTTAGAGGAGTGTAATCAACGAACTTGTCATCCGCTGATACCTTTTTTCCATCTTTGTTCTTCTTTTGGACCTTGCCCCCACTACTAGTACCCTTCTCATCCTCATACATTGCTACCATAGCGTCTTCGACGTTTATGAACTTGCAGGCTATCGCCAACATCTCGTCCATAGAGGTCTTTAGTAACTTTCTAGAGTAACTTTCCCTTCTGCAACCCTCCTATCAGAGCTGTCACAATAATGCTTTCCTCATAATCTTTGACTTTTAGCTTCTCTTTGTTGAACCTCTCTATGTACTCCCTGAGGCTCTCATTCTTTCCCTGCTTGATGTAAAGCAAGTGTGTTGTCTTCTTTTGAGTTCTTACCCCAAAGAAGAAGTTATGTATGAATCTCTCTGTAAGTGGTTGAAATTCTCAATTGAGCTCTTTGGGAGTGAGGTTAACCATATATGAACGGCTCTGATCAAAGTGCTTAAAAAGGTGCGACATCTCATCTCATCAGAGACTAAATAAATCTCACTAGCCGAATGGTACATCTCTTCGTGGTGAATTGGATTAGTGCTCCCATCATATTTTGGAGTGACCACTGGTGGTTTCAACTTTATCGGGGTTGGGAAGTTGACAATCTTAGCCACGAGTGATAACTTTCTTAATATCCCCTTTACAGGGGATCTCGGTCTTTGAGGATATCTCCTATTTTTTCCTGGAGCCTCTAAATTGAATCGTTCCAGGGTCTCTCAACCGTTGCTATAGCATCGGATTGGGCCTTATTATCTCCAGCACCCTCTCTGACATTAGGACGTACTGATTGCTCCCTAGGAGTTATCCTTTTTTAGATGTTAACTTCTCTCTACTCCTCATCTCGGCCTCTTGAAGGTCAATGATAATCATCTCTATCATTTCTTCTAGAGCTTGTAATACTCCTAGACCTGGAAAGGTAGCTCCTCAGATCGTTAGCTGTTGGCCTATCAAAGGCCGACCCCCTGCTCAATCTATCCAATGCTGATGCTCTTGGTCTGCATTCTTCGCTCACCTTACAGCACTCGTCTTGACTGGGATGAAATGGTCTAACAGTGCTTATAGAGATTTTATATGACTCACAGCATTACCTTTCATTCTCATCATCATATTGGTCATCTTTATCCTCAGGGAATCCATGACCCAGCCTCCCCAGGAGTAAATACCTTAGGTCGGCCACGTCTCTATGTCTGTATTAAGGAGGGAGATTCTTTAGTGGGGCTTGGGGTGGTCCTCTAGATATTTGATCTGCAGCGCCATCCTTAGAGGCCGGTGTTATCAATAGATCCTCAGTGCCAGTAGGCCTAACCATAATATTTTGGCTGAAAGTGGCAAGAGCTGCTTGCATCTATTGTTGACTGTCCACCAAGGAGAGTAAAGTCACCTCCACCTCAGCCATTTTTGACTGAGGAGGTGCCTGGATGGTGCTGGGTCCACACATAATTGGTGTTGTCATTGGGAGGGTTTCGGTGATCGAAAAATCAACTAGGGTACTGGTAATAAGCTGAAAGAGCAGAAAATGAGCCAAGATTCACCCAGAGCTCTTTCAGTGGTGGCTTAAGCTCACTAAAGGATGAGATAGGACCACCACCATAGAATTTGGTAAAGTAGCTGTAGGAAAAGGGAAGAGAATGACTATTTCATGCCCATAGACGACACCAGATTGATGATACTAGAATTGGTACCACCAAGTCAGTATGATAAGTAAGCTTAAACCAGCACAACAATGGAGTATAAACAGGTATAAAAGTGTAGAAAGGGATGAGGCAAAGAATAATATAACTCCAGATATAAGTGGTTCAGCCTTTAAAGGGAATACATCCACTATGTGAGTGTGTGAGAAATCCATTAAATATAGGCTCTAATGGCCTTGGGATATAAGCACTCAAGCTTTCTCTCTCTTCTGTGTTTTGATAGAGTTTCAGCTAGGGTTTCTAATAGTCAATACCCCATAAGGTAGAAGATGAAGAGTATATATAGTGCTTGGGGGTGTGATACACCCCCTAGGCATGCAATAGGCATATGACCTTGGAGACTCCCAGTAAGATCATGACACCTGTCTATGGAGCATGTAACTAATGATGATAAAATATCCTCTGACGTGAGGGAATAATCTGATTCTAACTGACTTACCATGTGTGACATGTTGATATGGAACCTCGTGTCGCTCGTACAGTAAAATCCTTCTACGAGGGCTCGACCCGATCGAGTACGATGATGTTGATGTATTGTTGGATTATACACTGGCAGAAGAAGTATAGTCTCAGTCGAATCTGATGTACAGGTTCTTATCGAGTTTCATCCAAATCAAAGGATGAGGCATGCCTTTGTTAACAAAATTCTCCCCTGAGGTCCCGGCCTACTGGATAGCCAAGGTGGTGGATGACGAGGCTGGCACAAGTGTGGACGAATCTTGGAAACGACCTATGTGAGGTCCTTTGAAAACTGGCTATGAGACTTTACATCCTTTGTCCTAGGATGAGGTCACACTTGGTCATATCAAATACATCTAACTGCACCATACAGAGAGGGAATACTTTCTCCCCCCTAAAGTTGATGAGTGGTTGATGATAGGGTTTAAGTTTTTTCACATTTAACTGCAGGACTTTCAAACAGTCCCAAAATATCACACTTGCTAAGCTTCCTTTGTCGACATGGATTCAAAACACATTCTACAATCGAAGCATGAGGCTTATGATTAATAGCTCATCATGTTGGTAAAGGATGTTATTGAAATCCAACCTAGAAAAGCCAATAATTAGTCAGTCGATGTTCACCTTTTGAGGATGCATTTCTTCATCCTTTTTGTTCTATGATATATATACATTCATTGAGCACAATATTTTGCCTCTCCCACATATTCTTTTCTATTGGCTGGATCAGTTCCTCTACCAGCGACTCCTCCTAAAATCATGTATGTTCTAAACAAAATTAAGTGTAGGTCTCCCTTTGGACCTTCAGGCTTTTCATTAAATTCCACCTCCTTGCCAGATTTAGTATCTGATTCCTCATCTTTTGGACTTTTATATTCCTTTTTTTTTCTTTGTCTCGTAAAGGAGATCCCTATCTCTTCATTTTCTATTAATGATAGTCGTTCTGATCCACGAATCTATTCATCCGACCATTCTTGATGAATTTTTCAGTCTCATCCTTGGGAGCATAACAATCAACGTTGTCATTGCAAAGATCTTTATGAAACTCATAATACTTATTTTTGTTTCTCTTGTTAGGTGGGTACTTTAGTTTCCATCACCATTTGATCTTTTCCTTATCCTTAATTTCATTTAGGATATGATGGACTTGTGTAGTCGGGGGCATATAAGTGGTGAACATTTAGTCTGACTTTTCATGAGATTTATTACCCCATTTATCTTTATCTTTTCCCTTATAACATTTACCCAACCTATTTTCTTTCAACTCTCCTTTCTTGTCCGTCATTACCTCCTAGACTTCCACACCTTTTCCTGCTTCTACCAAAATTTTATTCACTATAGAAGAAGGGTCTTTAAAGAGTATCCAATATAGTTTTCTGGGCAAGAGACCTTTAATGAGGCCTGTCATTATAATTTTCTCCTTATAGTCTACAACTTCAAGTTTGTCCTTATTAAATAGGGATATGAAGTCTTTGAGAGTTTTCCCACTCTTTTTTAGGACATTTAAGAGGTGGATCCTCCTATCTAGTTTCAAGACAAAGAAGAAGTAGTGGATGAACTTATCATTAAGTTCTTTGAAGTTTTTTATATTCCCTTTGGGGAGGCTTGTGTACCACACATGTGCTGCCCTAGTGAGAATGCCCAAGAATGCTCGGAATCTCATTTCGTATAGTACCGAATATATAATTGCAGTCTATTGGTACATTTCCACATGATGAATTTTATTAGACCTCCCTTATATCTTGGTGTCACTTTCGTAGGTTTAAACTTTGGAGGTTCGGGATAGATAATAATTTTTGGGATGAAGGGAAGCCCTTCCTTGCATCCCCTTTCAAAGGGGTTCTTACTCTTAATCAAATACCCCGCCTATGATCCACCTTACTCTGATACACTTTGAACTGATGAAAGGTTTTAAACTTGCAGTGCATAAGGTAAACATATATATGTCTTGAGTAATCATCAATTGAGTTCTCAAAACCACCTCTTGTTTGGATAGTCATAAGACCACACAAATCGAAATGAACCATTCCCAATTAATATTTGCTTCTGTAGATTTATAGTCGTGAAAGGCCTCGTATTCATATTATGTTCTAAACATGATTCATGGACTGAAAGTGCCTCCAATTTCAATGAACTCAATTATTCATTTTAAATAAATATTTGAAATCCTTTTCGACTAAAATGACCTGAGCGTAAGTACCAAAATTGTGTTTGGTTCAACTTAGAAAGAAAATTTATCTCTAATGATTGTTTATTAACATGATACATTTTAGTGTGTAGTAGTATTCGTGAGACAAATATTATAGTGTATAAATTATTTTTTAATGTACCGAAACAAATGAAATATTTTCTAATTTTGATAAAAGTAATTTATTAAAAAAATTGAATATTTTTTCAAAACTGATTTATGAACGAAATCGACTTTTCTTCTAAGAACGGGTGTACAAAAATAATTTTCAAACATTATCTTTATGTCTTTACCAAAATCTAAAATAGATATCGTACTGCTAATATATCTACCTTATTCTTATTGCCCATCAATAGGAGAATCTCTCTTTCAATCCATTGTCTGTTTACCCAGAACCTCTGCAAAGAGTTGTAGATCTAATTTATGGCTCTCAAGAATGCACACCAGGTTTGTAGATAGGATCATAGATCATTCTTTTACTTTAAAGAGAAAAACCATTAGCTTTTCCTTTTTTCTTGCAGTTCAATTAAAAGCAAACATCATTGTTATTAATGTTTTCTTGCTACTCCTTAGGAATATAAACTTTCTTTACCCCATACTGTTGCACTTGAGACTTAGCATTATCATTCTGCTTCTCTTTTGGGAAAGAAGTCTATTTATTCTCAACAATTAACACCATATCTAGGCTTTCTATAATTCTCACTACTAGATTATAAAATGCATCTGAGATTCTCCATTTATTTCTAATCTAAAGAATCTCTTATTCACCCACTAATGAAAATCATATTACAAACTTGATTCTTACTATTGAGTCATCTGCCAACATTGATGTTTATAAATTCCTATTGGTTCATTCTTTAAAATTAAACATGTACATATAGAATTTCTCATTTGGGGATTGAACATATATAAAACTTAATTTAAAAATTTCAATAATTAAGGATTTTAAATTGATGTGATACGATGATTAATTCCCACCATTGGTGAGGAATGATGAAGCTAACATAAGGAATTAATAACATCTCGATTTTAAAATACCGATGGGAATTCAACTTAAATAATTTTTTTATCCTCCTTAGTAAAACAATATCCAATTACATTTTTTAGTACTTCAAATTTATTCCATTTAAAACTTTTTACGATAAGATAAAAAAAGTGGTTGAAAGTTGAATCCATTTTTGAAAAAATAGAATCGATTAAAAAATTAATTTCCGTGTTTAAATACTATTGAATACTGTTTGGTTGAATACTGTTTGGTTTGCAACTATAATTTTATTTTCTGTGTTTAAATACAATTATGATAAAAATCTTCGTTTGGCACCCTATTTTTAAACACATAATTATAATATTTCTGTGATATAATCAAGTTTTTCAAAAAACGGGTTTAGTGTGTTTTATAACTTCTGTTTTTTATTTTTCTACTCGGAATTATTCATTCTTAATATTTTAAAGCAGTTATACCTTAATATATAATATACATACATAATATATTAATATGTGTATAATTCTTATAAATAAAAAAATATATATGTACATGTACACAAAATTATGTGTGTAATAATAGAAAGTTAAATAATATTATCAATAGATACATGATACTTATATATAGTTTTATACATGTATTATTAATGTATGGAATAATATAAAATATACCTATAGTACATATGTATTAAAAAATATTATCAATTTATGTATGTATACAATTTTATAGTGAATTATAAATATAATACGACCATGAATTATAATTTTATAGTGAACATAAGCGAGCCATGAACGAGCTCAAACTTCAACACAACGACCAGCTGAAGATCAAGGACAACATCATCAAAGAAAGGGATGAAGCTTTAAAGAACCAAGCCATAAAATTTGAGGCCGGCCGTGCTGCAGTAGTCAAGAATTCCAGGGTTGATGTTGTTGAAGTGTACAAGACCTCGAACGAGTTCCAAGGATTCGTCCTGGTGTACTTGGAGAGAGGGATCAAGAGGGCCTGCCGATGGGTCATCTTAAAGTTTGCTAACGCAGTATCTTCCATCCGACCGTCCTTGGAAGCTGCTGATCTCGATGATCCTCTTATGGCATAGGCTTTATCATATGTTGAGTCTTTGGCCACATCTGAGGGAGAAGGGACATCGGCCGACCCTAATGTGTCCGGGGGAGGCAATGCTGATGGGTCGATAGTTACGACTACTGGTAGGGCTGAGGCTGTCATTCATACAGTGACGACACAATAGGGTGGCCATCTGTGGCCGATGCCCTTCTTTTTGTAATATTTTTTCTTGTCATGAACTCTTTTGTTATTTTCGTACTTTTCATTTTTTGAAATGAAATCTTTCATTGCCCTCTTATTTGTATTCTCTCTTGCCTTTACTTGCATGCCTTAATTATGTTGTTGTGTTATCCTCCAAATGTTTGAATGTTATAAATTAACCACAAGCTGCTATCGTCTCATCCATGATCTATCATCCTTGCCGAAGGAGTAAATTCACCAAATCAGTGGTGTCTTTAAATAATATCCTCATATGTTATTTAAAATTGGCATCCACCAAATTATGGTGTTTTAGGCACAAGTCCTCCAAATGTTTGAATGTTATAAATTAACCATAAACTGCGATCGTCTCATCCATGAGCTATCGTCCTTACCTAAGAAGTAAATTCACCAAATCAATGGTATCTTTAAATAATATCCTCATGTGTTATTGAAAATTTGCATTCACCAAATTATGGTGTTTTAGGCACAAGTCTTCCCTCATATTTTTTGAGAGTGTATGGAAGGGTCGTCCCATCCATGTATTGTCATCTTAGCCGAAGGAGCAAGTCCACCAAATTAACGATGTTTAATAATCAACCCTAATTAAGTGATTTTATCATTTGCATCCACCAAATTATGGTGTTTTAGCCACAAGTCCTCCTTCGTCTTTTTGAGAGTGTATGGAGGGTTGTCCCATCCATGCACTGTCGTCTCAGCTGAGGGATTAAGTCCACCAAATTAACAATGTTTAATAATCAACAACAACTAAGTGATTTTATAATTTTACTGTAGAATTTTGTTATTCTTTGCTGGTAGGCGGCTTGCCTAACTTCAACGTCATCTCTTCTTTCTTCTATGAGATCTAAATCAATCCTTCTCTCATCACTATTATTCTCACGGTCATAGGTCTGAACCCTATGAGTAGGCAGGTCTATTTCCGTTCGTACGAATGCCTCCGATCCGTAAGCAAGCATAATTGGGGTTTCCCCAGTAGGGGTCCTCTCCGTCGTTCTGTATGCCCATAAGACAACATACGCTTCCTTTATCCATCCCCCCTTTGAATATTCTAACTTCTTCTTAATTCCATCAAAAACCATTCTGTTTGTCACTTTCGTCTACCCATTAGACTAGGGTCGGTCGGGAGTGGCGAAGAATTGTTTGATGCCACCCCTTCCCCAATACCTTTCCAGGGAGACATTCTTGAATTGTGTTCCATTATCCGAAATTAAGGTGTTGGGTAGTACATATCTCCAGATGATATTTTTCTAGATGAACTGGAAGGTCTTATGCTCCGTGATTTTACTCATCGGCTCGGCCTCCACCCACTTTGAAAAGTAATCTGTCGCTACGATCAGATAACGATAATTATTCACATCTCTGGGTAAGGGTCCTACCGGATCAATTTCCCATACCACAGATGGCCAAGGAGATGTGATTGAGGTCAGAGGCTGATGGGGAATGGTAGCGAACCTATGGCACTTATCAAACCTCTTGACATATGCTACAACATCCTTGTCCAAGGTAGGCCACCAACACCCTTGTGTAATAATCCTCTCAGCCAAGGATCTTCCCCCAACATGGCTGGATTAAGAACCTTAATACATACCCTTTAGGATATATTCTACCTCAGACAGATGGACACATCTGAGAGAGGAAGTAGAAACCCTTTATTGTATAAAGTGTCTTCTATGATGGAGAACTTGAGAGCTTTTTATCTCAACTTCCTTTTCTCGATCTTGGATTCTGGTAACTTACCATCCTTTATGTACCTAATGAGGGGATCTATCCAGGAATCTCCTATGTTCAAATTCAGTTAAGACTCTGAGGCACTGTCCTTTTCTTTAATAATCAATCGATGAAAGATTTATACCGGCACCATCCTTATTATATCCATCCTTGTAGCCGAGGCCAGTCTTGCAAGTGCATCAACTCGTCCATTGTCCAGCCGAGGTATCCTCTTCATCTTCACCTTTTTAAAAAAATTCTGCACTGACCTCACTCTCTCCAAATATTTGGCCATCCTATCGTCTTTGGCCTCATATACCCCCAAGATATTATTCACAACTAACCTTCAATCACTGTGAACTAGAAGTTGGCCGATATTCAGAGCCCGAGCTAAGGAGAGCCCTATTATGAGAGCTTCATATTCAGATTCATTATTAGAGGCCTTAAAAATGAACCTCAATGCATATTCAATATCTGTTTCGTCTGGTGCCGACACTGTCAATCATGCACCACTTCCACTCTTGTGAGAGGATCCATCGACAAAGAGGATCCACACTATTCCATTCTCTGAGAAATTACCTTATACCAAGGCTCCATTTTATAAGAGATATCACCCCTCTTCATTCTCAGATACTTTCCCCCTTGCTGAACTTGTGTCCAGGGGAGAGCTTACATTTTTTCCTTACTCACAGCTAGTAGTCTCAATTTTTTTTCTTTCGGCCTCGTCCACGAAGTCTGCTAACTCTTTCCCCTTTATGGCCACTCTAGGTTGATAGATGATATCAAACTTTCCAAGCTCTATTGCCCAAGCCATTAGTCTCCCTGACTTCTAGGTCTTATGGATGACCTGCCAAAGTGGAGAGTCCATTAGGATGATCATTGTGTGATCCTAAAAGTACGACTTCATCTTCCTTGAAGCAAGAATCAGAGCATAGGATAGTTTTTCCATCCTAGGGTACCTCTATTTGCCCCCCTGGAGTGCCTTACTCTTAAAATATACCGACTTCTTTACTCCATCCTCATCTCCTACATTGGTAGCGCTATTAGTCGATTCAGAGACTGCTAGATATACATAAAGTTTTTTCCCTTAGACAGGCCGTGATAGAAATAAGGGAGAGTCGAGGTAGGACTTCAACTCTTGGAAGGCCTTATCACATTGTTCATTCCATTCGAAAGATTTTCTAAGAACTTTAAAAAATGGAAGACATTTTTTGGTGGATCTAGATACAAACCTGTTAAGTAGCGCCACTCTCCACATCAGCCTCTCCAAATACTTAATCGAAGTTAGAGTCTTCATCTACATCAAGGCCTTGATCTTATTTGGTTTGGCCTCTATCCCCCTCTGATTTATGATGAAGCCTAAGAATTTACCAGCCCTTATGTCGAATACACACTTTGCAGGGTTGAGCTTCATCATGTACTTATCCATCATGTTAAAGGTTTGTTTGAGGTCGGCCACATGAGAGTCTACCTTGAGACTCTTAGTCAGCATGTCATTAACATAGACTTCCATCGTCTTCCCGATTTAATCCTCAAACATCTTGTTAATAAGTCTTTGATAGGTAGCTCCATCATTCTTTAAACAAAAGGGCATAACCTTGTAGCAGTAGGTCCCCTTGTCAATTATGAAGGCAGTCTTCTCTTCATCGGTCGGGTGCATAGATATCTAGTTATAGCCTGAGTAGGCATCCATGAATCTCATCAGCTTATGGCCTGGTGTGGCATTAACCATCGGGTCGATTCTGGGCATAGGAAAACTATCCTTAGGACATGCCTTATTCAGATCGGTAATGTCAACACACATTTTCCACTTCCCATTAGCTTTGGTAACTATGAAAGTGTTGGCCAGCCACTCAGGATATATCACCTCTCTTATTAAGTTGGCATTTTCTAGCTTCTTTACCTCTTCCCAGATGACCTCGTATTTCTCCTGAGAATAGATTCTTCTCTTCTGTCGTATCAGCTTAGCATCGTCGGCCACATTCGTTTATGGTAAAAGAGTTCAAGATCAATGCTCGATATATCTTCATAACTCCATACGAAAATACTCTGAATCTCTCTCAAAAATTTGATCATCTCTTCCTTGATATCTCCTCTCAGGGCTTTGCCGACCTGAACAGTTTTTTATGACTCGTCCTCATTGAGGACGATGGTTCTACCTCTTCCGCGACCTCCCCTTTCTTCAATTGGTCTCATCCCTAGGATCCAGGGTGTCAATACAGTAGGTCATAGTTATTTTCTTATGAGCTTCCCTCTCCTCGACTGAGTGGAAGTAGCATTCACGTGCTAACACTTGATCACCTTGGACCTCCCCTACCCCAAAAGGGGTCAGCAATTTTACCATTTGGTGTACATTAGATGGAACGACCTCAAATTACTTGAGGGCCATTCTTCCCATGATAATGTTATAAGGCGAGTATACACTTTCATCCATCACAAAGAAATTTCCTTCTTTGTTAGCCTCTTAGGTCAAACATCCCCCATTCTAACTTCCATTTCATACGTTCCTAATGGGTGTACCTTCTGACCGCTGAACCCTATCAAAGGATGATAATTAAGGACGAGCCTCCTCTTGCTGTGTCCCAAACCTTAGAAATAAGGCCAGAATATAACGTCAATCGAACTTCCCCCGTTGACCAATATCCTCAGTACGTTATACCCGTGCACTCTAGTTGTGATTACCAAAGGGACATCCTGAGGAGATAGGATTCCCTTGAGGTAAAGTCTTGAAAAATCCACAATTAAGGTATCCATATCTACCTTCTTTCTCTTTTCCGACTTTGTGCTTACTTAGGCTAAGTTAACGACTTCAACCTTGGGAAGGGCCTTATCCTCGACCACATACACCTTACGGTCAACCATTTCTACACCACCCCCTTCCAGGCCTCCACAGATCATCTTCACATCAAACGAGATCATGTGGAGTCGACCTTTTGGATCATCAACCTTTAGCGGCAGCTCTGGGTCATCATCATCACCGTCATCTGAGGCGTCATCCTTCTTCCTTGGGATATCTTCCCCGTACTTGTCATCCCTTCTTCTCATGGGGTCGTCTCGTCCTCTCTTTGGGCCATCACTGCTAACATACTTCCTTAGCTTATCAATCTTAAACCTCTTTTCAATATTATCTTTGAAAGAAAAACATTTTTCTGGTAAGTGCCCGTGATCTTGGTGAAATTCACACCATAAGATCTTTTTCCTTTTGTTAGGGAGAGCTTTCAGCTTTTCGATCCATCTTAGGGACCGATAATTCTTGATCTCATTCAGAATATGCTCGAAGTTGATCTTGAAAGGAGTATACTCGGTAAACTTTCTTCTTCTAAAACTTGCTCCCACTTCTAGTCCCCTTCTCATCCTCATACTTAGCTGCCATAGCTTCCTCCGCATTCATGACCTTGTCGTCCATGGCCAATAGCTCGGCCATCGACTTTGGCAGGTCTTTAGTGAGCTTCCAAAGCAATTTCCCTTTCTGCAAGCCTCCTATTAACGCTGTCATCGCAATACTTTCCTCATAATCCTCCACTTTCAACTTCTCCTTATTAAACATCGCGATGTACTCCCTGAGACTTTTATTCTTCCTCTGCGTAACGTACAGGAGGTGAGTAGTCTTCTTCCAGGGTTTTACCCTAAATCAAAAGTTGTGGAGGAATCGTTCTTCGAGTTGCTTAAAATTTTCAGTGGAGTTCTTCGGGAGTGAGGTGAACCGTATATGGGCACCTCTAGTCAAAGTGCTTGATAATGAACGGAATTTCATCTGATCTGAGATGGAGCAGATATCTGCAGCCACTACACCAAATCTTCACTATTGTCACGGTCATTGACCTTGACAAGTTGGACTTGTCAAGGTCAATGACTGTGACAATTCGGGGCAAGGCAACTATTTTTGTCACGGACGTGTCACGGTCATTGACCGTGACAAGTTCGTTAGAATTGTCACGGTCGTGTCACGGACATGGCATGCGACAAGTTTAGTCATGGTTATTAAACGTGACAAAGCCTTGACCCTTTTTTAAAAATTGTCACGGTCAATGACCGTGACAATTCTGGGTAGAATTGAAAAAAAATCTGCTGGACAGTATGGCCACTGCCACTGCTCAGCAGTATATTTGTACCTGTTATAGCAACTTTGTACCTGTTTAAACATCATATATCCAAACAAACTAAAGATAATGCACATATATATTCAAAATAGAAACAATATACATGACGATATAATCCAAATATAATTAAAATGTACCAACTTAAAAATAATGTCACTACATATCTGGGGTAAATGTGAGGAGGTGAGTAGGCCTCACGATATACGAATTGACACACCATGCCGCATACATCGTGCCGCATTGTTCGCGCAACCACAATAGGGAGTTATCCTTCCTGGGTATCACACGCGTGACGAGAACTTTGGACTCGATCTCTTAAAGCGCACGTCCATGAACTATTCCACCTTGGACGATATTCGGGTCCCTCAACCCCCACCCTATCCGCTAGCCATAAAATACGTCCAATATGAACACGCTCGGCCAACCAATTGTCGACATCGGTCTGGGGAAGGGATCCAAATAAGGAAGTGGATCATCGAAGTACGCACGTGTCGGTGATGAAGCATCGAGGTCCACATCCTCGTCATCCTGTGCCTCGTTCTCCTTCACCTCCTCCTCCACCGCCTTCTCCTTCCCTTTCCCCTTACGGTCACCGCCCAACGTACGCTTCATGAATGAGTACATATCTTGGACCGTCGCCTCCAAACGGGACAGCTTCGCGTCATGTGAATCCACCGTTTAAGACAACCCGGTGTCGCTCGTCTCCAATCCGATGATCCTAGATTTGGCCACCCGCGAGCTCACCCCTTGTCCTCCCCTTGCGATCAGAGCCAAGAAATTGGTTGAGTGCGTCTGTGGACAAAGACGCCTTATCGGCATCAGACTGCGACTCATGCACTTCCTCAAGCTTTGCCTGAAACGACAAAAAGCACATGATTAGTAAAATAAGTAAAATAAAAAATTATAACATAATTAACAAAAATTAAACTGTCGGATTACTTACAATCGTGGTCGCGATGCTCGGGGACACCTCCTTGTCTTTCCCCTTCTTCGTCCGAAGAGCCACATAAGTATCTAGCCTATGTGGCTTACCCCCTGGGCCACTCCCTACCCCCTGAAATAAAATAAAGTAAAATTAGTATCGTCCCCGCAAAGTAAAATAATGAAGAATAATATATTTCTGTAGTTATAGAAAAATTAAATCTTACCTTCATCCTATGCTCCACCTCGGCGTAAGACGTCCGACCGGAGTAATGCACGTCCGTCTTTTTTACCCGATTTTCCCTCCCCGATTGGCGAGATGCCAATTGTCGATCCTCGATCTCATTGTCAATGAACTTTTGCCATTGTGCCAATGAGATCGGCTCCTTGGGTGGGACCGATCCACGCCATTGGATAATGGACTCTCATGGTTTCCCAAAGTACTGTGTCCGCATATTTTTCTTCCACGTCTTGTGTTGCTCCCTCAACTGCTCCAATACAGAATTGCGTAGCTTTGGATCCAAGTTCAATTGTTCCTGTCCAACAAATACAATGTTAGTTGCGAATAAATATAAATATAAATATAAATATAAATATAAAATGAAATTGAAATTGAAGTTGAAATATTCATATAAATATAAATATATTACTTGTAGTGCCGCCCAAACAGCTAACTTGAGCTCATATGGCACCTCCTTCCAACTCATAAATCCCGGGCCGATGACCGTCTTTAGAAGCTTGAGGGATCTCTCTAATAGCTCCGATTTGTTCTCGATGGTATCCCAAATTTTCCATATTTTGGGAGCCTAGGGGCCGAGGAGCCCTCGTCGCCTCCGCTACCACCGAGCCCAGACGACATCATCATAAACAACATCATCATCTTCGCCTTAATACTTGAAGGAGACATTTGCTGTAAAAAAATGTTATTAGTACAGATAAAAAAAGAGGTTATTAGTACACATAGACACACACCCCCACCCCACACACGCACACGTAAACGTACACGTACACCCCCCACCACCCACCCCCTCCCCTCCCCCCACCACACCCCCTCCCCCACCACACACCACCACACACTTATATACACACACATACACACATAAATATGTCTAAATTAGTTGAAAACATCTAACGTGGAATAGATGTAAAGCATGGAATTATTATTATATATATTATATATGCACGGAATAGATGTAAAGCATGTAAAGCATGGAATTATTAGTACATATAGACACACCCCTACCCCACCCTCCATCCCTGCCCCACCCCCACCCCCCCTCACCCCACCCCACCACACACACACACACGTACACGTACACCCCCCACCCCTCCCCCACCCCACCCCCTCCCCCACCACACACATATATACACGCACATACACACACATATACACATACACACATAAATATGTCTAAATTAGTTGAAAACATGTAACGTGGAATAGATGTAAAGTATGGAATTATTATTATATATATTATATATGCATAGAATAGATGTAAAGCATGGAATCTTTAGTACACATAGACACACACCCCTACCCCACCCCCTCCCTGCCCCCCCCCCCCCCCCCTCACCCCACCCCCACCACACACACCCACAGGTACATGTACACGTACACCCCCCACCCCTGCCCCCACCCCCTCACCCCACCCCCACTACACACATGCACATGTACACCCCCCCCCCTCCCCCCACCACACCCATGCCCCCTCCCCCACCACACATATATACACACACATATACACATACACATATAAATATGTCTAAATTAGTTGAAAACATCTAACGTGGAATAGATGTAAAGCATGGAATTATTATTATATATATTATATATGCATGTAATAGATGTAAAGCATGGAATCTTTAGTCCTTAAGGTTCATCTGACCTAAACTATAGATTGTGTCTCACTCATAACGAACCAAATCCATTTAACTTGATAGAGTCAAACGTTTTGATACATGAGAGAGCCAATTTATATATAATACAAATGTTTACATTTTCAGTAAGACTTTTGCCAACATTTAGTGAACAATAATGGTTCTTTCGCTTTTGTTTGTTAAATACTAATCTACTAAGAATTTGGTGACATCCAGGATGAAAAAAATTGGTAGGAGAAAAATGCTACCAATTTAATGTTTTAATGGTGAAGGAAAGTTCAAAATAACCTGCATTATTAAAAAATAAATATCTTTCAACAGAAAGAATGCATTGATTTCTTTAACTCCAAGAATAAAAAATTCTAGAATTACTTAGAAATAAAATCACAACGAATTATTTTTTATCTTTAACCATAGTCAAAATATCGTAATCTTCCCTTTAAAATTAAAATTAGACACAATTTAATCTAAATTAGCAACAACATATTAACATGTGAATTGTCTAATTCGAATGAAAATGAGTTAATCTTTATATACATAATCATCAATATTAATCTAAATTGGCTTATACCCATACAAGGCTAATATTATATACATTATCATCAATGTTTTGCCTCCAATATAACGATCCCCTATTTTCCACATACTCACCCACCACATACACACACACACACACACACACTACACACACACTTATATATACACACACACATATATATACACACAAACATATATATATAAATGGAAGAGACAGACAGAGAGAAATTAACCTGAAACTAGAGAGAGAGAGAGAGCAGCGTATAGAGAGAGAGAGAGTTGTAAAAAGGAGGGAACGGTGGGGGGGGGGGGGAATAAGGGGAAAGGGTTTTTGCTGAA
Organism: Sambucus nigra; assembly: GCA_949130495.1. Lineage (NCBI taxonomy): Eukaryota > Viridiplantae > Streptophyta > Magnoliopsida > Dipsacales > Adoxaceae > Sambucus > Sambucus nigra. The sequence continues at coordinate 103,040,802 of OX422208.1, forward strand.
AAAGTTATCACGGTCGCGTCAAGGTCCTTGGCCGTGACAATTCTTTGTCACGGTCCTATCAAAGTCAATGAACGTGACACAAAACGCGTGTTTTTTGTCACGATCAATGACCTTGACAAGGGTGGCCGACTGAAAGGTGATAATTTTGTCATTTTGGTGTAGTGAGCCTACTAATACATCTCTACATGGTGCATAGGATTGGTTCTCCCATCATACTTTGGAGTAACCATCGGCAGCTTGAATTTGGAAGGGGTTGGTAAGTTGACTATTTTTTCCACAAAAGGGGAACCTTCTGAGTATCCCCTCAACAAGGGGTCACGAATTTTAGGGATGTCTCCAATCTTATTTTCTAGCCTTTGAATTGAGTCATTACAAGGCTTCTCGTCCGCTTCAACAACGTTAGCTTGTCCAAAGTTATCCTCTGCTATGTCAACCGGCCGAAAAGAGGTTTCCCCTGCTGCCGACCTGCGTCGGCTATTTACCTCTAGCTGGACCTCATGTCGGCCACACGGGGGTCGGCCATCTGCTCCCACCCTCCTTGAGCCAACATTGCTCCTTGACTTGGACATCCTTTCTCTCAAATAACCAACTGGGCTGAGCTTTTTAAAGGCCAACCCTCTACTTAATTGGTCAAAAGCTGAGACCTTTGGTCGGGCATCAGGACTTGGCCTCGTATCATGACCTCGATTTCTTTGGATGGGGCGTACTTTATTCCCAGATACTTCGTATGGCTCCCAACAATCAATTTGAGCATCTTCAGCCTCATAATCATTATAACGATCCTCTGGCCAGGGTTGGCCTTGCCTCCCCAGGCATAAATGCCTAGGGTAAACAACGCCCCTCCGTCATTGAAGAGGAGGTAGATCCTTGCGAGGTGCCTGGGGTGGTCCCCCTGCCTCTCTATGATGCTCCCCTACCGCTATCGAAGTAATCATCTCCGATTGGGCTCCTACTGGATGAACTACCACATTCTAGCTGAAAGTAGCTAGCTGATCTTAGATTGCCTGTTGGCTCTCCCCTAAGGATTTTAATGCTTCCACCACCTCAGCCATTTCTAATTGAGGAGGCGATTGACTGGAGCTAGGACCACCAACTAGCGGTGGTGGTTATGGAAATTCAGATTCCATGTTTAAACCTTTTAAATGAGCTGTATTTGAAGAGTGAGCAGCCTCGAAGCTCAACATGAACTCTTTCAATGGTGAAACATCTCCATCGAAGGGGAAGAGTGGTTCACCACCAGAGATTTCGGTGAGGACAAGCTAAATAAGGGAAGAGATGATGCTACTCGTTCCCATAAACGGCGCCAGACTGATGATACTAGAAATGGTATCACCAAGTCACAGGTATATGAAGCTCAAACAGGTATACAATAATGGCAAAAATCACACAATGAATCCACAGAGAAGGGGATGAGGTGAAGAAAATAACACCTAGATTTAAGTGGTTCGGACGGAGCCTACGTCCACTGTGTGTGTGAGAGTGAAATCCACTAGTAAAGATGGCTCTAATGTCCTGGTTACAACACAATCTCTCTCTCTCTCTCTCTCTCCCCCCCCCCCCCCCCTCCTTTATACACATGAGCAGAATTTTAGCTAGGGTTTGAATCATCGATATTCATGAGTGTATTGCTCTTATCCAATCCAGTATGAACATCTGGCCCTTCCACATATAGGTCATGATGGATAAATATTCCCTCGCGTGAGGGATGATCTGTGGTAACGGTTTCTCCCATGTGTGATATGTGTTCTACAGGCATGCGTCCCCCAAACCACGCGCTATGATGATGTCACCCTCATCCTACGTGCATTATCCGAGGTCGACGCTAGGAGAATAGATTATGTTGAAACCATCGGGGGCGGTGGTGATCTAGGTCGGCCTTAGTCTTGCGTTCTCATGAGGCCAAGGCCGAGGCTTTTGACTGAGTCGAGGGTCAACACTTGTCAATTGCTTAGGTAGATATGTGTGACACCCCGCTTAAATAAATACCGGGTGATCAGTCCTATATCAAATTTAAAACATTAATCTTAGGGGTTCATTCTTAGCATCACTACCGAAAATATTTTTAAAACTTTACTAACCACCTAGTATAAAAAAAAACTGATGTCAAATTTTATCTTTTTATTAAACAATTAAATATGCATGCTAAATAACAAATAAACCATACAACCAAACCATGAGTCTAAAACAGTACTAAATGAATAAATGACCTGCGAAATAAATAATCGGCTTAACATCCCAATATAATAATCCAATAAATGAATAAATAAACCAAATACTGAGTCTACAAGTAAAAGGGAAAACATGCCTTGAATGAATCTACAACTGAGATAAGAATCCTACTCTAGGAATAAAGAAATGATTCATCTAAATCAAGTCCTGCAACCATACACAATGTTGTAGTTACGTAGCCCTGGAATAGATAAGTCAACTATGGCATCCCTATGGCTGGACACCGGTTAATATACATATACATAGATAGGAGAGAAGTACAAGAAACGGGTCAGAGCCCGGTATATAAAAATGTTTAGTAAGCATTTTATTGCAATAAATGAAATGCGTAGTATATAATGTTCATAATTGCTTTTACGGTCTCACTCTCTTGAGGACAATCTCACCATTCTTTTATCGTGCAACCTATCGCATTCATTTATTCCTCCTAGTCGTTTCTCTATCCAACTAGTCCATAACATCTACATAATTAGCCCGCTAATCCTCCCGTCGCAAGTTAAGCGTACTTTTATGATTAGAATCACGTATATAAATTCTCACCTTTATGGATATTTTTAAATATTACCTCAATACTGTCAATACTTAGTTACATACTATCTTTCTATATATGACATTAGTTTAGCCCAGTGTTACTACTACCTACGTTCACTCTAGAATACCCGTATCACCCATATGATACGATATCAAAATAGTTTGTATCGAAAAGTCAAGTACGTTCATCATTTCTATAGTTAATAATTTTCTCACTAAGATTACTTTACTTATCATGACATTCACCTCTACTAATTACAAATAGTAGAATTGTTTACCAGTGTATATATTTAATCACTCCACACACACACACACACACACATATATATATATATATACTTTTTTTTTCTAATCATGCACCTCTAGGTTAAGACCTCTTGGTGCAACGTATGCTATGTTATCATATCCCGGTGCATTACTCACTGCATGGAGGACTAATATTCATTTCAGATTTTATTATTATTCCTGTCTACTTAATTTTCATAGTAGATATCATCAAAATTGCATGTATATATATAAGCACACTATCTTATATAAATATACTATACTGCACCCCGAGACAAAGCTGCGGTGCCTGTATACTCTGCTATCATGTCCCATTGCATCACTCATTGAATAAAGGACTATAGGTTCAATTTCTCGCGAACCATCACACAAATTATACATATTGGAGGCGAACATAGTTCCAAGCCGATGGGTTATGCACATACCTACACACCCATACGACCGTCATCACTATCGTTCTCATAGATAGTCCATACCTTGGTTCTATGCTCTAGTGGTACAATTCAATATCTCACCCGAAGGATCTCAAGGCATGATTGTCCACAACGCGCAACCTCCAATTGATAGCAAGCAGCGTAGGTATGTCATACACATAATAAAATAATCAAATAGGTATTCACGCACCCTATTAAAACCTAAGGTAATTACACAACCTTTCATTGTTTTAGGTATTCACACAACCTATCATCATTTTTCTATTGGATTGTGTATTCGCATATTTGTATATAATTCACACACACACACACACACACACACACACACACACACACATATATATATATATATATATATATATATCGAGTTCGTTCGTACTAGATACGATCCAACACAAAAATAGTTACACCCCGCTATTTATTATAATTCATAGGAAGGTATATTCCACCTCACATATACCCTATTAAGTTCATATTAATCTCACAAAGGTCCCCAAAAATTTTGGTTCTATTTCGAGAAAGTTTCGTCTTTAAATAAAACTCCAAGGGCATTTTAGACATTTCACACCTTATGCCTAAATAAAAATGTCTATATGGCAGCGTACTACTCTCCATTGGCTACGCGTGGTCGTAAATGGCACATAAATCTGAATTCGTATAACAAAGCCACGCTCATTCAAAGTTATGCTAAAAATCAAATAACGCCTTCCGCTTCAAGGGTATTTTAGACCTGTAAATTTTTGTGTTGAATTGAAAACATCCCATGATAGCGTAGTACTTTTTTCTATCTATGTGTGGCCATAAACGGCACACTAATCTGAGTCCGTATGCAAAAGTTAGGGCATTATAAAGATTCACCTCAAAGAAGATTTAAAAAAAAACTATCTTAAAAATTTGCCCCACATTCTGCCCAAATTAATAAATTACTATTTTGAGGCAATTTGGAGCAATTTTAGAGGACGCGTTGAGAGAAAAAAATGTAGAAAACGCGATTTTCTACAAGGTAGCACGAACAGAATCACCATTAAAACTCCAAAACCTGCGATTATGCCTAGATCTTTTACCCGCAATAACCTCCCAAGATTCATCCTAAATCCACCTAAACTTCCTCATTAATAATTTTTCCAACAATATCAGTAATGGAGATTCAAAAACCAAGATCTAATAATGTTATTCACTTCTCAAATTAAGTTATAATCTCACTATTAACCCAATTTCTCACAAAATTAAAAATCCCCCATTAATGGTTACTCTTCATCTTCTTCACCATAAATCCAAAAATTTCAATTCAAATTCCTACTTTCAAACTTCCATAATTAATTGAAATAATTACAACTATTTACATCATTAACTACAACTCAAATTAAAGCAAGAAAACACTTGCCTTGGTGGATTAAATTTGACGACCCCATTTCGAAATTCTTGCCCAAATTACTCTTGTCATCCTTATTTCCTTCTTCTTCTTTCTCCCTTCTCTCCTCTATCAACCCTTTGTGTTTTGGAATGACTCATGGGTTCCCAACACACTTAAACCTAGGTTAAAATTCCTCAATCCCGCAATTAAGCATATTGGCCAATTAAAACTGACTTAAATGCCCCCGTATGGGCTCGGTCATGTCTAAAAATGTCCCGAGACCCGTTTATTACCATTGGGTACTCTTTTCCGACTATCTCGACCCTTTTGGAGTCAATTGTGCACTCAAAATTGTCATTCGAGACACTTTATAAAATTTTCCCATTTCAACCTCAAAATGCGACACATGTGAAAAGATTGAAATAGTCCGAATTAATTTAAATTTCAAAATCCCCAAATATAAATTAAAGTTCTAAATCTCCAATTTCAATAATTTATCCAATTTAAATAAATTAAATCACCAAATTAAATAAATTTCAAATCACTAATTTAATTTATTTATATATCCTCAAAAATACGGGGTATTACATACTCCCCCCCCCCCCCCTTACAAAGGAATTTCTTCCTCGAAATTCGGGTAAGACTAATACTCAAAGCTTTGGATGTATTCTCTTACACATCCCTCATTTCCCACACAATCTACATTTTTATGATGTTCTCGTTATACTTCTCCTAACGATGCCCCTTAACGGTCCCTATACTACCGTTCAATCATGTGGCCAATTTTCTTTAGTTATCTCATACTAAAACATTCCGTCATATAATTTATCATCTCACATTGTTTCCTACACAACACTTTGAAGCTTCTAGCTTCTGACACTACTATGAGCCTAATCATTGATGGCTACCATACCCCCTCGACTGGGGAAAACTCCAACATCCCCTTGCGATAACTCCCTTATTCGTTTACTCTATTGGTACATGTATTTCCACATCTATCGACTGCGGATAATATATAAAAATTTATCCACCTAAGGCTCCCATACACCCTAAATACTGCACGTAACTACCCAATTCAACTGAACGTAATAAACTTGCTCTCACTAAGCCTTTCACATTTGACCATATTATACAGTAAGGTTATACTCAACTATGATGTTTAAGTGTTGGCATTCTGCCTTTCATATGTTTGAACATTCTCTCAGTCCAATATGCCTAAGCAGTATCATTCCATTCACTTTACCTTTTAGGTCCTGTCGTCACACTCCCTTAGGCCTAAGTTTGATGATGGCAAGAATGTACCTGGTTATTAGGCTGCCCACTCAAGCAAGTTTTTTTGCAACCAATAGATGTTGGTGACCAACCAAAGTTGGATTTATTGCCTAAGGATTCGCAGTAGGTCTTTTGTTGTTTCCAGGGCAACTCATGAGGCCCCTTGTGTTAATAACAAGGGCCTGAGGGTGATCTGAAGTTGTTTCCATTTAAATTGCTAACCTTGTTAATTGAACATTAAAAATATGCAAAAAGGAGATATCTTTGGAAAAGGTGCTAATTAATGAGACATAAGATAGATGAGTTAGGCATCCAATGTAATCTTTGAGAATAGGTAGGCCAATCTAGCCTTTTATTCACTACAAATTGTCTTATCTAGTTACAAGAACTTGCAAAAAAAACTAAAAATTCTACTAATTAAAAAGATAAAAGAGAATATATAGAAATAGAACTTATTGGGATTGGTTGCATTCCATGCTTTTGGTATCTCCATGCCCTCCAGTATTTCCAGATGATATGCTCCTTGAAGATCCTCTCTCATCACTCTGAATGGTCCTTCCCAGTTTAGTCCCAGTTTGCCATATGATGGTTTTACGAGAATACCGAGGACTTTTCACAGGACATAGTCGCCGATTGAAAACTTTCTCGGGCTGACCCTTTTGTTGTACTGCTTGGCTAGTTTCTGTTAGTAGGAGGCCAACTTGATCAAGGCTAGCTCACGTAGCTCATCTACTCGGTCAAGCTTAGTGCATAGGGATTCATCATTAAGGCCTTAGTCGACCAGTGTGGTTCTCATAGTAGGGAGGCCTTCTTTTAGATGGATAACAACCTTCATGCCATATATAAGGGAAAATGGTGTTTCCTCAGTTGGTTTCCTAGGATCCATGCGATAGGCCCATAGAACATGAGGGACTTCATCCACCCAAGCACCCTTAGCTTTTTCTAATCATTTTTTCATCCCATCATGGTTTGTTGGAAGCCTCCGCTTACCCATTGCTTTGGGGATATTCCACATAACTGAAGTCGTGCTTGATATCGTGCTCATTATAGAAAGCTTAGAAGAAACCACTTTAGAATTATGTATTATTGTCAGTAATAATGGTTCCTAGTACCCCAAAACGAGTTATAATGTTTATCTATATGAATCTGGTCATATCTGAGTCTCGAATGTTTGCTAATGGTTCTGCCTCAACCTATTTAGTGAAATAATTAGTGGCGACTAGAAGGTATTTGCGATTTCCAGAAGCAGTAGGTAGTGGTCCCACGATGTCTAATCCCCATCCAGAGAAAGGCCATGGACTAGTAAGAGATTTTAGGTTGTTGGTTGGCTGGTGAACCATAAGAGAATGCTTTTGGCACTTTTCACATTCCCCAACATATGTGCAAACGTCTTTCTGCATGTGAGGCCACTAATATACTTCCTTGATTGCTCGAAAGTCTAGAGCTCTTACACCTGTGTGACTTCCACATATGCCTTCGTGAAGTTCATTAATTACTTGCTCGGTATCTTATGGATGGACGTATTTGAGGTAGGCGCCTGTGAATGATTTTTCATAAAGTTTTCCCTCGGGGTTAAGATAGAAACGAATAACCTTGACTTTGATTTGGTGGGATGGCCTCCAGTAGTCTGGAAGTATGTCGCTCCATAGATAATTAATGATGGGATCCATCCAACTTAGAGCTCTATCTGTGAGGAGGACTTGCTCTGCTATGACTGTATGGTCAATACTGGGTTGTACGAGGAACTCAATCTGTATTTTCCATTTTAGGTTAGAGTCGACTGATGAACTTAGTGATACTAAGGCATCAACGTGACTGTTCTGTCCTCGCTGGAACTTTTGACTCTCCACCTGATCAAAGACTCTCAAGAGATTTTAGACTACGTCGAGGTATGCTACCATTCGATCTTCCTTGGCATTGAAATACCCATTTACCTGTTTGGAGACCAAATTGTAATCACCAAATACATTAAGGCGTCTTGCCCCTAGTAGTTTGACATTTCATAAGCCGATGATTAGTGCTTCATAATTAGCTTCGTTGTTAGAGGCTCTAAATCCCAATCTAATTCCTTGTTCGATAATTATGTTTTCGGGGGTAACAAGAACAATACCCACTTCTGCCCCTTGGAATTTGAGGCTCCGTCAACATAAAGTGTCATGTTGTTTGATGTTGTATCACAGGTGAATGATTGTTCTTCTTTTATCTGATCTGCTGGCCTATCTCCTATAAACTCAGCATTAAAATCTGCTAGGATCTTCCCCTTGATCACTGTTCTAGGCTGGAAGTTTATGTCGAATCTGCCAAGCTCGACCAACCACTTCGAAAGACACCCAAAATGATAAGATTTTTGTAGAACAACTATGATTGGGTAGGAGGTTATTACTATTATGGAGTGAGCTTCAAATTAGTGCTTCAACTTCCTCGAAATGATCACTAGGGCATAGGTGATCTTTTCAAGAGGTAAGTATCATTATTCAGCATCTAGTAGCATCTTACTAGCGTAGTAAATTGGATGATGATCTCCCTTTTTTTCACAAACTAAGGCGGAGCTCACAGCATGGTCTGATACTTCCAGGTAAAGGTACAGTTATTCTCCATCATCTATAATTACCAATAATTAGGTCTTACTAAGGTAAGACTTGACCTATTCCAAATCTCGTGAACAGTCTTCATTCCATACTAAGCCTTTGCCTTTCCGTAAAAGCTGGAAAAATGGTTGACAGGACTCCTAAGACTTGAAGATGAAGCGGTTGAGTGCAACGAGCATCCCAGTAAGCTTCTGAATATCTTTGAGTGTTTGGGGCGGCTGGACCTTGGTGATATCATCGATTTGGTTTAGATTGGCCTCAATTCCCCTTTTACTCACTAGGTAGCCTAAGAATTTTCCTGATTGGACTTCGAATGAACACTTACTCGCATTAATCTTCATTATGTACTTCCTGAGGATTTAAAAGGTTGTTGCTAGGTCTAAGAGGTGATCGGCCTTGTTCTGTCTTTTTACGAGCATGTCGTCGATCGTCTCTCCCATCTGTTTTCTAAACATCTTGGTTACCAATCTTTGGTAGGTTGCCCCCGCGTTCTTGAGGCCAAAAGGCATGACCTTATAGTAATACAAACCAACTGAGGTTATAAAGGAGGTGTTGTCCTGGTTGGTCCTGTATAACGGGATTTGATGATATTTTGAGTAAGAGTCAAGGAATCTCATCCTTTTATGAGTCTTTGTGGCATTGACCAGTTGATCTATCTTTAGGAGATGGAAGAAATCTTTAGGACGTGCCCAGTTGAGGTCGGTGAAATCGATGCACACCCTCTAATTCCCATTGCTTTTGGGTACTACCACTGGGTTAGATAGCCATATAGGGAACTAAACTTCCCTGATGGATCCTGCATCCAGTAACTTCACTACCTCTTTCTCCACTACCTTAGCCTTTTCAGGTGATGTTCAACGAGCCTTTTAAGTAATGGGTTTGAAAGTAGGATTAACATGTAGATGGTGGAACATCAAATTGGGGTCAATCCCTAGTAACTGATAAGGCTCCCATGCAAAAACATCTTTGTTGCTCCTAAGAAGTGCAACCAGTTCCCTTTTCTCCTAATTGGTGAGAGAAGATCCAATAAAAAACTTTTTTTCTATTAAGTTGTCATCGGCTATAACTTCTTCCAAGCTTTCGACGACCCTGTCTGCGGGGTCGACTCTGGTCTCTTCCACCCCTAATCGACCATACCGAATTGTTATTTGGAGAGAATCCCCCCTTCCTAGGCTTTCTCATGGGCATCTTTGGGGTACTTATTTTTCTCTTTCTTCCGGGGGATGGCTATGATAAATCACCTTCGTGCTGAAGCCTGGTCATTGCAAATCTTGACCACTCCATGATACGTGATGAACTTCATCTTTTGTTGATAAGTGGATGGTACGACCTTCATGGAGTGGAGCTAACCTCTGCCCAAAATAATGTGGTATGGGGACTTGATGTCCATAACCAAGAACTCTATTAACTTTGAGATGTTCCCTTCCCTGACTGGCAAGGAGATATTTCCCAATGGCATGGTAACCCTTCCTGCGAAGCCAACCAATGCAACAATGGCTTCTTTGAGGTCAGAGACATTCAATTTCAGCTTATGTAACATGTCTAGATACATCGCTTTGGATTAACTCCCCTGGTCTACCAGTAGCTTATCGATATCCTAATTAGCAATCCTGAGCGTGATTACTAATGCATCCTGATGCGGGATTTTTACTCCAGCCTAATCCTCTTTGGTAAACACGATGTGCTTCATGTAATAAAAATCTTCTGGTTACTGATGTTTTCCAGCTTGGCTCTTGGCTAGGTCGATCTGAAAAGCTTGCATCATGGCAGTCACCTTTTTTAGTTCCATTCTAACAGTATTGCTCAGAATTTGTTTGAGGTCCGACGCCCTATGAATGACTGCAAACTCATGTTCGGTGTCATCATCGAGGACATTATCTGGCTTCTGATCGCCATTGGTTACGACTTACTCTCTTTTCTATTCAATGTACTTGCTAAGATGCCCTGCCTAAACTAGCTCTTTCAGGTGTGACTTCAGAGATTTGCAATTTTTGATTCGATGACCACCCTCCTCGTGGAATGCACATCTTAGTGAATTATTTCTATTTGTCGGATCTCTGCCCATCTTCTTAGGCCATTTAACGAAGGTCTCGTCCTTGATCTTGCTGAGAATCTTGTAAATGGGTTCCTTAAAGACAGTGTTAACCTCTTGGAACGCCTTAGAGGGGACGCTCTTTCCTCCACCGTGGGAGCCATTCTTGCCCCCATTCTTGATTCCCTTTTTTGGGTGTCATTATTCTCTGTTCCCTTACTATCCTTTGCTCGACCATTATCTTCCCCATTAGGATAGACCACATCCTCGACCTTGGCGTACTTATCGATACGGGCCATAAGATTATCAATGTTTATCACTTTCTTCTTGGTGAGAGATTGATGCAGCATGGAGGTGGTATGGAAGACGATTTTGAAGGATGCTACGGAAACTTGCTCTGAGTAGTCCTCGATCTCGTTAAAGATCTCCCTGTATCTCTTAGCGTAGTCTCAGAGGTTTTCCTAAGGATTTTTCTTCATAGTGAGGAGTGCATCCATCCTCTTAGGATGGGAGCTGCTTGTTATGAATCGTGTTGTGAAATCCTTTGCCAATGCTGTGAAGTTCTTTATTGACCTGTAGGGGAGCCTCCCAAACAACTTATATGCTACATTGTGTGGGCTAGAAGGGAGTATCTTGCACATCAGTGCGTCATTATGTCTCCATACGATCATTGCCTGTCGATAATTCTTAACATGCTCTATGGGATCTATTTTCGTGTCGTAGATCTTAAACTTGGGGACATCGAATTTCTTTTTTTTTTTTTTTTGGGGGGGGGGGGGGGGGGGCTCATCACGTTTGATTTTCCTTGATAAAGGGGTCTTCATCTGAGAATTTAGAGTTCTTCAATCAATCTCTCTTGTTGACCTGGATCCTCGGTGTGTCGGATGTTAGTCCATCTCCCTACAGACCAGAATCCTCAAATCCTCACTTGGTCGATCGTTGTTCCTGTGACGCCTCTCCCGATGGCCACGCTCTGATCGTGTTCACTTTGAGTTATCACATTTAGTTATTTCCTGGTCACGCCTAGGGATCCTCCCTCGATTGGTGGAATTTTCCCCTTGTGGACTAGGAGTCATATATCGCCGCCATCTTGTGTTTCTATAGATCTCTCTCTCTATTCTTTTCCGTCGCCTCTTAAGGCGAGCATTCTCTTCTGCTTAGCGGTGCGTTGCCTCTTCCTGTTCTCCAAGTTGGTCTTAATAGGCATCGATTAACCTAGAAATTTGAGCGGACCTTGGGGGACCATGGATTTCTTCTGAGCGTTTCCTTTCTTGGCGAAACATTTGGTTGATGAATGTTGGCAGCTATTAGACCTAACCCTAGGAAGGATAGGCTCTTCCTAAACATCGTCGACTTGTGGAATGTTGCTGTTGTGGTGAGACATTGATGGCTTTCTGGTAATGAATGCTTTCGTGGGAACACAAGTCGAATCCCCTAGATGGCGCCAATTGTGAGTGCAGAAAAATTCACAATAAAAATATTCACGAAATCAATCAGAAAGAGAAGGAAGTAAATTGAATCACGTACAACTACGATGTGTGTGATTCGTCAACTTGCCTACATCCACAGAGAAGTACTTGTTTTTTTATTAAGTGTCTCTCAACGATTACAATTTTTTCGTCTCGTTTGCCCGGGAGTACAATTTATACATATGCTTGTTACAGAGTTTGAGTTGTTTAAGGGACTCCCATCATCGTATGTGGGTTGGCCATGAGGTGCTTGAATATCTCGACCGAGATTCTCGGCACCTGATTTGACCATATCCATGAGTGTCCATCTCTAACTAAACTACTCGTGAAAGGATTAAGTCGTGATATAGGATAGACCAAATAACTTACGTTATCTTGACGGGATACTATCCTGGGCTTGTAAAAAGTGGGCTCCCATAATAATCATGTTCAATGTAAGAGTATATGTATACTCATGTGACCCCGAATGATTTGATTATCTTATTATATTTTTCCAAACAGAATTTAAATTATATTCCTTGAGTTCGTTTTGACTAAGCTTTATATCAAGATGTACATGGATTTTACTGAACTTCATACCAACATCATTCATGATCATAACCTTAAGAATGAGACTTTAGGACAAAGTTAAAGGACTTATAATACTTTGAACATCCATGGTTTGACATAATTAAAAATTAGATTTTCTTAAAACTAGAAAATGTGTTAAACTAGTGTGTGTTTGAGGCTGTCTTTCAAATTTTACATATACACATATCATATAATTTTCTTATATAAACATAATTTAAAATAAGATATTGTGATTCGCTACAGTAAAATGATATTTCGCTAGTCACAAAACTATGTGCAAAACTCAAAATATTTTTCTGGGCACTTCTTTGGCCTTGTTCACTTCAATGAAGGAGGCTTCTCTAGTCACACTATTTTATCCTAGTCTTGTTCTCTAATCCTTCGCTTCAACTAAGGATGCTTCACTGATCACGTATTTCACAACAATGAAGTATTTAGCCTCGAACTCTATGCAAAGAACATTTTTCATCCATATCTTTTGGCTAGATTTGTTTCTAACTTTTCAGTGTTGATAAGAATCACCTAGAGTTATGAGAGCTAGTGTCCACATGATTGATTTGGATATTTATTGCTTTTTCTTTCCAGAAAAAAATAGGGGTCGATTACTTTTTAAGAGAGGTTTTATTTTTGGAGCTTAAGTTTTTTAGGGGAGAAATACATTTGCAAAAAATTACTATTTCCTAGAGTTTTTATTCTAGATTCTTTGATTATTTTTGAAATATCATTGTTTTAATTGGAGTTTAAATTTATTTAAAGTTATATTACTTCTTCTCAAAACTTTAACTAATATTTCCCAACTTTATTATTTAAATACTTTAAATTTTGGGTATCTTAACAGAAATCATGAGTTTAGTTTGAGAAGCCAAATACTTTTAAACACTTCTATAAACCTTTATGAACATAAAGTTTTCTTCGAACACCAAAAGAATATTTGTGAATTGGTTCAAATGTGTTATTATCAACAAGGTTGTCGTCTGTGACATGGTGAGTGTTCAGAGAGTGATTCGTGCTTGCTATTCCTACTAGATAGTGAAAAAGTGGTTTGCTGAAGTCTTTCATTATTGAATCTAGAGATAGGTTCAATTTTATAACTAATTTATTCCTTTTTTATAAATATTTATCAATATAGTGGAAGGTGTCAATTTGTTCTAAGGTTTTCTCCTTAAAGGGTTTCCTCGTATAAATCCTCGTCTCAATTGTATGATTTATTTTATTGTATTTTGATTCATTCATATTCTTAATGAATGTTAAAAAATAATCATTTTGTAAATCACTTTTGTAACTCAAAGGTTATGATTAATTTTTTCCCTGATTTACATTAAAGAAAAATAATACCTCAACATTGGTAATAATTATAATTTGAGTAGTTTGCATAGTCACCGTCTTCTGTGGCTTTATCTTAGTCCCATACACTATGCACACATGTTTAACATTAAATACACTCAAAGTTAGATTTATAACAATTTGAAACCAATCATTTCATGTGATCAACACGGGTTAAATAAAATAGGTATGTGCCTCAAGGGTCCAAAACTAATTAATAAATTACTTAATTAATTAACACGTAAATGATGTTAAAATCCTTTTTTAAATTTGAACCCAATTTAAATTTTACCAAACAAAATTATTTAGTTCAATTTCCATAAAAATGGTGTTTCTTAACAATGGAAGCAATTATAAAACAATGACAAATAACATAACAGGATTTTAGAGATCGCACCCAAACCACACAAAGTCCCCTGGCACTAAAATATGTTTATAAGAATTAACAAGGACTTAGATACAACTTAAATATTCGACAACAATAAACATCACGATACATTTCCCTTGTGTTATGCTCATCTGCCTCTCTCTGAACTAGTGATAGCCTCTCTAATCTACGAAAATACCTACACCACCCGTGACACCCCGTAAAATCTATATCTAGATTGATATGGTCCAAAAATAAATATTACAGGAGTCCAAAATAATTAAGTACCATTCTAAGCATGGCTGAAATAAAATAAAGCACAATACTAAAAAACTCATAATAATAATGTGAATAAACCTACATAATCTCTGATACCATAAAATCTAACAGTAAATAAAATCCATCACAGGATGATACAAATTGTCATCAATGCAAACCATCTTCAAAAGAAATAATAATTAATACCATAATTCCACTAATTGGAACTGTAAAAGAATATAACAGTAATGAGAACGCGAATTCGACACCTAAGTCTTATGTAAGAACTGTAAGAAAAAGGAATGCAAGTGAGAATCAGGGTTAAAGCTGCAACGGTGACCTAGTACCTGAAAACAGATTTCAACAACAATGCTAAGAACAAGTCTACAAAGAGTAAAAAATTAACTAAATTTTGGATACAATAATAACAAAAAATCTTACTCTCATATTTTAGTGGATTTAATTAACCCAACCCAAAAAACCCTAAATATAACATGCAGTTTTGATCCTAAGCCCAAGTGAACCCAATGATTAATTATGATTCTGCTTAATTTAATATAATTAAGTGGTGACATAATAAATTCCATTGTATACATATCTAGTATAATCTCAATAAATAAAAACCAATCTCAGAGTCTAATATCTATATAAGTATATTCCCCGACATATACAATTAAATGGTTTACACACGAGCTAACACATAAATACAAAAGCTATTGATATTGCTGTAGGGGATCACTCATCCGTACTACGTATAGTTACAGGATGTTCCATACTTATAACCTCAAATCATCAGTGAATGGATATGTCAGTAAACCTTCTCATCATTCATATAGACCACCATACCCAAGACTACACGCAAAGCGCCCATTTATTTCCCCTCAAGATACGGATATGTCAGTAGTAGGACCAGGGGTGAAATGATTAAGGTAAATCCGTTGCTATCACCTGGGTACCAAAACGGTCGACGTCATACGCACCCCATAAATAAATTCCTCCTAGTACTTCCCCCACTAGTACTCACAAATGGTATGCTTACACATAAAGTCAGTAATCCAGTATACTAACTGATTACTAAATCATTATTTAGATTCTAATAATTAATGTCAATAATTAATTTGGAATTCAATTTGCATAGCATCAACATTAACTTAAGTCCTCTATTCATAATCTCGAAAAGTCTAAAACATCACCCTATAAACCTTCCCTAAGGACCCCAACCAAAACCAATGAATTCCTCAATTTTTCATAAAAATGTGTGCATGAGGCTAATCTTAGTTGTGCGCATGATGACCAGTTATATAGAGGTAATTAACTGTGTGCACGCTAATAGTTCACATAGAACTATTCATCCATGTGCATGGCGCGCGAAACCCAAAATCTTGAAAAAGCATGTTTCTTCTTCCCTATGTCCCCCGTTATGAACCTAGCACCCTGAACCCCCATTATCGACCCAGACTAAGTCTCTACCATCTCAAAAACACTATATAGTGACCTAAAAATACCATTTGATCAATCTACAAATTATATCAACAAGTTTTAGATGATTTAGCAAGGGTTTAAGTGTAAATTTCACATTAGAAAGTTCCAAACCCTAAGTTCATATTTTTAATAAATTAAATTTCAGACTTGATTCAAATCTCGAATTGAACAAGGGGCTTTCATTAGATTCATTAACATGATTCGATATATAATAATATCATTCAGATTTTAAGGCATAATTCGTAGGATTTATCATCAATTTCCTATAATACATCTGATTAAACTTTAATAAATAATTAAAGTAATTTTGAAATTAAGGGTTTGATTATAAAAGTCAGATTTATAAACATGTTAATTCAGATGTCAATGAGTAATCATTACTCTAACACAAACCCAAATCAAATTCCTAATCTATGTAAACTTGCCTTAGATAATAGGTTGAATTCAAGACTCTAATCCCCCAAATATCCTTATCTTTTGTTGTGGCTATTCTTTTAGCCTCTTAAGGTTTTTCTCCAAGTCTCTAATGTATTTTAGGTTATGACTAACGACCTACTAATGTATCTTTCCAAGAAATTAACCTTAGGCCCAAAATGGGTCTCAATCCAATGAGCCTCCAAAGAATTCCAACTATCCCAAAACTTTATCAAAGCAACATACTAACCCAATATACTTAAAACCCATTATATTATGTAAAAAGTGGACACTCTAAAAATCCCAAATGCTAATATGAAATATGATGATTTCTAATAAATCAAATAAGTCCAAAATTCAATATATTTGCACTGTACGGTCAAAATAAGTTAATAATTAAATTATTAATTAATTAATACATGCAACACGACACTACTTCCTGATCGGTGTCACCTGACATCGAGGGGATAATGCAAATAAGGAAACCCATGACACATAGTCCCCGACCATTCCATAGTCTCCCATAGTACAGGGTCACTTCCAAATATTTAATTATTGTCACACATGAATTATATAACACATATAAGATGTAAATAATGACATCGCATGTCACAAAAGGAAAATATAATTAAATCCGTAATTATATAATGCAAAGAATATATGGGATATTACACAACCTCCAAAGCCTTGATATACACCAATCTCGATGGGTAAACGATCAATTCATATGTAATCTTATGTGTTACTAGTGTAAAATATGTTAGGGGAATATTAAACCTAAATTCTACTTGAATTGCATGGACTTGACATTTCCTCACAAATAGAAGGACTCCGGTATAACAAAATTAGGATTTTGAAAATTATGAGCTTCGATAATTGAAACACGTTTCTAAACGGGTTAAAAATATTTTAGTGAAAAACATACAATTAAACACGTTTTCGAAGATAAATGTCCTTGTTCAAACCCGGGAGCCCTCGTTCAAATGAGAGCTTTCGATCGAGGGACTCTCGATCAATAAATTTTTTGGTCGAGGGTCATTTTTTAATCGATGGTCCCTCGTTCAAAATAGTATTCAATCATGGGTTTCTCATTGGAAACATGTTTTTTTATCAAGGTCCTTTACTTTAAAAATACTCTCTCAATTGATAACCTCTTTGATCGAGGGTGATCTTATTCGAACGAGGTCTTTCAAATTTTACCCTCGAGAAAATTTGGTACAAAAGATATTTTTAAGACGTTTTCCAAAATTTGTTTTCATTTATCCTAAAAGGTCACTCCCTAGGAATAAGATAAAGTGTAAGAAATTACAAAACTTTGTAAACCTGTTATCTTTACCAAATCTCTTATTTGCAATGAAAATATTCGATTTGATTCTATAATCTCAGTCATGATGCTTTGTCTTTATGTTTTCAAATTGAGGAATGTGTGTTTCTAAGAAAGTTTTTAAACTACAACAAACCTAGAGGGGGGTGAATCGGTCTAAATGCACCATATGATCAATTTTTCAATTTAATAGATTTTGCTTGCAAATCCAAACAATTGACACAAGTTACATCAATTTGATTGTTTAATGACATGATTAACTCACACAACAATGAAATTAAGTAATCTAGATGAGAAAATATAACACATCTAGTTCAATTTTAAACAAATTGACTAGATAAAAGTTAGATCTAAGTGGTATATGTGATCAAAATTCTTACATATGGATAAAACATATACACAATAATACACATGACAATATTTATGAGAAAAAAACCCCACCAGTGGGTAAAAAATCTCGACGCACTCTAATTTTCATTTTTACTTGAAAAGATATTTTACACAAGAAAAAAAGATACCTCTTCCCCAAGCACTCTCGTGTAGATACCTACGGACTATGCAACGTTCCCCCGTAGATGATGAGAATCCATAATGAGGTCCATGACATGAATGAAGAAGTCAACTATATTCCTTAAAGTGAATGTCACACTTCGATTTCTTTAATAAATAGGAATGCCTCCAATTTTAGACTAAGGGTCAAGAGGTCATGGCAATTCATATGTTAAATGATGAATTAGCATAAAGTTAGTGAATATCTGATAAAAAAACACAATAAATTCACTCACAAACACTTGAATTAATACATATATCAAGTTTTCAAAAGTCTATGACAAAAAGTGAGATTTGATTTTATGAGAAGAAAAAAAAGCTCTCAATTTGAAAAATCGCTCAAACAGTTTCTTCAATTGTCTAAAATTAAAAAAATGGGAGGAAAATGGATTATTTATAAGAAAATTAAAAAATCTAACACCGTCATGCGTACGGTGCACTTTTTCATCGTGCCCAGTTCTAACCAGTGTGGAACTATGACCAAGGTCATGCACACAGTCAAATTTTGGTGTTATACAAATCTCACCATGTGCACAGACTTAAAACTAAGTTGTGTGAATGGTTAAGGCTACAAAAATTTCAAAAATCCTTAATGTGTTTAAAAACAAAGGCCAACTCCAAAACCTTTTTCAAATGTCCTTTGATATAGTTTAAAATACTTGTTCCATCAAACTTTATCATCCTCGCACATTTTAAAAGCTTTTGTGCACATGTGTGTGTTTATCCATAGATTGCTCATAATATCAACTAAATGGATATAATCTCCAATCCAATGTGAATGTTTGTCTCTCTGTTTTCATGTGATGTATCATTACTATGCAATAGACTTAATACAAATATATTATGACTCAGTGGCTTGGTTCGTAATTAAGCTAACTCAAATTAAAACCTAAATGGAATAAAAAACATGTCCTTAAAAATCTCCTCCTTTGCCTATTCTGAGATAAAATAAAAACTTAAAAAGATACAAAAAAAAATATTGGATTAAAAAACTCATATACATCAAACTACCCAATACCAATCCCCGCGAGACTCGATAGAGTTGTATGGATCCTTTAATCAATGATGTATCAACATTACCGGCCCTGTACGCCATGCAGTCTTACACATATACCTCATGGCCTAAAAAAGATATAAGAGATCTATATAAATCGATAAGAATTATAAAATACAACGCATGATCAAGACTACTCACCCTAAATATATATTCCTGTTAGTCCCAAAATTTCACTCCCTTTTGTCTCGGATAGACAATGTAAGAAATCAAAAAAAGTATATCACAAAAAAATCAAATTAAGCAAATAAATATAATTAAATTAAAACATGTGCTCAACAAAATCAGTGGCATATCTACATTCAAATCAAAGAAAAGCATTGTATCCATATCTCAATATGACAAAATACTAATAAAGGAAACAAACACAAGTGAATATCAAGAGAAAGACAATGCCAAATATATAAAATCCCACTCAAGATATCTAACGGGAATGTTAATGAACTTAAAATCCAAAAAATAATAGATATACGGAATTCATAGATGAAAATACTTACAACAAAACCATGATAAAATAAAAGTGATTGTTCATATGTTTATGCCGATTAAGACCTAAAATAAGCCACTTATGGTAACAGTTCAATAAGGCTACAAAAGTCAGATATAAGACAAAAATGTGCAAACCCATTAGTCTTTAACTTGTAACTCCTTTAAACATATTCTTTTATAATATTCTTTTTATTTATTGAGAGTTTTCTTTTGCATAGATTTTTCATTTTATCTTTTCTCTTCCTTGCACATAAAATTTATTTTATTGTCAATGGTTGCAAACACCCCTTTTGGTAGCACCCACCAAAGCTTTTCTCATTATTTTAAAATACAACTAAAAAGAAATTCTTTTACAATCACATCCCTAAAATCTAACGAAGAAAATATGATTAGATTGAGTGAAAGCAAGTGAAAGTAAAATTTTCTGATCAAAATTGAATATGTACGCTAGTCAAGTTGTGTATGTGTGTGTGCAATATGATAATAACCACAAAATAGTGAACATGAGTCATTCTTGAAGAAATTCATAGGACTGATTAAGAAAAACATGCAAAAATTTGAACTATCTTCTTAATATTCTAATCCAAGAATAGAGAAATTTAAAGCAATATGTGTTCCAAAAATTTTCAATTATAGTAACATTAGTTATTCACAAAAATCACAAACCACATATATTTTTGTATTTTATTTAAACTTTTTTAAAAAAACTATTTGGTTTTTCTTAAATGATTCAAAATAAACACAATATTTTTGTATTTTTCATTTATGAAACCAAAACAAAATGTCAAAAAATTAAGCAAAAACATTTTTATGATTATTATCATTTAAAAACATATAAAAATGATACACATGTGATAAACGATATAAATAATCATTCATTAAATATAATCCAATGCTAAAATAAAACTCGTAACAAGCCTTGGGAAATAATCAACAATAGTTACACCTAGTCTATAGAGTAAATAATATCTCACCCGTTAGGAGAAACTCCCTACCTACTAGAGGTCCAGAGCTATATATATGTATATAATTATGTGGTAATAATCATCATGTCGGATTTCTTAACCCATAACTCACATCATTTACTTTTATAATAAGGTTCATATCTTTACTTACATCATTGACTTTTCTAATGAATTCCTAGCCCTTTGACCATAAGTTTGTCACCTTCATTCATGGGATAAATCTCCTCCTCAAACTTCTTATACTTAGTAGTAAGCTTGTAATTTACACTGTCTATATTAAGGGACATATCATAAATCTTATAGTAATAGTTTTCAATGTCTACTTTTCTCTCTACATCTTGACTAAAATCCTACGCTTCATCTTGGAAGCTTTCGGAATGGGCCCCTGTGCCATCATCCCCAACCTTATATTTAATAAGGGAAGACTTTGGACTAAAACATACTTGATGGTGGTGGATATAATAATGTTGAATTTAATTAAAGACTCACTCGTGGAGCCCAAGTAACTATAAATCGGAATGACATTAAACTTCTTATTGAATTACTCCTTCATTTAGTGGGACACTCAAATGACTTATGACCAACACCTTGATATTCGAAGCATTTACTCGAATCTTTTTTTACCCCAGTGGTATGATTTTTCATAACTTTATTAGTATGTGAAACATCACCAAAACCATTAAATAAATTTAGACAATAAATTGAACTACCATCCGTAGACAACCCTCTGGATATATTATAAAGGCACTCTTTGATACCAATTTGAAAAATACAGGTACGTGCCTTAAGGGTCCGAAACTAAGTAATCAATTAGCATGTAAATAAAATTAAAATTCTTTTTATATTTTTACTAAATTTTAATTTTATCAAATAAAATTATTTAGTTCAAATTTCATGCATCTGTTGATTAACAACGGAAGCAAATATAAAACAATCATAAATAGCACACTATGATTTTAAAGTGAAAACCCTCGAAGGAAAAACCATTATCTCACTTAACCCACAAAAAGTCCACCCTTAGCCCACAAAAAGTCCACTAGTACTTAAATATCTTTACATGATTTAAGGACTCAGACATCAATTACTTATATGACAGTGATACACACCATGATACTTCTCCTTTGTGTTCTATTCCTCTGCCTCAGCCCCTGCCCATACTAATGATAACCATTCCAATCCAGAAAACATTTGCACAACCACCAAGACCTCGGTATCCACCGATCTTGGTTGGTGAACGATCAGATCATACGTATTCCTAGGTGATATCTTCTTTAGTGTAAAATACCTTAGAGGATTCTTAGACCTAGAGTCTAATTTAGTTGCATAGAGTTGACATGCTCTCACAAATAGAAGGACTCTAAAAAAACCAAATTAGTATTTTGACAAAATTAGGCTTCGGTAATTGGAATACGTGTCTAAAGGTGTTTAAAGATTTTCTTAGTGAAAGAGATCTAATTAAACACGTATTCCATGATGAAGGTCCTTGTTTGAACTTGGGAGACCTTATTCAAATGAGAAATTTGATCGAGGGACTCCCATTAAATAAATTTTTTGGCTGAGAGTCATATTTTAAAATCAGTGAGCCCTCGTTCAAAGAAAATTCGAACTGGGTTTCCTCATTTAAAAATATGTTCGATTGAGATCCACTGCCTAAATAAAATTCTCTTGATCGATAACCTTTTCCACTCAGGGTAGCCTCGTTCAACGAGGTCACTTAAAGTTTACTCTTGAGAAAAAATTTGTTATTTGTTTTTATAAACTTTTTCCATTTTTTTCATTATAGTCATATCCTGAATAAAATAAAATACAGTGAATTACAAAACTTGTTAAACACGTTACTTTTACTAAATTTCCAATTTCAAATTAAGTTATTGGATTGGATTCAGTTATCTTATTCACGTTACTTTGTATCTTTATCTTCATGTGATGTAGCAGTACAACTCAATAGACTCGATACAAAGATACGATGAATTAAAGGTTTGTTTTGGAATTAAGCAAACACAAACTAAAACCTAAAGGGATTATAACACGTGTCCATGCATAGGCTTACTGAAACTCTGGGATACAATAGTACTAATGGAAAGTTCAACAACGTGTAAATATAAAATAAGAAGTGAGTGTTTTACAAAAAAAATGATAATTTAATCTTCCATATGTAAAACGAACTCTACACTATGTCATGTACTATGTAGAATAAGAGACACACATGTAAGACATCAAATAATTAACATAATGCATAACAATGACACTAAATATTTTAATTAAAATAATAATATTTTATTTTAACTATTTTTTTGTAAAAGTATTATTTTTAGTGTACAACCTTACCATTATAAATGTCAAATTACTATAAAACCAATTCAAAATATTTTATATCAACACTCTCCCCAATTTAATGATGATTTTACGTTGCTGTTCCATCAAAGAAGGGATATGTAATAATTAGTTTTGAATGTAAACATCTTTAACAAAATCCCCCAAATCTCTTAAATAAATACATTTTAACTTATCCTAATGAGTATATAGCTAAAAGTGATCATAAAGAGAATTTTTAGCTATAACTTCATAACAAAATAATATTTATTCCCTTTTGTCATTAGCAAAACTGATTAGTATTTTGTGATAAAGAAATGATTTTTTCACAGTCCAAATATTGTATATATCATATAAAATGGTTAATTAATATAGAATAATGGATATGATAAATGAACAAAGTGGCAGCATTGATTTTAATACTTGTGAATTTTGAAAATCAAAATATGGTCCAATTTGAAACTTTTTTCCAAAGTTCATCTTAATAAAGTCCAACATATAAAATGAATCACTTATGTAATTTTTGGAAGCTCAAAATAAATAATCAATTTGCAATTGTTATGAAATACAAAGATTATTTTCTCATGAATAATCAAAGTCTTTTTTTACAAACAAAATAAAATCTATAACTATCTCTTTTGAAAATAAATATAATTTTTTATTTTTAATAAAAATAAAGTATACAAAGCTTCTCCAACGTCCCATGCGTCTCACAAAATCCAAATATTTTTAATGAATTCAATATGTATACAAAGCCAAAATACAAATACAAAACTATGGGGTGAGTAGGAAACTCACTAGCTTGTATAACTGCTCCAAGTGCACTAAACGTAATCGTTCGTGCATATATATCAAGTGTATACAATATGACACTCATTCTAATATCTTAACATAATAATAAACATTATTTATTCACAATGCCTCTACACAAATTCCAAGTCCATCTATAAAATTTTCGCCTTACTTCTCGCGAGACAATGTGGATTCTCGTTATACTTTCCTGTCAATTATAATATGAACAATCCATTGCCCAAAAGTAAGAAACATAATTAGAAATGCACGATAGGAAAATTTTCCTTATCGCTATAACATAATGATCCTGACAGAACTACCAAACTAGACTCATGGTTTACTTCACCAGATAAGAGTTACCATCGTAGCCCGAAAGCACACCCCGTATCATGGATTGTTTGGATAAGAGATTCCTATGTATCCTCCAATAATTTCAACAATTAAAAATAATCATTCTTTCAATTTAATCAACATATAAATCAATTTGCAAACTTCGAGTATAATTATTATACCCAAATTCTTATCCCAATCATGCTCGTAAATCAATTTTATTTACGTTAACCCAACTACACGGCATGAAAACAAGTCATATAATATGGGGGAAATAAAATGAATAATATGTACAAAGTACACATATAAGATTCAAAAGTATAATGTATAGCGTATATACTCATGCATGAATATGAGTAGCACGCAATTAAAACCACGAAAAAACAAAACTATCTTAAATCGTAAAAGTAAAAATGCTGAATCAAAGCACCAAAAAGCTTTCAAATATTTACTTTTAAATGTTTATCATCATCTTATTCATATTATTCAGAAATAAGTCTTTTTATTTTTCATAAAAAAAAATTCCTAAGTTCTTCTTAGTTTCTATCAATTCTCTAAAATTCTCTCACTAAAAGGTGTCTAAAGCCCATAAAATCTAACACAATTTTATATATAAGTAGATAGTTTTAAAATAATTCTAAGACCTTTAAAAAAATATTAAGACTTGTCCCCCACTTTTCCTCCTTTCAATTTTTCATTTAACCCTTCAAATCCACTCATAAATGCCCCTTTAAATGAGTCTTAGCTAATATTAGTCCTAATTTTATTTTTATTATTTATAATATAATAAAAACATAAATATATATAAAAAAATCATTCATAACTCAACCTTCTCATATCCCTCACTTAATGACCCCAAACTCACAAATAAATTCCAATTAACTAGCAATTTGAACTATATTAATCACCTTACAACTAATATTCATTTAAACTTATTTTTTTCTTGTTTTATATTTAAAAAAACACTCTTAATATTTCCAAAATATAGAGTTTATCATTACCATGCCCAAAATAATTAAATAAAATTGATAAAATGTGCATTGCTAACTAATTTTGGAAATCATATAAACTAGTCAAATCACATGTTAATATAGAGTGATTGGACTAGTTTCTAACATGTGACTTGCTAATAATGATAAACTCTATATTTTGGAAATAGTTAGCATGTGACTTGTCAAATCACAATTAATATAGAGTCAAATAACTTTGAATATAGAAACTAGTCAAATCACTCTTAATATAGAGTCAAATCACTCTTAATATTTCCAAAACACTCTTAACGTGTGACTTGCTAACTAATTTAAAAACTAGTCAAATCAAAATTCAATAAACTCCACATAAATTATCTTTGATTAAAATTAGTTCATATAAATATATTTCAAACTTGATTTATTTAAAGCATGAATTATTTAAATAATTTCACTAAAATCCATTAATACCACATAATTAGCTTCTAATTCAGAAATAAAATTTGTAAATAATTATGATAATTAATTCAATACTATTTTAAATTAAATCTAAAAAATATGGAGTGTTACAAAATATATAGTGTAGCATTACCATGCCTTAAAATATAAAATGAAATTTATAAACATGTAACATAACTTTTGCTTATTAGTTAATTTAAAAACTAGTTAAATAAAAGTTCTATAAATTTCACATAACTTTTGCTTAATCAAAATAAGTTCGTATAAATATATTTCACACTTGATTTATTAAATTCGTACATTATTTAAAAAAATTCACTAAAATTCGTTAAGTGCCACATAATTAGTTTTTAATTCACAAATACAAGTTATAAATAATTATGACAATCAATTTAATATTGTTTTAAATTAGGTCCCAAAATATGAGGTGTTACATTGATGAATATCATAGAAGAGAATTTTCATATATAAAGTTAATAAATTTCATTTATATCAATCCTTCCATGATATCTTTTAATGGAGAAAATAAAATCCTCCAGGAGTGGAGAAATTACAATCCTTCAGGAGATGTTTTGTGAAAATATACGCCAATTGCTAGTTAGCTAAAATGAATTGATGATTAACTTCCCCCTTTATAACATAATCTCTTAGAATATGGTCACAAATTTCTATGTGAATGGTTCTATAATGACGAACTGAATTTTAGTTAAACATATAGTATTAGAGTTATCAAACTTGATAATAATTTAAAAGAACAACATTAGAAAATATTTGGGTTGTAATTTCATAGAAAAGTTTATGCACAATAAATTTTAGTGGTAATCTTGGCAAGTTGTGAATACTGTATAAAAAAATCCCTAAAAAGATTTAGGATCTAAGCTCCTTTGGTCTTTATATAATTAATTATGAAACACTTACAAACAAAAATATTAAA
The DNA here is from genome assembly GCA_949130495.1 of Sambucus nigra. Lineage (NCBI taxonomy): Eukaryota > Viridiplantae > Streptophyta > Magnoliopsida > Dipsacales > Adoxaceae > Sambucus > Sambucus nigra. The sequence goes on from OX422208.1 coordinate 103,067,587, forward strand.
GCATCCAATACAAAGGCTTTTATTTTTCTACATTTCTTATGATGTTTGTTTCCCGGAAGTAAACAACAGGGATTGTATTGAGTTTTAAATTTATTTTAAAACTTGTGATAGAATGATTATTAAATATTTTAATGAAACTAATTTAATTATGATAAATTCTTTCTTTAGTTAGAGTTAAAATGAGTTTGTTACCAATTTAAATAAACATTCATTATGGGTTCACGTTTGAGTTTTAATAAGTATACATAATGCAAGACAACATATAATTTTAAACTATACTATAATGATATGTGGAGTATAGGAATTACACACAAGGATTTTTGTCATGGTTTGGTGTATAAACCTCAACTTACATCAATCCGTAAAGTTAGAACTTGAATAACTACGTTATTTCTAATATTGTTTAACTGAAGAAGATCAAGTTCGTTTACATGATTAAACCTGAACACCGATCTTATTTGTAGGATAAGATCATGTCCATTTCATTCTTAAACACGAGAATTGATATTTTGCGGGAGATGTTCTATTCCATTTGAAGCTTTATTCAAAGCTCACATCTTTCTTTTCCTTGGACAAGATCAATCTACACAAATCTCAAGTATGAGATCTAATCTTCTCAAGGTAATAATAATTAAACCTATACCAATGATTCCTAATAAGTTTGAATCATAATTCTTATATCTCGAACATTTTTACAATATCTTCCAATAGATTGATATTAAAATAAAGCTCAATAAATTTAAAGTGGACCATTAAGAAAATATTTGATGAAAATCTTTGTCTTTTTCATGAAGGTTAATCTTCAACACATGTAGAATACAAATAAGTTGGGCCTCCTCTTGATAAATAAAACCTCATAAATTGATGAAGACAGTTGGAAAAAATATTTAATTTATTGCCTTCATTATAAAGAAACCTCTTATTTTTTTCTCACAAATATTTGGTGAAGAATCAACATAATTTTCTACTTATTGAGAATTAAAAACATTATGGATTGTATCAACCATAAATGAGCCCAGGTATCTCTTGTTAGATTTATGAGATAACAATTTTACATAATAAAGGAAGATGAAGAGAAGAGAGGAAAAGAACAGATTGAAGAGAGAAATAAGAAATGAATGAATACCTTAATTCTCCCCATCACATTCTATATATATTAATAAGTTTCAGATATTACATAAGTACCCTACATAGTCCATATATAAATTACATACCATCACTATTAAATATAAGACCCAACAACACTTTCCCTTTAAGGTGGTGCAAATATATCTATCATGTCCATCTTCACCAACAAATATTACAAACAAGTTTTGTTCATACCCTTAGTTAGGACAGTAGCCACTTGATTACTTGTACTGACATACGAAGTACAAATACATCTAAGATGAAGCTTTTCCTTGATAAAATGTCAAAAAACTTTAATGTGCTATGTCCTGTCATGTTGAACTTGATTATGAAAAATATTAATGGAATCTTTGTAGTCATAATACAAATTCATTGGCTCACGAATAGGGCGATACAACCCATGAAATATGGTCCGTAGCCACATCAATTCACACACTCTATGTGCCATAGATCTAAACTCATCTTCTACACTAGATTCTACGGACTATTTCTTGCTTCGCCATGAAATAAGATTACCTTCAACAAAAGTGAAATATCCTAAAGTGGATCGTTGATCGATGATGGACCCTGACCAATCAGCATCAGTGTAAGAATCAACACGTAGGTGACCATGTTCCTAAATAATATTCCATTCCTTGCGAAACTCTTGAGGTACCGGAGGACATGATACGAAACTTCTAAATGTGATGTTCTTAGAATATGCATAAATTGTTTTATCACATTAACAATATAAGAAATATCTAAGTTCGTAAGAGAAGGTAAATAAGTATCCCAACTAAATTATGAATTTTTCCAACATCAGTTAATGACTCTCAATCTGTATCATTGAGCCTATGGATATGATGAATAGGTTTATCAACAGATTTAGCTCCAAGTTTTCCCGTTTCAGCCAATATATCTAACACATACTTCCGTTGAGAATTAAATATTCCTTTCTTGGATATGTACACTTTAATGCCGAGGAACCATGTCATTAATCCGAGGTATTTAATCTTAAAATATATTCCCCAGAAAGTCTTCATTACTTAAATCTCTTTAGAATCATCTCTCCAGTGATAACAATATCATCAACATATACAATAAGGGTAGTGGTGAAATTTTGATACCTCTTAATGAAGAATGTATGATTCTCCTGACTCCGTGTGTACCATATTATCTTCACAAAAGTGTTGGACCTCTAAAACTAAGAACACGGAGAATTTTTAAGACTATACATGGCCTTATTTAGTTTGCACACTAAATCATGTCCATCAGCAAGATTCAAACTAACAGGAATCATCATATCACATCTTCCCCCTAATTGCCATGAAGAAAGGCAACCTTTACATCCAACTGATGCAAAGCCCAAGGAAAATTAACTGCCAAGGAGAGAAGGACTCGACGGAGTTCATCTTTGAAACTAGAGAAAATATCTCCTCATAATCAATCTTATATGTCTAAGTGAAGCCCTTTGCAACTAACCGTACTTTATGCCTCTAAATTTTTCCATAAACTCAAAATTTATCTATATATACCCATTTGCAGCCTACTGATTTCTTTCCTTTAGGAAATGGAACAATATTTTTGTTATTCTTCTTCTTACGGGCCTTCATTTCATGAAACATGGCTTCCTTCCACTGGTTCTGACTAAGGGCATCTAAAAAAATAGAAGGAATAGAAACAGATGATAAATAAGAAGTGAAGACATGATATGTAATAAATAAGGCATCATAAAAGACAAACTGAGATATAACATGTTTCGTACAATCACAAACACCCTTACGGAGAACAATAGGGACATCAAGATCGAGTGAGGGATTACATGTATTGAGGGAGACATCTTGGTCCTGGGGTAAGACAATGTCTTATTTTTCTCTCATTAATGTAATCTCTTTTTCCTGTTGCAAATCATTAATGTCAGTAGTAATAGGCATAGGCTCCCTTTGAGTGGGAAACCCCCCCTATGTAAGAACGGGTAACAGACTTGAGTTCTCTAGAAATGAGTTTTATATACTCATAATCTCCACCTATAGATAATCCTATATAGTAAACGAAAAAAAAGGGACCGACTAAAAGAATGTGACATCCATATAGACAAATCAACAGCCAGTATTAGGATTATAAGACCGATACCCCTTTCGAGTGGCAGAATACCTAAGAAACACACATCGGACTACCTTTGGATCCATTTTGACCTTTTGATGATGCATGTGAACATAATAAACATGACCAAACACTTTGGGATGAATACTGAACAAAGGGGAGTGAGGGTGTAAAATAGAAACTGTCGACTAATAGCCAAGAATCTTAGATGGTGTGATTAAGGTTGCATCAACCCAATATGATTTAGGTACCCCCATACCTATGAGAATGGAATAAATCATGTATATAATATGACGATGTTTTCTTTAAGCTACAGCATTTTTTTGGTGGGTTATCAACACATAAGGTTTGATGGGCAATTCCATTATCAACAAAAAAAGAGGCAAGGCCACCATACATAAATTCCCATTTATTATCAGATCGAATGATCATAAGGGGACACCAAAAATGAGTACACCTCATCTTATGACATGTTTGAAAAATGGAATTAACTTGACTTCTAATTTTCATAAGATAAAAACAAGTATAACGACTAAAGTAATCAACAAACACAATAAAGTATCAAAAACCAAGTAATCAAATAATTAGTTCAGGACCCCATATATCAAATTGAACAAGCAATAAAACAGTTGTAGTTTCATCAATACTAATAGGATATGGAACATAACATTATTTTGCGAGAACACATGTTTCATAATTCAGCTCAAAATGTGCAATAAATTCAAATTAAGGGAGTACATGTTTCAAAAGAGTAATAGAAAATGTCCTAGTATATTATGCCATTACATAAATATATCATTATTGTTGCTACTATCCCTAAAATTAGTTTAATTTCCAACATAAGAAGGTGACCTCGTGTCCAACAAGTATAAGCAATTATTTTAATGTCCACTCCCAATCGTTTTCCTCGTGTCCAAGTCCTGAAAGACATAATGAGATAGAAAAATAATTTACACTATAATTCAATATGTTGTAATGTGACTAACAAAGAGAAGATTATTAGGTAGTCTTTGGAGCATGAAGGATATATGATAGGGTAATATTAGAAGAGATAAGAATTGTCCCCTTAATCATAATGGAGGAGAAGGATCCATCTTCCACTTTAATCTTATTCCTACCAGAACACATATTGTATGAGGTGAAACAAAATGCCAAACTAGTCATGTGATTAGTATCCCCTGAATTAATGATCCAGGGAAGCATATCAGATGAAGAGAAAACATGATTTGCCGAATGAGAAGTACCTATCTGAGCAAAATTAGAGGCAAAATTATAATGAGAATCAAGTTAATCTAACATATGTCGAGATACGAAACATATTTCTTGGTGAATTGCTATGAATTGGGAACGACATGACCAATAGGTGATGGAGTCTTATTAACTATCATATGCACCTCAAATAGACCACTAAATGCGGCAGGGTGAGCCCTAGCATTTGACTGAGCTGCAAAAGGTCGTTCATGGAAATTACAACATATTTACTGAGTACGACAAGTACTCCAATAATGGTCACACTTCAACCTGCGTTTATCATCTTTCTTCTTATATCTTTAGTGTATGGGTATGTTCCATTTTTAAGTGGTGAAAGAAGACCTCTCAGATAAAGACACTTCTGGCTCAGGCTTTGTGTTCATAAATTTTTTCGTTCTTTCCTCTATTTGGATATAAGAAAAAACTTCTTTGACACAATGTGACACCTCGCCTAATAAAATACTGGGTGATCAATCCTATACCAAATTAAAACATGAGTCTCATATGGTTCATTATCAGCATCACTGTCGAAAACCAATTTAATTACTAATAACCTATTAGGCTGGCATCAAAATTTTATTTAACTTATCTTTTTAACTAAACCCACTAAATAAAATATTCACACAGTTTATATATACGAAACTGAAATGAAATAAAATAACCGAACACTCGGTTGAACATAATACAACTAAATCGAATGCCGCACTAAAAGGAGGTAAAATAATAAATGAATACAACTGGGCTATCGGCCCGAATGTTACTACAATGCTTCCTATCTAGATAACAATAATAAAAGAGTCTAAAATAAACCTGCATACATCCACAGCTGCTGCAGCAACGTCTGACTTGAAAGAATCATAATCCATGCATCCCTATGTCTGGACACTTAATATATATACATATATATCAAGAGGGGGAAAAATAGAAAAATGGGTCAGAGCCCGAGTTTTGAAAATATTTAGCTAGTGGATAAATGATTTATTTTAAAATATGAAATATGTCATATTTAAATTGGTATCGCACTCTCGTGACATGCCCCTCACCCCTCTTCTAATAGCGCAGACCTATCGCATACCTTTTTAAGCGACCTAGTTATGCTACCCTGCATAACTAATCCATTTCACCCATCCTTTAAAAGTCCTCATAAACCCGAGTACTAAGGACTAAACTTCTCCCCATTCCCAACATTGCGCTACGATTCGTGCTTGGGGTGTCTCACGAAGCAAAATCCAAATAAGGAACCCCCCTGATACACTACTACCTGACAATGTTGATCGTCGAGATCCATTAGGCCCTCGGTACATAACACATATATAAAAGCTCGTATATATATATAGTTCTCTCTCTTGAACCTACAATTCATATTCATATAAATTCGGATATAAATCTACCGAAAGGGGAATAGCTCTTATTTATTCTTTTCACTTAACACAAGTTTACTTTATATGATATCTCATCTCCATATACAAGCAATATACTATACGCAATAAGTATAATTATACCTATTCCAATCGTAAGTATAATAACCATGCCACCGAGCTATAACTGTAGGATGCAGTCTCATAGTGCCAATCCACATCTGGGTTTACTCATTACGTTACCAAGCCAGACTCACTCATGGGCATGGTAAAAATACACAACAGTGGAGGTGGTCATATTCCCTCTTGAAAGTTGAATGATGATATCGCACTCATATGTGGGATGATATGACCTGGGATATACTCTCCCTGCTCCTCAAGCTAGGGGATTCACCCACATCACGCAACCTCCCTGGATCGCACTAGAGAAAATAAATAATTTGGCTGTCCAACCCTATGCTCGAGAAAGCTTGTGGAACCAGCCCCTAAGATACAAATATACCATTCACATACAGATATATTTATTTCTGTATCACATCATATATACAGTAACAACTCCCATATATAATATATATCACTTCTCAATATATATGGATATAATTGTCAAACTCTTATAGCAATAGCCAATAACCCCGAATGTTCCCATTCGTAATAGTATATAAGTATTCACACACTTACAATACTAAACTTATAAGTATTCTCTCCCTTAATATATAACTCACACCTTAATCACTTGTAAGGATTTATGTATAATCCCAAATATACCAATTCGTAATAATAAAATAAGTATACTCTCGACTTATTTTTTTAGTTCCATAGGTATCGCATCACCTATAATAATAGTCGTCAATAGGCATACCGGATAGTCGCTCAATCTTCGTTAGCCCATATCCTAGATTCCATACTAATCCCATCCTAGGATTTTCTCAAATATAATCAGCCCATATTTATTCTAACTGTATAAATATATCGGTACCCACTTATCGAAGACCTCTCTCGAATGTTGCTCGACCCGAACATTCCCTAAGTCCATACCCCAGATTGTACACTAAACTAACCCCGAGGTTCCCTCTTTCATCTCAAGGTTTTCTCGCCTTCGATACCGTCGTCTAGGAGTCCTAATATCATAATTAGAATCCCCTAATATAATCTCCAATATAAATTTAACTCCCCCAAACTCAAAGAAGGAAAACTTCCGATTTCAACAAAGGCGAATCGATTCACCCTAAATGCGAATCAATTTGGTTTCCATTCGGATCGATTCGGAAAGTGTTCTGCAAGCAGGTCCTCAAAGGTGAATAATTTCAGTCTCAATTCGAATCGATTCGGCCTGAGACAGCCTTACAGGTCCCCTTATGCGAATCGCCTTGGTCTAGACCCGAATTGATTCGCCCTGTTCGGAGGGCACTGTTTGGGTGATTTCATCTTCTCCAAAATACCCAAATATCAACTCAACCTCCATATTATGGTTTCTAATCTCAACCAACAACATTATAATCATCCTAACAGTGATTTATAACTAACACATCAATGAATTTGTGGTATTAAACCATTTCTCTTAGATTTAAACCCTAAAACCATTAAAACCCCAGTTTGTCATTTTCTCCCATTTCTACACACCATTAACATGGGTTGAACACTAGAAATCATTAAAAGTTTACAATACCTCAATTTGTAAACTCATACTCTAATTTTCCATTTTTATTTTAAGGGTTCTAACCCAAAATTATATATTTTACCAACTATAATATGAGATACACACTCTAAATTAAATAAAGTATGTAAACACTTGCCTCGTGGATAAAATTCGACGACCTCGAGTCGAATCCAACGGAGTTTGGGCCAGAATCCCCTTTTTCTTCCTCTTTTCCTTCCTTTCTTCTCTTTCTCTTCTTTATCTCTTTTCTTTCTCGTTATCTCCCTCTCTCGTGCCTTATAAGAGAGAAAAGGAGTGTGTCTCCTTATTAAACCCAAAAATGACTCGTTTACTCAATTGCGAGTCCCTACTAGTCCAAAAGTACCTGGACCCTAAACACTGCCCCGGATACTCAATTCTGACTATCTTGGCTATTCCGAAACAAACCGTGCGCTTGAAATCTCCATCCGAGTCACTTAACTAAAATTCACTAATTATACCCGACACTTCTCAATACGCATTTCTACAACGTAAAATAATTCCTGTCGCTTAACCCAATTGCGACACGACATAAAAACATTCCAACTCATTTGCTCAGTCCCCTAACTAAATGTAACACGCGTTGGTAAGCATCTAACGCTTATTAATCCAGAATTTACTCACTGAAATTCCTCAAATTACCAATTTACGCCCACTCATGTAATTTAAATATCGATAAAAGTACGGGGTATTACATTCCCCCCCCCCCCAACAATGAAATTTCATCCTCAAAATTTGGATACGACCGGCACTACCAACCTAGGGTTGCTAATCACACGTCATCCTGCATCCATAAGTCTAAAGGTACTAACCCAAATGGTACCCTACCATATACTCGTTCATGGTAACCACCTATCTCAAGGCTTATTTTCTATCCCACTAGCTTAACAAAAAGCTTAACCAAACCTCTATATGCTACAACACTACCTCGGTCGTAAGATAAACTATAGAACGACATATTGCACCTAGTGCTTATATAATCACATCTAAAGAAAATGAGCATATGATCGCCGCTCTAATGTATCAATCCCAATAGAAAACTACTACTCTAAGCATCCAATCGTCTACATCATGACTCCGAATTTCCCTCAAAAGGAAACTACACTAGCGCTTGACTGTTACTGTCAATCTGCTCACTTCTTAGGTGTACTAACTCTTGTTGTACCTACCCAATTGGGTTATCACGTGCATCCTACGACGTTCAATCCAACCCGTAACTGCTCCAAAGCATGTTTTTTAGCTTTATATACTACACCCTTTCTATTTCAGAACTTTTAACATGTGCCTATCTGCACAACTATTGTAAATGTCCGATAAGTAACACTCTCTCTAAAAATGTGCCTCATTTCCTCGGCCTAGTGTTAACACCTGGGTATTCTCAATAATCTTCTGAAGATTCAATTCTTCCTATACTAGGAAATCTAATCCTTCTCAAGGTTAACCCACCAATATCCTTGTGGTTAACTCCCAACAATCTCCCTATACCCGCGCCACTAGTCCTACTGGCCTTACTTCAGGGTAGTCCTAAGATCAATGATTTTCCTACACACGTAAAATGAATACTATTCTAACTATGTCCTTAGTGCCCAAGACCTCTCTCAAATTCCGACATTCTCTTGGTTTCATGCGTGGGACGTCTCGCAAAGTAAAATCCAAATAAGGAACCCTCCTATTACACTACTTCCTCGCATCGTCGGTCATCGAGATATAACGGCCTAAGAAAAATGATTGGGACATTCTAAATCCTACCTCGTTAACCTACTAACAGACTTCTACCACTATGTCCTTCCATCTTGGCGAAATGGAAAGTCTAATCGGGGTGCCTACTCTCTACAAAAGTTTAAGAGCATCATACACAAAACATATTTCCTCTGAATAAGCCTTCTATTCAAGGCCTGGCTATAAGCCTCAACCTGATTTCCTTTACCATGCCTCACCCATATACTTGCCGTGAGAGAAACATTTCCAATATACTACTACTTAACTTTGTCGATCGTGGAGGTATGTCAGCATAAAACATGTAAAATAATAAATCTTGGATATACCCATACACTAAAGTCATGCTAGTGAAACATCTACTCACCGAAGTACTATATAAACATATAATAAAGGCGAGCTCGTCCTGTATCCAGGTGAGATATCGCAAAAACAACCTGTTTCACCCTAGAACCGCGGATATGATAGTCTTGCAATTATTGGCCTACTATCGCTCCGATCATCCACAAATATATTACACTTACAATAGTACCATACTCGCATAACACACACAAAAAGATCATTACAAACCAAATATAAACTCAAAATACCAACACCCGTTTTCATAACGAATAAAGAAAATAGAATCCCGCTATCGCGAAAAACATATAGATGTACCCTCTATAACATTATCGATACCGCCACAAAGCTCGAATTACACACACAAACTAGGGTTTAACAAAATATTGTGACTCTATCTAGCCACATAAAATATACCTCCTTCATCCGAGGTGAAACTCATAACAATAACTTTGTCAATCTCCCTGACTGTTCCAATTGGTTCTCGGACATAGTACACTTGTCTTGACTGAACCGAAACTACTTTAATCGATGCCCCATCTCCGCACCCTATTCTTT